>JBBMOL010000020.1:4800000-7200000 GCA_037954665.1 Laguncularia racemosa | reverse complement strand
ATATGATAATATGAAAGACCATAAGGAGAGATTGGAGCTCGAAATTGTGATTTAAAAACTAACGTAATAGAAGTTTATATTTCCAAAATTCCTATTTAGTTTGCTAATCATAATAGTCTCGAGTATTTGAAATAGCTTTATTTTTTTTTTTCAAATAATATCCATATATTGAAAGTAAAAAAAAAAAATTATATCATCGAGGTTAAATTGATATTTATTTTTATCCATCCATCCTCTCTCTATTTCTCTCTCTTCACAACTTCCCTATGGAAAAGAAAATTTTTCCCATATTATACAAGTCTGGCTATGGCTATGATGCATTTACTTTTGGATATTGCTTTATTTATCTCTTAAAAGTTAATACAACTAACTCCATTATAAAATCCAATTCGATAACATCAAATATTAAATCAAGCATCCTTTAAACCTCAATTCATGTAATTTCATATTGTTACAGATAAAAGTAAAAAATATATTAACATTACATTGTTGATTGAATCTTTATATTGGTAAAATTCTAGACTGGTATTCCTCGAGTATATAATGGCAATAATAATAAAAATAAAAAATCATGTTTCTTATAGTATTTACCTTTTGCACAAGATTTATTTACTTGAAACTACCAAATGCTCTCATATGCAAGAGGGACATTACAAGAATGAATTTCCATTTATGATATGGTTAATAATGAACACTAATTAGGTAGTGGAGCATTTTTTCATGTGCTGTTTGGCATTGAGGAACGTTTTAAGAAAGTGAGGTCAAGTTTGCCATGTTGTGTGGAAGTTAGCTTGTACCCCATGTCCCTCCTTCATTAGCCTCTCCAATTCTTTCACTTCATATGCTTTTGCTCTCTGCATGATTTAGACAACCTTAATCAGAATTCTCATTGGATGAAAGGTCCATTATTTAGAGAAAAATATATATTTCTTATAGTATGTAGAAATAGGTATAATTTTTATTAATTTATCGACACGTGAGAAAAAAAGCAATTATATATGAATTTATTTTTGCATGTATAGCTGCAATTATTCTATGTGATAGAAAATTTATGAAAAATACTTCCAAAGATATATTCAACCAGAACAATCCACCTACTTCTCTATTTCAGGACCATTCTTGTTCTATTTGTACTAACAATTTGCCATAATAAGACAAAACAAGATAAAAAGAAATCCTTTTTACACTCCTTAAACTTCCTTTGACCACTTTGAGAACACAAAATAAGATATTTCTTTTCAATTGAGCTATAGAAATATAATAAAGAGGTCTTGACAAGCTAACAAATGATATACTTTTAGGTCGGTCATGGGCTCATATAGAGGTCGATTTCCAACATTAATATCCTTACTAAGTATGAGATTTGGAGGAGCAGGTGGGGACTAATATTTAAATGTTATATGCAAATTGTGCAACTGGGTATATCTAATTTTAGATGCATATAAAATATTGAAATACGTACATTAAAAGAGAGATTACATATAGGTCATAGTTTCCTGTATGACTAAAACTTCATAGAAGATGCCTCTATCAGGATAATAAAAAGGAAAGCTACCTGCAATCTATCAATAGCATCTGACTCTGAGTTAAAGTCATAATAGGAGCTTGCTGCGGTAAGCTTCATAGAAAGAAACTGAAATTGAAAAAAGAAAAGGAAAAAAAAAGGGTATATTACTAAAATGCTTAATATATCAAGTATGGAGTTAGGAAATACATGAAAATTTTATTTTCTTTTCTTTTATTTTTTATTTCTCACCTCCACTTGGCTCTGCAAGGACTGGACATAATTGATTATTTCATCTAACATCATTGCCAATCCCATGGTCTTCCATTTCAAAAACAATGAAGAATTTAGTTTTAAGAAGCAATAGTTTCCACATTAAATTAAAAAAAAGAAAAACAAATATTTGAAAAAGCCAACCAATAATTTCAGGAATGTTCTTAGTTTTACCTTGCAGCATCCTGGGACAATGTCCTGTAAACATTTTAGTCTTTCATTGATTCTACTCCTCCTCACCTAAGGCATTAAAGATACGAATCAGAGCAGCACGGTGCATCAAAGTATTGTCAATTGGAGGTTGTCTTCCTTAGACGGAAAACGTTTTTCAAAACTCTTTTTGTGATTTAAATTTTGCAATTACCATAACAGTCATAATAATTTCAAGTTATTGTAAATATTAATTGCTTTTAGCGATATGTAGATGGCCCATATAATGGTTATACGCAGACACAAGTGGTGGTAATTACTAAACCAAGAAAATGCTAATGAAAAATGAGAGAAACGATTCTTTATTTTTTCTAAAAAATGTTTTTAAGATTAATATTTTGCTACAACAATATCTAGCAGTCGAAAGACTTTGATTATAGCAAACATCAAAGATGTTTGTGAAACAAACACACCTTAAGTTTGAAGAATTGATTATACTAAAAATTCTGCTTATGTTTGTCTAAGTTCATATAGGAACCTTCTAGGATTTACCCTTTCAGCTAAACTGTGGCTATCAGTTGCTTGTCCTCTTCGAGCTCTAACATGAACCACTTCCTTAGATTTCCCTTCTTCCTTCTCATTGAATTTCATTCTCTTTCCTCTTCCTGAATTCTGTTAAATAAATAATAAATTAAGCAGAAGACAGAGATCAATCAGAAACTCAATAAATGGACAACATGCCCTAACAGAAAAGGGTTAAAGAAGAGGAGTAACTAGAAAAAAACACTTTACATTTTTCCTTTTACTTCTAGAGTCAGAAATTGCAAGAGAAGAACAAATTCCCGAGCTACTTTCTGACATACTGATTGCTTTTCTCTTTAATTCGTTCTCAGGTTTCATAATTGGCTGAGAAACTGCTTCAGAAGTCTGATAGTGTCCCTCCAGCTGGAAAATTCCTGGGAAACTTTCTGCCAGGTTTCCAGGAAAATCGTGGGATTGATGAGAAAATTGGCTTTCATCGAACAAACTCGTTGGAGTAGGAAAATTTAAGGTGGGAATATTGTGAAATACACTTGAGTTGGATTCTAGGCCGTTGTCTATAAAATCCATGTTTGGATCCATATCTATGAAAGGATATGTTTGTTTGAGGATTTGTAGGTCTGTAGTGAATTCTGCCATAGAATGTATTATGTTATAAATAATTTTAGTGGGCAAAATGGCGATGTAACAAAAGAATCCCACTAGACAATCATATATATACTTGTAATAATATATGTTTTGGGCATATTGGATTAATAAAAAGGAAAATATTGGCAAGTGTTTTAAGAGTATTCGTTAAAATATTAAATATAAATTTTTTATTTTTTTATATACTTGATTGTTATTGTTGTTATTATTATTATTTTTATAGTAATAAGTATATTCAATATTGAAAAGTACGAAAGGTTATCATGATTTTTATAGTTTAATTATATGAAGAATGATTTTTCAATAGAATGAATTAGATTTAATTCGTTTATTTCTTGTGATCAATATACATATATGAAAAAACCGTTAATAAGTATTCAAAAATACTTATTAGTATATAATGAAATATAAAATAAAGTAATAATATATGAGATTAATAGTGTTCTGTTGGTGGGGTCTATTATAAAATTTTGGGGGGGTCCAAACATAAATATTTTAAATTTTGAATACTTAATTTAGGAATTTCTGACATGCATCCCACCTTTTCTTACTTTTTGAGTATTATCATTAACGGAAAGCACATCAAAACCTTGAAAAGGCCTAAAAATAACTTATGTCATTTTCGTCTTTTCATTTTTGTTTTGGTTGAAATTCATTTTTATATGTTCTTTCTTTTCTTTTAGGGGCCTGAAAATACACTTTAGCTGTTAGATGGTATTTTCATGCAGTACTCTTCCTTTCAAGACTTACCGACCTTTTTCCTCGGTACTTCAAAAGCATATCATTTATAATTTTATATCCATTTCCTCGGTACCTCAAAAGCATATCATTCATATCTACTTTAAAAATTTCAAAATCTTATTCGAATAATCACTTAATAGGATATAAATTTTTCCCTGTGTTTGTAATTCAAATTTTGATTGAAAATGTTGAAATCATTATAATTTACTGGTATAAAAATATTGTTAAAATATATTAAAGTTATATTAATTTATTAAAATAAATATTAATCTTCTTATTGGAATGATCAAATTATAATTCCTTTTTGTTCAATAGTAGTAAATTGTAATATGTACTAGTTAAAAAAAACTTGTTGAAAAACAGAAAAAAAAAAAGTAAATCAATAAATGAGCATAACTATGGAAAAACGAGATGCGAACATCTAGAATGTTTCTTGTGGAGCCGAAACACTATGACATGTGTCTTAAGTTCTACATTTTTGGAGGATTCTCCCGGGATTAAAACCAAAAGAAAAAAAAAACTCTAAGCATGAAAATAATTAAATCACAAATCAAACCATAATAGGACCATTTTAAAATATAATATGTATATAGATCCACAATAATTTGATATTATAAAAAATATATAAAAATATTCCGCCACCACTGATTGCTATATGTAATTGGATTATTCATCTTGTAACTTTTTATATGGGTCTTCCTAATTTTGCTTTCAAGTTTTCTGTTACGTCCACAGTTCATATTATTGTGCCGTGTCTCATATCCATATTTAAAAAACCTCAACTCATGACAACCCGTTTATTAATTGTGTATAAAAATTTAAATCTGTGACTTAATCCGTTTAATAAACATAGCTCATGTCTAAGTTAGACTTGTTTATCAATTAAAAAAAATTATAAGTAAATCTATAAAATACTTACATATAAAAAGCGAAAAAACTCGATAATAAGATTAATGAAAAATTAATTTTTTAGTCTCAAATATTTACCTATTTTTCTACTTCAGTTCTCAACCTTTTTGTTCTTTTATTTGAGTCATCAATATTTTCAAAATCTTATTAAAAAAATTGTCAAATCTATTAAGTTTTCTATCTACCTACGATACATAACAACTTTAAATCAATCTACAATAATCAAAATAACAAAATGATAAATTAAATGAATTTATTTACATAATATAATAGAAAATAATATTAAATATATATAACAATATAATATAATGACAAATAATAAAAAAATAATAATTAAAATTAGGAAAATGGCTTAGAAAAATTTGTGTGTATCCTATTATCTTGGCTAACTAGTCCAAGGTTAATTAGAAGCTAATACATGCTTAAGGTGAATAGAAAATTTAAAATATTTAATGAAGATCTTATTTTTGTAAGGTTTTCAAAACATTGAGGACTCAAATAAAAAAAAAGGGGTAGGTAAAAGTTCAAAATTAAAAGTGTAATTCTTTTTAAAATTAACTTTCACAAATGCTAATGACATAAGATCTTGAGAGTTAATAAGAAATTACAATATAAACAATAGTTATAGTAAAGTCTCATCAAATATAACAAATATAAAAACTCATAAGTTTTATAACATAATTGAATTAACCTAAGCTCATGACTCTACATTTTCATTAAATCTTCAAGAGAGATAGTTAAAGAATCTATATATAAAATAATGATATTGATAAAAATATATGACATTGAAAATTTTATAAAAGTAGTTTAGTTTATTACTTATGTCTTTATAGAGTTAATCTTTTACACATAAAAGAGTTTCTATAATTTCTAGTTTCAATAAACTATGATATTGATCAAGAATTTAACCTCCAATACTATATGCAAATTTTGAAACTACCATAAATATTGGTATATTTAAGATATCATGTGCCATCTTTGCAACTTGAGGATATCAAAATTAATTGGTTTTTCAATAACTCAATACATCTAATTCAATCGTTGTATGTTACTCCTCATCTAAATAGAGCTCTAATTTTGATTTGGTAGTACCTCAAAATCCTCATTACAGGTTTATAAACTAATCAAACTTAGTGTTTAACAAACATTTCAAAACAAAAAAAAAACATCGATATTGTATTAAAAGCCTAAAAAATCTAAAAACAAAGATTATTTACATGAATTACACAAACCACTTATTATTAAAGAGAGGGGGAATGAGATATTGACTTACCTTTATCATTATTTTCAATATTGTCAAACACGACTCTCTAGGTATGATAACACAATGCTTTCTAAATAACCAAAAAGAAAAGAGAGAAATATGATGTGTTGTTGGTACGGCATAAAGGGACCATATAATTTAATGAAAAATACAAAAATAATAATTAAAATTAAGAAAATGGGTTAGAAAAATTTATGTGTATCCTAATTATCTTGGCTAACTAGTCCAGGGTTTATCAAAAGCTAATACATGCTTAAGGTGAATAGAAAATTTAATATATTTAATAGAAATCCTACTTTTGTAAGGTTTCAAAACATTGGGGACTAAAATTGAGGGAAAAAATTAAGGACTCAAACAAAAAATATAAGTAAACGTTCAACATCAAAAGTGTAATTCATTCTAAAATTAACTTTAACAAATACTAATGACATAAGATCTTGAAAGTTAATAAGAAATTACAATCTAAACAATAGTTGTAGTCAAGTCTTATCAAATATAACAAATCTAAAAACTCATAAGTTTTATAACATAATTGAATTAACCTAAGCTCGTGAGTCGACATTTTTGCTAAATCTTCAAGAGAGACAGTTAAAGGATCTATATGTAAAAGAATGATATTGATGAAAATAAGACATTGAAAATTTTATAAAAATAGTTTAGTTTATTACCTATGTCTCTATAGAATTAATCTATTATTCATAAAAGAGTTTCTATAATTTCTGGTTTCAATAAACTATGATATTAATCAAGAATTCGACCTCTAATACCATATGCAAATTCTGAAAATACCTTAAATATTGGTATATTTAAGATATTACATGCTATTTTTGCAACTTGAGGATATCAAAACTAATTAGTTTTTTTTAATAACTTAATACGTCTAATTCAATTATTGTACGTCTCTCCTCATCCAAATATAGCTCTAATTTAGATTTGGTAATACCTCAAAACCCTATTACAGGTTTATAAACTAATCAAACTTAGTGTTTAACAAACATTTCAAAACAACAAAATATTGATAATGTATTAAAAGCCTAACAAATCTAAAAACCAAGACTATTTACATGAATTACACAAACCACTTATTGTTGAAGAGAGGAAGAATGAGATATTGACTTACCTTTATAATTATTTTCAATAATGTCAAACACGACTCTCTATGTATGATAACATAGTGCTTTCTAAATAACCAAAAAATGGGAAAGAGAATGTACATATATATATGACGAAGAGAGATAAAATAATTGAGAAGAAAAGAGAGAGATATGATGTGTTGTTGACACGACATAGAAAGATCATATAAACTTAAGTGACAAAATTAGTAGCACTTAGGAATTAAAAAAGAAAAAAGAAAAAAAATGTACATATTATTAATATTAAATAAGTTCACAAGTCGAACTCATAACTTATTTAATAAATGGATTCATAAACAAGTCTAAAAGTTAGATATAAATCTAAATATGAATCTTATAGTATCTAAACCGGTCTAACATGTTTGTATCTTGGGTTAGATTTCATTGCTCCTAAAATTTCACTTCTACTTTCAATTGATTCTTTAGCCTTTAGGGTTTCATCAACTTCCATGGATGTTTCTTCAAACTATGCATTTGTTTCAAGCAAATGAATTGTATTAGAAAAAAACTTTAGATGTATCACCTATAGCAGGCCATCCACTTGACTTTGAGTTGAATAAATTATACTTCATGCCAAAAAAAAAGGAAAAATCTCTACTATTTTAAGTCTAGCTTATCTAGCATTATACAGATTGGAATTGATTTCTACAAACACTTATTTGGACTTAATTAAAGGAATCACACTTGACATTATGCAATAAACATTATCATAAGTTAAAAAAAAAACATAAATCATTGGGGTTAACACAAAAGATGAAATTGACTCCAACTTTGCATTATTCATGTTTTCAAGACTATTGAAAAGTATCACGGTCGATGTAAAGTCCTAAAATTTTTGAAAAACTATATGAAAATTAAAGAAAATAAGTAGAATAATAAATACTTTTAGGTCAAGGTAGCGAGAGGGACAATTTCACAACATTAAAAACTTTAAGAAATGTACAACAAAAAAATCAAATATTGCGACACATAAATATTATCTTAATAATTTGCGATAATAATAATTTTTAAAAATAAAACAATTAGAAAGAATAACCTTTACAAAGAAAAGAAGATAACGAACGTAACAAATTGAATTATATAAAATATATTACTAAATAAATTTAGGAAGTGAAGTAATTGGAAAAATGTCCAAATATAGATATATAAACAGATAAATAAAAATAATAATAAATCCTAGCTTTAGTTCAGGTAAATTAATTTAAAATAATAAATTCTTCGAAACATAAATTTCAAACAATATTGGGTTAAATAATGAAATTAATTTAAACTCTAGATCTAGGAAATTTAAATGAAAATTTAGGGTAAATATTTATATTCGGAATAATCAAATTAACCTAGATGCAAGCTTTTGTAATAAAATGCTAAAAATATAAAATTTAAAGATATTCTCATACATGAGCAGAATAATAAAATAGGGATATTATAATATAATATAATATAATATAATATACATAGCTGCAATTTAAAAAAAAAATCTGAAAACGTTTGCCGCTATCCCATCTGTCCATCACGACGTCAGGCGGCAGCAACATAGCAGCAAGTCAGGCCTTCATTTGCTCCTGTCTCCATCCCTCCTCCGTCTCCTTTACTTCTTCTTCCTTTTCTTTTCTTCTTCTTCTTCTTCTTCCGCTCTTCTTCTTCTTCGTTTTTTTTCTCTTGCGTGGCGTCTTCCCTTCCTGGTTTCCCTGCCCCGCGTTCCCTCCTTCTTCCTACTCCCACTCCGACTCCATGGCAACAACAACAACGGTGATAGTAACAATGGAGACAGCAGCTTTGGCATCGTGTCTGTCTCGTCTCCTTCCCTGACGACGGAGGCAACAACGAACAACTTAGAGAAGACAACAACGACCCAAACGATGACCACACAATGATGGTAGCTACGACAATGACCATGGCTACAACTACAACAGCTATAATGACAACAACAATGACACGGCGATGACAGCAACAACAACGACATAGTGGCGACAACAATGGCAACCACGATGGCAGCTACACCCCGCGAGCAGTGTCTGAAAAGAAATCCATAAGGGTCGCTGCTAAGTTTACTCCCTTGATTCAATGCGGGCGCAAAGGTATGTATGTGTGCATGAGGGAGGGGGAAGCTGCGTGATATAGTGGTGTGTGCAAGGATGTGTATATGTGTATGTGATGGTGTGTGGTATGTGAGCGTGTGTGTGTAGATGTATGGAAGGTGTGATGCGTGGAGTATGTGTATAGGTGTATGGAAGGAGTGTGATGCATGGAGTATGTGTATAGGTGTATGGAAGGAGTGTGATGCGTGGGGTATGCGTGTATGTGTATGGAAGGTGAGTGGTGTGTGAGGGTATGTGTGTATGTGTATGGATGATGTGTGGTGTGTGGTGTATGCAAGAATAGGTGTATGCGTATGGAAGGTATGTGGTGTGTGTGGGTATTTGTGTATGTATATGGAAGGTGTGGCGTGTGTGGGTATGTGTGTATGTGTATGGAAGGTATGTAGTGTGTGCGGAGTATGTAGGTATGTATGTATTGGTGATGTAAGGTGTAAGTGGAGTATGTGCATATGTGTGTGTTGGTGGTGTGAGATGTGTGTGGAGTATGTGTGTATGTATGCACTAGTGGTGTGTGTGTGTGCATGTGGACTTGAGGAGAAAAGATGATAGCAAAGTGCAGTTATGTGTGCATGTAACTAGGTGTATGGTATGATTGTGTGTATCTATGTGTAGGTACATACATAGTGTGTGCAGAGTGTGTATGTACATGGATAAGAGTATGTTGGTGTGTACATGGTGTGTGGGAATGGTTGGCGTATATATGGTAATGGAAGCGTGAGTGAGGATGAAAACCGGTAGAAAGGACGAGAAACCCTGTAAGTGGAGATGTCAACAAATGAGAGAAGAAAGAAGTTGATACAAAACCTTTAAAGACTAATAAATCCTATGGGTTGTCCTACAAGTAGTTCGTTGGAAGATATTAGAAACAAATTGAGAAACAAAAGGTTCAAAGATGCTTCATGTAAAGGAGAGGCGTTTATGTTAGTGTAGATGGTAAAGGGAGTGATTCAAACAACGTCCCATATGATGGCTTAGGGGATATTTGGAATGAAATGGATTTCGTAACGGAATGTTCAAAAGATGTTGAAGAAGATTATTCTTAGCCAAATACCATAATGCAAGACCTTTAGTTGCCCTTTCTAAAGGTATCTTGCATATACGGAAGAAGGAATTCCAAATTTGGTAGGTCGAAATGTTTAATTGCTCAACTATTATACAAGGAAAGCAGACAGTTGATCACAGCAACTTGGGGTGTTGGAAGTAATGATTTGTAGGAAGGTCATTCCTTCCGGAACCTTGTATTGGAATCACATTGAAGAAGTGTTCAACGTTTCGAATCTTTTTCGCCCAAAGTTCCTTAAGGAGGAAACTTCACGCCTTGCCATCAAACGCATAGTGAGTGGAGTACGTATATCAGGTGTTAGGAAACTACCAAAGTCAAGTAGAGATGCTCCCTTCTATGGTTTGGTTGAGGAAGCATTATAGAAGGACACTGATTTCAAGAAGAAAGTAAAGGGATTACCCACTAGAATAGCTCAACTTCGACTAGGACTATGATGACCCTAAATAGGTAAGTTGGAAACTTAATAATATGCTACGATGTATGTTGTGTGTTGATATGTTATGTATGTGAATTTAATTGCTTTGTTGTAGTTGCAAATGAATGTGATTTTTGTTAAGTTTGAGTTATATAGTGGGGTTAAATGAGTTTAGGAAAGAAGTTATAAAGAAATTGGTAGTTAGATAGGTTAAATATGAATACTATTTAAAGAATATAAAGGATAGAATGGACTGAAGGTTTAGATATCAATACCTTAATAATAGCACTTCGCACCATATTGCCAGTGCTATTACTACAGGCCTAACCCCGGATTCAAAATTATTTTCTTCAAACTAAACCTAAATACATAAACCTAACTTTTCCTCTATAGCTACCGAGTAGGTATGCATAGTTGGAATAGGATATATAAATATCATTATGTATATATATTAGAGTTTACTTCTGAATATGTACACATGCTTAGGCAAACTTATTCTCTTGTTATTTCTATAGAATACACTCATGAACATGATCATACAAATCATGACTGTAACTTTGATTTTTCAACTTAACAATTCTATTTTCTTGCTCTTTTAAGTAAGTGAGGGGAGGAGCCTAGCAAAATTATCCTTTAGGCAAAACTATGTTTATAAACCTATATATATGTGTGTGTGTGGATATATATATATATATATATATGTTATACATAAATGTATTGAGAAATTAAAAGGGATATACGAGATGACCTTGTTGGCTCTTGGACGTGTGTATAATTGTGCACTTGAGAAGTGTGATGACATAAAGGTGTCAAGGAATAATAGTCGTAAATCAATCCTGAGTGGTTGATTTGACGTTAAGTCAAATGGCACAAAGGTGTCAAGTAACCAAGACCTTGTATATAGTTGGATAGTTTACATCCGCTTGGTTTGATTTCCTTGTTTGTTTTGTGCTGTGAAATGCATGATCTTGTTTGTTGTGATAGATGTGAAAATGAAATGTAGTGGATTGTTTATGGGACTCCATTAGGTTCCTATTGATTGTTCTTGGAATGGTAAACCTGAAATGTGTGGTAGTTACTTCCTTACATTGAATGAGAATTGGATGTGATTATATATGTTGTTTGGTCACCACGAATCAATTAATTAAGGAAGTGGACTCGATTAAAACTTAACATGCATTCCCAAGAGACATTGCATGAGATTGAAGGCCATCACTACTATAGGATTTGTCGGAAGTGATCAGAGGATCGTTGTTCTGCCAAGTGCGAACTAAGTGATTAGGTGATTGTCGCGCCTTGATGGTTTCGAGTCTGACATGTCTCTTGAGGGTGTAATGTTCGATGTATTGAGGCACCTGAGCCTAAAACATTAAAGTTAAGACACAGTATAAACAAGTGATAAGAGTAATAAAGGTGTCAGTAAGACTCGGGCACTGATGGTAACTTTGAAATCCCCAACCTAAGGTCAAGGGGAGGCGTAAACCTTATACTTCACGTCGGTTACCGGAAAACCACGTGAGATGTTGCATTCATATGGTTCTTCATGCGTAGCATATGTTTTGATAACTTGATTTGAAATTGCTTGTGTCTACGCAGCATTGAAAGTGTTACCATCCCATTCACTGAGCCATAGTGTGCTCAACCTACCAGACTCTTTTTGCAGGTAGCGATTTTGAAAGCTCGGGATGGGATAAGATGTGAAGTGTCGAGAGTTTTAGAAGACCATAACAACAAAGTAAGAATTATAAAGGATAGATTATTTAGATGAAATGTTAGGACCCCTACGTAAATAAGAATTAAAGTTGTGAAACCTAGGATTTATCCTATTTTATTGATTGGTAGGGGATACTGATTCTCTGCGATCATGGTTGACCGTGAGATACGAGATCCATAGTTACATTTTATTATCTAATTATATGTACTAGGATTAGTTGTAAATGTAATTATTTATTTATAGTCTTGCGATCTCTAGCTCGTAAGACGATTATCATATAACGGGTGTACACATGCCATGATGATTTTATTGGAAACTTCTAAGCCCCCTTTCGAGGCATGACAATCGATTTGAAGAAATTGAGGTACTAATTTTAGGTCCATCCCCTAAATCGATATAAGCTAACATGTGGATTTTGTAATGGTTTTAGGGAAGAAACTCCCAATGAGTGCTAAATTGATCTAGTACTTTGTATCTTAATAAGGATTAGAAAGTGAACAAAAGATTGTCGAACTAATCATGCAACATAACATAAGAGTCCCATATATCTACTGACATAATTGTTGCTCTCCCATTGAAATGGAGTAAGGTTGCCTCGATTTGTAGAATGTAACACATGTTTTACCAAAAGAAAATGTGATATATGTAATTGATATATAAAAGATAACCAAATAACAAATATAAAGTAACTCAAAATCGATAAAACTAGTGAAATTAACTCTATAAAATTACATTGAGATCACTATTTAAGTTAAGACCTCCATGGACTAGTACGACTCATCTCATAACACTTCATACTCCAAAAGTTATTGTTAGTGAAACTGTATGGAAAATATCAAACTACAAAGACACATTGAACTTCTAAAATGTTATGCTTCACCTTTGAAAAATGTTGATACTATGAAAAATTTCCCCCTTGTACAGTATTAAGCTAGTATTTCATATTGATATACATTGTAATTATTTTTCTAACCAATTCATCACCTAAATTTGATTTATATTTGTATAGGGGTTTCTGTAGTTGGCTAATTACATGCAGCAAGTATATTGGTTGGCTTTAGAGCAATGTCAAGTCAATAAGACATAAAAGGATTTTGTAGAGAGAAACTGGGGAGGATAAATAGACAAACTTAGATTCTCAAAGTGTGCATCTAATAATAGATCGATTACAAAGCTTGTGATGCATTCTTGATCAATTCATCAGTTTAACATTCTATAGTGATTTTGATAGAGTGATGATGTTTGTATGAAACTTGCTTATGCTTCGAATGATACAAATAAAAGGAGGAAGACTTTTATTTATAGAGTTTGGCATCTAATCTCTATTGTTGGATGGTCTTAAGAGGGACAATTGGGATTAAGTGTTGCAAATGACTGTTGGATCACCCATTTCTCATGGGGATCCAATGGCTTACATTTAAGCCTTTTTGTACTCCTCTTTAGTCCTCATGGGTTTGGATAATGAGTTGGATAAGCCCAAAAGCTTATAAGAAATAAAAGAACTCCATCTTTAATACAAATAAATTTAATATTTATTTTAGTCTTCTTAAGGCTTATTAAGGTCAAATAATACCCAAATGAGCTCATAAAAAACTTTTCCAAGTCTACTTTTTGCATGTGAGACAAGTTAGCAAGGTCAATAGCATAAACATTGGTCCAATGATCCTTATTCCCAAGCCTACCGAGTTAGATATTTTTAAGACATTCCTGAATTAGGCTCGGTTCTCTAAGTTCTAGCAAAATAACCATCTATAGTATTTAATTGTTAAAATGTCAAATTTGTGATGCCCCCTTGTAAGTAATGCAACACATGAATTGTGGAAGAATATTAGTAATAGTTTATAAGATTGACGTAGTAAATATCACATCAACACTAGTTAAAAAAAAATTAGCCTAGTGGTTGAAACTATCAATTATTTACTTGTTAACTTAGCCATTAACTACTTTTGGATTGGGATATTTCAAATGGTATTGAAGTTGACTCTCTATTAATAGGTAAATGATTTAGGGATGAATTAAGGAAAACAATGGTGGATCTATTTTAATTCAATAAGAGAAAGAGCAAGAGTGTTGCTAGGGCATGAGTCCTAGTAGGCATTTAAGATGACCAGTAGATAGAGAATGATACAAATGAATCAAAGAGCACACTAAAAAAGATGGAAAAACTAGACCTAGTTATAAGTTCTTGCAACAAAGATGTCAAAGTGCTTAATTAGTAGATATTGTGATATCCTATATAAGTAAATTACCACGTAAATTGTGAGATAGTATCTATATAAAACCAAAATAGTAAATACTAGTTAGAACTTTGGGACTTGGTTGTTAAAAAGGTTATTAACTATTTTTAAACTGAAACATTAATTGGGTAATGACTTGATCTTGAAAATCATTGCTAGTGTATATTAATAGAAAAATTAACTGAAATGACATTGAAAATGAAGTTTTGCACTATCAATTTTTTTTTTTTTTGAAGAGGTACAAATAGATGGTTTAAAAAATTTTGGTTATCTCTGTAATTTTGATATTTTCAACGTGGCGTTACTAAAATTTCAATGATTCTTAAGGATGTTTTTGCAATATAGTTGAGTTATATTGGTTTATTTAATGTTACATGATGATGGAGCTCCATAATAGAATATTCCATTCTATCTATCACAACATTTAATTGGTGGGTTGTACTATTTATCCATTCTAAGAATTAAACTATGGTCTAATAAAGAAAACAAATATGGCCCATACCTGTGAGTATTGCCAAAGCCACACTATAACGTCCAAGAACACTATTATTTTTCACTTCAGAAAAAGTGCATTTAGTCACAAAATGAGACTTTTCATTCTAGTTAGGAAGGAGAACTTATTTGGAGTCTAGAAAACTTAGGTGAATACGTGCGTAGCTGGAAAGTTGTTGTTTTAGTTGAGAATAAAGTAGATGTACATATTGAGGTATATTTACATTTTGAAAAGTTCTCATCCATCCAATGTACCTAACTTTGATGTTAAAGCTAAGCTTTGTTTGTTATGGTAACTAATTAAAGTTTACCAAACTAATATACACTATCAAATGGAAAAAGTCTTTCTTAAAACTAAAATATAAATGCATAAATATATTTACAAAAGTATTATGAACGATTTCAGCAGTCATATTGTGTTTTTTTTTTCATTATATTTGTATTATTGATTTGATTTTAACTTCACATTTAATAATATCTTTGTTAGATTATATAAAAGCCTAATAGATCAAAAGTTTGCTCTATATCTTGAAAATTCTTATTCCATTTGATGATGTTTACATTAACTAGAAGGGTAAATTGCATGAACTATTCCTAAGAATTTTTTAAATTGCATGCGCTTAGAAAAAGAAATGGGTACCACTTTTTTGCATACTTGGCTTTGCACATGTAATTTTTAACTAACATCAATAATAAAATAAAAGCCACATCACATTTTTGTATTGAAATGGTAAGGGATCTTATTTTCTTGTGAAGCTAGGCAACAAAGTAGAATAGATAAAGACATAGAAATTTCAATGATTTACATGTAGAAATAAACAACCATTATGTTTATTTAGACCATGACTAGACACTATAGTATGTTTTGGCACAATCTAACTATCCAAAGACTGTCAAGTCAATTCTACACCATCCCTCTTGTGATTTTTAAGAACAAAATGACTTCAATATGGAAGATTCTTGCATCAATTAAATGAACATTATTAGATGTTAAAAACGCCAATAGATTTCTATGGAGATGGAAAGCATAAAAGATCCCTCATTATTAAATCTAGAACATAAAGGAAGAAGAATGATAAAGTTATGATTCCTCTATTGTCAAAATCACACAAAAGAGATGTTAGGGATGGAAAACAATGAAGAAATATAGTGAAGATTAAAAAGATAAGAAAAAAAAAAAGCATCAATAAACATAAACCATACAATAAAAATTCACCTTTTGACTTGAGTGAAACTTTGTTTTTGAAATAGAAAATTTCAAAAAAAAAAAAGACAAAAAATGGAGATAAAAAAAAAGATATATGTAAAACTTATGAAAAAGAAAAGCTTGGCCTTCAACAAAGCTTAGAACTCCTTGAGCAAAGAACAAAAAATTTCAATCTAAAAAATCTCAAATTGAAACTATTGATAGAGTATTTTGAACATAAACCCCCCAAGACCCATTTTAGCCCACTCAAACTTCTATCCAAGCTCCATTCGCCCATGGTAACCTATTCCAATTCATTCCAGCACAAAACTATCTAGATTCAAGTATGAAGTTCCTAATCTCCAGCATGGACCTCCTATGCACATCCCCACAATGGATAAGCATGAGAGAATGATACGGATAAGAAAAGGGTCTAGTCAAATATACACACCCCATGTTTGGTGCCTCACCCTTGTCTCCTTCGCCAAAGACTGCAAATGATGGGAATCTTTTTGATAAAGAAGAGGTAGGCATCACCTTACACTCTTGATATGAAATAAACCTCATGCCATAGAGAAGTAGTACCTACCCTCTCAAACACTTGACATAGGAGAGGAACTTCGATTGGATGTAGGTGTCAAGTCTAATTTTTTATTTCTCATTCCTAATCTGATTTATACTAGACCCTATGCTCATCTAATGTAGATCCCCGACTTGAGTTAGGAATTTCGTTTTGTTTTGGAGTCGCCACCCAACTGTTGTTGGGAAAGATTGAATTAGGACTAATTGAGCAGATTAGTCCTAATTTGGACCACTAGTCATCGTGATTTCCTCTTCTCGTTTTTTTGTGAAAAGAGGAAAGGGGAAAACCAGAGTTTCTAAGTTCGGAGGCTAACCTATTAAAACCATAAGGTTACCACCCTAATCTCCTAAAATCTACTCTATCCAAAAATGTCTTTTATTTTATTTTTGTCGTCTCTTATTGTGTTTTTGAGTGAATTATTCTGAAAGAGAAAATGATTTCTTTGTTCTTTTTAGGGTTGTCCCGAGTGGATGCCTACGTACCTGCTATTCAGGATCAAACAAGCCATAGTTCGCTTTTCCTGAAAAATTTGAATGTGTTGATGATTTTTAATTATGAAATTTCTTTTGATTTATGTTTTTACCATTTTAGGATTTTTCTAAAAAAAAATCTAAGCCTAAGCTTAATAATTTGATTTTTTGAAAATAATAATTTTAAGAAAAAACACTAATTTTGGATTTATTTGATAAAATGATTTTTCAAAGTGATAAAAAAAAATTTCAACTCATTTCTACTATTATAATTTTTATTGATTTTTTTATTAATTTTTATAATTTTTCATAATTTTTATTAATTTTTATGATTTTCACAATTTTTATTAAATTTTCATTGAAAATTTTCTCCTAGATTTTTCATCTATCATATTCTAAAATCTAAATTTTTTTTTTATTTTTCTAATATTTTTATTATTTTCTTTATAAATTTTCTACATTTTTATTATTTATTATTATAATTATTATTTTTATTTTTATCATTCATCTTAAATTAAATCCTAAAAAAAATCTAATTCCTAACATTTTTTTTATTTTTTTCAAATTATAAATAAAAAATAAGTAAATAAATAAAATAAATACAAAAAATCAAAAAATCCGACTTACCTGGATCAGGGTCGATGTGCGGGTCGGGTCAGATCTGATCGAAGCGGGTCGATCGGACGCGGCGGCTGGGGATGCTCATTGACGGCGTTCCGGCGGTCTTCCGAAGCGGCTGAGGTGTCGATTATTAGGTTTTCAGGGGTGAGGAACCCAACTGTGGTGGTGGTTTGCTTCAGAAACGCCTCCTGGTGGCTGCTTGACGTTTGATCGGTGGTCGCGGGTTGAAGAACTCCAACGAGGCTTCGATTCTCTCTCTTTTTCTCACTTTTGATCTATGCTTCTGCCTCTCCACTTCATCCTCTATTTATAGGCATAAGAAATCGAGCTGGATAAGCTCGGATTTCCACTGATTTGTGCAAATCCAATCGATTTGTTGCGATTTGATTCTTATTAGATGATGTTTATCTTATTTTTGTTGAAGATCTGTTGGATTTGTGGAAAAAATCGAATCAAAACGGTCGAAATTCGGATTTTTCTCCTCATCGGCGATCTCGAACAGAGGTTAAAGACAATCATGCGCCCGGTGCATGCGTTCGCCCCGGCCAATCGAATGCTGACACGTGTCCCAAGCAGAGAAAAATTTTACAAAACGCGGATTCTGCTTCCCCCGCATTTCGAACCCCTGACCGAGCCCACTCCCATGCGCACCTGACCCTAGTCCGAACCAGTTGGGCTAGCCCACTTTCGTGATTTTATTATTTTCGCAATTTGCATATATGCAATGCGATTTTTTTATTTTTTTGTATTTTTTTAATTTTCAAAAATTATTTAACCATTTTTATTGCCATTTCTGCAATTATTTTCCAAAATTGATATATTTTTTCTATTTTTGCTAAATTAGAAAAAAATGGAAAAAATTGGAAATTAATTATTGTTGATTATTATTGATCATTATGGCAAAAATGGGATGTTTACAGTAGGTATCTAATCTTATTGCTGAGATGTCTAGTGGATTCTTGGGCCTTGATGAATGGGTAGCTACCTTGTACATTAGAAGAGCAAAAGGCTTAGGCAATAGCAGGATAAACCAATGTGAATGAGTGTAAGCTTCATTGCCACCTAACAGATGATGAGATTCTCGATAAGTTTGATCTAATTTTGAAAAGTCTTTGTCACTATTCAGAACACTAGAGCTTTTGATCAAGATGTTCTCGCCTCCCCCGTTCAATCTCTTGCTCGAGTCGAAACCTTATTTGTTCTCTTTTATAGGAAATTCAACCACCTCTTAGAAACTTAACACAATAAAAACAACACTTAAAATTACTATTGATGATTAAGAAATGATATGACTACACCTACTTTATTTTTATTTTTTTTTTAGTTTCTGAAATTAACTAGAGTAGAGTATTTCTTTAAGACATGTTTTGGTTCCAAAAATGGTCATGTATTTTTTTTTTCTTGTTTGCTTTCACAAGAAAATAAGTCCTTTGCAATGTCAACACACACATAATAATAATAATAATGGCATGGATTTAATTTTATATATTTTATTATCCATATCAATTATAAATTACACATGGGCAACTATGTATGCAAAAAAGTGAGACCCATGTCCGTTTCATGTGGATAAGTGTTTAATTTCTAAGAAGATAGAATTTTGTGCATTTTTAAATGTTTTTAAGGATAGTTTGTAATTTACCCCAATTTGAATCAATGATGTTTCCAATAACTAGGAAAGTAATATAATAAAAGTAACTCAATTATCATAAGGCTAATGTAAGGATGTGCATTTTATTTCTCTCTTTCTACGCTATAATCTTTAAAAACAAATAGAAGTTTAAGTGGTTCAATTATGGGTAGGTTGCAGGAACTGAAAATTCATGGAGCAAATGAATACTATTCATATTCAATCACATCACATGTGATGTTTATGTGCTTGGTATTAGCACTCTCCACAACAATATAAGGATAAAAATTCTCCGTTTCTAAAAAATCTCTTTATTTGCCTCACCTGACTTCCAATCATACGCCATCAATATAATTCTAAGGCGCGAAATTCCCATTCCAATCCCAAAACACAAGAAAGCTAGTCTTTATCCAACATAAATTCGATTTAAGATTATTTTTGGTAGCCATTATGATTTAGGCATTCATTTAATAATATCATTAATCTCTTTAGAGACTAGTTTTCCTAAAAAGGATTTATTTGCCTTTTAAGGAATGACATTCACACAAATAGAACAATGCTCTTGTAAATATTATGTGGATATTATTTATTTCACATATAGTAGTAGTTTATTAGACTACTTGTAAATAGACCAATGGTTATACAGTTTATTTAGTTTGTTACCTTTTATATATATATATATAGCCAATGTACAAAATAGAATTAACGAAATACAATTCCTTATTCATTGATCACTGAGTTTCTTCAACGGATGATACTTTTAGTTGAATCTTAGTTGAATCACAAGTACATCAAGATTGCTGCTTTTCATATGGTATCAAAGCCATGAGTACTCTTCATACAATTGTTTCTTTTCTTATCATTTGTGGTCAGTTTCTTTGATGGAAATGAATAATTAAGAGAAAGTCATTCCAATTGTAAATTAGGATTTGATTTCTTCTAATCCTAATACATCTCTACATATGGTAGTCCTAGAATGATAATTGGCAATATTGTCTTCAATGGTTGCAATAATCTTGCTTGGAGTCATGCAATTAGAATGGGATTAAGCACAAAGTTGAAATTAGGTTTTATAGATGGGAATATTTCTAAACTAACTAATAATTCTCTAGATTTAGTATGATGGATAAGAAATGATTACATGGTTAGATGTTGGTTGTTGGTTGTTGAATTCAATAACTAGTGAGATATCATAGAACTTTCTTTATATGAAATTTACCTTTGATTTTGTAGAAAAAAGTTAGTGAGCAGTACGGACAAGGGAATGGTCTATTGATTTTTCAATTGCAACATGTGATATCAGACATGAGGTAAGGGAATCAAACTGTTGGGATGTATTTTAATAAACTCAAAAGATGTTGGGATGAATTGTAGGCATTAAACAATTATCCACCTTATGAATGTGGAAGAATTGAATATTGTACTTGTGCTTTAGTCAACAAGATAGCATTGTTTGAAGCTTAAGGGAAGCTAATGCAATTTTTAATGGGTTTAAATGAAGGATTTGAAGCTGAGCGAAACCAAGTACTTTCTATGGAACCTTTACCTCATGTGAATCGTGCATTCTATCTTGTATAGAAAGTTGAAAAGCAAAAGTTGATTACAAGTCTAGGACATGTTGATGCAAATAGCTCAGCTTTTCAAGTGAATAGAGGGAGTTTTTTGAATGATAAAAAGAGACAGCAGAATACTTAAGATGGAAAACTATTTTGTTGACATTGTAAAAATGAAGGAGACATAGTTAACAGTTGCTTTTAGTTAATAGGATATTTGAATTGGTATAAAGGAAAAAGAGTTTCGAAGCATCAATCATGAATGGCAACAAACGATGAAATGAAGAGGGCAAATTCATCAATTTGTGATACTCCTCTTGATGACTTTACTGATGTTGCAGGTGATTTACGTAAAAGTTCTTCTTTGGATCAAAATATTATTTAAAGCATATGCCAATAAGTTATCAAATTGATGCAAAATAAACAAATCCAAGAAAGGTCAAATGTTGCTATTCATGTTGTTCACTATGTGAGTAACTCATATTATTTTAGTCTTAATTCATTGAATAAAAGTTTGCGTTCTTAGATTGTTGACACAGATGCTACTAATCATATAACACCTTTTAAAACCTTACTCTTTAACATTTAGACCTTATACAAACCCATATTAGTGCATTTGCCTAATGGTAGTACAAAATATGTGTACTTAACTGGTTCTATCCTTATCAACCCAAAAATTACTCTTCATAGATTATTATATGTTCCTGATTTTACTCATAATCTTTTATCAGTTTCTAAAGTACTACTTGATAAAACATTAGAAGCCACAATTAATTTCTTTTCATTAAACTTTTAAGACTAGAACTCTAAAGAGGTTGTAGCTTCAGCCAAAATGAGTAATAGGCTATTTGTATTGTAGCATTCAATCAAAGAGAATTTTAGTCATAAAAAAATGAATGTACAGCATTGTTCTTTTATGTTGTCTTTGTCTTGTAACAATAAAGATCTTTTGCATTTGTTTCAAGCAAGATTGGGTCACACTTATGTTTCTAAACTTCATCACCATGATAATTGTAAGACACCTGATATGAATCATTTCTTTTGTGAATCTTATCATGAATCTAAATTTCATAGATTGCCTTTTAGTCATTCAAATCATCATTCTTCTATATTGTTTCATTTGTTGTATGTTGACATTTGTGGACCATATTGAGTCCCATCTATATCAGGTGCTTCTTATTTTCTTACCTTGGTTGATGACCATTCCCGTAGTACTTAGACACATCTGTTGCACAATAAGTCATAGGTACCTACTGTTTTTGCTAAATTTTTTAGCTATATTTCCAATCAATTTTCCATAGTTCCTAAAATAGTTCGTTTAGATAATGGTTTGAAATCTTTGTCTCATTGTTGTCAATCCTTATTTCATCAATTAGGAGTCATTCATCAACAAACTACTACTTATACTCCACAACAAAATGGGCAAGTTAAGCATAAGCATAAGCATATTTTGGAAACTGCAAGGGCTTTGTGCATACATACACATTTACTAAAAGTCTTTTGGGGTGAATGTGTTTTGATAGAAACTTTTCTTGTCAACAAAATGCCCATGTCTATTCTCAATCCCTTCATGAGGTTCTATTTGGATAGAAACCTACTTATGATCATCTTCATGTTATGGGATGTTTGTGTTTTGTTGCTTAACATCCATTTCCTTAAGATGAATTTAATCCATGTGCTGTTAAATGTATCTTTCTGAGGTATGCTAATGGATAAAAAGTTTATAAAGTTTTTGATGTAGCTTCTCAAAAAATTCTTATCAATAGGGATGTAGTGTTTCATGAAGATATTTTCCCTTTTAAACACGTCTCTTCCTCTAATTCTCCATTATAGTCTTATTCACAATTACCTCATATTCCTATTCATTTAGATTGTTCTGTTCCAATTCAAGTTTCTGAATTTCCTATACCATCTATGAATCCTTCTTCTTCTTATGATATTTCTCAATCTAACCAACCTGTTTTTGTATGTAAATCTTTTAGGATTACTAAAACTCCTACTTGGCTGCAAGATTATGTGAACATAGTTCATTTTGATTCTAGTACACCTCTATCCTGTCTTACTTCCTCTAGTTAAACCCAACACCCTTATCCTTTTTTCTTTGTTGACACCTTTGACAAAAATCCCCTTGATTTTGTTCGATTAATGGCATACATGTTAATAGTTATAGAACCTCATTATCATTCTCAAGCATTTAAGAATAAGGTTTGGGTGCTTGCTATGAACAAAGAGTTAGAGGCTTTAGAACTAAATCATACATGGGAGCTTACTACTTTACCACATGATGAAAAGGCTATATGATCTAAATGGGTTTATAAAATAAAATATAAACTAGATGGTACAGTTGAAAGGTATAAAGCTAAGCTAATTGCTAAAGGTTATAATCAAATTGAAGGCATTGATTACCATAATACTTTTTCCCCTATTGCAAAGTTAGGGATAGTTCGAATTCTGCTTGTTGTTACTATAGTTAGAGGTTAGCCTCTTTTCCAACTAGACATTAACAATGCCTTTTTGCATGGATATTTGAATGAGGAAATTTATATGCTCCTGTCACAAAGATATTCTAAAGCTTAACTTGGTCAAGTTTGCAAGCTTAAAAGATCTTTGAATGGTCTTAAACAAACCTTGAGGCAATAGAATGTTGCAATTTCTCTTTTTTTTTTTTACTTGACCAAGGGTTTTGGCAATCAAAGAGTTATTACTCTTTGTTTGTTGATAATCGAGGAGATGAGTTTACGATCATTCTTCTTTATTTTGATGACTTGTTGATTACGTGAACATCTGTTGCTACTATAGAAAAACTCAAGTTTGATTTACATAAGACTTTCACCACTAAGAATTCAAGGGAAGCTCATTTTTTCCTTTGGCTTGAAATATGTTGAACATTTGAAGGAATTTCGATTAATCGGTGAAAATTTATAGTTGACATCTTAACTGATGTTGGGATGTTTGGTTGCTGGCCTACTAATGTTCCTCTTCCAACTAGTGTGTCTTTGTCTAAAGATGAGAGTTCTTTTCTTGATTAGCCGTTGCAATATAGACGTTTAATTGGACATTTACTTTACTTAACTCTTGCCTGTCTTGATATAGCCTTTGCCGTTCACCATTTGAGTCAGTTTCTTTCTCAACCAAGAGTTGCACATTTACATGTTGCATTTCATATTCTACGATATTTGAAAGGATCTTCATCACTTGGTTTATTTTATTTTGCTTCAAATCCTTTGAATGTGGTTGCCTCTAGTGATGTTGATTGGGGATCTTCTTTACTTGGTCGAAAGTCGTTATCTAGTTATTATAATCTTCTTGGTACTTCTCTTATCTCTTACAAGTGTAAGAAACAAAACACAGTTAGTACTTCCACAAATGAGGTTGAATATCAAAGTTTAGTAACGACTACTAAAGAGCTTTTATGGATTTTTATATTTTGAATGATTTAAATGTACTAGTCACATTGCCAATTTCCTTACGTTGTGATAACAAATTTGCTATCCAACTGGCAACTAATCTTTATGTTCATAGTTGTACTAAGCACATAGAAGTTGACATTCAATTTCTTAGTGATCATATTGCTAAGGAATTTTTGTAGGTGTCTTATATTCCTTCCACTTCCCAGCTTGCTAATTTACTTACCAAGTCTGTTTCTATTGAGTGTTTGGCAGATTTTAATTTCAAGTTAGGCCTTAGATTGGCTCCACCTTGAGGGAGGGCTGTGAATATTATATAGATATTATTTATTCCACATGTGGTAGTAGTTTATTAGACCACTTGTAGATAGACCATTGGTTGTACAGTTTGTTTAGTTTGTTACCCTGTATATATATATACTTAGCCAATTTACAAAACAGAATTAATGAAATACAATTCCTCATTCTTCAATCGCTGAGTTTCTTCAATGGATGATACTTTTGGTTGAATCTTAATTGAATCACAAGTACATCAAGATTACTGCTTTTCATAGTTCTCAATTTTATCTTTTTCACAATAACATGTATATTCATTATTGTGCTTCCATTGTATTAGATAAAATACTTGTATCATGTATCGGTCAGGTTTCAACGACTCTGATGTCAAACTATATGACATTTGATAAGTATTTAATACATGGAAAAATACCGACTATAAGTATTGATACTTAATACATTTATAAAATATTAAATAATTTGTGATCAAGTCCACAAACACTCAATTTTTCTCTACTCTAGTTGGTTTCAAAGCTAGGAATTGCTATTCAAACTATATGGCATGTTACGCATTCAACACATAGCAACATACTAGTTAGGTGTTGATGCAATTATCAAATGTTAAAATGGTTTATGATAAGATCTACAAATGCTCGATAATTTTCCTCACATTAGCTGGTTTCACATAGCTGGCAGTTGCTATAAACCAACAATGGCGATCGAAATTACCATCTTGTAAACGATGAATAGGTAATGCAGGCTACATGAACAGTAAGTAATTCAACTGAAGGAACCTTAGCAAAATATCTAGCCTTTCTTGTCTATTGCAGAATGACTTGACATAAACCTGAAAAGAAATCTGGACCCTCATTTCTCACCAATCAGCTGGGAGTCGGGACATAGTCCAGGACTTGAAATAGGATTAATAAGGTTCGTGCTGTACTGAAGAAGGTTTACTGGTTTCATTGATTCACTCCTAGTGAATCTTTTCTTCCCACAATGCTAACAAAGTGGCATTAAGGTAAGTTTATGCTCACGAACAACCAAATAAGAAACTTACTATGATGATTTGTTTTATAATCCGACATAGATGGTCTCCAAGTTTTTTGAAATGAATATGATTTGGATGGAGAGGGATGAGAAGATTTCGGGTTTTTGGTGCCCAACATAGAAACAGTGTAATGTTAATGGAAGAATATTCAAGATCAAATAAATTTGTTTAGTTTACTATAGTCCATTATTACTTTGTCATATTATAAGATAAGTTGATGTAAAATTACCATCTTCCATGAGAATATGAAAGAATGTGTATGAATTAAAAAAATGACTCAAAGCTTTAGCTCATGGATGATAGTGCATGCTACTTCTAGCATAACCATTTAATGATATAAATTCAAATATAAGAATCATAGGATGCTATATTGAGTTCATCTATTTACAAGATTTCCTTTGATCCCCATAATTTTTAGTATCAAATTATAAGTAACATATTTATTTTAGAATCATTTACTTTGTTTACATATTTCTTTTTTTACTTTACTTTGAGGAAGATTACCATATTTTGTAAAGGTCGAATGTTTAGAGACTTTTAGTTTGCAAAACCACTCTATATACATATTTCATTTCAAACTTTAAGATTTATATTGCCCGCATAAAAAGAATAATGGATCCAACATAATATACATACACACACACATATATATATAAGGAGACAAATATACAATTTTATAGAGCGCATGGTCCATATGAAAATTTCCTCATACTCATTATTGTCCTTCCTCAACTTCTTAATTTTGGAAATATACATTAACAACAACCCCAATGTTGACCTAGGCGTGACATTTGGCAATTATTGCCAGCAATGTGGACAAAGCAAAATGAATTTATACGTATATTAAAATTTTTCTAGAAAGATTGTATTATTTATTGTAACGCCACGAAATCCGGACTATGCTACTGCTCCTTATCACACAAGAACATGTTAAGGCTCTAATCAACTCTGATACCTCTTAATCTTATGATTCCTATAAATCTCCATTCATTATCTACAATAATGACACCATGATATAAAAACATTTCAATCTATCCTTCAACCTTGAAATCAATTTAACATAAATCCATAACAAATATTTAATGCAGCGGAAGTCTATAAAATTTCAATTACATATTTTTCCAAAAACCACTTTTTGGTTCCAATAAAAAAAAAATAAGGTCATTCTGAGTTTTACTCTCCATAATAGTAGTGATAATCATTCTCTTCCCCCCTTCTTGGTTCATTCACTCTTAGATTTCCTTCTATGTTATCGATTCTCTCATTACCTGCATCTAAAAACAATATTCTCCGAAGAGTGAGCTAATGTCCAATATATATAACACAAACACACACGCATGAACAAACATCAACAGGTATCACATGCATTATGCAGTATTATACACATGCACCGTTTCCTAATACAATTTAAGTCCACAAGAAACAACAAGGTACTCATGACCTCCTTAATACACACATCGGAACATAAATTGGTGATAGGAACTACCACTATAGGCTCCACACCTATGTTCATTTAAATACTTAATCTTGATGATGGGAACTGCCATTACAGGCCCTATACCTATGTCCACTTAAACACTTAATCAAACATTCAATCCAGATCATTTCCAAGCATGACTCCACTAAAAGCAACATCATACAAGGATCATTAGAGTGCTCCCTAGGGATCTGCCACTACGAGCCCTAGACTGAGCTAAGCACATACAACATACAACTTAAATGCTTAAGTTAAATCATTCAACTTAATCAATTTCAACACATATACTAGCTTAAACAAGCACAGAACAATACACAAGTTGCATGTACCTTAACTCCTAACCTTAAGCACTTCCGGTCCTAGACTTAAGCTAAACTAAAATTTGTACATCATTAACAAGTCCTTCTTAGTATTATTCCAAGACTAATATCATCTCTTAATCTTAATCATTTAAATTCTCTAAGCTCTTACTAGCTATCTAGGTTACATGGAAATTATCTTAATTAGAAGCTAAATAGATATACAATTAAGTTATATTTCACTCAACATGACCATGATGGAGGCTATGTAGCTCAACACAGGCTAATATACGACCGTGTCAAAAGTCGTGTATCTTTCGATAAGTTTTGATTTCAACACGATTAGAACACGATCATGTAGATAGGTCATGTATCTCTTAGTATGCTTTACATTCAACACGATTAAAACACAGCCGTGTAGATAGGCCATGTATCTCTTAGTATGTCCTATACTCAACACGATCAAAACACGACTGTATAGACAGGTCGTATATCACTCGGTATGTTTAGGGTTCAACATGGTCGAAGCACGATCGTGTTAGGAGGTCATATATCTCTTGGTAAATTCCCACGAACCCTAATTTCTTTATCCCAATTTATCTAAGCTCCACATTCTCTAATCCTAAGCTTAAATAATTCCTAAAACATAAATTTTCTACTAAATTAACATAGGTTAGATAACTTACTTCCAAGTTTCGGTGAATCTACTCCTTAATCAATGGATTTGGTGCTCATCTCGTTCCGTTCCTCAAATTCGAATTTTGGATGAACAAGGTGATGTAACTAGAATAAATCTTCAATTTGGTATTCTCATTAACCATTTCATAATAAAATCTTACCTCGTGTGATCGCATCGAATGTCGAAAAATTCCTTTGAATGATCTTAAGATTGTTCTGAGAGTGTTTTTTCTTTTGTCTGTTGTTTTTACTATGAGAGGTGAAAAAAGAGGAAGCTAAGTTAACCTTGAGTATTTATGCTCTGACCGGAAAAAGACCCCTTTGTCCCTCAAGTTTTTATGAAATCTTAATCATGACCTAAGAGGAAGCTAAGTTAACCTTGAGTATTTATGCTCTGACCGGAAAAAGACCCCTTTGTCCCTCAAGTTTTTATGAAATCTTAATCATGACCTTGGTTTTTTTTATGATATATACAATAAAAATTTCTTAAAAATTCATCTATCTTTATATTCAAACTATATGGCATGTTACGCATTCAACATATAGTAAAATACTAGCTAGGTGTTGATGCAATTATCAAATGTTAAAATGGTTTATGATAAGAGCTACAAATGCTCGATAATTTTCCTCACATTAGCTGGTTTCACATAGCTGGCAATTGCTATAAAGCAACAATGGCGATCGAAATTACCAACTTGTAAACGATGAATAGGTAATGCAGGCTACATGAACAGTAAGTAACTCATCCAAAGGAACCTTAGCAAAACATCTAGCCTTTCTTGTGTATTGCAGAATGACTTGACATAAACCTGAAAAGAAATCTAGACCCTCATTTCTCACCAATCAGCCGGGAGTCGGGACATAGTCCAGGACATGAAATAGGATTAATAAGGCTCGTGCTGGACTAAAGAAGGTTTAGTGGTTTCATTGATTCACTCCTAATGAATCTTTTTCTTCCCACAATGCTAACAAAGTGGCATTAAGGTAAGTTTATGCTCAAGAACAACCAAATAAGAAACTTATTATGATGATTTGTTTTATAATCCGACATAGATGGTCTCCAAGTTTTTTGAAATGAATATGATTTGGATGGAGAGGGATGAGAAGATTTCGGGTTTTCGATGCCCAACATAGAAACAGGGTAATGTTAATGGAAGAATATTCAAGATCAAATAAATTTGCTTAGTTTACTATAGTCCATTATTATTTTGTCATATTATAAGATAAGTTGATGTAAAATTACCATCTTCTATGAGAATATGAAAGAATGTATGAATTAATAAAATGACTCAAAGCTTTAGTTCATGGATGATAGTGCACGCATACTTCTAGAATAACCACGTAATGATATAAATTCAAATATAAGAATCATAGGATGCTATATTGAGTTCATCTAATTACAAGATTTCCTTTGATCCCCATAATTTGTAGTATCAAATTATTAGCATATTTATTTTAGAATCATTTACTTTGTTTACATATTTCTTTTTTTACTTTACTTTGAGGAAGATTACCGTATTTTGTAAAGGTCGTATGTTTAGAGACTTTTAGTGTCCTTCCTCAACTTCTTAATTTTGGAAATATACATGAACAACAACCCCAATGTCGACCTAGGCGTGGCATTTGACAATTACTGCCAGCAATGCGGACAAAGCAAAATGAATTTATATGTATATTAAAATTTGTCTAGAAAATATGCTCAACATCTGTCTATTCTTTTAGAAGATGACTTCAATTTGTTTATTATCTTTATATTACGTGAAATTTTTGTAACCTAAGTTAATATGTGGCATTTTACAAGTGATCCATGTTGTTGTCCCATTTAATACAATACCACCACCTAAATCCAAAGATGAAGAAGTGTGAATAGAATCCTAATTTTTAAAGTGCATTCATCTCTCATAACTTTTTAAGAATACATACATATACTTATACACATATATATACATACAAATTGTCATTAAAGCCCAAAAACCATATATAAAAGAAATGTAATTGGCAACAATTTTAGATCTCTAAAATTGATTAGAGAAGTATATATATGTTTTTAAAAGTTATAAGGAATTGAAAGCATATTTTGGAACTTTACGAGGTTTTTCTATGCACAAACAATAATTCAAGGGATGTATTTCATGAATAAAAATTAGAAGATGTTGTCAACCTATAATAATTAGTTCTTGCAATTAGGACAAGAAAAGGAAAGGGAGGAGAGGGGTACCACCTTAGGAAGGCATTAATAAGCTCCAAGTAGATACTAGTTATCCTTTACATATAGGTGCTCATCTAAACAGCAAAATGCCATATTGTTCATGGTAGACACTATCATGGTTTGAGTCAAACCCTTGACTTAACACAAAACTAACATGGTGGTTTCAAACTGGAACAATGACCAGATAAGAACCACTAGTTCCATGAGTCAATGGTAAGTCCACCCACCAGACCTATTGGAACTAGCGCATTTGACCTGTGAAGTTAAAAAAAAATAATTTGTTGATTTGTAAATCTTAAGATAACAAATTGTATTAGAGAAAAAATTAAGGAAAATTGAAAAAAGAAAAAAAATTAAAAAAGAGAGAAAAAAAAGGGTCATGAGTCCAAAATTGGCCCATGAGTCAACCATATAGTTCCGGGTTTGGTTTCCCTAATCTTTGACCCGTGACTCAATGGTTCGAAGCCAGTTTAGAACCATGATGGTGTCTAATTCATGGCTAAGTTTAAGGAAGGTGTGCACAATTGACAATGCCATTTGGCTCAAAAACTAAACTACATCATTTTTTAAGCGAAGCAAACCATTTTGCTAAAAACAAGAAAAAGGTTTCTTATTTATGTGAAAAAAACTATATTTCCTTATTTATTTTATTTTATTTTCATTAGACCATCTTCATCTCTAAAGATCCTATTTAATATCCTTTATACTACATAGGCAATTATAAAATCTATATCTTTAAAAACTTTTATACTTTATTCTTAAGTTTTCTAACAAAAGGTCTTTCAATATCTTTTTATATTATTTGTGGGTACCATATCATATATTTATATTAATATATATTTAAAAAATGTGCATTAATGTTGCTGTTGGGCGTTTTAGAGCAACTTAACGTTGCTTTTTCTGCTGTAATGTTAGGGAAAAAAAAATAAAAAATAAAATTTGTCCTTATCAGAGGGGCCGGTCCTTTCTCAAGAATCTTGATTTATTGGAAGACCCAAAAAGGGACCGTTAGGGCTCATCTAATCTCATAAGCTCTACCGTTTGTATCTCGCAGTCAAGAGTTTTCTTTTAAAATGAGTGAAAAAAATATTGATGTTTGATACAAGATATAGAGATAGAACGAACAGAAAAGATAAAAACGGAAAGTAGCCTTGCAAACCCACATAAAACAATTCAAGGCTAATTGGTTCAACAAGGCATCGTGGACCAAACTTGATTTTTCTTACCCTTACTTCGATGACTTAAGCCAAGTCTCCTAACCATCTTCTATGTTTATGGTGTGCGCAAACGTTAGGGTGATCGAAGAGAGAAAAACAAAACCCTGGTTGTTGATCATGTATGGATCTGGTTTCAACGACTCAGCTCATAAACTATACGACATTGGGTAAGTATTCAACACACAGTAAAATAAAATTTAAATAGAGAAGAGCGAAAATATTTTAGGTTTTTGGCCACCCAATATAAAAATAGCGTAATGCTAATGAAGGAATATTCAAAATCAAATAAACTTGTTTAGTTTACTATAGTCCATTATTACTTTGTCATGTTGTAAGATGAGTTGATGTAAACTTACCATCTTCCATGAGAATATGAAAGAATGTATGAATTAATAAAGTGACTCAAAGCTTTAGCTCATGGATGATAGTGCATGCACGCTTCTAGCATAACCACATAATAATATAAACTCAAATATAAGAATCATAGGATGCTATATTGAGTTCATCTAATTACAAGATTTCCTTTGATCCCCATAACTTTTAGTATCAAATTATAAGTAATATATTTATTTTAGAATCATTTATTGTGTTTCGATATTTCTTTTTCCCTTACTTTCAGGAAGATTACCATATTTTATAAAGGTCGTATGTTTAGAGACTTTTAGTTTGCAAAACCACTCTACATAGACATTTCATGTCAAACTTTTAGATTTATATTGCCCACGCAAAAAGAATAATGGATCCTACATAATATATATATATAAGGAGACAAATATACAATTTTATAGAGCGCATGGTCCATACGAAAATTTTCTCATACTCATTATTGTCCTTCCTCAACTTCATAATTTTGGAAATATGCATGAACAACACCCTCAATGTCGACCTAGACGTGGCATTTGGCAATTATTGCCAGCAATGCGCACAAAGCAAAATGAATTCCAATAAATATAAATACAATGAACCAGGTATTTAAAGTCTCAATCATTTATTAAAGTTTAACTGCTTTTCTATTATGGGTCTGAATCATTTATTAAAATTTGTGTTCTTTTCTATTATGAGTTTTGTAATATATATATATTAATTTCAAATCCTCAACATCTATCTTCTTTTTCTTTTTCTTTTTTTGTTTGAAAAAGGACTTCAATTTGTTTATTATCTTTATATTACATGGAATTTTTTAACGTAAGTTAACTTGTGGCATTTTACAAGTGGTCCATGTCACGCCCCAAAAGGGGCCTAAAAGCCTCTACTAAAATTATCACGGCACGTATGCACCCGTTATATGATAATCGTCTTACGAGTCAGGGATCATAAAACTCTAAGTAAATAATTATATCTACAACAAGTTATAGTACATATGATTAGATAATAAAATATCACTATAAAACCTGAATCCCATGGTTAACCATGATTGTAGAGAATCGATAATCTCTACCAATAAGTAAAATAGGATAAATCTTAGGTTTCTCAATTTCATATTCTATTCATATGGGGGTCCTAACATTTCATATAAGTAAATCTATCATTCACAAATCTTACTCTATTGTTTTGGTCTTCCAAAACTCTCAACACTTCACATCTTATCCCATCTCACGCTTTCGTAACCGTTGCCTACAAAAAGTTTGTGAGGAGGTGAGCACACCATGACTCAGTGAATAAGATGGTAACACTTTCAATGCTACATACACACAAGCAATACTCAAATAAAAATATTAGGCATATGCTATACACATACACAAGCAAATTCAAATTAAAATATTAAACATATGTTATGCATGAACAACCATATAAATGCAGCATCTCACGTGGTCTTCCGATAATCGACGTGAAGTCTAGGGTTTACGCCCCTCTTGACCTTGGGTCTGGGATTCCAAAGCCACCATCAGTGCCTAAGTCATTACTTAGTTTATTTATCTTATCACTTTATTAATTATAATATTTTCTTAACTCATCAATGAATGCTCCCATGCCTCTTTGCACCAAACGGAGCAAAACCTTCAAGGACAAGCTAGACTCGGAACCATCAAGGTGCGACAATCCCCTAATCACTTAGTCCGCACTTAGCGAAACAACGATCCTCTTGATCACTTCCGACGCACCAGACGAAGCAAAACCCTCAAGGACAGGCCGGACTTGGAACCGTTAAGGCGCGACAATCCCTTAACCACTTAGTTCGTACTTGGTGAAACAACGATCCTCTTGATCACTTCCGACACATCCTGTGATAGTGATGGCCTTCAATCTCATGCAATGTCTCGTGAAAATACATGTCAGGTTTTTAAATCAGGTCCTCTTTCTTAATTAATTGATTTAGGGTGATCAAATAACATTTACAATCACAATCAATCCTCAATCATACCATAGAGACAAACATCAAACATTCCATTTCACTCATCACAAGTGAGGATTATGCATTTCTTGTTACGCAACATCGACACTGAACCCAAACCCCGTGGACATAAACCTATCCAATTTTATAATGGATTAAATTATCCCGGTACCTCTCTATGCCATTTCTTTTAAATGTTAAACCGCTCAAGTTGACTTACAAACATCAGATCTAGCACCTCTGTACGCTTTCTCTCAAATGCCAAACCACTCAGGTTGGCTTACAATCGTTTCCGACATCTCTGTGTCATTTATATCATATGTCAAACCAACCACTCGAGGTTAATTTACATTAATCATCTTTGACACCTCTATGCCATCGCACTTCTCAAGTGCTCTATCATTTTCACACTTTCGAGAGCCAACAAGGTGATCTCGTTTTCTCTTTCAATGTCCTCAAGACATTTGTATATTATATATATAAATATGTGTATATACATATTTCTGTCACATCTCTAATTAAGGACAGTTTACTAAACACTTTCCCTTACGAACTTAAGAGAGTAAGAAAATAAGATCGTTATGTTGTAAAAACTATGGTTGCACTCATGATTTATATGATTAAGCTCATGAGTGTATTTTGCAAATATAATATGAAAATAAATTTGGTTAAGCATATGTATACACATTCAGGAACTAACTCTGACTTGTATACATAATGATACCTATACACCCTATTCCAACTAAGCATACATATTCGGTAGCTATACAAGGAAAAGCTAAGTCTCTATATTTTGGTTTGCTTTGAAAGAAAATAATTTGTAAAACATGGGTTAGGCTTATGGTTATAGTACTAGCAATATGACGCTAGGTGCTATCATTAAGGTAATGAAATCTAAACTCTTAGACCATTTATTCCCCTATATTCTTCATGACTTCTTTCCTAACTCATTAATCACTACCGCATAACTTAACTCAACAACAATCATATCAAATAGCAACACAACAAACAACAAAATCACATGCATAACATTCAACATACAACATAACATAGTAGCATATCATTAAGTTTCTCACTCACTTGTTTAGGGTTGTTGTAGTCCTAACCAGAGTCGAGCGATTCCAGCGGGTAACTCCTTTGCGTTCCTCTTGAAGTCAGTATCCTTCTACGATGCTTCCTTAACCCAATCATAGAAAGTTGCATCTCCACCTGACTTTGGTAGTCTTCTAGCACTCGATATGTGTACTCTGCTTGTCTTGTAGTTAATGGTAAGGCGTGAAGTTTCCTCTTTAAGGAACTTTGGGCGAACAAGATTTGAATGTTAAACTTCCCTCAAATCTGTGCTTCCAACACCCCAAGTTGCTGTGATCGACTATCCGCTTTCCTTGTGTAGAAGTCGAGCAATGGAATGTCTTTGACTTGCCAAATTTGGAATCCCTTCTTCCACATATGCAAGATATCCTTCGAAGGGACAATTGAAGATCTTGCATTATGGTATTTGGCTAAGAATGATCTTCCTCAACATCCTTTGAACATTCCATTGTGAAATCCATTTCATTCCAAATATCTCCTAAGCCATCATCTTGGATGTTGCTTGAATCATTCCCTTCACCATTTACATCATCATAGACACTTCTCTTATCCACGAAGCATCTTTGAACCTTTTATTTATTCAATTGTCTCTAATATCTTCCATCGAACTACTTGTAGGATAACCCACAGGATTTAGCAGTCCTTAAAGGTTTTGTATCATCTTCTTTCTTCTCTTCTTTGTTGATATTTCCACCTACGAGTTCCTCATACTTTCTATTGGTTTTCATCCTCACTCATGCTTCCATCATACATACACCAACCTTTCCCATACATAGACCAACCTTTCCCACACATCACATACGCACCAACATTTTCTTATCCATATACATACACACTTCACAGACCATACACGCACCTATACATACATACACTCTTGCTTCTTTCACCTTCCACACCACTATCACACACATATACACACATGCCCTACATATACTTCATACCACCAATACATACTTGCCCATATACTCTACACACAGTACACACTTTCCATATTTATACTTGCATACCCACACCATACATCATCTCATACACCTACTCGCATACTTCATATACACCTTACATCATCAATACACACACTCACATACTTTGCACACACCACACTCACCTTCCATCCTCACACATACATATTCACACTCCATACATCATCTCGTACTCAAACATACATATCCCACATACATTATCCTCAACTTCCACATTTACACACACACATGTCCATACTCCACACCTTCCATACTCTTACACACATACTCTGCACATCCCACACCTTCCATACATATACACATACACCTTTACACACTACAAGGCATCTACGCACGCACACACAAACTGCACCTACCACACACCATCCATATGTATATACCCCCCTTTCACACACACCACATATCATCCCATATACATACACTTCGCATACATCACACCCTTATACACACACATACCACACACCCACATACACATACCATCCTACATCACTTCATGCACCTACGTGCATACTCCCAAGCATTACACACTCGGCTCCTCCTCTACGCATACACACACCTTAAATCATCACCAACACACACATATCCTTACATACACTACTCACCATCACCTACACATACACGTATCTCCATATGCATCATACCCACCGTCACATACACTACTCACTTTCCCACATACATCACACACATCCCTATACACATACGCATACATACATCTTTATACACATCATACACCCTCAACCACACATACATATATACCCACTTCATTCAAACACACATTCCGCATACACTACATCACCTCCTCATTTACACGCATGCATACACACACATTCTTACACACACACCATACTCCATCATTCACATACATACACACTTTCCCACATACATCACACACATATATCCTCCTACATTTCGCACACCACCACACACACTTACATACACACCCTTACACCCCACACACTTTCACCCACACATACATGCATCCTTACACAACTCACACACCTTCAATCACACATGCACATCTTCCTCCACACACACACAAACATACATACCCTCATCTACGCACATAGCCACACACACTCACTCCATTCATGCACAACCACACCTTCCTTCACCGTTGTTGCTAACGCTATTGGAGTCGCGGTTGCTGCCGTCATTGGAACTGTCATTGTTGTTGCCGTCGTTGTGGTTGCAGCTGTCGGATCGTTGTTTCTATGTCGGAGTGGGAGTGATCGTCACCGTTGCTATGGTTGCTGTCGTCAGGCTCGTCGCCATTGGGTGATTGTTGTTGTTGTTATTGCAGCTGCTGAATCGTTGTCACCACTACCATTGCCGCCGGGATCGTGGTCGCTCCTTGTCTCATCGTCGGAGTCACTTGTGTTGCTATTCCTCTTCGCCGCCGTGATTGTCATGGTTGCTACCATGGTCGAAGTTCCTCATTACTACTGTTTTCCTCCTCCCCTATTCATCGGAACTAAGCCGCTGTCATAGTTGTTGTTGCCGTTGTCATGGTTGTTGCGGCTGTCGTCATCATTGTTCCTTGTTGTTGCGAAGATCGTTGTTGCTACCGTTGCTGTTGCTGTTGAGGGTCGTCGTCGTCGTTGGGTAACTGGCCGAAAGGGAAAAGAAGGGAACCGGAAGAGAGGAAGGGGTGACGGGAGGAAGGGAAGTGTAGTTAGGGAAGGTAGATGAAGAAGAGGAGAAGAAAAGAACAACAGAAGAAGAAGAAAAGAAAAAGTAAGGGAAGAAGGAAGAAGTATGGTCGGAAGGAGGGAGAAAAGGAAAGAAAAAGGAAAAAGGAAGAAAGAGAAAGAGAGGGAGCAAGCGGGGCCAGTCGGGAGGAAAGTAAAAGAAAAGATAAGAAAAGGAAGGAAAAGAAAGAAAAGAAAGGGGATGGGACTTTTTTTTTAACAGTTATGTATATATATTTATATGTATATTTATATATTATATTATAATTATATTTTATTTTAAAAATACCCCTATTTTAACATTCCGCATGCGTATGGGAATACCTTTAAAAATTATATATTTAACAATTTATTACAAAATTTTACATCTAGGTTAATTTGATTATTCCGAAGATAAATATTTACTCTAAATTTTAATTTGAAATTCTTAAATTTATAATTTAAATTAATTTCATTATTTAACCTAATATTGTTTAAAAAATATGTTTCGGATGATTTATTCTTCTATTTATTTTCTTTAATTGTTTATATAATTTTTTGAAATTTTAGGGTTTTACGGTCCATGTTGTCATCCCATTTAATACAATACACCACTTGAATCCAAAGAGGAAGAAGTATGAATAGACTTCTAAACTTTGAAAGTGTGCATTCATTTCTTATAACTTTTGAAAACACACACATGCATACATGTATATATACATATAAATTGTCATTAAAGCCTAAAAATCATATCTAAAAGAAATGTGATTGGTGACAATTTGAGATTTCTAACAACAATTTGATGGTTATATACAATTTTTAAAAGCTATAAGGAATTGAAAGCATAGTTTAGAAGTTTATGAGGTTTTTCTACATCTAAACAATAATTTAAATGATGTATTTGACAAATAAAACTAGAAGATGTTGTCAACTTATAATCTTCAATTCTTGCAATTAGGACAAAAAAAAAAAAAAGGAAAGGGAGGAGAGGGGTGCCATCTTAGGAAGGCATTAATAAGCTTCGAGTAGATACTAGTTATCTTTGACGTATGAGTGCTCATCTAAACTAGAGGTGGGCACAATTTGTTTTAGTATAGTTTGATCGAATTATATATTATAGTTCTTTTTTTTTAATAAAAAAATTGAATCTAACCATATGATTTGGTTCATAATTTTTTCAAACCTTAAAAAAAAAAAAATTCGATCCAATTCAATTCATGATTATTATTATTATTATTATTATTATTATTATTATTATAAGTCAATAAACTATAGAAAATTGTACTTCATATAAAAAAAATGATTTATTATCATTTTTTTGATATCATTTACTATTTTCAATATCCATTTCATATATTTAAGGAGATTTTATTGTCTCTTTGATCTACATCAGTCATAAGCAAAAAAAAAAAAAGATACTAAATTACTTGATGAAAACCAAATAAGATGATGAATTGAATAAGTAATATAGAATAATTTTTTTAATTATACATTTTTAAGATTTTTATTGCTATATATTTTTTTTTACTTCTTATGGTTTGATTTGATTTGACATGATTCGCTTCTATTTGTAATTTTTTCAAATCTAAAAAAAATGGTTTGGTTTAGTTAGTAACATTTTTTAATATAAAAAGACAATTCGAACCTAATTTATAGTTTGGTTAGGTTCAGTATGATCCAATTCATGATTCGGTTAGTTTTTTTACTTAACCCTAATCTAAACTGTAAAATACCATATTTTTCATGGTTAGGTGTGCACAACCAATAAGATCATTTGGCTCAAGAATTGAATCAAACCATTTTTAACCAAAAGCTAACCATTTTATTAAAGAACAAGAAAAAGTTTCTTATTTATGTGGAAGAACTTTATTTCCTTATTTATTTTATTTCATTTTCGTTAGATTATCTCCATTACTTAAGATCCTATTTGGAATTCCTTGGTACTACATCGGTGATTTTAGAATCTATATCTTTACAAACCTTTATACTTTATTCCTAAGTTCTATAATAAAGGTCTTTCAAGATTTTTTTTAACATTATTTGTAGGTCCTACATCATATATTTATATTAATATAAATTTTTAAAAAATGTGCATTAATGTTGCTGAGTTTTAGAGCAACTTTACGTTGCTTTCTTTGCTGCAATATTAAAATAAAAAAAAAAGGAAAAGAAAAAGAGAAAACTAGGTCCATGTCAAAAGGACCTATCTTTTTTCAAGAATCTTGATTTATTGGAGGTCCTCAAAAAGAGAAAAGATTCATTAATTAATATATCACTAAATAAATCAATTCATCCTAACCCATATTAGCCCACTAGCCCACTTAGGCCCATTTTATATGAGGGATAAAATTTTCAACCCAACTCACATTTATTTTATGGGTTTAGCAGGCTAATTCACATGATTCGCTCCACTCACACAATTTTAGATGATTTACTGCATATTATATATACGTGATATATAAATACTAATAAAATTTTAATGTATATAATTTGTACAAAATAAAAGTGATAATTATTATGTTAGCAAAATTGATAGTTTCAAGGTCTACATAACACATGATATTTATCAACTAATAATTTTTTTTCTTGCAAAAGTGATTCTTTAAGTTTTTTAGGTTGTGTGAAGGACTAGTGACGACGATGGTCTTAGAAGCTATCCTTATCTAACCCTATAAGCTCTACCGTTTGTATCTCGTAGTAAAGAGTTTAAAATGAGTGAAAAAATATTGATGTTTGATACCGTATATCCAAGTAGAACCAAAAGAAAAGATAAAAACAGAAAGGATAATAAAATCAAAGTGGATGTAACCTCGCAAACCCTAAAAAACGATTTAAGGCAAATTGGTTCAACAAAGCATCATAGGCCAAACTTGATTTTTCCTACCCTTACTTTGATGACTTAAGTCAAGTCTCTAAACTATCTTCTATGTTTATGGTGTGTGCAAACGTTTGGGTGATTGAAGAGAGAAAAACAAAACCCAGGTTGTTTATGATAAATCAATAAACTCCAAACATTTATAATGACACTTCTTGATATTAATGGATACCGTTAAATCGAATTTGATACAAATTAGTGCATTAGTTAGATGTAAAGGTTTAGATTTACATTAAGAAATATTTAACCCTTTAATATAGATAACTTTTCGGTTTTAAACACCAAAAAACGATTTCAAAAAGAAAAAAAGATTTATTAAGTAATACAAGTCATGTATATATACATATTACAATAAAAACACATAATAGTAATAGTAAATGATTGTGCTTATGTATTATCTACTAAATCATTTTTCGTTCAACTACAAAATGATGATCATGCTGTATGTGTTATATGTAAGAGTGAGTTTTATAAATATAACTTAAGTTGGTTAATGTAAGGAAGAGGATAGAAGGTGCAACCTTGGAGAAAGTCTTTAGATTTGAATAGTACAACAGGAAACTTCTTCTAATGAAAGTTTACAATGGTCGACCAAAGTCTACGCATTAATCTAAGCTGAGGCTATAGACCCTACAAAGCGACTATGGTATACTAAAGTACAAAGATGCCAAGTAAAGCTCAAAGAGCAGGGGTGGTTAAACATTTAGTCAACTTATCTTGTAGAGTAGTCAACCAGGCTCTTATATTTGGATGGTTGAGTCTAGTGAAATGTCCATTCACACCAGATGATGGTGGAGCATGTGCATGTTCTGATGTGTGTAACAATTATGGTGATATACTTTTTTTAGTACTACAACTTCGACAATTATGGAGTTTCTTTCTTATTGAAGTGGCCCCTTATATATCTAATATGCGAAAGACCATCTTTGAGAAACGAAATGAAAAAGAAATCACCTTAAAATAGTTTAGTACTAATTGAAGACTTGTCAAAGGTTTGGGACAAATTCAAAATGGCAAAAATGTAAAACCCGCAAAATTCGAATACGTATAATATTGAAATAGTTTAAAAAATGTATTAAAAGCCTTAATTATACCCCGTGTAAATTTAAATTAAAAGAAATAATTAGGTAAAAAGTGAATCACAGAAAATTTTAGAATAAATGAAAAATAAATTAAAATAATAGACTTAGGATTGTCAAATAAAAATTCTGAGTAAATATTTATGCTCAAAATAATTTAATTAACCTAGTAATAAAATTTTGTATTAAAACATCAAAGTTATTAAATCACATAAATTACTATATAAGATAAACAGACGTGATAAATTAAGGAAATTTATATATGTGTGTGTGTGTGTGTGTGTGTGTGTGTATGTGTAGCAAAGGGCGAGTCTTCCAGAGGAAGACTTAGACATCCCACGAGAAAAATGAGAGAGAGAGAAGTAAGGAGATAGAAGGCGTAAGGGATGACCACATAATACAAAACAAAGAACAAAGGAAAAAGAAAGGAAAACACAAAGAAAAATTTACGTAACTTCTACATATAATCTCCAAATTATAAATCTGGATCCCCAACGCGATTCTTGAGGTGAGCTCTAGTAAACAATACTAGTCTTAAGTGGGAAAAATTTTATTTTTGGGATTTAATTATAATTTTAATAAGTATATAAAAATATAATTTAGTTTAGAAAATAATTAAAATAACTAGAAATATACTAGATATGATGATATTAGTCATTAGTAGTATGTAATAGTGTGATCTCCTTTGTGTTTTTAGTAGAAAAAAATCTTCTCGCATATTTATCTAAAGACTACTATGAGTAATCGAAAATGAGATCCAGGTGAGTAAGACTCCATAATATATTGTTATTTGTGTATCATGTGGATATTAATATAGATGTATAACTGATTTTTGATAACATTGGCTCATTTGTCTCATATATATATGTGAGTGTGTGAAAGGATGTGTTAGTCTTAATGTATAAGTGTAAGTGGGTAGATCAAAATTATGTTTATTAGTATATGTGTACATATATATATATATATACAATATATATTCAACATCTGTGAATTTCAGCAGAAAGAATCCATTGGTGGAAAGGTGATATAAGCTTGAGTAGTAGTGGTTTTGACGTATAAGTCGCGTAAAGCCCGCTGTTGAGAAAAGGGTAGCGCAGTGTTTCAGGGGCGAACCTCAAGTGTTAAAAGCCTATGTATTTCTGCAGAAATCACTTATGAAGAAGAACATTTAGGTGTTCTAACTTAAAATGAATTTATTTAGTCGAACTATGTCATCCTCTAGCTCGGTTCCAGAAGAGGAACTTAAGGGCTTAGATGTTAACAATAGAGATGAAATTAGAATTAGAGATTTTAATGAAGCCATAGATAACTGGAAAATTCCTAAGTTATCCTATGACCAAATCTATCAAATGGCCAAATGGAAAATCTTTAGCAAAAATGATTATGTCATATCTACAAAAGAGAGAGACATTCCTGTCTCTGATGGATTGACTACAATTGAACTAATGAACTATAACTCCATTCGAAAATATGGACAAGAATGGAATTACATGCACATAGGACTAATCCAAGTAGGAGCTAAACCTCTTACGAATCTAGGATTAGATACCTCTGTCCTAATGGTCCTTAGAGATGCTAGAGAACTAGAATATGAAATATCGATCCATGCATCGATTGAAACCAGTCTCAGCACTGGTCCAGTCCAGTTTGAATGTCATCCTAATGTCACCTTAGGTCTTAGGGATAAAACCATAATGAAATCCCTAGTCCTTCAAATTAAAACACACAATTATAAAATGATTCTAAGTGCATTGCCCATGGCATTCATCTATAGAATCTATTTCAAACTAATGAAAACAGCTTTTAGATCAAAAGCGTATAAAATTGACAAAAAGGGTCAAATGCTTCTGATTCAACCAGATCTAATGTCAATATCCCTAAGATAATTAAATGGGATCAGGTACGTCTGCCTGATCATTGGGAAATAGAAAACCCTATTCCCCAGAAATCCTTCAATGATGCTGAACCATCTAATATTGTTCAACATCTAGATGGTAAGGTAACACTTCAATTCTCTAGGAGATCTTTCGAGAATCCTAGAAGTTCAATATCTTTAGGATCATCAAGAAGGTCAGTAGATCTGTCTAAAATTGATGAACTAAAAAATGTCCAAGTTAGTCCTAAAAAGACTAATCCTACAATTTCTGGTTTAGTTAACAAACCTTCAGGGTTAACTCAACCAATCTATCACAATGACCCAGAATGGGAAGAACCAACCGCATCAAAATTAGGAGATTCTAAGCTTAATGTCATAGAAAAACCTTTCGAGCTTGATAGGTTATTTCTAAACAAAGATTTTAATTCTTCCAAAAATAAGAAGAAAAGAGAATGGTATTTTAAAACTTTTGACAAGTTTAAAATACAAATTAAAAATGAATATTATAATTTTATGGAAGAAATTGGTTCTCAAATCTTATTCTTCGATTGGTTAGAAGAATATTATTTGAAACCTAAAATGATTAATACAGTTAACAAAACTATAAAATGGAGACTAAGTGAAGGTAGCGTGGTTGAATCCACTCATCCCTCACTTAGCAATATCTGGTATTCCCATAGGGACACTGAAATTAAACTAGCTCCCTTCAAAAAAGCTGAGGAAGCTAAGGGAACTGGTATTAAGAAAATTATTGATCAAAACAATTTTACTAATAAAAATCTTCACACAATAGGTCAACAACTTGACAGAATTGAAGATGTAATTAGTAAATCTTAGGTCAATAACAATGAAAATGTCAAGGTTGAAAAGAAACCACTTTTTAAACCTTTCGAAATGATAATCCCAGTAATGAATTTCTTCAAGCCTTATAGGAAAAGAAGAAATTATTAAAGGGAAAAATGAAAATGGAATCAGTAGAATCTTTTCAATTAGATACACCCAAATTTAGGAATCTAATTATTGAAGATACTCCATCTAAAAAAATTAATGTTTTAAGTGAAAACAATGATTCTAATCCAGATAATTTATCAGAAGACTTAAGTCTTGATAATTCTAATGACTTAGAAGTCAATAAAATTACTTGGAAAGAACCTCAAAAATTATATTATCAGCAAGCATCACCTCCTGATATTATGTTCGAGGAAAAACCAAGTAATTATCAAAACAAATATTCTGTAGGAACCACCTATGAATGGAATATAGATGATGCTTCAAAACAAATGATTCTTAATGTTCTTAATCAGATGATCAAGTTCACGAATACTAACAGGAGTATTCAGGGCATATCTGATTTCCAAATAGTTGTACTTTTAATTTCTGGTTTTACTGGGTAATTAAAAGGATGGTGGGATAATTATCTCACTGAAGAACATCGAATGAATATTTAAACTTCAGTTAAGAAAAATGAATTTGGAGTTAAAATACTTAATGAATCAAATGAACCAATTCAAGATGTTGTTAATACATTAATGTTTTGTATTAGTCAACATTTCATAGGAGATCCATCCTATATCAGGGATAAGAATCTAGATCTTCTATCCAATATGAAATGCAAGTCTTTGGGCGAATTCTGCCAATACAAAGACATATTCCTCCAAAGGGTATTGATGCGAGATGATTGCAATCAACCCTTTTGGAAAGAAAAATTCCTAGCCGATTTACCTAATCTCATAGGTGAATAGGTTAGAACTAAAATTCGTGAGGAGTTCAATGGAGAAATTCCTTACAACAACTTGTTTTATGGAGAATTAACTTCATATGTTTGTAAGATAGGAACCCAAATGTGCAACATAATTCGGTTGCATAAACAATTAAGAAAAGAAAAGGAAATAAAAAGGCAAAGCCTTGGAGAATTCTGTCAACGGTATGATCCTTCATTTGTCTTTGACAATTCTAAATGCTTAGATTGTAAAAGGAAAACCAAGAAAAAATCTTCTAAAAAGAAGAAATTTTCTAAAAAATCCCATAAACAATCTAACAATGAAAAATTTAAAAAGGAATATTCTAAGAAGAAAAAGAAAAACTTTTTAGATGTTTCAAATGTAAGAAACTTAGTCATACTGTCGACAAATGTAAAATCGGTAAAAAACTTGACCAATTAAATCTTAATGAATTCCAAATGAAAGAAATCCTAGAATTATTCGCAAATTTAGGATATTCTTCACCCGAACCATCTTCTTCATCAGAAGAAGAAGGAATCCAATGCAATGATATTGATTCCTCGATGGAAGAAGAATCAATTAATGTCCTAACTAAAGAAGAAGAAGAATTTCTTCTTAAGTTAGATTCAATGTCTAATTCCTAGAAATTGAGATGGTTGGAAGGAGCCAAACCTACTTCCTCAATTTCTAACAATTTAACCTACAATTTGAATGAAGCCCTTAATCGAGGCAAACCAAAAGGTTATAAGCCAATTACGGTTAATGATCTTCAAAGGGAAATTAATTTCCAAAAAGAGGAAATCAAAGGATTACTTCTGTATGTTCATCAGACCATTCTGGTGGATTTTTCTTAAGCCTATTATGAAGAGGCTTACATAGAATATTTGATACCAAACCAGGGACAAGACCGTAAAGGGCACTCTCGAAAGAGTGAGCTAGAGATAAAAGCTAGGGTTTATGGCTAACTAGACTTAAATCTAGATGATAGCTAGTGTAAGAGATGTTAATTAGAACAGATAAGCATTCAGAGTAAATAATGAAATTGCGAAAAAATTAAAAATATCCAAGTACGTGGCATTTTCTTGCTAATCACATGAAATACCAGCCAGGGGTATCTCCTTTGGACCAGTAGCTCGCAGCAACTAGTTTCCAGCCGATATACTTGAGATATTTAAAATACCAATATTAAGTAGTAAATGAAATATCTCAAAAGGTGGTTGAACCAGCCGTGGAGAGGAAATATAAACTGCAGTAAGTAAATTGCAAAAGAACTTAACCTCCACAGGCGGCAGAGCCAAGGCTAGTGGGGTGTCGTTCTTTAAATTAAAATAATGAAATTAAAGAAAACTTTAACTTCATTAATCATTAAACATTTATGAACATAATACATTAGGGTTCAGATAGAAACAAACAATACATTATAGTAGAAAAGGGGTAAGGAAATATGTACGAGAGAGAGATGGAGAGACAGAAAGGATGGAAGAAGATAAGTGAAGGGTTCGTCAAAAGAAAGACAAGATAATTACCTAAGTATGTCTACGTACTTAGGGCCTTTGGTTCATCAACCATAGAAGGTAGACACCTGTTAGTGTTTGGGATAGACAGAGGATAGGAGTGTGTGGAAGAATCGACAGAAGGTTGGCTGTCGGAGGTAAAGAAGAGAGAAGTTAAACGGAGAAGAAAGGAAGGTTGAGTGTTTGGAAGTGTTTAGGTTAAGAGTCTGTGAAAAATTTGCCTCCCCTTCTATATGAAATGGGAGTTTCTTTAATAGACCCTTTCATTTTACTATTTCTACGGTGTAAACATCCCATTTTTGCCCTAAGAGTCAATAATTTTCAATAATAATCAATTTTCAATTTTTCCTAATTTTTCCCTAATTTAGCATAAAATAATAAAAATGTTCAAAAAATAAAAATAAATAGGAAAACGCTTCAATTTTGAAAAATGATTTCGGAAATAGCAATAATGAATAATAAACAATTTTTACAAATTTTTAAATTTTCAAAAAATACAAAAAAATAGAAAAATCGCATTGCATATATGCAATTTGCGAAATTAGAAAAATCAGGAAAGTGGGCTAGCTCAGCTGGTCCGGACCATGGCTAGGCACGCGCGGGGGGGGGGCTCGGTTAGACGTTCGAATCGCAGAGGAAGCAGTTTCCGCATTTTGCAATTTTTTGACTTATCCAAGACACGTGGCAGCATCTGATTGGCTGGAAGAAACACACGCGCCGGGTGCGTGATCGTCTCCCACCTCGAGCCCGAGATCGCCGGCGAAGAAAAAATTTGTATTTCAGCCGTTTTGATTCGATTTTTTTGCACAAATCCAACAGATCTTCAAAAAAAATAAGATAAACATTATCTAATTAAAATCAAATCGCAACAAATCGTTGGATGGGCACGAATCGGAGTTGGTTTTTCAACCGAAAATCCGATCAGCTTCAATCAGAGGAAATCCGAGCTTATCCAGCTCAGTTTCAAGCGCCTATAAATAGAGGAGGAGATGAGGAAGCAAGAACACAGATCAGAATTGCGAGAGAGAGAGAAAAGAGTGTAGATCGGAGGAAACCCAAAGTTGCGACCGCCGATCGGAGTTGAGCCACCGCAAGGAGACGTTCTGAGAGTAAACCGCCACCACCATCGGATTCAACACCCTCAAGAAGCTAGGATTCGACACTTCACCCGCCACAAAAGACCACCGGAACGCCGTGAACAAGCCAACCCCGCCGCCGTGTCCGACCGATCCAACCCAACCCGATTCGACCCGACTGACCCGACCAGCGCACCGACCCGGATCCAGGTAAGTCGGATTTTCCGGATTTTTTTATTTTTATTTAATTAATTTTGTTTATTTATTTATTCTGAATTAATTAATTTATTTATTATTTATTATTTGTTATTTAGTTATTTATTTGTTTATGTTTTATTTTTAATAAATAGGAAAATGTAGAAATTAGATTTTTCTAGAATTTAATAATGTAGAAAAATAAAAAAATAATAATAAATAGATAAATAAAAAATAAAAAATAAAAAAATAATAATAAAAAAAATTAGGAAAATAAATCATAAAATTTTAGATGTCAAATAGGATATATAATAAACCAAAAAATTCCCAAAAATCACAAAAATTCCCAAAAATCACGAAAATCAACAAAAATTCCCAAAAATCACAAAAATCCCCAAAATTCTCAGAAATCACAAAAATAACAAAAAAATCATAAAAAGATAAATAAATAAGTTTTAGCACTTAGAAAAATCATTTTCGTCAAATAAATCAAAATTGATGTTTTCCCTACAAAAATCATTTTCAAAATGAAATCAAGCTTAGGCTTAGAGTTTTTAGGAAAAATCCCAAAAATGGTAAGAACATAAATCGAAAAAAATTTCAAAATTAAAATTCACCAATACACTAAAGATTTTCATAAAAGTGAACTACGGCTTGTTTGATCCTAAGTAGCAGGTACGTAGGCACCCATTCGGGTCAACCCATAAAATAAATGAAAAATCCTTTTTCTGAAATAAATTCAAAAACATAACAAAAATTAACAGAAACACAATGAAACACATTTCTAAAGATGAACAATTTTAGGAGATTAGGTGGTAACCGTATAGGTTTTAATAAGTTAGCCCCCGGACTTAGAAACTCTGGTTTTCCCTTTTTCTCTTCTCACAAAAACGAGAAGAGGAAATAACGACAACTAGTAATCCAAATTAAGACTAATCCGCTCCTTTAGTCTTAATTCACTTTTTCCCAACAACAGTTGGGTGGCGACTCCAAAAATCAAACGAAATTCCTAACTCAAGTTGAGGATCTAGATTAGATGAGCATAGGGTTTAGTTTAGATCGGATTAGGAATGGGAATTCAAAAATTAGACTCGACATACGGTAAAAGTTCTTTTTACTGTAGTAAACAGTGTTTTGTCGGGAATATTACTATTTCAACAGTAATTCCCAGAGAATTTTTTGGTGGAAAAGTACCACCTATCATTCAAACCGTAAATGACGGTTTGTTCATTCCAGCTTTGGGGATGACCCCTTAGGACATTTTTTCCGTAGATGACGGAGAAGTATACATACAGCATTATTCCATATAAATACAGAGAAAATACAAAAAGTAGTACAGTATCTAATACTGTACTTTATTCTATGTATCTTGTTACAAATGTAACATGATACTTACATTTGATTCTTACAGACTACCTAAATTGATGTCGTAGCAATCATCTTCATTGCTTTGAAGTCCTCCAGATGTTGAAGCAGAAGAGACATCTTCATTAGTCCGCATTTCTTCATCAAACTTCTTTAATTGTGACGGGCAGCTTCCAGAATTTGCTTCATTTCATCTAGATTTTGTGTCTTGGCCATGGAAGACATTAGGAAACCCCTATCATGGAGGAATGGGGTCTGAGCATTGCCTTGAGCAAGGTGCTTCTACTTAGTCTGCCATTGGTCGATTGCTAACTCTTTCACCTTATCCCACATTTTGAAGCCGTCCCACCATTTGACTTTGAATCTCCTTGAGAGAACGGGTGTTTGGGTGCATCGATCAAGTTTGTAACCGAAGAACCAGGTCATTACCCATGATATACCAATATGTATGTAGTATAACATGGTCTTGTCAAACATATACTCATGATCGTTAGGCTCATAAGTCTTGAGGAAAAGATTGAATCCTTTCCGAGCATTTTCATGGACTATTTCTTCAATAGCCCCGAATTCATCCCACCAATGTGCAAACCAGTTGGGAAGGTTTTTTGAAGAACATTTATCAAAAAAGATCAACCAAGTGTGTGACCTTTTCTGATTCATTCGAAGGAAGGCATTGAACCAGGCCTACTTCTAATCATAATAATTATAAATAGTTAGGTGAGGTACCAGAGGCATCAGCGAATTAAGGCTGAATTTCTGGTTAACATAGGGTTTGTCAGGCCAATCCGAAAGGTTGATGACCTTATGGATTCTGGCAATTGAGTAGGAAACTACTCCATCATTTTCAAAATGCTTAATTGAAACAAAACCTGTTTCAATCAAGATTCTTTCATAATATTCCATATTTTTTAAATTGTCATATGGAATATAGAAAACATTTTCAGGAAATATTTTCTTGGCAAAATCGAAAGGATCCTTTTCATGCATCCCTTTCTCCACAAAGAAGACATACTTGAAAATATCCTTCACATACCATTTTTGTTTTGAAAATTCACTTTGAGGGACCAATGCCTTCTTTGAAGAAGACGCCACCTCAGTAATGTGAACATTGGTTGATGATTTCTTAATCATCTTACTGTGGTCTTTCACAAGTGACCGTGAACCTAACGCACTGGTAATAGCCTTGATGAGTTCAAGTGTTATTACCACATTGGTGTTTAAACTCTCAGTGTTTAAACTCTCATTTTCCTCTTTGAGTTGCTTCATTGGTTTGGATGAGGCGGTTGATTGCTCATCTGATTCCTTGATGGTTAAGGGTACATTGGCTTTGGGAGTGGTAGCAGCAAGCCACGACCGGACATTTGTAAGTCCCTTACGGGGGACTTCCTTCTCCTTTCCCTTATCCCTTTTGGGAGGCATCTCCCTACAGGAATTCACGAGTCAGGAAATCAGGAAGAGAATTGGATGTTCCTCAAATATGCTCAATATTGAAATCGAAACAAGATAAAATTGCTTGTCATCTGGCAAAAATCTGTTTTGAAACCAGATTTTGAACATCTTTCTCTAAGACATTTTTGGCTACTGAGCAATCAATTCTTAAAAGAAATTTTTTGTTTAACAAATCTCCTTGAAATTTGGAAATCGTTAAAACAATAGCCAAAATTTCCTTTTTAATTGTGGGGTAATTTAATTGACATCGGTTCTAGTGTTTAGATACATACTAGACAATACATTCATTTCCATTGCTGGGTTTTTGTTTTAGGATTCCACCAAATCCTATGTCAGATGCATCAGTCTCTACTATTTTAGGTAGGGATGGATCTGCTAAATGGATGTAAGGGATTTCCTTAATCCTTTGCTTGATTTGCCTGACTACTTCTGTATGTTCATCAGATCATTTTGGTGGATTTTTCTTAAGCCTATTATGAAGAGGCTTACATAAAATATTGAGATTCCTAAAGAAATCTGTTACATAGTTTAAGCTACCTAAGAATCACTAGAGTTAGGTTTTATCCAAGATTTTGTCAAGAAACTTAGAAGAAAATTCTATGGACCTCTGAATTAGTGTAATTGTTCCATTGTAAATATCAAAGCCTAAGAACCTAATCCGAGTTTGGAATAAGGATATCTTAGAAGGCAATACTAATAAACCATTGGTTTTGACTTTCTGGATGAAAGCCTTGATATGTTTGAAATGCTGATCTATATTGGGTGAGAAGATCAACACATCATCGATATAAACAATAATGAAATCTAAGTTATTAAAGATTTCATTCATTATCCTTTAGAATTCAAAGGGTGCATTTTTTAATCCAAAAGGCATGACATTCCATTCATATTGCCCAAAAGGGACAATGAATGCCATTTTGTACTTATCGAATTCTTTAATCTGGATCCGCCAAAACCCAGATTTCATGTCGAACTTCGAGAATACTTTAGCATTATGTATTCTACCAAGCAGATCTTTCTTGTTAGGTATTGGATACCTAATCCATTTTAGAACATTGTTAAGAGGTTTGTAATTTATTACCAATCTTAGTGCACCTCTTTCAATTTCTGTGTTCTTGTTAACGTAAAAAGCAAAACAACTCAAAGGTGACTTGGATTTGCGAATTAACTTTTTAGCTAACAAGTCATTAACTTCTTTTTTATAGTGTTCAAGAACACTGCTGTTCATTTGCGAAGGTCTTGCCTTCGTGGGTATGTTTTTCTCATCGAAATTTCCTTCATAAGGTAATCCGACTGAATGAGATTTCCTTTCTTAGAAAGCATTGGGTAAAGTGGAACAAATTGTTTTTCTGATCTCTCTTTCTAATTGTGAAATCCTTTCCTTAACAGGATTTCTTTTTATTTGATCTTCAATTCGGTGAAGTTTCAAATCGTCATTTAAGAAGGATAGTTGGTCCTCCTTGGCTTTAATCAAACAGTTTATCTCAGAGACTGAATTCTATTTGAGCATATCAATCATTTTAGTTTTAGGTTTTGAAACAAAGTTAAAACAGACTTCTTGTCTGAGATAATTTGTTTCAATCCCATCATTAGTAACCCTAAAAGGTTGAATTAAGTTGATAAAGGGTGATGCTAAGATGACATTTTGCTTCAAATTTTTTACTAAAATGAACTTAGTGTTATAGGATACTTTGTCTTTAACAACTTCTACATTAGGTAATTTGAAACTAATGTTTAATTTGTTACTAGAAGTAGAGGTTAGAAATTAGGTTGTTTTTTCAAAATATTTTGTAGGAATTAACCCTTCCCTAATACAATTCAAATCTGTGCCGGTATCAAATAGGGTAGTAATTTCTAGGATAAATTCCTCATTTATCCTAATGGTAATTGGAATTACCCATTTCCTAGTAGTAACTTCTACTAGTTGCATTAAGTATTCTAGATTAACTTCTTTCCCAGATACTTCATTGGATTTAGAAGAACTTCCATATTCAGCTTCTTCGTCTGAATACTTTGTTCTGGACATTTTGAATTCAAAAAATTCTTGTCGCAACTTATGTTGCATCAATTTTAATCCTTTGATTTCCTCTTTTTGGAAATTAATTTCCCTTTGAAGATCATTAACCGTAATTGGCTTATGACCTTTGGATTTACCTCGGTTAAGGACTTCATTCAAATTGTAGGTTAAATTGTTAGAAATTGAGGAAGTAAGTTTGGCTCCTTCCAACCATCTCAATTCCTGGGAATCGGACATTGAATCTAACTTAAGAAGAAATTCTTCTTCTTCCTTAGTTAGGACATTAATTGATTCTTCTTCCGTCGAGGAATCAATATCATTGCATTGGACTCCTTCTTCCTCTGATGAAGAAGATGGTTCGAGTGAAGAATATCCTAAGTTTGCAAATAATTCTAGGATTTCTTCCATTTGGAATTCTTTAAGATTTAACTGGTCAAGTTTTTTACCGATTTTACATTTGTCGGCAGTATGACCAAGTTTCTTACATTTGAAACATCTAAAAAGCTTTTTCTTTTTCTTCTTAGAATATTCCTTTTTAAATTTTTCATTGTTAGATTGTTTATGGGATTTTTTAGAAATTTCTTCTTTTTAGAAGATTTTTTCTTGGTTTTCCTTTTACAATCTAAGCATTTAGAATTGTCAAAGACAAATGATGGATCATACTGTTGACAAAATTCTCCAAGGCTTTGCCTTTTCTTTTCTTAATTGTTTATGCAACCGAATTGTGTTGCACATTTGGGTTCCTATCTTATAGACATATGAAGTTAATTCTCCATAAGACAAGTTGTTGTAAGGAATTTCTCCATTGAACTCCTCACGAATTTTAGTTCTAACCTATTCACCTATGAGATTAGGTAAACCGGCTAGGAATTTTTCTTTCCAAAAGGGTTTATTGCAATCGTCTCGCATCAATACCCTTTGGAGGAATATGTCTTTGTATTGGCGGAATTCGCCCAAAGACTTGCATTTTATATTGGATAGAAGATCTAGATTCTTATCCCTGATATGGGATGGATCTCCCATGAAATGTTGACTAATACGAAACATTAATGTATTAACAACATCTTGAATTGGTTCATTTGATTCATTAAGTATTTTAACTCCAAATTCATTTTTCTTAATTGAAGTTAAAATATCCATTCGCTGTTCTTCAGTGAGATAATTATCCCACCATCCTTTTAATTGCCCAGTAAAACCAGAAATTAAAAGTACAGCTATTTGGAAATCAGCTATGCCCTGAATACTCCTGTTAGTATTCGCAAACATGATCATCTGATTAAGAACATTAAGAATCATTTGTTCTGAGGCACCATCTATATTCCATTCATAGGTGGTTCCTGCAGAATATTTGTTTTGATAATTACTTAGTTTTTCCTCGAACATAATATCAGGAGGTGATGCTTGCTGATAATATAATTTTTGAGGTTCGTTCCAAGTAATTTTATTGACTTCTAAGTCATTAGAATTATCAAGACTTAAGTCTTCTGATAAATCATCTGGATTATAATCATTGTTTTCACTTAAAACATTAATTTTTTCAGATGGAGTATCTTCAATAATTAGATTCCTAAATTTGGGTGTATCTAATTTAAAAGATTCCACTGATTCCATTTTCATTTTTCCCTTTAATAATTTCTTCTTTTCCTGTAAGGCTTGAAGAAATTCATTACTGGGATTTATCATTTCGAAAGGTTTGAAAAGTGGTTTCTTTTCAACCTTGACATTTTCATTGTTATTAACCTGAGGTTTACTAATTACATCTTTAATTATGTCAAGTTGTTGACCTATTGTGTGAAGATTTTTATTAGTAAAATTGTTTTAGTCAATAATTTTCTTAATACCAGTTCCCTCAACTTCCTCAGCTTTTTTGAAGGGAGCTAGTTTAATTTCAGTGTCCTTATGGGAATACCAGATATTGCTAAGTGGGGGATGAGTGGATTCAACCACGCTACCTTCACTTAGTCTCCATTTTACATTTTTGTTAACTACGTTAATCATTTTAGGTTTCAAATAATATTCTTCTAAACAATCGAAGAATAAGATTTGAGAACCAATTTCTTCCATAAAATTATATTTATGCAAAATAGAGCATGAGTGGGATTGAAAAATTAATATAATGCTAGAGATAAATGTATTTGTGGAATGTGTGGTCTGCTTACGTGTTGTGTGTGTATCTGATCGGTTGTGCGTGAGTAGAAGATGAATACATATGTCAAAGGATTGACAAAGAAATGAGTGCGGGTTTGGGGTGAGCAAATTATGTGCTGTTGTTGTGGCCTCTATTAGCCGTCGCTGGTTAAGATTCAATCGAGTTGCTATAGTTGTCATGTGAATATTATGTGTGTGCATTGTAGTATGTACGAGAAGCAGCTAAAGTTGAGTGTGTGTGTAGGGGAGACCATTGGGTTAAATGTGTGTGAGTGTAGGGAAAGGGGGAATTGGGATGTATATACGAGTGTAGGAGGCATGTGAGGGTACTAAACTTGTGTGTGATTATTTTGTGTATGTGTGTATGCCAAAGTGTGTGACCTTGTGTTTAGGTATGTGTGTAGGCGAGAATCAAATGCAAGTGCGAGTAAGTTTGGCTAACATGGGAATGTGTGTTAGAACATGTGCGTAGGAGATGAGAGTGAGAGTGTGTGTTTGTATGCGACTAGAAGGGATGGATGTATCCATGAAGGCTTGGCTATGCGGGTATGAGTGTGTGTTATTGACATAAAGCATGTGCGTGGGAGTTGTGTGTAAAGAGATGTGGTCTTAGGAAATCTGGAGAACTTGTGAAAGAAGGAGATGAATAGTGGATGTAAGAAATTAAAAATGTAGTCCTATATATATATATATATATAGAGAGAGAGAGAGAGAAAAGTGGAAGGAAAAGTAAGGTCTTACATAATAATAATAATAAAGACAATATTATATATATTTGTAAAATTACTAAATTAAGATGGAAAGAGAAATGGATGATAATTAAATGACTTCGGATAAAATCTGATGTTTGGTGAGTTATCTCTTCTGATATTGTAGGTGTTGTTTTATAATCATAATTGAATAATGATATAACTGAATCCTGTGTGATGGACTCATACGTGATCACCCAAAAATAATAATTTAATTATTATAACTTAAATAAAAATTGACATACATTATATGAGACGTTGCATATCGAAGCCCATCACTACTACAGAGTACATTAGAAGTAATTAGAGGATTATTATTCTGCCAAGAACGAACTAAATGATTAGGAGATTATCGTGTCTTAACAATTCCGAGTCCAGTCTATCCTTGAGGGTGTTCATTTCTCAGTATGCTAAATTATGGACTAAAGCTAAGACACAAATTTTAACTAAGAAATAAGATTAAATTAATTGGGTTTGAGACCTGAGCACTAATGGTAATGATGTGAATCCCCAACCTAAGGGTAAAGAGGTGTAAATCCTAAACTTCACGCTGATTACCGAAATATCACATGCGATATTGCATTCATATGATTACCTATGCATAGCAAATAATTTGGAAACTTGTTTGAAAGTACTTATGTATGTAAACGGTATTGAGAGATTGTATTTCTATCTCACTGAGTTATTAGCTCATCCTCCTACAAACTTTGTTATGTAGGACGCGACTACTTAAACTATCATATGAGGCATCACACCTAGGTATGTACAATTGTCGCAAAAACTCTAAGGGACAAGATGGAGAGATAGTAAGAGTATCTTGTAGAATTTGATAATTTCAGACAATTGATGGTTTGTAAATATTTAATCTGATCTAGAGGGATCTTAGTTGTATTTATGTTATATGAGACTTAAATGAAGCCCTCTTCTAAGACTTATGTATAATGCTTTCGTTAAATACAAAATGAGTTTATTTGAAATGAAGAAATGATAAAGGCATTCGATTTGTTAATTGTTATGATTTAACAATTTGTTCTAATTTGGTTTGAGATGCTTCACAATTGCTTAATAGGGCCAAGTGATAGAGCCATTTTATACTCAATCTTTATAGTATGAAGTGTGTTAATTTATTATAGATTTTATAGAAATCATAAGGAAATGGTACTTAATTCTATTATGGTGATAAATCAGGTTAAATGGAGTCAAGGGTGCTAATTCAAGTAAATTAGAGAAGTCATCTACAACTTGGATCAAAGACAAAGATTTACACCGCCAGAGGAAAGTACATGGGCATGTAGTTGAAGTACACGGCCGTGTACTTAGTTTTGAAGCCACCGGAAACTACACGGTTGAAGTACACGACCGTGTATCTGTCTAGAAGGAGGCACGTTTTGAAGCACGGCCATGGTGCAAACCGTGCTATACACTGCACAAGAAGGTGGAAATGTGGACTTCCAACAAAGAGAGACACGGCTCGTGATCTGGCCTTGGTGGAAACCGTGCTTGAAGTCGTGGTTGAAGCCGTGGTGGAAGTTGAAATGGAAGACGTGCCAAGGATGAGAAATTGTGGAACATCAACCAGAGGATGGCACGGCTTGAGATCTAGTCGTGGTTGAAGCCGTGGTACACACTGATCACGGATGAAGACTTGTAGATTACCCACAGAGGAAGGCACGGCTTGACCCACGGCCATGTTGTAGGGCGTGCCAGGCGGACGATTATTTTCTTCTCGAGATTTACTTGAAAAAGGAAAGATATTTTTGTATCTTACTAGCAAAAGATCACCTACCATTCCTTTAACAATATAAATAGAACTAACCCTAGAGGGTTAGGGGATCTTGGGATCATCTTGGAGACAAGAAGGAAGGAAGAAGGCAGAGCAAGAAGACCGGGAGCTGAGGCTTGTTATGTTTTTACTTTTAATTTTCGTTTTTATGATGAACATGCGTAGCTAAGTAACTTTTCTAGCCAAAGAGTCATAGAAGTTTGATTCTCCACGAATTGTGAGATCTAATTGATTTGTATTTAATCTATTCTTTGTTTTTTGATATTCATATATCTTCTGAACGTCTTGTCATTATTATCTTTGTTGATTGGTATGAATTAGAGCTCTTCTACTCAATTAGCAAGTTAATATATTGTCAACTAGCACGTCAAATCCGTAATTGTTTGATAGTTCTAGTCTCGGTGACACGATAACATGTTTGATTATAAAATAGATGATCGAATTCATGTTATGGAGATGTATGATCATGTTTAAATAGGTTATCTTATAATCTACTGGCATGAATTGGTAATCTCTCTTGTTTTTAATGCTATTGATAGATTAAATCCTAAGAGCTTGTTTAGGGTTGTCTAATCGATAAGAGAAGTAATCAAAGAGCTTGTTTTGGTTATCGAAGAAGTACGGAGAGATAGGTTATTAGAGCTTATTAATAACCATAACCAGTTTATCTAGAAATAAGAATAGAAAATATTTGCATCGATGATCAATTCCTAGAATTAAACTATCTTGATTCCTTTTGCTAGGCTTTTATCAATATTCGACTTTATTATTTTGTTTCAACATTATTTGATTCACAAACAAACCCCCCATTTTTCTTTTCTTCTTTATTCTCTTTGAATAGAAATATATTTAACCAATCCCTGTGGATTCGACCCTACTCACCACTATATGCAAATCATATAATTGTCTAGAAGTAAGTTTTTATTTTTGTTGGATTCGACAATCATCACCAAGCAATTGTAGGTACCCTGTGGGCTGTGACAAAAAATGCTTAGGTCGATTCATGGGAAATTCTTGAAGATGAAATGGGAATCTATTATTGGCAATACAATTGTTTTTTGCAACTAATCAAACTCGATATCCAAGAAGTATTGAAAATGTCAGTTGTGCTTGAGTTTGCCCTTGTAGTTCAACCAAAATCAACATTTACAAGCAAAACTTATGCAATGTTTGGAAGGAACAATTCGTATAGTTGTGTCAATAGGATAAATTCCTATATGCCTATAACTCTCTCGAAGTCATATAACATGATTGTTCTGATACGAGAAGTATATATAACCAATTATCCCACACGTCTTCGTTTTCTTGAACAAATCCTAAAAGTATTGACCAATAAATATAAAATTATAGTAGATCCAGCAAGTTTAAACTTGTCGGTCTAAGATTTATGAGGCACTGGAGTGAAAATTGAATTGTGTACATAGTTTCATCTACCTTCATTTATAGAGGATATGGAAATCGAAGCGTAAGAGTACTCATCAAGAAAACTACTGGCTGGTGAGATCCTGGGAATATCAGTAGGTACACTAGCTTTAGCACTTGTGAAACCAAAAGCGGATGTAGATGTCTGATATCCTTTGTAGCCAGCGAAAGATCCAGGCTTGCTTGGTCTAGATAAAGTAAATGAATCGCTAGAGAAAACCAGGTTGATGAAGTTCATGTCTGGCCTATCCGCAACATTGTCCTGACAGCATAGCAGTCCGAGTTGAATGCACATTGCTGCCTCCTCAGGGTTGTATTCAAATAGGTTTGAATCTACCACTTCCAATGCTTTTCCTTCTTGAAAGAGCCTCCATGTCTGAAGAAAGAATCACAATGGAGTCAAGTGGTTAGAGTTTCATCATCGACCCAGAGTCCCTTTTCATAATTCAAGTCAAATGGAATCATTCCAACATGGACTTGGTATATATATGAACTTAACTAGAACAGGGCACCCGAACTACATACCATACTTCTAATACTGTGCCTTAATAAGGTCTATAAGGATCAGATCGACAGAAAAGTTCAGTTATAGGAAAGTGAGTGTTAGTACTCGGTGCTTAATACCATTTCAGTGTGTTAAAAGAAGGTGAAGAAAATGTGAAGTTTCTCTTGAGCTAGATTTGCTAACAAAACCGAATATTACGGAGAATATAGGCCTCTGAAGGTGTCAAACATGCAGTTCTTTTGCACAAAATCCGGCAGACTTACATAGCTCAAGAGGTCTGTCATATCTCCATAAAGTCGACCATCATGGTTCTTTTTCCCACTCACGATCTCCAGCACCACAACTCCGAAACTGAAAACATCCGTCTTCACCGATAGCTGACCATGCAATGCATATTTAGGATCCATATAACCCCTACAAGCCCAGTTAAGGAAGTCACTAAGCATGAACAAAAACAGAACAGCCAAAACAGACATTCAGCAATAAGTTCATTAATGAAATTGAAAATACACGAAGTGATCATGACATATATGCCTAATCTTTTACTCCTGCCCCATCTACACAGAAATGTGATGCTGGTAATTTTGGAAGAATTAAATTTAAGTCAATGATTCATTTAGTACACTACTCACCGAGTGCCCGAAATCTTGTATCTATCTACATCAGTATCATCCCCTGAAAAGAGCCCTGCCAATCCAAAATCTGATATTTTCGGATTCAACTCTTTATCTAAAAGTATATTACTGGCCTTGATGTCTCTATGAATGATCCTTTCAGGAGCCTCTTCATGTAAGTAAAGAAGACCTCTTGCAATACCAATTATGATCTGAAACCGGGTTGTCCAATCCAGTAATGCAGACCTTTTTGCATCTGGGAAATGCAAGAAATGAACTTCATGGCTACAGAAACCATTTTTAATAAGAAACAGAGCTGAAGAGTACCAAATAGGAAGCTGTCAAGGCTCTTGTTTGGTAGATACTGATAAACAAGCATTTTCTCGGGTCCTTGTACACAACAACCTAGCAAGATGACAAGATTTTTGTGCTGAAGCTTCAGCAACAGCTTTACTTCGTTAGTGAATTCTTTGATCCCTTGTTTTGAGTTATTTGATAGCTTCTTTACAGCAATTTCTTGACCATCTTTCATAACTCCCTGCAAATGGCACGAATGATTTCATTAGAATTTGCAGAGTTCTTATTACTCAAGCCACGCAGATGGAATTTCACTTCTCTGGATATTACAAGTCAGAAGGTCTTCACTACGAGTGCAGTGTTTAGTTGTAGGCGTGGACTAATAAAAGATCGATGCCTGGAAATTTTTGTAAGCGCTTATAGTAAATTTTCGTCTATGCTTTATCTATCACTACACCCTACACATAGCATATGACTCCTCGTAAATCTTTTCTCATGATGTTCCCTAGCTTGCAATGGACAAAGGGATTATGTATCACAAGATAGGGATCACACAATTATATAAAAATAAATTCCAAGGAAGAGTGTTATTTCTTAGCATGCTTCCTAACCTCCTATGATGATGCTAGAATTATTACCTGAACTTCATTATTTTATATATACATATATATTTTAATTCTGCATATGAGGTTTAAAATGCTAAATATACTTAATTAAATTTTTACCGTTGTCAAATTTACTTTCACATTTTTACTCTTCGACAAATGAGCTTTGCCACAGTATCTTTCCAAAGATTTTGGAGGAGGAAAATTTAACAAGTATAAGTTCATTCTGGGTAAAATTGAAAAAGCACCCAACTACTGCTTTATTTTATTCAGATAATTACACAAGAATAAATCTTATTATGAGTTATGACAAAAACAAGGCACACTGGTCTAGACTTATACCCCGTTTGTTTCAGGGAAATCCCCACGTTAGCAGGAAACAATTGCCCTCAAAAGCACTTTTCCGAAAAATGATATATTTTCATGTGCTTGGATTTCTCATCAACTCTATGTAATCCATACTCGTGCATATACATAAATAAGCATACCTTGTAAACCGCACCAAATCCACCGTGACCAAGTAGGTTTGATTCAGAGAAAGAACCGGTAGCAATTTTCAAAGTTTGCATATCGAAGAGAAGATTACAGTCTTTATAATCGAGCCCATCGTTATCTTCATCTCCTCCAGCCTTGGTGACTGAATTACTTGGAGCTTTGATTCTCTTGATATCTAAGCAGTTGCAGAGACCGTAGAGAAAACCCATGATTCAGGAAGCGTGATATGATGATGATCACTGCCCTTCCAATGGTTGTTTTTTATGGGTTTTAGGCTTGGTTGCTTATCTTACAAATATGAGAAGTCCATGCAGTATCTTTTTAAAGTGAAATAGAAGTTATGAGGAAGCTTCGTCCTGAGACTTGCCACGTTTGACTATTTATGCCGGGATGTTACTTTCTATGTACGTAAGTTGTTGACTAGACCTAGAAGTTCGTTCCAAGCATCGTCCATGTTTTCACATGAAACAGTTCGAAGTTTTTTTTTTACTTGTTTGAAAAACAATACGATGATTTTCGTCTTGCATTTATATCAAATTTGACATTTCGTTAGCCGAACAACTTAGTAATAAGAAAGGAGAACATAAAGGCTCACATGAATTTTGTTAAACCTACATATCAATACTTGGGATTATTTATATTTTAAAAATATTTTATAATATTATCATATAACTATTGATTAAACGTAACAGTATCTTAAAAAAATAACTTTCTTAAAACTTGAGAAAAGTAAGTTTAAAAATCCAAATCCAAAATAGTATGATATAAAAAATATATCACCTATTTGATACATCTTTCTTTTAAAAGAAAAAAAAAATCGCTTCTTATGTGTTATTTTAAATTTTTCTTTTTTTAAAGAGAAAAATACAATTTCAATTCCTAACCTCAATCTACTTTTCTATTTGAGTCATCAACTTTTTTTTCTTTTATTTGAATTCTCAACATTTTTAAAACCTTAAATAATAAAATTTTCAATAAATACATTAAATTTTCTATTCATATTAAGTATGTATTAACTTCTACTTTGCTTAAGCTAAATGTCCAAAGTGGTAAGGATATATATAAATTTTTCCAACCTTTTTTCTTAATTTAAATTATTATTTTTGTATTTTTTATTATATTATATTATATTATTAAATATATTTAATATTATTTTTTAGTATATTACGTAAATAAATATATTAATATCACCATTTTATTAATTTAATTATTATAAACCAATTTAAAGTTAATATATGTTACAGATTGATGGAAAATTTAATAGATTTAACAAAAGTCCTTTTTTTGTAAAACTTTGAAAACATTGATAATTCAAATAGCAAAGAAAAAAAATGATGATTTAAATAGAAAAATAAGTAAATTTTGAAAACAAAAAAAAATATACTTTTCACTTTTTTAAAATAGCAAGATCTTTATACCATCTACTAAATAGTAAAAGATTGTTTTGTTTCTTCCCATTTCAGTGCCTAATTTTCTGTTAACCCTTTACCTTGGCGCCTTAAATCTAAGCATGTCAAACCAAAGTTTTTCTTGACCATGTGAATGAAAATTGGATAGTGTTTTTCTTGCCATGCATGGGAGAGGCAAGGAATTTAATGGAGTGGTTAGGATTGTTAAATGGAGTATTTTCCCATTATTGGTGAGAAAATGGTAAATTTAGGAATAAGCGAGTACAAGATAAATAGAGTATGAGATTCTATTCATACCTTACCTTATAAGGTTTATGTTCTTAAACTTTGGAACTAAAACCTATTTTGTAACAACTTGAAACCATCTTATATCATGTACCTTATAAAACTTACAGAGTTAGGGTACGAGGTACTTTAGGAAACATGTAAATTTTGCCACACTTTTTATAAATTTCAAGTTTATATAACATTGAAAAAAGTGATTAATATATGATATTACAAATCCTTCACATGGAAAACCTATAACGAAACCAATAAAATTAAAAAGTAATTTTTTCTATCTTTATTATTTCAAATTTATATAATCTTACTATTTAATAAATAGGAAAGAATAAGGAAGAAGAATTAAAATTATAAAATTGGAGAGGAAAAAGGGGAAGAACAAGGGGAAAAAATAGAAAATGTAAAGTGGGAGAGGCAACATTAGTTTAGATATTTAGGTTATTAACTAGTGGATTTAAGCTTATTTATTTTTCTTTTTGCTAAAACCTTTATTAGTCAAAATATATAATATCATTATTTATTAATATCATTTAATACTTTTTTATAAGGTGGGTCTATGGTATATTACAAACTATATCTTATATGGCTTAGAGTATAAGTTTCAAGATGAATATAGGATAAGAAAACATTATACCTATGTCCTACCTTATAGAAGCAAGTTTTAGAAAGTTTATACCTAAAATGTACCTTATAATTCTTAATGTCCACTTGAAACTAACCCAGTTAGTAGGGTACAGGTAACTACCTTATAAAATAGGGTTACTTGCCCACTCTTAGATAAATTACATTTTGTATATCTATATTTTTGTACATTTTTAATTTCTCTTATTTATATTTTTGCTTTTTACACTTTTCTTGCTCATGTCTTATCTCCATATGTAAATATTGATCAGGAAGCAAATATCAACTTCTAATTGGTTTACAGATAATTAATTTAATAATATAAAATTATTAGGTACATTAAAATAAATAATATAAAAAAAAAGCAAAAAAGAAAAGAAAAGAAAAAACATAGAAAAGGAAAAAAAAAAACAGAAGTCTTACTTGCCACCTTGAGGAGAAGTAAGGGGTTGTGCAAACCCTTAGAGATGGTTGTCAATTACCCTTGACCCTAAGATTGCTAACAAATCCATTAATATAGAGTTGAGTTACAATGCAACCTAATTAATAAAGAGAACTTACATGAAAAAAGGGAGGAAACTAGTGATTTATATGAGGTAAAACTACCATGAATTGGAATTATCTACAGCTCATCCTAGATGTTATAAATATAGCCTTACACTATGCTTAGAAAGAGGGAAGACATAGGAGGGAAGGATTTAGCGAGAAAGGAACTAGAAGGATAGAAAAAATTAGGGTATTTGATTCCTTTATACATTGTTTGTTAGAGAAAGAGGTGGGGGGGGGGGGGGGAGGAATAAAAACTAATTATTATTAAGGATAAAAAGTAATATAGTAGTGAATCAGATTTAATTAATTATAGAGGGTAAAATAGAAAAATTTATTAAATTTTCAAATTCCCTCTACTTTCTATTTATTTTGAAAGGGAATAAATTCTTGTGGGGGCCATGAATTTGTTTCCTTTGTTTCCTCCCTAATTTCATTCCTTCTCAATCTTCCACCTTACTAAACAACAAAAAAATAATCAAATCTGCTTTAATTATTTCCCCTCCTATTCTTTCCCTCCTTATTTTTCTCATCCCAAACATATTATTAGGCTCTCTCATAATCTACTTGAGCAAGAAACCATTTACTACAGCAAGATAAACTCTAAGGCCATGTTATAATAAGTAAATCTTAAATCCTAAATCTTTCGATTCATGATAAAAAAACTTACAAAATTAGGTCATATGTAGTGTGGTACTTTTTTGTATGCGACAAATTAATTTACTTGTTAAGCATATTTGCACACCCCTTTATGGACTTGTTTTTGGTAAATTTAAAGGACCTTAAATATGAAGATTGGAGAGCCTAAAATATAAACCTTGTATGTCCTCATTAGACAACAAAGGCAGACAATAGATTGACCACATCCTTTAAGTTCAAAGTGTGAAAATTCAAGGACATATTATGACCTTTGATTGTGATAGATCATAATTACAATGTTTAAAATGACACATCAATTCAATTGAAAATCACAAATTATGAGTAGATAGGTTATATAGTAGACACTTTGTTCAATTCTCGCATACTTTATCCAAATAAAGTGCCTTTGATTAATTCTTTTTCATTTTTAGTCTTTCACAAAAACTTTGTTGGGATATCATGCAAAGACATTTATATGAAGTCTTTATACATATGACAAGGAAAGAAGATTTTGATCATTTACAAGATAAGGGAAAGTAAGATAATGCACTTTGTTTGTGTAAAATACAAAGAAAAATAAAAATAAAATAAGTTTTATTAGATGAGGCAGTTAAGTAATAATGTGTTTATGAAGAGGGCATTTTAGACTTTTGACCATAAATTATTTAAGCCATCACAAAAACCCTATTGTTTCCTCTTGTCATATGAACAGCTCTCTCAATGCAGAATCCCCAACGTAAGTGCTAACTTAGTTTAATTCACGGTACATTATCTCGTGTTAGTAGATAATTGAATTAAGGGTGTAGTTTTATTATAATTGGAAACAATCGGTACGAGTGGATTCGTAATATGCGTTTAATCAAATCATTTTTGGAACCTTCTGAGTAATTTAAATTAAGTATCCTAATTTTGTCTTAAAATGTGTAAATTTGAAAGTTTTGTATTCTAGGTTTGATTGTAGTAGTAAGTTTTGAAGGTTAGAAGGAAAAGGGGATGGTTTGAGAAAAAAAATGGAGAGATCATGAGTTTCTGAAGGGTATACAACTAGGTACATGGACTTGTACCTACCTGTGTTGAGAGACGAAAAGGAAATGTGGGAAAGGTGGTTGACAATAAAATACACAAGCTTATACCTATCCATGTTGAAGTACATGGTCAAGTACACGACCATGTACTTAGGGCCTTTATGCATAGAAGGGTACATAACCATGTATACATCAGTGTTCCTACTCATGCTCTCATACATGACCATGTACATAATTGTGTTCTTTTGTAATGCTTCTAGCATGTTTCTTTCTTCCTTTTTCTCAATTTTTCTTTAATCCAAAACTATTTTTACCTAAACTAAGGTACCTAGGAAGGGGAATACTCAACTAATATCTAGCTTAACAAACTAAGTGAACCCAGATCAAGTTGTAGATTAGTACTAAGCTTAATTCTTTATACATAACAGTGTCTAATAAAGTTAACAATTGCAATAAAGGTGAATTTGGAACAATCTTTCTAGGTAAATGATTACCCTATTTGTTATTTTTGCTTAATAGTATAATAATTAAGTGAACTTAAACATTATATGGTTAATGAATGTTTACTGTTTGTACTTGGCTCGTTCGAGGGTCTAGTGGTGGAAAATCCTTAAGGAGCATCCTAATGATCTCTATAGAATGTTATCCCTAGTAAAGTCACACATTGAAATGATCTGGATAAATTTAAGATGACCCATAGGTTTTAGGGCCAAGAGTAATAGTTGCGAACACTGTAATATCAAAGCCAATAGTGGTAGTATCTTAAATGTATTGAATTATATATGTTAATAAAACTTTTAATAACTAAAGTATACAGAGTCATGAGTATTCCTATGTTGGTTGTAAGACTTAAAATAAAGATAATAATTTGGTTTTTTTTGTCTACATTTAAATATATGTGAATCCTTTACATGTTTGGTCATGCACATGTACTTGTAAGTATCAAGTACTAGGCATTAGCTCACTCCTCATGGGAACTTCTTTTTCAGTTGTAGGTGCAGTTGAGCAATCCTTTTTTGATGAGCTAGGGGTTGATTACAGTTAGAATGATGATGAAGTGGAATATTATTATTATTGTGAAGATTGGTGAAGATCAAATGAGAGTGTCAAGAAGACTTATTTTCTTATGAGATGACAAGTTATGTATTAAAAGAGTCTATAATTGTTCCTTCTATTTGTGATACCATATTTTATTTTAGTAGATGGATTTAATAATGATTAAAAGTGTTATTGCTAGCGAATAAATGCGGTTAACAAGTTATATTAAAGTTCATGTTTAAGTAGATTATGAGCCTTGCATGTGATTAATTAGCAATGGCACGTGGTAGGTTGTTACATTCTAAATTTTAGGACATCATAATTTAAGTGGTATCAGAGATTAGGCTATGATCAATAGGGTATAGGTTTGGTGATCAATAAAACTTAGGTAGGTGATCAATAAAGCTTAGTTTTGACCAATAATGCTTAGGTTATGATCTTTAGAAAATTTCAAGTATTAAATCTATAGGATAGTGAAATATGAAGAAAGTAGGTAGAATTATGGGTCTGATTGCTTCATAAAGTAATTTACTTTATTTCACTTTCTTACTTTCAGTTTCTTTTAAATCGCTATTTTACCTCTCTCTCTCTCTCTCTCTCTCTCTCTCTACATATATATATATATCTTAGGACCTAGTTCATTTAACACTAGATAAGACACCCTAGATGAATGGTACCCTCCAAAACCATCTTAACAAGGAGCTTAGGATCAAATAGCTGATATAACTGTACAGCTGCTAGAAATAGTCAATGCAATAGTGGGAATGGTATCACAACAACAACAACAAGCCATGAGATTAGCTAACCCATCTAAAAATCAATTTAGATTGGATAAATATGTAAGGCTAGCAAAAGAGTTCAACCCAAGAGTGGATGATCTAGTGGAAGTTTAATATTGGATAATTGAAACAAAGAAAACCTTTTCTACATTCGAGGTATCGGAAGATAAGGAGGTGGGTTATATAGCTTTCATGCTAACAGAGTTTATTGTAGATTAGTGGTTAGCATCTCTAAACTAGTAGGTGGATAGATTAATTGGGCCAAGCCCAAGGAACCTTTCTTTGAAAAATATTTTCCTAACTATATTTGGAATCGAATGGAGATTACTGTCAACAAGGTAACCGAACAGTGGAAGAATACAAGGTAGAGCTAAACCACTTAATAAAGTTCTTACCTGAAATAGTACGAGCTGATGATGCATTAAGAGCTAGAAGATTTGTAAAGGGCATGGAATCTAACCTCCAAAATAATGTGAGATCCTTTCAACTACCCACATATGTTGAGGTTATAGATAAAGCAAAATATTTAGAGGAAAGCAGAAAGTGAATAGATGAACTCTTGGGTCACAAGTTAAGTGTAGTTTTGGAAAAGAGGCGTACTTAAAGAATAGTGATTCAGGATAAAGGAAAGAGGCCTTAGGTACTTTAGACTAGACCTATGGTAGTAGCAACTCCTCTAGTTCAAGCTAGACTAGTTCCTCTTGCCCCTCTTGTAGCCTCTAGAATCAAATATACCAAATGTTTTAGGTCACACAAGTTGAAGGATTGCTAACGGCCAAAAGGTGCTTGTTTCTTATGTGAAAGACTAAGGCACATTAGCAATAACTGTATTGAAAAGTCTATCCCTATCACCTTTTTTTTGTTTTTTTCATTTATGTAAACAAAGGGGATGTAAAGCAATAGAGTGTGGTAACATAAGAGGTCACACCACCCCTATATAGCAAGTTCAAATAGTGAGGCCATGGATAAGAACTCAAGTGGGTAGGTCTTAACCAAGAGGACTAAAACAACAAGCGCCAACTAGAGTTTTTTCCTTATAGCAGCAGCACCAGGACACCTTGGACATAGACACTAGCAAGTATATATCTTGTATACCTTCATAATGCCTATGTACTTTTTGATATCAGTGCCACACTCTCTTTTATTTTTTATATATTTGTGCATGTGTGTGGTATAAATGCTAATTACTTAGATGTTCCTTTGGATGTGAGTACACCTTTGGGGATTATGAAAGTTTTGAATTAAATATATTGTGGTGTCAATATAGAAGTAGAAGGTAGTGTGTTACCAACTAATATGATGTTGTCTAAATACCATGTTATTATAGACTGTCACAACATAGTGGTGTACTTTTGAATTATGGGGCAAAAATATGTTAGCAGTAGTGACAATAGAGTCATGCGAGGTAATAAAGCTGGAATAGGTACCTATAGTGAATGAGTTCCTAGATGTCTTTCCAAATGAGCTACCCAGATTACCCTTAGCCTAAGAAATAGAATTTAGCATCAACTTGATGCTAGGTACCTCGCTTGTCTCTAAGATACCTTATAGAATAGCACCTATAAAACTAGTAGAATTGAAGACACAACTATAGGAATTGCATGATAAAGGTTTCATTAGACCAAATGTATCTCTATGGGGTATGCTAGTCTTATTTGTTAAGGAGAAAAATGGTAGTATGCAACTCTATATATATTATAGGGAGTTAAATAGAGTCACTATAAAAAAATAAGTATCCCCTCCATAAGATTGATAACCTCTTTGATCAATTATAGTGCAGGGAGCTCAAGTGTTTTCAAAAGTTAAATCGAGATCAGGATACCACCAACTAAAGATAAAAGAAGAGGATATTCAGATGACAACTTTTCGAACATGTTATAGGCACTTTGAATTTCTAGTTATGCCTTTTAGGTTGACTAATGGACCCGTAACTTTCATAGACCTAATGAATAAGGTGTTCAAGGACTTCCTAGATAAATTTGTGGTCATCTTCATCAATTACATTTTAATATACTCTAAGAGTAAGAAAGATCATGAAGAACATTTGAAAATAGTGTTTGGTAGATTACAGGTTGAAAAGCTTTACACTAATTTTAAAAAGTATGAATTTTGGATTGAATAGGTGACTTTCATAGATCATGTGGTAAATAAGAACGGAATCTCTAGAGACCTAAAAAAAGTAAAAGCAAAAATGGACTGGCTTAGACTAAAGATAGTGATTGAAATCAGAAGCTTCTTGAATTTAGCTGGGTATTACACAAGATTTGTTGAAGGGTTTTCCAGCATAGTAGCTCCTTTAACTCATTTGACACAAAAAGTAGTAAAGTTTGTTTTGGATGATAGGTGTGAAGATAGTTTTCAAAAGCTGAAGCAGAAGTTGGTCTCAACCCCATTATTGGCTCTACCTAAAAGTGGAGAAGAGTTTACAATTTTCAGTTATGCATTAGTTTATGGTCTACGATGTGTTTTAATGCAGGATGGAAAAGTAATAGTTTATAAATCATGACAATTGAAGCTATATGAAAAGAATTATTCAACTCATGACCTGGAGCTAGTAGCAGTAATGTTAGCACTCAAGCTATGGAGACACCATCTTTATGGAGAAAAATGTAGAATCTTTACGAATCATAAAAGTTTAAAGTATATTTTCACTCAGAAAGAGCTAAACATGAAACATAGAAATAGTTAGAATTGATCAAAGATTATGATCTAGAGATCTAATACCATCTAGGAAAAATAAATATGGTAGCGAATTCTCTCAGTAAGAAGAAATGAGGTAATATTGCTACTTTAATCACATCTCAACAAAATTTATTAGAGGACATATGTAGGTTAGAGTTGGAAATAATAATATAGGAAGTGAGAAGGAGATTGGCTAGCTTGCATATCCAACCCACTTTAGTAGATAAGATTAAAGCTGCTTAGGCTGAGGATATAGAAATACATGATACTAAGATTAAAGCGACACAATGAGAGGTGATTGAATTCGGTGTTGATGCAGCCAGTATTTTGAGGTATGGGACTCAATCATGTGTACCAAGTAATGTAGAATTGAAAAAGAAAATCATGAAATAAGCAAACTACTCCGAGTACACAATTCATTTTAGGAGTATCATAGTGTATAAAGACCTAAAGAGTTACTACTAATAGAAAAATATGAAATGAGAGATAGTAGAGTATTTAATAAAGTGTCTAACTTGCCAGCAAATCTGAATTGAACATCAAAGGCTAGCTAGCGAATTGTGCTCCTTCCAATACCTAAGTGAAAATAGGAACATGTAGCGATAGACATTGTCATAGCTCTCCCAAGAACCAAAGAAAAACAAGATGCAGTGTAGGTAATAGTAGATCGGTTAATCAAGCCAGCCCACTTTTTGCTTGTCAACATGGGATATAAACTAGAGAGATTAACCATAATGTATATACGAGAGATATTCGTACAGAAGAGTACATAACCATGTACATTGCCATATTCTTACCCATGCTCTCCTATACGACCATATACATGACCATGTTCTTCTATAATATATGGTTGTGTTCCTACTTATACTCTTCTATACGGTTATATTCACAACCATGTTCCTCTGTAATGCTTCCAACATGTTTTTTTTTCTTGATGTTCTTCAATTCAAATCTAGTTTTACCTAAACTAAGGTATCCAGGCATTAGACTTTGGAGATAACAGGAACAAACACATTCCTCGAGTGAAGTTCGCTTACAACAATAGCTATTAGGCAACAATCCAAATGACTTCTTATGGAACATTGTATGGAAGAAAATGCAAATCCCCATTACATTGGGATAAAGTGGGTGAAAGATAAGTATTAAGGCTTGAGTTAATCTAAACAAGAGTAAATAAGGTAAAATTGATAAAATAGAGAATACAAGCAGTTTAAAGCTATTAAAAGAGTTATGCTAATAAGAAGCGACATCCTTTAGAGTTCCAAATAGAAGATAAGGTACTACTAAAGATTTTTCCAACTAAAGGGATGATTAGATATGGTCTAAGAGGGAAGTTAAAACCAATGTATGTTGGGCCATTTGAAGTTCTGGAAATGATTGGCAATGCAGCTTACAAGTTAGCTCTACCACTAAATTTAGAAGGGGTACATGACGTATTTCATATATCCATGCCGAGAAATTTTGTGTCAAATCCGAATCAAGTAGTTGCCTTAGAGCCTCTAAATGTACAACCGGGTTTATCTTCAATAGAATAACTTGTAAAGATAGTGAACAAATATTGAGGAGATAGGTGATTCCCTATGTTAAAATATAATAGACTAATCAAATGGAATTTGAAGTAACTTAGGAAATGGAAGAAGATATGCAGAGGAAGTATCTTGAACTTTTTCTAAATCTAACAAACTTTCGAACAGGAAAATTCTTGTAAAGGGAAGAAGATGTAAAATACCAGGAAAAATAAAAATAAAATAACTTTTATTAGACAAGGCAGTTAAGTAGTAATGCGTTTATGAGGAAGACATTTTGGACTTTTGATTGTAAACTATTTAAGCCTTCACAAAAACCCTATTGTTTCCTTTAATCTTTTCAGCCTATGCTCTCTTTGTAAAGATTGTCAGTAATTAGCAATCAAGTGATACGGAACATCTCTCTCAGTGCAAAATCCCCAATGTAAGTGCTAATTTAGTTTAATTTGCGGTACACTATCTCGTGTTAGTAGGTAATTGAATTAACGGTAGAGTTTTGTTACAATTGGAAACAATTGGTACAAGTGGATTTGTAGTGTGTGTTTGATTGGAGCATTTTTGGAACCATTTGAGAAATCCAAATCAAGTATCTTAATTTTGTCTTGAAACATGTAAATATGAAAGTTTTTTGCATTAGATTCAACTATAGTAGTAAATTTTGATAGTTGGAAGGAAAAAAGGGATGGTTTGAGAAGAAAAATGGGAGAGATTGTAAGTTTCCAAGAGCTACATGGTTGGATACACAGGCATGTACCTCCTCTTATTGAAGGACACAATCAAGTACACCACCATGCACTTGGGAGTGTTAAAGGGCCTTTATGCACAAATGGGTACATGATTATGTACACGGCCATGTTCTTACTCATGCTCTCCTATACAGCCATGTATACAACATTATTGCTTTGTAGTGCCTCCAACATGTTTCTTTCTTCCTTTTTCTCAAATTTTCTTCAATCTGAAACTAGTTTTACCTAAACTAAGGTATCTAGGAAGGGGAATAATCAATTAATACCTAATTTAACGAACTAAGTGAATTTAGATCAAGTTGAAGACTAGTACTAAGCTTAATTCTTTATACATGATAGGTTCTAATACGGTTGACAGTTACAATAAAAGTGAATTTGGAATAATCTTCCTAGGTACATGATTACTATCTCTATTATTTGTGCTTGATAATATGGTAATTAAGTGAGCTTCAACATTATACGATTAATGAATGTTTGCTATTTGTACTTAACTCAACCTACAGAACAATAGTAGTAGATCCTTAGGGAGCACATCAATGATCTTTATGAGATGTTGTCCCTAGTAGAGTCATACAATAAAATAATCTAGGTAGATTTAAGATGACTCATGGGTGTTGGGACCGAAAGTAGCAGTTCCTAACACTATAGTATTAAAGCTAGTGGTAGCAGTATCCCAAATGTATCAGATTATACATATTAATAAAACTTTTAATAACTAACATGTACGGAATCATGAGTATTGCTATGTTGGTTGCAAAACTCAAATAAAAATAATAATTGATGTTTGTTTTCTTATCTGCATTTAAATGTGTGTGAATTCTTTACATATTTGATCACCCACATATGCTTGTAGGTATTATGCACTTAGCATTAGCTTACCCCTTATGGGAACTTTTTTTTTTAGATGCAGGTGTAGGTAAACAATCCTTTTATGACAAGTTAGGGATTGATTACTATCAAAATGACAATGAAGTGGAATATTACTATTATTGTGAGGATTAGTGAAGATCATATGAAAATGTCAAGGAGACTTATTTTCTTATGAGATAACAAGTTATGTATTGCAAGATTCTATAGTGGTTCCTTCTATATGTGATACTAGATTCTATTTTAGTGAATGGATTTGATAAATGATTAAAAGTGTTATTGCTGGTAAATAAATGCGATTGACGAGTTATATAAAAGTTCATGTTTAAGTAGGTCAAGAGCCTTACATACCATTAATTAGTCGTAATACGTGGAGAGTTGTTACATTTCAAGTTTTGAGGGTATTACGGTTTGAATCTCACCATCAGGATTCAAACAAAGTACTTATATGTACTTTTAGTTTTTAATTTCACTCAAATCTCATATATCATGTTGGAATGATTTTTTATCAAATCAATTCTCTAACTTGATGTTTGATCTTGATACCACTCTTGATCAAGCACCCACCTCCTCATACTTCCAAGAATTCATTTCAACCCTTAGCTAAGTAATTCAAACATATAGTTAGTAATTTACAAGAGAATATATATCACTTTGCTAGACAACATGTATCTACTCATTTCTATCCCTTGATCCCCAAATAAAGCATTATCCATCATTAAGAGGTGAAGTATTTTTCTAAATCTGATAGATGATGACTTTTGATTTGTTTAAAACTTACGGGGTCACTTTCTACTTTCAACACGGTTTTGCTATTCAAAATAATAAAGAGTCCATATATTTTCCTTGAGTCTTGAAGGATGCGACTGTAATGTACAAAGCAGTACTACATCAGCTTTTTGATGTCTCTGTCCAGGAAAACGTCGGACTTCAAACATTTTGCTAAATTTTCTTGGTCAAGAGTCTTCCCAAGTAAACAACTATTATGAAATGTAATGTAAAATTCGAAAAAGTCTGATAAAATCAAGTGAAAGAACAAGTCTGTCTAAGATTCGACGTACAAAGTCAAATAAACGCATTAATTCTCATTTATAAACTGTCTACGATTCTTATTTTCATGGGATAACTTCGGATTAGTTGGCTCCACGACTTGACTTCTAAAGCAGCAAAGACTCCCAAGTCGTATCTCTCGACTTCCGCGAAAGATATTGATGAAACCACAGCAATAGTTTATTCGAGTTTGAAGATTCGTGGCAATAGCTCAGAATTTCTAGAACTGAATCCTTTTAGAATCATCCAGATCTATTTTACGTTCAGCTATATTCTCTCTCTTTCGCGATAATGATGAGTTTCGTTTTATTAAAATAGTTTACAGAAAACCCATGGATTAAGAAGCAGTACTCTCTTTAAAAAAAAAAAAAAAACACATTCATTTCATTAACCCCAATTACAAACCATATAAAAAAAAAAAGACTCCAATGAATTGAATCACACTCCGCTCTAAATGATTATGAATTAGTTTACGAAGAGCGAATGAGTTGTTCAACTACCAATCCAGAAAGCACATCCCTTCTCTAACATGAGTGGCTATCCTACCTTTCACCTTATTAGTAATCCTAAAAACATGAACAATCGACACTCTTATAATACACTTTTGATCCTGCTTTGTTTCCTCCACTGACGGCTTGGTACACAGCCACACAAGAACGGGAAACATTATTTAAGTATTAGAATTTGAAAACCGAACCGGACAATGGGCTTCCAGAGATCCACAACCCGGTCTCGTGTGCCTTAGCGGGTAACAAGTATGGGCCGTATAGCACTATAATGTTACGTAGTAACCCAATCTCTCATTCATGGTCTGAGAGTATTCAGTTTTTTGTCATATGCCCCAATCGATCCAGTCTTACTTGGCTCGTGTCAAACAAGCTGATTTGCGACTCTTAAATTCAGTGGCGAGCGATTTCATTCAAAGGGTGCACCGTCGCCGAAAAAAAATAATAACAATTAGAAAAAAAAAAAGTAAATCAATTCATAAATCGAATCAAACTAAATTAAAAATGTGATTTTATTTGCAATTTGGTTTGAAAAATTCTCTATTCGAGCTAAATAAAAAATTTATAATTGATTTAGAAGGGTAAACCAAACCAAACTATAAAACTAAACTAAACCAATTTGAATAAACAAAATAATATATTACTTATAACTAAAAAAAATCTTTTATTGTAATATAACATTGGAAAGAATTTGAAAAGAATTTTTAGTCAATATTTGTTGAAATGTATATGTATTTAAATTTTATTGTCATAATTTAGCAAATGTTTATAAAAGTTAACTCAAAATTTATACTATATGTTAACTTTATGAATAAAATTAGTTGTTAATACATATTTAAAATTTCTTAATTGCATGAATATTGAATTAATCAACCTCTTAAATGATCTTAATATATGTTATTAATAAATTAATTTAATAAGATTTCATGTTAAGACAATGTATTTTTTCAAATAATAAAATATGATTCAATCCATAAACAAAATCGAAATTTTATACTTGACAAAATTCTTAAATTGAACTATATAATTGGGTTTAAAGTGATAAAAAACTAAATTGCATTTTATAGTTTGGTTTTATTCAAGGAAAAAAAAACTAAATTAAACCAAACCATGCCCACCCTAAAAAGTATAAAGCAATGTCAAATATTCTAATTTAAGTTTGAAATATAAACTAGCACAGTGATCAACAAATGAAGCACATACTACAAACGACGCATGGATAAATAAGAAGTTACCAAGTCAATCATTTCAAGAACCCCAATAAAAGGAAAATATGAAAAGAGCGACAGGCACCAAACATTAGCTAAACAATTTATTTTATTTCTTGTAAGCCATACTTAGTAGCAGTGTTTAGGATAGATTAGCTTCCTAATCTATAAGTTAGCTGAGTGTATAATCATGTTGATAGAAAAAGAACAATAATGTATCTATGATGTGTAAGTGTTAATGTAATGACCCTTCATTCATCCAAAGCAAATACAATTTATGCTTCAACACTAACCAATTGGTAAGAGACTTAGTCATGTACAATGTTTCCAATCTCCACCATAATCCTATAGTTATATTCTCCACTACCACCTCATGTGATACTCATCTAATTAACCAGATTTTTGTTAAAGCCTTCTCTCGAGTTCTATCATCTCCTCATCTTCATAAATTTCACCTATTGATCCAAAGCCTCCTCCAAGCTTTGTGCATCAAGATCCCTCGCGATTTCACTTGCAATAATTCAAAGTTTGTACATCCATCAAACTTCTCAACTTCATATTTGATAATTATCTCTTTATCATAGAAAATGGGTGATCCCTCCCTTCACTCTTTATGCCAATTTGTTAGAATTGAAACTTAAGTTTTAGATTATATGTAAAAGAATATATAGTAAACAAGAAAGTAAATAAGTAAAAAGAGAGAGTTTGATACACCAATTCATCATGGGGAGTAGTAAATGATAGGGGTAAAAAATCTATGAGCAAAACTGGTGATTGGTTGCCCTTCTTAGTGGCCTATTAGCCTTCTATGTTTCATATTTGTAGCTCATCCATTTCTTCTTATCACTCCAAAATCCCAGTTTAGATAAATTCCAAGCAATGCATGTCTTATTTTGGTTTACTTCTTACAACAGTACTATAAGGATTGCATTATTGTGAAAATTACCTGATAGAGGAAAAACATTTAAGTCAAAGTTCAAATAAATCATAAAAGATTTTAGTAGTTCAAAGAGGAGATGAAAGATATAAAAAGTGGTGCGAATAAAGAATGTAGCAATGTTGCTCTTATAGCTTTATTATCTATCACGAATGTGCCATGTTAAGTGCTAGTTTAGACACTAGCATAGCGTATGTAACTTCTAGTATTTAAATTAAGATAGCCAAGATACCTATAAATGAACCCTAGGCCTCAGAACACGAAATTGCAAATCCACATTTATGCTTAATTTCTTTTTCTTTTCCAATTCAACAAACTCTAGCTTAATCAAGAAAAAGAAGGAATATACAAATTGAGCACTTTAATTGAACCCTTTTAAGCTGTAGAAAATGAAAAAGTAATCCAAATAAACCATTCTAATCTCTTCATAATATACATGGTAAGACATTGTATTCGATCATAGAATGTAGTAGATTCCATTCATTTAGTGCCGACCATATAAGTGGTACATGAAACCACTTATAAACATTGTAGCTATTTCCCTTGATAACTACAATAAAACACTCAAAGTCGATGCAAGCCAATCTTACCTCACAAATTGCTCCCTCTTACCACGACTCATTGTAGCACCACCACTAGGCGACTTCGTCACAAACCCTATCTCCAAGTTCTCCAAGCTACAAGGCGATGGTGATCAACTAGCAAGAACATAACAATTATGACGGCAAATGGTCAATGAGAACAAACAATTAAGAACATTTCTCGATAACCTCAAGTGAAAACAGTCACAACCAGTGGCTTCACTCGAGCGATAGGAGAATGGCTACAACTTTATCAAGCCGTAGTCAAAAAACAATAACAACACCAACAACTCCCCTACTACATCATGTAGTAGAGCCCTAAAGAGAAAACAACCCCACCTACTTGACTAGCAATCATCATGACTCAACACGAAAGAAATCGAGGGGTGCCTTAACCGCTGAACAATTCCTTTTCACACAAATAGGACTTAGCCTCTTAAAACCTATAAGTTCTAACCACTAAGGAAGGAATTAAACTCCTCAGGTCCATAAGTTCGATGCATGGATGACTTGGTTAGCTCAATCTATGAGTCTCACAACCATCCCCATCTTGAAAGATGAGAAAACTACCTAAAGAGCTTTGCCTTTTCAAGCCTACAAGTCCTTCAAGCCCCAGCCCAAGCTTCTAAAGTTAAAAGTACAAAACGTGTCCAACTTACTTAAGCTACAAACCATCAAAAAATAAAAAACAGCAAAAAAGTGGGAACAAAAACGAGAAAGGGTGAATAGCACTAAACACGAAGGATAAGTCAATATAGTTATGTCGGCCAAACGACACTTACATTTGCAAAAACACAAGCTAATTCGCACTCAATCTAAATGAAACCGATTATAACCTACTTCTACACTCCAAGTCGAGAGATTTAAGCTTCTCTTACACAAGTATAGGCAAAGAAAAAGAATTGACAAAAGTAGGGCCTAGATTACACAAACATTCAACAAAGCACCTGCTTAGCTAATATCTAAGTAGACAATACCAACTACCGAGAACCCTCCCATGTACCCACCTAGTCCTCAACCTCATAACAGTGGGATAGAGTCACTAATGTCACTTCCTCTAACCTATTCACGACATCCTCCACACACATTCAAGAAAAGAGTTTTTACGTGCTCTGCCTTTACCCATTCCCCTGCCTCCTCACCAAGAAAAGGGGCAACCAAGGCACCTATGGACACCACCAATCCACAGTTCCACCTCCTCCTTCCACTCATGCCACTGGTCAAACATCAAAGTGACTTCTCCTTTTGCAATGACTTGATAAGCTGTCACCTAAGTTCATGATTACCTAATGAGCTATCCTTTACCCTCCTGGACTTTTTACCTGTAAATGCCCTAGTGTTAGTACACTACCATTGGAAGACATTACTAAAGGTTCCAAAGGCTTACCTTTGTAATAAGCAATTTTCACCTAAACCTCATTCTCAATGGTTCACGACTCGCCAATTAAGGTTTCAGTTTTCAAAACGCTAGTACAATACAAGAAAAAAGGAAATTTATGATGACAACTAAGGCATTTACCCATTCATTATTTATATCACTTAAGCAAGGACAACCTTAAGGCCTACATACAATGCCAACATAACTATTCATGTCCATGCACTACTAGGAACAAGCTTTAGCCCCTTGATTACTATAGTTCCCCCTACATATTAACCATGATTAGATGATAGGTGTACTTTGCACACCCTATCCCTGATCAAGTGATGATGCGTATATAGTCCATTTACTACCAACATGTCACATTGACAAACCAACCCTTTAATGCAATTTACGACATTAAGAATTCCAACCCTTAAGAAACTTACACATAGCATAATAATTATAGCAATTCCTATAGGAAAAACATGCCAAACACATTCGATGAGCAGAAAGGGAAAATTGATGTGAGATTAAGAAACCACAAACACATCAATGCAACCTTCACTTTTCCATTAATTCACTAAGATTTACATTGCATTAGTTGACATATCGACCCACATTTAAAAAAAAAATCTCAATAATGAAGGGATGACTGCTCTAAATGTCACTCATATGGTTACAATGAGGAGTCTATCAATTCATCTCCTATTGTGCAACCAACACATCATGGCCAGCCTTGTCGTCCTCTGCTTGGGTACAAAATGGCATCTCCCTAGCCTCGCCCCCTTCCTCATCAGCCACCACTCTAATGTAAGCATCTAACACCAACAAGTTTAAGTTAAGATATACCTTTAGGATATACTCCTACCCCCTTCCGACTCCTTCCACAAGGAAGTCAGCCTACTGCTCTCATCACATGGCACTTTTTTTCAATGTCTTTAGTCGCTTTCTCTCAAATGGACCAAACTAAATCATAACCCTCCCTTTCCTCTTGAACCTCTTAAAGCAAAGCTTTAGCTTGAGCAAGCTCAGCTTTCAAATTAGCAAATTGCTACTCTATCTTAGAGCACCTCTTTCACTGCCCTTCCTTTTCAACTTTCAGTTAGTTCATTTCTTCTTTAACAGAACGAAAGTCCCTTTCTATCTTCTACCATTTTCATTAACCACCTAGACCTCCCATTTTCTCTCCTTAGATAATGTCCAAGCCTCTTGAACTTTAGCCCTCACGACCTTAGCCTCTTTGCGAGCAACTTTAGCCTTAGCATAGGTAGCTTAGGCTTTGGCCTGTACACCCTTCAGTTACTTTGCACACACTGCCCTAACAAGTGCCCCCCCTTTAGTGTGGACCTTTCTTTCCTCAAATTTCTTACCACACTAAGGCTCTTCAACGGCAAACCCCAACTGTAAAAGACCAAAAAAAAAAATATGAGTCACATTAACGAAGTCCAAATAGAAACATATAATGTAATAGTTAGATGCGTAAACTTACCTTCATTAAGTCTCTATAGGCTTTGGCCTCTAATGCCTCCATGAATAGCTCTCCTCCTTCCCTAATAATAACTTCCTAGTCATTGAGGAGCAATGACCTTAAGAAAAAACACTATACATTGCAAAGGATCCTCTAGCACTGAGTCACTCATCTAAAAGCACCATTGTGGCACATATACGGCCACCTCCCCCTCTTCCCCTAAACACCCCCAACCCCTAAGCCTCCAACAATCCATGCAATAGCTCATCTCCAATCACCAATGCACCTTTAGCTTTCCTCCTGCTAAACCCAGCCATTATATCTTTCCCTCATTGGGCCTTTTTGCGATTTTGCTACGTACATGCCATTAGCAAAGCATTAAGATCAATGCTTCCTAACAACATCTTTCCCCATGCAAAAGACAATAAGGATAGCAATCATGAGTCCTCTTCGAAAAGACCAAACCCTCTACAACATACTTAGTGAACCTTAATATTCAGCATGGAAAACAATTTTGGCATGGTACCTTCTCCCTCCTCGACTAGCTCTTCTTTAAGTAAGGGCTCATTTCGATACATCCATACAATCACATCAGCTTCAAACTTGCCTTTTCTTAAGCATTCCACAATCTTATCATACGTTCTTTTATCATTTGGACCAAGGTTGATATTAATTGTCCCAATGGATTTAACCCATTTGGTCTAAAAATTGAACCTTGCCTTGCAAAAAAATGACTAGAATTTTCTTTTCCACCCTTTCCATGTCTTCGATAGGCTTTAAAAAAAATTTCGGTACTCATCTTGAGCAAACAAGTAATACTACCCCCAAGCCAGGCTTACTTTCACAGCATAAAATTGACACAATAATGGTAAAGTAGGCTTCACATTTAAGTCCTTACATAAAGACTCAAACGCCACGAATGCAACCAATGGTAGTTGAAACAATCTCGTCAGAACCATAACAATAGTAGTCTTAAATTCATCATAAAAAATGCCTTAAATAAACATAATTCCTTCTCAAAGCCCTCACATAAGCAAGTGTTGATATTTGAGACCCTCAAGACCCAACCCCTTCAAAGCGGCTTAAAATACTTTTGATAGAAATTTAGCTCCCCTTCCTCTAAATTAGTGCAAACCTCAGACATATATACTTCATAAGGATCAAAATTAAGTGGTGTCTTATGCTCTCAGTCGTCGAGATATTCATCCCTCCTTTTAGGAGCAACTAATCTAACTACCCTTTTGTGTACCTCCACCATTATTACCCCTAAATTTTTTTAAGATGTTGTGGGGGGGCGCGAATTGGGGAGGATTGGACCATATAACCACCATCGCTTTGCCTTTTCCTTTGTCTATAATCAATCAACTATTGATGTTTGGTTGATCAATAGCGTTAAGAAATGAAGTATCCTCCATCCTTACCTTTAGAAAATGTTATTTTAAATGGAATTAAAAAAAAAGAAGAAGCAGAGGAAGGGAGAAAGAAAAAGTCTTTAATAGAAAAATAAAGAAATGCCAAAAGTGCTGAAAGAATTCCCCTCATGGGCATTTATGAATGAAAGACAAAAGGAGGTAATGATTGCCACGTCGCTAAAATGTGTAGATGATGCACTTGTCACAATAGCAGGTTGCCAAAAAGAGATACATAGAAACTTAGGGAAAGGAAATGGGCACACACAATTATACCTAACAACACACAATTGTGCATAACGTACAAACACCAATCCCATCTTGCTACATGTCAATAAGCATTAATTTACATAGCGTAACCAAAGTTCAAAACACGTATGCATGGGAAGTTTAAGAGCCAGTAAGCCTCGAGATTAAACAACCTCATTTAAGCAACACTTTGGATGAACAAGCCTTGAGGAATGGACCATATAACCACCACCACCTTGCCTTTTCCTTTGTCTATAATCAATCAACTATTAACGTTTGGTTTATCAATAGCATTAAGAGATGAAGTATCCTCTATCCTTACCTTTAGAAAATGCGGTTTTAAATGGAATTAAAGAAAAGAAGTAGAGCAAGGGAGAAAAAAAACTCTTCAATAGAAAAATAAAGAAATGCTAAAAGTGTTGAAAGAATTCCCCTCATGGGCATTTATGAATGAAAGACAAAAGGAGGTAATGATTGCCACGTCGCTAAAATGTGTAGATGATGCACTTGTCACAGTAGCAAGTTGCCAAAAAGAGATACATAGAAACTTAGGGAAAGGAAATGGGCACACACAATTATACCTAGAGATACATAGAAACTTAAGGAAAGGAAATGGGCACACACAATTATACCTAACAACACACAATTGTGCATAACGTACAAACACCAATCCCATCTTGCTACATGTCAATAAGCATTAATGTGCATAGCGTAACCAAAGTTCAAAACACGTATGCATGGGAAGTTTAAGAGCCAGTTGGCCTCCAGATTAAACAGCCTCATTTAAGCAACACTTTGGATGAACAAGCCTTGAGGAATGGACCATATAACCACCACCGCTTTGGCTTTTCCTTTGTCTATAATCAATCAACTATTAACGTTTGGTTGATCAATAGCACTAAGAGATGAAGTATCCTCCATCCTCACCTTTAGAAAATGCGATTTTAAATGGAATTAAAGAAAAGAAGTAGAGGAAGGGAGAAAAAAAAAACTCTTCAATAGAAAAATAAAGAAATGCTAAAAGTGTTGAAAGAATTCCCCTCATGGGCATTTATAAATGAAAGACAAAAGGAGGTAATGATTGCTACGTCGCCAAAATGTGTAGATGATGCAATTGTCACAGTAGTAGGTTGCCAAAAAGAGATATGTAGAAACTTAAGGAAAGGAAATGGGCACGTGCAATAATACCTAACAACACACAATTGTGCACAATGTACGAATGCCAATCCCATCTTGCTACATGTCAGTAAGCATTAAATGTGCATAGCATAACCAGAGTTCAAAACACCTATGCATGGGAAGTTTAAAAGCCAGTAGGCCCCGAGATTAAATAGCCTCTTTTAAACAACACTTTGGATGAACGAGCCCGAGACTAAATGGCCCCATCTAAGTGGTACCCTGGATGAACAGCAAAACCAAGCAACTTGTTTTAGGCCCACCTTAGGCAAACAAGTCCTAAGATCAAATAAGCCTCATTTGGCAAAGGTCTTAGACAAATAGGCCCTAAGATTAAACAACCTCATTTAAGCAAATAACCCCAACAAACAACCTTTAAATGATCTCAAGAGGGAAAGCAAGCTTCAGCAATGCAAAGCCCCCGATGAGTGAGTCTTAGAGCAAGGTGGCCTCAAACAAAGCTTTGAAGACACTTCTCAAGACCAAATGGCCTCATTCAAGTGACACCCTAAATGCACGAGCCCAAGCAACCTCATCTGAGCGACACCTCGAACAAATGGCAAAACTAAGCTACCTATTCCAAACAATACCCTAAGTAAATGGGCCCTATGATCAAATAAGCGTCATTTGGATAGGGTCTTAAACGAAAAAGCCTTAAAATTGAATGACCCCATTTAAGTAAACAAGGCTTAATGCCGAACAATCTTGATAAAAAACCCTTAAATGACCTCAAGAAGGTGGGCAAGCCTCAATGATGCATAGCTCCCAATGAGGGGGTCCCGAAGTAAGGTAGGCCCAAAAAATGCTTTGGACACATTAGGATCTATGATAAGTAGGTTCCACCCTCACTAGTCCCTAATTAAGGATAGGTAAAAAGATCGATTGAACCAAACTAAAGCAAACAAAAAATTCGAGTTTTGTTCGATTAGTTCGAACTAAACCAAACCAATAATAATAATAATAAAGCTACATTTTTATTCTTGTTATTGTAACATAAAGCATCCAGCAAGAGAGCTTATAGCGTAGTCTTTTTTCATATTACAAAACCCTAGCAGGCTAACATCTCTTTGTTCTCTTCTCACAATCACATCTCAATACTCACATACTTACAACAAAATCACAATCACATCTCTTAATTTTAGCTCTCACTATTGTCATGACCGGTGACCCTATCATCTTCCTCCTTATCTTAGGCCAGGGTCTGTTGTCACTATGCTATCTCTCACGCTGTCCCACTTGCTATCTCTCTCTATCTCCCACTCATTCACTCAATGCTTACACTCCCAACTCTCACTTAAGTCGACGTCTCTTTTACTCCTATCAAGTGATAGATAATTTCATATGTTTGAACAAGACATTACATTAGATAAAGCACATCTAAAAAAATGATTAGGGTTAAGATTTATGGTGTGAACTGTAGAAAGACCGATTTAATGCCAAAAAAATTATCTTGAATAGGTTGTGTGTATGTGAACAAGTTTACCATCATTTTGTGATTTGTTGTTGCTTGCTATGTTTGGCCTATATAATGGAATGTAAGGAAAACAATAATTTATTGTTACTTGACCAATATACCAAAAAGATTGAACATTAGATGTATAACTTAGGTGAATCACAAGAATATGCCAATGAATATACGATGGATTTTACTAAGGTACATGTTTGTAATAGAAAGTTATTAATCATGAGAACCATGCATGTAATGGCAAATAAGAACTACAACTAATAGAACATTTTGCTAATATTTCTTGAAAAAAAAATTGTGTATATATGTGGTATTATAGGAATTTCTAATGAAGTCCATGTCTTAGTTTGTAGTCCATTAGCAGGTAAGGGATTATTTTTTTTGCCTTTTTAAATCTTGGAAATCTCCAAACAGATGCTTTCGTCTTTCACCTCTAGTGGAGGCTTTCTTTTCCAAGTTTCTTAAGTTCTAACTGTTTGGACTTAAATCAGTTCTTGTAAATACTAAGTCTAGATGGAAAACAAATAAACAAACAGGATACCATCTAAATATATGAAAGATATATTTATAATTGAGATGTTTTTTAATTACATTGGCTACTAGGAAATAGAAACACCAAGTTCCATGATCTCCAATCTATAGGCCAACTTGATAATTGTGAAGAATATGACAATTTAGCTATGGTACTTAACTTATTAAATATGGCTAACTTACTTAGATAATAATCACATAACTTTTCTACATGTACCAAACCATTTAAACAGTATTAATACTTTACTTTGATTATTCCTTATTTGCACATGCCTTTTGCTTTAATTTACGTAATCAAATAGGAGTTATCTAGCAAACCTTTGTTGGGTAATTTGAATTATTTGTTGAAATTGTTCAAATAATTTTAGTAATAAATTTATTTTATAAAGCCTTTTTTTTTCATTTGGTTTTGAAATTAGTTTAACAAGTTTATGAAACTTTTTCTATATTAATTAAATTCTTGAATTTTAATTTTATTTTCAAATTTCTATGATGGAGGTACACAACATGAGTGAACCAACAGATGTTTCCAATGAAGATATTGATATAAATGAACAAGGCAATGGAAATTGTGAAGCTGCTAGTAGTGGAACTCAAACTTCTTTCGATAATTCATCTAAACCTCTTTTAGCTACATCTATTAATAAGAGACATTGATCTCTAATACGAGATCATATGACATTGGAACTAGCAAATGGACATGGGAATTGGATGGTAAAATGAAATTATTATTGTCAAACTTTTAAGTATGCTTGTGTAAATGAAACTAGTGCACTTTGCACTCATTTGAGTATATGCAAGCAATTTACTAATAAAGATACAATAAGTAAATGGAAAACTTTTTTGAGTATCTAAAAAAGTAAGCAACTTTTTGTGAAAATAAATAACCAATTTGATGAAAGACAATGTAGGAAATAACTTGCTAGGATGTTTATTATTGCTGAGTTGCCATTTAGATTTGTAGAGCATGAAATATTCATTAGTTATTCTAATGTACTGCAACCAAAGTTTACAATTTTCTCTTTTACAACTTTGAAATGTGTTTGTGTAGGCTTGTACAAAGAGGAAATGGGGGAATTAAAACAATGTTTTTCCAAGTTTGATTGTAGGGTATGTTTGACCACTAATACGTAGACATCTTGTTAGCATTTAACTTACATGTACCTTAGTTATCATTTCATTGATGAGAATTGAAAATTGCAAAAGAAGATTTAAAATTTTCATCAAATACCTAGCAACTCTGGTGAGGCTATTGGAAATACTGTTGAGACATGTTTAAAATGTTGGGATATCACAAAGATTCTTACCATCATCATTGATAACACTAGTTCTAACAATTTTTGCATTCAGTATTTGAAAATAAAAAGATTTCAATCATGGGGAACACTCATGTTAAAGGGAGTGTTTCTGCATATGAGATGCCGTGCTCATATCTAAAGTTTAACTGTCAAGGAGGGTTTGAAAGATATAGATGATTTGATCTTTAGAATTCGTTTAGTGGTTAGATATGTTAGGTCTTCTCCATCTAAATTGGCTAAGTCTAAGAGCAGTGTGCAAGAAGAAAACATTAAAGATAAGGCATTGTTGAGTTTAGATGCTAAAATTAGATGGAACTCAAAATCTATTTCTTATGTTAGAGCCAACTATGAAATTTTAGAAAACATTTGAATCGTTGAAAATTAAGGATGAGAAGTACATAGTAGAACTTAAGAAAGAAAAAATGAGTAGGGTTCCTTTAGAGGAATATTGAGCATATGCTTGTAGTATTTTGCCATTCTTAAAGACGTTTTATGATACTACATTAAGTATATTTGGATCTCTTTATGCCACTTGCAATTAATTGGTTGAAGAAATATTGAGTGTTAGGTACCAAAAGTAATGAGCAATGCAAAAGCGATGATATATATGTGATGGTAATGGTTGAAAGAATGAAAAAAAAAAAAAAAAAAAAGCTTGAGAAGTATTGGGGAAATGTTAATAATATCAACATATTATCTTTTGTTGTTGCAATTCTTGATCCTTGCCAAAAGTTATTTTATGTGGACTGGATGGTGAAACATGTTTATGATATTGAAAAGGCAAGTTAGCTAATGAAAAAAAATCCAATATGCCCTCTCAAGTTTGTATAATTATTATGGCTATAGGTTTAAGCATATAGAAGAGAGCCCCAACACAAATTCTCAAAGTTGTATGAACGAACCTCAACCATAAGTGAGAAAGGAAGATTGTAAACCATAGAGATCTGCTTTCTATCATGAGATGGGAGGGGAAAAAGTGGTGCAAAAAAAAATGAATTGGATGAGTATTTAGGAGAAGAGTGTGAAGATTTTAACAAGGATTTGATGTACTAGATTGGTGGAAAAAGTCCTCTTGTAGATTCCCTATCCTTTCCTTAATGAAGAAAAACGTTTTGGTAATTCTTTTGTCAATTGTGGCTTCAAAGAGTGCTTTTAGCATAGATGGTCAAGTTCTTGATTTTTTTTTTAGAAGTTCTTTGACTCCATATATGGTGAAAGCCCTTATTTGTGTATGGGATTAGCTAAAAAAATCTACAATAGTACTATCCATTGAGGAAGATCTTGAAGCACTTGAATTATTTGACTCAAGTTAAAAAAAATTATTTGAGATTTAAAACTATTGATATTATCTTAGTTATTTTTTCATATATTTATTATGTACTAATAGTAAGCTATTTCTTTTAAATCTTTTTAGATGCAAAAGTTACTAAAATTGTGGATTCAACTACCACAAATATTACCTTAATTGAAAGGTAATCTTTATAAGTTTTTTAGGCTTTAGCCTGCTCAAGTTATTTAAACCAATACACAATTAACTTTTTGTTTTCTTTTTAATTCTAGGTTCAAATTTAAAGTTCTTGCTTGAAGACTTACTAAGGCCATATGTTTGTATTTTATGTTTTTCTATTTGCTAGAGCATTTGTTATAAGGGTGAAGTTGTTTCCTGGAGAATTTATATTGGTGTATTATTTTAAGTCTTATATTTTTATTGTTTATCACATTTAAATTGGATTAACAGTTGGTCTCCATACTATGGTTATTGATTATATGTTAGCTTCCTACTAGACTTCATTGTGGGAGGACTCAATGTTGTTTTATGGAACCATGGATTTACTCTCCTTTGTAGTGTTTCGGGCTCATGGCTCATACCTTGGTAAGAATGTAACCATCAAATCATGGCACCTATTTTTTAACCTTGAAATAGCTATTCTTTATGATGGAGTTATCTTTTGGCAAGTACGATGTTGTAATTTTTACCCCATCAGTAGGTGATGTAAAGTTATTTTGAAGCATCATATTTGATTCCAATCTTACTTCAATTCATGATTTTCCAAAGAAAAAATTAACATAAGCATCATTATATTCGCAGGTTCACTTTCATATATTTGCAAAAGCATTGAATCTTAAAATTATAATTTATAACTAAAACTTATAAGTTAAAACTAAATTTATAATATAGTGATAACAATTCAAACCATGTATCAAACCGGACTAAATCGATTTTTTGCAGTTTAAAAAAATTATAAACCAAACCGTATAATTAGGTTCAATTAAGAAAAAAAAAATCCAATTGTATCAAACCACACCATGTCCACCCCTATCCTCAGCCAAACCATAAACAACCTCAATTTGAAACTATCCCTATACAAAAGCGCAAGCCATCTAAGCTCAATCCTAAGAATGAATTGTTGTTGCGGCCTCAGCCCTACCACAATGACTTACTTTCTCTATCGACCAATCGTTAAAGAGAGTGGAAAATAAGTGTTGATAGGTGAAATTCATATATAGGCCCAAAGGTCCTACATACGAATTAGCCCACAAGCCCAATCTAGGGAATGAGCGTTGTAACCATATTCTATCCAAAGACATCATGAGCTTAGGAGGTCGTGATATAGGAATGACCAGTTGATGGCACTCTAACTTGCCAAAACGTCACATTAATCCCATGCCTTAAAAAGAAATGAGTGATGCCCAACATCTAAAGCTACTAATCAGCCCATACTTAGAGAATTCCTTTATAAAAGCCTATGTTCTCACTACAAAAAGATTAAAAAAAAAAAAAAAAACCTTTCACACACACAATAGGTTCACTAAAGACATCTAATCCCTACTACACATACTAGAAATATTACTCTCAAACTCTTGCTCGTTATCATTTCCGTCACTTGCATACTAACTTAAGTATTAAAATGGTCATGTTGGAAAAAACTCTGCTACCCATTATAGTTGTATTCTGTTTTATAGACCACCTAAGTCTATTATCTAACTAGATAAAAATACACTATCAACAATAACTAAGTTATAAGAGTAGTATAATAATATTTTCTATTTAATTTACTTTTAAATAATATTCGTATTCTACCTAAATATAAAATTATTTCATTTTTTATTTAAACTTATGCCCAAACATCCATCATTTGGTATTTATTTTTTCATTACATTATTATATATTGTTGTAAGAGCAGTTCGAAAGGCAATTTCGCTTTCGATTTATAGTTATTTCTCATATTTTTCCTTTTGGCCGATAGCAAATTCCCCCTTATCCATTTTTGGTCCGTCCACAAGTATGGTTATGCTCATAATATTTTTCTAGTCCATTTTAAGGGACAAATTATTGAAAACGGACAAATTAAACTAAAAGAAGCATCAATCAACCCAAATTATAATATTTTTAGAAATTTAAATGGAATTAAAAAAAAAAAAAGTTATTCAATGATTAGATGAGAATATAGCAAAACCGCAAAACTACGAGAAAAACATTTGCCCAACTTGTCCAACCAAAATGTATACTGCTTTTTCACAAAGTTCCCCCAGCAAATAGAGGTGGGACTATATGCTCATGCATTACTTAAAGATGTGTGTTAGAAGATGATCGAGGTCCCATTGTTTATGCACTAGAGGGTCCATTGAGATAGCTACCAAATCCCACAATTGAATCATGACATAGTATGTAGTGACTGTTCTTATTCCTTGTCAAAAACCTTATGCCACAAGACAAGAATGTGCTTCCCTAGGACTCATGGACATGATATGGCATGTCTAGTGGATGACTTCAGTCTTTACTAGTGATGAGGAGTAGCAAAAATACAAGGGTACGATCAAGGGCGGGTTTCTATGTTAAATTAACGTTCCGATTAGGTTACTCCAATGGAATAAGTTGAAAAGAAATGACAATTTATCTCGTGTTCATTTTTTTTTAATAATCAAAATAATTATTGAAAGAAAATTACATTCTATAAAAAATAGTGATTTCTCTAATTAAACAAAAAAGAATAAAAATTTCTTATTTATTCTACATTATATAAATTAGACTTTCTTATGGTATTATTTTGGCAAACTAAATAAAAGAATAACTATTCTATAGTAATAAATATAGAATAATGATTCCATTTTAGTGAACCCATCATAATGTTATTACTTAGTACTGAAATTCGAAAATCAATCTCATATATTTAGAAAATATTTTTGAAAAAATTATCCATTAGATCATTTTTTTTATCCATTTTACATTTTTCCCTTTTTAGATAAAATCTTTTGACTCTTCCTCTAAGTAGATGTAAGTATCTAATAGAGCTTTACCTTATTAACCCAACCTATAGATATAGATTCCGAAAATTTAGTATGGGAACTAGCCTTATTACCTCTTGAAACCACTTTGTAACATACAATTTATAAAATATATCTATTTAGTAAATTTTTTATTTTTTTAATTCAAACATCAACACCTTAATGCTCAAAACTATGGTATTAAATTGCAAGCCGATATTGCTTTTAAGGATAAATGATAACAAATGCAATTATAACGTATTAAATGAAAAAAAAAAAAGAAGAAAAGAAATAACAAATGCAATATACTCAAATCCTAATAGCAACATAAAGTAAAGGCATTCTTAATTTTCTTATCTATTAGGCTTGAAAAACGAATAACTAGCTAACCATTATTGGTTGGACTTCAATTATGATTGTTACACTTAATTCTACTTATTAATGATATTTTACAGGTACAGTAAAATAAAAGGTATCCTACTGGTGCTAAGAAAATGCAAGAAGCTCTAGAATTTAGAAATTTTGAAGGCTAGATTCGAAACTAAAACCTATTCTATTCGATGATATTTAATATTCATCTTAAAATGCAACCTACCATACAGACCGACAAGTTCCATGAATTCATAAGATTTGGTCGTCACCCTATTCTAATTTCTATCCCCTGGACCAGAAAAAGAAGAAACATTGCACATCACTATTCGAATAAAATGTCAGCACGATGTATCTCTTTGGCTAGTCTCTCCATGCCTTTTCCAGCACCCCCACCATTGATGGAATGCTCACATGGCAAAGCTGACAGGACTGAATGGACAATAAGCTACCATAGAATGCAAGAGACTAATTCATAGGTTGCTGTAGGGCATAGGGTTTGACATTTAATTTATGCCTCCCAAAGATATTAAACTTTTCCCAGTGATGAAGGACATACCCATCTTCTCTTTATTTCTAAGGTGATGGGTATGTTGATGGTAAGAATGATAAAATAATAATAATAATAAATATGAAATCAATAATGGTGATTCTATAGATATTGAAATTAATAGAGGTGAATTTAAGTGTTTATAATGGTAAAAAGGAAGGAAAAGATTTCAAAAGTCGTGCAAAAGAAAGTAATTACCTACAATCATATTTAAGTTTTTAGAACATGAAGTTGATTCAGTAGTTTGAACGATCAAAATGTTCTTCTAGTGTTTTTCATTTTTCACAAGTTACTTATTTATTATTTAATATATTTGCAGTGATTTATATATATATAACTTAATCTTATTGGTATGAAAACAACTATCAAAAGTTGTATTAAAAAAAGATTATAACGTTATTTTTTATATTCTTTAAAATTATATAGACTACGTCACAATTCATTGAATGATGAAAAAGCATTTCTATTTTTAAATAATATTGTATTTACAATCCTCTATAATCACATGCTATTGTTTATATAAGTTTGGAAAGGAAACACAAAATAAAAACATCAATTTGCAAGAAAATTTGATCACGCATTCAAAGTACCATCGACATCATAATTACATGATGTTCCTGAATTGCAATGAGAATATAGAGTGCAAAGAAAACTTTAAATTACTGGTGTCCCTATCCTTGTTAATGACATTGCCCATTTTTTCCCTCTTTAAAAGGAACAATCACGGAGCCATTTGTGTTGCATCTTATTTAGTCAAATCAGGATCCAAACAGCCATGGAAACATATTTATGAAACTTTGAATTGACTGTAGAAATCTCAAGGAAACCCATATCCTTGTAACCTGAAATTATTCTGATGGGATCCAAATTTGATCAATTAAACCATAGTATTGTCCGGTTTATAATTATTAGTTAATGGAAATATACATAATTAATAAAAGGATTTAAGTTGGCTATATTTTTAGCATTTCAAATGGTTTATTTATAATTAGGGTGTATACAAATCAACTGGAGACGATATAATATTAAATTCAAGCTTGACTTCAACTCAAAATGTTGAGCTTACTTCCGAATTTCAAAGCTCTAACTTAACTAGAGTTTGATTGAATTTAGAATTTTGAGCTCGAATTAAAATTAAGCTCGAGCAAATGAAGAATTTTGACCTCAAACCGAACTCAAAGTAATACTCAACATGCTCAAACTCAATTCAATGAAGTTTATTTAAACTCAATTTATCAAGAAAAGATTTTTTTTTTAATTTAATTAATATTGATATCCAAACTCAATTGGAACTCTCTAAGTATTTAAAGTCAACTTGAACTTCATTAGGCTTGCGAGTCAATCAAATCAAGTATCATAAAACTCGACTTGATAAACAACTCTAATAACTTAAACTCAAGTTCGACTCGATTGTTATCGATTTTACATAAAGTAAATATCAAGTTAAATTCAAATAATTTGATAATACATATGAGACCATACATCTATTACATATTAACGGTGAATACATATAAGATTGCCTCATCAATTCATGCCCAAAAATTACCTGCGTCTAGTGCGCACTCAAAACTTCCTAATAGTTTCTCTTCCGCTCTTAAAAATCCCATACCCCACCATGGAAATCATATACACAGTTCACCCAACAACTAAAAAAAATCCAACTCTCTCTCATTGAGGGACTCCTTTCTCTTTCTAAAATAAAGCCCAAAGTATAGATGCTACAACCAAAGGATCATGTCACCTTTTCATAGAGTTGTTGCAACTGAATTGAGCCTATCTACATCCCACTTGTCTTCTAGGAACAATGAACATGATGGCACACTGGACCCCAAAGCAGCGCCATTCTGTGAACACATCCTTTCATCTTGAAAATGACTTGGTTATGGCCCTGTTTCCATATAGCTTGGAGTAGAAACCATAGCTGCTCATAAAGTGGGCACCTCGAAAGCCTCCATTGTTGTTGTTGTTTTTTCTTTTTTTTTTCTTTTTTTTTTTTTCACCCCGGTAAAATAAAGCCTCCATTGTTGGGAGATGAAACACGAAATAGTTTTTAGAAGTGGATGATAAATGCGAACTTGCTTATTTGCTATTCCTATTCGTTGATTTAATATGTTGAAGGGTTTGATGGATTTTATATCCAAAAAAAAAAAGATCTTAGTCATTTATAGCTTACGACCATGTTAGATAATAGCTATAAGTTACTATTCTAATTGGGGTTAGTAATATAACATGTCAAACCCTAAATCCTGTTGAACATGAAGTCTTGATAGAATTGTAAGTAGATATATTATTTCATATGTCAAATTCTAGTTATAAATTTTTAGAACATGCTCCCATTAAACAATAACAATATATTTTATTTACATATCTCAATACTCTAGTATTAAGCCCACTCTCACAGTCTAAAATCATGATCATAATCTATAAGTTCAACTTATACTTGAAAAAAAAATTCCCTAATTGAGGTGAGTTAATGTCCAATACATGAATACTACATAAATATGTCAGTGCCACAATAATCATAGTACACACTTGTAATGTAGTAGAAATATCACAACCATTAAATGAATTATCATTAATTTAGCTAACAAACAACACAATGATAATCATTATCCCGTCACACTATATATATATATATATATATAATCTTAAGTTGAGAATTGCCACCTCTAATCCTAACGTTATCGATGGTATTAGGAATTGCCACATTTGACTCTAGTACCCCTAAAGTCTACTCTATATCATTTGGGTATGAAAACTCCACTAAGAATGATACCACATATCAATCAACAAGATGCCTTCTAGGAATCTGCTACCTCTGGCCCCTAGACCATGTTACTTACAAGCATCACACATAATTAAGTTCAATATAAATTAAGTTCATTTATTTTACTATGCTAACAATTACAAGCAGCAAACAAACACGTACCTAAATGAAAGCACATACCTAAAGGAATCATTTTCATTTATCTACAATTATTAATACTATAAGAACTTGTTATATAAAAAAGTACATTAATCTCAACACCAACCTAAAACATTGCCTATGATTATTAGGTTTTGTTACTAAGAGCAATTTAGGTATTTTCCCTACTCACATTGTATTATTTTGTATTAAAGTGGTTTAGGATAGAAGAAAAGACAAGAAAAAAGAAAAGAGAAGTGTAATATGAAAGTCCTAAGGAAGCACAACCATGTACATAGTTGTGTAGAAGAACATGGGGAAAAAACACAGCCTTGTACATATGCAAAAAGGCCTTTTGACATGTTCAAGTACATAGTCATATATTTAGCTGTATAACTCAATACAAGCAGATATATGTCCATCTACCTAGTTGTATGCCCCTCAACTTACTTTTGTTCTTCTTCCTATTGGTTCCTTCACCATCCAAAATCTAAACATTGACACTTCCACGCCTAATTCTACAACTATCAGAGCGTTTAAGCATGTAATATTTTTTTTTGAAAATTGTAATCTTACTTTTTTTAACTCACTTCAAACAATCTTAATTTTGCTTAAACTCATAACCGTGCTTCATTACTAATATATCAAATACCCCCATCTCTAGTGACACCCCACACTTTAAGTAATCACTCATTGGAATGTGAAAACACACAATAAACAAATTGAGATTAAAGATTACCTTACGAATTTGCATCAAATTGCATAATCCGGTGAAAACGATATGTTATAGAGAAGGGTTTCTTGTGAGGTGTAGAATACAAGTAGGAAAGGAAAGAAAGAGGGTTTATATAACTCTCATAATAAAAAGTCCAAACTGCCCATATCTTAAAACATGAATATCTAAATTATCTCATTCTTTTAATACGTATATATATTATACTGGGCATTACTAAATGTATTTTTATCGTGAGTGCATGCGGCATACTTAAGGGACTTCCCTTGAAAAAGTTCCATTAGAATGTATTTTTCGGAATAAACACTACTTTATCCCGGCGAAGTGGTGTGATTTGCGAGATTCCTAATGAGCTTTGCCAAATGCTACACGGATGATACTCATTCGAATGCCCTTTTAGAATGCATGTTTATACAAAATCTTCCAATGTACTTCTTTTTCACTTCCAATTGGCTTCATTCCAACTTTCTTGGCCAAATTTCTTCATATATGTCTAATAGGTGATACTCTTCACCCTTTTTTTTTTTTACCTTTTCTTCTTCATCTTCTTCTTCTTAATTTTGTTTCAATTTCTTATGGATTTTAATTTAAAAGTAATAAAATTACACACGATGAACTATATCAAAAATAAGAGAAATGATCATAATAATCTAATATTTTTATACTCCTATTATAGTTATTTTCCCTCAAGATACTTCTATCTCATTTTAAATATAAGTTATTATTGCTTGGGCAAATGAACCCGAAACAAATATGTGAAATCGTAGTTTAGTTTCCATAGGGAAAATAATTATTAAAAAAAATGGTAGTTTACCCATTAATTCCACTTTTCCTCAGCAAATTAATAAGTGCAACCTTAATCTTACACCTCTTGGATTATACTTAGACTTAGCTTTTAATAATTTTTAAGTGCCCATTTAATTTATAATTATTTGTTTAAATATCTATAAATATCCATCCATTCTATGTTACCCGCATGATGCTCTCTATGCATAACATTTTGCATGTTATGAAAAACATGAAAATTTTATTATATTTCTCCCGAAAATTTAAATCAAATTGAAGTAATTATCTAGAGCAGAATCGTACGTATTATGATCACAACTTTAGGTAAGGAGTCGATTAGCATGAATAATAGAATGACATCTACGAAGGAAGTGTACTGGCATCTTTCTATTGACTTGCTCAAAGAACCTTCTCATGATGATTACACCACTTACCATTATCTGATTATTTAATTTCCAGTTGATATATTGGTTAATAATTTATTAATATATCTGCCAAAAATAAATAAATTAATGAAAGAAACGTGGTTAATGAAAGGCCAATAGAACCAAAATTAAATTTTACACTACAACTATTTTTCTTCCCTCCGAATATCATCAGAAGTTTGGACAAGACTCGACACAAGCATACCTTGACTAAATTATATAAAAATGAATAATAGATAAAACAGGATATACGTAAAAATAGGTATATTTTTTATTAATTTTATAACAAATAGGAAAAAGGGATCCGGATGAGATACGATCACTTGCTAAAAATGATGTTAGTGAAGAAACATGCTTAATAAGTTATATTTGCTTCTGATTTTACAGAAAATTTTCAAGTGTCTTGTTCCTGCCGACCCTTTTTTTGGTAAAAGATGAGATGGTGTGTCCATCTGCAGCTCCAAAACCTTTTTTTTTTTCCATTTTTTTTTTTTGAAATATAAGAATTGTTTTATCAATATTTTAGACAGAGATACATTTGTGAGATTATTTTATTTTTGTTATAATGTACAAGTTTTGTTATAATGTTTCAAGCAGTGCATTGACAAGCAACTCAATCCTTAAAAAAAAAAATCTCGATGTAGACACGACACATTAATCCTTATATATTAATACAACCGCAAAGAGAATGGAAAAGCGTGTATTAATATATTTAGCAATTAGATGTGGATTCCGAATTAGCAAAAGAAATCAAATCAAATAAAATAAAATATGTATATCAAGATTACATATTTGCTGGGTCAATTACTTCGAATCCTAGTAATGAAAGGGAGAAATACATTTCCATGGATTAGAAGATGTAGAGTCGTATTTTCTACCGTCTTACCCTATCTCCTCATCAAGCACTTAACATAAAAGTGAAAATTGAGAAAAAACTAAAATGGAGACGACGTATGTTTGCCTTTATGTACAAATAAAGGATGTATGTTTTAAGTAATATAAATTATGGATAAATGTCACATATAATGTATAAGTATAAAATGCATGTTTGCCTCTAATTTAAAATAGATGATAAATATTATAACACATTATACATATAAAGGATGAGTCTTTGCCTACAAATGTAAAGAAAGAATGTATTTATAACAGAACTATTGCAGAATTAACTTTTTTTTCTTATTTTTAGTAAAAAAATGAATTGTATTTAAAAGAAAACAAAATGCATCAATCAAAGCAATTAACACAAGAAAATTGATACAATGACTTAGGGTACAGAATCCAACTGAATAGAGGGGTATACTTTTTAAGCATTAAAATGTGCCACATAGGAAATATCAATTTTCTCTTTTGAGAACAAAACTCATCCAATTGACAAGTGTAACAAATCCCACAAAATGAATAACATAATCTCACATAGCAAATAAAAACAAAAAGAAAAAAAATGAAAATACATAAAACTTGCTTATTTTAAAATTATTGACAAACCAATATTAGCCTAATCAACATAGTTTTCAAATATGTAGAAGTAGAATTTTGGTGGGTGGAATCGTAATGCCAATGGATCATTGATGGTAAGAATGGTAGATCAGTAATGGTGGATTTGCGTATTTAGGGTGGTAAATAAACAAAGGGAAAAAGGTTCGAAAAGAAAGAGCAGCCACATGGCAATGCTACTACACTAAGGTTTATTAAGAAGCTTAGAGAGAGAGAGAGACTATGGACCCCTGAAATAGTTGTGAATGAAATTTATTCTTAATCTACACCACTTAAAAATATACTTCCTCCATATACACTTAGAAGCAAAGATACATCCCTTATATTATAATTATCCCTAATCTTATTATATAGAATTAACCAAACAAGATCTAATGATTAAGACATAAAATTTTGGAAAAATTACACAAACACCTTTAGAAAAATTTAAAAATTGCATGGATCCTGAAATAGTCATGAGATCCACTTTTTTTTTTTTATGTATTGGTTATTTATGTGTAATTTCCAACTAACATAGACAACACATAACATATTAAATTAACAAGAATACTAAAAAAATTTAAAAATTAAAAAACAAAAAAAAATTGCAAGAAAAATGGAAAGAAGAAAATAAAAAAGAAAAGACAATGTAACTATTGCTAGTCACCCAATTTTCTTCCATTTTTTTTAAATTTTTCTACAATCATTTTTATTTTTCTTATTTTCTTAATTTTTTAATATTTTTGTTAATTAAATATATTACATATGTTGTCCACATCGATAGGAAATTATACATAAGTAACTAGCACATAAAAAAAGTGGATCTCACAACTATTTCAAGGAGCTTAAGTGTTGACTTTTGAAAAAAAAATAGAAAATCTATATAGTTTTAAAAGTTTTCAATAGGTATCTGTGTAATTTACCCTAAAAAATTTATATATCAGAAAATAGTTATAGAGCAACAAAAATAAATATATTTCATATAGAGCTTGATGGGTTCCCAAATGTTCAAATGTGTTTGTTTTAAATTTACATGAGACTCAAAATGGAGGAATAAGCAAAAAAGTTCATAAGTAGTAAAGTTGTGGCATAAGACACAGAGGAAGTGGTTGAGCAATAGATGTAGCAGTTGATCACCAAGTGCAATTGTTAACTGTAGGGTACCAAGATTGACTATCAGTGGACATGGGTAGAGGAAGTGGCTAAGCAATAGATGTAATAGTTGATCACCAAGTGCAATTGTTAACTATAGGGTATCAAGATTGACCATTAGTGGACATAGCTGACTATAGAGGGTCACAATTGCTTACCAATGTTGTAATCAACCCTTATAGGTCTATAGCCATCCCAAATTATCATGTAACTTATAATAATTTTCTATTTTTGTCTTTTCTTTATGCATGAGTAACTTCCTATTTAGTTACAGTTTAATATAATATACGATTGTCATAACCTTAAAGATACACTTCTACAACATAATCCCTTTAGGGTTTGTGTAACTTCAAAGTTATATAAATAAATTATTTGTAATCTTGTCTCATGATTTTTTTACCATAGTAGTTTAGGTTTTTCTATGTTAAATCTCGCGTATCATATACTTTCCATCCTTTATTTATTTATCTCTTGTTTACATATTCAACTATCCATAATAATAAAACCAAATTAGATCCTTAATAAAATGGAGCTACGACTACACATGTTCTCACAAATTGGTATCAAATCAAAGTTAGAGCCATAGTGGCTAAGGGTAGAGGCTATGGTAGCAAATTAGCTAGACCTTAGTAATGATACAGTGGGACCTTGTTTGTGGGGTATGCTAAGAGTTAGTGGTAGCTCAAAGATGGAAGATTTATAGTTTGTGATCAACATATTAAAGAGCGAAGTATGACATTCAGAAACATATGCTGAGTTTATGGTAAGTAGGATTTAGGTAAAGTCAAACTTGTACATGTAGTGGATAAGAATCCTATCACATCTAAACATTAGTGTTGAGTTGAAGACTTTTGGAAGGTTCAAGAGGTACTAAAAAGACTTGGTATATATTCTAGTATAGATTGAGTGAACGAGCATTAGTGTGAAAATGCATAATGAAGTACCTAATTTTTGAGTAAATGAATAATACCACCTGCATAAAGTGTGGTTAGAGGTTCACATGAAAGTACACTATATCGAGTAGCCTAAGAGTGGCAAGTTCATAAGATTGAGATGAAGGAGTCAATTGTAAGAGAAGTTTGAGTTTATGTGCATATGTGTCGAGCTTATACAAATTGAAGTCAAGATAGAGAAATGGATTGAAAATCATTTTTCTTGAATTTGCATGATACTCAAATTAGATCGATAGATTGAAAAATGGGCAAAAGTTGAAGGTAGAGCCTAAGATAAATAGGAAGGAAAATGATCGCCAAATGTAGTGATTAATATTTAGGTTTTGCTACCTTAACTATCAATTGCTACACCTAGTTGATACCTAATGAGCATGATCAACCACTAAGATTGTAATTGATTGGAAGGGTCCCAATGTTAAGTATCATATGACTTGTGTAGCAATTTTTCATGTTTTGGAACTTCATATGTGTGTGTTTGTTGTATAAGAGATTGCTCCAAAGTGATCCTAAGAACTATCCATCATGCTGCTAAACTAATGGGTCTTTGGAAATCTTGCACATGATTTTTCATGCCGGTTGTTTAGGATTTTCATACTTAATCTTCTATGTTATAATTTTTTTGTCATTCATTTTCATACTTAATCTTATATGTTATATTTTCTCTGTCATTCACTTGTTTATCTCTTGTTACGTATTGTTTCATCTATAACAATAATCCTAATCGGATCTTTAATAAAATAGTGCCAAAGCTATACGTGATTTAACACCAAATAATGATAACTCTGTCTAATAAATAGACAGAAAGAGTCTAATTTTTAAGATCTTTATTATTGGAGAAACTTATATTGCAAAAATTTACTCCAAGCTTGTCTTTCTTCTGGTTATTTTTAATTTCTTTTTTAAGAGACAAGGCGTTAATGCTTCCAATTCCTACAAGGAAAGAGAGAGAGAGAGATAGCAAGAAAAGATAATCCACCTAAAAGTTAACTTCGAGTAATGAATAAAAGACCAGACTGTTGTGATTTGTCCCAAATATTGGTGTTAATTGATGTATTCTACCTTATTTAAAAGTGCGAAAAGGAAAGAACATTCGAGATGAGAAGTACCGAAATGGAGCAACACACTGCGTCGGTTGGTGAGATGGCAACCCACAAAGTCAATTGAATTATGAAGGGGGCAATGCTTACTTGCTTTGTCATATCATATCAATCTTTTTCTTTCCAACAAAAATTACAAAGCTATGGTCGAACGGTAGCACTCAACTTTAGGCTTTATCTTTTTTTCTTGTGCTCTCACTTGTAAAATTTTTCGATTTTCATATATATTTATGTATCGTATTCTATTTTGAAATATACATCTATATAAAAGTACTTTATATAATTAGATCATTTACCGTAAAAATCATAACCTATTCATCTTTCTATTAAATTTGAATAAATAGTTTAAACCACTTTTAGTGGGATTTTCGAAAAAATACTTATTTGGACTAAGACTTTCTATATTTAATCATAAATTACATGATGTATAGCAAGAAATCAATATATGGTAAAGCACTAGTCATATATGTTGATATACTTAACATGCACCAAACAATTTATGATCGGTTAAGATTCAATCCATATAAAAAATTTTCTGTTTCTTGGGTAGAAAATGAGCAAAAAATGCATACAAGGATTCTTATTATTATTATTATTATTTTAAGTTGAGAAGTTGCTGGATGTAGCTTAAGAAAATATTAAGATATACGATGTGGAATCACAAAAAGTAAAATATAAAAGTTTTTTAACATTATAAAATCCTCAGTTACTATAAATAAGGTCATTTATGCCTTTTCATTTTGATGTATCCCAAAATTATTAGTCTAAAATTGACATAATAAATAGTAAGCATAAATTTTTAAAATAACATAATTATACTATTTTAAAAACATTAATACTGCAAAGTTTTTTCTATAAAACCACAAGAAGTAAGCATTTTATATTAACATTGATTTGGAATTATTGGTTTAGTACTTCGTCATCTGATTTAATTCATATTAACTAATGAAAAATCGAATTAATTGAGATAATTCTAATATCAAATGATGCAACGACCTCTAAAATAATTACAAGAATATATAATACTGACCGGATATTACGCTTAAGGAGAATTCTTCTTATTATAATATTGACCGGATATTACACTTGAGGAGAAATCTTCTTATTTCACTATATTTCATTTGATGTAAATGCACCCTTTTGGAAATTTGAAATATCATAATGTTTTATAGTTTCTAGAGACATCACTATAGTTTAACCTAAATTGTGATATACTTAAAAACTATTAATCAAGTGCAGTTAGATCCGCTGAATTTCTAAAGAACCCATTTATAATTATATAAATTTTAAAAAGATACAAAATCATATCTTAGATACAATTAAACTTCTTAAAACCATTACTAAATGGCAAATGGCAATAGTTTTGATTTTTTTTTAAAAAAAAAAAGAAAATAAATGCATAGTATCAAAATCTATATAAGAAATCAAATACACATTTTAGGGTTGATCTATCAGTACATCATCATTGTTTCTAGATGCATTTGCAATTTGGGCATGAGTTTGTTAACGTGCCCATCACACCAAGCAATTCTTTACTCCCTTACGTCAAAACAAGGTGTTGCACTAAGGTCCCCCTCATAACACCATTTATTTAGTTCGGTCTATTGGTTGTGTAGTAATTCCTCTCTCTCTCTCTCTCTCTCTTTCTCGGGAATATTAATAATACCACTTGCCTCCCTTGGACTCATATAATAGTCTTGCCTTGCTTCTCCTTTCCAACATTGTATCCTCGAATCTCTTTCCTTCTTCTCCCTCCCTTTTGACACAAACAAGGGACACCACTATTCCCTTCTGCTCTTCCAGGTTCATATAGCATCAATAAAACACCAGCTTTGCCCTAAACATCTTCTTCTAAAATCATCTATATATACGGGGGTCTGAAGTCTTGTTCTTTTATATTAATCGTAATAGTAGATATCGAGGATTTCCAAAAAAAAAAAATGTGCTCCGAGGTATGTTCTCCTAGGATTTCATTTTCTTATGGTATTGGACAATCCGAAAGTGATTCATTCATGCAAATACAACCACAGATCGAGTACAAGCAAGATTCTTCATGCATTCTGGACTCAACTCCGGATTTCGAGTTCATTAGTGCATGTTTTGAGTATGAAATCTCCCCAGCAGATGAATTATTCTCCAATGGAATGATCCTCCCTGTCCAAGTCCACCCAAAAGCTGCCCAAAATGACCCTCTAAAACCAATTCCTAGAACTAATAACAAACCAGAGTCTCTTTCTTCTCTTCCTCCACTTCCTTGTAGCAACGAGACTACCAAGAAGGAAATCATCAAGGAAATCACAGTTTCAACCCTGGAATCACCAGAGGAAAAGACTACTAGCTCCAAGTCCTTCTGGGGTTTCAAGAGAAGCGCTAGTCTTACTTCAGAAGGTGCTCAAAAGAGAGGCCTGATTTGTTCATTCCCACTTTTGCCAAGAAGCAACTCAACAGGATCAGTGCCAAAGAAAACATCCCAGAAACAACCATCAATTGCATTGGTGAAATCGTCATCTATGTCGTCGTCGTCGTTGCCGCCGTCAAGTTACTCGCAAAAGCCTCCGTTGAAGAAGGGTTATGGACATGGGAGTTATCAGCATGGAAGTGGGGCTAGAGTTAGTCCTGTTTTGAATGTGCCTACTCATCATCTTCTGGGTTTGGGCTCTTTTTTGCGTAACGGTAAAGACAAGAAGTCTAGGAGATGATTTATTTAATTATTAAAGTTTTATATGATTTGTTTAATTTTACATAACTTGGATATTTGCAAATGTTACTTTTGTCCTTTATTTCCCTGGGTCTTGTACCTTATTGGTTCTATGGCTAATTTATAAATTTGATTGGGAAATGAAGAAAATATAGTGGACATGTACTAGATGGAGAAATATCGTATTTATAAAAATCCAACCATAAACCGTCATTTACGTGGTTTATCAATGGTTCATGATTTTAAGTGTTTATGGTCATTATTTTATTATATGGTTTGTATTCGACTTGCTATTTATAATACAACTTATGATCAAATTTATAAAGATTAGGTACATATTCCATCAATAGAGAGTTTTTACACTAAAGAACATCCAAAAATTGTGTAATTAGGTAAAATACGTGTTACATACGTGCTGCTATAAACACTCCATATATACACTGCACAAGTATTTTCCATATCAGGAGCTCTACAAGCAAAGATTGTCCAAAATTGTGTAACTAGGGGGTTTTTTTTCTTTTTCCCCTTTAGTTATTTGGTTGGACTGTCTACCTAACTTAGGCCACATAATTAATACTATGAGCTCATGTATTGGATAAATTATGATTCTAAATGATGAACGATTTTGATTTATAGTGAAATTCAGTTAATCTTACACTTGTAATTTTTTCGTAATCCAGATGGATTGAACTTTATTATAAAATAAAATATGATTTTAATCAAAGAAAATAAAATGAAAAATCACTTGAAAAAATTAATTCTTTGAGTCCTTTTTCGTTTTATTTCTATGCTTTCTCATTCCCATGTTCCTGTCGTTGAAATTCTATAAAACTACATTAAAATTAGAGATTGTTGGGTGAAAAGGAAGTCTTCCATTTCGTGGATGAATGAAACACGGTTTCCATGTCCAGACCGTTTACTTTGAATTTAAAGAAAAGACCAAAAGCTGTGTGCTTTCCACAATTTTCGACAATCCATGGGAAGAAACTATTCCTAGATTTGAAATTTTTGGAAGCCATGAGAAAACAATGGAGTATTTTTTTTTCCTAGTTTCATCAAATTTTCTTAGTCTAACAAAAACCAATGAATATTGACTCGATTAATTATTAATTTAAATATTAGATGGATACTTACTGTAAATTAAGTTTTAATTGTGAATAAAAAATATATTCTTATAAGATAGAAATACCCTTTTAAAAAAAAGTAAATAAAAAGAAAGAAAAAAAAAAAGAAATCTTAGTCCAACAAAGAAAATCTATCTATAACAAAATTAAAGTGACTAGAATTTCAATTTTGTACAAGATTTACAAGCATCAGGGCTAAAAAAGCAGGAAATTTTCTTCTAACAGGGCACTTCTCTATTTTGGATCTCTCTTTATTCCGTTATTTCTCTCCCCTTCTTAAAAGGGCTAAGTCTAACTTTAGATTTCAAACTAGTACGAGTCTCAACGTTAAGATTTAGTTCATCAGTTTGATCTTTCTTTTACGATAATTTTAAGGTTTAGGTCACCTTCTCCACTGAAATCTCAAATAATGTTAGGCATATAAAGCAAAACAGCATATTGAGAAAACGCTTTTCACTTTTCCAAGAATTCTTGTCTTGAGCTTTTTGCTGACAAAACTTGAATCTAACCAATCAACGGACATGTTCTGAACTCTTGGGAGGTGCTTTGCAATTTTTATTTGTATGTGCACTCTTGACATTTCCTCATGTGGTTTGAATGCTTCATGAAGGTGGTAATCGTTGGAAAAAATTTCAATTTACTGACTTCATTCATCATCTAAGGTTAAGTTTAAATAATTATAGTTTGATGAGATTTACTAATTAGATTAAGATTAAGTTATTTTATTCGATCCATATATGTCTTATCTTTATTTACATCTTATTTAAAAATATGATTATATAACTTAATATACGTTTTTTGAGTTTAAAAGTTAGCTCGTGATAGAGAAGTTTTATTGAATTATTATAAATAAGTTAAGTCATCTTTCCATTCCTTAAATCGTGATGAAACTTTAATTGATTTATCCTATTGAAAGTTATCAATTGAAAAAGAGAAAAAAACTTAATTGTACACATCATCACTATTAAAAATATCATACCTACAATTAATACAAAGTAAGTACAATATAATTATCTATATATAGTATTTTAAATTCATATATAAGATGTAAAACTTGTCAATCTCTATGATTAACCTTAAATTGAATTAACACATCGAATTGGATGGTGAATTGAGTAAGGGCATGCGAGGCATCATGGGCTGTAGCACTTGATTCCCGCACCTTCCTCGATTGGACAAATTATGGTTGATATTCATGGGGCACAGCAACACAACTGAGCACAACAACAACTTGATCCTAAATCCTAATTTAAATTTGTGTTTAAGCTTGTTTGTTCATACTGCACATCAAAAGATGCTTCTTCTTCTTCTTTTTTTAATGATTTCTCTATTCAATCTAGCCTTTGGTAGTTAATATATGATCGGGTACCGCACCTCTTATTAGATAAAAAAATGCTCAAAGTTAATGATTTTCTTTAACTTTCCATCCTAATACAGTCATTGATAGCCAGTCTATAACTCACCTATTCCATATGGGCCTTGATATAAAATTATAATCCTAAATTGCTTCATCTTAACTTTCAAACCCACTTAAATAATCATTGTAGGTCAGTCCACAACCTAAGTACCTAAACATCTAACCTCCTATTTAGCCATTTTGTCTACTTTATGATCAACTTAAAAAGTCATGACTAGCCGATTAATGATCTATTCTACCTATATTACATCAAAAGTAAGCATCTTATAGCAAAAGTAGAGCAATCAATCAAATAAAATGCACTAGTTTTTCTTTGTGCATTTAAGGCCTCAATAGCTATTGATCTAGTTATTATAAGTCTGATTCCCACTATGCCTTTGGCTTTGTTTTAATTGATGGGCCTTTTCACTTGAGTTTTTTCGTAGTCTTAACATTATAATCAAGCAAAACATAACAAGTGTTAATATGAGCTTTAAAGGTAAATAAATAAGCCATGGCATCCACATGAAAATAATTGAAGTTTGAGCATCAAAATTAAAAATAAAATGAAAAACAAAGACAAAAAAAAGAAGAGAAGACAACTCAGAGACTTAAAAAGAGTCACTTTACTAAATCTAGACCAATGTAGACATGGTCATAAATTCTAAGAGATGGATATTGATAGAATCACACATCCCGTGATCTGAGATGAGAAGACTTAAATAAAAATGAATCCCATACTAGAATCTCATGTGTCAACAACCCTCATAATTTTGATACAATTCCTTTTCACTTGGATCCTAGCAAGCTCAAAATTATATGTGGGAGTCTACATTCATGTAAATTATATCACTAAAACATTATGTAACATAGTGTATTGGGAAGATGACATCAACCCCCTCTTATATTTGATTGACATGTGATACAAGAGATGATATATATTCACTATTAAGTATAAATAAAGAATAACAAGAATAAGTGTTAGATCATGTAATGTATAAAATGAATATAGATTTGCCACCAAATATAAACAAAGATATATATATATATATATATATATATATATATATATATATATATCAAAATTAACATGATTATGTTGTAGAACTAAATATTTCTACTCAACTTGTACCATTGTTTTCTATTTACACTTCAAAACAAGCATATGCCTCTCTCCTATAATTATTTCATATTAATAGAATGTTTTCTTTTCTAGTGTCCAATAACAGAGACATCATATTTTACGACCAAGAACCAATTCCAGTTACCGTATTAAGACTGGAGACCAACCCTGACAATCATTTGTGATGTTTAGTAACCTTCCATCTAATATTGTTGCAATCAATTTCGACATTAGTTTCTCTTGGACAATGGTTCGAGGCCATCTTTAGAAATTAGTGGTTTTCTAGTACAATGTAAACTATATACCATCTTTAGAAATTAGTGGTTTTCTAGTACATTGTAAATTGTTGGAAGCATTTCCAAGAGCAAAAACTTATCTTACATTCAAACAACTGTAGTCTATAAAAGTAAAGTTCCATGGTCATTTTCAAATAAACAAAAGCAAAAGAGAACTATAATAAGAAACAAGAAGTTTCTTCGTCTTTGAAGGAAAAGAATGGGGCTTTGTTGGGATAAGCTTGTAGCCTACCTTAGCCTGTAAACTAAGCTAATTTCCGAAAAACAACAAGATAATGAATTGGTGATATCTATTAAAAATGGTAATAAATGAAATGTGGTGAAAATGTAAACCTTTGTTACTAACCTAGGTTTATCAGTGTAAACTTTGTGCATTGAAATTTACCATGGTATTAAGAAAGATAGTCTTAAGTTCGAATTTTTACACCAACATTTATTATCCCTTCCCCAAAGTTAGTCAAACGATTTGATAGGATTCAATGGAAGCTTTAACCCAAAGTGATTAGAAAGTAAATAATGCATAGCATATTTTATACATAAATTATGTATGTTTTGGCAAATACAATACAATTTAGTTTAGATAAGTGTAGTCTTAATCACTGCTTCCGAGATAGAATTTACTATTTATGTAGCAGGTATAAATTTGTCTATATTAGTGGTGGAGATAGCAATGATGATGATAGTGATTATGGAGGAAGTAAATATGTTGGCAATGGCTGCAATTGCAACTATGCAATTGCCATTACATTAGGAAAATCTCAAAAACCTAAGCCAATGGAACAAAGCGTAATCATGCACGTCAAGGATGGGACTTGGGATGCAAGCGAGTGGGTTTTTATAGAGTACACAATCCACTTGACCTAGCAATTATCTTATGTGTAATTCTTACAAAGTTTTAGGATGGTTTTTAGGTCTTATTTCAAAACCTTATGTTGTTACATATCGGGTTACAAGACTCTGTAATAAAACTTAATAAATAACCTAATTTGATAAAAGTTAATAAGATAAATATTTTAAAAGTGTCTACAATACATATAATACTCAATAGAGTGTAGCTTAAAACACTATGGTAAAAGTCAATAGTTTTTTTTTTTTTATCAAGAAATTAGTAATGTTATGTTTTTATTTTACTTGATTTTATTTAAATTTAAATTCTAAAATATTTTAAGAAAAAAATTAGTGAACAATTGTGCTAGTTGACTTGGTTTCAAATTCCTTATGACTTTTACTGAACATGCTCTATTGTATAAGGCAAAAAATCATATAGGTTTTCCATAGGTTTTAAAAGACCCTACAAAGTGTTAAATCAGGTTCGAATAAAACTTATTTAATACCCACTTTGATAACATCCCAAATGGGAAAACTTTTGATGATAAAAGAAGTCATCACATGTCAATTATGGTAACATTGTATTCCTTCATGATGCATCACTTATCTTTTAGAAAAAAATGTAAAATATTTATAATAAATCTAAAATTTACCATTATTTTATGTTTTGATAATAAATTTTGTAATAAATCTAACTTTTTTGTTTCACTTTGCTAACTAAAATAAAATTATAATGTAATAGTTATTATCGAGGAATATAATAGAATCATAATAAAATTATTATTTCTTGATTTTAATTTTACTAGGAATATTTTAGATGTTTCTTAATGGACCTAAAGCCTATAGAAATTATCACCTCACCTTGGTTCAATTCTCCTAGTCCGACCCGTGTCTCTTCCGTCGCCCGAAAGGTACTAAGCTGCCAAAAATGTCACATCCCGATAATAAGAGCCCAGTGTGCAAGTCTTAGCATTGAAGGAGCCCACTAAACATTAAATGCATATGTGGGTACTTAATTTCTACGAATAAAGAGTATGGGCAAAGATCAATTAACTGTCCATTCCTTAAAGCCCATATAAGTCAAAAGATTTCATCAAAGGATAGTAAGTTGAACATTGTAATGACGATTTTTTTTTTTTAATAAAATCACTATTATAAACTTAAAATACAACTAAATATTATAATAATTATTTCATAAAAATTAAGACTATAAAAAAATTATTATCATGACAAAGTAGTGCTATTGTTAATTGTTTTCTCCTATATTTCTCACTTTCTTATTTTAATGCATAGTATTAAAATGGTAATAACTACAAGGTAGATGATGTTTAAGGTCAAATTTTATAATTTTATCAGATCTATTATAATTCCATCAATTAAAAATTATATGTCACTCGTTTAACAATTAAAACATGGTGAAAATATATTTTGGATTTGCCTAAGTTGTAGAAGTTTATAAATGTGTATTGTTTAATGTTTTAAAGGCTCTATTAATTTTCGCATTATATTAAGTTCAGTTATATTAGAAATAAAAAAAAAAGAAAAACACTTTCTCGACTTATTATTATTTTTTTAATTAGTTAAGCCAAATGGTTTGAAACTTGCTTAGCTATTGCACTCGACTCTACTTTAGTTAAATCACACTTAGGTAGCTATTAAGTCAAATTCCTAGTTTAGGAGTAACTTTGATTAATAAGTTATAGAACACTTGCTCCTTAAATGAATGAAAAATTAAATACTAGAAAAATAAGACTAAACCATAAATTTTCAGAAAAAAAATTTTTTTGGATGTAGTGAGTAATAAAAATAAATCAACTAAACATTGAACAAAAATAACTTAGAACTTAAGGTATGGTTTGGTTATTAGAAATCAATAGTATAGGAATAACCGTACAATGTAAAAAGAGTAATATAATATGATCTTTTTCTATTAGATTTAATTTATATAGTACAAGATACAAATTGGTATAATAATATAGGGTTATTTTTTATGTTAATGAATAAAATAACAAAAAAAAAGGCAATGATACATAATTATTTTTAAGTTTTAATAATATACTTATTGTTTAATAAAATAAAAATTTCTATTATAAGATACATGGAATAAAATTTTTGAATTTTGTTAAATATTTTAAGGTCTTTTTTGTCCAATGACTTGATTTGTCTAAAAAAACTCTAATATAGCTAAAATACCAAGAAAAAAATGATAATAATACAAAATTATCTTTTGAGTTTTGATAATATACTTATTTTGTTTAATAAAATAATTTTTTTTTATAAACTTTTTAAATTTTGTTAAATATTTAATTTTTTTTATTCATTAACTTGATTGTTATGTCAATAAACATTTAAAATTAAAGATTTCATCTAATCAAATACTATAAACAATCGCAACCAAAGGCTGCAAAGATTATTGTAAATACAACAGTCCCTGGCCTCTATTTTCCAACTTGCTTTGTTTTTAATCATAAAATTATCAATGAAAATATTAATAAATATCCAATATTAAAGATTAAAAGGAGAAATTTTTGTATTTTGTTATATGCTTGAGTTTTCATAAATTAATCAATCCAAAAAGGGATTTAGAATTTCGAAGTCACTCTTTAACCAGACCAATTTTCGATTCCCCTCATCAGTCTACTTACGGAATGAGGAAAAAGAAGTAAATGATCCTAATCATCCTTGTGCTTCTCGTCTTCCTCGAATGATGAAGAGCCCGACAAAGATCCATAAAACACAAGCATGACGATGGATTAGGAATCTGATTAAACCCTTATCGCAAAATCACTGCCCGACAAAGATCCATAAAACACAAGCATGACGATGGATTAGGAATCTGATTAAACCCTTATAGCAAAATCACTGACGAAATCCCAATTCAATTTTCCCCAAATTCACTCCCCTTCCTTCAAGATTCTCAAAAAAAAAACCCATTTTTTATCCATTTTCTCCAAAACTCAAAAACCCAAAATGTCAACTTCTTCATTAATCGAAAACCTATTTCAAAGAACCTTAGAAGACCTAATCAAAGGCCTTAAACTCCAATTAATCCCCGAACCCACATTCATTTCCAAATCACTTGAAGAGATTCGTAAAGAAATCAAATCCACTGATCTTCAAACCAAGTCAATAGCTTTAACAAAGCTCACTTACTTGAATGCCCTTTATGGTGTTGATATGTCTTGGGCTGCTTTTCATGCCATTGAGTGCATGTCTTCTCCGAAATTTAGCGAAAAACGAATTGGGTATGTTGCTTCTTCTCAGTCTTTTGATGAGCATACACAAGTTTTGCTTTTGATTGTTAATCAATTAAGGAAAGATTTGAATAGTGTTAATGAGTTTGAAGTTAATTTGGCACTTGATTGTTTGGGTTGTGTTGGAAGTGCTGATCTTGCTAGAGATTTGACTAATGAGTTGTTTATGTTGTTGGGGAGTAGTAAAGTTTTTGTGAGGAAGAAGGCAATAGGTGTTGTATACAAGGTTTTCGAGAAATACCCTGATTCAGTTAGGGTGTGCTTCAAGAGGTTGGTGGAAAATTTGGAGGGTTCGGAATCTGGGGTGGTATCGGCTGCAGTTGGAGTGTTTTGTGAATTGGCAGCAAAAGATGCGAGGTCATATTTGCCGTTAGCACCCGAATTTTATAGGATATTGGTGGATTCGAAGAATAACTGGATTTTAATTAAGGTGTTGAAGATATTTGCTAAATTGGCACCTCTAGAGCCACGGTTGGTGAAACGGGTGGTGGAACCGATCTGTGACCATATGAGGAGAACGGGGGCAAAGTCTTTGTTGTTTGAGTGTATTAGGACTGTTGTGAGTAGTTTGAGTGAGTATGAGTCAGCAGTGAAGCTTGCTGTTGTAAAGGTCAGGGAGTTTTTGATGGATGATGATCCAAATCTTAAGTTTCTTGGGTTACATGCACTTGCACTTCTAGCACCAAAGCACTCATGGGCAGTGTTGGAAAACAAGGAGGTTGTGATTAAGTCCCTTAGTGATGCAGATTCTAACATTAAATTTGAATCGTTAAAACTCATTATGGCCATGGTATCAGAGGATAATATAGCCGAAATTGCCAGAGTCTTGCTCAATTATGCCCTTAAATCTGACCCTGAGTTTTGTAATGAGATTCTTGGTTCCATTGTGTCAACTTGTTTCAGAAATGTTTATGAAATCATCGTTGATTTTGATTGGTATGTGTCCCTTCTTGGAGAGATGTCAAGGATCCCACATTGCCAAAAGGGGGAAGAAATTGAGCATCAGCTTATTGATATAGGAATGCGGGTACGGGATGTTAGGCCAGAGCTTGTTCGGGTATGCCGTGCTTTGCTCATTGACCCGGCATTGCTGGGGAATCATTTCTTGCATAGAATATTATGTGCTGCTGCATGGATCTCTGGGGAGTATATTGAGTTTTCAAAGAATCCATTTGAACTTGTTGAAGCACTAATACAGCCTCGAACCAGTATGTTGCCACCATCAATAAGAGCAGTCTATCTTCAATCCCTGTTTAAAATATTACTTTTCTCTGCACACTCTTACCTTCTGCAGAGGGAGAATATTTCAAATCTAGAAGTGAAAGCTTCTGAGGTTGGAACTGATAAATCGCCTTTTGGAAATGAAAAAATTGAAAGCTTGAGTCCTAATTTGTTGAGCCAAACTCTTGAAGATCTTTGCAGAGAAAATAATGGGAATATAATAAATGGGCTCACACATGCATCCTTTGCAAAATTACTAAACCTTGTTGAAGTGGCTTTGAAACCATTGATAGCATGCCAAGAGGTAGAAGTGCTGGAGAGGGCAAGTAATGTACTGGGTCTGCTTGAAATGATTAAGCAAGAGTTACTCGCTCATCCATGTGAACATAAGAAGAGTTTGGAGGGAGATAAAACTGAACTCTCAAAATTTATTAAGTCGATGCTTGATGCTTTCTCTGAAGAGCTTGGTCCTGTCTCAGTGACTGCTCAGGAAAAGGTTAGTTTACCAGATGGACTATCTCTTGTTGAGGACCTGAGCGATTTGGATGTGATATGTGGGGATCTTCAGTTACCATCTTCTAGTTCATTCTTTTTTGGTGGTTCTCCTTTTGTGGAGAGGATGGATGTTCCTCTTTCTGGCATACCAAGCAAGGAAGATTCTGAACCATCAAGTGAATCCACTTCGATACTTACTGAGCACCGTAAAAGGCACGGTTTATACTATCTTCCTTCAGATAAAACAAATGATTACCCCCCTGCCAATGATCCCATATTAGGGGATAATGATAAAGATGGTTCCAATGACTTGGCGAAGCTCACTGCACAGTCCCTTGTTCCAAAGAGAAAGTCAAATACTGCAAAGCCAAGACCTGTTGTGGTTAAATTGGATGAAGGGGATGTCATACCTGTTGTGTCCTATAAAGCAGAGACGAGAAATGATTCGTTATCTGGAGTTGTCCGAGATGTTCTCCTATCCAGTGATGCTGCATGCCCATCTCAAATAGACGCATCTAGTGCCAGAAAAGGCAAAGAGAAAGTTAATACTGATCGTCCTTTGGTATCAAAAGAAAATTTGTCAGAGGGCGGAAATTCTCGACATGGGAAATCAAGCTCAAGAAAACACAGAAATCATGACAAAGATAGAAGGCACAGAGATCAAGAGGAGGTTAAAAATGAAAATGGTGAGAAAATTGAAAAAGCAAAGCTGAAGAAGAGTAGCCACCGTCATGGCAAGCATAAGAGTCGACAAAAAGAAGAGAACACAACAAAAGCGGTTGCTCAGACACCTGTTATTCCTGATTTTCTGTTATAGTGTTCAAAGAATTTTCTTTTCCTTTAAGCTTGTGGAAAGATTTTCTTGATAGCTGATACAACTCTGGGGCGGTCATCTTCAGTGTGCTATTTACATGTGCTATTGAAATCATAGTTTGAAACTTGATCTGGTTATGTTTACAGAAAAAAAATCCTGTCATTGATTTTTTCATTCAACACAGAGTAGCTTTGTATGAGAAGGATATGGGCAATTCAAGGTTTTCTCTAATTGTCTGTAAGTAATATGGAAATTACCCTCTAAAACACTATGAAGAGTAAAGTTTCTTCTCCATCTTGTATTTAGGCGTTTACTGTACATGAGTGATATGACAGTCTCAGGAAACATCGGTCGTTATTTTTTTATTTATTTTGCTAATCTGCAGCTGTTATTTTATTGTCACTGTATTTCTATTTTAATATGGCCTATCCAATCTTGTTTCAACTGATTTGGCTAAAATATCCCTCATTTACCTAATCATTCTTTTGTGCTACTTGATCTGATATATCGTAAATGCAGTTACACTGCTGTCGTTTGTCATCTCGATCCATCATTCAATCCATTCAATGATTTCAGCTTTTGATAACATGCTATGCATATACATACCCAATAGAGTTCCTTGTGCAAATAATAGGTTAGAAATTATCATAATGAAAAGTTCTGTTTGAGATGTAATTAAAAGGGATTCCCTCTTTTGTACTGATTTCTGATCTTCTGAATAGTTTAAGTTGATTTACAAAAGCGGCTGTGCACTGTTGGTCTTACCACTGTTTCAAGTTGGACCTGATGTTGCTATGTTTCAATTCTGCAGTACTCTGTGTTTTTGCAAGCAAACATCAACCTGCCTGAACTATTTGCTCATAATTGTGTTATATTTCTAAGCCCTTAAGTACTACAAAATGTATTCATTTTAAAATGATCATATAGCTTGTACTCCCGGAATTCTTTACTGGCTCTCAAAGATTGAAACTTTCTATTGTGAAACTATTGCAATTTAACTTGATTTCTTGTGTGAGTCTGACATCTAAAGAACACAGTGTTTATGTAAAAGGCAGGTTGAAGGTCCGGTATTTGAATCAAAAATAACAAAGACAAGGTATGTTTCACTATTACTGGGTTTGCGAGTGAATGATGCATTCTCTCTATCAAAAGTCTTATGTATACATATATGATAGAAATGAATTTTAGTTGGTTTTCTGAGTATAGAAAATGTTGCTGTGGAGCAGATGAACTAGAAGATTACCACTATTATAGCAAATGCTCAAAATGGGGATTGCTGCACAGCTCATAACATAGTAGCCTTCTGGGTGCTGATAGATTCTCCTTATCTCTGAAGGCTGGTCAGGGAAGTTGAGGGGCATATTCTAGTTTTGACAGAATACACTCTGAAGTAACCTGCACAAGGCTTCATGAGGTAGATCTGTTGACCATATGCCGAGTTGATTTCTTCAGGCCCTTATAATCTCTGTGCTGCTTCCTTCAGTAGTTGGTTTTCGATCTGTCTGATCAGATCTATTCAGCGCAGTTCTTTTTTCCCTGGTGTGGAAAAACTTTTTACGCATATTGCTTAAATGAACTCTTACACTGATCATATTTCCTTTGAATCCCATCTTAGGACCATGTGTTTTATTCATTTCCTTTGCATCATGATATCACTAGCACACATCTCTTTTGGTTTGTTTCATGTGATAAATTAGATAAATAGTTGCGGGCTGGGGTTGTGAATGTAGTCAAGGGCAATTAATGGAAAATTTTTTGGTGATAATGTCTTTTCCTTCGTTTAACTTCTAGCCTTTTGGTGGAATCTATGATGAAATTAGGGTTTAGGTTTTAAGGGCTCATTAAAAGAAAACCTTCTGATCTCTCTCTCTCCTTTTTTTTTGGTAAATAACCTTCTGATCTCTTGACAATAAGAAAAAGACAATGATAAAAAGCCAAAATGCTCTCTTCTCTCTCCTCCCCACACACTTCCCTATACACACTCACCCGTAGGACCCTTAGGAACCACCGCAACCAACCCATTAGCCTAGTTCAGTAGTTATACACCACCGACCAGTATACTATCCACCATGACAATTCCGGCCAATGCAGCTGTGCCGGACGGCCGTCAGTCACCGCTTGTGGAGGTGACTATGAACAATGCCACCGGTCGTGGACTACACTTGGGAGAGCAAGACCAAAACGCTCATCCGGAGGTGAGCACGGTTTCTGAGGTGGCATTTAATGTCAACCCAAATATGGCAAGTCAATGCCCTGCTTTTCCAGTTGGGAAAGAGAAAGGAAAAACCATAGCTAGGAAAGGCAATGTGGAGCCTTGTGCCAACACAGACCATAGCAGGTCTAATACCTGCAACAGCAGGCCCACAAGCACCAAAATAGCCACACACCCTAGCCACACCCCACGTGTCGGCCAAAATAATTCTACTTCTGGAAATATTGCATGGGGAGGAGACAAAGCACATCCCCAGACCCTTGAGGAGGCCAACAGGATTCCACTTACCAACGGCCACTCACCTGCACCTGCACAGGCATCTCCGGCCGCTAGAACTTATGCACAAGCATGCAGCTCCAAGGCGGAGGACAGCACACCAGTGTTTCCCATGCAATACGTACCGCCGGCCGCCAAGGGCCCTTCCCCAACAGTGCACATACCTAAGGTAGTTGGGGACTTGGGAGTGGCTTTTTGGAACACCACACTCGTGGGCTATTTCCTTGGCCGCAAGCTGCCATACTCTTTAGTCCGTTCCATTGCCTTCAAACTCTGGAAGGAATATGGCCTCGTGGATGTATTAGGTAGCTTGGAAGGATTTTTCTATTTTCGGTTTGGAGGAGAGAGCGACATAACACTAGTCTTGGAGAAGACATGGCATTTCGCCCAATGTTTTCTTATTTTGCAGAAATGGAGGAAGGGCATGCCACTAGATAAGGCGCAACCCACCAACATCCCCGTGTGGGCTACTTTCTCGCGAATTCCATGCGAATACCTAGGGGCGGAAGGCTTGAGCCATATAGTCAGTGGCGTGGGAGTGCCACTCAAGGCTGACGTCCTAACGGCTAGGAGGCAGCGTGCAAACCATGCGAGGGTGCTGGTGGAACTTGATGCTTGTGAGGAACTAGTCAACCAAGTAAGGGTGGAGGGTGAGAATGGTGTGGCTGTGGAAGTCAAGGTGGAATACCAATGGCTGGCTCCACGTTGTGCGACATGCAAGGTGTTTGGGCATAAATGTCAACCTGCAAAGACTACTCAGAGGAAAGAGGGAGAATTTAAGGTTGCAGAAAGCAACCCGGTCGCCCCACGAACCGACGCTGGCCAGCAGGTGCTGCGGTGTGAGGAGAAGGTCAGGCTAGAGTCATGTGATGACCACCAGCACCATCCCACCAGTGCACCAAGCCTGACACCTTCTAAGTGCAAGACAGTAGCTACAGGAGGGGCACTAAAGGGAGGGCATGAGATGCCACCAAAGGAAGCCTGCATTGCCAAGGAGTCTGGAGACGGTCCCCATAATCTGAGGAGAACATTGGTCGAGCAGATGGAAGTGGACAGTAGCTGTTAAGCACTTGGCGGGAAGTCTGCAGTAGCACTAGCGGCAGAAGAGAAGCCCCTGGCAGCAGCTGTGATGCCAATCTCCCCTAGCCGTGTCACGAACACGCCAATGGCTGGTCAAGGAGGAGACGTGGCAGATGGGGATGTTGATTTTGAGAATACCCCACTAAACAAATTATTGGTTCATATGAACCAAAGTTCGGGAACCCAACCCATGGCCAATAGAAGTTCTAGCTCCTCTAGTCACAGGAAGAAGAAGCAGCGCAAGAGGAGTCGGAATTTCACCTAACAGTATTGTCTTCACATATCCATGTCAGTGGCAGCATGGAATGTTAGGGGTCTAAATGACCTCATAAAACTTTCGGAGGTTAGGAGGTTGTGTGCTATGCATAACATCAGATTGATTGGCCTATTGGAAGCTAAAGTAAGTGCAGCAAATGAGGCTTCCGTCAAGAATAGATTGGGCCCGAATTGGCAAGTATGGGTTAACTCCATGGCACGGAAGCGCATCTGGATAGCGTGGCAACCAAGGGAGTGGCATATATGTGTGGAAAAGGAACACACACAATTTCTACATTGTACCATGACAAACTTGAGAGCGAACAGTATTATAGCACTCACCTTTGTCTATGGATCCAATAATGATAGAGAACGCAAGGACCTATGGTTGCATCTCGAGGGGTTGGCCCAGGCTATAGGTGATAGGCCGTGGCTGGTCATGGGCGATTTCAACACCACTCGCTTAGTCACAGAGAAAGAAGGAGGCCGGGCATCAGTCACGGAGGCAATGTTGGAGTTCCAGAGATGCCTAGCTAAAGTAGAGGTGGAGAATTTGAGATATTCTGGGGATTTCTTCACATGGACTAACAACCAGCAGCAGGCGCCTATCCTTAGGAAGCTTGACCGGGCCATGGTTAACCTACCTTGGATGAATTTGCATCTAAATGCTCATGCCCAATTCCTTCCACCTATCATATCTGATCATTCACTAGTTGTGGTCCGTATGGAATATGGATTGAGGACCCGAAGGAGCCCTTTCAAATTCTTCAATTATTGGGCTGACCATGAAGGATTCCATGACCTAGTTAGTGCCATTTGGAAGAGGGATATCCAGGGCTCCCGTATGTTTCAGGTAGTTCAGAAATTAAAGCTAGTTAAGGAAGGGCTCAAAAGCTTAAACAAAACTGAATTCTCCAACATATCGCAAAGAGTACAAGACCCGAAGCGACAGTTGGTGCAAGTGCAAGAAGCCATACATGAGGCTGGGGACACCAACCGGTTAGAAGAGGAGCGGATAGCCTACAAAGAGTACTATACTCTTAGGGGGGCGGAGGAGAGTTTTTTTAAACAGAAGTCCAGGTCCAAATGGTTGGAGTTGGGGGACAGAAATACGGCTTACTTCCACAAAGTCATGAAGAGTCTTCACAACCGAAGCTTCATCCATAGACTGACCCGTGAGGATGGCAGTGAGGTGGCAGGGGAAGAGGAGGTCGGGCTAGAGATACTTCACTATTTCCAACATTTATATAACCCACCTACAACTCCTACCACCACTATCGATGTGGGAAGTTTGTTACCACGGACTCTTACAAACCAATAACAAATTGACCTCGTTGCTGACTACTCAGATGAGGAGATAAAGTGGGGATTCACATCGCAAGCGAATGGAAAAGCTCCTGGCCCGGATGGATTCTCTGCTCTGTTCTTCAAGAAAGCCTGGGACATAATAGGTGAGGACTTGATCATTGCCACTAGAGAGTTCATGACATCAGGGCATCTACTGAAAGAGATAAACAACACGGCCATCACTCTAGTACCCAAAGTGGCCAACCCCACTAAATTGGGGGACTTCAGGCCAATTGCATGCTGCAATGTCATTTATAAGGCGATATCTAAGGTGCTTGCAGCAAGGATGAAATCGGTTTTACCATCCCTAGTGGGACGTGAATAGGCAGCTTTTGTCCCGGGCAGGAAGATTTCGGATAATATCTTCTTAGCCCAGGAACTCATGGCAAATTATCATGCCAAAGTAGGAGCTCCTCGCTGCATGATGAAGGTGGATCTCCAAAAGGCCTATGATACGGTGAGGTGGGATTTTGTGCTAGGGGTTCTTTTGGCTATGCATTTTCCTCCCCATTTCTGCAGGCTAATGAGTCAGTGCATATCAACGCCAAAATACTCTGTCAACATCAATGGGGAGTTAGTGGGTTTTTTTGCGAGCAAAAGAGACTTAAGGTAAGGAGACCCTATATCTCCTTACCTATTCGTCCTTTGTATGGAAATTCTCTCCATGAGATTGAGACAACTAATACGACATCCGGGGTACTCACTTCATTGGAGATGCCAGAATGAACGCCTCACCCATCTCTGTTTTGCAGATGACCTCCTCATATTTGCCAGGGGGAACAAGGTATCTATCTCTTTGGTATGACACACCTTGCAGGACTTCCAGGCCATCTCGGGATTGGCAATAAATAACCACAAGAGTAGTATTTTCTTTTCTCAGGTCCTAGCAAAGCATAAAGGAGGCCATAATCCAGTGCACTCAGTTCAGTGAAGGCAAACTACCGGTGCGGTACCTAGGGGTTCCCCTCATCTCGTTGAAGCTCAAAAGACAGGATTGTGAGATGCTAGTGGAACGCACCTTGGCTCGAATCACCTCGTGGACAGCAAAGCCCTTATCTTATGCGGGTAGGCTTTAGTTAATCAGATCTGTCCTTGTCTCCATGCAAGTTTATTGGTGCTCCATCTTCATCCTTCCGAAGTCGGTTGTTACAAAAATAGAACAGCTACTTAGGAATTTCCTCTGGAGTGGCAACCCGCACATATTCACTAAAGCCAAAGTCAAATGGGCTGAAGTGTGTCAACCAAAAGGAAGTGGTGGCCTAGGGTTATTGGATATCCACCTGTGGAACAAAGCCATCCAAATCAAGCACATTTGGACTCTGCAAGCAGGGAACAAAGAGCTTATGGCCGGAATGGGTTCATTCCACTCTACTCAAGGGAAAGAATTTCTGGTCTTCCAAGGCACCAGCCGTCTGTTCATGGACATGGAAGAAATTACTCAAGCTGAGAGGTTTGGTTAGATTTTCCTTTTATTGGGAACCAAATAATGGCCTTGATATTTCCCTATGGGCAGACTTTTGGCTCCCGACAGGACCTTTGGATACCTTGTTTAGTGCTTGGGTCATGCACAGCACGGGCTTCCCAGATAACAAAAGGCTATGCTCCATAATGAGTGGCAATGAATGGAGTATCCCGAAGGGACCATCGTGGAATAGTATTAGCATTCCCCACTCCATTAAACCGAATAGCACAGAGCAAGACCGACTTTGTTGGAAACACTCACGATCTGGAGAGTACACCATAAAGAGTGGTTATACTTTTCTTAACCCCCCAAGACCCAGTGTGCCTTGGCAGAGAGTAGTATGGAATAAAACCTCCTTCCCTAGACATGCTTTCGTACTATGGTTGGCTTGGTTAAGGAAATTATCCACCCTTGATAGGGTACACCGATGGGGACTAGTGCAGTCTACTACTTGCCTCCTATGTAATCGGTTTCCGGAGGATCATGCCCACCTTTTCTTCCAGTGCGATTACACATCGCAAGTCTGGAGTATAGTCTGTGACTACATGAATTGTCTAGCTTACTTTAACAACTGGGAACAAGTGACTAGATTTTTGATGATTTTGGGAGACTCACTGACACATCAGAGGTGGCGTGCAACTTTAGCAGCAGCAGTCTATTGTATATGACGCACCCGAAACCAAGTGCGTCTAGGGAATGTATTCCCAAGGATTAGCATACTAGCAAATCACATACGAGCCTATAAGGCCATTGTAATCCTATCACCATCCTTTACACTAGTGCCTAGGATTAGCATGCTAGCACACTCATCGTTGATGTGCTCCTTGTAATTTACTTTCCTGTATTGTATTACTCAATATTGCAATTCAATAAATTATTAATTACCGAAAAAAAAATTAGATAAATAGATATATATATATATATAGTCGATTTCATTCATTTTATGGCTGAAAATGAAGGAGATGAAAAGCCAAGCTCTGTTATTTTCTTTTTCATGTTCATGTATTTGCGAGGTAGGAAATATATTTGCTTGATTTTGTGTCAGCTTAATCATCCAAAACAAATGAGAAAATTTGTTTTTCATTTCGTTTATTTGCACATTTGCTAAGTCGAAACTGGATTGGCAGGTTTTGTGTTTCTGTCGGCAGCAGAAGTCTGAGTTCGAGTCCTAGGTCTAGAGGTGTCCGTAAGCGGCTCTAGAGCTTGCTTGTGGCTCGTCCTTCCTAGTTTACCTATGGTTGTTATCGGGGTAGGGCTCGTTAACAGAGAACCCAAGATCTCACAAGTGTCAATCACACTAGATTTCTGCTGGAAATTTTTGAACTCCCTTCTATTGCTGGAGATAACTCCTTTTTATACAGGTATGTGCAGTTACTACATTTCTCTACCCACTACTCCTAATGTAACTACCCCACATCCCATTTTCTGCACCTACTGACTCCACACTTCCACATCACATGCTCACTACTCTAGACTCACAATTTAACATTAACGGATTACATGGACACAATAATAAATTCCAGAATATAGCACATAATATTTACAAATGCACAGCAGATTAAGACAACATATTACAACACTTATCACAGTACACAACACACGACTAATACATTAAGTGCTAACCTTTTATGTGAACGTGAGCTAACCTCGCGTGTAACATTTGTTTCCTCCTTGAAAGTGCACATGACCTCACGTGCAAACATGAGATACCTCTATAGGCAGCACATCGTTCACCTCCCCCCCCCTCATCATCCTCGTCTTGGCCCTTTGGTTCCCCTTCCATACATTCCAGCCAAAAGAGCTTCTTGCAACGCTGCCTCACGGTGAAAGGTTCATCGCAATTGGAGCATAACCCTTTGCTTCCTCCAGTTTGGCCCTGCTCAATCTCTTCGTATCCGGGGGCTTGCTTGGCATGGGTGGTGAGCGTCTCGTGAGCTCTGGTACTTCCTTAGAGGTCACTCCCCTTTTCTCATACAACCTGGCAAGGCTCATTACTTGCGAAAGGCTGGTGGGGTGGTGCAGCTCTACCTCTACCGCGATTGCTTCCTTAAGCCCATTGATGAAGATGGCGATCTCATGCTTGGGAGCTAAGTCCAGCACCTGAGTGGACAATTGCTCAAACCGTCACTGGTAATGCTTGGCCGAGCCCACCTGGTGGAGCTTAGCCAGCTCACCTATTATGTTGCTACGGATCAGGGGCCCAAAGCGTAGGTCGCACAACCCCTTGAATTCGGCCCAGTTCAGCCTAGGGTGGTCCCTCTTTAGCTTAAGGAACCATAGCTACGCGTCACCTTCTAGGTGGAAGGTTGCCAACTTCATTCTCTCCTCCTCTGCCACGGGTTGGTGCTCAAAGAACTGCTTGCACCGATTGAACCAACTCAGTGGGTCTCCATTGCCGTAGTATCATGGAAACTCCCACTTGGCCAGACGGGCTGTTGGTGGGTTTCTCTCTACCTTACTGCTCTCCGCCAAGGCTTCTCTCATCTCTTCTAGAGTGGTCCCTCCTTGTGTCAAATTGTCCAGCCAGGTGGCAAGGCGGTCTTGCCTCACCTCCATTCACTCCAGGTGTTCTCGATCATCCTGGTGCATAGCGAGCAAGGCTTCAAGCTGCTGTTGGACCTTCTTCCAGTCGTCCATGGTGGCTGGCTCTGATACCAAAATGTTGGCAGCGGAAGTTTGAGATCGCGTCCTAGGTCTAGAGGTGTCTATAAGCGGCTCTAGAGCTTGCTTGTGGCTCTGTCTTCCTAGTTTACCTATGGTTGTTATTGGGGTAAGGTTCGTTGAGAGAGAACCTAAGATCTCACAAGTGTTAATCACACTAGATTTCTGCTGGAAATTTTTGAATTCCCTTCCATTGTTGGAGATAACTCCTTTTTATACAGGTATGTGCAATTACTACATTTCTCTACCCTCTACTCCTAATGTAACTACCTCACATCCCATTTCCTTTACCTACCGACTCCACACTTCCACATTACATGCCCACTACTCTAGACCCACAATTTAACAGCAACGGATTACATGGACATAATAATAAATTCCAGGACAAAACACACAACATTTACAAATGCACAGTAGATCAAGACAATATATTACAACACTTATCACACTACACAACACACGACTAATACACTAGGTGCTAACCCTTTATGTGAATGCGAGCTAACCTCGCATGTAACAGTTTCCCTCTATTTTTGGCCAATTAGATCCTAACAGCCATTCTTCTGAACAAGATCAATCATTATCCTCTGTGGCACCATGTCAATTGAAGAGTAGAATATTTATCAGTTTTCATTGACAGGGAATTTATGTGGCATGATATATATATAAAATAAAAAAATAGAACAAAAAAAAAAAAAGAAATATTTTCTTAGCCTTCAAAGTACTCAAACTCCAGTTGAAGGCAAAGGCTATCTTTCCAAACTATTATAGATAATGAAAATGAATACAATAACTGCAATCTAAGGAAATACAAAATAAATCATCTGACATGTAGGATCATTCTAGGAAAAGGAATATCGGCAAAAAATATGGAAGAGAGATCATAGCTGTGGCATTGATAAGCAAGAAAATCAGCAACCTTATTTACTTCTCTATGTATTAGATTAGCCTTCATTTCCTGTTTCCCTATTTTTTTTTTTTTTTGGATAAGGTCAGTTTTATTGATATCTAAATGTATACAATCGTAAGCCAGGAAAATTTACAACATAGTCATAAGGACATAGTAAAGCAAAAGCGAAGATAAAGAGCTACATGAAAGTGTTACAAGACAGAGGAATGAGCTCTAATTTGGTTTACAACAGAACCCTAGCTAGGGATGTGATTCCCTAGGCGTGCATTGTTACGCACTCTCCAAATACAATACATCGAAGCAGCTAATGCAGCACATCTTCTATTGAAGTCGGGAGAGTTGGAGCCAGTTGAGGCCAGTAGTAGCGAAGTAGCCCCTTGCCAGCTTTGGAAGTGTGTCGGGCAGTGAAGGTGGTCATAAACCTCTGTCCATATCAAGCGAGAATAGCTGCAGTTGAAGAAGAGGTGGGTGTGATCTTCCGAGCCCTGCTGGCACAAGAAGCACGTGGTAGAAGTAGTCATGCCCCATGATTCCAATTTGTCAAGGGTGGTTAGCTTGTGTAGCCAGGCTAGCCATAAGATAAACGAGTGTCTAGGGATTGAGTATTTATTCCAGATCACCTTCGCCCAAGGGACTTCCCTTGGTGAGGGGGAGAGGAATGCATACCCACTCTTAGTTGTGTAGTCACCCGTGCCAGAGTGGATCCATCGGAGGTGGTCATTAGCTGATGCATTGGGAAGAAGGGAGGCAGGTATCTGGATATTCATATTGAGCACTGCTTCTGGGATGCGCCATTCATTACCTTCCATGAGGGAACAAAGCTTGGTGGTAGGAGGGAAGCCGGTGTTACCCATTGCGCGAGCACTGAAAAGTTGATCCAAGGGTCCTATTGGGAGCCAGAAGTCTGTCCAAAGGGAGATGGTGAGGCCATTGTTGGGAACCCATTAAAAGCAGGGCCGGACTAAACATCTGAGTTTCAGCAGTTTCTTCCATGTCCAGGAGCATATTGCAGGTGGTTTTTGTTTCCAGAAGCTTCGCCCCTTCAGGAGAGTGGAATGTACCCATTCAGGCCAAAGGGTTTTAGGCCCTTCCCTACAGAGGCGCCAAATGTGCTTTATCTGGATGGCTTTGTTCCATAGGTGAAGGTTAGGGATGCCTAGGCCCCCACATTTAAGTGGTTTGCAAACTTCGTTCCATCTGACCTTGGCCTTAGTGTTCATGTGAGGGCTTCCACTCCATAGGAAGTTCCTGAGTAAGCTGTCCATCTTCCTTATAACATACTTAGGAAGCATGAATATATTGCTCCAATGGATTTGGAGGGAGACGAGGACGGATTTGATTAGTTGCAGTCTCCCTGCATAAGAGAGGTATCTAGATGTCCAAGATGAGACCCGAGATAACATTCGCTCTAGCAAGGCACCATAATCTTCTTTACGTAGTTTGGAAGAGGAGAGGGGTATTCCCAGGTAGCGTACTGGTAGTGAGCCTTCCTGAACTGGGTGAGGGATAGAATGGCCTCCTTCACAGTTGTGGGAACATGAGAAAAGAAGATATTGCTCTTGTTGTTGTTGACTTCCAAGCCTGACATAGAATGAAATTGCTGGAGCGTTAACTTAATCAAGGAGACTGACTGGAGGTTACCTTTGGAGAAAATCAGAAGATCATCAGCAAAGCATAGATGAGTGAGTTTCTCTTTCCTGCACCTCCAGTGGAGGGAGAATTGGGGGTGTGCAGCTAGCCGCCTCAGTTGGGAAGACAGGATCTCCATTCCCAACACAAATAGGTAGGGTGATAGCGGATCTCCTTGCCTAAGCCCCCTCCTACTAGGGAAGTAACCCGTGAGTTCCCCATTAATGTTGATGGAGAACTTCGGGGTAGAGATGCATTGATGAATCAGGGAGCATAAGTGGGGAGGGAAGCCCATAGCGTGGAGAGTAGACATCAAAAAATCCCATTTGATCGTGTCAAAGGCTTTTTGGAGGTCTACCTTAAGGGTACATCTAGGTGAAGTGGCTTGAGTACGATAACCTGCCAGTAGTTCTTGTGCGAGGAAGACGTTATCCGAGATACGTCTTTTGGGGATAAACGCCGCTTGCTCGCTGCTCACTAAGGATGGAAGGACCCTTTTGATACGCTTTGCTATGACTTTAGACATGGCCTTGTAGATGACATTACAATAGGCAATAGGTCGAAACTCTCCAAGTGTAGATGGATTGGCAACCTTTGGAACCAAGGAGATGATGGAAGAGTTTATCTCTTTGAGTAGGTGTCCAGATACCAAAAATTCCTTAGATGCTTCCAAGAGTTTTTTACCAATAATCCCCCATATGGCTTTGAAGAACTTGGCGGTGTAGCCATCGGGCCTTGGTGCTTTGTCGTTTGCTTGAGAGAAGAACCCCCATTTGATCTCATCATCTGTGAAAGGGAGAGATAACTCCATACATTGTGGGTGGCTCAGCTTCCGTGTGACCATTTCTCTGACATCAGCCAAGGTAGGATTGGAAGGGGGACACTCATAAAGTTTCCGGAAGTGTTCCACTGCAAGCACCTTGACCTCTACATCCCCAATGACTTCCCTCCCGTCATCACCAAGTAGATGGTGTATGTGGCTGCATGTAGGTTCTTCATGGTTTTATGGAAAAATGAGGTGTTCCTATCTCCTAGTTTCAACCAGTGTGCCTTGGACTTCTGTTTATAGAAACTTTCCTCAGCCCCTCGTAGTAGGTAATAGGCTTTATAGGCTTCCTTTTCCTCTTCCATCAAGGAAGTATTTCCATTCCCATGGACAGCAACTTGGAGGGCCTGCAGCCTGGTTTTTGCCATCTCGACCTTAGTTGGGAGGTGGCCGAATGCATTCTTGTTGAGCTGCCGGAGTTCATGTTTTAGGATTTTGAGTTTGCGGACGACTTGGAACATTTTGGACCCAGCAATGTCTGAACTCCATGTGCAGCTCACTTTGTTTTTGAAGTTCTTATGATCGATCCAGAAATTGAAGAACTTGAAAGGAGCCCTCTTGGTAGCTGGTGAGGCGTCAATGTGGGTGATGGCAAGGGAGTGATCCGAGAGGGTGGAGCAAATTGTGCATGGGTTCTGGGCAGTAGGTGGAGCCATTGGTGATTTACCATGATTCTATCCAATTTGCGTAGGATGGGGTTGCTCACTTGACGGTTGGACCAAGTGAAGAAATCACCCACGTAATTCAAGTCTTCCAACTCCACTTGCGAAATGCAACTTTGTAGTTCAAACATTTCATCCGTGAGGTGCGTTCTCCCTCCCAATTTCTCTGTGGGGGATAACGTGGTGTTGAAGTCCCCTAGCACTATCCATGGAAGGGGGTGAGTGGTGGATGCTATATTCACAATATTGCACCATAGGGACCTTCGCTCACTACAATTATTGGAGGCGTAGATGAAGGTAGCTAAGGAGGTGAAACTAGATTTCCTATTGACTAGTTTGCAATGCATGAATTGAGGGCTCTCCGATTCAACGCTCACGGCCCATTCACTATGCTTCCAAGCAAGCCACATTCGCTTTCCGTCCGAAGTGTTTATTCTAACTTGCCATGATATACCTAATGCATTCTTGATAGAAGCTTCATTCTGCGGATTGACTTTGGTCTCAAGCAAGCCAATGCAGCTTATCTTGTGATAATCGCAAATCCTTTTGATATCAGAAACCTTGATGGGATCATTAAGGCTCCTAATGTTCCAAGCGGCAATATGCATTGGGGAAGGATCTTCTCCTCTTCCGCGCCTTCTTCTTGCGCCTATTGGAAGAGGTGAAACCCTTCTGACTGTTGCCGTGTCTGGGGCGTTGGTGGGGCATAAGCTTGCAAAGTGGAGTGTGCTCAAAATCATCCGCTGCAAGGTCATCCGTGGGAGGAGTTCCGTCCGACTTGTCCAGTTCTGGCCTGCTGTCCTTTCCTTCCAATTTGCCCAGTCCAGTCATGTCCCCGCATGGTGCTGGTACATCCTTCTTGGTTTTTGAGGGTAAAGAGTCCAAACTAGGTTTCCCCAACTCCTCTAGCGCCGCAGGTGGGGTGTCAGTTTCCCCCTTGGAACTGTCCACTGCCTTTTCACCCCCCTGCTTCTTACTCTCCTCACTGCTTGGCGCACCCTCCTCATGACCCTTCCCTTTCCTCCTATCCTTTCTAGACCGTCAGCTCTGCTTCCATTCCTCACCATTGTCTGCATGCTGGACAGCTGAGGGTGGCTGTTGCTGTTGCTGTTGCTGTTGCTGCTGCTGTTGCGGTGGAGGGGCTTGGCCGCATTTGTGGCCAAAGACGAGGCACTCCCCACAACGAGGGGGAAGCCATTGATACTCAACTCGGACCAGTGCGATGCCACCATCTGCTTTTTCCACCTCCACGGTGGTTACAAGGTCCTCCCGCGCATCAATTTCCACCAGGATTCTAGCATGGTTTGCCCGTTGGCGTGCCATGGTGAGGGTGTCGGCTTTGAGGGGGACACTTACTGCACTTGCAATATAACTAATCCCCTCCGAGCTAAGGAATTCGCAAGGAACTCCGTTGAGCTGTGCCTAGACCGGCAGCTTGGTTGGCTGTGGCTTGTCGAGTGGCAGCCCCCTCCTCCATTTGTGAAGGAAGAGGAATCTTTGGGCAAAATGCCAGTGCTTCTCCATGATGGGCGTGAGGTCTGCCCCGGAGTGGAATCTGAAGTAGAAGACGCCCTCCTTGTTGCTAAGGACCTCTGCCAGACCAAGGTCCTTCCATAGCCGGAATGCAATTGTCTTGACCAATTGGTAGGGTAACCTTTGGCCTAGAAAGAAGCCTACAAGGGTGGTCTCCCAGTAGTTTGCACCCTGGTTTTCCACGGCTAGCGGAATGGCGACTTTAGTGGTAGGGCCTTTGTTCACCGGAGGAATGAACCGAAGGGGAAAGACATTAGCGTCGGTAGGGGAGCTAGTAGTGGTTGGCCTAGGCTGGTCAGAGGCGCAAGCTGCTGCGTAGGACTTCGGAAAGCTAGAGGGGGACACGGGTGGAGTGGCCGGTGAGTGGTGGTTTCCGGTTGATGGGTGGCCATGGGTGTTGGTGGTTTCCCCCGAGGTGGTTTGTGTGGCAGTTGTGGCAGAGGGCGGCAGGTGTTGGTCATTGGTTAAGTGGTCTGACAAGTGGGGCTGGCCAGGCTGCAAGGTGGTATGAGTTGACCTGGCACAAGGCTCAAAATTTCCATTTTCATCCTTATTTGCCAGGTGGCTGTTAGAGGAAATAAAAGTGGCTTTTGTTTTTTCCTCATGAAGGCAGACTTTGCAATCCACCTTGGGGGATGAGCTATGGGATCCGGGTTGTGGTTTTTTGAAGGTTTCCATTTTGGGTGCTAAAAGTTGGGCAGAGTATGGGCGGGATAGGGTAGTGTATGGGGGTAATGGGGAAATTTAGGCACCTAAAGGAAGTGGTAAAAGTAGACAATCTTCCTGTTTCCCTGTTAGTGTAAAAGTAGACAATAAAAGAGAAAGAATGTCCCAATTGGTATAACTCCACAGGAACCATGAAACAACTATAGCTAAATCCATTTCAAGGATAATATGAAGCATGCTTCTGAGCCAGTTTAGACCGAGTAATTATTGTAGCTTTAATTTCACAGTATTTTTGGTTTCATGTTAGTGTGAATGGGAGGTTTTTTTTTGGGTTGGGTGTGGGGGTGGGGGGTTGTTGGTGGTGGAATGAAGACTTAAATTATTGGAATACTGAGATTAATCTCTTCTGCCTTTTTCTCCTCTCTTCTCTTCAGTTTTCTTTTCTCCTCCTTTTCTTGCTATCCTCTCCTCCCCATTTTATGATTCTTATCCTTGATTATTATGTTTATGTTTTGGTTTACCTAATCTATGAATTACGTAAGGAACCTATCTTTTTAAGGCCACTTGATTGTGTTAGGGTTTAGTGGTTATTGAAATAAATTCTTGAGATTAAAAAATGTATAATTTTCCAAAACATATGATTTTATTAGGTGTTATGGATATGTTTTTTGCATTTTTTCTTTTAATTTTTCTTTTATGATATGTGTTATGACTCTACTTGAAGTCTTCCTATTTTAGCTTCTCTTTCATAATTTTTGTTAGTCAGTCGTATTCTTTTGGGTTAATAGTTAGCTAGCTTATATGTAGGCCTAAGAGAGTAGTTAGATATTTTTTGAGTTTAGAAAACTTATGAGTTTGTTTGATTCTCTTTGAGAGAATTTGGAAAGCAGCTTGCTCTTGGAGTTATCAAACTGATAACTGTTGTACTTTCTTCCTAAATCAATAATATGAAAACATCATCCAATCCTTATGTGAATTTGTCTAGATTAAGACAAACGAGCTTGGTTGATCGATGCGTTGATAACTTTGAAGCTTTATCATCTCAAGTGCCTTTGATTTCTGAAAGACAGTTGCTTGGTTATTTCATTGGTGGGTTACAAGATGATCTTGGTACTCAGGTGACCACTTTAGCTTCTCATACTTAGGAGAAAGCTATGGAGTTGGCTTACAATGTTGAGAGGGAGTATAATATGGGAATTTTTGTGTCATCTCACATGGGCAATCGTGATTATGAACAACCGACCAGTTTTGTATCCTCTCATTTTAAGAGTCATCTATTTTCATGTGGTAAGTCGCAATATACAAGTCATGTTTCTCATCCTCCCACCCCAATTTACAATGCTCCAATGCTTATGGTTAATGCGAGTGCTTCCAAGAGTGTGGCATCAATGGTTGAAAGCTCTAATTCTAAGGGAATTACAGGTCACAAGCAAATGACGCAAACTGAATTTTTGGGGAAGAAAAATAAGGGCTTGTGTTTTAATTGCGATCAACCTTTTTCGTCTCACCATGTTTGTCCTAGCAAATCCTTGCGAGCTCTCATTTTGGAGCAGGATGCAGATTGCAGAGTTTATTGTGGATGATTGGGAAGTTACTGGCGTGACCTAGTTATGTTTGTTTCTTCAGTCAGTCCTTGAGGTCAAAGGACATTTCTTCAGGGGGTGGCATTGTTATGACTCTAGTTGGAGTCTTTCTATTTTAGCTTATCTTTTATAATTTTTGTTAGTCAGTTGTATTCTTTTGGGTTAGTAGTTTGCTAACCTATATATAGGCCCAAGAGAGTAGTTAGATATTTTTTTAGTCTAGAAAACTTGTTAGTTTGTTTTGGTTTTCTTTGAGAGAATTTGGAAAGCAGCTTGCTCTTGGAGTTATCAAACTGATAACTGTTGTACTTTCTTCCTAAATCAATAATATTTCCCTAATTTGCGCCCTAAAATCATAAAAGTTTCAATCTGCTTACTGTTTTGAACCCTAGAACATATTGATACGTTTTAGTTTCATTTCTCTATCCTGATCTTTGCCAGTTTTTCCAGTAAGGAGGTGATGTCTCAATTATTCCATGTTGTGTTTTACCTATGTCAGAAATTAATGATACAATTTATTCAACATGCTCTAGGCACAGCAATTGAAGACGTGATTGTCTATTCCTCATCTAATTTTGCTGCCAGCCATCACAGCCTAGCCTAGTCAAGTGGCCCAATACAACAGTATCACTACCTCAAATGGACTGTGGGATGCCATCCTTCTCATGTGGTCTTGCACCAAGGTCCATGGACTGCCCCTGTCAAGTTGGTTGTTGACTCAAACTTTTTTTTTTGGATAATTCATAATTTATTAATTTAAAAGTGGTGTACATCCGTCAAAGACGGTTAAAGATACAAATACAACACTAGGACCAAATTCATTGGTATTGGTACAATGAAAGCACTACCAAACTACATCCTACAGACAAAAGATTTGATTTGATTGGCCAAAAGAGAGATGCTAGGACTACTTTCAAGTCGGACTTTGTTGCATGTTCTCCATATGCAATAGACTGCAACTGCAAGGCTTGCTCTCCATGGTTGATGGAGTTTGGTGGCTGATTGGGCTGTTGCTATTAGTACGTTTTTAGTGCCTTGCCAATCCCTACATGGAGGAGGACACTGGGTGAAGTCGCACACTTGCCGCCACACTTGGGATGAGTTGCAACTGAAGAAGAGGTGTGAGTGGTCTTTTGCTCCCTGTTGACATAGGTAGCATGTTGAGGATGTAACTTTTCCCCATGCAATCAGTTTATCAGGAGTGGAAAGTTTCCTCAACCAGGCTAGCCATAATATGAAAGAATGCCTTGGAATGGTAGATTTGTTCCATATTACTTTGTACCAAGGGACGATTAGTCTTTCTAGTTTAAGGAAAGAGTATCCACTCTCGATGGTGTATTCCCCTGATGTAGTGTGGATCCATCGCATTTGATCGGGGATTGAGTCATTTGGCTGGATGTGAGCGGGGATGTGGATATCTAAGGCAGATTATCTGATAGTTGCCATGTGTTATTATCCACAATGAAGCATAGCTTAGCTATCATCGGGATACCTGAGCTTCTAATTTTCCTTGAACTGAATAGACTGTTTAAGGGACCCATGGGTAGCTAGAAGTCTGACCATACAGAGATGGATATGTCATCTCCTAGTTGCCATTGAAAGCTGCCACATATTAGGGGTCTTAACTTTAGGAGCTTCTTCCAAGTCCAAGAGCATGTGTTTGGGGCTTGTGACGACCTAAAGCTTTTGCCCTTCAGTATGTTGATTGCACCCACTCAGGTCAGAAGCTTCGGGCTCCGCTTTTGCATAGGTGCTAGATATGTTTGAGCTTCAAAGCCTTGTTCCATAGATGGAGGTTTGGAATCCCTAGGCCACCACATTTGATTGGCTTGCAGACTTCCTCCCACCTGACTTTGGCTTTTGAAACTGTGTGCGAGTTTCCACTCCATAGGAAGTTCCTAATAAGTTGTTCTACCTTAGCCATGATGTTCTTGGGTAGTAGAAAGACGGAGCTCCAGTAGACTTGCATTGAGAAGAGAACGAATTTAACTAGCTATAGTTAGCTTGCGTAAGATAGGAACTTCGACGTCCACAAGGTGATACGAGCTAGGATTCTTTCCACCAAGGCGTCACAATCCTTCATTTTGAGCTTAGTGGAGAGGAGTGGGACTCCCAAGTATCGAATTGGGAGTCTGCCTTCCTGGTATTGGGTGACCTATAGAATATGATGTTTGATCCTGGTGGGAACATTAGAGAAGAATATGGAACTTTTAGAGCTATTAGCCACGAAACTTGAGAGTGCTTGGAACTGCTGGAGAGCATCCCTGATCAAGGATATGGACTCAACATTACCCTTTGCAAAGATTAGGAGGTCATCTGCAAAACAAAGATGGGTTAAGCGTTCGGGTTTGCACCTCCAGTGGGGGGAGAATGCGGGGTTGGAGATGAGCTTTTGAAGTAGGGTGGAGAGGACTTCCATGCCTGCAACAAATAAGTATGAAGAGATTGGGTCACCCTGCCTTAGGCCTCGCTTGCTTGGAAAATAGCCTGCCAATTCCCCATTGATGTTGATAGAGAACTTTGTTGACTCGAACTTGTCCAATAGATGACTTCATGAATCTCCATGACCTTTTTGGATTGCAGCCTCTTAATATATGATGATTAGAGATTTTCAGATTCTTCCCTTTCCTATATTTAAGGTGCTAAGAAATTGTTGATTGTCTGTTTCTTTTGTATCTTACTAGTGTCTGATTTGTAAATGATGTCACAAAGCAATAAGATTACAGTGAGCCTAACAGATCCACTCATTAGCTGCAGATGCTTCCTCAATAAAGTTCCCGTCAGGTTTGACAAATAACTGCATCTGCTTTTGTTATGTGTAGACTTGCCATGTGTGTACATGCCATAATATTGATGGAGTAATGAATTTGGTGCTTGTTTTCAAGGTCGTTTGTGCAGCTTCTAGATTTTGTATCTTCTTCTCAGATAACCATTCGTCTGGAAACATGATTGATCCCTAAGCTTTATGTTCATACATTGATTCAATATTTAGACAGCATGATCAATATGCATATGCATTCATTTCTCAATATTTATTGGTTGAATGTTTGCTACAAGGACTTGTTTAAACATTATTGCTTTTGCCTCCGATGCTTTGTATTACCCAAGTGAACTTTCTCTGGTCTTTTTGAAGACATGAGCCCTGTACTTTTTCTAGTATCCTGGAATGTATTTCTCTGCTGGATGGTTGGTGATGGATGAAGTTTGTAATTGAATAAATTTGATGCAATGACTGAAGCTCACTTTTGGTGAGGGAGAATGGCGAAAATGGCGAGAAGTGTTATTCCAATTCAATTGCCTTTTAGAGAAATTGGTGTCTCTGAGTGTGATTAGACAAGAAAGGTGTAGGATAAGCTTACATTCAAAATACAGAAATGTCTGGAGGTTTGGTATGAGAATTCTCTATAAAGATAGGCCTTTATCAAGTTTTAGCTCTAAGCTTCCATCTATTCATGTTGGTTATTGATGAACTCACCAAAAATATTCTGGAGACGGTACCTTAGTGTATGTTGTTTGCTGATAACATCGTTTGGGTGGATAAGCGAAGGAAAGAGTGAATGCTATAATGCATGGATGCGAAACTTTAGAATGAAAGGTTTTACATTAAGTTTGACAAAAGCAGAATATATGTAGTTTTAGTATGAATACTGCAAAAGAATGGAAGCATGGATAAAGATGGTACACCTCACATGTATCGGAATTTTATGCAACCACAAGGTACCTATAAATGTTAGCGATGAATTCTACTGTACAACTATAAGATGAATGTTGGGTAATAAACTACTGAAATGAGTATACATATACATTTTAATAAGTTTATTCTTTTAAACACTACGTTATTATAAAAAGAAAATAAAAATTATTTATCCTAGGTAGAATGTTATTTTATTTAAAAAAAAAACGGTTTGGTTCAGTTTCCCACTTAAAAGTAATTGTAAGTTTTAAGTTTGAGAATCTTGCAGATCAAATTAGGAAGAAAAATCATATGGTTTGGTTTAATCTGATCAATTTAGTCGACCTTCAAATGTATGGTCACATGAGAATGTATGGTGTATTAGAGAGGAAGTTGAAGGAGTCCCATGGAAGAGAAGACGAGAGAAACATTGTTAGGATGGATTGACCATGTTAAGAGACGTGATTCATGGAAGACCCGTTAGCAAGTGCAAAAGCTTAGGTGCTACTAAACTGCAATGAGGGCGAAAAAACAAAAAAGATGCAGGGAGAAATGATAAAAATGATGTGTACATTTTAATATTAATGAAGATATAGTCTATAATAGAGCTTAGGTATTGTTGATAATTCAAGTATGATGCTCCTAGTCTCAGGTACATTATGACCTTAAATTAAATAGATAACTTTAGAGAGTGATTATATAAGTAGATAACTTTAGAGTGTCATGATATGAGAGAAGTATTAGCTACCTTAGGGTTGAAACAAATGGAAATCATGATCAAATTTAATATTCCAACCAAATGACAATCAAATCAAGGTCAGGCATCGGTTAACTTCAAACTACCCAAAATATTACTAAAACTTTTGTTAAAGTGAGAGCAAGTTGCACAAGCAAAATTGCAAATTGATCACAGTTATGTTCGTTTTCATAAGCTCTTCTCTTTTTCCATTTTGTATTTTTTCCAAAACAAAATTTTTCATATGTATTAAAACTATTGGTTAAGTGCATGAAAATATTATACTTTCAACATGCGATTTTTACTTTACACAATTTTTAAAAATATATAAATACTCTTCAAACTATTGCAAAAACCCTAATTTTCACTTAAACGAAATGGCAATGCCTAGTAAAAGATATGAATTTTTTTTTATTATTATTATCATTATTATGGTAACTATTTTCATGCAAATGAAGAAAAACTGAAGGAAAAAGGTTAGAGGTCAATTGCAAATATATCCCTCTTGTATTTATTTTATATGTATTTATATCCCTTGAACTTAGGTATTTAAGTGGTCTTTTTTTTTTAAAAAAAAAAAAAAAAGGTGTTTGCACACTCCTATATGGCCACTATGTCCTAGATTTTCCATTTTTTTTTAATGTTTGCATTATTTTTATTATTTATCCAAAAGCAAAGTAGTAAAATAGAGTTTAAAGAATACCCTTTTAAAATTTGAAAGTTTAAACATTAAATTTAGTTCAAGTATACAAAACAAATATAAAAATTGTATTCTTAATTTATCAAAAGAAGTCAAAATTTGTCCCCAAATCATAAATATTCACAGATCTGAAGATACTGAATTTAAAGTCCCTGGATCTAAGGGTCCTAAATTTCGAAGAAATAATCCTTTTGCTTTTTGTTCTTTTTGTCTGAAAAAACAAACAAAAATAGAAACTCTTTCTCTCTCTCTCTCTCTCTCTCTAATCAAGATTAGATGTGAGGAAGGTAACCGTTAAGTTTAACAACGCTCGATCGAGAAAACGTGGGTCCCACTTATACCCAGCCGATCGATAACTCGCACGCAGGGAAAAAAGAAAACCGAAACGGCAAGTCGTATTAAACAAATCACGAGAATTTCAAAACTAGCCGTTGCACTCTTCACATTCAAATCCAAAACCCTCACACTAACACCACTTTACTCTCTCTCTCCCCTTCCCTGCAGAACCTGAATAAACAATCGAAACAACCAATTCGGTCTATACTCTCTCTCTCTCTCTCTCTCTCTCTTACATACTGGAATTCTCATCAGAACCCTAATCTTGTTTAGATCAGTGTTTCTCGTCAGATTTTCCGGGGTAAGCCGAAGTTCATTTTGTTACTAAAAATACCTCCTTTTTTTCAAAAATTTCATTTCGTTGATTGTTTTTGCTCTCCGTTATTATCCGGATAGGAATTTCAGTTCTTTTCTTTACCAACTTTTCCTTTCTTTGCAGATATATACGGTTTATCGATTCGGGTCTCTTTGGCCTCTCTACGAAGAGGTGTAGCATAGCATAGCATAGCATAGGTTTCCACTTTCTTGTCATTGGCTCTGCTGTCTGAACAAATAGTATAATCTAGAACCAAAGATGACAGTCAAAACCCCTGGAACTCCGGCATCAAAGACAGACAGGACACCGGTATCTACCCCCGGCGGTTCTAGGTCCAAGGAAGAGAAAATTGTGGTTACAGTTCGTTTAAGGCCATTAAACAAAAGGGAGCAATCAGCCAAAGACCAAGTAGCATGGGAATGTGTTGATGATAACACTATTGTTTATAAACCGCCACCTCATGAACGGGCAGCTCACCCAGCGTCATTTACCTTCGGTAGGATTTTGTAGCTTTGATGTTTTTGTTCTTGAAACTTTATGAGGATTTAAGAATTATTTTTATATGGTAACTCTTCCATCTCTTTTCCAGATAGAGTCTTCGGTCCGTCGTGTTTGACCGAATCTGTGTATGAGGATGGAGTGAAGAATGTTGCTTTGTCTGCCCTGAATGGCATAAATGGTAACTTCTGTCTTCATCATTTTATTACCCTATTTGTGAAATTTATCGGATTTAATATATGTGAACAAGTTTACCTGCTTATTTGCAGCAACTATATTTGCATACGGGCAAACCAGCAGTGGGAAGACATATACAATGAGAGGAATAACAGACAAAGCTGTTAATGACATTTATAATCATATAATGAAGGTAAGCCTTGAATGTTGTTTCTCTTGGTTGCATTCATATAGCTCGACCAACTGGAGTATCTTAGCTTACTTTTTGCTTTTAGCATTCTAGATGGATTGGTGTTATTGTTTATTGATGTCCTTGGTCACCTGAATGCAGACACCGGAGAGGGACTTTGTGGTAAAGATTTCTGGATTGGAAATCTACAATGAGAATGTCAGGGATTTGTTAAATTCTGAATCTGGGCGCAACCTTAAACTTCTAGATGATCCAGAGGTATTGGAACATTGTTTATGGAGTTCAAATATCAATTTTTACTTGCTATCCTTTTAATTTGTAGTTACTAAGTTTCATTTTGGACATTGCAGAAAGGGACTATAGTTGAAAAGTTAGTGGAGGAAAAGGCTAACAACGATCAACACCTCCGACATATAATAAGTATTTGTGAAGGTATTGAATATATGAACAGAAGTTGTCTGTTTGTCCTAGTTCACAAACTGGATGGAACAGGTTTAACTATCATTTAATGAATATGCTTCCTGTCTTCTGTAGCTCAAAGACAAGTGGGAGAGACTGCCTTGAATGATACTAGCTCACGGTCACATCAAATTATAAGGCTGGTCTGTTGCGTGCTCATGTTTCTTTAAATAAATAGAGAGTCAAGTTACAATGAACTCTGACCCATTACATGTATATTTATATGTGATTGTAGACGATCGAAAGTACTCTCCGTGAGAATTCAGATCGTGTGAGATCCTTCGTCGCTAGCCTGGTAGGTTTTGGTATTACCTTAACCGCAAAGAAAAATGATGTTCTGACTTTAACTCCCATCACAAACATCATGCAGAATTTCGTTGATTTGGCTGGAAGTGAAAGGGCCTCACAGACACATGCAGATGGTGCTAGGCTCAGGGAGGGATGCCATATCAACCTTAGTTTGATGACTTTAACTACTGTCATTAGGAAGCTCAGGTCTGTGTTTTAGTGGAGGTTTTTACCCTACTTTGAAGTTTATGAATTATTTGATACAATGGAATTGATAAGTACATCAACCTTTCCAAAATCAGGTTGGTGGTTCTGCTTTAGGTACTTATGTTGCTTATGAAGACTGATTACTTTTGGCTTTCCTTGTGCGCAGTGTGGGTAAAAGAACTGGTCATATACCCTACCGGGACTCCAAGCTTACACGTATTTTGCAGCACTCACTTGGAGGGAATGCACGGACAGCTATCATCTGTACTTTGAGTCCAGCACTTAGCCATGTTGAACAATCTCGTAATACTCTATTTTTCGCCACTCGAGCAAAGGAAGTGACAAATAATGCTCAAGTGAACATGGTAATTACTAACTTGCACTGCAAATGAATTTCAATGCAATTGGCTAGACATTGATTACTTTTCTTCCCCTTCCATGCTTTTGCCTTATCAGGTTGTTTCGGATAAGCAGCTAGTGAAGCACCTGCAAAAAGAAGTGGCCAGATTAGAAGCTGAGCTTCGAACTCCCGATCCATCAAGAGAGAAAGATCTTAAAATTCAACAGGTTAATGGACTTGACATTAGTTCAATATGTGGTTCTGGGGGTGGGGGTTATATGCAAATTGATTCATGTTTTTCTTAATTCATTTAGATGGAAATGGAAATTGAAGAACTAAGGCGCCAAAGAGATCTTGCAAAATCAGAAGTGGATGAGCTCCGACGGAAAATTCAGGAAGACCAGCAGGTATGGGTTTTTCCTCTAATTAATCCTGGTATCTCTCCTGCCAATCTAATTTTTTAACGATGGTTTATGTTTGCAGGACTCAAGCGTACCTGATCTGCCCCAACCGTCTGTGAAGAAGTGTCTTTCTTTTGCCGGCTCACTGACACCAAAAGAACTGGCCCCTGGTGACAAGCCAAGGAATAAGATGCTGAGACTTTCTATGAGGCAGTCTTCAACGGCTCCATTCACACTTATGAATGAGATTCGGAAACTTGAGCATCTTCAAGAACAGCTTAGAGACGAAGCAAATAAAGCGTTGGAAGTCCTACAGAAGGAGGTAACTTGTCATAGGCTAGGAAATCAAGATGCAGCTGAAACCATTGCTAAGCTGCAAGCAGAAATACGGGAAATGTGTGCTGTTAGAACAGCACAAAAGGAAGTTGAAGTTGGTAATGTGGTTGCTACCAACAAGAGTGTTAGTGCTAATTTGAAGGATGAGATTACAAGACTTCATTCACAGGGTAGCACAATTGCGGATCTTGAGGAACAGCTTGAAAACGTCCAGAAGTCAATAGACAAACTAGTAATGTCTTTACCAAGCAATTTTCAGCAGCCTTACAGTGAAGTTACCCCTAAGTCTAAGACTCCGACAAAGAAGAAGAAGTTACTTCCTTTGGCTTCTAGCAACAGCGCTAACCGTACGAATTTCATAATGTCTCCCTGCTCTCCTTTATCAACTCCTCATCAAGTTATAGAGGTTGATATTGAAAACAGGGCCCCAGAGGATAACATAGATATATGCAATGGTACATTACCCGAGTCTGACAAAGACACTCCCACGAAGAGCGAAGGTGGAGATGTCTCATCAAAGGAAGGAACTCCAGTTTATCGACGTCAAAGTTCAGTTAATATGAAAAAGATGCAGCAAATGTTCCAAAATGCTGCTGAAGAGAACGTGAGAAGCATTAGATCATATGTAACTGAACTGAAAGAACGCGTTGCTAAACTTCAATATCAGAAACAACTGCTAGTTTGCCAGGTTCACTATATGAGCCTTTTATTATATCAGATTTCTATTTTCTTAGTTTATATTATTAGGAATTGTTGTTTACGTTGGTACTTTCTATGGCTATAGCCTTTTATTGTATCAGGTTGCTATTTTCTTAGTTTATATTATTAGGAATTGTTGTTTACGTTTGTACTTTCTATGCCTATAGGTGATTGAGCTTGAGGCAAATGAAGCAGCTGGATATAACCTAGAAGCTGATGAAAACAAAGATGAGCCCGACCAACCTCAGGTCCCATGGAGTGTGGCTTTCAGGCAGCAAAGACAACAGATCATTGAGTTATGGGACATGTGTTATGTCTCAATTGTTCATAGGACTCAGTTTTACTTGTTATTCAAGGGAGATCCAGCTGATCAAATCTATATGGAAGTGGAGCTTAGACGGTTAACTTGGTTGCAACAGCACCTCACTCAACTTGGGAATGCAAGCCCAGCTCGCGTGGGAGATGAGCCTGTTATCTCATTAACGTCAAGGTCTTTCTCTCTCTCTCTCTCTCTCTCGTTTACCTGAATCATTAAGTTCTATTTTTTTTTTCTCATCTAGCTGTTCAGCTTATTAAGAAAACATTGATCTTATGATTTTCAGCATTAAAGCGTTGAGGAGAGAAAGGGAATTCTTAGCTAAGAGGTTGACATCACGTTTGACAGCCGAGGAAAGAGAAGCATTATACATGAAATGGGAAGTGCCACTTGAAGGGAAGCAGAGGAGACTGCAGTTTGTCTGCAAGCTCTGGACAGATCCCCATGATCCTCAGCACATACAGGAAAGTGCTGAGATAGTGGCAAAGCTGGTTGGATTTTCAGGAAGTGGACATATGTCAAAGGAAATGTTTGAGCTCAATTTTGCACAACCATCTGACAAGAGGCCATGGATAATGGGGTGGAACCCAATATCTAATCTCCTCAATTTGTGAGGATTTTCATTTCTGTAAGTATGTCTCTTGTCACATGTAAATGTAATTTAATCTGGAGGTTCTCTCCAACCTGTTCTAAAGTTTTCAATATGCAGTGACGGTTTGAGCACATTATTGGACACTTGAGGTTATTCTTTTGTAATCTTCATGTCAAAATAAAGAAGTATATTTTGTTTCCATTATTATGGAAATTTTTTATCTGGTTCTTAAGTTCCACTAGGTGTTTTGCTAGGGAGGAAGACTAACATACCTAAGAGCTGAAAATAAAAGAACTATAAAATTCCAATGAACATGATTTTATCTCATTCATGCCAGCCAGAATATAAAAATACACATGATTTTATTGTGTTACAGGCCAGCCAGAATAAACTGCAATTTTTCTCTCAGATTATGTGATAACAATAAAGCCTAAAACCTGGATCCTCAGTTTTTTGGTCTCGCGAAAGAATAGAAAGGCTTTTGCAGCAACCACCTTTAGCATCAGAATATGGGAAGATTCTCCAGCTATTATTTGCCTAATCCAAAAGAAAGATATTTAACGATCGATTCACTGTTGTGAGGATTAACCCCAAAAGGAGGAATATTGTGATGTTCTAACAGTAGCAGATCAAAGAGCGAAATTGAAGTTATGCGAAATCCTGAAAGCCACAATTGGATCAATAGATATAGGAGGACCATCAACGCGTTCAAAAAATGAAACCGGGTCCCTCATGTCTCCAGTCAAACTTACAGCGAAACCATGGCAATTAGGATTTCAAGACGTAGCAAGACCACTACTATGTGAAGTTGATCCTTCTTTCACTTCTTTATTGAGACTACCCCCTTACGTAAGTACTCAATGCTCCATATGGGGGAAATCAAAGAAGAATTCGTTCAAATAAGGGAAAACTCTAGAGATTGCTTCGAAGTAAGATCATTGCCTTGACCCTTTCCTGAACCAGAATTGAGGAAAAGGGGCTAAAAATGTCCCATCAATAAAGTGAGGGCTTTTCAGACCTTCTCCGTCTCCCCTTTTTCAATAAAGAAGCCCCGCTTTCTAAGTGGCCCTCTTTGATATGGAAGGAAATGAAAGAATCTCAATTTTATGACAAATCTGAGCTGATGGCTACTCTCCACTAACCTCAAGGATATAGGGACTCTATGTTGCATCTTTGGTGCCATTGTTGGAGTGATGGGCACATGCTTCTTAATACTGATTTGTATGGAATTAGCACAACCCGACGATCAAATTGTTGGTGGGAATCATCAACTTTATAATGTTTTAATAATGGCTCACACTTTTTTAATGACCTTTTTTATGGTTATGTTGACGATGATAGGTGGAATTTAGTAATTGAGAAGAGAAATGCATTTACAAAGAGTGGGCTAGACAAGAATCTCATATAGAAGTGTAGTGGTACTATTTTTAGAGAGCAAACTTAGACATTCATTATGAAGGGCACCTATAATTTTGTGTATGAAACTTTGGTTTAACCATTGCTATGTAAATGCGAAGCATCTTTGTATGCTTTGCAAAAATCGGGTTATGCACATCACCAGCAAAAAATGCCATTAATCTAAAGAAGTTTTTAGCAATGTAATCTATGCTTGCGGATCAACTGTCTTAGAACTTTGTGTAATCTGTGCTTCATTGCTAACACAACTTTGCATTGCTTCAGATTCACTTGGATTGTCAATATGGCCTTGTTTTCTCCAAACTAAATCCTCTGTCAATTCCTACATTCTAGGTATCTCAGCCACCGAAAGCTAAATCCTATTTAACCTTCTTAAGGTTGCTTGTTGCCATAGAAATTCGTTGCATAGGTTAGTAGGGTAGCCTATGCATCTAACAATAAATGCAGAGCTTTATCTGAACTTATGTTTCTCTGTATCGGTTTTTTCTAAAAATTAATAATACAAATGATTGTGGAAGATGAAAAATTAGCAATAGAGTAACTAGAAACATGGAATTCGATTATGCAATAGCTATGTTTTCTGCATGATATAGGGGAAATGGAATTTTAAAGAGGAGTACATGCATGTCTTCATCCAATTTATTTCCATAGCAAACTATTCTTAATTATAGAAAATTACTCGATGCAGCATATTCCTGTTCATATAACATAGTGAACCTAGGTGCTCATTGGTGTAGCATATCTCTGCAACAAACATCTAACACCTAGGGAAGGGAGTTCTGCATTTGGTTGCGACTTTCCTGGCATTTGGATTGTTAACAAACTTCTTGAGGCTTGGATTTCTCATGTAAGCGCAGAGGCAGGGCTTTTGCTGCTTCAGTTTACTGCAGCATAGTCTTGATGGTGGAGCTGAGGTAGTGATAGCGCTAATGCAAGGGCTAAGCTCCGTTGCCTTGCATCTTACTGCCATGCTGATCTGTGCTTCAGCCAGAAGCAGCACCAGGAAACAGTAGAGTACAATGGTTGCTGGCTTCATTTTTGCTTGCTGAGCAATTGGATATAAGCTTGTATCTGTGGGAGGGGTTGAGAATGTGTGTATTTAGCTTGGATTGCTCCTTGATTTATAGGAAGGATGTTGGTAAAAGAAGAGGGTAAGAGGTATTTTACATGAATTGGGCAAATTGAAAATATGCCTTAAAAACTAATGAAATGCACATGAATTTTTTAAATTTCCAAAACATGCTTTCACCTCTCCTTAACTTTTTTGAATATATGTATATACACATCAAACCATCGAGTGTATCTGCAATTAACCAATAATATATTCGACGTATTCTTGGTAAAATGCATAAAAGAACACAAACTATTTCCTGGTTGGGCCACTTTTTTTATTGACACGGTGTGGTGGTGACTAAAGAAAGAGGATTGCTCCACTATAAAAGTTGGTGGCAACTGTCACGGCAAGTTTTTTGACAATTGATGAAAACTTCTAGTTACCATTCCCATTAAGAGCGAATGGAGATAGTGGAGTACTTTGACGATATCTCCTAAGGAAGTGATGGATAATCATTTGCATAAGAATCGCAGTTTCACACTAGTTAAGCTGTTCTCTTCTACACATTGTATGATTTTACAGATCATTAATGGTCCACGATTGAAAATAGAATTGCTGCTATAAACTGTTCATGCATATATAGTTTATTCTTTCCACAATATGCATCCCAAGTGAAAGTCCAGCAAGCAATATCATCATCAAGAAATGGACGCACAACCTCTCTTTCCTCAAGTGTACACCCACTTAACTTTTTTTTTGCCCCAAAACAATATTCGTCATGATTGAAAATGCGTGTATTTGCCATGACCTTGATAATGATAGTAGTGTGTGGAGGCGTGGTGCATACTTTCAACCCTTCCACTGTGCTTTCGGTGATGTTGATATGCGTTCTTATTGTATTTGTGGCCTTTGACTTGCGCATTCTGTCATCAGAGCTTAGGTTGCACATAAATGCTGTATAATCAATCATACGCTCTCGCTTGAAATTATGGACCCTTTCATTGGTTATACTAAACATTATAAGTACGGTTTCTGACAAGTGACATGAGTAGTTTTCTGGAGCAAAAAGTTCCCCTTCAGCAGATGAAATTTTCTGAGAGCTTTCGTTACATCGTAACATCATAGTTGTTAAAAGTAGTAGATTCATACTTTTTCAATTTAAACAATTTACAAGAAAAAAAAAAACACCTCTGTTTAAATGGTTTTCCTTTAGGATTGAAATTGGATTAACCAAGCAATCAAGACAAGTATCTACAAAAACATACACCCCCTGAGTCGGTGGAAATGAAGTTCAACGCAAGTGGGCAGTGTACGATAGGAGTACGATGTAAATGATACGATTTTGGAAAAGAGAAACGTAAGATACAAATCGTGGCAGCAGTTGGAAAGACTTCTTTTCTTTCTCCTGTTCATGATAAGATTCTTTCATTTTATTTATTTATTTATTATTATTATTTTTGGCAGTCGGTCCAGGATAAGATTGGGAGCATTGAATTTAAGATACTAAAACAGTAATTAATATGAACTTCGTTTTGTTATATATATATATAAATCTTTTTATTCATAGAAAACTAGCGATTTGAATAGTCTTAATTATATATATTTTGACATTCCGAAACTATTATAAATTAGCAGTCTCAAGGAAAATGGCATTTAAAAAAAAAAAAAAACTCACCAAGATTAAAGTTTATAAGTACTAAAGTACACTTGATAAATTTGAGAATCCATCCACTTCAAGATTAAAATTGAGGTTATTTGCAATCACCTAACTTATTTGCCAATTTATAAGACATTTACGGTGTTATAGTATATAGGTTCAATATACTTAGATCAAAATTTAGGAAGTTATTCTTAATTTTATTAGAGAAAGATTTTGTATGCTTAAAAGTTGTGTACATATCTATTTATTTTCAAATGAAGGTTATAAACATATGGGAACTCTTGAATAATATTCATATCGAGATAAAATTATTATTTTTTAAGTAAATCATTTAAGCTTTTTTATTTTCTTTTTAAATATCATATCAAAATTGAATTAAGTATTTTATGTTAGGGGTAATGTCAAAACTACTATATAAACTTTGTAGCTTCTTTCAATATTATACCTAAAGTTTAAAATTACTAAATTTTATAACTAAATTAAACTTTTGTTTATTAAATTTTATACTTGAAGTTTAAATTTGCTAAATGTCATACCTAAATAAACTTCTACTTGTCAAACTTACTATGTTAATAAAATGACATGTCAAACACTCATTGGTCAAATAATACAAGTTAGAAATAAGGTAGTAAATTTAACAAATAAAAGTTTGATTGTGTATAATATCATCAATTTCAAATTTCATATCTTAATTTAAAAAAAAAAATTAATTCCATCAGGAAAAATATTCACAAAACAACTTACTTAATGTGGCACAAATATAAAATACTTAAATAGTTTGTTTGAAATACAAAAGATATGGTTAAAGTTTAGCCTAAACTTGTGTATAGTAACACATGTATAAATTTCACATAAACTTAACATACTTAAGTAACTCAATTACGATATAGAGGGATCAATTAAATTTTTGTATATGGAGAAGATTTCTAGTATACTTATTCCAACCACCAAAACCTAATATCAATGGAACATTGATGATCGAATCGGGTTTAGGATGGAGCAATGGTAAATGATGGAAGTGTGTAAAATAAGATTAACTCAATCATGGATTATAGGCTCTAAATAATTGAACCACTTGCCATTCAGTTTTAAGAGTGAATAGATCCAAAAGGCAATCCCCCAAACTAAGAAAGTGCAATTTAGTGATAAGATCGAGGAAGATTTGCATAACCTTAATGCAAAAGCTCAAATTAAAAAATATATTTAGATGATGGTCTTAGGCGCATCAAAACCCTAAAAGGCATAGAAAACATAGATAAGTACCTTTAAGTTTCCAAGTTATAGTCTAGATTGTGAAGGGAAAAAATGATCACGGATATATTCTAGAAGCATAATGGTCTTTAAGGTGCATCAAAACCCTAAAAACATAGAAAGTGTGGATAAATCCTTTTAGTTTTTCGGTTATACTATAGATTGTGAGGAAAAGGAAATATGGCTGCAGTTAAATTTATTAAATGAGAAATATTTGCTACATTTTGATTATCAAAAAATTCATTGATTATCACTAAGGATGCTATCTAACAGAAAAAAAAAAAAAAGTCGAGTTTAAATGAGAAGAATGATCAACACTAATACTTGAAATATGACATCAATCGATACGCATTACCATTTGCTTGGCATGGTGATTACCACTTCCTATAATAAACAGAGTCGTAAACAAATTGAATCAAGATGATACAATATTGAGTTTGTACTTAAATTTTCAAAGTTTGAGTTTCACTTGAATTTTAAATTTTAAAATTTAAACTCAACTCAAACTTGATTAGGCACGCATGCCAATTGAACTAAACATTATAAAACTTAAACTCAATAAACATCGAATCTAACTCAAATAACTTGTTAGTAGTTTAGCCCATTTACATCCACTACTATTAAGTATTATCATTCTTCATAACCAAATGATAGAAATACACACACAAACAATATATATATATATATATATATAGTAATAAGAAACAACAAAACAATTACGACGACTACGTTTAACCAAGCATTAAAAAAATTGAGTAATAATAAGAATTTTATTTGTTTAAGAATACTTGGGTTTGTTACTATTTTCTAGCATTGCTTATCCTCACGTGGTTTGAATACGTTTATCCAATCTACTTATAATGGTCACTACACTATATTTGAGATAAAGGAAAGGAAAAGGAAAGAAAATGTAGGAAAGAATTGCCATGATGAAAATAAAGGAAAAAATCGTATTTGAATAATGGAAAAGAAATAATTGTGGAGAAAAAGTTAATTAAATATCTTTTTAGACTTTGTTGAAGTACCCAAAAAAATCATATTTCTTTTCCATGCTCTTCCAAGCGTGAGAAAGTGATTTTTTTTTTTTTTTACCTTTTTCCCCCTCCAATTTATTTATTTCTCTTTCCTTTGTCTAATTCAAACACAACATTAGGGTTCTTAGAGTTAGTTATAACTTTCCTAAAATTTGTTAACAAACCTTCGTAATAAGAAAACCTTTTTGGAATAAATATTTGTTGCCTTCTATCCCTTATTTTAGTATGTCTCGACCAATTACATACACATGTACATTTAGTTCGATGAAATAAATTTTCATAATTAAAATTTAATTTATTATCCAAATGTATACATATGATTGGTGTGATTAATAGAGCCACACTCAAGACATAAAATTAAGAAAAATAAATACATTTATCTACCCTCTTGCTTGTGGATTAGGGTTGTATATCTCCTATATTCCTCATTATTTTTTTTGATAGTATAATCCATTTGTAATAATCTAACGAGAGAATAATTTCCATAAGAGGATCAAAAAAATAATTAAACAAGTTGTATATGTGTATCTTCTATAATTTATATATATATATAAACAAAATCTGTGTACGTACCATTCTATCTTTGAATATATAAATTCTAATATTCATTTATATTAAAAAGTTAATTAAAGAAAATTGCATTGTCCACGCTATGCTTGATAGACAACATAGAAAAGATGAATCAATAAAAAAATAAAACTCTGAATACCGTTTCGTGGGCCATTACAATCATAAATCATTATGTGATGACATGCACGCTTCGCACCTTCCATAGCTAACAAGTATTTTCATACTTGGTAGTGCTGTGGCTTCGCAATTATTGTAGCTCCCCACCGAGACAAAGTCCACACTAGATTGGTGCTGTGCCTTACCACGTCATAGACACCACGCTTGTGAATCTTCCAAAGTCACCTACATTTTTGCTATAAATAAAAACATCGTGTAATTTCTATAAACACATCTAAAAGTAATTATATAGTATAATTATTTTTTTATCATTAATAAATCATATTTATTGTAATTAAGATGATTTACCCAAAAAAAAATAAAAAACTCATTAACAACTTTTTTTATTATTAATAAATCTTATTTTTATCATAATTCAAAAGATTTTATTATAATTAAAAAAATAATTATACTTTATATTTATTTTTTAGTGATTATTCCATAAAATTGCCCATAATATCCGTACTAATCTAGAACCAATATTTGTTGTTGAGATCTTAGGTAAATTTCTCGGCAAATCATTCTTGCCCATCATAACAATTGTATCCATTTGTCATGATAGGCATTTGACTTTCAGGTCTCAACAACAATTTTCCTCACTTAATGAGTCTTGTTATTACTTATTTACGGCACCTATTAAAATGTAAATGGCATATTTTATTTTGGTGGAATGGAATAAGATAAAAATAGATTGATATGATTTTGGAAATAGTAAAAAGAAGTAATAATTATTAATTTATTTAGTTATGCTTTAAATAATATTAGTAATACATTAGAAATATATCAAAAAATATCAATATGCCCTTACTTCGGTTTATAGATCGACTGTGTAGTTAAATTTTCATGTATAAATGTGGAAAGTTGAGAACAAGTTAAAGAATAATTATTTTTTTGTTTCATACGAAGCAATTGCAATTACTTATTCCATAGCAATAAGGATTCAATTGATAGAATCATGAAACTAAATTGAGGATAAAGGATAAGTTAGTTAATATAGGTGGAATTCATAAGCATATTCAAGCTTATGAAGGGTTAGAAGGTGTACAAGAGCAAGATCGACCAAGATTGGGCTAACCAAGAGGCTAATCTAAAGCTGGAAGTAGGGGAGGTCAAGCAAAGCAAGGGTAATCAACTAGTCATGCCATCAAGTCACCTCCAAGACTAGCTCCAAGCCAATTATGTAGGATGCATGTGCTTATTTAATTTTTTTATTTATTTTATGTTATTTGTATGTAGTTTTTTTAGGTCCATTAGTTATATAAGAGTCCTTTACAACAGTGATATTTTTATTTTAACTTTTGTGTCAAGGGTCCTAGGTTTTTAATTATGAGCCTATAAATAGGCAACCTATGTGATGATTAGTCAATTCAGTTTTTTGTTATCTTTCAAGATTGAAAACTTGTCTTTTGAGACTTATTGAATATCGAGTAATCCCCTTACTACTTTTAACATATCATAAGCTCTTATTAATCTACCTTTAGATCATGGCAAACCCATTGATTGAGTCTATGTGTTTCACATCGATGCTTTAAGCACCTTATGAGAGTTTCACAAATTGTATGTAACATTGATTTGTGATTCAATAGTAAAACCAATTCAATTCCATTATTTATGAGTCATACCAAATAATTAATTTTTTCCATTTTCTCAATTTACTCTATAAACATTAAAAACCTACTTTTACAAGTAAAAATTCCAAAACCTAAAAATAAATATTATTTCAAAGCATATCTCCACACGCGTTATTTTTGGAATAAATTTCACAAATCACACACAATAATAGTTTTGTGCAAGTGGAGTTATTCCATTTCACCATTATAAAAAAAAAAAAAAATTAAACTTGTTGCAAGGGAAGAAACTTATTGCATTTTTAATATTAATTACATATTTTATATAAAAAAAATATGTACAAAAAGTAAAATTATAGTTGCTTAGTTGTAAACTAATTAAATCACGGTTGAATAATTTAGTATAAAACATTCTATATAAACGAATCTTACTTGTCAATAAGATAATAAAGCAATGACTATGCCAAACTTTCGGGAAGAAAAATGAATAATCAAGCAAACAAATACTTATTGTAAAATTATAAATGTTGATTAAACACAAGAAGAGATGGAAAAAAAAAATAAAAAATTAATATATATATATGGGCTCGTCCTGTCTAGGCTTGTCATTGGCAGAGCCCACTGTCCTCCCATGGCGAGCCGTCTAGTTCTGCCCCTCCAACGAAAGGGCTTGGGTGCATTTTATATTTACATCCAACTTCAATTAAGTCGCCATTTAAGTACCCTTTATTTGTATAAAAATTCAATTAAGTTGTTTCTTTTAGCAAATAAGTCCTATACACTTTTAAACATCTTCTATGTATATATATATATATCTAAACTATGTAAGTCATTTTAGTCTCATGATTTGTCATCATAAACACAGGTTTCTCTACTTGTTGAAATGACACAAATAAAATGATTCACTTAGAAAGTAGATAAGCTAACTCTATATTGTCATAAATATAAAATCCTAAATCATTCATTTAAAATATAAAAGGCTTCATTGAATTTTCAAACCATACAGTTATCCCATTAGGAGTCAGGCAACAAAGTTAGATATTTCTTTTTACACGATAGTATGTGATGTTCCATTTGATAGGATACCTTTTTAAGTATAGAACGACTTTTCGTTTATTTTCTATTTATTTATTACCTTTGATTGACGTTGTAGGGGATGGCAATTTGTATTGGCTTTACCTGGCCTGTCTATCATAGGTCCGTATCATTAAAGGCCCACGACATTTAATACTTTCATCTTTATTTGTAGTCCATTTTTATTCAATTGATCACTGGATGAGACAACTCATGTCTCACTTAAATGACCATGTTTGGCTTGCTTAAACAAAAACAACAAAATAAAATTAAAAAAAAAATAGTGTTAGAATCACTACTAAATTTTGAGTGATATTTTGTGTTGGATCGAGTTTTTAATTTTTAAATTTACTATTTATTTATACTTGTATTTTTTTACATTTTTTTTTACTAATGATATCCTATCATCTTTTTAAAAAAATGATAAAGGTAGTAAATTTGATACATAAAAATTTAATTAAATATAAAATATTAACAAAGTCAAAATTCATTTATCAAATTAAAATATTTAAGATTTCATTGTACATGATGTTTAACAATTATAAAACTGATTAAATAAAAAATATTAGGGATAAGCAAAAAAAACTTATTAGATCGAATTAATCCATAAACCAAACTAAACTAAATAAATAATATTATTATTTGCAATTTGATTTGAAAAATTTTTAACCTAAACCAAACCGAAAATTTATAGTTAGTTTGGTGGGATAATTTAAACTAACTCGTAAAATCAAACCAAACCATTTTAAAAAATATATAATTATATTTTACTTATAACTATAAAAACTTTTTATTGTAACATAACATTTAAAATATTTTTTAGTTTACATTTATTGAAAAGTATATATATATTTAAATTTTATGACAATAATTTAGTAAATATGTATATAGAAGTTGATTTAAAATTTACATTATATATTAATTTGGGAAATATATTAGTTGTATTATACATTAATTTTTTTTAATTGATTAGATATTGACTTTATTAATCTCTTATATGATATTAATATATGTTATTAATTTATGATTTAAAAAAAAATCAAAACCAAATCATATGGTTCAATTTGAATTGATAAAAAACTAAACTGAATTTTTATAATTAATTTTGGTTAAGAGAAAAACGAACCAATCCAATTTATATCCATCCCTAATATAAATAACCCCCAACTTTTTAGAATAGATGACATGCAAAGCAACCTTAAAGCAAGGCACGAAAGTAAAGGCATTCCTTTCTTGTTCATTGTACATACATAGTTTGCTCTACTACAAAGCTTAGCACCATATGGTTGCCCATATAAGCACCTGGAATTCTTTTGCATTAGCAGCGAGCATAGAATTTACCACCAGCCAGAAGAATTCTAACCATGCCGGATTCTACTTACCATACCGGAAAGCCGTTCGGTCGCGAGAGGAATGTTCATGCGGTTCTTGGAGGAGGAAAAGGTATTCACTTCAAATGGTAGAGATAGATAGATATAGATCATCCTTTGAAGTTGCATTTTGTTGGAAAGTAGTTTGGTTCATATTTGGATTCAAGTTCAGTTGAGTCGATTTTGAGTTATGCAGTACTTTTGATGTTATTTTGAACTGCCAAGCTAGGTGTGCTTCTCAACTTCTTTTTATATTTGATATTTGTTGTAATCAAAGCTTTCTATATGAAACGTGATAGATGACAATCGCTAGCTATTAGCGATAGCAGTAATCTACCATATAAAATGTTAATTAATGATGAAAATGGTTCCTTTTTTTTTTCTTTTTTTTCATGCCATGATGGTAACCAATCACCGTTGGCTACTAATTGCTATTTTTTACTCGTACAATCATTTATTTCAAAAAGTTTATAATAATTGCAACATTATGACATTATAACGATAATATTTGATAATTTTTAAATTTTAATTATAATAAATATCATACACATCCCGAAAATGTTTATGGTGAAACAAAATGCAAATTTTAAGTTAGAACCTCGGAATGGAAAAGAAAATCTTGACATTTTCATTTTCCACCAGGTCTTGTAAGACTTTAAATTTGGTTTCATTTTATAATTATTAGTAAAACAACAAGATCCCATGAGGCCATGAAGCTTTGGCCAACGTATATTTATTGTGTAAATTGTGGCAATATTAGGATTAGCTATATATTAATTGAGACGTTGGTCGGATACTTTCCTTTGCTCTCATTTCATGTTCTTATCTTCCACACGAACTAACAGGCCTCTCCATACGAAAAGAAACCTTGTTTCCTACCATTGTTTCCTTCCTTCACCAACCATTAAAAGCCACTAATGTCCTCCATCTCTAAGATTATTGCCTATAATATTGGAGAATCCTATATTTCAACTATAACGAATAGTTGATGCTTGCAGTTGCGGATGTGTTGTTATGGAAGGACAGGAATGTTTCTGCTGCGCTTTTGGCTGGGACGACACTCCTGTGGTTTCTATTTGAGGTGGCCGAGTACAGTTTCGTGACTCTTCTATGTCATGCTGTCATTACAGCAATGCTTGCGATCTTCATATGGCACACAACTGCAGATATATTCAATTGGTACTGTACCTACCCTATTTGCTTCCTTTATGTTCTTGCTTAGCCACACGTGTTATTATCACACAGTGGATCGATAAACCACCAAATCTAAATCTAACAGGCTTAAGCTTTATCTAGATCAATAGAACCGTATGTATTTGTATAATTTAAACATTAAGGATATAGAAGCACAAAAAGGGATTAGAATCAGATAGTAATAAACTATCCAAACAGGCTCCATTTAAGCTCTATTGCATTACATCTACATTGTGTCATGTTCTGGCCTATGAATTTTCAGGGAGAAACCCAAAATTCCCAAGATTATACTCGACGAATCTGCTTTCGAACGGATTGCATCAAACTTCCGTGCCATCTGCAACCAACTCGTGTCGAAATTGCTCGACGTTGCATGTGGAACAAATGTTCCTCGGTTCTTAGTGGTATCAGTCTTAAGTCATTCTTTCAACATCATCATCTGGAAAATTTCTCAAACTCGACAAACCTTAATACTTATATTCTGGTATTCTTCAGGCTGTTGCTGTTCTCTACATATTATCAGTGATTGGAACTTGCTGTAGCTTCTTGAATCTCTTTTACACAGGTAAAGCATCGCGGTATACGTTGATTGCACCATTAGGAATCAATACTTCATTGATAATGTACTCGTCTATTGTACTAACTAATTCTTATTTGGAGATCAAATTTAGGATTTCTGTGCATACAAACCTTGCCGATCGTATACGTTCGATACGAGGATGAGATCGATGAACTAGTTGGAAGAATTTTACACGAATCAAAGATGGCATACGGACGGTTTGATGAGAAATTTCTCAACAAGATTCCAAGAGGGCCAGTGCATAAGGAAAAAAAACTGTCGTGACTTGAAAGATACATCTACATAAATTGCATTTGATTGGCAGAATTGATGTCAATACAGCCCTTAAAAATTTTCAAGTTTTTCTTCCTCCTCATTCTGTATGATAAATAATTTCGGAAGGAAATCAAACATTGTGCTCAGACCAGAGAGTTTGAGTCAGTTTGTGCATATCAACATATACTATGATTTGTTCAATGACTTTCTCAATGTGGATGTTAATGTTGCCGAGCAATTTCTTGTGAAGGTTTATAGATACTTTCTTCTTCCAATCTCTTATTTTCTGTCAATGTTACGTCAAATTTAGAAGACATGACGAAGTAGGTACAAAAATTGAAAGAAGAAAAGTCCATGAAGGAGTATCTCATGATACTAGCTAACATGCTAATAGAGCAAAAACTTTTATGGCTTTGTTGTTGATTACGCATTTTACTAAAAAAAATGATATATCTTCTTTTAACTTATTAACAAGCAATAGAACATCTGCTGTGATTTTCCAAACATAATTGTAAACAATTGTAGATATGACAATGGTAGTGAGTTTGTTTCTCATGAATGACAACAACTGTTTTCTCTTAATGGCATTATACACCAAAGAACCACTACCTATACATCCCAATAAAATGAAGTTGTGGAGAGAAAATATAGAAATTTGCTTAATACATCCGTGAAACAAGAATTCATGCAAATTGGCTAAAAAGATTCTAGGGAAAGTGCATTTTAGTAGATACAACTCTTATTAATGAGATACCAGTAAAAAAATTAATTGAAAGTCTCCACATCACACTTTGCTCAACAAAACACTTTCATATTGTAACCTTCAAACCATATAATGTTTGTGCTATGTAACAATTCTTGATGACTCGGTTGACAAGATGGATGCTAGAGGTCGTTGGTGTATATATTTAGGGTATCTCTCAAATAAAAAAGGAGATAAGATTTTTGATCTTGTTGATAACAAACTCCCTGTGAGCAAGGATGTTGTTTTTCTCTCAACCCATCATCATGTTTGTTTCCTTCAATTCCATTTTTTTGATACATTTGAAGAAAATATTACTTCTCCATGTGTAGTTATTTCTTCGGGACTAGCTCAATCACACCTTTTTAATCAAACACAATCCATTTCCTTAGGTTCTACCAATTTACATCCTTATGACCAAACACATATTATTACTTTGCCAAATATTCGAAAATCAAAACTAGTGAAAAAAGACCACCAATTTGGCTTAAGGATTTCATTCATAATGTTCATATTAGTACATCAACTCTAGCAAAAGCTTTTAGTGTATCACAGGTCCATTATATTCTCTTATCAACCCTCAGGCACCTCACTAATATCCAAAGGATTATGTGGCTTCTTTGGCTAATGTATTAGCTATATGTGAACCACAAAATGATCATGAAGTTAAGCATGATCCTAGACGGATAGAGGCAATGAATAAAGAGCTATTAGCTTTAGAGTCTAATAAGACTTGGGAAATAGTTTCTTTACCTCCGGGGACAAGGGCAATAGGATCCAAATGGGTATATAAAATTAAATACAAACCAGATGGATCTATTAAGAGATATAAAGCAAGGTTGGCAGTGAAAGGTTATAATCAAGTTAGGGGAATTGACTATGTGCATACTTTTTCCCTTATTGCAAAATTGACTACTATACAATTGTTATTGGTTGTCGCAATTGCGAAATAGTGGCATGTACATCAACTAGATGTGAATAATGTGTTCTTACATGATTTTTTAGATGAAGAGATATACATGGCACCTCTTGATGGTAACAATACAATATCTCTTGGTCATGTTTGTAAGTAAGTTTGTTCCTTGTACGGTTTAAAACAAGCCTCAAGGCAATGCAATAGAGAATTTATTGAGTTTATTACTTCACTTGGATTTGTATAATCCAAGAATGATTATTCTTTCTTTACCAAAAAATGTGGTGATGAATTTTTTGTTATTTTGGTTTATGTGGATAATGATTTGGTAACAAGTAATTCTCTTTCAGCTATTTGTGATGTGAAGCATCCAATTGCTAAGACATTCACTATAGAAGACTTAGGAGATGTTAGATTTTTCTTGGGAATTGAGGTTTGTAGAAAAAAGAAGGTTTTATGCTCAATCAAAGAAAGTTCTTGTTGGATATATTACAAGACGTGGGATTAATAGTTATTAAGTTAACTAAAGTGCCTTTATTCTAGGACTTCATCTTGATCATACATCAAGAAATTTACTTTCTAATCCCTCTCGTCATCGAAGAATAGTTGGGTGACTTTTATATCTTACTATCACTCGACTTAATATCTCTTTTATTGTGCAACGATTAAGCCAATGTGTGGCTAATCCTCACACAACTCATTATCAAGTTGCAATGCATGTTCTCCACTCTTTGAAAGAATCATTTGACAAAGAGCTCTTTTATTCTTATTCTGCATCACTCGAATTGCATGAATTTTCAAATGCTAATTGGGGAGCCAATGTTTTTCATCGCAAATCTTTGTTCAAATTTTGTTTGTTTCTTGATACTTCCCTCATTTCTTGCAAAACCAAGAAACAAGTTATGGTATCTACGTCTTCTATTGAGGCAAAGCATAAAAGTATGGCATCTGCTACTAAAGAACTTCCAATGCTATCTTATTTACTTTAAGATCTACATATGCCAATTTCCAATCCAATCACTTTGTATTTAGATAGTTGATTGGCTTAATTAATTATAGAAAATCCATGCTTACATGGATGAATGAAACATATAGATGTGGACATACATTTTATAAGAAACCATATTTCTAATGATTTTCATTATATTTCACATATTCCTTCTCATTCCCAAGTGGCCAACTTAATGACAAAGGCACCCAGTGATTCTCAATTGCAGAATTTTTAGTGATTGTATTGATTTATTTATTAGGTGTGAATTTTGTTCTCTCCCACACGTGTGATGAATGCATCTATATATAAACACATCATGTCCCCCGTAACAAACAAACTAACTCATTTCCACAACTCCATCTTCCACCATATGTTTTCTTTCGTACTCTTCCATTAAGCATGCTGAGTTCTTCCATGTAGAATGAAACAAATCAAATGTTTTAGATACTTCACAATAATCATTTATAAATACATAGTATTTCAAAACTATGGGATGCCACAAATCTTAAAAAAAGGCATTAAAATCATAAAATCTTTCAAGTAAAATACGGTGATTTATTAAAGCTAAATCTTGGAAACGGAGAACATAGTGGATTTGCTATCCAAAGTTTGCCTAAAGTTGAAGGATAAATTGCATTCATAATCCCTTAGCTTTTCTTTCCTTTCTTTTTTTTTTTTGTCTTTTTACATTTTTCGTTTTCATTTTGCATTTTGCCATCGTTGGTTCCAAATGAAGAATTGTGTTCCCAAATTTTTCAAAAAATTGCTTTACAATCAATATTTTTGTTATTTTATCTAGAGTGAGCAATACAAAATGGATAAAATAGAATTTCCTATCCTACAATCCTACTCAATAGGTGTATGTTATGAAAATCTAGAAATTGAATTTATTCCATAATACTTGTTGAACCATGTTGAAACCTATATTTTATAAAAACAACAAATTTCATGATATCTTGTGAAATCTAGAAGTTTTTTTTTTCTTATACTCAAAGTATTATTTGCCATTTACGTCCAAATCATAACGTTAAAATTACAAGCTAAATCACTTCTAATGATAAATTATAAAAATACAACAAAACATAAATCATAATTGTAGGTTCCAATTTAGATATCAAGAGGAGGTGAATTGATATCTATTAAAAATTTAACCTTTTTCGAAAATATTTCAAACAAAATTAAACCCCTTGAGATATTTTTAATGGCTTATAGCATATGATTAATATTCAAAAACAAAACATGGCAGTTAAATAAACAAACTATAAAAATAAAAGATGGGGATAGAAGATCAAGCTTAGGATTTTATAGAGATTCCACCTTTTGCATCGGTTCTCTATTTTAGCTCCATAGCTAGGGACTTGGTCATCTACATCGGTGTCATTCCACTAATCCAATAAATAAAATATGAAAAGTTACAATCGGTCTGCCAAACACTTCGCGTTTTACAATCTTTACTTTGCCTCTCTAACCTAAAACTTGGCTAACCCATAAAACTATAGAAAACCACTATAACTAGCAACCTTTTAAGTAATAAAAAATCTTGAGGAAACTAAAAATAAAGATCCTCAATATCTTTTACACTAAAAAACAGAACATTAAAATAAGTTCTAAAGTAGTGTGAAGTATTTTTAGGGAAGTCTTTGTGTTTTTTATAGAGTGTAATTCTTAAGTACATTATTTTTTCGCTTTCTTCTAATTTGTTAAACCATCTAATATATTATATTCAATCTTCATTCTCTAAATGATCAACGAATCTTCTTCAAGTCTATCTTTAATTATCTGTTGATATTTTATCTTTAAAATTTGAACGTTGCTAGCTGTAACTTGAATTGTTGATCTATTAAGCATGTAATTTGTTAGATAAGATCCGGTTGTTAAGTTGATGGCTTCCTTGTTACTTATGGATAAACTTAGATATTTCAGTTCAAAATTCAAGTAGATATTTTGAGTGTGTTCACTTAAATATGTCTCTAACTTCCATCCTTATTTATAAGCTTAGTCGAATCTACTTAAGTTTAATGAGCTGCAACATCTTCTTCTCTTTCTCTATAAATATCCATGCCCATGTGCGCTGTATAAACATTTCTTAAAAAATAAACATAATAAAAAACTTCCTTAAAATTAATTGCCATGGATTCATGCACCAACTCAAGTGGAACAGAATTGGACATATTTCTTGAATACATCCAATAAGTGGAGTTGGACTTTCAATCCAATTCTATTATAGTCTAACTTATGTTCGAACTAACCATTCTGTACAAATCTCATTTTCACACATTCTCTAAGTTATTCTTTGAATATTTTTATCCTTGAAGTCTAAAATAGCTTCTGATATTGTCTTTGAGCTATTTATTTTTATTTAATCTGTACACTTTATAACCAAATCAATAAAACACTTAATTGTTTTGCTATCATCAAAATTAACAATAGAGAACTTAACTTTCTCCTTCCTTTTTTATGATAATAAAACCCTTTTTTAAAAATCAAATTTGAGAATATTAACACTCATAAACAATATTCACAATCACACATATTACACAAATCTAATGTTACACAAGTTTGCTAACATTATTGATTTTGGTTTGTATTTATTTTTACCTCTTCTCCCCTTTTTGTTATCATCAATATTGTACTTCCCCTCAGTTCATACAATATAATTCATAGTATAAAAAAAAAAACCAAAATTTTAAAAACATGTCAATCATGGAATATCAAAAATCATCTTAGTAACAGAAACATAGAATCTAATTACATAACAGAAATGTCTTAAAGATCTAATAAAGAAATAGAAATAAGATAAGGTCTTCTGATGACAAAATATCTATTGCTTAGGCTTAATACTTTTCTTTACTATACTCTTTTTAAGCCATCCTGTGGGCTTATAGGGTTGGATAAACAAGTATTGGGTAGATGTAGTTGGAACAAATGTTGTTTCAGTTAAAGGTTGTGCTGAAGCATTTTGAGTTGGATCCAAAGATTGATTAACAGGATTTGTGATGTCCTAAGGTGGATGGATCCTAAGATTAAGTAACAGAATCTATGATAACCTAAGGTGGATCCTAATGATTAGTTGGAGAAATGGGATGAGTTAGAAGAATGTTTGGAGAAGTAAGTGTGGAAGGGGAGGATAAAGGTGAAGTTTAAAGCTTCTACTCTACAACTGAAGGTTTGGACTAATCTTTTTGAATTAATTTAGTCTTTGGTTCTTGCAAGTCTTGTTTCATTTCATCTAGAATCTTTAGTCTTTCATTTAGAAACTTTTGTATTATCTATCTAACCATTTCTGTAAACATTGAGCTTTGGCTTGCTTACTCTTACTGGTTTGTTCCAATTTTCTTTACCAAAATAGTTTCTAAGTCACTTTCTAACTCAAAACCAGATTGCACAATTGCACCTTCCCTGATTTCAAATACCCCTCTAGTCATTGACTTATACCTAGGTTTCTTCTTCTTTTGTTTTTCAACCATTTTTTCTTTGCCCTTTCTCTATCCTAACTGCTCAATATCATCATCTTCTTTCTCCCCCTCAATCCTAGCCATATGTGAAAAATGAATATATCACCCTTCATCATTGGCCTCTTACTTTTTATTCCTAACATATATTCCCATGTGCTTAAAGTTCAATTCACCAATTTGTTTGGGATTGGGAAGTATGGGACATTGAGGTTCAACGAGAATCTAACCTTCTTAAACTTAAGCAATTTCATTAGCAAACTACCATAACACTTACTTCCTCTATTCTCGATTAGATGCCTTAACACTTGACTTACTAAGTCAACCTTCCTTTTTCTAAGTAAACCTAAGATTATAACTACATCCTCTTTTGAAATAGTTGTTAAACTCCCTTTCTTTGGAAAAAATGAAGGTAATGACCAATTTGTGTAACATCCTAATGAGCAACTCAAAATCTCACACAAATACATCTTTAGTATATGTAACCTCAATTCCATCATTTATTTCTTTAAAAACTTCCTTTTTAGACAATTGGACTAAATTAGAAACTTCCTTAAAAGATTTTAACTTAAAACAATCAACTATATCTCCTTTGGTAATCGAAGTCCTCTTCCCTAATAACTTAGTATCTAGCACATTTCTATCATTTATCTTCAAATTTTGATAAAAGTCCACAATTAACTCATCATATACCACTTCCTCCGTTGTAAATAAATTTTAAGATCCTAGTCTATCTTGAAATTCTTTGTAATAAAAACCATGTTTTTCAAAATAACTAAAATCAAGATACTAATTATCTAGAATCTCATCAAACTTACCTTTTTCTTTGAACACCAAGGTAGACTTCTTCATGGTTTTTGTTTTTGGATGCTTAAGAACAACTTTCTTTAGAGGAATGACCCTTTTTTGCCTTTGAGAAAAGCCTTCTTTTGTTTTGTAGATTCAGTAGTATGCTGTTCAGACACACTTACTAAAGGATTCTCACCGCTCCTGCTTTTGTTTCCAATAATGCTTTTTCAAGGATTGTGATTTTTTAAACACTTGGATGAACCTTCTTTAGGAATAGCAGGTACTTGATTTTGTGTAGCTTCTTGAATTGGTTTTTCACCCTGATTCTCGTGACCTTCAAGTTGCTCAATGTTTTCCCTTTACTTGTCTTGTTCAGTATTTCTAACTTCTTTGGGTTCTTTAGTCGTTTTATCATAATGCAAATTAGGGTTTTAATGGAAAGTTGTTTTTGGAGTTAGATTTGATAAGGTTCGTTCAGAACCTACACCATTCTCTTCAAGAACTAAGGTTATAGTTTAAGAGGGTTCTTGATTTGGTTGTAAACCAATTGAGTCAATTAATTCATCTATTATCTGAATGAAGGTTTCTAAGGGTTTGGATTTAAAACTTTTATTCATGATTCTTTAATATTTTCTTGGAGCTATTGTGAAATGCAGTTTATTAGGGTTTGATTTTTAGAAAAGAATGGAAATTGTTTTGAGAGGAAGTTGAAAAGTAAAGAAAGAGAAGATATGGAGAGAGAGGGAGAGATAGAGAAACATATAGCAATGGGAAAGTTCATTTACATAGGTAGAGGAGAGGAAATGAATACCAATACTTGGACATGGATAAAAAACCAATCCACTGAGATTTCATGGCCTACAACATAGATTAAAAAATATGAATGTGCAAAACACACAACTAAAGAATATTTTACTATTTTACAAAAACTTAACTTAAAGAATTTTTTATTTATCCTGTATAAACTTAACACATCAATAAATCAAACAATTATAAAATTTAACAAAAAGAGTAACATACACTAATTTTATTTCTAATAAATTTAAATCTAATTTTATCTAAGGGTTTTTTTATATATTTGCAAGTTAACTATCTATAGGCACAAATGCTACATTTAAATCACCACATGACACATGATCACGAATAAAATGATACTTAATTTCTATATGTTTTGATTTAGAATGATGCAAAGAATTTTTAGTTAAATTTATAATACTTGTAATATTACATTTTATAGGAATATTTTTATACACTAGACCATAGTGTCCCTGATAAGGGCACATTTTACTCATATTTTATTGAGTAAATCATGATAAATGTTTATTGATATTAGGGAAATTCAAGGAAATGGTACTTAATTATTCTTATTTTGATATTTTAGGTGTTTACGAGCTGGGAATGAACATGTGAGCAATTTTAAAGGAATCCTACACATTTGAAGTAAATTGGAATAAACAAAAGGCCGACCATTTGAAGAACAAGAGCAATGTCGACAAATATCACATAAAGGCCGCTGGCCTTTATGGCCAGCCTACATGAAGAACATCACCAACTTATTAGATTAGAAGCTGACAGCTTTCACATAAAGGCCATCGGCCTTACTACTGACTTACATGGAAAAATAAATAGCTTGAAGAGTTTTGAAGCCTTCCTTTTGTTGCTTGATATAAATACTTCCCAAGTCATTATTTGGGGATCTTGTTGTTATTTTTTGAACCCTAGAGAGAGTGGAGAGAGAGAACTTGTTCTTGTGCTGCAATTTTTAGTCGATTGAATTCATCAGAACCATCAAGGAAAGACTCCTTCATCAAGGATTTGCCAGGTTATTATATTGCGATTAATTTTGGTTCTATTAAATTGTGATCTTTGGGCTAGCAATTTCTTATTCAATTCATAGACCGAGTTTGTTATCAATTATGAATTCCATTACAGTAACTTCTTTGATTTATATTTGTGCTTTCAATTCCATGATTTTCTAAGCTTTTTTTTTTTTTTTAAGGGGGGGGGGGGGGGTGGGGAGGTTTGGGGAAGATGATGAAACCCTAAAATAATTAAGATGATGATTGTAGTTATATTATGAGACTGTTAGATATGTTGAAGATTCATATTGTAAATCCTATACTATAAATTCTTACTTCTTGTTTAAATTAGGATTATAGGAATTTTAATGACTCAGAAGGGAAATTAGGGATCAATAGGATTTCTTAATTAAGGTTGAATAAGAATTGCAGAAGCAGGATTATTTTAATTTGATTAGAAATTGTTTTAGGGCTTAATGTAATATTCTTGATTAGTTTCTCACTAAGGAATTAGGAGAAATTAGGATAGAATATTAGTTAACTATATAATTGGGAGATTTGTAGTTGAATAATAGAATCCTCTATTAATTTGTCTAGCGAAAGTTAATAAATTGATTTTGGGGTTTTGAGTTTTTAAAACTTGGAAAAGAATTAAAGACTTGCACAATTTCATATGAATATCCACATAGCTAAGAATCATTATAATATGATGGCAATTTGATTAGTGAAATTAGGGTGGATTCGGTTTTCCCACTTTCAATTGATATATTCTTATAACAATTCTCCTTGTTCTTAGTGAAAATCTAGGTTGATTAAATTAACTAGTAATTGATTAGTTAATTCTCTCAATTTGATTACCTAAATAATAATAGAACTGATATCGGTTGAGTACTTAATTAATCCTCATGGAATCAACACTCGACTCATTACTATATTACTTGATTTGACTCAGTGCACTTGTTGGTAGAATTCGCTTTTAAAAGTTTATATACATGTATAGTGGATCACTCTCAATTGTTATCACATTTTATAAGAATATTTTTATACTCTAGACCATAGTCTTTCAATAGTTGTTTTATCCACAATATTCGAGCACAACAATTTCCTATGGAAACATATTCAGTTTCTATAGTGAATAAGGCAACTAAATTTTTTTTCTTGGAGGACCAAGAAATTAATTTGTCCTCTAAGAATCGACAAGTGTCAAAAGTACTTTTTTTGTTAATTTTATATCCTACATAGCCTGCATCTGAATATCTTATCAAATCAAAAAGTTATTTTTTAGGATATCAAATACCTAACTTTGCAGTATGTGCAATATATTTAAAAATATGTTTTACTATAGCTAAATGTGCTTTTGTAGGATTTGCTTGAAATCTTGCACATATACATATATTAAAAGAAATGTTAGGATGTGAGGTAGTCAAATATAATAAGGATCCTATCAATCATCTGTATAATTTTTTGTTTACCATTTTGCCATTCAAGTCTAGATCTAACTTGGTTAATGTACTCATTGGTGTAGATGCTCTTTTAGTATTTTCAAAGCTAAACTTTGTGACAATCTAACAAGTATACTTCTCTTAATGTCTAAAAATCCCATCACTCGTTTGCTTTATTTACAATCTTAAGAAGTAATTTAACTTGCCCAACATTGACACCTTGAACTCGGCTTGTATCATCTTCAAAAATTGCCTGCAATATTCTTCATTAATAAAACCAAATACTATATCATCAATATAAATTTGTACAACTAAAAGACCTTGATCAAAATGTTTCAAAAATAAAGTTGCATCCACTTTACCTCTAAGAAAGCCATTTTTTTATCAAAAATTCACTCAACCTTTTGTACCATGCATAAGAGGCTTATTTTAGACCATAAAAAGCTTTCTTAAGTTTTTTTATATAGTCAGACTTAAATGGATCTTCAAATCTAGGAAGTTGATCTACATACACATTTTCTTTGATATATCCATTTAAAAATGCACTTTTTACATCCATTTGAAACAACTCGAAATTTTTGAAACATGCAAAAGTAAAAAGTAAACAAATAACTTCTAACTTTGCAACCGGTGCAAAAGTCTCTTAAAAGTCAACACCTTCTTCTTTTGAGTATCCTTTGGCCACTAATCTAACTTTATTTCTTATTATTTTACCATTCTCATCTAACTTACTTTTAAAAATCCACTTAGTAACTATTACCAATTTATCTTTCGGTTTGGGAACTAAATTCCATACTTGGTTTCTTTTAAATTGATCTAGTTATTCCTATATTGCATTTATCTAATCATTATCTCCTAAAGCTTCTTCAATTGATGTTAGTTCGAACTCAAATACCAAGGTAAATTGATTTTCTATATTTTTATAACTTGCTTTAATTTTTATTCTTGATCTAACATCTCCTAAAACTTTATCTATTGGATGATTTAGCAGTATTCTAGTTAGGGATGTCAACGGGACGGGTTTTGTCGGGTTCCCGACCCACCCGTCCCACTAAAAACCCTATAGGGTTTGGGACGGGTTATAGGTTTCATTTTAAAAACCCTGTAGGGTTTGGAAAGGGTAGTGAGACAAACGTTAAACCCGTTGGGATCCCAAACCCGTTAACATATATATATATATAATTTAGTTAATAAATTATATTATTATATATTTAATAAAAAAATTTAAGGGATTACTATAGTGAACAGTATAGTTTTCACAAAACACACGGCCATGCCTTCAACCGTGTGTGCTTCTGTGGGCGTGTTTCCCTGACACACAGCCGTGCTCTTTCCCTGTTCCTTCCAAAAAGCACATCTGTCTATGCTGTAGACAGACACATACGTATTACATAGCGAGTAGAGTAGCAACAGTGAGAGTGTGAGACCAAGTGACCGACTGACCGAGACAACATACACACAGACATAGGTCACAGCTGAGCACTTGACTCTTCAACACTGCACAGAGCCATAGACCGTAGACACGACTCGCACTTTGGCACTCGTTTTCACGTTTCACCACACAGACACGGTGACACACACCGAGCCAAGCCACCCACCCACGACGGTACGACCACAACCACGGTCCACTCCTAACTCAACTCACAGTCACAGTCCACTTCCACTCGACGTGTACGGTCCACATCCACTCGAAATTTAAGACGCAACTGTAGAAACCCTAGATCTAGCTGGAATTGGAACTCGATCTCGCTCTTATCGTCGCCCTCCTCCTGTGTAAGCTGTCATCGCTCGTTGCACGCATCAGCATCAGCTCGATCTCGTTCGGTCACCATCGCACTCGCTCGCACTGTCAGGTACTGGGAGATTGTTATCTTTTAAGCTATGATGATGCTATACTATTATCTGTTATTATAGGCTTCTCTAGGAAGATCAAATGAGAAAACGTAAAAAATTGGTTACTGGATTAGGAATTCGCTTTCCTTCATATTAATTTTTTGCCACTTGCCTCTCTCACACAACCGTATGTGTAAAACCTAAGCAAATAACACATGGTCGTGTCTCAGACCGTGTACTCAATCGTGTGTACTTCTGTGGATTTTCCAAGCTCAACACACGGTCGTGCCTTCAATCATGTACTCAACTGTGTGTGCTTCTGTAGATTTTCCAAGCTCAACACACGGCCATACCTTCAACCTTGTGTGCTTCTGTGGCCTTGTTTCCTTGACACACGGCCATGCTCTTCCCCTGTTCCTTCCAAAAAGCATTTTTCTTCGTGTTTTCTTATCCGATCTCAATCCAAGTTGATATCTTCTCTCAAAATAGTGGTCCTTAGTTATGAAACTAATAAATGATTTTTATGTTCTTGATTTTATGGGAATTTTTTCTTTGTTTGATCATTGTTTCTCCCAAATACTCATTTCTTAGGATGCTTATATCTTTTTTTGTGATTGTAGCCACATGATTTACCATAATGCATTTTATCTGCAAAACTTTTGTATTCATTCTATTTAATGTCTTGCCGTGGTGTCACAGATGGAGGATTATGCATTTGATTCTTTTATTTGTATTTTGTTTTCATACTTGCTGGCACTTGTATTTATGTTGAAGATGAATGTTATTTTTGTTTACTTTTATATAATATAGAAATGGACGAATTTGATATGCCCATTGATGCACATCCCATTAATGTTGAGGAAGAGGAAGGTCCATTACCATTACTTGGATCTGAAACAAAAGCACCAACAACAAATCCCACAAGCACAACAAGTTCTCAAGTAGGAAGCAATGCCGATCAACGTGATAATCCCAATAAACGTAAGTTAACTTCTCTTGTATGGAATGATATGGTGAGAAAAACGGTTAATGGGGAGGATGTTGCTATCTATAATCATTGTTCCAAAACACTAAAAGCAGGTAGTAAACAAGGAACTAAGCATCTGCGTAATCATTTGGAGAAGTGTATACAAATGAAGAAGCAGAAAGACATAAGGCAATGCTTACTATCCATTGAGAAACGACAAAATGAGAATGAGAGTTGTTTGAACATAGGAAATTGGACTTTCAATCAAGATATTTGTAGGCAAAGACTTGCAAAAGCAATAATTGTTCATGAATACCCCATTTCAATAGTTGAGCATGAGTATTTCAGGGATTTTCTTGAAAGTATGCAACCACTTTTTAAGCATGTTAGTCGGAACACCATGAAAAAGGAAATCATGAACATCTATAATGGGGAGAAGGAAAAATTGAGAGTGTTGTTGAAAGCACTAAATTCTCGAGTTGTAGTAACAACGGATTTATGAACATTAAATCAGAAAAAGGGGTATATGACTGTCACAGCACACTTCATTGATCATAATTGGAGACTTCAAAATCGACTCATGGAGTAAGATTCTTTACTTATATTATCTTTTCTTAATCAATAATGGAAAATTATCTTATATTAACATTTTTTATATTTTCATGCAGTTTTTTGTATGTTCCAATGCCACACACAAATGAGGTGCTTGTTGATTGTTTGTTTAACTCGTTGATGAGATGGGGATTAGATAAAAAAATTATCTACAATTACTGTAGATAATTGTTCTACGAATGATGCAATGATTACAACTTTGACCATGAAATTAAGAAGAGATGAGTTAATTCTTCGGGGAAAGGTCTTGCACATGCGTTGTTGTGCGCATATTTTAAACTTAATTGCAAAGGAGGGTGTGGCCGTAATAGAAAGTGCGATTGAGAAGGCCCGTGATAGTGTTGCATTTTAGTTGGCGACACCATCAAGAGTCGAGAAATTTAGAGAAGCATGTAAGCAATTAGATATTCCATATGATAGAAAGCTCGCCTTAGATTGCAAAACTCGGTGGAACTCTACATATGACATGTTGATGATAGCCATTGGATACAAAGAAGTTTTTTATAAAGTTCAATTTATGGATAGACATTATAAATGTCTTCCCACCGATGATGATTGGGAGGTAGCAGAAGCAATTTACTAAAAGCTAGCGATCTTTTATGAGGTAACCAATATTTTTTCTGGTACCCAATATCCAATTGCAAATTATTATTTTGAAAAGGTTTTTGAGATTAGAGAATCATTGGTTGAATGGAAAAGCTCTTCAGATGTGAATACTAGAATGATGGCGGGGAAAATGTTTGATAAGTTTGAAAAATATTAGGGTGATGTACACATCATTATGGCTGTTTGTACTGTTTTGGATCCATGTTTTAAGATGAAGGCCGTGGATTTTGTGTTTCCTTCTATTTATGGAGTAAATGCATCTGTAGAGATTCAAAATGTTAGAAACATTTGTTACGAGTTAGTTCATGAATATCAATTAAGGGGTAGATCTCAACTTTCTAAAGGTTTGAATAGTAGTAGTAGTAGTTCTTCTGGGAACACTTCAACAACCACTCAAACTGTTCCTTTCGATTCTTCAAGAAAATTAAGGTTGGTGCAATTCTTGAGCACTGTTAATACTGATGGCCAAGTCAAGTCGGAATTGGATCACTATTTAGAAGAAGTTATGTTACCTTAGACTGATGATTTTGATATTCTTAGCTGGTGGAAAGTAAATGGAATTAAATATCCTACATTACAAGAACTAGCTAAAGATATGTTGGCTATTCCTGTGTCTATGGTTGCTTCTGAGTCTGCATTTAGTACTAGTGGACGAGTAATTAGCTCACATAGAAGCATACTAAATCCTGATACAATAGAAGCATTGATGTGCAGTCAAAGTTGATTATCAAATGAGATAAGAGGTAAAAATTTTGATTATACAATAATAAGTTCTTTTATACATGAAGCAACTATTATTTGTATAATCTCTAATGTGTTTTATGGTGTTTTTTCTCCCTTCAATAGGTTCAAAAATAGATGATGAAGAAGATGGGATTTGAAGACACTGAGAATCAATTGTCAAGTAAGAATTCCTAAAAATATAAGATTAATGTTTTTTCTATATGTGTTTAGAATTTTTCTATTTCTATTAACACTTTTTAACTGTATTTTTTTTATGTTATTTATTAAGTTACACGATTGGTATAGTAATTTTATTTTATTATAATTAAAAATGTTTTTACGTCGACAATTTTATTTATCAACATGTAGATTTTCAAATAATATTAAAATACATATCATTAAATACATTGAAAGTGCAAATATTATTTATTTTTAAGAACATAAGCTATATTTTATAAAAATAATCATAATGAATAAGTAAAAATTTTAAATTAATAATAGAATTATTTTATTTAAAAAAAAATTCTAATGGGTTTGGGACGGGTTTCGGATTACTTATTCAAACCCTGTAGGGTTTGGAAAGGGTAGTGGGTATTTCATAAAAAACCCTATAGGGTTTAGGCCGGGTTTGGGAATCCCCATAGGATAATGGGACGGGTAATGGGATTACTGATCCCGGCCCAAACCCGTCCCGCTTACATCCCTAATTCTAGTTGATTTAGATAGACGTTGAGTCATCCGTAAAGTTTCTAATCTACTCTCTAATGAATCATCTGACATAGGTTTCCACCTATTTCCAATATTAAGTTTGATATAGGTATTTGTTAAACTATTTAAGTAAGGTTCTGATCTACCGGTAACATTAGGCTTAATAGAACATTTTGAGGGATCTTCTAACTTAGTCTGTATTTTATCTTTATTTTGCTCACTCCTCTTATTCTTTTCGTAAATTGGGAGAGATTTATCATTGGATTCATTGGCTTTTTTTTCAATAAACCTAACATTTATAGACTCTTCTAATATTTTAAAGGTTTTATTAAAAATTCAATAAGATTTAGAATTCATAGAATATCCAAGGAAAATAACATTGTCTGCCCTCTCTTCAAATTACCCAAAAGCTCACTAGTTTTTATCACAAAGCACTTGCATCCAAACACATGAAAATATGACACGATTGGTTGTCTTCCTTAGAAGATTTCATAAGAGGTTTTATTTGTCAAGGACCTTACATAAACACGATTAATGACATAATATGCTATAGAAACTTCTTCGGCCCAAAAATATTCTACTATGCCACTCTCATTCAATAAGGTCCTTGTCATTTCTTAGATAGTTTTATTCTTACATTCCACCACTCCATTTTGTTTTGGATTGTAAGGTGTAGAAAAGTTATGATTAATGCCATTATTTTCACAAAAAGTAATAAAATCAAGATTTTTAAATTCTTTTCCATGATGGGCTTATTATGTAAAAGCCTTTTTCATTTGAATTTGCTTTGCAAAATTTTTAAAAGTATCACTTTTATAACATAAAAATAGCACTCAAGTAAACTTTGAAAAATCATCAACAATCACAAATTCATATTTATTCCCACCTAGACTTAATGTCCAAGTTAGACCAAATAAATCCATGTGAAGTAATTCCAATAGCTATTTGGTAGAAATAACATTTTTACTTTTGTGTGAAATTGATATCATTTTATTTTTCACACAAGTAGCATAACAGAGATCTTCCTGAATATTTATTTTAGTAAACCATGAATTAAATTTTTCTTTGATAATTTTTCTAATAGATGAAAATTTACATCTCCTAACTTCTTATGCTATAAAAAAATATTATCATTTATAGATAAAAAACATTTTTCAAAACCTACCTCAAAAGGTTTTATCATATATACATTCTTTTTCTGAAAACCTTCAAACAACTTATTACCATTCATATCATAACTTATACATTTATTTTGTTAAAAAATGATTTTATATCCCTTATCACACATCTAATTAAGGCTTAAAAGATTATGCTTTAAGCCTTTCACAAGAGAAACATTATCAATTGTATGAGGAGGAAAACCAATCATACTTATTGCAACTATTTTACCTCTACTATTGTCACCAAACTTTACATAACTATGTTCATTCCATTTTAATTTTGTGAACAAAGAAGCATCACCTATCATAGACCTCGAACAACTACTATTGAGGTACTAAGTTCCTTTTAGCTTTACTTCGTGTTCCTGCACACATTATAAACAAATCAAACTTGCTTATGAACCCAACAAAACTTAGGTCCATTAAAATTCAAGCTCGTGTTTTCTTCACTTGATGGTTACTAAGCTTGGCATTCTTGTAAAAACAGTATTTTTTTATATGTCCTAACTTGTTATAAAGAAATGCTTAGTTTTGGTTTGGGTATCTTCTAATGTACCTTTTGCAGTATTCTCTAACATATCCTTTGACAAGATACTTCCTATTTTGTTTAGGATACCTTTTGATATTCTCTCTACATTTTTCAACGTCCACAAATTTTCCTTTTCCTTTATTATTATTAACATTATCTTTAATCAATTCCATTTTAAGTTTAACAAAAACTGTTTTATTTGTATTAGAAAATTTTTCTTCATTGTGAAAAAATCAACATTTGGAGTTTTCTATCATTCTCACTAAACTTTTGAAAAGTATTCTCAATTGATTTTAATAACCGATTTACTTGTATTATCAACCCTTTTATTTCTTCCTTCAAAACCAAGTTTTCATTTACTACAACTTCTGTAGATACAAATAAGTATCTATTATCATTCTTGAGAATATCCTTCTCATCTATCAAACATTTGTTAGTTTGAGTTAGAGCATCTTTTTCTTTTCTCAAGGCTCTATTTTCTACATCTACTCGTGAAATCCTTTTATTAGCCTTAGAAAGAGCTTTTAGTAGTTTACTTATCTCTGTACAAATATCATCAAATAGTTCTTCCTCAAATTCACATTTAGTTTCAAGTTCTGAGCTTACCTTTAATAGCACCATCAAACAAATGTTTACTTCTTCAGTTTCATCATAAGTAGATTTTAACTCATTCTCTAACTCGTCCAAATCACTCCATGTTGTAATCAAGGACTTGTTTGTTTTCTTGTACTTCCATAGTTTCTTAATGAAGACTAGACACTCATATTTGATGTATTCGACTTTCTTGCACTTTTAGTACACTAGTTCTTTTTTCTTCTTTTTCTTTAAATCCCTTTCTTGTATCAATACTACTTTTGTTAGATTTAAAACTTTTAGTAAATGACTTCTTACTTCTTTTTCTAAGTAATTTATTAAGGTACCTTGCTAGAAATGTGACATCTTTATCATCATCAGATGACTCTTTATCACCTAAGTCATTCTTTGAGTTTTGAGCTTTGAATACAATGGATTTTCTTTTAAGTTCCTTTGAGATACTCTTTGCCTTTAATAAGTCTGCTTCATATGCCATTAATTTGCTACAGAATTGGCTCAAAGTCAACTTCTTCATGTCACACGCTTCCTCTATTGTAGTTTTCTTCACATTCCACACTTTAGGAAAAACTCTTAGCATATTACAAATTAACTCTACATCATCAATATTTTTACCAAGAGAAGAGTACTCGTTAGTATTTGCAGTAAATCTACTAAATGAATATTTAATTTCCTCATCAGGTAACACTTTGAAGGTTTCATATTGCTACATTAATGAGTCAATCCATGTTTCCTTGATTGACTCAATGTCTTCATATGTTTGTTCCAACGTATCCTAGATTTCTTTAACTGTTTTACAAGAATAGATTAGATAAAACTCAAATTGTGTAATTTTAGATAAAAGCAAATTCTTAGCCTTTGAATTATGTCTAGCCTTTTCAATATCCTATGAATGTACGACTAGATCTAGAACTTCAAGATCTCCAGTTTGAATTATAGTTTAGGTTTGGAAATCAAATGCTCACATATAGGCCTCCATTCTGTATTTCTAACAAGGATAATTAGTACCATAAAAAAATTTAGTCATTTGATCTTGACTCTAAATGATATTAGAGCATGGCTTTGATACCAATTATAGGTCCCAATTTAGATATCAAGAGAGTAAATTGATATTTATTAAAAATTTAACCTTTTTCAAAATATTTCAAACAAAATTAAACCCTTTAAGATATTCTTAATGGCTTATAGCGTGTGATTAATGTTAAAAAATAAACATAGCAATTAAATAAACAAACTATAAAAATAAAAGATAGGGATAGAAGATCACACATAGGATTTTATAAAGATTCCGCCTTGTGCATCAATCTTCTCTTCCAACTCTATAGCTGGGGATCTAGTCATCCACACTAGTGCCATTTCATTAATTCAATAAACAAAATATACGAAGTTACAACCAATCTACCAAATACTTCAAGGTTTACAATATCTACTCTACCTCTCTAATTGAAACTTGGCTAATTTACAAAACTATAGAGAACCACTATAACTTCTCTTAACTACAACTATCAACCTTTCAAGTAATAAAAAATCCCAAGGAAAATAACAATAAAGATCCTCAATAGTTTTTGTGCTTAAAAACAAAATATTAAAATAAATTCTAAAGTAGTGTAGAGTAGTTTCTAAGAAAATCTCTAAGGTTTCAATAGAGTATAATTCTTGAGTACATTGTTTTTTTCTTTCTGTCTATTGATTTTTTAAATCATCTATATATATTATATTTGATCCTCATCCTCTAAATGATCAACAAGTCTTCTTTAAGTCTATCTTTAATTTGCCATTGATATCTATCTCCTCAATTCTTGGACTTGATATTTTATCTTTAAAATTTAAATGTTGTCAGTTGCGGTTTCAATTGTTGATCTATTGATCATGCAATTTGTTACAGAAGATTCGGTTGTTAAACTGATGACTTGCTCTTTACTTGTGGATAAACTTGGATATTTCAGTTTGAAATTCAAGCGAATGTTTTGAATGGATCACTTGGATATGTCTCTAACTTCCATCTTTATCCATAAACTCGGTCAAATATCCTTGAGTTTAATGAGTTGCAATGTTTTTTTTTTTTTTCTGTTTATTTATAAATATCCATATCCATGTGCTTTGTAAATCTAGAATAAAAAGATAAAAATAAACATTTCTTAAAAAATAAACATAATAAAAAACTTTCTTAAAATTAATCCACATGGATTCATGGACCAACTCAAGTGGAATAGAATTGGACATATTTTGCAAATGCACCCAATAAGTGGAGTTGGACCTTCAGTCTAGTTTTATTATAGTTCAATTTAAGTTCAGATCAACCATTTTGTACTAATGTCATTTTCACGCATTCTTTAAATTATTCTCGAATATTTTTATCCTTGAAGTTCAAAACAGGTTTTGATATAGTCTTTGGGCTATTCTATTTACACTTTATAACCAAATTAGTGAAACTCTTAATTGTTTTGTTATCATCAAAATAAAAATAGAGAACTTAACAACAATATTGATTTAAGAGGTTTAAAATGGATTTTACTATCTAACTTAATGTTTGTCTAAAGAAGAGGACTATATGTTAGGTTAACTAGGTTAAATTCTCATTATACAAATTATATTTATTAAGTGATATTGTACAAACTTCGAGTTTAAGGTACTATGGATAAATTGAGAAATTGCAAAGGTCAACATATAACTTGAAACCAATATTGTAGAATAATATAGGTTTCAAGACAAGTCCTAAGGTAAGTATAGGTTATATACATTGTGACTTATCTTATGACCAAAAATTTGAAACCATAACCTAACATGTAATATATACCTCAAAGCCTACCATAATCATGTAGATGCAATAAGTTTCAATGATTTATAGACTTCAATACTCAACTTTACTTTTATCCTTAAATTAGTATAGAAATAACAATTTTGTGGAAAATGGGGAAATAGTAGAGTTATTAGCACCTACTGGAAGTGAAGATCCAAGTTTTTTTGTCTTGTTTGGCTATGTAGCCTTCACTAACTTCTTCAACTAGATGCAGTTGAACTTTGTAGGTGTAACCTAATATGTTTGAGTCAACAATTTTTAACATGTTTGTATGTAATGATTGGATGCTTAAGAACTTTGTGTTTTGTTTATTTTTCTGATTATGAATTAAATTATGTGCTTTTACTTAAAAAATAATTTGTTGATTTTTTTATTTGCATTAGAGGAAATTATATTTTCTATTTGAATTTTATATTTATTTTACTCTCCTTTTTCCCCTTAACACATTCTTCATCCTTTTGGTTTCACTTTCACATCCACTCTCTCCTTTCAACTTGTGCAAATTATCAAAATTATACACACGCTTCTCATATAACAAAATACTAGAAAAAAAAAAAAAGAGGGGAAATGAAAGGAAAGTGAAGTCTAGTAATGTGAAAAAGAGAAAGAAAAAAAGTAAGGGAAATATTTTCCCTTTCTATATTTGGCTAATATTGCCTTGTGAGAAAAAGGAAGGCAAGATAAGTTAAAATGATCTTTATCTAAAATGCACTACTTTCTTTATATTTCTATGTTTCCTTTTATTTTTCATAAGGGCACTTTAGTAATATTATATACATATCTCTCTCTCTCTCTCTCTCTTTTCCCATCACTTTTTCATTTCACACCATATTAGGAGGAAAGTATTTTAGTTGTAAAGAGGAAAATTTACCATACATTTTCCCCTACCTTCCTAATCTATTCTTTTTGCCTAACAAACATATATTTACTCCTCGTTCCCCCCCACCCTTTTTTTTTTCCCTTCCCATCACCCTTTTCCAAACATAGGATAAGGGTGTCCTTATTAAGGGTTTTTGGCCCAATTGTATGAGTCAAGAACTCCACCTTAAGGCCTTGCACCAATAAAGTAAGTCTTCAAATTTTTGCTTAAGAGTTGTAATTTCTTTTCTTTTTTTTGTGTTAGTTTTATATACTTTTATAATGTGAGCTTTGTAAATAATACAAATAAATATTAAGTAAGAAACTCATGAATAAAATAAAGCTTGTAAGATATTAACATGACATTTATCCCTAATATACCACATCATTTTCCTAATGACCTCTCTTTCCTTTATAGATCTCTACACTTTATTCCTAACTTATTTATGAAAGTTCTTTACCAATTATTTAATTTTTTATGAGTCTCATTTTCTCATTACTTTTAATCTAATACTTTGATTTCTTATAAAGATAATTTTATTATTAATAATAACATAATAAATAAAAATAGAAAATAAAAATTATAATTGTATATTATTAATATTTAATTTATTATTATTAAGAAAAAAATTGTCAAAAAAAATATTATATATATAAGGATAGTACTAAACAAGAACCGTGTATTGTACATGCTTTTACACTTTGTTTGACATAAGAAAATGATTTAGAAATAAATGAATAAGGAAAGAACAAAGGGAGAAGGAGTTATAGAAGGAATTCATTCATTTCAATATACTTGGTTAATTGAGAAAAAGAAAATGTAATGAATTCTAATTATTATATAAAACAAAATAGAGTATAATGTATAATTATTAAAATGCCTATAAAAATAATAACATTTACTTAATAAATAAATTATCTTGTCTTTTGTTTTAACAAAATAAAGAACAAATGGGTAATTGTAAATATTTTCTTCCCTTTTTTTTCCTTATCCTCTCCAATTTCGTGCGCGCGCGGGGGGTGGTTTGGGAATTAGTGTGGACCTAAGTAATTATTTCTCTCCAATTTCCCTTTTTTTCCATTTTCTCTCTTGCTCAAATAAAGAAATTATAAAATTTCTCCCTCAATTTCCTCTCCTCCACTTTTCCCTATCCCAAACGTAGTGTTAATGAAAGAAGACGCTCTAAAAACAACCCATCACTGATAGAAGTACAGGACATCAGCATTGCAAGATTCACCCATCATCTAAAAACTTCACATCCCTTTCATTTAAGGGCAGTACAAAACAGACAACCCCAACAAAGACCGCAAAGACCCTACCAATGGAGCCATTTGTCGCCAGTCTTTCCCTGAGCTAAATTTTCCCCAACTCTCTTTACTTAATTGCCTTCAGGCTTCACGGGTCACACCAAGATTTCCATGACGTAAGGAGTGAAAGAGAGGGGGGTTCATGTATTTTAAACACAGTACAGACATCAAACACATGTTTCCTCAGAAAATGTCCTAGTTTTTCACTATTGAACCCTCCCAATGCTAAGTTCTTCTCGCTTGACTTTCACTTATGGCGACTATCTCCACTACAATAACCATCATCTCTCACCTCTCGGCTCCCCCAAATCCTCACCTTTCCCACCCAAATCAAGGTATTTCCTTAAAAGTTCTCATTTTTTCTCCTAAACTTCACATTTTTAATAAAAGACTTTCTTAAAGTTCACATCTTTACTTCCTTATTTTTGCAGGTACCTCAAACTGGTGGTCTGCAGTGCACAAACCCAACAAAACTCAAAGCCCACCAACCTCCGGGTGGTGTTCGCCGCCGGAGGCACCGGTGGCCACATATCCCCGGCGGTTGCCATTGCAGATGAGCTCAAAACCCAAAAACCCAACACCCAAATCCTCTTCATCGGCACATCCAATAGCATGGAAAGTACTGCAATACCCTCTGCAGGTTATGACTTCACTTCAATCCCAGCTTACTCTTTAACACGCCCCTTATTCTCTCTCCAAAACATACTCATCTTTCCTTATAAACTGTTCAAGTCAGTCCTCTTTAGTTATAAAGTATTGAGTCGTTTTAATCCTCAGATTGTTGTTGGTACTGGTGGATATGTGGCTTTTCCCACTTGTCTTGCAGCTTTCCTGAGAGGGGTTAAGTTTGTTATTCAGGAACAGAATGCATATCCCGATCTTGCGAATTGGGTGCTTTCTTATTTTGCTGATGTAGTTTTTGTTGCTTTTAATTCAACTGTGGATTCATTTCCTAGAAAGGATAAGTGTTTGGTGTGTGGGAACCCGGTCCGGTTGCGATGCGGGAATGAGGTTTCAAAGGCCGATGTGCTTTCGCATTTCTTTAAAACGGTGGTTAATGGAATTGATGTTTCCAAGGCGAAAGTCGTGTTAGTCCTTGGAGGGTCTTTAGGGGCTAATACCATTAACATTGCCATGTTGAATTTGTACTATCGGATGTTGAGTGAGAATGAGAATTTGTTTATTATATGGCAAACCGGCGTGGAATCTTTTATTGAGATGGAGAGCCTTGTTAGAGATCATCCACGACTGTTGTTGAGGCCGTAAGTTCACTTACTCTGTTGTTTTTTGAGGACATACTCCTTTTTTTTTTTTTTTTTCATTTTGCTGGAGTGAGTTCCTTAATGTTTTTAGTATATTGGTACCATTTGTAGCTGATAAAAGCTAGTAAAGTAAGTACTTAGAAAGGTAAAAAATTGGATGCTGATCATATGATTCCGGGGACAGCATAGCAATCTTTTTGGCAATTTAGATGTTGAATATACCTACAATGACAAGAATTTAATATTTAATGTTCCGTAAAATGACTTCTTGTGGGTGCACATTTTTAAAAGACGATGGTTTTATATGCCAATGGAAAGTTTTACGTACTTGTGACCTTTTCTAAATTTGATTTCCACATATGAATTGATAGATATAACGTGTATGGATAGTTTCACCTTGACTTCAGAAACTTCTCTTATTTCTCCAAACTCATTATCTTTTCTGTATTTGCATCTATGAGGACGTATGGCTGAGGGATGATGGTTTCTCGGCTTATTACAGAACAAGGGGTGCATAACTTTATTGTTTGGACTTATCTGAACTTCTTCAAGCCTTTTCCTTATGAAGTTTTATTGCACTTTTTTCTTTCCAGAAATATAATTTTATACTGGATGAGGCACATATGCACATTCATTGATGTAAAATGTAATGGAGTTTGTAAAAACTGTCAATACTGAAATAAAACGTACAAATTGAAATTCGTGGGATTGTCTGCTATGACTCCTTAAGGTGCTTCCAAATTCATGTTTCTGATAGTGGACCATGATATGATGAGATTAGTAGTGTCACCTTCTATTTTTATTCTAGGATAAGCTAATAACAGCAGTTGCAACATTTTTGTGATCTGGTATGCCATAATCTGATGCGGCTCTACATCTTGCAGGTTCTTGCGCTCCATGGATTTTGCATATGCAGTTGCGGATTTGCTTATTTCTAGAGCTGGTGCCATGACTTGCTCTGAAATCTTGGCTGCTGGAAAACCTGCTATTTTGGTATATATCCAAAAACTAAAGATTTGCTTTTCTCTGTCAAGTAAAAATTGTCCATAGCAATCACCCAAAGTATCATTCATAGCTTAAGCTTGCACTAGAATAGTGTGTCTGACAAATGATGACTGGATAATATGATAACAGGTTGGGAAATTTAACTTGCCTCTACTTTTGCCTCCCAATTCATAAGAGAAACTGTTGGCAGCAATACATGCTACATCAAGTGCTTGTAATTGTAATTCCCTCTAAATTCTAATGCCAATACATGTTGCTTGGTAGCTGGATGTTATTTCGATGACCTTTGACTTGGAAGGAGGAGGGCACATCACAGCTTTCATTGGTGACATTAATTTGCTATGTTCGTAGGTTGTTTTGCTCCCATGCTATATCAACGAAATTTTATCTGTTCATGGAATGAAGAGAGTATAGGAACATATTGAAATTACGGTTGCCTTAAATTCTGATATATCTGTTTACAATGGTTGAGTGTTGGTTATTTGCTGGAAGAAAGTCTTGTTGATTCGTTGTGATGAAGATGATTCTGCTAATTATAAATTAAGATGATGGCTAAGCAATCATGGAGCATGTAAAAACCTGGGAAGAAATATGGGCCGTTGTAATCTTTTCAATATATGCTTACTGCTTCTACGTGTTGAGAGGTCTAGAGAAGTTTCAGTAGCTTCTAGAAATTTTATCATATTTAATTCTGGTGATAATTACTTTGTACCTAAAGGAGAATGATTCTCTTTGCCTCTCATTGGCATTGTAGATACCATCGCCAAATGTTGCTGAAGGACATCAATTCAAGAATGCCTCTCTGATGGCAGATGTAGCCGGTTCGAGGATTATAACAGAAGATGAGCTTGACTCCATCACACTTAAAGGTGCAGTTGAAGAGATCTTAGGTATACTGAACAACCTATGCTATCTACTTTTGCCCTTCATCTCATGATAAGCAAAAGAAAGAATAAATGCTGCAAGTTCATGGATGAGAAAGAATGGTAGCTTTTTGTGCATTTAATGGAGTTCAGTGTAATGGGATCCCATTGTCGCATATTCATAATGCATGGCCAAATTTCAAGTACCTGCATAATGTCACTTCCATATGAGCTGGAATGAAACCTTTTGGTTCGTATGATATGTACTTGTGAAGTGTTTACTTTTACATTGCTTTTTGGTGTGTGACCTTGAAAATTGGTGTCATCTCCCTTGTTTTTCCTATGGAAATGCTCATTATGGTCATGACTATATGGATTGTACTAGGGATGTGAACAAGTTGGGTTGGGATGCCACTATATTGAGCTCAAGCTCAAGCTTAACCTTGATGGAGCGTAGAATTTTAAGCTCGGGTTTAATGGAGCTTGCTCAAGCTTGACTCCAAGTGGTATCAAAAGGCTCAAACTTGAATCAATTAAGCTTGATTTGTTTGTGAAAAAAAAAATGTTTTTTATTCTAAGATAATACTGATGCTTAAACTCAACTTAAACTCGACTTATACTTAACTCGGTTAGCCTAAGGGGCTCATCAAATCAACTATCATGAAGCTTGAGCTTGGCTCAATAACTATTGCACAAGCTTGAGTTCAATTCAACTATAATCAAATCAAATTTGGGTGGATGGCTAGCCAAAGTTGAGTAACTCGTCGATAAAGTTGGCTCATTTACGTTCCTAGATAGGACATATGATGTGAATGGTGCACCCTTTTTCTCTTTTTCCTTCAGCTTTTGCATCTCATCTGTTCCAAAGTCTTATTGAGTCTAGTTCTTCATGAGCCTTTTTATTCTTGACAGGCGACAAGAATCAAATGGCCATCATGTCAGAAAGAGCCCTGAAAGCTGCAAAGCCAGATGCTTCCTCTGAGATTGTACAGCTCATTCTTGCTCTGGTGAATCCATCAGCCCAACCAAGAGAGAGCTCAGTATATGAATAATGCTTTGAAAATATTTACCAAGTTCAGGTAAACCATTACACGTTCACCATTACAGAGTATCATTGGTTTCTCCGGTCATTCTCTATTTAGCTCAGATGTCAGAAATCAAGACGACTACCTGATTGTCCGGATGCAAAGATGGTGGGGTCCTTTCATTGTTATCCTTGGTTCATTCTTTAAGCTTTGCGCTCGAAGCTGTTGCCGTAGCTGTACTTGTCGAGAAGAGAAGAAATTTGAAGAGGCAAACTCAAAATCATGGCACCATTTTTTCTTCTGTACATGGACTAATTGATATACTTTTATTTTCTGGTCTGTAATCCTATGTGCTGTAGCGCTTCATGGAGGGCTTGAACTTGAAACACGAGTTCGACCACCACTATGAGCCAGTTACTGCATCTTCCATCACCATTTAATGCTAGAAGTTATTCATTAATATTTACAACTTCTTAAAATTATTATGATAGTATTTAACAATTTTAAAGCTTTAATTATAACAAAATCATGTATAATTCAGTAACTGTCTAAACGAGATTGATATATAATTCACTTGAAATTAAGAGAAGGAAACATGAAACCATCATAGGAGGGACTAAGATTGGAGTTTTGACTTTACCAGTGGATTTCAACTATTTCGTACATTTCCAACATTAAATTCTGTTGGTTTCACCCAATATTATACCATAACTATCCCGACTCCACCAGTTTGCTTGTAAACAAGTGAAATGATCAATTTCCACAACTAAAATGAGTCCATTTAGGATGCATTCCAGGATGTTATTTATAAATAGTTGTAAATATTTTAAGAGTTATGAAGAGTTAAAAAAATAAAACATTTTATAATTTAATAGTTTAATTTGTACTTAATCAATAATTTAGAAAGCATTTTTACAACTATTTATAAATAACATCCTGGAATGCATCCTAAATGTTATTAACACCTTACAACCATGCTAAAGATATTATAAATAGCAATTGTTTGCAGTTTTATATAATAGATTGGGATATATGTAATGTAATTATAAATTTCTCTATTATATATTTAAACTTGGTCATCAAATATTTATTGTATAATCATAAGAACTCCTATTTGTTTCCTTTTTCCACAAGTTAGGTGGGCTAGTTAAGATCATTGAAAATGAGGAAAATATATATATATAGTTGGAGTCCATGAAGTTTCGTAGTGAATAAAGATCAACTTTCTGACTAGGCAATGAAAGAACCATGTGGAAAGTTGAAAATTGGGCAGTCAACTTTCTGACTAGGCAATGCTGGCTTGTTCTATTTAAATGTCTTTCTGGTTTCTCATGGATGATGACTAAACTGGGAAAAAGCATCTGAAATTCCAGCTAACTTAGCTTAGCTTAAACTGAAAATGGACATTTCCTTCTTCTTTCGTTCTCTTTTTACATTTACATTACTAGTATCATCCATCTTGATAGCACAGTCAACTCAAGTTTATACAGGTTTGTTTCTAACATGATTTGATAGTTTTCTTTAAAGAATTAATTATTTATGTGTTATATAGTTATATATTGTTGATGGGAAAAGTCTGCATTTTTCAATATTGAATTAAGCACTTAAGTGTTTTGTGTATCTTATTTGTCTTTGATATGTTCTTGTTAGTATCTTTCATTCTATAATTGTATGAATAGAAATGATTTATTAGGTTCAATGAGGGAAACATAAATGGATTCGCTTAAATATAAAGACTTTGATTGAGTTTTGATACAAATACAAAATGATTAAAATGATTTATTTAAATATAAAAAAAAAAAAGTGATTGAATTCTAACGTAAGTATAAAACATCTAATATATTAATCTTATATAGATATAAAAATATGTCATTTTCTTGGAGAAAGGTGAAAAATTAAATCAATAGATCAATGAGACCATCCCCATCTTATTCCTCGGTATCAAATCTAAGATTGAAGACTTGCTTTTTTTAAGGTTCTTAAGAAATGGACAGAGATTGTTATACTTTTTGTCAAAAAGTTGTTATGAAATATTTTTTTCTTTTTTTTTTGTTGACAAAAAGTAATTTTAAATTGTAAATAAATAAATTATAGGTGAAGTGAGGAGATCTTTGAAGATGAGGGTACTAACATCACATCTAAAAATCCCAGATAGGGTTTTTAAGAATGAGGATGACCTAAATCATGAGTCTTTTAACCTTCTTTCTTTCTCTTTCCATTATCCTTAAGTCCAATAGAAAAATATACTTTCACATTCCTTCCCCATATCAATTATTTATTATCTAGATAACTTTATGGAAAGAATAATTTTAAATCTGGTTATATTTATTTCTTGTATTTATAGTGTAGATATAATTAAAAATACCGTATCCTTTCCCCAAAAATAAGTACCATTTTAGGGAAAGTAATACAAGCTGAACAGATAGACAAATGTTTCATAGATGAAATATTCCCTTTTCGCGTCAAGATCATATTATGAGGTGCATGAAAGATCAAAGATACAATGAAGCATTAGGCTGTCCAATTTCTAGTTTTTTCTTCATTAATTGTGAAATTACAATGCGCCAACATTATTTATGTCGTTTTTTTTTTTTATTTTAGTATATTTCAAGTCAATATTTTAGTTATTTGTAAGTATTTATGAACTTATACTAGCAAAATATAAATATAAATGTGAAAAATATGGTGAAATATATAAATATATTTTTTATTTTTCATCTTCTTTCAAAAATTGTATCTTGTCATATATTTTTACATCTACTATCATTTCACCTATTAATATTTTATAGAAATAAATAAATCAGGTGAAAATGATGTTGAGATCAAACTTGAACACTTGATGAGCTTGATCTAGATCTGATCAAGACATTTATGCTCAAACTCCACTTAAACTTAATTAAAACTTAAATTTGATTTGAGCTTGATTATGTTACAAATTTATTAAACAAACATCATAAAATTAAAAATCAAGTAAATCACCGACTCAAATAACTCAAGTTTGACTCAGCTATAATCAAATTATACTTGAATACACATCAAGCCAACCTCCTCAAATAGCTTTACAGTAAATTTAGAACAACTACTATGCTGTGCCATATCAATATCAACATATCCATACCTGTGTATCATAGATAGGGATTTACCCAACCATGTTGCAGATTCTCCTGTTCATTTCTTTTGCCAAATGGTGCATATTCTCTTTCTCCTCTTCTGCTTGAGACCCCTTCTCGAACCTGGTCCGGATTAGCGAGGACTTCCCAGCTCTTAGTTCCCTCGACCGGAGCTTATACCAGACCATCCCAAACAGCATTTAACAGACGCCTACGCCAAAGCAAAGCATCAGCACTCGTTGAATCGTCTAGTTCTTACAGATGTCAATCGAAATCTCGTAATAGAGCTTAGTAGATTCATATGTTTTTTTTTTTTATAAAAGCAGCTCCAAAGGAAATTTTTGGTTTTGATTTGATGCAGGTAGGGTTGTGAGAGAATTGAGAGTCATGCCAAGCCCACCACCTCCTCCGGCTTCAGCCAAGATGCAGCATCATTATCCATTGCGTAAGCCCAGGCGCTCACCTTGTACTCCCCCTTCAAAATACTAATAAATAATTCTCGTATGTGAACAAATTATGTACTAAAATTGGGCATTCTTTTCTGTGTTTCCAACTTGATTTTGATTTTGTTCCGGCCGAAGCTTCATAAAGAATAGGTCTAGGTGTTTCCGGTTTAAAAGCTCCTCTTATGTGTCGAGACTCCATATGCCACGTGTGCCATGGCCATTTCAATAATGGCACCAATGCATTTCAATATATTATTATTATTATTTTGGTTTCCGAACATGTTTGTTATTTACTTTATAAATATAGTGAAAAAGAAAAAAGAAAAAAAAAAACACATGAAACTGCATTTAGTTTGATTGTATATCCATATTCGAATTTCGTTAACCGTACCTTTAATATCATTTTTATCCATACATAAACCTCTCCACTTTATTTATAAAGTTTAAAGATTGTTTTATATTATTTATAGGATCCTTATTAAAAATAAATAAATAAATGCATGAAAGCAATGAAGTTGCTTATGAAGATGGAAGAAGCAGGACCATTAGTGAAACCTGAAAATTTTATTCCCCTATTTTTGTGGGAAGGAACTCTATAGAGAGGCGCTTTTAATTTGAAATACTTAAAAAATAAATATTTTACCTTTTTAATATGAATTATATGCTTAATAAAATAAATAAATGAACGATAAATTAAAAGATTTCAATTATTTGACCATTTAACAACATTATGTAAGCGTTATGCACCAGTGTTGTAGCCGTAACCCTATCTCTATCCAATGTTTTGTTAGTTCATTTTAATCAAGGTATATGTTTGGTTAAACTAACATTTAGAAACACTTGGAAATCATAGGTTTCACTAGCATTGAGATATTTGTTTAAACATTAAAAATGAAAAATCACATTTTTCAAAATTGATTGTATACTTTATAAAGAAAAATAATAAGTAAACATGAAAATATTCTTTTTCTAGCTTATTAACAAGTACCCTAAAATATTACAACCCAAGGATATTATTATTGCATCAAGTCGGGACCAAGAGATTTGGATATAAGTCTTGATGCTTAATTGATAACAACCAATCACTAAAATTAAGAAAAGAAAAAAATAGCATTGGTTTTATAGCATTTAAACAAATTTTACTATATTTACTATAATTTTATGGCATACCTATGGCTTAATTCAAAACTTATTTATGATAGTCTCTTTCTCTTTTTCTACTATTTTTACTATAATCTATAGGGGCTTTGGCTAATTTAGATCTCAAAGAGTCATAGAAAGTTCTTTTGTGAATCAATGTATCAAGTATACCCTTTACAAACTCAATGGAACAAAATCTTGCTCTTGTTGCCTACTTATAAAGAAGGGACAATAGGTGTGCAACTACTGTTGGAAATATCTTTGTTGGTTATGATTCTATTTCTAGTTTTCCTATTCTTTAGGAGTGGATGAATCTTTCATGATCTTTAGTAAAGTCTGTTAAGATACCATTCCTTATTATTCAAGTTTATCATTTTGGGTTAGCTATATAAAAGAGCACCGGAGAAGTTTGTTTTGGGTGAATAAAAATAAGAAGTTCAGTTCCTTTAATCTTTAATTTTGCTTGAGTTCTTCTACAAATATTTATTTCCTACTTACATAATTATGTTACGCTTCCTACAAGAAATTCATCTTCAGTTCAAAACAGAAGGAACTCCCATTAGTCTTTATTCTGTTTTTCTCTAGGTTATAGATTTGCAAATTAAGTCTTGATGCTTTGTTGGCCTCAACTTCGTAACAATGGTATCAAAGCTTGGTGGGATGGGCAGCTCACTTGTCGATTTTGAAGACATCAAAGGAGTTTCCATTGGTTATGTAGGTGTTAGAGTGATTGGAATCAAAATAGAATTTGATGCCCACTGAAAACTTTGTTCAACTAGCAATTCCTCACTTTGATGGTCACTATGATCATTGGAGCATGTTAATGGAGAACTTCTTGAGGTCCAAAGAGTATTGGCATGTTGTTGAATCTAGAGTAGCAGAACCAACAACAGGAGCGCCAATGTTAGAGGCGCGGAGGAGTGAATTGGAAGCATTAAAGCTAAAGGATCTAAAGGTTAAGAATTATCTTTTCCAAGCAATTGATCAAGCGACCTTAGAGACAATTCTTTGTAAAGACACCTCCAAGCATATTTGGGACTCCATGAAGAAGAAGCATCAAGGGAATGCGAAGTCAAAGAGTGTGATACTAAATTTGAGACTTTACGCATGAAGTCGGGTGAGTCTATTGTAGACTTCTTCGCAAGAACAATGATGATTGTCAACAAGAGGATCTATGGAGAAAAAATGGAGGACATCAACATCATTGAAAAGATTCTTCAATCCATGACACTGAAATTTAATTTCATGGTATGTTCTATAAAAGAATCAAAAGATATTAATGCACTTTCCATTGATGAGTTGTAGAGTTCATTGCTGGTTCATGAGTAAAAGATATCCAACAAGAGAAGGAGGAACAAGCATTGAAGGCCTCAATAGAAAAGCACTTTACATTGAGGAGAGATAGATAGAGAGGTAAAGGTAGAAGTAAAGGAAAAGGAAGCAATGAACGAGGCAACCAACAACACCAGTTTCAACACCAAGAGAATCGATCTCAAGAGAGAGGTCAACGTGGTCATTTCTCAATAACACATCGACCAAAGTCAATAGACAAATCAAATGTTGAATGCTATTGATGTCATAGGTATGGCCACTATAAGTCAGGATGTCAAACTAATTTGAATAAATATATTGGAAAAAGAACTAACTTGCAAAAGAGGAAGAAGAGGTGTCTCTCTTGATGGTGTGTCACTTGAATGAAAAAACTCAATCAAACTTGTGGTAATTAGATACTGGCTACAACAATCATATGAGTGGAGACAAGAAGGTGTTCTCTGAGCTAGATGAATCCATTCACAATACTGTCAAGTTTGGAGACGACACTAAAGTAATTGTTATGGGCAAAGGAAGAGTGACACTCAAGACTAAAGAGAACTTCACTCATATTATCTCTAATGTTCTTTTTGTTCTAGATTTAAAGACCAACTTGCTTAGTGTTGGTCAACTGCAAGAGAAAGGTTATGAGATCACAATAAGAAATGGAATGTGTTGAATTTGAGATGCTAAGCAAAGCCTAATTGCTCAAGTCAACAAGACAACAAATCACATGTTCCCACTTTATCTTCATAATATCACTCATTCATGTGTCTCAGCAAAACTGAAAGATGCATCATGGTTATAGCACTTTTGTTATGTTCACTTGCATTTTGGTACTTTAAAGACCTTATAGCAAAAGGATATGGTGATTGGTCTTCCTCAAATTACTCCTCCATCTCAAGTATGTGAAGAATGTGTTGTTAGCAAACAACATTGTAATCAATTTCCACAAGGAAGATCGTGGAGAGCAAAGAATGCACTGGAGCTGGTGCATTCTGATATTTACGGCCCCATAAATCCATCTTCAAATGGAGGTAAAAGATATTTAATTACTTTCATTGATGATTTTTTTCCAAAAAACATAGGTGTACTTTCTTGAGGAAAAATTTGAAGCTTTTGAAATTTTCAAGTACTTCAAAGTGATGGTGGAGAAAGAAGTAGGCAACTCGATTAAGATTCTTCATTTGGACCATAGTGGAGAATATAATCCATATGAATTCACAAAATTTTGTGAGGTCCATGGAATCAAGAATCAACTTACAACAGCCTACACGCTTCAACAGAATGGTGTTTGTGAGCAGAAGAATCATACTTTCTTAAATATGGTGCGAAGCCTTATAATAAGGAGTGGCATCTCAAAAACCTTCTAGCCTGAAGCAGTCAATTGGAGCATTCATATATTGAATAGAAGTCCTACATTTGCTGTTCGAAATATGACACCAAAGGAAGCTTGGGGTGGATGCAAACTAACTGTGGATCATTTTAGAATTTTTGCTCATATACCATATTGAAAGTGGGCAAAACTTGATGACAAAGGGGAGAAAATTGTTTTCCTTGTGTAAGTGATCAATCAAAAGTTTATAAGCTTTGTTACTAAGAAAATTATTATCAGTCAAATTTTAGTTTTTGATAAAGAAAGTTTTTGGCCATGGAAAGGCAATGATGTTGAACAAGTTCCTGTTGACTTTGATGGAATTAATGAAGAAAAAGGACAATGTAACAATAACAATAGGACAGCGCCACAACAAGAGAGAAGCAGCTAAACAATAGCAACAGATAGTAGGACAGTTCCGATAGTAGCTCCAGCTGATGTTATAGCAGTAATAGAAACTGCAAAACACCCTTGACATGCTAAAAGAAGACCTGCATGGATGACTGATTGCAAGGTAACTGGAATTGATCAATTTGAGGATCCACACATACATTTTGCTCTATTTCATATTGTGATCCTACAACCTTTAAAGAGGCTATCAAAGAGGCAAAGTGGCAAAAGGCAATGGATGAAGAAATTGCAGCCATTGAAAGAAACAACACATGGGAACCAATTGATCTTCTAGAAGGATACAAGACAATTGGTGTCAAGTGGGTGTACAAGATGAAATTTAAAAAAAATGGGGAAGTTGACAAGTACAAGGCATATGTAGTAGCTAAAGGCTATAAGTAAGAATTCGGGGTGGATTATAAAGAATTCTTTGCTCTTATTGCAAGACATGATTCAATCCGTTTGGTAATTACATTTGCAGCGCAACATTCATGGCCTATCTTCCAACTAGATGTGAAATTAGCGTTCTTGCATGGTGATCTTCAAGAACAGGTATTTATTGATCAGCCTCTTGGTTATGGAAAGTTTGGAAGTGAAAATAAGGTGTATAAACTCAACAATGCATTATACAGACTAAAGTAAGCTCCACTCACTTGGTACAGTTGTATTAAAGCTTATTTTTTGAAGAAAGACTTTCAAAAATGTTCATATGAGCATACTCTGTTTCTTAAGAATGGAAAAGAAAAAAGGTTGCTTATTGTGTGCTTATATGTTGATGATCTAATATACACTAGAAATGATGAGTCCATGTTTGAAGAATTCAAGCAATCCATGATGATGGAGTTTGATATGTCTGATCTCGGAATGATACATTATTTTCTTGGCATCAAAGTAAAGCAATCCATAGCTAGAATTTTTACCTCTCAAAGAAAGTATGTGCAAGAAGTTTTGGGCAGGTTCCAAATGGAGAACTACAACTTTGCTAGCACACCTACTGAAGTAGGTTTGAAGGTCGTTCAAGATCCTGAAGGAAGAAAGGTTGACAGCACACTTTACAAGCAAATGGTAGGAAGTTTGATGTATTTAACAGCTACAAGACCTGATATAATGTATGATGTAAGTCTCATAAGCAGGTACATGGAGTGTATAAAGGAGATTCACCTCTTGGCTATCAAACAAGAGGATACTCTTGCAATTTCTTGTGACAATAGCTCAACAATTAAGCTCTCCAAGAATCCTGTTTTGCATGGAAAAAGCAAGCACATTGATGTGAAGTTTCATTTTCTGAGAGATATCACAAGAGATGAATCAATTAGTCTTTTCTATTGCAGAAGTGAAGATCAAATTGCTAATATAATGACCAAGCCATTGAAGCTACTTGCATTTCATAAGCTAAGGAAGGTACTTGGAGTATATGCATTTAATGAATCTTGCTAAATCAGTGTTTGAAACTTCCAATTTAAGGGAGGGATTGTTGGAAATATCTTAGCTGGTTATAATTCAATTTCTAGTTTTCTTATTCTTTAGGAGTGGATGAATTTTTCATGATCTTTAGTAAAGTCTGCTAAGATACACTTCCTTTACTCAAGTTTATCTTTTTAGATCAGCTATAAAAGAGAAGTTTGTTTTGGATGAATAAAAATAAGAAGTTCAGTTTCTTTAATCTCTAATTTTGCTTGAGTTCTTCTACAAATATTTATTTCCTACTTGCATAATAATTTTACGCTTCCTACAGGAAATTCTTCTTCGGTTCAAAACAGAAGAAACTCCTCGTCAATTTTTGTTCTCTTTTTCTGCTAGTTACAGAATTGCAAATCTGGTCTTGACACTTTGTTGGCTTCGACTTCGTAACAGCTACAATGCAACTCAATTGAAGGCTTTGGTCGTTCGGACAGCATTTTCCAAAACTTTTCCAACATCTATCGTATTGTAGGATTTATCATGGTCAAATATTACCTAAAATGTGGTTTGAGTATCTGGTAGTTTTTAGTATTACATAATGGCAGAAGGTGAAGATAGAAGGTGACGGTCGCAAGTAGCGGCTATATAGTGATAATGAACTAAACCATAAATTGTATGTTGAAGATGATTAACTATCCCAAAGCCTGCTAGCCACTACCTTCACCTTCCAACATCTACAATCACGGGCTATTAATGTGACCACTTTCTCTTTGCACCATGTCATTATAATTGTTAACAAATGTTCCAACAGTGAAGTCATAAGTCTCAGTTCTACGACATTAATAACCGGTTCAACCAACGTACATCATCCGGCCAGCTTGTCCAAAAGAAGAGCATTTCACTTCATCCTCAAAGCCAGGTGTTGTATCGGGTGTAAAACCATTGTTTTACATCCTTTAGATCTCAATCACCATAGCTGTAAACATCTAGTGGAACACTCCACAATAAACTAATTCACATAGTACTGAGTGGAAGTGAAACCGGCCTGGCTCACCAAAAGGAAAAAGTGACCATATAGAAGTTCTAAAGCGTATGTGTGAATAATGAACTTGCACTGAATGTGGAAATCTATCTTGTAACATTACTCCATGAACAAAACCAAAGCAAATAATTCATATACCTAATACTTCTTGCCGCCGATTTTATTACAGCCACCAGCATAAATGTCATATAGGAATTTCTGAATAATGAAGCAATATACATTTGAATAGGAAAAGCAATAATAGTTGCATTAATAACTCATCAACAGCACTTATGCTGGTAAACCAACTGACTCCGCATCTTCTCGTTTCATATCTCCCCTCATTGAGTAGCTATGAAGTTGTCGGGTGAAACTGGTTGTTGTGTCCAAAAAATATAGAACTGATGACATCATAACACAGCATACAAACATGGGTATTGGCCCAAAGATCCAAAGGAAGAGAGGAAATGACACATAGAATGCTCGCAAGCCTAATGACCAGAAGAAGCTTCCACGGTTTAAGTTTCTTGAGACATACTCGATACAGTCCTTTTTTCCTTGAGATGTTGGCAAGGTAGCCAAGAAGCTCACATGAGCATAGTACCTGATAGACTGTACATTGCAAAGGAAAGCAACAAGGAAGCATATCAAGATAGAGAAATACTTAATGGAAGATAGGAGGGCAGTCCTGTTCCCATAAACCAACTTAGACGCAGTGTTCCCAGAATTTGATGTGCTGCTCACATAAACACTAATTAGAGAACTGAGAGTGATTGCTGTTGTTGCTAGCAGAGTAGATGCCATTATATTGTTACGTATTGTCTGAACTGCTAAAACACCATTCTTCAGAGGATCCTGAAACATGGATATGGATGTAAGAGACTGCTTTATTAGGCATAAGGCCAAAGAGACGGGTTGTCTGTCATAAGGCATAAAGTCAAGGCAGACATTAGTAAAATCACCATTTTCAATTCCTAATTTAAAATTAACATAACAGAAATCCTCAATTTGGTTCATCATATTTGACATTGACCTTATCTCAGATTCCTCAGTTCAGGTAAGAAGGAATGTGTTGCAAAAGGCAATATGATTTTGCAGTTTGCAAAAGTACTAAAAAAAAAGGATCAACATAATGCTTATAGAATGGGTCAACACTCCATCAGTCCAAAATGTGAGGACTATAACAAAAGAAGGATGCGTTTATTACATAAAGTTAATTCAGCAAGTTCTAAGGTCTTCGTGTTTTTCACAGGTGTTTGCACAGTTATTCGTCCTACCAAGATTTTTCCCCAACGTGGTTAATCTAGGAACCTAAGAGCCAAGCCATGAGATTATGTAAATGGAAGGTGGACACGATACCCTTTAAAGAAAAAGTGAGAGCCAAGCCATGAGATTATGTAAATGGCAGGTGGACACGATACCCTTTAAAGACAAAGTGAGCACACCTCATCACAGGTGATTTGTGATACAAACAGTTGGAATTTTGTTTGTGAGAAACGATGAAAAGAAGAAGCCTTCGCTCAAAAGGGCAACACAGTCGGAGAAGAAACCTTAAAGGGGGTAGAGAAAAGACTGATTGATTACCATTTGCAACACCAACTGTTCTCGCAAGTAACCATATAGAAGAAATTCTGAAATCAGGGCTAAATTTTCTAAATGAATAAGAAACTAGTGAAATTATTCCAAAGTTGTAGAAACAAGAAATTTCACTCTCTCAATACAAACCACATTTCAGACTTTGTTAGTGGATCTTGTTGAGGACCTAGTTACGGGTATTTGAGGATTCGAATCAGGCTCTATTCCCTTAGAACGAGAATCTCGCCCCTGTTTACCTATGGTTGCCTAAGTTCAGAGTTCGTTAGAGAGAACCCTAGATCTCTTATAAGTGTTTAGATTGGATTCAAAAGTCTGATTCCTTTTTCTTTTTTTTTTCTTCAGTACATTCAGAAATGGAGGGGGAAGAAGGTGGTTGCTAACCACCTTCCTATTTTTCCTCCCACTACTTAATCCACATGCCATATCCTAACAACTATCCCTACATGGCATGATCTTTAACTGTCCCTAGTACATATCTGGCCACTACGCCACATACACACACTCTCCTATACAACACCACACAGACTACATGATGCTGATGCCATTCTACAGCTTGGACACGTGGCATTCCTATTCTCCTTAGACCTGGACGCTGGAAGGTTCCTTTTGCTGATCTTTCTTCCTATTCTTGCGGGTGTATACTTTCATAGGGGTGTTGGGAGGTTGTTGGCTAACAGACTTTCACTGGCTAGTTTAGTGAACTAGGAGGAGAAGGCTCTACATTTTATGCACTAGAATTAAGAACCATATGCAAGGGCACATAGTCCTCCACTTACGTAAGTATAAAATAATTGTCGCCCACGTTTATTCCCAATCCCCATACTTCGAATCCAAAGCAATCATTACTTAGTAATGAATCACAAATTATAACTATTAGCACCAAGTTAGCAACTGAATTGTCACTAGTCATGATCAAATGTAAGGGAAAGAAACCAGGTATCATTTAGGCAAACTTGACTTAGACAAATAGTTGGATATTCTAGATCATCAGCATGGATGCTCCACACACTTGACAACCCTGAGATCAGTTTGGGTGCCTAAAGCACCTGTCTCTAATAGTCTCAGCATCATCAAACTATTTCTCCCCGATGGAAAATGAGGAAAATAGTTTTCATTTTCAGAAAGAGGACATCATTTTTATTTATATTTTTCTTAGTTGTTAGCCACCACCAAGAAAGGCCTGATGCTACCATTATCTCCTACCACCACCCACTGAAAACCAATAGTATATGCAACCTCTATGATAAAACTTTCATGGGTAACAAATGCGAAAAAAAAAAAAAGGAGAATAATTTTCATAAGACACGTACACTAGCAATGGCAAAATCCTCTTCTTGTGGACGAGAGCCTTTATAGTCCCAAGCAGTCACAAAATTAAAAGACTTGGCATATGAAATCAACACAACTGATGTATAAAAAAGCCAAAGTTTAATGGTCAAATAATATCAACAAAGCTTGGCATATAGATTAAAGTACTAAAGGAAGCCAATTTAGTGTGCAAAGAAGAGAGAACCCTGGAGAGATCTAAATTCATATATATGGACTGAACAAGCAACAATCCCACAAAAAAAAAAAATCCAATCTTTCATTTGGTCCTAAATATGACTACTTTTCCATTCAGACAACAATCTTGTCAATGATATGATGTCCGGCCCATTTTCATCAACTTCTATAGTCATTGTTCAACGGTCGAGTGATGGACCAAACGGTCCAATTGATATGACCATAGAATAAGAAAAATGGAAAGTAATGATTTGAGGGAAAAGAGAGAGACAGAGAGAGAGACAAACATTCATCATGGAGTAAACCCATTGATGGCGAGACTCAGCATTAAGACCAACGACAGTTTTTTTGGGGTTACGAATTATGGTTACTACGAGCCATAAATGATACAACCCAACAAACAATAAACCCAGCGGAACCAGAAGGAAGTCTAAATGTTCCTCTTCCATCTTCTACTCCAATGGGTCTGTTGTTTTCTGTTCTGTTATAGTTGTCGTTGTGGCTTGTGATCATCAATTGGTGTAAACTGTTGGCTTCGACTCCAAGTTCCACCTTTCAGAAAGACAGGGACAGGAAACAAGTACAAGTAGCAAGAAGACGACAAGGAAAGTCCGGACAAGTGACGTGTTGTGCTATCCTAAGGGCCAAGTGTCCTACTTTCTCACATTACCGTCCGGTAAGTGACAACTGTTAACGGTTGTGCTTTAAAGAAATGTTTTATTTTCATTTTTCTGTACACATGTTACAAAATGTGAAACGTATCTCTTTCAAATCTCGAACAAGTGCGTTAAGGATAGAAAATTTTGTCGTGGATGGAGCCTTTTAGGGGTCCAATCATAATTTGATATATGAACTTTAAAAAAATCAATTAAGTATTTAGTTAAGCTTTCGTGATCATAACTCTATTAAACTCCATTTACAAGCGTGGATAAGTAAGCTAAAAAAAGAGACATGTGAACTCAAATAGTAATGGAAATGAAAAGATGTCCACGTAAGCATACAAATCGACTAGACCTAAAGAAAATAAGACAGAGTCCAGAAAAAGAAAATGCACGTTAGATTCAAAGGGAAAAAAAAAAGGCCTAGGACTTCCTAAAACCATCGAAAGGACTTTAACCCCCAACACCCCTAAAATCAAATAGATCAAAGTAACAAACACCGATTTTTCCCAAAATCAAAGATGAATACTATAAATATGTTATATCCCTTACCATATGCTAAAAAAGATTACACCTTTCAATTGCAAAATGACTTATTTTGACATCCTCGCAATACTATACAGTGAAACTACTTAAACCATCAGGCATGTAAGTTTTGTAGTACCTCAAACATACTAATTACACATAAACATAGATACTATTTATTTGAAATCTCCTCCTTGACAGTACCTCACTAAATCATGGCAATTTGTTACTTAAAGTTTTTTTTTTTTTTAAATTTAGTATCTATACTTTGAAATAATATACATTATAGTATTCTGTTAGGCACTAATTTTCTAAAAAAATAAAACTTTAGCCATTCAATTCCCCAAATCTGAAAGTCGAGACACTTTATGTGCCTTTTTCCCGCCCACGTGTATCTTCCCCATTGGCTTACTTATCACATTTGCAAACGAAACTCAATAGAGTTATATCAAGTATCATTTACGATCATGAAAAGTTTAGTTAGGTATAAAATTAATCTTTTGAAAGTTTAGGTACTAATTTGCAAATTTAGACAAAGTTCAAGTATCATTTGCAACATTAATCCTTTTATTTTTCAACTACCATATACAAATTGATGGGAGCCTCTAAATTTGCATTTTCCTAAAGGTAACTTTTTTAAATCATCACATGTGAAATATTAAAAATAAGGGTGGAAATTAAATTCCTATTTATTACAGTTTAACTCACTCTCCCTCTCTCCTATTTAAAGGTGTGCAAGTAGGTGAATGAGCCAACTTGACCCAACCCACTTTGGTCCACAGGTTAAACGAGCTAACCTAAGATAATCCATGTAACAAGCAGGTCAGAATTTGTTGACTCTAACTCAACCTACATGAATTAATAATTTAACAACCTAGCTTATTAAGCTAGCCCATTTAATTCATATATATACTTTAGTGAGTTAAATGGGTTAATACAACTCATTTAACCCATTTATATATTTTAGTGAGTTATATAGGCTAATCCACAACTTATTAATAATAGATTTGTTTTCATTTAAAATTATACAAAATATAAAGTTCATAACAATCTTATATCGTTTATATAGCAATATGATAAATTAGCTTAATACTTTATACTATAATATGAATATTATAATTACAATATTATTATAATATAAATATTATAAAATGATAGAAGGATCAAGAGATGGAACTAATGAGGAAGATGGAAAGACTAAGATTAAAAAAAAAAAAGAAAAAAAGAAAAATGAGGAAGATGATGATGAATAATGATATGTAACTTGAGTTTTATAGTTTATTATATTAAGTTTAAAAGTAAAATGAATTAATGATTCAATATTATGTTGTGGATATAATATGTAATTAAAGTAAGTTATGCCAAACTTTTTTTTTTTTCCTTAGGTTAGTGGGTTAGCTCATGGGTTAAATGGGTTGATCCACTTTAACCCATAGTACCAACCCATCTTAACAAACATCATCTCGATTATTTTTTTTCTTTCATGACATAATAGAATAGAGTCATCATCAATGTTTCTTTTCTTTTTTTATGACTTAAGCCATGTCTTAGCAAATGACATAACAGAACAGCCAACAATCATGACCCTACAAATAACAATTCAATTTTTTTTTTTCACTTGAAGTAACAATTTCACATATTGAAATTGATTAAAACCATGTAGAAAATGGAAAAAATTATCTTCACAACCATGACTATCATCAAGGTATATATTATATTTTATTTCATTTATGAATCCTCTCTATATAGTATAATATATTGTGTCATGTAATTTTTTATATTATTATTGTTATTTTAAACGGATGAGGATGAATTAATGTTATGTACTCATTAAGGATATAACAAAGTGTAGATCAAAATCATGAAGTGTAAAGAGTTAAAAACTCAAAACTGAGCAGCAACATAAATATAGTTTCCATGTCATCATAACTTTATAATATTCAATAAAAATTTTATATGGTTTATGGTATGCTACTAGTATTTTAATCAAGCACCTAAGACAAAAATTATTATCAAGATGTGGCTTAAGTTGTAAAAAAATATATTGGTAGCGGCTCTGTTTAGTTATATTGTGAAAGAAAAAATAATGGAGAAAATGTTTGTCAAGATGTGTTGGAAGTAAAGAGTTAGTTGAGTAGAAAAAAATTATTCGAGGAAAAAGATGAACTAGGTAGAATTGTAAATAACAACAAAGAGAGAAGATTGTGGAGTGAACAGGAGAGAGTTCTAAGTATTTAGTCTCCAACGTTTATTTTTAATGTTCCAAGTGTCACAATTAGGAAAGGCTAACTTTAGAAACTTTAGGACAAGAGAATTTTAGAGGATCCTAATCCCAAACAATAATATAAGGGAAAATTAAACTTGATTTATTTTAAGGTCTTAATCATCAAAACCCTTGTAATATAGTGATATAGATAACGGTTTCCATTAGGATGGATCGATCTTAAATCTCCTTATGCATTATAGTCATCGCAGAGAGAAGGGTTCTTAATCGACTAGAAATGCATAAAATATTTATAATTAATGTTTGTGATGTATTCAATATAATTTGTGATAAAATCTAAGAAGATATTGTCCATATAAATAATTTCTGAACAAAGATAACTTACTAACGATCGATAGCTAAGTTAGCATCCTAAAGTGAGAGAATACATATGAATCATATTATCCATGAAAACACCATCTTCACCCATCCTGAATTTTCACAAGAAGTTGGTAGTAGCTTCAACACAAGTAGGGCTTGGAAGAGAAATTACATTTGCATCGACATATTACATTAATTGGGCTTGTAAATGAATTTGATTCCTTGGGAGGATGATGGTAGGAAGCAACAAAGCAGAGTGCACCGAGATGAATGAATTACTATTGTTAAAAGAATGGATGCTTGAAATGAATGAATCTAAAAATAAGGATGCTGGGTGAGGAAAATAAAAATAAAAATAATAAAATAAAAGGGTTACACTAGCAGTGGATTTCAATATAATACTGAAAATAAAACATATTCAAACAACTCTTAACAACAGAAACGCCATCCTCCTCCTTTTCAACAATACCAAACACTTAATAGGATAACATAATACCTTTATTTATCATATCCAATCTGATCTTTATAATATCAAATTTGATGATCTCATACATCCTATCCAATGTAAACTTTTAATATGGATGACTGAAAGCAAGCAACCTAAATGAATAAAAAATTACATTATTAAAAGCATGTATCATATTTTTTTCACATTTGCTCTTGCAATATGAGAAAAAAAAAAAAAAAAAGAACAGTTATCTTCTCTATGCTTTTCAAATCTGTGAATGCAAATGTATGTACCGGATAGTAATTTCTTTTTTCTTTTTCTTTTGGGAACCTTGAATCTTCTATGCCATTGAAAAAGTATATATAATTTCCTTCAAGACTAACAAAAAGCTTTTGTTACTAACAAAAGAGAGAGAGAGAGAGAGGCAAAATTTAGGTATCTATGTGCTATGAAAGTGACAGTTCTATTAATTGTTATCAAGATGTGATGTCATGGGTTTTGAATAGATTCACTAAAAGTGGTTTAAATAGTTTTACGATTTTGGTTTTCCTCTTCAATCGATTAATAAATGATATGAAATGTGAACTTTTATTCTGATTAAGTTTTTTTTATTATTAGAAATTTAAAAATGAGTAACATGCCGAAAATAATAGAAACATAAAAAGAACCCAACAAACGTAAAAGTGAAATATTGTATTAAAAATTATTTACGTTACTTCTAGTTTTAATAAATAAAATGGCAACAAGGCTTGCATAATTCACTCATCCAATACGTTAAGTTAATAAGTTACAATTCATAGGTGAATTGAACTAAAAAACCGGTCCGATCCGATCCATCGATTCATGAATCATGAATCGGTTTAGGTTAACTAATTCAACGTGGCTAAGGATTCACCAGTTTAGGTGGGCTTACAACAATTCATCCATGGAAACCTGATGATACAAGTAGGTCAATCCACAAAAGAAAATGATGATATAAATATAAAAAAAAATTATCTCTTATTTGATGTAATATAAATAAATTATTACGTTTGAAAATTTTAATATTCGATACAAGATAATTTTTTAATTTTGAAATAAATTATTTTCTTTTGATTTTTTTTTTTAAAGAAAAAAAATTCAAGGCCGATTTATGGGTTAGAACCGACACATCGATTGCTAGTTCATATGAACCAACTCGAAACTAGGGTACCACAGGTCAACTTCGATTCACCTTATCTAGGACCATGAACTGACATTTTATGGGCCAATTCAACCCTTTCCTATGTCTATGCACACACACCATAAGTGACAATAAAATTATATTAGCGATAAATTAAACATCGGCATGCTATTTCCTTATCTCTAAATGATATTCATGTCATCTCCATGCAAATGATATGTCACCGTCTCTTAAAAAAGAATATAACAGATTCTTATTTCTTCACATATAGCTGCGAGAACTAATAAATATATCATGTTATATTAGTTTCTAGATATTCATAGGTATTTTAGATCTATGCATATGTGACATGACTCCCTTTTTACTATCAACGTTCCTCTAGAGGAAAAGTAAGTAGGCCATGTTAATTGTAATACTTAGGTTTAATTGCCTTAAAAGGGGTATTTTTGCCCAAATAATGTCGAAAACAGATTTGTAGTCGATGTCGATTATCTCCAAAACTTTGGGAAATCTTTTAATCTTCCATTTGTGGGTGTGAAGTTGTCTGACGTTGAATGTTGCAACTCTAGCATTTATGTACGCGTGGGAAAAAAAAAAAATAAAAGAAAGAGCATCTCTATATGCTTTTAAATTAGGAGATTTGAAAATGGACCCGATTCTATTAAAATATAATAGGTTGAATCTCATACTGCATGCTTATTTCAATTCCTCCTTCATTCCAAGTTTACCGTGTATATCTTTAAAGAGACGGTTGGGTAGTAGCAAAGGAATGAATCAACAAGCTAATTTCTGTCTTCAAGTAGACTTGCCGATCTTACATATGACGCATGGTAGAACACCATTTCATACCATAGACAAGACAAAGCTGCTTTGGTAAGACCTACTTAATATAATAACGCCTTCTAACAACGTTTCCTTCAACGGAAAAATAACTAAATACTAGTAACAGTAAACAATGGCAGGAAAACGACCAGCTACACAATGGAACAGAACAGCGAATCCCGACACTTCCGAGTACGAGAATTAAGATTTGCTGTTGAGAGTGTTGTTATCAGTTATAAACAAACATATAGATGAAGAATGAATACATAATTATAAAAATTTATCCTTCACTTTCGAAACATAGAATTAGAAATAATAAATATTTATCCGTTCAACCCATAGCGACGGGTGTCAGTTGTCAGCTTATGAGTTATGACAAACAAAAGAGATTCAACCTTTTTTTAATTATTATTTTATTTTATTTATGAAAAGAGACTCATCGCCTTCCTTACGCATGCTTCGCAACAACGGGCGTCCTAAAGAGAGGCACTTGCTAATGCTAATGCTAAGTCAAAAGGAAATATCGCCCTCTCATATATTTGCGCTATTGTTGGAAAATGTGTTTTTTATGCAATGATAGATAAAATTTTGCAGGATCTCTTGACACCTGTAGGCTGTAGCTCGAAATTACAGAACTGGACAGAGAGAATACAAGATTAAGATAAAAACTTAGTAGCCATTATTTGCATCCGCTATAAATTTTGTCCATTTATTTGAAGAAAGTAAATCCACCTTTTGTCATCAAATGAATGACAAGAAAAAATTCTTCATAGAAAAAGGTCTGTGCTTTAGAAACAGCATTCTCTGGACTATCAGTATTTTACTATTACATCAGGCGAATTGAGCGAAAATTTCACCATCATGCATTAAAGAAGATCAACTACAGCTAGCTGAGAGGACTTGCAGCAGCTACTCTTGACCACTCTCGTGCGCCTTTCCCACACCCTCATTTACTCTGACTAGCACTAGTGGCTTTTTCCAGGGTTGTAAAACTTAATCTGCAAAATAGTTGATAAGAGGAGAGCTAATACAATGTACAGAGCACAACTATTGCTCATCAATGTACGGCAAGGCATTCATGCTTGTAAAACAACCAGAAATCCCAGAGACAAACGCACCGCTTTGCATAAAGAGAAAGGGAATAAGGCAAATACCTTATAAGTGGTTTCCTTTGTGATGGAAGCATCTCAGGTTTTGCAGTATGCAGCGGTGCTGCTAGTTCACCAGCCTATGAAAAAGACAGCATACAACAAAGCAAAATGAGTCGAAGAAATGAAAACTGTTGCCAACTCGTCAGCCAGATTGATTGCAATTTAAATTACTAAGACCACAATGAGACTATGCTGCAAAGGTTATACATCAGCAAACACATGGGGAAGCTACCATAATTTTGATACAGCACACCCCAATTGACGCAATGTTTATGATGATGAAAAACCCTATAGCAGCATTTTATTAATCCTATTCTGCTTATAAAGTGAAAACTGAAGAACAAGAACAAGACATGTTATCTGGCGCCAAGGTACATTGGCCATATAGCATAAGCAGGTCAAGACCAAGCATTAAGGCCAGCTGTAGGGCAAGAAATCAGAATTAGCTGGATTTTGTTGTTATTGTATGATTGCCTCAGAATTAATGATTATTTGTGCCTGTGTTCACTATGTGTGTGCAGGTAGACAGTGACTGTAGCTCACTACTTACGGACACATTGATAATGTTTCAAGTGATGTTCCTTCTATATATATTGATGGATGCACTAGTCTTACAGATGATTGATGGATTATGGGCGAGAGCAAGGATAGCAATTCTCATTATTGTGATATCTGAAAACTTAAGCAGTACTTCATATTTTAAAAAGAATATAGGTTGATGATAGAACAATCTTTGTAATTGCATTTAGACTTCCCCTCAGTTACAATAATCTATGGATTTGGAGACTTTTTATCAATTGTATTAATTAAGTATTCTAATTATTATAGTATTGTAGATGTTTAGAGTAAAGAGCCTCACATGCCCTTGGATGACACGACCCAATAGCCTTAATGTGCGACAACTTAACTGGTATCAGAGCATATTTAAAATCTATTGGAAGCTTAAAAAAATGACTTTAGAGTGGTAGGAACAAGCATGGGTAGAAGAAACGGATAAGCTCTAATGCAAGCAATAAACATTATGGTGTATTAAAATTCATTCAAAAGGGCATCACAGTATGTACCTCAAGCTCATCCAAGCTCGTACTCTGAGATAAACTTGGTGAAGAACCAGCTCCATTGCCAGCAGCTACTGGCTTTGCTGACACGTTTGTGGTCAAGGACAACACGGGACTGCCATCGGTGGCTTTCATAGTATCCTTGGACTGGTTAATATAGGTTGCATCATCTTCGAGCTCATCAAGTTGTTCTATAGAAGTCTGGCAGGGAACAGAACAAACAGATGTGACTTTCTCAATTGCCTGATTTTCTTCTTCTTTTGGGTTTGCCACATTTGCAGTAGAACTCAAACTTTTATCAATTGCACCATAGCTTACTGGACCATCCAACACATGACTCTTAACAACACCATTTTGATTTTCACCCATGTCACCAACTACTTTCAATATTCCACTATCATATTCATTATTAAATTTTGTAGAAGATGAAGTGACAGAACCAATAGTAAGGCTACCTTCTTGTAGCTCCCCACTTGATCCAGCTATTTTCTTCAAATTTCGGATATTAGACTCCACATCTTCCTCTCTCTTCCTCTTCTTTCCATCATTTCCACTACTGAGAACTGCTTTCTCCTCAGGTAACCTTTCAACCTGGCTATGCCGTGAGGCCTTTGCTTCTGAAGCCCGACGACTATCCCAAGTGGCTTTTGTAGGACGGAGAGGCCGAATGCCACCAGGAAATACAAAATTAGGGATGTTTTTACGAAGAACATGGGTGACGGAAAGCTCCATTCCAGGTTTCCATTGCGTGTACGTATTGATAGCTTGCTTAAATTCCTCGACAGTTACTCTGATATCAAACTGCTCACCTTCATTTACAGGAACCCCTTGTTTTCTTTGTAGACCCATAAAATAACAGGAATGGAAAGGTCTGGTCTTATCTGTAAATTCACCCGGATGTGGGTGGCACTGTAGCATATTGCAAGTGTGCCTCTCAATCTGCATTTGCATGTCAGCAGCTTAGTATTTCTATAGGCTGAAAAATGCTACAGAGGCAGAAAAGGGCCAAAAGCAGGACAAGGGAAAGGTATAAAGCAGGATATTCCACCTTCAGTGTGAGCTGACGAAGACGAGATTTAACCCAACCTTTCCACTGCATCAGATCATGATCATTTTCTGCCCATGCATCTATCATTAAGTAATTCTTGTATGCTTCAAAGAAAGCAAAAGGCTCAAAGAGGGTGTCCCAATCAGCCTTATTTGCCTCCATGGCCTGCAACCACGGGTACGTACAACTCAGTAACCAGGAGATACCTGTAAAGGTTACATGGGGTACAGGAAGAACTAACAAAGAAAGAAAGAAAAGTTAATGGAAAACAAGAAGTTTGATAAACAGTAAATTGCTTCTGAAAAATTAAGATGAGTCAGATCTGCAAGTAAAGATATTGTGCAAGGAACTAATAGAGAATACATGAGCTCCAGTTATCAAATAACAATCTTAATGTTTTGCCAATAGTTAATAAGGATTACATGCATGAAAACCCCATGATAAAAAATGAAAAATAAAAAAGCATGATTCACAAAAACAGAAGCATTTCAGCATGAATGTTTCAACTATTGTAATAGGGCCTCCTGCTCATCACCATTCAAATGTCAAGAACCACGCTATCTACTTCTGACAAAAATAGTTTTTTGAAGAAAACCTTTTAATAAAAAATAAGCATCAAAAACACCATTGGCAACACAAAGCTATTCTTTCTAGTAGGCTGATTTCCCCCTCAAAGCATGTTGAAGTATGGCAAAGAAAAATACCACAACCAAGTCTCAATGAATTCACACAAGAAAGTTCCAAAACATATGCTGGAGGCATGGTCAAATTTACAAGATGTTTGAACATGACCCCATATAACCATATCAGACTGCAGTTATTCTGTTGTAAAGACCAAAAAACCAGTCTATCTTTCTGCAAACTGACTTGGATTTTATTATACTACCAACATGGTCTTTAGGTCATTCTCGGATCAGACTGGTCATATATTCCCGAGATGTTTGGTCATTTCAATTGATAACTTAGTTGCATCCTCTTGTTCCAAAAATTTTGATATTAAATTCAGATATTATTAGTACATCCAACCATATGCAATCATATACAGTTTGATAATCTCCCAGCAAAGCAGGAGGCGATATATTACTATTACAGGGGAGACCATACCTCACATATATCATATCCCCTTTGAAACTCATCTGTCATGATGCGCAAGGTACTGGCAGAGACATTGTAGCTAGAGTTCATGCATGGGTATGCAGGAGTTATTATAGGCATCAAATGGAACCTGTCCTTTTGATATCTTCTCGGATCCCACACTTGAAGCCCAAGAGATCCCTCTTCAATATCACACAGCATAACAGGATTTGGCCAACGCCATTGTGTGTAGACCATGAAGAAACGAGAGACTAACATATTGGGTAAAGCATTTGGATATAGCTGGCATATGCGAGCAACAAGCAGTGCCCAATTTATACCACCAAGAAAGCCGGAAACCTTTTGTAAACATAATAATACTTAGAAAAAAACACAAGTAGAGATGGCATAAACTAGCTGATTAGAGAATAATATTTACATTTGAATAAACTCCACGACGCTTTGCCCAAAACTTCATACATCTCAATGTTGTACGAAAACTCTGAACAAAATCAGGGACAGAATCAGAGATATACTTCATTAAATTATCAGAGACACAGCTTTTTTCCAATAAAAAAACCATAAACAGGCTCATTTAATAGCCAAATCTATAGCCAAAACCTGAATATTAGGAACCAAGCGTAAAATTTGATCTGTCACTCTACATCCATTAAGACTACGAACTGTCTGTTCATCTGTGTTCTGTAATATTGAATCCTGTGAAATGTCCAAGTCCTGTTGCCAGAAATAACAAGTCACAGTAAATCAGAGAAAGCTGAGAAAAAAACATAATTAGGGACACTTTGAAGGAGGGGAGGGGGGAGGGGAAGGAGAAGGAAGAGGTGTAAAAGAAATTTAAAAAATAAAAAACCATGCATCTCAAAAGGCATTTAGTAAGATGAGATATACATTGTTGTCAAAATCACTCTGGAGATTCATATTTAAATGAAAATGGTGTTATCCATAGATTTTTCCTTAATCTCATCACACATTTTTGTGAAATGATGCGTAATTTTTAAGTTAATCGCAGATCTGACTTTGACCAAACTATAAAAAAAAAAAAAAAGGGTTTTAATGAGAGTACCTTTTCTGGACTCTAGAGAGAAAAAATACTCTCCCCTCTCTCCAGAAACCACCCCACAATCACCCCCCCCCCCCTAAAAGACCACTTCTTTTAGGTCAAATACACACACAAACCTCATTTCTACTCCTACCCAGACCTTCCATTAACTTGCCTACCGGACCGGATGAAGGGAGGAGTGCTTTCACGGTCAGAATCGGATACCAGTTCCCCCCCTTCCCTCCCAAGTCGCTGGAGCAATTCAGAAGGCTTTCTCCCCCCATCCTTCTACGCAAACCAGGACTCTAATCATGCGAACACAACTCCAGAGGTGGTTTTGCTTGCTGATACAAAAAAGTAAAAAGCAAAAGCCACTTTTTACCCTGCTGTGATCACCCAAAACCAGTTACACAAAAGTGGTAACTTGGAGCCTTGCACCTCTGCCCACAAGTACAAGCCAGCTGGAGGAGTAAATCAGGTCAACATCGGCCCCACAATGCCTGATCATTTCTGCCCTGTCCCCACTTCTAACAGCCATACCACATTGGGTAATTCTACCTTGGAGGAAGCAATCCACATCCAGGACAAAATTGGGGCAGAAAACCACCAACGAAAACAGCCTTCCCCCAAACCTCACTCAGCCAAAACCTATGCTAACTCGTGCCAACCCCAAGAGGATGTCCCGGAGTTTAACCTTAGGTTTATTGCACAGGTAAAGGGGGGAGGAATTCCCAGGGTACGGATCCCAAGCACGGTGAAGGATGAAGGAGCAGCTTATTGGAGTTCCACCCTTGTTGGCTACTTCCTTGGGTGCAAAATGCCATACTCCCTAGTTAAGGTGACGGCTTTTAGGCTTTGGAAGGACCATGGACTCATCGGTGTGTTAGCTAACAAAGATGGGTTCTTTTACTTCCAATTTTTGGACAACAAGAGCCTTTCCTCCATTCTTGAGAAAACCCGGTACTTTTCTCAACAATTCCTCATCCTACAAAGATGGAGGAGGGGTATGTCTTTGGACAAACCCCAACCCACACACATAACAGTATGGACGACCTTCAGCCAGATTCCATGTCAGCTTCTAAGTGCTAAGGGAGTTAGCTGCATAGCTAGTGCAATAGGTACTCACATAAAAGCTAACACACTTACCGCTGCAAGGCAAAGAGCCAACCAGGCTCGCATCCTGGTTGAAATCAAGGCAGGGGAAGAGCTGACATCCCAAGTGGAGGTGGAGAAATCAGATGGCTCTTTAGCTAACATGTCGATAGAATATCAATGGCTCCCACCTAGGTGCTCTTCATGTAAGGTTTTCGGCCATAGTTGCACCCACAAGAGCAACCCAGACCCTCAACCAACATCTGGTACTTCCAAGCCCAGGGATGATCAGTGGGTACAAGTTACTCGCGGTGGAAACAGTAAGCTGAAGGACCAAGCCGATGAGCAACCAAGGGCTACTGTGCGAGAGGAACATGCTGCATGTATGGATGTAGATGTCAGCTTGCTGGAAGCAGCAAGTGATAAAATCTCCCAACACCCTGGGCAGGATCCCACCGATGGAATCACAAAAGCCAACTCCATTGGTAAAGGAAATACGAAGGTGAGAGCTGATGTATCCACTTCTAGCTCAATTCCAGCAAATTCCCCTCATCAGGATGCGCAAGTTATTCCCTCATTAGTTTCGGAATCTCCTCAGCAACTGGAAGTTGTCAGCACACCAGACTCGATAAATATTCACCATGCTCAACCAGCACAGATTGATAACGATAAGGATGAGGAGTTTGAAAATACACCATTAAGCAAACTCCTTGTGCAAATTAACAAGACCCCCAGCAGCAACCAATTGAGCAACAAAGGCTCAAGCTCGTCAGGGCGTTGAAAGCAAAAGCAAAAGAAAAGATGCCACACCTATACATAGGTGCTTTAGGGTTCAGACCAACCAACCTTATGAATATAACAACTTGGAATATAAGAGGTTTTAACGACCCTATTAAAATTGCAGAGGTCAAACAGGCATGTGAAATCAATCAAATTTCCTTCATAGGGCTATTGGAGACCAAGGTCAATCCCTAAAAAAAAATTGAATTCAGACCATTTTGGGACTTAGGTGGCAAGTAGCTGTGAATCCGCCTGCTAGTAAGCATATGTGGTTGGTCTGGAACCCAACAGATTGGGATGTCCGTATTGAGGACGTCAATATGCAATACATGCATTGTGCAGTCAAATGCTTCAAAACAAACACCCTAACTTTTGTCACATTTGTATATGGCTCAAATAATGATGGGCAAAGAAAATCTCTTTAGGATAATTTGGAGTCTTTAGCCCCAACTCTCGCCACGAGCCCTTGGTTGGTACTTGGCGACTTTAATTCCACGAGGTACCCATCGGAAAAGTAGGGGGGAAGAACATGGATGACAATTGCGATGAATGATTTCCCAAATTGTCTAGCAAACTCTAAGTTGGAGGACCTTAGATTCTTTGGCAACCTCTTCACCTGGAAAAGCCGTCAAGAGCATAATCCTTTCTTGAGGAAGCTTGATAGGGTCCTAGTTAACCACCATTGGTTGGACGTCTTCCCAAGAACTCGAGACAAGTTCAGTTCCCCCTCTCTCAGATCATTCCTTAGCAATCGCATGTATGGACTTCAAGCGCGGTGTCAGGAAGCCCCCTTTCGAGTTCTTTAATTTTTGGCTTATACATGAATAGTTCCGGGACATGGTTACCCACACATGGAGCACGAAGATCACCAATTCAAAAATGTTTCAAATAGTCCAAAAGCTCAAATTGTTGAAACATGAACTGAAGAAGCTAAACCGCTCTAAGTTCTCCCACATTTCCAATCGGGTAAAGCTAGCGCAAGACACTCTCCATCAATTGCAATCTTCCATACAAGGTATAGGTGACACATCACACATGGAGGAGGAGAAGGCTGCTTTTAAAAAGTATCACTTATTGAGAGGAGCTAAGGAATGTCTCTTCAAACAAAAATCTAGAGCGAATTGGTTAAGACTAGGAGATAGAAACACTTCTTTCTTCCATAAGGCTATGAAGAACCTACATAACAGAAGTGCTTTGCATAGGTTGTCTAGAGATGACGGAAGTGAGGTAGTAGGGGAAACAGAAGTCAAGGCCTTAGCTATTACCTACTTTCAGTAGCTGTACAACACCACTCATTCCCCCATCAACCCTAAAGAAGTTCATAACCTAGTGGATAAGGAACTATCTAATCAACAGAAGGATGAATTGAGTGATCCATTCTTGAATGATGAGATCAAGGGGAGTTTCTTTTCCCAAGCTAATGAAAAAGCACCCAGACCGGATGAGTACACAACCTGATTCTTCAAGGAGACATGAGTGATCATAAGGAGTGATGTCTTTGCTACAGTAAGGGAGTTTCTCACTACAGGACACCTACTCAAGGAGGTCAACTCCACTATCATTTCTCTAGTCCCAAAGATAACTAATCCCTCGAGAATAGGGAAATCCTGACCCATTGCTTGCTGTATTGTACTATACAAAGCTATCTTCAAAATACTAGCAGCATGCCTAAAGAAAGTGCTTCCTTCTCTTGTCGGAAGAGAAAAGGCTGCTTTCGTTCTAGGGCATTGAATCACAAATAATATCCTCATAGCTCAAGAACTAGTGGCCGGCTATTATTCACAAAAAGGGGCTCCTCGTTGCACACTAAAGTGGATCTCCAGAAAGCATATGACTCAGTTAGATGGGATTTCTTATTGGAAGTGCTCAAAGCTATGCAATTCCCTCATCACCTTTGCACCCTCATAGAACAGTGCATCTCTACCCCTAAATTCTCAATTTGCATCAATGGAGAACTGACAAGTTTTTTTTCTAGTAAAAGAGGGTTAAGGCAAGGGGATCCCATCTCTTCTTATCTCTTTGTAATTGGCATGGAGGTTCTCTCCACCCTGATGCGGCGTCTTACACTCAACCCCAAGTTCTCCTTTCATTAGAGATGTAAACCTAAAAAACTAACCCATCTTTGATTTGCAAATGACCTCCTCATCTTCACTAAAGGTGAAGTTAAATCTATTGCATTAATCAAGGATGTTCTTCAATATTTTCATTCACTCTCTAGATTGGTTGCCAACAACAACAAAAGAAATATTTTCTTCTCCTGAGTTCCCACAAGGACTGAGGAAAACATCCTGCGAATATCTCAATTCCAAGAAACCAAGCTCCTTGTGCGTTATCTTGGCGTTCCACTTATCTCCTCAAAACTCAAGAAAGAAAATTGTGATATCCTCATTGAACGTATCATGGCACGCATCAATTCTTGAACATCCAAATATCTTTCTTATGCAAGCAGGCTTCAATTAGTAAAGTCTGTTCCAACTTCAATGCAGGTGTTTTGAAGCTTTGTGTTTCTCCTTCCTAAGGCTATAATAACAAGGATCGAACAGTTGCTTAGAAATTTCTTGTGGAGTGGCAACCCTAACATTTACTCCAAGGCTAGGGGTAAGGTGGTCTAAGGTATGCACACCAGTGAAATGTGGAGGTCTTGGAATCCCAAATCTTCACCTCTGGAACAAAGCTATCCAAATCAAGCACATACAGCAATTTTGTAAGCCTGGCCCTAGGAGTTTTTTGCTAGAATGGATACACCCCACCCTATTGAAGGGTAGAAGTTTCTAGTCATCACGTGCACTAGCCGTTTGCTCCTAGTCTTGCAAGAAGCTGCTAAAATTACGGTCCTTGGTCAGAAACAGCTTTCAATGAGCGCCCAATGACGGGTTGTCCATATCACTAAGGCCAGACCACTAGCTTCCAATAGGCCCACTAGACACAATTTACAGTACAAGAGAGATTAGAAGAACAGGCTTCCCATTGTTGACCAAACTTTGTTCTCTAATGGAACATAACACCTAGCGATTACCTGCCACTTCATTCTGGTCGGACTTCGACATCGCAGCCTACATCCAACAGAATGCCTCAAAACTTAACTGACTTTGTTAGATACACTCTACAACCGGAGAATACACTATCAAAAGTGGTTACTTCTTCCTCAACCCTTCAAGAACCACTATGCCTTGGCATAAAGTCATATGGAATAAAACTTCTCTACCTAGGCACTCTTTTATACTATGGTTAGCCCAAATGGGTAAACTATCAACTCTTGACAAACTGGCCTCTTGGGAAATTGCTACCACTGCCACCTACTTTCTAGGTCAACAGGGATTCGAAGATCACACCCACCTTTTCTTCAATTGTGGATATAAATCTCAGACATGGGAATCAGTTTGTTCACTACTAAAGTGTCCAGCTTCATTCAAGGATTGGAGAAGTGCTACAACCTCCCTACTTGCAACAGCCAAGTCTTCATCTCCTATCATCCATGTGCGGAGGGTGGGCTTAACCGCAACAGTTTATTGCATATGGAGAACCCACAATAAAGTATGCCTAGGCAGTTGCCCCCCTCGTCCCATTTCCTAGCTCACCAAATTAGAGCATACACTACTCTTGTACCAACATAATGTCTACTCTTGTAACACTTTCCTTACTTTATGCTTTCAAGTTACTTTCTCTTTTATATGTACTCTTCATGTACTATTCCCGTCTTTTGACGGTTGTATAATTTCTTTGAATCAATAAATTATTAATTATCCAAAAAAAAAAAAAAAAATCATAGATCTGACTAAAATATCTTCATTTGCAAAGCTAACTTCCTACTATTGCCAAAAAAAATTCTTGATAAGTACAAAGACAATGGATTGTTAATATCCTGAAGTTAACCTTTTCATCTTAGTGTAAAATGCATGCTGGTTATTCACAAAGAACACTTTATATCAAGTACCAAAGAAGAGATACTTTATTTGAAACAACAGAGAACATTTCAACCAAAAAGATACCTAATGAATGGCACACCACTTTTGATAAAGACAAGTCATACGACCAAAATGAAAAGAAAAGTTCCACATGTCCTCTGTTTTCATAATTATTCAACACTGGCAGCACACTCTTCCTATCTCAGATAACTTTTAATGAAAAGGTAAAGGTAAATGGGAAGACAAAGAAGTAACAACACGCACCACACTTACAAAAAGAAAAACAAGATACACCACGCCACATAATAAACAACCAGAAAATGTCACAATTAAGAGAGTAGAGCTAGGAAGAAATTTCATGCAATTACCATGCAGATTAACTGCTAAAAACCTTGTTTACATTATCATCGAAAGTTACAGGAGACAATCGTGTTGCATCATTGCTTTGCAGATCCAAACATTGCATTGTAGTTTCTTGAATCATTCACAAATAAAATATTTCTAGTGGGTGTTACTTGTTAACTTGTTCTTTCTACAGGTACTTCACAGAACTGTTTGATTTGTACTATCATCCATATTTTAGATGACATGATATAAACACTTACAATTATTCATAGGTATTTAATTCCTTTCCTCACAAATTATGATGAAGATGGATAAGAATTTTTCACAAGAGACCCTGCAACTAACTCAAAGCTTACAAATTCCAACATGATACTGACAAGTTCTAGTTTCCAATATTTTCAACTTCAGCAAGAAAAATACTTGCAGGTGTTTTGGAGTAAAAGATGGCTTCACCCCACCAATCTACTTGCTGCCACTAGTTGCTAGTACTACTGCTTCCCCCCTTTATTAGAGATACTAAAAATGTTATTATTTATTATCTGATTATTTGCTACTACTGTTTCTATACTTCTTTTATTTTATAGCATAAACATACTGCACTGAACCAAAAAAATGAGCAGTTGTTCAATGGGGGATCCCAGCTTAAGAGTTATATAAGAATATCAAGATATCTGAATATATCCACGAAAATAACCCCATCTTCAAAAACTGCTCAGATTCTTTAGCATTTCATAGTGGATCATCGCTTATTTGCAGGAATTAGCTTAGAAGACTGCATGTTGGCCAATGCCCACGCAGAAATCTCCAAAATGTTTCGTAATAAAGCAAAAGAAAGTTTAACTACGCCCACTAAAATATAAATCTTTACCCTGTTAGCAACAGATTTAAACAAATCTAGAAGCTGTAACAAAATCAGCACCAGTAACATGGTATCACTTATCAGTGAGTATACCTAACTAATATCCTGAATGCCTGCTCTTGCTATTTGATCTAACCTTACAAATGCAACGTTTTCACACACAAACTGGAACAGCTATATCTAACATTTGAAGCAGCAGAGATGAGAATATCTAAAGTTATTAACCAAACAATTGACAACATAAGCACTCAAATAGAACTTAAGACAGTGATATACAACAAAAAGGGCCATACACAAAAGGGCCACACAGAAAAAATGTGATATATATTGAGATAGAATCAAGGTATTACATGCTCAACCAACAATCAGAAGAAAGAATTGAATCACTTACTTCAGGAATAACCCAAAGTGCTAATTTTGCATAAAGAAGATCTATTGAAACGCCATTGAACTTGAATTGCAGCACAGGAACATGAGCATCAGGTACTGGGCGCAACTCAGACACTTCACTCATTTCTGATAGCATTCTATGTAGCTCACCAAAGAAATCTTCCTGAACCAATAATAGATAAGTGTTTTTATTTTTCCAATTCATAAAACAACATTTTCATAACTAGGATGAATTGGATAAGAGACAGGAGAAAGAGCCTAAAAGATGAACAGAGATGATGGGAGTGTAGATCCTACTTCTCGTGTTGCATGCCTGGGTCCAACACAGAGTGTATCAATATCCGCACCAGGTCCATGCACCTGGAAAGACAAATTTCATAGCAAGCAATGAGGAAAGATACACAGAAAAAAAATAGCATGCAAAAGAAGATATTTAAAGTTTTCTATTTACAATGCAAAGGTATAAAACCTTACAGGTAGGTTTATAAACTTCCATGTAAATAAGAAACAGGCAACAAATTACAAGGACACAGATTCCTGTGTTTTGCTTCAGGAAAACACAAACAAAGAAAAGAAAAGACAAGTTGTGAAGCAACTCTTAGCTTGAGTTTGTTCATTAACTGGTCCATCAGCTGCAAACCACACTTCCAAGGTCCCAAAAACGTTAGTTGCTATTTCTGTCCCAGAACAACATATGAAACACCAAAACTACTAATCCCAAGCTCACATTACTATCACCTGTGTCCTACCCAACATATAAAAAAAGTGCCTAAGATAATGCTTTGTATTATGGCCAAAAAGAAATGGAAAAGAAAAAAGAAAATACTTTGAATCATCATAAATAACAAAATAGGTATATAATCCATTTCTTCGATAAATAAGCCAAAGCCATAAAATTCTTCTCAAGAATCTTTAAAAAATCATAGACACAAATATTTGCAACACATTTCGTTTAAGAAAAAAAAAGAGAAAAAAACAAAGAAAGCCATGTATCTTGGAACAATTCCAATTCCCCCAGATATTCCTGCAATTGCACTTTCCAACAATTTTCACTATGTCAAAACAATAAGTCAAGAGATAGTTACAGCTTCACATGGTAAAGACAGCCAATCATATATGTATATACAAAATATTTAAAAATCATAGATATAAGATTTTAATGAAAATCCGCTTGTTTAAACAGTTGCATAAATGACTAACATACCCCAAGCCGGTAAGAACCAAAGGTGAAAATCTTTGCATTAGCTTCTTGAACAAGCTGCTCATTTAAACCCTTTGCACGGCTTATAGATTTAACCCAAATCTTCACAATCTGTCACATCAAGAAAAATACTCCATAATGGCACATAGATAAACACAAAAAAAAAAAATGATAAAGCTGCAAAAGTCAGCAGGACCGAAAGTTTCAACATGTCCCATGATTCATGAAGCACAAACCAAGAAACCACAATACTGCTAAAAAAATCATGACGCTCTAAATTCCATAATAGTATTGAAGTAATCAAATGTAGATGCAAAACTTTTATCAATTTTCCCATTAAAAGAGACAAAAATAAGAGTTACAGCCTCAACCTGATCCAGTCTCCCAAGCACCTCTTCTCTGCTGACAGCCTCTTCTTGACTCTCGTACAATCCCACGTCTTGCAAATACTAAAAACACCCAAATACCCATTAGATTTAAAAAAAAAAAAATCACCATTCACTAAGGCACGATTCATTACAATCAACTCAACAGGATTAACAACCTTTTCGAGCGCATGCGTCTTGGTAACATCGTACTCGGCTGGTCCACTCAAAGAAATGGGATCCGTAATGCCTAACCGCTGCCCCGTGTTCCGATTATTCAATCCAGGGCTCCCCATTAAAGGAAATATTCACTACTCGAAAGTTTCTTCTTTCTTAATTTTTTTAATTCTTTTTTTCTTCTTTTTTCTATTCCAATTTTTTGTTATGGGAAGTGTTGATATATTAAGCACAGATCCAATGTAACAACAAATAATTTTTCTTTCTTTCTTTTTTTAACAATATTTTTGCTTTCTCTTTTCCTCCGGAAAATCCAATAACAAAAAATAAATAAACTCAAAAAGCAAAAGAAAAAAAAATAAAATAATAACAATCAACTATTGTTCAACTGTACAGTACTGATGATACGACGAGAAACAAATCCAATCAAAACTGAGCCCCAAAGCTACAAAATTTCTAATACCCAAAACCCTAAAACACTCAAAAAAAACAACAATCTTTTGTTGTTCTTTTCAATATCATGACATGGCAACAGCTAAATACAAGAGTCCGGTGGAGGGGTGGCCTATATTCTTCCAATCAAACCCTAACCGCAATTCCTTGCCATGTCGAATTGCAAAACGAATCCCCCCTTTCTATTTCGTTTTCTTTTCCGTCTGTTGTAGCCGATTGAGCTTCAAACCCTAGAAAAAGAAAAACAAAACATCGAAATTAGTGAAAGATTTAATATACAATTAAGGGATTGATGAAGTTAGGGCAAAGAATTGAAGGAGGAATAGAGAGAAAAAGAAAATGAATTCTTCAGGTAAAAGGGAAGGTGTGTACGTTGTGGATTGTGATGAATGAAGGAGGGATGGTAAAGAAGGAATATGAGAGTTTAGGGAAGGAAGTGGGTTTGGCTGGTCTCTGGCGCTGGATGTTGCAGGAGTTTCTTTTGGGTTAGTAGAAGGTGTGAATTAAATAAGCGCTGCTGAAAAGAAAACGGGAGGGCGTTTATCGACGGCAAAATGGAAAGTTTTTGCTTGGTAATAATTCGGGATACAGTTACATAAAGCTTCTTCTTTAATGGCTAAATTAACGATTCATATATTATTTTATATTTAATGTTTATATTTTAGTATTAATTGCATTTTGATGTTTAAATTTAAAATTTATTACATATAAAATTAACTTTTAATTTTTGTCATTTATTAAATTTTTATTATATCAATAACTTCTAACATACATAATTTTTGTGTATACAATATCCAATTGTAGCAAACTTTATAATTTTTTTTTTCTTCTTTTAATCATCTTAATTAAAGTGAGTTAAGGAAGTAGTGTTACAAACTTTATAATGTTAAGAAGCTTGTAAAACATACTTCTACTTGAAAAATGATATAGCACATGTTCTCTAACCATCGAACTATGTAAAATTTAAAATGGTTGTACGAACCAACATTTGATTGGCCTCAAAATGTAATATTTTTTAACTCATTAAATAATACATTTCCAATCAATATAAACATTTTGTTATGTCTCATGTAGCATTATTGATTCAATAACTTATAAAGCAGATATTATATAACTATAAACTTATAACAACATAAATATTTGTATTATATGCTATTTAAAAAATGCCGATTTGACTTTATATAGTTAAAAATCTTTTTTTTTTGTTTTTAGTAAACTTGTATAGTTCTTTTTTTTTTTTTTTTGCATTTTTGAATATCAACAAATGATTTTAAGATTGTAATCATTGCATAATTTTAATGAATTTACAATCATTATAATCTTATAATTTTACAATCACATCATGGACCATGAAAATTTACAAATAATAAAAAGATTACAAAATTCTAAGCAAAAGTGTAAAATAAAAAACATCTTTACAAAATATAAATGTTATATAATTTTATTTTTTTTTTTAAAAAAGCAAATTCATATAGGTGCGGACAATTGTGATGCATAGAAAATTGCAAAATTCAAAATAAATTTGCAACCTATGTGAACTATTATAAATATATATATATATATATAAAGATAAAAAAAAAACATAAGAATTATGTTGTAATAATATGGCATTTGGATTTGCAAGTTATGGGATTATAAAGTCACAAGAATCAGCATTTAGTTATTACTAAAAAAACAAAATATTGCAATATATAGAAGTGTATTATTTAGCAAGTTAAAAAATTATTTTACAAAGCCAAATGGTGCATAGCTTACAAATTACGACCATTTTCAAATTTTACTTGGTTCATATAGCGCCAAAACATATAATATTAAATCATATTTTCAAGTAAAAATTGATGTTAAGAACTTTACAGCAATATAAGGTTTGTTAAGATTGAACTTCATATGTAAAAGTTAATTAAAAAAATTAACATTATATCAATATAAAAATTAAATAATTTTAAATATATAAAAATAAAATATAAAACTAATAAAATAAAACTAAAATATAAAATAATATAAATAATAACAACAAATATAATTTATATACTTAACGAAATATAAAATTAACGAAAAATCTAAATTTAAATTGAAATTTAAGAATACTATAAATTATTAAAAAAAAAGTTTAAACATTAAATTGCTAAAAGTCAAAAGTAGAAGCACTTTTGGTGTCCTTATCCTATTATAATGCATATATCACTATTCGCAACACATGTGTTTTCATTTTTGACATTTTATATAGCTCAAGTTTATCTAAATAATATTTTTAAATATTAGCATCAACTTTTTATTGGTTTTTTATTTTTCATAATAATTAATTTAATAAAATAATATTATTAAATATATAATTAAACAATATAATAAAATAAAAAGAAAATAAGAATTAAATGAGGCTTAAGTATTGGTTGATCAAACCTAGCTAATTGGTTAGGGGTATATTAGGATGGTGGGTCCACATCCACCATTACATATACAAAATGAAATAAGGAGATATCAAAAAGAAAAATGAAAGCCTTATGATTAGTACTAGATTACAACATTAAAAATTTTAAAGAAATAAGAGAAATTCTAAGATGCAAGTGCAATTATTTAAAAATGACTATACCATATAATCACTTCTTTTTATTATGGTAAAATCTCTCAAAATAAAGTAAAAAACAAGGCCCATTAACAATGAAAGAACCTATTGAGCTATTAACAAAAAAAAATTTGTACAATAAAACACCCCTAAATAATAGTAAATAAGATCTAATAATAATAAAAAAAAATAACTATATAATATCATCACTTTCAAGTAATTGTATTGTAGAATCTCCTAAAAACTAAAGAGCATGTTTATAAATGTTAAATGACTATTCGACTCTATCTTTATGAAGTCAATCATGTTGAAAGAGAAACTAATAAAAGGTTTTGCCACTTTTCAAGAAGAGAAAGTGATGAAAATGAATTGATGAGCACTTAAAGTTACAAAATCACTCTAACATTTGAAATTATGATATCAAATGGGTAATATTGTTTAACAAACAATTTATTTCTATTTAATTTTTTATAATAAAAACTAAACAATTGAGTAAAGAGTTCGTTTTTCCTCCCACTTTTCTTATAGTATGTTTATTGCGAGTATTTTAGCCTACTTTTCCAAGCGTAAGGAACTCCTATTGGGTTTCTTGAGTAATATTACACATTGCTTACTTAATATAAGTTCCTTTAATAAGGAACTATAAAAGTGCTTTTTCTTCTTCTTCTTCTTCTTTATAATTTTTTATTTGTTGAAGTGTGATATTGGGATTGAAAAAATGTTTAAAGAATATGTCAAAGAGCTTTCATGAAAGAGTTAGGGATGAAGTGGGGACTTCCTTAAGGAAACTTAAGATATTGATGTGGTATCTAAAGACTTGAAACGAATTTCTTTACATTAAACATGGTCTTATGGATCGTTTACTTCAAGATAATGAAAAAAGAACATAATAATTTTCCCTAAAGTATTTGTTAAAAAATATATTCCTAAAGTAGCATCTACGCACCTTATTTGCTTTGATTGAATTGGGAACTAACTATATCATGATGTTTATCTATTCCTTCTTCAAGAGTAAATAACAATTCCCTATTATTTGTTCCTTATGGACACAGAGTATGTCTAAGAATTATGTGATAATTTTATACTCATCAAATTATACTACCATTAGGTAGCATTTGGTTGCATGAAAAAACGTGGTAGTAGACTAGACAATTATTTTTATCCTGCATTTGGTTGACAAAAACGATGTAAGTACTGGACAAAATGGCTAAATTTTGTACCATATGAAATTCGGTATAAATTTTGTGGTATTGGACAAAAACTCATTTTTTTGAAAATTTCCCAAATATCCTTCCATTTCTTTCCCTTGCATTAGAAAACAAGAAACCCTTTTCTTTCCAAACGCGACTACGTTCTTCCTTACCGCTCTAGCTATTAACTTATTCCTGCTATCGATTGCTGTTTGGTTGTCGACGTCTTCTCGTTGCCGGTCACCATCAGGTTCGTCTGCTTGCCTTGTGTCTCCCTCACCTGCTTTCATGTCTTCCTCACTTGCTCTGTGCCATTGGTGGTGTCTTTGTTTTGTGTCATCGGCTTAGTAGTGTCGTCAGCTTTCTCTGTTGCTTTGCTCTGTGTCGTTGGCTTAGTGGTGTCTCTGTTTTGAGCTTATGTGTTGTTCTTCATTTCACATTTGAAGTATTAGGTACATTAAATAAAAACCCTAAACTATCAATACATCTAAGAATTCATCCATTATGAGCTGCAATGAATGAATTGCATTAATTTCATAAACCTTCGATGGCAAACTCCTACTCTTTACTACTTTAAGGAAAGCATTAAAGGATGATCTAGGACGCATTCTTCTACCATCATCCTTGTCTTCCGGATGATGCTTAGCTCCTCCCCATTTAATTTTGCTTGCGGTGTGTGACCTAAACTAGAATAGGATATCCTTTGCAAAATGCATCAAAGTATTATAATTTAGTTAAAATTACAATTATAAAAAATTAAGCAAATTATTGTAATGTAATATATATTAATTTGTTATAATATTAATGTAATTAACATTATGATTATTAAATATAATTTATAATTTTTTATGATAATTTTTAAAAATTACTAATATAATATTTACAATGTGTTATATTATTAAATATAACACAAATTATTGTAATTTATAATATAAATTATTAATTTTTTTTCAATCAATAGATTTACACAAATTATTTTATATAATTTATAGTATTACATAAATTAAATAATTTCTTCAAATAGTATTTTCTTATAATAATATAAAAAATGTATAAATAACCATGATATCATAAAAAAAATGGTATAATTGTCAAAACTACTATGTTCAATGCAGTACTTCACAATTCCAAATAATGAACAGTGCAAAAATATTTATCTAGTACTGAATATACGAAACGTGGTACAAAAAAATTTTTTGTTCAGTTTTTCTTGTTTTATACTATCCAGTACTCGTTGTACTGTCTAGTACCAATAACCAAACACTATCTTATACTACTATCAACACCACTTTCACTACTTTCACCATCCTATCATCATCATAAACCCCTTCCTTAAAGCCAACACCAATACTATACCAACATTATGACCACCAAGTTTATAACAGTACCAACACTTTTACACTGTTAATGTTGTCATTGCCATTATTACCACTATCATTACTACTATCACCAATACACCATGAACACCACTATCACTATTACCAACATTTAACATCATTGTTATCTCGACCATCACCATTACCTTTGTACCACCATCATCAACATGAGCACTTTGTTGCTATAACCACAACACTACCACCATCAATGTAATGCTCCAAAATTTTTGAAAAACTATACTAAAAATAAAGAAATAAGCAGAACAATAAGTATTTTCAAGTTAGGGTAGCAAAAATAACATTTTTGCGATTTTTAAATTTTGAGAAAATTAATAATAAAAAATTAAATCACTATAATATATTAATAAATTACATATAATGGAAATTTTATAACAAATAATAATTGACTTTATAATGGAAAAATAAGAAAGAAACATGATCCATTATGTAATTATAACAAATAAGAAGTAAGAATTAAAATTTTAGATTTATAATAGTTAAATAGAATTTTTAAATAGATATATATATTCAAAAGATTTTATTTAGTATACACGTAAATTTTCGTATAAAAATATCATAATTTAGATAATTTAATAAAATATTAAAATGTATATTAACTAGACCCATAATTAATATTTTTCTGTTGCCTTTCCTTAAATACCTCTGCCTTTTATCTCTCCTCATTTCTTTTTTTTTCTTCATCAAATTTCTTTCTTTCTTATTCCTTTCTCTTCTTCTTTTTCTCTCTTTCTCTATTACAAAATAAACTTAAAAAATCCATAACTTTCTCATATTAACTCCAAATAAAAAACCACAAGTGCCATTATGATCTTTGAAAGGAGTACTCCATAGGTTGTTATTCATTTATTATTAGGTGAAAGACACAAGTTTATGTGATTTCTCGAGAGTTATTTTAAATTTTAAAGTTAAGAAATCAAGATAAGTGGGAAACTCCGTGATATACTATACATTATGTTGTGGTGTGTTGTTTTTATATAAATAAATATATAGACGTAAATTTACTATAGGAATGGAAGTGCTAATGTGGGACTCATGAATGGTGGTTAAAGCCAAGTGTCCTATGGTGCATTAAGGTTTACGTGTGTTTAAAACAAGGGAATGTAGGTGTAGTGTGTGTTAGAGTGTGACATGCTATGCATGTGGTATGTGAATGGGTGGTGTACACTGTGGAGCATCGTTGCTGCATGTAGGAGTGATCGTGCATGTGTGTTGCTCTGTGTGTATGCATTGGAGGTGGTTTGCCTGTGTGGTGTTTTATGTGGTGCTCCGTGTGCAAGATTGTGTGGCTAGTGTGTGTGGATGTGTTGTTGTGCGTGCCGGCTGCACAGAGGGTGTGTGTGTGATGTATGAGCGTGTAGTGTGCGCTATGATGTGTGTTGTTATGGGGGTTGCTGTTGTGTGTAGGTGTATAGGAAGTGTGTAACATGTGACATGCAACTGTTGTGGGTGTTGGGCATTACGTGTGGAATTGCGTGTTGCTGTGTGTGTGAGTATTGTTGCTGCTGTATGTTGTTGAGTTGTGTGTGTGTGCATGGGTATGCTGAGTGTGCATGTGTGTTGGGCGTGTGGTGTATGTTGTGATGTATTACAATATGTGTGTAGTGGGAGCTGTGATGTTGCGATAATAAATTCTTTTTTTCCTCCTTCCATTTCGTTTTTCTTCCCTATGACTTCCCTTCTATCTTTTCCTATTTTCTGACCGTACTTTTCTTTTTCTTTTCTTTTCATTTTCCTTTTCTTTCTTTTCCACTAAATGCATGCATATACGTAGGATAGAAATAATTTAATAATATCTTATTAAAAGGACATTTAAGTATAACATAAAATATATTTATGTGTCCACAATATAAGTATATATATAGATATATTAATTATATATTTTTTTCATACATATATATATTTGATTATGAAATTGATTATTTATATATTGTTGACTACTATAAAATAGTAATAATAGAGAAATTGTTAGACTAAAGCAATGAAATCATGAATGAGAGTGTGGATTGTAATGATGTAGATTTAGCATTTGTGATTGTTAATTATGTGATGTATATTGGTGGCCTTATTTTTACAAATTTTTGCGTTTTGATAATTGAGGAATGGAATGAGTGGTTGCTGTGGTGAGATAAGTTGAGGATATTGGAAGGGTGCACGTTTGGTTGCCCTATTGGTTCTTGAATGTAGATGATTGAATGCTTGAGTAATAGAATGACTCGATTTTTACTGAGGAATAAGAATTGTACATCAACCTTGAGTGGTTGATTTAATGGTTGATGAAATTGGGTTATAATATGTTATTGTTGATTTGGCCTTATATGTTGATTTATTGTGAAATTTTATTTTCTTGTGATTTGTTTGCCTCATCTGAATTGTTTTATTTGACTAGCCACCTAAATATAAGGTGTACCGGAAATAATCAGATAGGATTACTATTTCGCTAGGGCAAACTAAGTGGTTAGGGGATTATGCCTTGGACGATTCCAAAATTGATCTATCATTGAGGGTGTTTGTGCTCGGTATGCTAAATTACACCTGGAGTGGATTAAACTTAAAAGATGGTTTCTAATAAAAAAAAATAAGATGAAAATAAATGGGTTATGAGACCTAGGCATCGATGGTAGTGATGCAAATCCTTAACCCAAAGTCAAGGGAGGTGTAAGCTCTAGACTTCATGTTGGTTACCAAAAGACCGTGTGTAATATTGCATTGCATATGATTGTCCATGCATAGTATATGATTGATAACTTGTTTGATTTGTTTATGTGTGTGTAATATTGAGAGTATTGCACTTCTATCTCACTGGACTATTTAGCTCACCCTTTTATAGATTTTGTAATGCAGGTTGTGATTGTGTAAACTTTTTCTATAGGTGCCGTACTATAGTAAGTAAATTCTATTACGAGAATTATAGGATAAGAAATAAGGGTTGAGAGTTAGAATGAACTTCTTCTATAGATTTGGGTTAGAATGCTAGTAGACAAGTGTTTGTAAATATTTAAACCTAGTATATTGAAACTTTTAGTTTGTATTATTATGGGACCTAGACGAAGTATATTTTTGAGAAACTATTGTAAACTATTCTGATGAATACAAAATAGTTGGAATGAAATATTGGAATGCTAGAGGCATCCAAAATTTGTTAATTATTGTATTTTATTAGGTTAATTGATGTAATTTATATTCTTATAAACTCAATGTAGGAATAGAATTTGTAAAAGTTAGATATGTTTTTCCATTTTACTATTTTGGTAAGGAATTTGATTATTTGTGATCTTAGTTGACCGTGGAACATGGGAATCTGTAGTTATATTTTATTATATAACTAATTGTAATTATTTAAATATTTAATTAGAGTCTTACGACCTTTAACTTGCAAGGTGGTTATCATATAACGGATGTACACATGACATGATATTTTTTAGTGGAAACTTCCAAGCTTCCTTTTGAGGCGTGATAATCAATGTCACATTACCACCGACTATCACCAACCTACAACCCCCCACATCACCACACCATGATGACCTTCTCCAAGCTACTTCCACTACCTTCATTCTTATTCCACCAACACCATCATATTGTTGCTCCACCATTATCACCTTTACACCAACATCTTTTTTCACCAATACCAACTACCTAACCATTACAATCATGACTATAACCCCCACCTCCATTGCCATTATTTTGCTACCACCACCATAGCATTGTTACCACCTCACCTTTACACCAATGCCACTAACACCACCACATGACCAATACTATCACCATAATATTGGCGATGGTAGTGAGGTTTAATGGTGGTGGTGGCTCTACAATTGTGAGGTGGTATAATGATGGCAATTATGGTGATATTGAAAACAGTGTTAGCAACAATATAGAGCTATACCGATGTGCTCGTAGTGGTGGTAGTAGAGCGAGATAGTGATGTAATACTTGTGATATGATGACAATAATAATGGTAGTATTTTTCATCTAACAAAAGTATATTAGTATCCTTATTTCATTTCTAATGCAATATAATTAGATGAAGTAAAATAGAATGCTTATTACTTGTAATTAATATAGGTGTATGGTAAGTAAACAATAACATATATATTGATTAGCTATTACAAAAGAGTAACTTATTCCCAAAGAATAGCGTTAGTCCTCCATCTTTCCTCTCTTTCAAAGTAAATGAAACTAAATTTTCTACTAATTTCTCTTTATTAAAAAAGAGAGAGCAAAACACTAGGGATGGGCACAGATAGAATTAGTTCATTTTTTCCTTTGAACCAAACTTAACCATAAAAATGTGGTTTAGTTTTTCATCACTTCAAACCAAACTACCATAAAATTTCAATTTGGTTTACGGATTAAATTATATTTTATTTTTTAAGAAAGTATATTTACTCAACATATAATCTCATATGAGTAGTATTAAATTTATTTAATAATATCAATATTGATATTATATAAGAGATTGAAAATGTCAATATTTAAGCAACTAAAAAATTTTAAATATTCAATATAATTAATTTATTTTTCAAGTTATAATATAAGATGAAATTTAAGTCAATCTATATATATATATTTGTTAAATTATGGTTATAAAATTTAAATATATATACTTTTTAATAAAAGTAAACTAAAAATTCTTTTAAATGTTATATTACAATAGGAGAATTTTTTCAGTTATAAATAAAATATTATTATATTTTTTTCAAAATAGTTTGGTATGGATGACCCTTTTAGACTAACCATAAATTTTTTGTTTGGTTCGGATTAGAAAATTTTCAAACTAAATTGCAAAAAAAAAAAAAAAAACCATATTTTGGGTTTAGTTTGGTTTGGTTTACGGATTGATTCGATTTGGTCGGTTTTTTTGTCCACCCCTACCAAACAGATATCCGTGCTATAATTGTGCTAAGCTCAAGATTCTAGGTACCTTTCTATGAGATTGAGCAGGCTCAACTAGGTGAAAATTGAAATGCATGGTTATATGACTTTTTGTTAAAAATAATTTTAGTAACAGGTAAATAAAAAAGTACTTAAATAAGGGAGAAGAGATAGATAGAGGAGATGTATGCAGAATAAAGTGCATTTCTTATTAAAATTTTTAAATATAAGGAAATCGCTATATACAGATTCTAATATCGCATGTGTTAAAAATTTATGGAAAGTTGATTTAAAATTAAGTATATTTGATTGAGGTTCAGCCTATCTTCAACTATGAATAAGTTTTGGAATGAAAACGTCACGATTATGGAGCCTATGATCGTTTTCTACCAAGAAAACGCATTGCTTGAATGCAACTGTAATCAAATGCAAGCAAGAGAAACGTTGTTTATTTTCATTTTTAGAGCATAAAATCAAGCTAAATGTGGGATGCATACAGATGAGTTGCTTACAGCCGTATAAAAAGCACATGGTTTAATGCATCTTTTTTAAAAAGAAAACGCAATCTTTACATATGTTTTCTTCCATTCGAAGGCATGACTAAAATGAGCTTTCATTACAACTCCAAAAAGTTGATAAGAATCGAACATTTGATTACACCATATGCTAAGACACATTAAGTTTCACCAGTGAAAGATGAATCTGTATTTCGGGGCATAAAAAAATTAAAAGAAAATTTAATTATAATATAACAATATTTGGAATGAGTAAATATAAGACTCTATTCATGTCTTGTCTTGTAAGGTATAAGTTTCAAAAATTTAAAACCAAAACCTATCTTATAGCATTTTAAAACCATTTTATACCCCCATAAAATCTAATATTATAAGTTTTTCATATGTAAACTTTATGGAACCTATAATAAAATATATAAAATTAAAAAAAAAGTAATCTTTCTATCTTAATTATTTTAAATTTTGTAATTTTACTATTTAGTAAATGGAAACAAAAGATAAAATAATAAAAAATTTAAAGTTAAAGAAGAAAATGGGGAGAAATAGAAAAAGAAAGAGGGACTGCATTAGGTTAAACCGTTTAGGGTTATTAACTTATGTAATTAAACTCTCTCCCCCCCATTTTTTTACTAAAATATTTATCACCAAAAAATTATAATATTATCAATTACTATCATTTATTAATATTATTTGATAACATTTTATAAAATAAGTACACCATAACACGAAACCTATATTTTATATATTTTAAAATATAAAGTTTCAAAGTGAGTACAAGGTAAAAAGACCTTGTATTCATACCTTGCTATGTGGGAATAAGTTCCAAAAAATCTAAATTCAATACCTATCTTATGACTTATAATACCCATTCAAAACCTATTCAGTCAAATAGGCTATGGATGAGTAGCTTATATCACAAAATTATCCACTCACCCCTAATTAGTATAATATTTTTGTATATATAAAACATAAAATTCACCTCATATTTATTACAATCCCATATAAAATAGTAATATGAATTAAGTATAATACCTAAGTTTAAGAAATCCTTTTACCTATAAAACTAGTCTTTTAGATTAGACTTTTCCCTTGGGCTTGGGTGAATTGCTTTCACTGTTGCTTTACTAAGTAGCCCTCTTTAAGATTGACTTTCAACAAGAATATAAAACATTATGATCCAAGTTTAAGGGAAGAACTCATCCTAAAAAACTAATTTGATAGGGGCTAGACTTAAACACTATGCAGAGTCCATGTTTCCCTTTAATATAATAGATATTAATATATTATCTGGATATTCTGATCCATCATTTTACCCAATATATGCAAAAATAAGTTATATAAGTCGATTCCTCTCATGGGCAATACATAGAAATTTTAATGAGAATGTTTTGCATGAAATAAAAAACTGTACTTCTAAGAAGAAAGCAACTGGGCGTTATCAAACCCGATTAAACCTGTTAAGGCAAAAAGTCGTCCTTGGACGAACTTGAACGCAGGTAAGAAAGCAATCGTACATTAAAAACAAGTGGAATTTAAAATAAATAAATAATTGTATAGAAAGTTTTGGGCTGGTGCAATTATGAGAGATTGGACTCTACAAGAACTTGCATCATATTTTGACTGCAAAATCTCTATAATAGTGGACAAAGAGCACCTTATAGAAGTACTAAACTTTCATACCAAACATTATGAAATTTATCAATGGATAAAATAAGTCTTTCTTTTTATAAAAAAAATCCTCAAGTAACCACCTTATTTTCAAATAAATTATCTATACATTATTCCTAATGTTGTGCTATCTCATCCTGCAATGCTGTCCTATTATGGTAAACAAATGCAACCATTGGAGAAAGGATTTAGACACATGCAACAGCATGGGAGAGCATGAGGATGATGACTGATGATCATAATCCGAGAAGAGTTAAAAAGCAGATTCTCCATCAACAATTCCCATATACTGGCAAAAAAAGAAATCTATAAGCTAATTTCAGGATACTAATTGGGTCAAACCTCTAATTAAAGGAGAATTTAATTTTACATTCCCTCAAATAACGGCTGAAATCTTCTTTTGGTATTGATGGATAGAAATAGTGATGTTTCATACATGCTTCTCTCCCATCTTATTCATCATAGTCCACATCACGCCATCATATAACCATAACAGAACCATTAAGTTTTTTTATGCAAATACAGCCAAGAAGTTGATCCCACCAACAGAACATAAATAGCAAAGGATTTATGAGAAAGAGAACAGTTGATCAAGCAATATCTACTTGTTGGCGAAAGCAATTTGCTAATAAATATGATACAAATGCACTAGGAATTTGCAGGCTTAACGACACAAGTAGCAAGAGCTAAAAAAAAACTAACAATAAATGAAAAATGCGTACAGAAGTCCATATTAGATATACAGTTCCCCCTTTTAACATTTGACAGGCCTTCTCCCCCCTAATAAAAAGATACATATATAGGTGGACTAATTGCCTCCTCTTGTTTGAAAAATTTTTCACTTATCCTGCCTCAGAGATGAATATTCCCCTTATTTTCATAAATTCTATACAACATCCCCTTTTCACTGCAATGAAGCACACAATAAGCAATACCTCCAAAGAGCCGCTAAGTGATTCCACCACGATCAGCCAATTAATAGTTAATACAGCAGGGTGCAAGGGACAACCGTAAGCTCATGCTCTGGCTTCACCTTCCCCCCGAAGCAGCTCCTGGAAAAATGGCTGGAACCAGGTCAGCATACTTCAATTTAGCACTTTCATATTTGGTTTATCAGGAGAACATGCTGTCAAATGCAGACCCACTTTACACTAGCATTTTTAAAGCTGCTTAAATAACAGAAAAAGGTTGTTGTATGTAAGCAGTCCCAGCCAGGACTAGTATTATGCATGTCTATATACACAGTGCAGAGCTGCTCATGTAGTTGGAATGTTTAACAGATGATAATTTATGACTGAAGCTTTAAAAAATAAGAACCCATACACCGAAATTGCTGCCTAATCAAAATCCAAACATGATTGCTAGTAAAATTCAAAACCATGCTTCTTATGGCGATATCCAAGCTGTCATTGCTGAGGCGACAAAATTACCCAAATTCATATTTTCTCACAAGGCCATGATTATAATAATTTAAAGAAAGATGACTTCCTTGGACCATTAACTCCAGTGGCATCATAGCCAAAGTGAAAAAGGTTAATAGCATATCTTTAGTAAATAAATTACAATCATTTTTAAGCCTTCACTCCAGTAATTACTAAATTTCCATGGTTCACTAGCGTTGGGGGATGCCAGTGTCTGTTCTACACTTGCCTCCTTTCTTTCTTGTTCATGTTTTATATTGTACACCAAATCAATGACCCAGTTTACAATAAATAAAAAGAAAAAAAAAGTATTAGTTACCTAAGAAGTAAATTTAGATATTCTGAAATCTTAGCAAAAGAGGAGGCTTCTGGGATTTTGTACTTTACATGTATGACATCCCAAACCTCTCGGTAAGATCCTTTAAGAGCAAATTCAACAGTTTATTAGATATTCCAACACTTGGCAAATCAGTTCTAATAAAGTAGTCATTTTTTTTGGTAAGTTGCTTTTGTCTTTATTTTTCTTAACTTTCTTTTACTAATGAAATTATCCAAAATATGCTTGTATGGGGCCACAAGATCATTTACCGATTTGGTTGCAGCCAAAGACAGCCGCTGTCTTTCTTTCTTCTCCCGTAAGCATTCCCCACACCAACTTGAGAAATCTTTTTGATACTTCTTCATCTCCCTAAACACTGAACTGTATGACAAAAAGATGAGTATATATCAGCTAGCATTAGTTTAGGATAACAATTGTGGCTAAGCTGGAGCAAAACAAAATTGAAGATTTTTCACAACAGAAACCCAAAACCAAATGTTTAACTATTTCTATTTTATATACTCAACAACTTAACAAAAAACAACATTGCATCCTCAGTGTGTTGCAAGTAATTAAAGAGGCTAAAGATGCAAAATAGAGAAAATCTAGATTGATGCCTACCCATAGTATTCTTACTCAATGACATCAATGAAAGCTTGTGTGGTGATATGATAAAGGAGAAGGAAATATGACGCTGGTGTGACTGGAAAGATACTATCAAGGGAAATGATATGGAGAACAAGGAGAATAATTCACCAGAATATGCCAGAGGAGGAGCCAGCAAAACCAGTGGGCTATTGTGAATGAGTATGTGAAGGTAATTTGTTTCCAACTGATGGAAGAAGATTATTTCACCATTTAGATATAAAAAAAATGTTGGTAGGAACATTGTGGAAAAGAAACAGATGCAACAATGGGGGAGGCTCTAGCTTGAGATTGGATTTTTGTATGAGAAAAGGCAGTTGCACAAACAACCCACCAGGCATAAGAAAAGGAAGTCACTCAAATAACCAACCATCTTATAGGGCTAAGTGTAGTAAGCAAGTCAATTAAGTAATTATTGGACAAAACAGAAAGTCACGCATCGCATCTAGGTTGCTTTCAGAGATTCTTTTTGCATTCCGCTTCAACCAGTGCAACAAAGAAACTCCAAGCAGAGAAAATACGATGCACTACTTCAGGTGGTCAACTTATGTGTTCCCAAGGAAACCGATTTTAGAATAAAGACTCATGAAAACCAAACATCTAGATAAAGAATCAGCTGTTGAATCGAATTGCTGGCACATGCCACAGAGTTACTAGTGCTGATCCAAACTTCAATAGATTGCTAACTAAACAAAAGTACAGGTTCCCAGAACAGTTATGGTATCAAGCAATGCAAACAACTTTATTAAATGTAATAAGATACAAGGAAAATAATTTCTCTTAAGTTGAACAGGTTAGAGTCACAAAGATAAATGCAAACTATACTCTTTTAAGTTGAACAGATAAAAAGTCAGGAACATTGTTAGGTAATTCAAAAGTAAGAATAAAGTACCTTCTGCACCATAGGAGCAAGTTTATCCTATGACCAGAGGTAGTAGCTCTAGCTCCATGTCGATGACGACCGCGATGAAGCACAGCCCGCCCCGGAACATGAGTATAATCGAAAATCTCCTGGTTTGTACAATAAAAGGAGAGAGCTTGTTGATGGAGAACAATTGACTACTAAACAAATTATGCATAAAACTAATTGCATGTTCATCCTGTATAAAATGTTTTCTATTATTACTTGCTTTTGCTAGTGTTTGAAATAACTTTATGATTTTGTTTTTGGACAATGCATTAGCATCAGGATTGACAAGTGCAAGTCAGTAGCAGGTAATGACCAGAGGAGTTGGAGGTGGCAGCAAAGATCATAGCCAATCGACCATTAGATGTTAACAATGGTAGCAAAAAGCAAAGGAAAATAATATCCCTTAGTTTAAAAAGGAAAAAAAAAAATTCATCCATCAGGGAAAATTTTTCCCTTCAAGTAAATGCCCATTCCTCAAAAAGCACGTACTCGGAATATATTCTTCATACTTCAGACACATCCTAAGGCAATTTTGTCAAACTTGAAATATGACCGAACACTAAGGTAAATGGTAATTGAATTGGGTATGCTTGTGATAGCATATTCTACATAAATAATAGTCACTACTTGCTAAGCAACTATAGGGGCTGCAGCAAGCTGCAAGGGAAATACTCTCTTTCAAGGGCAATGGAAATCCTCAACTTTCTTCTAATTTATTCTCCTTTCAAACCATTTATTATAACTAAGCCAAGTATGGCCACACATCCTTCAGCTGTATTTCTGAGAGATTACCGGAAGTTCTCACAACCAATGTTGAACACATGTTTTCCCAGACCAAAACAAATTGGCATAAAACTGTAATTTCCAGAGAGCCTCTGGCCCTATACCTGCCAAATAAACACTCAAATAACTGTATTTTCTTCCATGACTTCACATGCCATAAACTATCCATATTTTACATTAAAAGGTCTATCCTCAGTTAAGAAACATGATGACTGTAGTCAAAATCTGATACATTTTATCCCAAAGAACATACCCTTGTCCAGATTGTAAAAATGAGTCAACATGAATAGCATCTAAAAATTTGCCTCATTATTAACGTTATACTTTTAACTGGCATACCTCCGAATGGCTTCCTGTGTTTACATGTTTATCACACCTCGTACCGCGAAAAAACAATTCTCCACCAGAAAATTCCTTACCCAAGCATACATTCAAAGTGACTTCAGAATCATCCACATGAAAGCCTAGAATAAAGTGAAATAAATAGGTAACTTAGCCTTGAGGATACAAAATACTTTTTTTTTTGGGTAATTAATAATTTATTGAATTGCAATATTGAGAAATACAATACAGGAAAAGCAAATTACAAGGAGCACATAATCGATGAGTGTGCTAGCATACTAATCCTAGGCACTAATATAAAGTAAAGTGATAGGATTACAATGGCCTTATGTAGGCTCGTATGTGGTTTGCTAGTATGCTAATCCCTGTGAGATCTTTCCCTAGAAGCACTTGGTTTCAAGTGCGCCATATACAGTAGACTGCTGCTGCTAAAGTTGCACGCTACCTCTGATGTGTCGGTGAGTCTCCCAAAGTCATCAAAGATCTAGTCACATGTTCCTAGTCGTTGAAGTAAGCTGGACAATGCATGTAGTCACAGACTATACTCCAGACTTGCGATGTGTAATCGCACTGGAAGAAAAGGTGGGCGTGGTCCTCCGGATGCCGGTTACATAGGAGGCAAGTAGTAGACTGCACTAGTCCCCAATGGTATACCCTATCAAGGGTGGATAATTTCCTTAACCAAGCCAACCATAGTATGAAGGCATGTCTAGGGAGGGAGGTTTTATTCCATAATACTCTCTATCAAGGTACTCTGGGTCTTGGGGGGTTGAGGAAAGCATAACCACTCTTTATGGTGTACTCTCCAGAGCGTGAATGTTTCCAACGAAGTCGGTCCGGCTCTGTGCTATTCGGTTTGATGGAGTGGGGAATGCTAAAACTATTCCATGGTGGGCCCTCCGGGATACTCCATTCATTGCCACTCATTATGGAGCATAGCCTTGTGTTGTCTGGAAAGCCCGTGCTGTGCATGACCCGAGCACTAAACAAGGTGTCCAAAGGTCCTGTCGGGAGCCAAAAGTCTGCCCATAGCGAAATATCAAGACCATTGTTTGGTTCCCAATAGAAGGAAGATCTAACCAAACCTCTCAGCTTGAGTAATTTCTTCCATGTCCATGAACAGACGGCTGGTGCCTTGGAAGATCAGAAATTCTTTCCCTTGAGTAGAGTAGAATGAATCCATTCCGGCCACAAGCTCTTTGTTCCCTGCTTGCAGAGTCTCCATATGTGCTTGATTTGGATGGCTTTGTTCCACAGGTGGATGTCCAGTAACCCTAGGCCACCACTTCCTTTTGGTTAACACACTTCAGCCCATTTGACCTTGGCTTTGGTGAATATGTGTGGGTTGCCACTCCAGAGAAAATTCCTAAGTAGCTGTTCTATTTTTGTGACAACCGACTTCGGAAGGATGAAAATGGAGCACCAATAAACCTGCATGGAGAAAAGGACAGATCTGATTAGCTGAAGTCTACCCGCATAGGATAAGTGCTTTGCTGTCCACGAGGTGATTCGAGCCAAGGTGTGTTCCACTAACATCTCACAATCCTGTCTTTTGAGCTTTGATGAGATGAGGGGAACCCCTAGGTACCGCACTGGTAGCTTGCCTTCACTGAACTGAGTGCACTGGATTATGGCCTCCTTTATACTTGTTGGGACCTGAGAAAAGAAAATGCTACTCTTATGGTTATTTATTGCCAATCCCGAGATGGCCTGGAAGTCCTGCAAGGTTTGTCGTACTTAAGAGATAGATTCCTTGTTCCCCCTAGAAAATATGAGGATGTCATTTGCAAAACAGAGATGGGTGAAGCGTTCATTCTGGCATCTCCAATGAAGTGAGTACCCCGGATGCCGTATTAGTTGTCTCAATCGCATGGAGAGAATTTCCATACAAAGTACGAATAGGTAAGGAGAGATAGGATCTCCTTGCCTTAAGCCTCTTTTGGTCGCAAAAAAACCCACTAGTTCCCCATTGATGTTGATAGAGTATTTTGGCGTCGATATGCACTAACTCATTAGCCTACAAAAATGGGGAGGAAAATGCATAGCCGAAAGAACCCCTAGCACAAAATCCCACCTCACTGTATCATAGGCTTTTTGGAGATCCACCTTCATCATGCAGCGAGGAGCTCCTACTCTAGCATGATAATTTGCCATGAGTTCCTGGGCTAAGAAAATATTATCCGAAATCTTCCTGCCCGGGACAAAAGCCGCCTGTTCTCGCCCCACTAGGGATGGCAAAACCGATTTCATCCTTGTTGCAAGCACCTTAGACATCGCCTTATAAATGACATTGCAGCATGCAATTGGCCTAAAGTCCCCCAGTCTAGTGGGGTTGGCCACTTTGGGTACTAATGTTATGGCCGTGTTGTTTATCTCTTTCAGTAGATGCCCTGATGTCATGAACTCTCTAGTGGCCATGATCAAGTCCTCACCTATTATGTCCCAAGCTTTCTTGAAGAACAGAGCAGAGAATCTATCTGGGCCAGGAGCTTTTCCATTCGCTTGCGATGCGAATCCCCACTTTATCTCCTCATCTGAGTAATCAGCAAAGAGGCCAATTTGTTGTTGGTTAGTAAGAGTCCGTGGTAACAAACTCCCCACATCGACAGTGGTGGTGGGAGCTGTAGGTGGGTTATATAAGTGTTGGAAATAGTGGAGTATCTCTTGCCCGACCTCCTCTTCCCCTACCACCTCACTGCCATCCTCACAGGTCAGTCTGTGGATGGAGCTTCGGTTGTGATAACTCTTCATGGCTTTGTGGAAATAAGCCGTATTTCTGTCCCCCAACTCCAACCATTTGGACCTGGACTTCTGTTTAAAAAAGCTCTCCTCCGCCCCCCTTAGGGTATAATACTCTTTGTAGGCTATCCGCTCCTCTTCCAACCGGTTGATGTCCCCAGCCTCATATATGGCTTCTTGCACTTGCACCAACCGTCGCTTCGCATCTTGTACTCTTAGCAATATGTTGGAGAATTCAGTTCTGTTTAAGCTTTTGAGCCCCTCCTTAACTAGCTTTAATTTTTGAACTACCTGAAACATATGGGAGCCCTAGATATCCCTCTTCCATATGGCGCTAACTAGGTCATGGAAACCTTCATGGTCTGCCCAATAATTGAAGAACTTGAAAGGGCTTCTTCGAGTGCTCAATCCATATTCCATACGGACCACAGCTAGTGAGTGATCGGATATGGGAGGTGGAAAGAATTGGGCATGAGCATTTGGATGCAAATTCATCCAAGGTAGATTAACCATGGCCCGATCAAGCTTCCTAAGGATAGGCGCCTACTGTTGATTATTGGTCCATGTGAAGAAATCCCCAGAATATCTCAAATCTTCCACCTCCACTTTAGCTAGGCATCTCTGGAACTCCAACATTGCCTCCGTGACTGATGCTCGGCCTCCTTCTTTCTCTGTGACTAGGCGAGTAGTGTTGAAATCGCCCATGACCAGCCATGGTCTATCACCTATAGCTTGGGCCAACCCCTCAAGATTCAACCATAGGTCCTTACGTTCTCTATCATTATTGGATCCATAGACAAAAGTGAGTGCCATAATACTGTTCGCTCTCAAGTTCGTCGTGGTACAATGTAGAAATTGTGTGTGTTCCTTTTCCACACATATATGCCACTCCCTTGGTTGCCACGCTATCCAGATGCGTTTCCATGCCATGGAGTTTACCCATACTTGCCAATTCGGACCCAACCTATTCTTGACGAAAGCCTCATTTGCTGCACTTACTTTAGTTTCCAATAGGCTAATCAAACTAATGCTATGCATAGCACACAACCTCCTAACCTCCGAAATTTTTATGGGGTCATTGAGACCCCTTACGTTCCATGCTGCCACTGACATGGAGATGTGAAAGCAATACTGTTAGGTGAAATTCTGACTCCTCTTGCGCTGCTTCTTCTTCCTGCGACTAGAGGAGCTAGAACTTTTGTTGGCCATGGGTTGAGTTCCCGACATTTGGTTCATATGAAACAATAATTTGTTGAGTGAGGTGTTCTCAAAATCAACATCCCCATCTGCCACGTCTCCTCCTTGACCAGCCATTGGCGTGTTCGTCACACGGCTAGGGGAGATTGGCATCTCAGCTGCTGCCAGGGGCTTATCTACTTCCGCCAGAGCTGCTACAGACTTCACACCAGGTGCTTGACATCCATTGTCCACCTCCATCCGTTCAACCAATGTTCTCCTCAGGTTACCGGGGTCGTCTACAAGCTTCTTGGCAATGCAAGCTTCCTTTGTAGGCATCACATGCCCACCATGTAGTGCCGCTCCTCTATCTACTGTCTTGCACTTAGAAGGTGTCAAGCTTGGTGCACTGGTGGGATGGTGTTGGTGGTCAGCGCATGACTCTGGCCTGACCTTCTCCTCACACCGCAGCACCTGCTAGCCAGCATCTGCTCATGGGGCAACCACGCTGCTCTCCGCATCCGTAGATTCTCCCTCTTTCCTTTGAGTGATCTGTGCGGGTTGACATTTATGCCCAAACACCTTGCATTTTGCACAACGTGGAGGCAGCCATTGGTATTCCACCTTGACTTCCACAGCCACACCGTTCTCACCCTCCACCCTTACTTGGGTGACCAGGTCCTCACGAGCATCAAGTTCCACCAGCACCCTCGCATGGTTTGCACATTGCCTCCTAGCCGTTAAGACATTAGCCTTGAGTGGCACTCCCACACCACTGAATACGTGGCTCAAGCCTTCTACCCCTAGGTATTCGCATGGAATTCGTGAGAAAGTGGCCCACACGGGTATGTTGGTGGGTTGCGCCTTGTCAAGTGGCATGCCCTTCCTCCATTTCTGCAAAATAAGAAAACGTTGGGCAAAATGTCATGTCTTCTCCAAGACAAGTGTTGTGTCGCTCTCCCCACCAAATCGGAAGTAGAAGAATCCTTCCAAGCTGCCTAGTACAACCACGAGGCCATATTCCTTCCAGAGTTTGAAGGCAATGGAACGGACTAAAGAGTATGGCAGCTTGCGGCCAAGGAAATAGCCCACGAGGGTGGTGTTCCAAAAAGCCGCTCTCAGGTCCCCGACTGCCTTGGGTATGTGCACTGTTGGGGAAGGGCCCTTGGCGGTCGGTGGCACGTATTGCAGGGGAAACACCGGTGTGCTGTCCTCCGCCTTGGAGCTGCATGCTTGAGCATAAGTTCTGGTGGCCGGAGACGCCTGTGCAGGTGCAGGTGGGTGACCGTTGCTAGGTGGAATCCGATTGGCCTCCTCAAGGGTCTGGGAATGTGCCGTGTCTCTTCCCAATGCAGGCTTTCCAGAGATGGGATTATTTTGGACTGCACGTGGGGCGTGGCTAGGATGTGTGGCTATTTTGGTGCTTGTGGGGTTGCGGTTGCAGGTATTAGGCCTGCTATGGTCTGCGTTGGCACAAGGCTCCACATTGCCTTCCCTAGCTATGGTTTTTCCTTTTTCTTTCCCAGTTGGAAAAGCAGGGTATTGACTTGCCATTTTTGGGTTGACATTAAATGCCACATCAGAAACCGTGCTCGCCTCCTGATGAGCAAATTGGTCTTGCACTCCAGATTGTAGGCCACTACCGGTGGCATTGTTCATTGTCACTTCCACAAGCGGCGACTGACGGCCATCCGACACAGCTTCCTTGGCCGGAGTTGTCATGGTGGATAGTATATTGGAAGGTGGTGTATAAACTACTGAACTAGGCTAAGGGGTTGGTAGCGGTGGTTCCTAAGGGTCCTACGGGTGAGAGTGTATAGGGAAGTGTGTGGGGAGGAGAGAGGCATAAGGAAGAAATATAATAATTCTACAAATAGTGTTTTCTTTGGTAGCGGTGGTTCTCTTTGTATTCTTATCAGCCGTCTTTCTTGCCAAATCCTATAAGCATTTTATTGCTAAGAAGCTATCATAAACAGAGACACTTATCTGATGATAAACCCTAAAGCATGCAAATATGCTCCTATGCCACTACTCCTCATCAATGGCATGTCATTACACACAACAAAACTTTTGCTATCTCTCACTCCAATTGTCTTTTACAGCAAATTTTTACATAATACGAAACTACAGATAGATTCTTAGTTTAGAACAATGAGGTAAGTCATTTATAGCAACAATGATGAAGCTGGCCAGATAAAAAAAATCAATCATTTCCAGCATCCATAGTGAACCGATTACAATTCAAATAATCCAGTATAGTGCATCAATTAGGACCACACAGATTACATCCTTACTAGAGATTAAAAAATTTCTATGCATTTTATACTTTTTTCACTGTAATACAGATCATTGTCAATATATTTTCCTCGTATACAAATTAATGTTAATATATCTTTAACCATTCAAAAGAAAAGTAATCAAACACATTTCCTTTGAGCAAATGAGGCCAACCAATCCTTATCTCACAGTAGCATAATCAGATCCAAAAATCATTTGAAAGTCTATTTTGATCACCAAATTTTAAACACCCCCCCACCCCCCCCCCCCCCCCCAAAAAAAAATAAAAGTAACTTTCTTGTTTTTGTGATAGCAAAATATGTTCTCTTATTCAATCAATTCTCAACCATGTGACCTTTCTTAAGAAGCCATTGTGATTATCAAGTACCGTTATCCTGAAGATGAACAAATTGTCTAATTCAAGCATTTCATAAGAATGAAACTGGAAAAAGTAAAATTATGGAACTCTAAAAAGAACAGTCACACTTTAAGAACCATGCCATATAACTCACCCAAGTCAACATCCCTATCTTTACCATACTCGACAATAAAACCATGATGAGAATCCAAGGTCAATCCTCCAACTTCAGGAAAAAATACTGCCCAAGGAACATAATGCAAATTAGGAAATCTAAACAGGTTGCTTTTACCTTTCAGAAATTCATTTGAATATACACACCTTTAGCCATAGGACGCACAAAACCCTCCATCAGCTTGTCCAGCATGGCCTCAAGGCCAAAGTCATCAAGCACAGCACCATATTTATTCATTGTGTTTGGACGCATAATCCTAAATTTTGCCTCATTTACCCACTTTTCAAAATTTTCCACCTAGATAGTGGAAAGGCATGTTTAGAATATAGAAGCAACTTCATATAACACTTGTTGGCAAGTAGATCATATTGATAATGCAATACCTCTGACAGCAACAATTCACAGAATCGTGGCTGAAACATTTCAAATGTGAAAACACCAGGAGAAGGTTCAGTCATTATACTTCTGAAGCTTTCTTCTGTACCATCATTGATTGCTTTGAGGAATTGTGGGAGAAAGAATGTGGAAGGATGCATGGAATATATTTCCCTGTTTAAAGGCTGAAAAAAAGATGCAATATGTTCATCAACACTAGTTACTTTTATGAAGAGAGATATAAAACTGAAAATATAATAGAGAAGCCATTATCTTAATATCCCAACAACATTAGGCAGTCGATGCAGATTCCATGATTCTATATCTGCCTGCAGCTAACCAAAGAAGGCACCCATAAAATAAAAAATAAAAAAATGAAGGCACCAATACACTTATCAAAAAAAGAAGGCACCCATACAGATCAGGTTGCTCTGCTGTCTTACATAAAGATGTACTAAAGTGATAAATACTTGCTTCATATTTAAGGACCACAAAACTACCCATATGCAATAACCCATGTAGGAAAAAAGCCAGAAGATGTGCAAAGGAAATGGTAAAATGCATTCAAGTACAGTGAATAAAGAAGTTTTAACAGGGACACACAACAGCTAATTGGTCCAGAATCTTAAGTCAATAGATATTGGTCTGGGCTTTAAATTTATTATATAATACCCCCCTCTCTTAGCTGGAGCTTTGATTGAAGCTCATACTTTGAAATAATTAATTATGGGATGGGCGAAATGATAAAATAGGTACTAATATTCATGACCTTCAAATTCATGACATCCTGCTCCCATATAGGATTTAGATGCATGGCCAACTTATCTGAAACCTTAAATTGACAAACAAGTTTGCTATTGTTTTAGATTTATCTTTTAATGTTCCCCCCCTCTCACTCATCAGTTAAGACATGACTAAAACCAATTAAGTAGACAGACCTATTGGATAGAGAGCGAAACAATTCATAACAATCTGAATCACTTCCTAAATGCCATTGCATAAAACATTATTATAACCCTTGAATCACTTCCTAATTTACATGGAGAAGAGGCTTCAGGCTAGAGAAAAGTGTAAATGTAGAAAGAAGTTATCAGAAATACTTTAATTATTAACCAAAAAAAATAGAGGGAAAGAAGACCAAAAGATTATGGAAAAAGAGAAGGAAGGAGCAAATAAATCTGAAGTTAAAAAAAGAAAAGCAACTTGTGCACATTTATCACAGTGATCCAAATGAATCTAAAACAACATGCAGAAATGCTATTAAATTTAATTTTCTTTCGTTAAATTATTGAATATTAATTTGCCCATATGGCCATTCTCTAAGAAACATAAGCAATCTTCTTTTTGAAGTGGGTTCATGTCTTCTCAGCTAATGCTGAGGTAAGAACCTATAAGTTTCGGGAAACAGTGCCATGCTTTTTATTGTGACACAGTCCTTGATAATAGACTAAAAGACTAGTCAAGCTTACACTATTTTGGCTTTAAATAGCATAAGAAATGCTTCAAACCATGTCCCATAAATTGTACATGATTCATCAAGGAGCAAGATTTGGTTAAAGCATTATAGCTAGTAAAAATCATCAGTGACATATCAATAAAGCAAATTGCTTCTGCCCTGAACTCCAAATTCTCCTTTCTGCTCTATGACTAAGCCTTGTTATCCACAAACTATCTGGCTAAATGACAATATCCTCTACAAAACTTTAATATCAATCAATAACTAAAATGGCATTTAAAATTTGAATGAAAAGAAAATAGCTTTTTATTAATTGTTCTTTCAAGAAGTTTATTGTTCAACCATATTAAGTCATCCACTTCTAATCATTCTTCAAGATGAATGTTAATGTTCCAACAGTGCTTTTGAAACTTCCAGATCCAAAATCAAAATTCATCATCATCCATAGCACCACATAAAGTCAGTTCAAACGTGAATCTCACAGGTGTCCTGATAACAACTCAAAATCAGACTACTTTCTGAAGTTCATCCATCAGTTTCATCCCAACAAAAAAAAAAAAGTTCATCCATCAGATAAGAAGTCAGCCAAAAAGTATTACTATTTCAGCTAGGAAAACAATTTAGGAGCTACCAAGCAAGTTACCTGATAATTTGATATTATCTTCTGCCTGTACTCTCTATGCCTTTGGACCTAAAAATTCAATGTGGAAAAAAATACGTCATTTTCTTAGTGGGGATGTAAATATCAAGAAAAAAATAATACATAAAGATCTCAGATAATTTCTTTACCACAAAAATTTAAGTATGGATAGGACTACCAAAAAACAGTGGCACCATGCCCTCAAAACACACAAACTTAGTTGAATATGGGATTTATGATTATGAAAGAAAGATTATCCTTAAGGGAGTTCCCATATCCTTCAGGAGGAGTTCCCATATCAACATTCATTAAGATATATTTTTGAACAAGACAATAGAAATAAAAAATCAGCATGCCTCCAAATTAAGCACGAAATAAAACAAGCAATATGAAGAGATGCTCAACCTGCTTTGTATTAACATATGAAACCTAAAGCTTCGTTTATTTCAGGAAAATATTTACCCAAAAACATGCACCTTGCTCTATTTTTGCAAATGTTTTCCTCAATTCTTAAATATGTTTGAGGAAAACTCTCTCATTACAGGGAGCATATATTCACAATCAAAGGAAAAAAAAAAAGCTTGAGGGTTATTAAAAAAAAATGATTCAACTTAAACAACCAATTGGGAATAAAAACTCATAGATAGGTAATCTATATTAAGTCTAGATATACTGTAATATATAAATAATATACTAAGGAAAAAAATTATTTATCATTATATAATAACCTAATGATGTTTGGTCAATTCTATTATTAGTACTTTTTTTCTCAATGGAAGGGCAAGTACATGAACCATCCTATAAGACCCATGCACTCATTTAAGTATAGCTTAACTGTACAAGTAGCCCCAGAAATGTCCTTAGAGGGATTCTAACCAAAGACCTCAGTCAAATAGTCACAAGAGTTCTTATTCTTGGACCTTATCCACTACGTCAACCCTTTGAGATACCATTATTACTACATTGCTATAAAATCAACTCTTCAAAAAAAAGGTTTTTGATATAATTTTTTAAGATTACAAACATTTGCTATTATATATATAAATAGATATTGAAGATATTACAAATTTATTGTTACTTGTGAATTATAGTAGCTGCTTCAAAAGTCCAGTAACTCACAAAAATTATTTCCTATAAAACTGTATGGATGTGAACATTTTACAGGGTAGAGATCCTAGAAAATTACCCATAAGGACAAAAAAGAAAATTTGCATATGCGTGCTACAAGAAATTACCTTCCAAATTCATTTTTCAGGAAGGTATGTGAAATGCAGAGTTAAAAAATAGAGTACTCTCTTCAGCACTTTTCATTAAAACAACCAAATGCTTAAAAATTTACTCAACTGGATATGTTTTCCATCATCAGGGCATTTGCAGCCAAAAATCAACGTCATAGATACTAAACATTAATTAGCAGAATATTGATGCTTATTTAATAGGTATACCAGTGGCATGCCATATATGTATTCATTGAAGAAAAGCCATTGTAAATTTTTTAACAAATAATTAACCCAAGAAAAGAAGAAGAAGCAACTGCCAAGAAGTTCTAAAGAAAACACGGAAATCTGCAGGGTTTGAGGTAGTGCACAGTTAAGCCAGGTGAAAGCAGATCTGGAACATCAACATAGTAGAATAAAGACCAAGCACCATAAACAAAAGCAAATATTGGCCATCTTTAAACACTGCATAAATACGAAGTCTTATGGAATGAAAGCCCAAAAATAGATCAAATTAATGTCAAAATGCATATTAATAAAAACTATCCTAAAAGACTGAAATATTTCTATATATGGAAATACACACCAACAACTTCCCATTTTAACTTAGAAATTAATTATCTCATCAAATCCAAAATGTTCTGCAGGTGACTAATGCTCTCACATTCTCTGTAATACAAAACAATAACTTGATAGTTACATAGAAATGACTTGATAGACATCATCTGAAACTGAAAAACTTGGAAAAATATCATCTCTATAACAGCCACATCTCACATCAAGTGATGTTTTCTTAATAAACTAAGAACTTGCAGCTTAACACCTCCTCATTGACAATGTAATTCAAATCCAGATCTATTTTATTATCCTTGGGTTGGGCTGTAAGTTAGATATGCACACTTTTAAGCAACATATTATGCAAGCATCTTCCATGTGCACGTCTATATATAAATATAATATAATATACATACATATTCTTGCTTTTTGCTACTTTTTAAAATGGACAAGAAAATTCTTCCACTGATGTTGTTTTACTTTCTACGGGGGCAAGGAAGTGATTTATCAAGATCTATTCTGTTATTTGTTTTTTTCCCTCCAACACTCTCCACTTCATTTCCTTCCAAAGACAAAAAGAAAGGAAAAAAATTAAAAAAAGAATTTCCTTCCCTCCATTTCATTTAATCTTCTTTAATGGTATGTAATCAAACCAATGAAGGGGAGTCATTAAAATTTTTCCCTCTAAAGTCCAATCCAAACATACTAGGAAAAGTTACTATTAAATTCTTTTCTTTTTTAATAAAAAATCCTCTTGTTTAAATTTTCCAATTAAAATTCTTTATTTTTTCATTTCAACTTTGAATTGAATTCCTTTTTCTTACTATAGAGTTATATTGAACTATCCAGTAGCAATGCCAAAGATGATATCAGTACTCCGGTTAAAAAGAAGGAAATAATAATTAAAAGAATAAGGAGAAGAAGAAAAAGAAGTAAGATAAAGCAAAACCCCACCAACCCAAATAAATAAAGGCAAAAAAGATAGCCCGCAAGAACCTAAGGTCATTTTTGTCATTTCTGTCGTACTGTAGCCAACCGTTGGCAAACGCAAAACCCTAATTCAGTCCGTTCAATTCAAAAGCAAAACGCAAAAAGGACGATTTCACTGATCACATTCAATCTAAAATGACAAGCACGATTTCACTGATTCATTACGATGTAACACTAAAAGCAATCACGCTTTACGTAAGCTATACACATACTCTGTTTCGCTCTCCAAGAGGCAAGTACTTGAGCAAAATCTCTCTCATAAACTTGACCTTATCATCCCGCGGGACATTCAACATGTTCGGAGGCAGATACTTCTCCAAGGAACAGAAAATTGCCGGACTGAAGTCCAATTCCAGATCATCGTAGCTATCTGGCTTGTGGTCCTTGTTAGGGTTCAGTCTCAATCTCTGATGGCTCGCAACGGCCACTAACGGAGTCGACGAAGGAGCTGGATTCACTGCCGGAGATGGAGACGGCAACGGAGACGATGAAGGCCTAGTGGTGGGGATCCCTCTGCCGTTGGCCGGAACGTCGCCGCCAGAGCTGGCGTCGAGTGACATCGGATGAACGTAGAAAGAGGCAAACAAAGCTAGCGTTTCGACGACGACATTGGGAGAGAGCAGAAATGGGGAAGTTGCGGAGGATTTGGGAATGGAATTGCTGATTAGGGTTTTGGTTTTGGTTCCATGGGAGAGTGTGTGGAGTGTATTGTTTTTACAGTTATTTTACGTGAAACGTAGACAGAGCGTGTGTGTTTGCTACGGGGTAAGCTTGTGTGTTGCGGGAAATAGTTGATTTTTGTTCAATTTTATCAATTCTTTTTGGGGCCAAAATATTCAAAAATATTATTTAAATAGAATAGAAAGAAAAAATATTATAAAAATAGAATAAAAAAATGCATACAATATGTAAGTTACATGGGCTTTCGATATATAAAAATTTATATTGAAAATAGCATGTATTTTTAGTTTTACAAAAACGCTCTCAAACCGACAAAAAGTCATTTTTCCAACTTGCAACATATAAACTTCCAGCAAAACTCCCTTCCTTTTCAACACGACAAGCAAGAAAAATTAAGGCTTTTTTTCACAAATCAATATCAAATTTAACAAATTTAATAAGGCATGTAATCTATTTATATTACATTATATTTTATGCACAAATTTATAATATTTTATTTAGAAAGTTAAGTTTGAAATTCATGAATGATATACAGATATTATATGTAAAAATGATAATTTTAGTTATAAAAATGTGTAGTATTTCATTATATGTATTGTAGTGCTAAAATATATAAAATGTGGGAATTATAAAAGTGTAGAAGTTATTGGGCTTGATAGTTGTTTAGAATGCATGCAAAAGCGTTTGTTAAAATTACTCAAAGAGTGTTTTGTAATTAAATATTATAGCTACAAAATTATGTATTATTTCACGAAGTGTGTAGAATAGTAGTAAAATATATGAAATGTGAAAGTTGTAAAGGTTTAAAAATTGTTGAAAACGATGTTTATTTGGAATGTGTGAATAGAAATAGTCAAAATTAGTTAATAGGGAATCGATGCAAATTTTTTTGAGACTAAATATGCACACATCATATAATTAGGTTGGAAATGGCTAGGGTGGTGAAATTTTTTGTATACGTGAGAGGAAACATCGCATATGGCAATAAGGGGCTCGATTATGGGAATAAGCTGATGAAGAAGTTGAAGATGATGGGGAATTAAAACTATATTAAATTATTGCGTATGATTTTTACAAACATTGGAGTTGATTCAACTATGGTTAGTGTTAAGATACTACATAGGCATCCACACTACTTTCATTGGGGCTATGATATAAGTTGATACCAATCATGGATGATGATGATGTTGAAAATGTTATTGAAATGGCTATGGCTTTCAAAGAGGAGCACACATAAGACTTCTATGTTGAAAAGCAATCTTCTTTTTGTTGTAAAGCACTTTACAATACACAAAGAGTATTTCAATGGCAATAAGGGTCATGTTGGAAATGTAGAGTATTTCAATGGCAATGACGGTTGTGTTGAAAATGTTATAAATGACTTAAATGCTACACATCTACCTGTGCACATGTATACTATGTAGGTTCACAAATTCTAAAAATGAATCATTCAGGTGAAAGCAAACCTAAGGATGCCATTTCGTTTTTCAATGCTAGGGGAGATAATGGTTATATCACCTTCAAGGAAACTATGGTTATTATGTATGATAACTTTGGTAGTAGTGATGAGTTTAAGAAGGGAATGAGATTTAATAGTAAGGAAGAGCTAATATAACTTGTCAAGATATATCAAACTAAGAATCACTATAACTTTGCAGTTGAAGAATCGAACAAGACCTTATGATCAATTTTATGTGCCAAGAAGGGCAACGGTTGTAAGTGGAGACTTTGAGTCTATAAGAAGAAGTTGAAATGCCTTTTTGCCATCACAATCTTCGAGGGACCTCACACATGTACAAACAATACGATACATTAGGATAATTCGAAATTAGATTCAAATATGATAATCAGAGTCTTCATTGAATATGTGAGAAAAAAAAAAAAAAACCTAGATATAAAGGTTGTTGACCTTGGTTTTGTGATTGAAGCTAATTTTGGGTATACAATCTCCTTTAAAAGGGTATAGGATGTAAAGAGGAAAGCTATTGAAGTTGTGTACGGTACTTAGGACAAATTGTACAGCAAATTGCCAAAATTCCTAAATGCAATCCAAATTAGTAATCTTGCAACATAAGTAGAATGGGGTTGGCATGATTTAATAGTTCTCTCTACTCTTGGAGGACTTCACCCTTACAAGACAGTATAGTTGGGGCTCTACTTATTTAACCTGGTTGTATTACTAGTTATGCATTACATTCGTCTCTACTACATAAGAGATAAGGGGAGCAACGATTCTTTTATAGGTGTAGGCATGAAATAGGTTCTCACATACAGCTCTCTTAAGCCGTTACGAGATTGCATTAAGGAATGGGAGGCCTTTGGCGTCTTGGTGGAGGATAGCTTGAGACACCAAACAATACCCTACATATGTTGTTTAGGCATATAGGGACATAATTGACCGCTAGAACCCATAGTAGATATGTTTTCCTTTTATATTTTTATATCCACTAGACATTATATATCTTTATTTACCTTTGAGTGTTTAATGTTAGGTTATTTGGATGATCCCATCAACATACTCCCCCCATTCTACCATACCAGCAAAAGCACTTGAACAACTCGGATACCATTGATATACTTTTATATTGTAAAGTGACACTATCTAAACTGTGTTTGCCACTAATTTGGTGTGTTTTAACAAGTTCTTGCAGATGTTGACATCGAGCCCCGCTTGCATCATATGGATTTATAGGGCCGGACTGACATTGATTGAATAGTGCTACATGCATCTTACATTGTCCATTGAGAGGATCGTCACTCCTATAGAATCCTATTAAATTAATCGCTGCTATATGGGGCATATTGGAGTAATGATTGAACACTTGGTAAGAAATATACTTACAATATTGCATTAACTAAAGTATATGATTAAGTTGCGCTAATACGTTTTTTTCCACTTCTTCCAAGCTAGCACCCTTCACCATATACGTAATATTTTTTCCCTAACCCTATTGGAATAATGCTTTTGAAAAAACACATTTTTTGGGCATTTTGACCCCTTTTTTTTCAATGTACAAGGTAATCATTATATATATTTTTAACGACATATCAAATTATGTACAAGGTAATTATGATAGCACAACTTTCCATTTTAATATTATAGATGATAGAAAAGAAAATGTCTACAGTGTACCATAAGTTGCAGAAAATTCATTAAAGGTTCGAGCTCTTGTTTTAGTTTAATAGGAGTTTTTATCTTCTTAAAATTACAAAAAAAAATATGAATCATCAACAAGCATATCAAGCAATTTTGCATATGGAATAAAAAATACAATTTCTTCTTCTTCCTTGCAACACACTTGATTCACCAAAACTTAGCTAGGCTAGCTTCATTTGGCATCAAGTATAGAGACAAATGCTTTTCCTTACAAGGAAAAACAATAGTCATGAATATTTTACAATAGCATTTGTTGGAATTGATCATTGTAACCTTAGCAATGGAGTCAAGTTATATCTTTATCTTTTGGTATTGCATCTTCACATGATAACTTATGCCTTATAAATCCCCATAATTCTATTAGCAATATGTTGATTTGACCTAGTTGTTTGGCGAAGCCAATAATTTGTTGCCCTTCATCATTTTTGATCACATGACTAGCTATCACATGTCCATAGTTTGAATGCCATTAATCCATTTGCATTTAATCTAACCTAGTCATCTTTTAGTGAATCCCATAATACTAGCCTTCAACAATTGTCTTTTCCTTTTGAGAGTCCGTCTAGAGTTTGTTAGATCTTCATCTTATTGGTTGAAGTAAGTTTATCTTTCCACTTGATCTATTAAAAATAAGGTTATTCCTAATTCCTATCCATCTAAATAGACTACACAACAAAAAGAGAAAATAATCCCTTATGGAGCTTTAATTTTAGATAATACTACTTTTTTACTTGAGAATTAAATTTTATCCATCTATACAATTGGGGAATACTACTTATATTGGTAAAAATGGGTTGGCATAGTTCAATCCAAACAAATAGTTTTATTTTAGGGGCTTCTGTAAGCTACCTAACTCCATTCCTTTTGCATATTAGTGCATTTCTTTGTCTTTTCCAATTTGAATATAAGTTGTAGAAAGCAAAGTTTCCCTTTACTTACTCCTAAAGCAAAGCTCGAATTCATATCCAAGTTTCACACCATCCCATTTTGATTTTGATCTTTGAACTTTTTTTACCCATATATTTTTTTGAATTTTTCTTAAGAGCTCCCTAGATATTCCCCTATCATTTCTTTTTCCCTTCCAATTGTCAGTAAAAAACTTTGTAATTCGTCCATTAACTCATTTAAATTTACCATTCATGAATGACTACATGTTATTTCCATAATTTGGATGAAAATGAACTAGATGAAAATTGTCTCTCCTGAAATTTTTTATGGTATTTAGCTCTACAACGTAAGGTATAAAGCATCTTCCCATTATTTAACTCCTACACCCTTCTTAACTGCAAAGGCTTTATTTCTAATTAGAATATTAGTAAATCTAATACCTCCGATCAACTTGCTTAAGGTTATAGATTCCCAATTGTTATGATTTTGTTAAGGACAAAAACAATGACAAGAGTAAATAATAATCGCAAGAAAAATAAAAGACGCACAAGATTTATGTGGAAAACCCGAATCGAGTAAAAAAACACGGGTAGAGAAGAGGAGAAATCCACTAATTTGAAGTTGGAGTACAAAACGAATAAAATAAGAAACTGGATAAATTGGATCTAGGCCCTAAAACACCCTGTATATATAGATACAAGTGTGAAATGAATAAAATAGGAAACTAGACAAATCGGATCTATATATAGGAAGCTGCTATCCTTCCATAAATTCGGGGCATATTCATCAACAATCTCCACCTTGACACAAATTTGATCATTATCGGTTATCTCTAAAACTTCAACATGCAACAAAAAACATTATGCTCCTCTTCCATAAACCCTAAATGGTAATAATCAATAACCAACATCAACCAAGTTCAAGCAGTGCTCAAACTTGGCTATAAGAAGTGTTTTTGTCAACATATCAGCAGGATTATCATGGGTGTTGACTTTGATTACTATAATTTCACCACGAGCAATAATGTCATGAACAAAGTAATATCTAACATCGATGTGTTTTGACCTCTCATGAAACATTTGATCCTTTGTGAGGTAAATTGCACTCCGACTGTCACAATATACAGTAATAGCCTTTACATCATCATTGAACTCTCCAAATAAGCCCTGCAACTAAATAGCTTCTTTAAAAGCTTCTATGATGGCCATATATTCAACTTCAGTAGTAGATAAAGCTACTGTAGCTTGCAATGTGGCTTTCTAACTAATGGCATAACCTTCAAGTGTAAAGATATACCTTGTGAGAAATATCCTTTTATCTAAATCTCCAGCAAAATCAGAGTCCACAAAACCGATAAGACCATCTCTAGTTTTACCAAATTGTAAACAGATATTAGTAGTGCTTCTTAAGTATCTGAAGATCCACTAAATTGCTCTCCAGTGTTCTTTGCCTGGATTTGCCATATACCTACTAACAACACTTACAGCAAGTGACAGGTCTGGGCGAATGCAAACCATACCATACATAAGAGATCCTATAGCGCTGGAATATGGAACCTTTGACATATAATTTATTTTTTTATCTGATTTAAGAGATTGAGTAGACGAAAGCTTAAATTGAGATGCTAAGGGAGTATTGACAGGTTTAGCATTCATTATATTGAACCTGCGAAGTATCTTTTCAAAGTACCCCTTTTGGCTGAGATGTAACGTTCCTGATTTTTTGTTTCTTAGAATTTCCATTCCAAGTATCTTCTTTGCTGCTCCCAAACCTTCATATCAAACTCTCTACTCAACTAGGTTTTAACCCTTGTAATCTCTCTTCTATCTTTAGCTGCAATCAGCATATCATCAACATATAATAATAAATAAACAAAAGACCTATTGTCACATTTCTTGAAATAGATACAACTATCATAACTACTTCTCCTAAACTAATGAGAAGTCATAAAAGAATCAAATCTTTTATATAATTGCCTGGGCAACTATTTTAACCTACAAAGGGATTTCTTCAACATGCAAACATGGTCCACCTTTCCTAAGGCCACAAAGCCTTCTGGTTGTTGCATGTAAATATCTTCCTCAAGCTCTCCATGTAGGAGTCTTCACATCTAGCTGTTCTAATTCAAGATCTTACAAAGCTACAATACCTAAAAGTGCTCTAATTGAACCGTGTTTTACAATAGGAGAAAACACATAAGTGAAATCAATAACTAGTATCTGACTGTAACCTTTTGTGACAAGTCTGGCCTTATATTTAGGTTCTTCAATATATGGAGTACTTTCTTTCTTCTTATAAAACCATTTGCACTTAACTGTGTTCTTCCCTTTAGGAAGCTTCACCAAATCCCATGTACTATTTTTCTGAAGGGATTCCATCTCTTCCTACATTGCAATCATCTATTTACAAGAGTCTTCACAATTAATAGCCTCTGTGTAAGTGGATAGCTCCTGATCATAATCAACATCCTCTGCAACATTGAGAGCATAAGCTACAAGATCTGCCTCTGCAAATCTCTAAGGTAATCTAACTTCTCTCTTAAGCCTATCTCTAACAATAACGTATTGTGGCTATGAAGGCATAAAGATAGGACTATCCTTAGTCTGTGATAAAGGTTGAGAAGAAGTCTTTGATTTAGAACCTGAACTAATTTCAACCTTCACCTGCATGGATGAATTCTGCTTGACTTTATCAAATGAAGGGTTAGATGACAAATCAAATAACATAGACACCTCATCAAAAATAACATCTCCGCTTATTATAACTTTCTTCAATTCAGGACACCACAATTTATATCCCTTGACACCGGGTTTAAAACTAAGGAATATACACTTCAATGACCGTGGTTCAAGCTTTCCATTATCAACATGTGAATATGTAGGACAACAAAAAATTTTCAGTTTAGAGTAATTACCGGGAGTGCCAAACCATACTTCAAATGGAGTCTTCTTTTCAATAGCCGTTGATGGAGATCTGTTTATCAAGTAACATGGTGTAAAAGCAACTTTTACCTAGAATGACTTTGGTAATCTTGCATTCAAAAGGATACATTAGACTTTCTTTATAATAGTTCTGTTCATGCGCTCTGCTACCCCATTTTGCTAAGGTATGCTAGAGACTGTTAAGTATCTCACAATTCCCTCTACTTTGCATAGATTATTAAAATCATTAGAATAAAACTCTAATCCATTATCAGTGCGTAAACACTTTACTTCTTTCCCGATTTGCTTCTCAATCATTGTTTTCCATTCTTTGAATGTAGGTAGAACATCATTATTCTGCTTTAAGAAGAATACCCAAACACGTCTAGAAAAGTCATTTGTAATAGTCATCATGTAAGCAGCACCTCCACTAGATGGCACTCTCGATGGCCCCCAAAGATTAGAGTGGACATAATCCAGAATACCCTTTGTATTATATATACCTGTGGTAAATTTGACTCTTTTCTATTTTCTAAACAAACAATGTTCACAAAATTTTAACTTACTAATGTTTTAGCCCTCAAGTAGACCTCTTCTACTTAAATCAATCATGCCAACTTCACTTATATGCCTTAAACGCATATGCCAGATTTTTGTAGAATCTTCATTTGACAAGGATGAGGAAGTAACAACGGCATCACCTGTAACGACTGACCCCTACAAAACATACAATTTAGCAGCTTGTTTTTGCCCTTTCATCACCACCAACGATCCCCTATTGATCTTCAAAACTCCACCTTCATCGGTGTACTCATACCATTTAGAATCAAGAATACTAAAAGAAATCAAATTCTCTTCAAGTCAGGAACATGTCTCACATCACCAAGCATCCTGATGACACCATCATACATTTTGATTTTAATCGTTCTAATAACGACAATCCTGTAAGAAGCGTTATTGCCTAACAAAACAACACCTTTGGAAACCTTTTCATATGTCGAAAACCAGTCTCGATTGGGATATGTCAAGTCTATTTTTTTGAATTCTCCATTCTTAATCCGATCTGTCGAGTCTAATTTTTGAATTCCCATTCCTAATCCGATCTAAACTAAACCCTATGCTCATCTAATCTAGATCCTCGACTTGAGTTAGGAATTTCGTTTGATTTTTGGAGTCGCCACCCAACTGTTGTTGGGAAAAAGTGAATTAAGACTAAATGAGCGGATTAGTCTTAATTTGGACTACTAGTCGTCGTTATTTCCTCTTCTCGTTTTTGTGAGAAGAGAAAAAAGGGAAAACCAGAGTTTCTAAGTCCGGAGGCTAACCTATTAAAACCTATGCGGTTACCACCTAATCTCCTAAAATTGTTCATCTTTAGAAATGTGTTTCTGTTAATTTTTGTTATGTCTTTGAATTTATTTCAAGAAAAAGGATTTTTCATTTATTTTATGGGTTGACCCGAATGGGTGCCTACGTACCTGCTACTCAGGATCAAACAAGCCGTAGTTCGCTTTTTTTCGAAAATCTTAAGTTTGTTTTTGGATTTTGATTTTTGAAAACTCTTTTGATTTACGTTCTTAACATCTTTGGGATTTTTCTAAAAATTTCTAAGCCTAAACTTTGAATTTGATTTTTGAAAATGATTTTGGGGGAAAACATCTATTTTGAGTTTATTCGAAGAAAAGGATTTTCTAAGTGTTAAAACTTATTTTTACGATTCTTTTATAATTCTTTTGAATTTTTTATGATTTTTGTGATTTTTATGATTTTTGTGATTTTCATGATTTTTGTGATTTTTATAAGTTTTATAAGTTTTTCATGATTTTTGTGATTTTTATAAGTTTTGTAAGTTTTTCATGATTTTTATAATTTTTATATTTTTTGTTGAAAATTTTATCTTAAGTTTATTTTCTATCCTATTTTGAAATTTAAAATTTTATTATTTTTTTTCTAATATTTCTATTATTTTCCTTCATTTTTATTATTTTTATTTTATTTTCTTCTTATTTCCTATTTTCTATTTTCTATTTTCTACATTATTAAATCGTAGAAAAATACAATTCCTACATTTTCCTACTTATCGACAATATAAATAAATAAATGGCTAACAATATAATAAATAATAATAAATAAATTCAACATAAACAAATAAACAAAATAAATAATAATAAAAAAACTGGAAAATCCGACTTACCTGGATCCGGATCGGTGCGCGGGTCGGATCGGATCGGGTCGGATCAGGCCGAATCGGGTCGGGTCGAATCGGTCGGACACGGCGGCGGTATTGGCTCGTTCACGGCGTTCCGGCGGTCGTTTGCGGCGGGTGAAGTGTCGAATCCTAGCTTCTTGGGGGTGCTGAATCCGATGGTGGTGGCGGTTTACTCCCAGAACGTCTCCTTGCGGTGGTTTGAACTCCGGTCGGCGGTCTCGGCTTCAAGTTCCTCCGGCGTACTCCGATTCGCTCCTTTCTCTCTCTTTCTCTCACTTTTTCTTCGTGTTTCAGCTTCCTCCTGTTCTCCTCTATTTATAGGAACCTCGAACTCCTCTTGGATAAGCTCGAATTGGCCGATTTAGATAAACCCATATTTTTCCGTTTTTGGATTCGGTTTTATCCCGGCGATTTGATGTAAATCTCTTGTTTTTCTTTGATTTTTCTGATGGATTTGGCTTTATCTTGACTTTAATCTAGAAGATTAAAAAGAAAACGGCCGATTTCGTCTTCGTCGGACCGGCTCCGGCTCCTCCTCCGATTTTCCTGGGCGAAGAAGACAATCACGCGCCATGCACGCGTTTCCTCTTGGCCAATCACATGCTGCCACGTGGCAGCTCCAGAGAAAAGAAAAAAAATTGCATCGAGTGCTCGGGGGAAGATTCGAACTCGCGACCTCCAAGTCTCCCGCACGTTCCCAGCGCACGCACGAACTAGCTGAGCTGGCCCAATTTCCCGATTTTCTTTACATCGCAAATTGTACATATGCGATGCAATTTTTTATTTTTTTGTATTTTTTGAAAATTCAAAAAATTTGTAAAAATTGTTTATTATTCATTATTACTATTTCTGAAATCATTTTTCGAAATTGAAGTGTTTTCCTATTTATTTTTATTTTTTGAACATTTTTATTATTTTATGCTAAATTAGGAAAAATTGAGAAAAATTAGGAAAAATTGAAAAATTGATTATCATTGAGAATTATTGATTCCTAGGGCAAAAATGGGGTGTTTACAACTGCCCCTCTTTGTGGTAAAGTTTGAAAAACTTAACTACAAAGACAAACAAAAGACGCCATTTTTGACCTCTTGAATTAGGTTTTAGTAGGAAAATGCCCCAAGAGCTGATAATCCTACGGTTGAAGATGTTCCTAACAATTCAAGGTAATGTTCCCTCTCCAAAAAGTGCTTTATGGGCTAACTAATTGGTGACAGGATACATCTCAAGCATCGAGTAGGAATGTATGAGAAATGATGATAGGAAGCGTCTTATCAGACTCGCAACCTTGGAAAGAAAATTTACTTAGGAAGCGCCCTTATGAGCTGGCTACCTGTCGACAGAAGCGTTTTGTTAGACTAGCAACTGTTTGGGAAGGATGTTTCCGAGAAGTGCCCCAAGAGCTGACTAATCGGAAGAATCTAGGAAAGTGCCCCTATTGGGCTGACTAACCTTAAAATAGATTTTTGGAAAGTGCCCATCTTGGGCTGACTAACCTTTGATAGTGTCTCAAAAGGTGCCCTTATGAGCTGACCCTGAGAACGAATTTTTCGGGAAAGCGCCCATATTGGGCTGACTAACCCTTGGATTAATTTTTAGGAAAGTGCCCCAAGGGCTGACTAACCTAAACTAGAACTGTCTCAAAAGGTGCCCTTATGAGCTGACCTCTGAGAACAGGCTTTTTCGGGAAAGTGCCCATATTGGGCTAACTAACCCTTGGATTAATTTTTAGGAAAGTGCCCTAAGGGCTGACTAACCTAAACTAGAACTGTCTCAAAAGGTGCCCTTATGAGCTGACCCTGAGAACATGTTTTTTCGGGAAAGTGCCCATATTGGGCTGACTAACCCTTGGATTAATTTTTAGGAAAGTGCCCCAAGAGCTGACTAACCTAAACTAGAACTGTCTCAAAAGGTGCCCTTATGAGTTGACCTTGAGAACAGGCTTTTTTCGGGAAAGTGCCCATATTGGGCTGACTAACCCTTGGATTAATTTTTAGGAAAGTGCCCCAAGAGCTGACTAACCTAAACTAGAACTGTCTCAAAAGGTGCCCTTATGAGCTGACCCTGAGAACAGGCTTTTTTCGGGAAAGTGCCCATCTTGGGCTGACTAACCCTTGGATCGATTTTTAGGAAAGTGCTCCAAGAGCTGACTAACCTAACATAGAATTGTCTCAAAAGGTGCCCTTATGAGCTGACCCTGAGAACAGGTTTTTTTCGGGAAAGTGCCCATATTGGGCTGACTAACCCTTTGGATTAATTTTTAGGAAAGTGCCCCAAGAGCTGACTAACCTAACATAGAACTGTCTCAAAAGGTGCCCTTATGAGCTGACCCTGAGAACAGGTTTTTTCGGGAAAGTGCCCATATTAGGCTGACTAACCCTTTGGATTAATTTTTAGGAAAGTGCCCCAAGAGCTGACTAACCTAAACTAGAACTGTCTCAAAAGGTGCCCTTATGAGCTGACCTTGAGAACAGGTTTTTTTCGGGAAAGTGCCCATCTTGGGCTGACTAACCCTTGGATTGAAAATGATGGCTTCAAAGGTGCCCCCTGTGGGCTAACCTTGAGAGATCTAGGGAAGTGCCCCTTTTTGGGCTGACTACCCTATTATGAAAATGATGGTTTAAAAGGTGCCCCCCGTGGGCTGACCTGGAGAGATCTAGGGAAGTGCCCCTTTTTGGGCTGACTACCCTATTATGAAAATGATGGTTCAAAAGGTGCCCCCTGTGGGCTGACCTTGAGGGATCTAGGGAAGTGCTCCTTTTTGGGCTGACTACCCTATTATGAAAATGAATGACTCAAAAGGTGCCCCTTGTGGGCTAACCTTGAGAGATCTAGGGAAGTGCCCCTTTTTGGGCTGACTACCCTATTAAAGGAAATGATGGCTCAAAAGGTGCCCCCTGTGAGCTAACCTTGAGAGACCTAGGGAAGTGCCCCTTTTTGGGCTGACTACCCTATGATGCAAATGATGGTTCAAAAGGTTGCCCCCTGTGGGCTGACCTTGAGGGATCTAGGGAAGTGCCCCTTTTTGGGCTGACTACCCTATTAAAGGAAGAATATCCTAAGTGAGAATCTTATTATATTTTTTTTCAATAACAATCAAATGCAAGATGACTTAAGACCTCTGAACAAGTGATAACTAAAATTTTTCTGCAAATTTTCAAGAAAAAAATGGTCTTTTGAAACCTAAGGATAATGTGGCAAAATATTAAAGTGTTCCTTTTTAGTGAGCATTGCTAACGAGTAAAGAATCTGACAAGGCTCCTAAGAATACAAATAAAGGGTAAGCATTCCCTACTGCTCCATAATCACTTACTCTTTTGCCTCATTTTTCTTAGAGGGTTTGGTTTAATCTTAGAAACAAAATGTTGTCTTAGCTTAATCAATCATCTCTTGAGGGGTTTCTTGTAATTAAGACTCATATCTTCTTCTTGGGAAACATCAGTACTTAAGGCTAAACAATGCCAATGAGTAAATTCTCTCATTCCATTTATAACTGGATATCTCGTTTTTAATTGGTTTAATCTAAGAGGACTTCCTTACAATCTCTCGGTTTAGATGTCACTCTTGACTTCTATTCCAAAAATTACGGTCTTTCTTGTAAGTAATACGCTTTAATCAATCCATTAGGCCTTCTTGATACTTGTAATGCAATCTAGGCTCTTTGGTTGTTGGTTTCAGAAAAGTATGTTTATTTTGAAAGAATCATCATTCCAACTTGGGTTTGTAAGTCAAGAAACCTTGAGAAAAAAGAACTAGAATAGTACTTGCCCTAGAAATTTTTGCTTAAGATAAGTTATTTTCAATGATTTGGAGAAGTCTTCAAAAAGGGTAGTATATCTTTGAACTACTCTCGTATTTGGGCCTTGGTATTTTCAAGTGTTGTTGGGCTTTTTATAGGTTTAGCTACATTCTCAAGCTTTTCTCATTTCCCTTCTTTTCCTTTTCTTTTCTTTCTTCTTCTTTCATTCATTCATTCTCTTTTTCCATTTTTTTCTTTTTCTTTTGGGCCCAATGATGATTATTTCCAGTGGGTTATGTGTATTTTTTCAGAATGTGGACTTCTCTTCATCTCAAATAAATTATCTATGGCTAAAATTTTGGATTGTTGCAACTAGGGCAAGCACTATTGATGTCTCTATCTTCCCAAGTATTCCATCGTGGGGTGGTTGATGATAGGGTTAAATTTTGAAACTCTTGTTTGTCAAAGGATGATTGTGTTTAGGGTAGCAAAAATGAATGTCTAACATTATTTGATTTAACGTATCAAATTCAAGATAGACCTCTTTTAAGGAATGAGTCCAAAACCTCACATTAATAACACTCAACTCTCAAGTGTTTAAGGGTTAGTGTTTGGGACGTGGTTTGCCTCTTGTCATCTTAAACCTTTTAAACAAAGATACCCTTCCATTTTATCAAATTTGCCTATGTTCTCCACTTCTCATGGCGTCCCCGTGTACTGTTGTCAATTTGAACAAGCGATTTGGTCTTAAGTGTCTAAGACTCAAGTATTTGGAAGAGTCTTCTTTATACCCTCAGTGATAATTGACCATAGCTACTTTGAACGTGTGCCAAAAAAAAATCTGTGTTTGGTTTATATGACTTTCGATAGAAAGGAAACTTCAAGTGCAGCTTTTAGGATTGGAGGGTGTTGGGACGTTTTACGTTTCGAGGCTAAATCAAGATATGAGGAGACCTTTTGAAGTGAATGGGGTCTTTCAAGTTAGTTATAGAGGTCTTTGGTTTTTAGAGCAAGTGACTATGAGCTTTAGGTTAAGCTGACCATTTAGAAGCAACTTTTAGGACCTCGAAAAGATCTCTAATTGTTAGTAACTCTTTAATTTTCTTTCTTTGCTTATTTTTCTTTGTTCTTATTTTTTTAGTAAATATGCAAAACAGATGCTCACACGGATGCTAAAAATAAAGGGTTGACAACTGATTGACAATGTAATGTTGGAAGCTTCACTTTTATTAATTTTGAAAATTCTGGAGTTCAATAAACGAATGAAAGATTACAATGATAATCTATTTCCTAGCTCTCTTAGTCTTCTGTTATGGAGGCTCAGGCTTCCCACTGATGACGGCTTCTAGTTTTTTTGACCTTGGCTTGACACTTCTCCAATTGTGCTTCTAAGGCCTTGTTTCTTTGGTCAGATTCCTTGAAGCGTCCCTTCCAGATGTCTTTCTTATAGTCTGCAGCTTCGAAGTATACTTCCATCCGGGCCTTGACTTGCTCCAGGTAGATCTCTATCTCTAGATTGATCTTATCTGGTCTTAGCTGGGTAACGTCTGGAACCCGGTATGCTCTTTCCCCTGTTTGGTATAGCTGGCGGATTACAAACTCTCTGGTGGCTCGGTGTTTTCCCACTTCGCCATCTAGCTCGCCGAGGTCCACATTCGGGCTTTCGATTCTGGCTTCCCAAAGTGCTTTGACCTCTGCCAGCTTAGCAAATTTCTCGGCTACCAACAGGTTCGGATCCTGATACTCAAAGGTGATTGCTTCGAGTGAAGGCCGATAAACTATGTCTTGGATGGTATCGAATTGGCGGACTACGGAGTTGGGGTGATATCCAATACATCCATTGATCCCGATTAACGGTACTGCTTGAAAATTACTGCAAGTCAAGATGATTTTATCGCAGCAACTCCACCTGGCTGTCCATAGAATATCTTCGGCGCTAAGGCTTCTAAGCAGATCTACCCAACTGTGGCTGGTAATGTCGTCGGGTAACTTCACCTTTTCTATACAGGAATCCACCAGATCTACCTATTGGGCTAGGGTTTTTCTGACCATGTTCAGCCCGAAGCACTTGAGGTGGCTTACGAACCATATTAGCAGAAGGTTGAGGCTTGAGCGTAGGATGCCATGACCCTTCTTCTTGAAGAAGTTCAGGTTTCGGATCTGTTCAGCCAGTAAAGCCGGGATGTAAGATCTTCCCTCCAGGAATTGGGTCACCAGCTCTACAACCTGGTAGTGAATATAAAAGGTCCCGGTGGGGAACAAAATGGTGGCGAAGGCCGTCAAAATGAAGGCGTTCACCCTTCTCTGTCTGTAAGTCTTAGGGTCTCCACACAGGATATCCTTTCTGTCCCCATTGTCTTCTCGGGCAATAAACTAGGCTTCTAGATCATCCATCCGTATACAATATCCATTACAGTCTGCTAGGCCTCTGTTGACTGCTGTCTTACGAATGCCTAGTAATCTGCTGAAGGTACCGGCTGGCCCGGCCTCAAGGTCTGGCGTGTAAATCTGATCAGTCAGTGCTGGAGCCCGTAGCAACTGGGTATACTCCTCCAGGGTAGGGGTGATCTCATGCGGCCCGATGAAGAAAGCTGTGGGCTCGATCTCCCATAACTGGAGCATGGCCCGGACCATAGGCAAATTCGCCTCTATCTTAGTCAATGAGAGGATGGGGCCGATCTTCTGCTGGATGAAAGCTTGCTCCTCTAGGTTGTACAAGGTAAACCAGTGGTCCAGTACCAATTTTGGGTCCAAAGGTTTGTACACCCGAATCTCTTTGTGGAGGAGGCGGTCGACTGCACTGCTAGCTATCTATTACAATAGGAAACAGCCTAGTTACAAACAGAACTATGAAAATGTTACAGGGAAATAGTCCTGAACTCCAAGGACAAAATAACAAACCATTACATTGTCATCCAATTGTCAACCCCTTGTGATGTTATGTATGCAAGTAGGTTGGTTCTAACTGGTTCCCGAGCTCTATGGCCTCCCGCATTCTCGAAGAAATGGATCTCAGGCCATATCGAAGCATAGGGTGAGGTAGCCTAATCGGTCCCGAACGGTGAATCAACTCACTTCGCCCGAAACCTATACAATGGCCCCCCGTCTTAGGTTTCTAGGACGGTCCGGGTTCGACCGCATCTACTCACACAGATATATGCATGCAAAGCCCCCACAATAAAGAAAAACTGAAAATCTAACTAAACCCTGAAAGGTTAGCAATAGAGTAACAAAATGAAACACATTTCTTAAAGATAACGATTTGAAAGGATTCAGGTGGCTAGCCTACTGGCATGGGTCCCCAGTGGAGTCCCCATCCTGTCGAGTCTAATTTTTGAATTCCCATTCCTAATCCGATCTAAACTAAACCCTATGCTCATCTAATCTAGATCCTCGACTTGTGTTCCCCTCTTGTCTGTAGTATGATGAGCGACAAATCTCCATATACTTCTAATTCGCGGATTTCCATTTGACAGGCCATTTTGAGACTAAGAATGCATGCTTCATATTCCGCGATATTATTGGTATATGGAAATGTAAGTCGTGTCACTACAGGGAATTGAGTGCTATCTGGGGATATCAATACTGCCCCAACTCCGCAACCGAATACGTTGGCGGCTCCATCGAAAAACAGTTTCCATTTCGGGTTCTGCTCTATCTCCAAGTCTTCTGCCTGTATATCTTTCACTGCTAATATATTTTCATCCGGGAATTGGGCTCGTAGTTCTTGGGAATCTGTCTCGACGGGGTGTTCTGCTAATTGGTCGGCTAAGACTTGCCCTTTCATCGAGTTCTGATTTATGTATGTGATGTCAAACTCGGATAGGAGCGTTTGCCATTTAGAGATTCTCCCTATCAAAGCTAGTTTCTCTGCCAAGTATTTCAAATGATCATGCTTTGTCAGTAGCTCAATGTGATAGTAAAGGGTGTATTGCCTTAGTCGATGCATGACCCAAATTAGAGCACAACAAGTCTTCTCCACCTCTGAGTACCTCTGTTCCCCATCTATGAACTTCTTACCCAGATAATATATGGAACGCTCTCTTCCCTCGTCATCTTTCTGCCCCAATACGCATCCCATGGATTTAGGGAGTATAGTAAGGTATAAGAATAAGGGCTTTCCTTGCTTCGGGACTATCAAAACCGGAGGTTTTATAAGATAGTCTTTGATTGTCCTGAATGCTTCTTCGCATTCATCGTCCTATTCTATTGTGGCGTTTTTCTTCAACAGACGGAATAATGGCCGGCATTTGTCGGTGAGCTGTGAGATAAAACGAGCTATATAATTTAATCTTCCCAGCAAGCTTCTCACTTCTTTAACGGAGCGTGGGGAAGGTAACTCTAATATAGACTTTACCTTATCAGGGTCAATTTTAATCCCTTCTTGGCTTATGACAAACCCTAGCAATTTCCCTGTTGTGACCCCGAAAGTGCATTTCTCTGGGTTTAACTTGAATTGAAATTTTCTCAGTCGTTTAAACAATTTCCTCAGGATATCTATATGGCTTTCTCCTTCCTTGGATTTGGCTATCATGTCGTTGACATATACTTCAACCTTTCGATGCATCATGTCGTGAAGTATTGCGACCATGGCTCTCTGATACGTTGCCCCGGCGTTTTTCAAACCGAAGGGCATGACTTTGTAACAGAAAGTTCCCCATGTTGTGATGAAAGTCGTTTTGGTTTTATCTTCTTCAGCCATTTTTATTTGATTATATCCTGAGAAACCGTCCATGAATGAGAAGAGATGGTTTCCCGCAGTGTTGTCTACTAGAACATCAATGTGAGGTAGGGGGAAGTTATCCTTTGGCATAGCTTGGTTTAAGTCCCGGAAGTCTATGCATACGCGTACTTTTCCGTTCTTTTTCATAACGAGGACTATATTTGCTACCCATTCTGGATAGTCGGATACTTCGATGAACCCTACTTCTAGCAGTTTCTTGACTTCTTCTTTGATTTTTAGCAAGATGTCAGGCCTAAATCTTTTCAGTTTTTGTTTTTTAGGTTTGACATCTTCCCTTGTGGGAAGCCTATGAACCACTATTGATTGGTCTAACCCTGGCATGTCACCATATGACCAGGCAAACACATCTGCATATTCCATTAATAGCTCGGTTATCTCACGTTTTTTATCGGCACTCAAACTGGTCCCGATTTTGAGGTTCTTAGGGTTTTCCATGCTTCCTAGATTTACTGTCTCCACAGGCTCATCGATCGAAATTCCGCTTTGTTCATGCTTTTGCCAATTTTCTTGTATTATTTCGAGGTTTAAGATATCACCTTCAACAATTGACCCAGTAGCATTGGAAACGATATCAACGTTTTTATTTTCTACCTGCGCGAAATATCTCTGATGTTCGATGGTAGGAGATCTGAGTAAAATGAAAGCATATATATAAGAAGAAAAACAAACTGTAATTGAATTTGATAAAGAGTCTCAATAAAATTTGTTTAATAATTTCTCTCTACTTTTGAGCTAACCTAGCGCTACTGATAGGATAACAAAACTAATTGTTCAGAGCCGGATGCTGGTTGGACGTGCGGGGGGTTGATTTCCCTTTGCTGTCGTCCTCTTCGTTTATCCGAAGCTCTTAAATGATGTTTGCCTTTCGGAAAGATTGTTGGAGAGGTGGGATGCACATTTGGGTGTCGATCGACTTCCCCTTTATTCTGCCTTTGACACCTCTTGTTTGTGCTTCTTCTGCGGCCGTAGGAATGTACCCCAGTCTAAACGTCCCATGCTGCCCCTCTTTAAACTGATGGCCCTCCTTGCTGGTCACCACATTCACTTCATTGAAAATTTGTAGTCCCAGGTCTTCTGAACCTTCCTCCCCAATATATGGTATGGCAGTCTCTTTGTATATGCCATAATCCTGTTCGCCCAGTACTATGACTATCTGCCCACTTGCAATGAATTTGACCCTTTGGTGGAGACTAGAGGGGATGGCTCCAGCAGCATGTATCCAAGGTCGTCCTAAAAGCAGGTTGAAAGATCTTGGGATGTCGAGGACCTGGAAGGGGATGTGGAATACTTGTGGACCGATTTCCACTAGTAGGTTCACCTCCCCCATTATGTCTCTCTTTGACCAGTCGAAAGCTCTGACCACAATGGAGTTAGGTTTTATGTTGCTCGGATCGACCCCTAATAAGTCGAGCGTTGCCAATGGGCAAACGTTGAAGGATGAACCGTTGTCGATAAGTACCTGGGAGACAATGGTGTCATTGCACCTGACCACTATGAACAGTGGTTTGGTATGTTGGTCTTCCTCTTCTCCTAGCTCTTCCGGAGAGAAAGATATCTGGTCCATTGTAAAGATGGAGTCTGCCACGTGACCTATTTTGTCTGTAGTGATGCTCTCTGGGACCTGAATCTGTTTGAGCACTTTAAAGAGTGCTTCCCTGTGAGGCTCGGACGCTGTAAGAAGGCCCATGAGTGAAATCTGTGCCAGAACTTTATTTAATTGTTCCATTATCTTGTATTCACTCGCCTTGACCATCTTCGTAAACGCAGCGAGTCCCTATTCCTCTTCCTCTCCTTTTTCCACATTGGGCTCTTTAGTCGGGCCTTTATGCTTTAGATCGTATAATCTCCCAGAGCGGGTGATGCCTCCTACCATAGGAGGTCGCTCTTGTTCGAGGGCCCGATAGTCGAATGGTGCAGCCTTGTAATTTTCTGCTGGTATCGGGACATTGAATACATATCTTTTCCTTGGGATTTGTACCTCAGCTGGTTGTGCCTCATAACACTGTATAACCCTGGGCTTTTGATGAGAATTGATCATGTTGATAGTCTTCCCCTCTTCCTTTGCCTGGTTGTCTTCCTTCTCAAATTCCGGCCCCCATCCACTAGGCGGCCCATGCTCAGTCGGGGTGTAAGAATAGTTTACCAAATACTAAAATCTCCCGTGTGATTCTCCCAAAGTCCCGACCGCTGGGTCTCCAGCTAACCACTTGCTTTTAATGTGTGCCTTTGGTGCTTCTTCTGGAGCTTGGTGGGATTGCTTCTTCTGTCGCTCCGTCGTACTCTGCTTAAGGGTTTCTTTGGGAGTCAACTCCTCAGATGTGATCATATTAATGGTGGGCTTATGATTGGGCAGTGGATTGGTGTTGACATTGGGTGCTGGGGTGTTTACGAAATCCAGCTGTATGATTCCTACATCAATTAAGTCTTCGATTTTGTGCCGGAGCCTCCAGCACCTATCCATAGAATGCCCCTCCTGACCCATATGGTAGTCACACTTGAGGCTTGAGTCGAAATTCTTGGGCCTGTACCGGTCATTGGGGATCTCGAAACTAATCAAGTTGTCTGCCCTCAACCGAGTAAAGACCTGACTGAGCGGTATGGGGATTGGAGTGAACTGCCTGGGGACCCTGACGGCCTGGGTATGACCCGTCGTGAGTTGTTGGGCTGGGGTACTTGTGGTCTGGAATGTCACACGAGTCCCAGGTTTTTCTGCCTTACCGAAATGGACCGTGCTGACGTTGGACTCTTTAGCTCTGTTTCCTCCTAAGGGCCTTTGTGTTAGTGTGACCCTGGGAGGCTCTGTTGTTTGGAGTCTGCCGGTGGTGATGGCATTCTCGATCCTACATCCCGCAGCTATTATCTCTGCAAAACTGGATGAGTTCTGGCCTACCAGGTGTGAAAAGTAGGTCTTGTCCAGGGTATTGACAAATATGGATGTCAATTCCTTCTCAGATATCGGGATTGCTACCCTGGCGGCCTGGGCTCTCCAGCGCTGAGCATATTCTTTAAACGGCTCAGTATGTCTTTTTCGGAGACTCCCCAAGTCGATTACAGATGGGGCGACTTCAATATTGAACTTGTACTGGTTATAGAACGCCCGGGCTAGCTTCTCCCAGGTGTTGACAATGTTGAAGTCCAGGTGGGCATACCAGACTAATGCAGGGCCTGTGAGGTTGTCTTGGAATGTCTGGAGCATGAGCTAGTCGTATTGAGCATATTTGCTCATTTTTCGGGCATATAGCCTAGTATGCATTTTAGGGCACCTGGTCCCATCATACTTTTCAAACTCTGGGGTCTTGAACTTCTCAGGGTATACCTCTTCCCTGTATGCTAGCAGATTGGTGATTCCGGCCTGTTCAAAACCATCAGGACCCTCAATTGTTTTCATCTTATCATGGAGCTGCTGGAAGAGTCTCTTCTCCATCTCCTTTTGCCTCTCTCTTCCATCTCCTTTTTCAGGTCGTCAGAGGTCGGCCCCTGGTTGACCTTCGGCTCATATTCAAAGGCCGGGTTAAGGTGGGAATTGATCTCTTCATATTTCGGAGGTTGTCCCTCCACTGCTTTCCCCTTTCTGGCCCCTGAATGTTCTTCTTAGGTTGGTTGAGTGTTGCGCAGGAGGCCGATGCTTTCAGTTAAGAGGTGAACCTGGGCAGCCAATTGTTGGACCGTTTGTTCTAGGGACGTAATCTTGGACTCCGAGGCAGCTTCAGCATTGGTGTTGTTGCGGTTGTCGCTACTGTTGGCCATTTTTGTTCTTGAATGTGTGAGAATTGGACTTCTGGGAGGGTTCGGTTGCTTGGGAGCTATCTTGATACCTGGACGAGCATTTTGTTTTTTTTTTTTTTTTTAGTGTAATGTATGCAAAATGATATGCATGTGTCACACGAATGATAAAAATAAAAGGGTTGACAATTGATCGACAATGTAATACTGAAACTTTACTTTTATTAATATTGAAAATTTTGGAGTTCAATGATCAAAATAAAATATTACAAATAATGATCTATCTCCTAGTTCTTTTGGTCTTCTGTTGTGGAGGCTCAGACTTTTTGTTGATGACGACTTCCAGTTCTTCGACTCTGGCTTTGACCTTTTCCAACTGGGCTTCCAAGGCTTTGTTCCTTTGGTCGGATTGCTTAAATCATCCTTTCCAGACATCTTTCTTATAGTCTGCAGCTTCAAAGTATACCTCCATTCGGGCCTTGACCTGCTCTAGGTAGACTTCTAGCTCTGGATTGATCTTGTCTAGCCTTGGTTGGGTGACATTTGGAATCCGGTATGCTCTCTCCCCTATCTAGTAGAGCTGGCGGATTACAAGCTCTCTGGTGGCTCGGTGCTTTCCCACTTCGCCATCTAGCTCCCCGAGGTCCACATTCGGGCTTTCAATTCTAGCTTCTCAAAGTGCTTTGACCTCTGCCAACTTAGCAAACTTCTCGGCTACCAACAGGTTAGGATCTTGATACTCAAAGGTGACTGCTTCCAGCGAGGGCCGATAAACTATGTCTTGCATAGTACCAAATTGGCGGACCACTGAGTTGGGGTGATATCCAATACATCCGCTGATTCCGATTAAAGGTATGGCTTGGAAAATACTGCAAGTCAAAATAATTTTGTCACAGCAACTCCACCTGGCTGTCCACAGAATATCTTCGGCACTGAAGCTTCTAAGCACTTTTACCCAACTATGGCCGGTAAGGTCGTCGGGTAGCTTTACCTTTTCTATACATGAATCCACAAGATCCACCTGCTGGGCTAAGGATTTTCAGACCATGTTCAGCCCGAAGCACTTAAGGTGGCTTACGAACCATATCAGCAGAAGGTTGAGGCTTGAGCGGAGGATCCCATGGCCTTTCTTCTCGAGGAAATTCAAGTTTCGGATCTGTTCAGCCAATAGAGCCGGGATGTAAGATCTTCCCTCCAGGAATTGGGTCACCAGCTCTGCAACCCGGTAGTGAATATAGAAGGTCCCGGTGAGGAACAGTATAGTGGCGAAAGCTATCAAGATGAAAGCATTCACCCTTCTCCGTTTGTAAGTCTTGGGGTCCCCACACAGTATGTCCTTTCTATCCCCATTGTCTTCTCGGGCGATAAACCAGGCTTCTAAATCATCCATCCGTATACAATATCCATTACAATCCACTAGGGCTTTGTTGACTGCTGTTTTACGGATGCCTAGTAGTTTACTGAAGGTACCGGTTGGCCCGGCCTCAAGGTCTAATGCGTAGATTTGGTCAGTCAGTGTTGGAGCCTATAGCAGCTGGGTGTACTCTTTTAAAGTAAGGGTAATTTCATGTGGCCCAATGAAGAAAGCTGCGGGCTCGATTTCCCATAACTGAAGCATGGCCCGCACCAAAGACAAATTCGCCTCTATCTTTGTTAATGAGAGGATGGGGCCTATCTTTTGCTGGATGAAGGCTTGCTCCTCTGGGTTGTACAAGGTAAACCAATGGTCCAATACCAACTTTGGGTCCAAAGGTTTGTACACCCGAATTTCTTTGCAGAGGAGGCGGTCGACTGCGCTGCTAGCCATCTATTACAATAAGAAATTGCCTAATTACAAACAGGACTACGAAAGTATTACAGGGAAATAGATTTGAACTCCAAAACAAAACAACAAACCATTACATTGTCATCGATTGTCAACCCTTATGATGTTATGTATGCAAATAGGTTTATTCTAACTAGTCCCCAAGCTCTATGGCCTCCCGCATTCTCGGAGAAATGGATCTCAGGCCATATCGAAGCATTGGGTAGGGTAGCCTAATCGGTCTCGAACGGTGATCAACTCACTTCACTCGAAACCTACACAATGACTCCCCGTGTTAGGTTTCTAGGACGATCCGGGTTCGACCGCATGTATTCACACAAACTTATGTATGCAAACTCCATAGTAAAGAAAACTAAAATCTTACTAATGCCTGAAAAGTTAGTAACAGAATAATAATTGAAACTTAAAAAGGAACAACTTGAGGAGATTCAGGTGGCTAGCCTACTGGAATGGGTCCCCAGCGGAGTCGCCATCCTGTCGAGTCTATTTTTTTTTAATTCTCCATTCCTAATCCGATCTAGACTAGACCCTATGCTCATCTAATGTAGATCCTTGACTTGAGTTAGGAACTTCGTTTAATTTTTGGAGTCGCCACCCAACTGTTGTTGGGAAAGATTGAATTAAGACTAAAGGAGCGGATTAGTCTTAATTTGGACTACTAGTCGTCGTGATTTCCTTTTCTCGTTTTGTGAAAAGAGGAAAGGAAAACCAGAGTTTCTAAGTCCGGAGGCTAACCTATTAAAACCTTACGGTTACCACCTAATCTCATAAAATTGTTCCTATCTAGAAATGTCTTTTATTTTGTTTCTGTTACTTTTATTATGTTTTTTATTATTCTAAGAAAATGATTTTTTATTTCATTTTATGGGTTGACCCGAATGGGTGCCTACGTACCTGCTAGTCAGGATCAAACAAGCCGTAGTTCGCTTTTCCCAAAAACTTTAAGTGTGTTTGTGAATTTTAATTTGAAAATCTTTTTCGATTTATGTTTTTAACATTTTTGGGATTTTTCTAAAAAAATCTAAACCTAAGCTTAGTAATTTGATCTTTTTGAAAATAATTTTTGGGGAAAACATCAATTTTTGATTTATTTGAGAAAATGATTTTTCTAAGTGATAAAACTCATTTTTTTTTCTACTTTTATAATTTTTGAATTTTTATTAATTTTTTTGTAATTTTTTTATTATTTTTGTAATTTTTATGATTTTTTTATTTTTTATTTCTGTATTTTTCCTTATTCTTCTAAAATTTTTATAATTTTTATGAGTTTTCACGATTTTTATAGTTTTTTTATGATTTTTATAATTTTTGTTAAAATTTTTATCCTAAACTATTATCTGTCTTATTTTAAAACCTAAAATTTTATTATTATTTTTCTAGTATTTATATTATTTTCTACATTTATATTTTATTATTATTATTATTATTATTATTTTAAAATTATTAAATCCTAAAAAAATCTAATTTCTAACATTTTCCTATTTATGAAAACATAAATAAATAAATAAGTAAATAACTAACAAATAAATAAATAAATAACAAAATAAAAATAATCGAAATAAATAAACAAAAAAAAATCGAAAAATCCGACTTACCTGGATCCGGGTCGATACGTGGGTCGGGTCGGATCGGTCGGACACGGCGGCGGGGAGTGCTTGTTCACAGCGTTCCGGCGGCCTTTTGCAACGGGTGAGGTGTCGAATCCTAGCTTCTCGAGGGTGCTGAATCCAATGGTGGCAGTGGTTTGCTCTTAGAACGTCTCCCAGTGGCGGCTCAGCTCCGATCGGTGATCGCGATTTTGGGTTTCCTCCGATGCTCTCCGATTTGCTCTCTTTTCTCACTTTCTCTCAATTGTGATATGTGATTTAGCTTCCTCCACTCCTCCTCTATTTATAGGCATTCGAAATTGAGCTGGATAAGCTCGGATTTCCATCGATCGAAGCAAATCGGATCGACGGTTAAATAAACCAACTCCGATTCGTGTAAATCCTTTGATTTGTTGAGATTTGATTCCAATTGGATGATGTTTATCTCAATTCTGTTGAAGATCTATTGGATTTGTGCAAAAAATCGAATCGAAACGGCTGAAATTCGAATTTTTCCTTCGCCGACGATCTCGGACCCGAGGTAGGAGATGATTACGCACCTGGCGCGTGCATTCCCTCCAGCCAATCGGAGGCTGCCATGTATCCTGGATAAGTAAGAAAAACACAAAACGCGGAAACTGCTTCCCCCGAGTTTCGAACCTGCGACCGAGCCCTCATGCGCGCGCCTTAGGCCATGGTCCGGACCAGCAGGGCTAGCCCATTTTCCTGATTTTATTAATTTCGCAAATTGCATATATGCAATGCGATTTTTTTTTTTTGAAATTTCAAAAATTTGTAAAAATTATTTATTATTCATTATTGCCATTTCTGAAATCATTTTTCAAAATTGATGTGTTTTCCTATTTATTTTTATTTTTTGAATATTTTTATTATTTATGCTAAATTAGGAAAAAATTTGGAAAAATTAAAAATCGATTATCATTGATTATTGTTCATTCCTAGAGCAAAAATGAGGTGTTTACAGGATACATATGAAAAGTATAGCCAGAATCCAAGATCCATTCCTGATTAGTCTGTGAATCATTGGAAACAATAAGAAGCTCACCATAGCTAATTTCTTCAGCAACATCAGCTTCACCAGATTTTTCTAGCTATTTCTCCTTTTGGTTATCATTATTTCTTTTGTTCTTGTTTTGCAATTTATAACATTTCGATTTTATATGTCCCTTCTTCTTGCAATAATTACAAGTTTTATTCCTATTTGTAGACTTCGATCTGCCCCTTGAATTCCCACTAGAATTTCTATCCTGACTCCTTCCTCAAGTAACAAGACTCTCAACCTTAGGCTCAGTTCCAATAACTAAAGTTTTCATCTTTTCATAAGAGGCTAAAGTATCGTAAACATCTTCCATACTAATTGTATCATGACTATACAAGATTGTATCTCTAAAATTAGAATACGAAGGAGGTAACGAACATAACAAAATCAAAGCTAGATTTTCTTCATCATACTTTACCTCCATGGATTCTAGATTTGATACAATCTCTTTAAAGATGGTCAAGTGATTGTCTACAGACCCTCCTTTTGCTAAATGGTGTGAGTATAGTTTTTGCTTTAGATGCAATTTACTAGTCAAACTTTTTGTCATGCACAACTGCTTCAACTTTAACCACAGTGTAGCAACGGTCTTCTCCTTTAACACATCCTGCAAATTTTGATTTGAAAGATGACGATAAATTTGAGAAAGGGCTTTACGATTTTTACGTTGTTTTTCTTCAGGAGTCCATGACACATGCATCTTATCAAACCCTAACAAAGCATCATCCAAATCCATCTGCGTGAGAATCACACGCATCTTAACCTGTCATAAGGAAAATCTTGTGTTGCGATCTAGCAGTGGAATATCACACTTGATTGATGCCATTATTTAAAACAAAATTAAAGAACTTTTGCTCCGATACCACTTGTTATGATTTTGTTAAGGACAAAAATAATGACAAGAGTAAATAATAATTGCAAGAAAAATAAAAGACACAAGATTTACATGGAAAACCCAAATCGAGTAAAAAACCACAGGTAGAGGAAAGGAGAAATCCACTAATTTGAAGTTGGAGTACAAGATTGTATCACATTGTATTTTAAAACCTTAAAACACCCCATATATATAGATATAAGTGTGAAATGAATAAAATAGAAAACTAGACAAATTGGATTTAGGCCCTAAAACACCCCATATATATAGATACAAGTGTGAAATGAATAAAATAGGAAACTAGACAAATTGGATTTATATATACAAGAAGTTGCTGTCCTTCCACAAATTCGGGGCATATTCATCGACACCAATCAATTTAATGAATTTATTTCTCTTAGAAGATTCATTCAAAAAAAGAAAAAGAAAAAGAAATTCTAATATTTTTTTTGTTTTATTCAACAAGTTTGTTAGAATAGGTAACACTTTTAAAGCCAATTTTATTAAATTGTTCTTGCCATTCATGCTTAATTAAGAGTCAACCTTTCCAACCATTTATTCTTCTTTTGAAGTTATTCTAGCTAAAAATCAAATTGTTCTATCTAAAACTTTAAACTCTTCTCAAGTGGAAGTACCAAATACTACCTAAACTTTTGAACTTCCTTTTTTAATGTAAATTGTCTAAGATTTCCTATCTAGTTTCAATTCTTGTATTTTCTAAATGTGAAAATGCAAATTTTACTCCCTCAGTACTTAACTTGACTACTGTAAACACCCCATTTTTGCCCTAGGAATCGATAATAATAAAAAATAATCAATTTCCAATTTTTTCCTAATTTAGCATAAATAATAAAAATATTCAAAAAAATAAAAATAAATAGGAAAACACATCAATTTTGAAAAATGATTTCAGAAATAGCAATAATAAATAATAAACAATTTTTACAAAATTTGGAATTTTCAAAAAATACAAAAAAAATAGAAAAATCGCATTGCATATATGCAATTTGCGAAATTAGAAAAATCAAGAAAGTGGGCTAGCTCAGCTGGTCCGGACCATGGGCTAAGGCGCGGTGTGGGTGCGACGTCAGGGGTTCGAATCGCGGGAGGAGCAGTTTTCGCGTTTTGCAATTTTTTTTCACTTATCCAGGACACGTGGCAGCATCCGATTGGCTGGAGGAAACGCACGCGCCGGACGCGTGATCGTCGTCTACCTCGGATCTGAGATCGCCGGCGGAAGAGAAAATTCGAATTTTGGCCGTTTCGATTCGATTTTTTGCACAAATCCAATAGATCTTCAACAGAAATAAGATAAACATTATCTAATTGGAATCAAATTGCAACAAATCAAAGGATTTACACAAATCGGAGTTGGTTTTTCTAACCGAAAATCCGATCAGCTTCAATCGGAGGAAATCCGAGCTTATCCAGCTCGGTTTCAAGTGTCTATAAATAGGAATCGAAGGGAGGAAGCCACAACACAAATCACAATTGAGAGAAAGTGAGGAAAGAGTGCAAATCGGAGAGTATCGGAGGAGACCCAAAACCGCGAAGCACTGGCCGAAGTTGAACCACCACCAGGAGGCGATCTAGGAGCAAACCACCACCACCATTGGATTCAGCAACCTCGAGAAGCTAGGATTCGACATCTCACCCGCTGCAAAAGGCCACCGGAACGCCGTTCCTCGCCGCCGTGTCCGATCGATCCGACCCGACCCAATTCGACCCGACCGACTCGACTCGCGCACCGACCCGAACCCAGGTAAGTCGGGTTTTTCAGATTTTTATTTATATTTATTTATTTTGTTTATTTATTCCGAATTTATTATTTGTTATTTATTATTTTGTTATTTCTTTAGCCATTTATTTATTTGTTGGTTTAGGTTTTATTTTCAATAAATAGGAAAATGTAGAAATTAGGTTTTTTTTTAATTTAATAATGTAAAATAAATAATAAAATATAGAAAAATAATAAAAAAATATTAGGAAAATAATAATAAAATTTTATATGTCAAAATAGGATAGAAAATTCCCAAAAATCACAAAAATTCCCAAAAATCATGAAAATCAACAAAAATTCCCCAAAATCCACAAAATTCTCAGAAATCACAAAAATAACAAAACAAATCATAAAAAATTTCAAAAATTATAAAAGAATCGTAAAAAATGAGTTTTAGCACTTAGAAAAATTATTTTCTTCAAATAAATCCAAAATTGATGTTTTTCCTAAAATCATTTTCAAAATAAAATCAAAGCTTAGGCTTAGAAGTTTTTTTTAGAAAAAAAATCCCAAAAATGGTAAGAACATAAACTAAAAGAGGTTTCATAAATTAAAATTCACCAAACCAACTTAAGGTTTTCAGAAAAGCGAACTACGGCTTGTTTGATCCTGAGTAGCAGGTACGTAGGCACCCATCCGGGTCAACCCATAAAATGAATAAAAAATCATTTTCTTATAATAATTCAAAACATAATAAAAAGTAACAAAAATACAATAAAAACACATTTCTAAAGAGGAACAATTTTAGGAGATTAGGTGGTAACCGTAAAGGTTTTAATAGGTTAGCCTCCAGACTTAGAAACTCTGGTTTTCCCTTTTCCTCTTTTCACAAAAACGAGAAGAGGAAATAACGATGACTAGTAGTCCAAATTAAGACTAATCCGCTCCTTTAGTCTTAATTCAATATTTCCCAACAACAGTTGGGTGGCGACTCCAAAAATAAAACGAAATTCCTAATTCAAGTCGAGGATCTACATTAGATGAGCATAGGGTCTAGTCTAGATCGGATTAGGAATGGGAATTCAGAAATTAGACTCGACAACTACACTACAAGAAGTTCCATCATTTGAGATTTGATGCAAAGCCCTAGCTAAATCAGGTATAGCTTCCTCAAGAAGCACAATGTCATTAGCAAATAAAATGTGAGAAAATTAAGGTTAAAATTCCTAATCTTAACTAGCTTCTACATTCCCTTTTATAACATTTTACTTAATAAATTTACTTAAAAACTCTACAACCATGACGAACAAGTAAAGGGAAATTAGATTAGCTTGTCCAATCCCTTTACTTAACTTGAAGCTTTCAAATGGAACGTTATTTGATAGTACTTTAATCAAAGTTAAAGTAATGATGGACATAATTAGTGATGCCTCATTAGTCCAAAATCTTAAAATTTTGAAGAAACCATCTAATGAAATCCCATTCAATCTTATCATATGTTTTTTTCAAATCAATGCTAACCATCATCCACCATTTTAACCCCATTTTTCTTATGAAAGGTTTGTAACAATTGATTTATTAAAAAACTCTGTCAGTAGCTTTTCTTGAATGAATGAAGCCAGCTTAAGCAAAATTAATGATACCATTCAATTTCAATTGAAGTTTGTAACCATTGTTTTTATTATGACCTTATATGTTGTATTGTAGAGACTAAATAATTGAAACTGGGTTATGTGGGTTGCACCTAGTTGCTTGGGGATTAAAAAAAGCAAGGTTTGGTTCAAGCTTTGGGATCTTTAGAAAAGCAAAAATTTGTGTAACAAAATTCTTTAAGGAAGTGCCTCGATTATCCTAATATTCTGAAAAAAAAAAAAAAGATAAATGTAAACCATCTTTTTGAAGAGCTTTGACCAGTCAAATTGAATGAGTGGACTTGGAAATCGAGATTTGACATCTACAATAGTTAAAACAAAAAAGATCTTTTAACTTTGTCTAACATGATTTCACTGCATGTTTTTAATAAGCGATGGCCATTCGCAAAATTCCATTTTTAGATGCGAAACAGCGTTTCATGTGGATGCAAATGCTTTCCAATCATAGCTTGCCTAAGCTCTCTATCTATTCCAGTTTTAATTATTGTTAATCTTTATTAGTTTGACCAAGCAAATCAACAGGCTATGAACCTTATATCTAACATTTCAAAGTCATTTATGCATTTTTTATGTTCCCTTACTAATATAAAAATTAAATTCATCCCTTCCAATTGTTTAGATTCATTCGAATTTTCATTAAAGTCCCTTATTAAAAACCAAGGTCTATCTTGTATATTATTTTAATAGGCTTTCAATTTAACCCATGATAATAAGCAATGTTCTAACTTTGGGTTGCATAAGTAGTAATCAAATACCATAGAGTAGAAGAAGAATATACCTAAATAACCATGTAAAGTTCTTATATGGATTGATTTAGGAGCAATACGTCTATGTCATCATTATTTCACATCATAACTGTTCCCCTTCGTTGGCCTTCCAAGTTAGCATACATAAACCCATTAAATGAAAATTGACGATATAATCGATAGGATGTAAGGTATCATAATGGTCTCTGGGATTAGCTTACCTATAATGACTCAACTCCCAAATAGCATTGACTCTAAGAATAGAGTCTTCCCCTCTTAACTGCCATGAAATAATCTTTATGGATCTAGTAGTTGACTGTGACATTTGCACCAAGTATAACAACATAGTAATAATTCTATACTATAACTTACTGGCTATGATGAGTCCCTTTGCTTCCAACGGGATCTTGTAAGGAGTGTATTTTCTAAACAATATGGTAAACTCTAAGCATGAGGTACTATGATAGATGTGGAGATGAATTCCCTCTTTAATAAAATAAAAGCATGAAGACACTCATTATTGAACTTCAAGTTTATGTCTTTCATCAATTAATGACATGGTGGTTTAGATATCTTATAGAAGTCTTTTACAAGGTGATAAGGTGGAGGTATTAGCAAATAGGTACATGACAAAATAGGATAAAATTGGATCGATTGCGGTTTCTTGATTTTTTGACCTTATTTTGAAGGAAGCAAGCTAACTCAAAAAAGGTGTTGAGCCATGCCATTTTTAGGGCAAATTCCTTTGTTTAGCCCCTTAAACAAATGAATTTGCTATTTTTAGTAACTTTTATATTAACTATAACTTTTATAGACACTTCTGTTTTGAGTATCGTTTGTGCCATTGTATTTGTCTTCTAATTTTCTACGTGTCTTTAAGTTTTAGACATTTCTATTTTTGGCAAATTTTAAACATTTTCAATTTTTGAAAACTTCTTATGTTATATTTTGACAACTTTGTGTCAGTTATTATTTGCACGTCCTAGGGCATTAGGCATAAATAATTATTGAATATTATCAAAATTTTGAGCCATCATTGCTTTATTTTCTTCCAAATTCTCAAATTTCATAAAATTGTTGAATTTGAATGCCAAATATCAAAGAATTCATAGAATCAATTGATATTTGAAGGTCGCATACTGGATATTCACAGAATCAATGGTTTGAGAAAAAAATCCTACTTAATTTCATGTGTTACACTAAGTCACAAAGAGAACCTTATATGGTCTAAAAAGCATATCACGTATCATATTAGTGGGTGGTGGTAACTTTTTAATCACCTCAATCTTTGCCTTATCCAACTCTATGCTCTCAACAGAAATCCTATATCTACAAACAATTTAATCCTTAGTTATAAAATGATATTTTTCCCAATTCAACACTAAATGGTGCCTTTACACATTCCAAAATTTTATTTAAATTCCATAGATATATAATGAACAAGTCTTCAAACATATGAAAGTCATCAGTAAATACTTTTATATCGTACTTTATCAATTCAGAAAAGATAATCATTATACACTTTTGGAATGTATTAGGTGCATTGTTGAGACTTTGTAATGCAAATATGCCATAAGGACAGTTGAAGGTGGTATTTTCTTGCTTCTTTAGGGCAATAGGTATCTTATTACACCTTCAATACTTGTTAAGAGAGTAACAATAACTACGAGCCACAAGTCACTTAAGCATCTCAATGAATGAAAGAGGGAAAATGATTACTGCAATGGCGTCATTAAACTTCATGTAGTCTATGCATATTGTCCACGTTGTCACATTCATGCTAGGGGTTAGCTCATTTCTCTCATAGTGAAAAACTATTATCCACCACTTTTAGGTGCTAACTTACATAAGATAATCTAAGCACCGTCTAATATAGGATAAATAATTCATGCATTTAGAAATATAGCTTACTTCATGTCAAGATTCTGACATCTCTAATGATTAAAACAAGTTTGTATTGCTCCTTTATTAAATTTATAAGAAAGAGGTTGTTTCATTAGACTTCCATCAATTTAGCTTCGGCTTTTTACCAATTCATTAATCAAAATTCACAAGTGTAAGTTACCTTAATATCATCATTATACCCTCAATTTTGCAAAATCGCACGAGTGCTAATTACATTGTAGATATTTACAACTTGAATCTCATGATTATGATGTCAGATTTCTAAAGAAAGTTAATTTAACTTTTTTTCTACTTTCTACATGAATTATATATATATTTGCATGGGTTGTTCTTGTAAGTTTGTTTTATATGAATATTATTAAATACTAGTACTAGTATGTTATTTCACTATTATGAAGTTTGGCACAAGCTAGGGGCGATTTCTTCTTTTGGCAATTACCTTGAAACTTTAATATAAAAGTATAACTACATACAAATAAGATCACAGTGATACATATAGTTTGTAATTTTTGGATAATCACACCAAAACTTTCATAGGCATATTATTGCCCAACCCCTAACAACAAATACGAGTACATACCTCGGTTGCTAAGTTTCAGAATACCTATGAAAATGTAATTTTTTTACAACTTTTACCCACAATCACCTTAACTACAAGTAAAATTATCTAATAGAGAATAAAACATTATTATTTAGTAAGGTAATAACATTTACTAAGATATCATTATCTTAAGTACAAACCTATTTATTTTAAGTATACATACATATTCTTCCCAAATGTATATATACCTTGCTAAGTCTATATGCATAGTATTATATTATACTAAATCTATACTTAATATAAAATTGAGATACTTAGGTAACTTAAATATAATTTAATGCCATAAAATACATAAGTATATTATTAATATAATATACAAATTTGACTTGAGTATTAATGCTAATATTACATTTAGGATTTGGTATAAATTAATCCTGCTTAACTAATAAAATAATAATTAAAAATAATGTTAAAAAAAATAAAAAACTAAAACCACCTAAACACTTCTAAACTTAAAAGTTAAACTAAAATAACCCACTAACTATACCTAAACAGGGAAAAGTTAAGTAGAAACTTAGTAATTAACCTGTGTAAGCACCCTATTTTTGCCTTAAGAATCAATAATAATTAATTTCCAATTTTTCTTAATTTTTTCCAATTTTCCTCTAATTTGGAAAAAATAAGAAAAATATTCAAAAAATAAAAATAAATAGGAAAACACATCAATTTTGAAAAATGATTTCAGAAATAGCAATAATAAGGAATAAATAATTTTTACAAATTTTTAAAATTTCAAAAAATACAAAAAATAAAAAATATGATGAAGATAACTTAACTTATGTTCTTCCTTCTATTTGGATTTTATCATTTTTTAAGAAGGACATGTGTACCTATGGTTTTTGTAAGGAGTTTTGAGTCTCCTATGATTGTAAATAGAGTTGGTTGTTCTATTTTGCCAGCTAGATGTAATTGATCCACCTTTTTGCTATACACAGTTTTTACTTCTTGTATTCCCCTCCTTACAAGACAGGAGCCATTACTAGCAACAATAAAAATAAGAATGATAATAAACCAAGAAAGAATGAGAGGCACATGTCTTATGGGTGCTTATTGATCATCTTGAGATATCTCAAGTCTATAGTTAAAATGATTAGAGCATATGGCTATGAATTGCAGTATCAGGATTTTGAATTTCTTCTTGCCCACAACCAATTGGTATTTGCTAATGACAATTTTAAAGCAATTAAACATGGATATGGAGAGAAATTTCAAAAGAATCTATGAAGTGGCATCTTATAAAAATTAAGTTGGTAGCTAACTGTTCAATGAGTTTGTTATAGTGATATATGCCAACCATTGTAGAGATTGAACACCAAAAAACATCTCATCTAACATCATTAAGTGTGAGTGGTTGATGCTTAATGATTTTTTTTTTAATAATGTGAACTAAGGTGTTTTAATTTTTTTTCTCTAAATTTCAAGCCTTTTTATAATGAGTGTAGTGGAGTTGAAAGCAACTAAGTGTAGTAACTCGTTTGTAAAGCCAATTACAAATAAGTATTCAAATACAACTAGCTACATCACCCTTTTGTGAAAAAGATGGATGCATTCCCACCCACCATTCATTTTTTGACACATGTCTTTTACTTAGAAAATTGTACCTAGTTTTTACTTTCCTTTCTCCTATTATTGTCTATTACCTATCTTCCCTTTTAATATAACCTAAAAAGTAACAGAGAAGTAATAAAAATATAACCCTGATATATAAGAATATTTGGTGCCAAAAGATCATATCTTTTGTTCTCTCTCATGATAGCAAAGCCACACTTGCTCTTCCCTGTTGCAGTTGAAGTATAGTGTGAGGTAGGATTTTAACCTTGTTTATATTATTTTTACATTTCTATAATCGTTGTAATATTATTTATGTATAATTTGTTTGTCTTTTTCTAACAATGAGCTAGATTTTTAGTAGTCAAACAACCTTTTAAGTTTTCATATGTTAGATTGTTGTTATTTCCAAACTTGAACTTAGGAATGTTTATTTGTCATATATAGGTTGTTTGTAGTTATTTTCCATTTTCTATGTTTTTGGAATCTTTTCTCAAAAATTTTAGTTAGATAATAAAAATGTTATTTTCCTTTTGTAAAATCTTTAGGTGGTTGTTTTTCTGCTGTGATTCTTCTAAACTTATTATAGTTGAAAACATTTTGGCATCTTCCATCAATGTAGAGAAACAAGCAGTTGGTTTTATTTCTCAAACACCAAAAATTGGAATATCTTTTTCTTCTTATGATGAAGGGTACCGATTTCATAAAAGTTACGTGGAAACAATGGGGTTTAGCGTTAGAAAGGGAAAAATTTGAAGGCTATAAGATGGAACAATTAGAAAACATATCATAAATTGTTCAAAAGAAGATTCAAGTCAGAGAAGTAAAGGAACAGTAATGTCAAGTTTAATAGGAGGGAGACTAGAACAAGTTGTAGTGTAAAGATAGAATTCATGGTAGATGGTGATTGATGGTTTATTTCTAATTTCTTTTCTAACCACAATCATGAGTTAGATAGAGAAGATCAAAGATATATGATGAAAACTAATAGAAAGATTTATAAGACAGACCATTGTGGGATGAGGCTGATTGAAGTATTCAATTACTCGGTGCAAGTTGATTCCAAAAACCAAATGACTTTTTTCTTTTCTTTTTTTTTTTAGAGGGATGGAAGATCAAAGATAGACTATGAATAGTCTGGGGATGTTATTTTTGATATAACATATCAAACAAATAGATATAACAGGATTTGTGCACCCTTTATTGGAGTCAATCATCACTGGCAAAATGTGTTATTTAGTGTGCACTTTTGCTTGACGAGACAACATCATCATTTATTTGGTTATTTAGGACCTTTATGGAAGACATATGTTTTAGGCAACCAAAAACTATATTTATTGATCAATATGCTTCAATGGCTAATGTAATAGGAGTAGTGTTATCATATCAAATTCACGCCATCGACTTTATTTATGGCATATTGGCCAAAATGCTGCAAAAAGACTTGGCAAATATTATGGATATCTTGCTTTTAAAAAGCTTTTCAATGCATGTTTGTATCATTGTCAAATGGAAGTAGAGTTCGATGCAAAGTGGAATTCATTGGTGGAGTGCTATAACCTTAGAGAAAATAAATGGCTCAAAAATTTATATAACTATTAAGAAAAATGGTGTCCACTCTATAGCAAAAATATATTCTCTATAGGTATTCATTCATCCCAAAGAAGTGAGAGAATGAGTAGTGTTTTTTGACATTTCAAAGAAAAAAAAAGACCATGACACTAACGAAATTTGTATAACAATATGAACAAGTAGCAAAGAGAAGACATGAAAAGGAGGTACGAGAAGATTTCAATTGTAACCAGAGCGAGTTTGTTCAAATCTTAAAAGGAAATATTATAGAGAGGCAAGTTGCTGGTGCATATACTCATAAGATTTTCATAATGTTTCAAGAAAAATGAATAAAATGTTTGGAAATGACATTGCATAAAGTTGTTGTACATGATTTCATCATTGAATATAAGTTGGTAGAAGGAATCTCAAAGGAAGAGAACATTGCAACAATTCAGATGTTAGTTGCAATTGCAAAAAGTTTGAATCAATAGGTATTTTGTGTTCACATGCATTGAAGGTACTTAATGCTAATAATATATTAGAAGCACCACCAAAACACCTACTCAAAAGATGGACAAAGAATGCCAAGGATAGAATGGTTTGTGATGATCATGGTGCACAAGTGATAGATAAATCAAGAAGCTTAATAAATTTTTTATAGGTGCAAACTTATGAATAAAGCAACTATTGTAGTCTCCAAGGCTTTAATGATAACGAAGACATGTGATTTGCTTGGATTTGTTAATGAAGAAGATTGAGGAAAGTTTGGAAAGGAAGGTGGCAATCGAAAGTTGTAGCATGACAAAACGAATCAAAATAGTGAAAATGAAGAGCATAATGTAAAAGGCAATAAGAAGTTGGTGTTAGAGGGTATTGAATCCTACAATGGTTACTGTAGAAAAGAGAAAAAGGCAAAAAAAGATGGAAACAAAAAAGGATAAGCCAAATGACAAGCAAGCAGCCATGTATGCACTATCTAGGTTCAAAAGAAATGAGACAAACTGAAGAATCAAGCATTGAAAATTTTCTCATGAGCTATGCAGAAAAATAAACTCCATATTCAACTTATACATTTCAAACAAATTCAGGAAATACCAACAAATCTATTTTTGCATGCAACGATTCAACCACTTTCATGGATGTAAATTACAAACTCGTCCAATTAGTAACTTTCACCATGTAATCATTTTCTTTATACCCCATTAAAGCTTATATTTTTATTCTAATATCATAAGTTTTTCCATATTATGTAAACTTTAAGGTTAAAAAAGGATCAATATTTTCCTCGGTAAATTTAAGAAAGCAGAAAAAAATTCTTATTTGAAGGTGAATAGCATATATTTTAAGTAGTCTATGAATGTTCTTACAAATTTTGGTCTGATGTCGGCATTGATAAAAGATACTAGACATTGATGAATTGAAGATATATGTGCTTGAGGGTGTATTGAAGTGTGCAGATCTTTAGATGGCTTTCATAGTTCTTAGCAAATATTATTCTTAGTGGGAGAGTCTCATTTTGTATTTCTAATATTTGGGGAACGATTAATCTAATCTTTAAGAAAGTTAATAATATGAAAATGGTAAATTCTTTGTCACTTGAAATGTTCTACTTTTTTGCAAAATTTTAATAGTAAAACCTATTGAGGCATTTTGACAAGCATAATATAATAGTATTTAAAGCTAGAAAATACAAAATCAGCAATGCAATATGCCTATTAACTTAAATTGTCATTTCCTATTAAGTTTATATCCCTTTTTAAAATATATTTATTAATATACATTGCTAAAGAGATTTTATTAGTACTCATAATTTTAGTTGTTTATTTCTTGAGTTAAATCTTTAACTTTCAGTCGTTGATTTACTATACTCAGTAGAGGGCAAGAATGGAAGTGTACGAGACTTTCCCATTAGTTTTTAGGTTGTGCCAAGAGAAAAAAATAGATGGACATTAACGGGAGAAAGAAAAAAAAAAAGACTGGATACGATTTCCAAGTAAAAGACGTGTGTTAAAAAACGAATTGTGGGTGTATGTATAAATACATACACTAAGAGTTCACCCATCTTTTTGTCCACCTGAGAAAAATACCCAAGACATAGTAGAACGAGGAGCTAAGAATTTTAAAAAAGCATTTTTTAAACAATAGTATTGAAATAGGGCTGTTAAAAAATATATTATGCAAATAGGATAATGAAAACGCATACATTACATGTGTTTTTATTGGGATGATATTTTGAACTAAAGGCATATATATGGTATGTGCCATCAATTCAAGAATAAATTTACAAAAAAGGTACATGCATTGCATATCATTTCTACGTAAATTCTACAAAATACATGATAAAAAAAAAAAAAGCAAAAAGGAATCAAAATATACCTTCCCAACGAATTACAAACATTTCTAACTCTGACCAACAAATATAGTAGAAACCAACCATACACATACACTAATTTCAAACATTTCCAAGTCCAACAAACAAACATAGTAGAAACCAACCAAAAACCGCTTTAACACATTTTTAACACCAACTGCAGTAAATGAATTACAAACTAGAAACTCGAATTACAAACTTCATAAGTAATTGGCAGTTGTAACTTGTAATGTGAAGATAAACAAATGCAAAAATAGTGGAGTATAACAAGAAAAGAGGCAAAATAAGAAAAAAAAAATGAACATATGAATTTCATACTAAATTGATCTAAGATACAACTTTTGACATGTAAAAATCCTAAATAAATCTATTCCCTCCTACTCCTACTCCTACTCTAGTAAAATGTCTAGTCACCCGAGATAACATACATTTATACTCTGTCACTTTACTAGCATCAATAGCATGAGGAGCATGTAACTCTTGTGTGAGATGAAGCACCTAGAGTTCCTTGAAATCTCGTAATAGCACTAAACTCAGTTGCATCCAAGGCTATGAGCTTTCACCAATTTCCCATAAGTTAAAATGTATTTTTTGAGGAGCAAGTAGTGTCAAGAATGTTCCACTAAAAAAAGGATGATAGAGGGTGACAAATGAGCTAACTTTTAGAGATAAGTTGCCTATAACATCATCACTTAGCTCATGTACTAGGGAAGGACCTAGTGGAGCACCATGATATTGGCTTTACCTATACCTCTATCGCCCCACTCTAACTTTGATGTCTCTATCTCTAGCACGAGGTGGTAGTGTAGGCATGGGATCTATTGCTAGCTTTAGATTGTCCTCCTTGTGTTGTTGTGGCTTTTGATGAATGGGAGGGAATAGCACAACTCCACCATGCTTATCAATAAACTATATGCCCCCATCTACAAAGGCAACTGCTACAAGTAGATTAGAAGCTAAGTGAATCTACCAAAGGGTGTTAACTTGAATATACAAATAAGGGAAAATGCATTAGCGGAAGAGACTTATGTAGTGAAGTTAATAAATAGGTGAAAAGGTACACTTACCAAGTGTCTAATGACTACCTTAGTACATCCTATGTATCATTGATTGACACGTCTGTACTAGGGGATGTAATCCAAATCTACCCCACCACCAAACTCTAGTTGGATCAAGTTTCCATGACGTGAGTCCCAAAAGCTTATGTATGCCACATGCAACTCTAGTTAATTGATGCCAATCCTCTTCTATAGGTCAATCTAACGTAGGTAGGGCTCCGTGTTGACATTAGGAAGGACCATCCAGTAACCCCTAAACTCGTGACAAACATACGGGAAGCACCACTCCACAATGTAGAAGCAAATTAATGGCACTCAGGCTGTTTAGATGTATCTCCTCGTGCTATAGAATAAGGCAAGTATGTCAATAAGATCATCTAAATACGACTACTACATAGCCTAACATTAAACACACATTTGTTAATATGAGATTATATTATATAATATGAGGTTGAAAAGTGAACAAAAGATATGACATACTTAGTCTACAGTCTGCTGATCAAAAGTATCCCTATGTGCTTACATAATTTATATAGGATGGTAGGTTGTGTCTTATGTTATCCACCATCGAGTTGCTAGTGGTTTCCCTATCTCTATGAAAATACCATATCTACTTAATAGAGCAATCTAGGGGAACCTATCTCAAGCCTAAACCTGAAGGAGGATTGTTGCTCATCTTATCTCATGCACAGTTCCGAGAGATGCCACACATAACTAGTAGTACAACCATGTTAAACATACGGAGCCCCAACTATATTGGCTTGCTATTGCAAAGTCTTCCAAGAGCAACCGAAATATGCAGTGTATAAGGTTCCCTGATTTATCCACAAATGCATCCCTCTAAGCAATTGCATAATGTATGCACAAATATGATGCGCTGATTATGTCGTATGTAGCCTCAACATGCAATATCCTAAATCTACTCCACAACCACGATGGGTTAGTGCACTCGTCCTTGATGTGCTTAGCATCGAGCTTCTCACCTAGCAATCGCTTGCACTAGGATGCCCAATTGAGGTTAGTGCCACCTATAACTACCTCTCCTTCATCCAACAATTTAAATTGGACCTCCACACCCTATAAGGCAATCGTCGCCTTTCTATGAACCATGTGGAAGGTGTGTGTCTCAAGCCTCCACCAATACTATTAGTAGGTGCTAATCTAATTTAACGAGTGGAAGGTAGCTTAGTCCTAGAAACCTAATTTTCTCTAAATAAGGAAGCATACGAAGATCTAATAGGATTTTACCCTCATTGCAATGCAATTGCAACTTGCATCTCCTAACTGCCAATGAAGAGTCTACCTGTAAAGACATAGGTAAATTTTTTTCATAAGTTAGGAATTAAAATAAGTGGACTCATATAAGGTATTGCATGCGCATTACTTATCCTTACCACACAACCTTTGATCGATGCATGTCCTACTACATGAGCACCAATCTATCAAATGGACTCGACTTCATCTACCTTGTGAAAAACAAATAGATTTAGGTTAATGTACCAAAGGTCAAGGTTTGAACTACATTACATAACGAACAATGCATCGAATGAATGGTTTATTAGTGGTTTTGTTTACCATGCCTATTTTCTCTCTAAACATTTCCTTCTATTATGACCTTCCCTTTTACACATGCTAACCTAGTTTTTTCATAAGACTCTCTAAGATCCATCTTCATGTGATACAGTTTCAATCCAGGTTTAACCATTTCATATTGAAGCTTGTCAATATTAGGTTGGAGGAATGGAAAGTCAAGCTTTAGTCTATTCAGCTCATCTCCAATAGGATAGAAGTGAGCTTAGTAAACTTGTAATTGATGTGTCCACTTGTATCGATGGCCAATGGTGAGGGAGTTGTCCAACCTTATGTATGCTACTGCTATGCAAGCATGGAAACATGGAATCTTATAAATCCACCACTTATTGCAAGTACGCATATTTTTTTAGGGTAACAATTTGTGTCCTCCCTCCTCCTTTAACTTCATTTATAACCTGCCAGCTACCAGTGATGATCTCAAATACTTGGTCTCGTTTGCTAAATATAATCTTCTTATGAGAGCTAGCCCTTCGTCTCCACTTTTCAATCTTCTTTAATGTGTATTTTGTGAACACCTTATTATCTGCTAATGCTTTCTATGCATCGTTATTCATTTTCTCCTAGTGTTTAACACAATTGTAAAAAATCTTCCTTACTAGGGCAGTCATTAGAAGGTCTCAAGCTTTTTTAAGAACAACATTATAACTTTCAACGATATTTGTGGTCATGCACTTGAAGTAACAGTAATCATCATATGCAAGTTTCCATTTCTTTAAAGTGATGCCATTGAACCAAGAAAGAGCATCTAGCTTTATTCTCTCAACTAACTCCATGTAATACTGGAACTTTCGCAGTTGTACTTGCATCCCAGTAAGCATCACCCATTTCTAACATTGTAAATTCTTATGGCCTATATTGAAATTTCTTGCAATGTGGCATATACAAAATACCGCATGGTAAATGAAGGGTGCAACCCATTACCCTTCCGTTCAAGTGTAGACCCAATACCACTGTGTCTATTGAATATTAAGTAAATGGTTTCTCCACGATCACCGACAACATGTTGCTTTAGTTTTCATAGAAACTATCCTCATGTTTCAATAGACTCTTCATCAACTAAGGTGAAAGCAAGGGGTACTATCGAATTGTTTTCGTTCGCTTGTAAGTATATTTCCCATACAAAAACGCATCATCAACTGAAAGCCTTTACGTAAGGGCCAAATATCCAGAAAACCTATCTCAAGACTGACTCCCCTAGGGACTATTGAATAGCGCTACCCTCAGTTAACCTCTATACTAACATTACGGATTTTGATAGCATTGAGAAGTTTTGGTAGTTCATTGTATGATTGTACACCATTTCAATCACTTTCCTCTTGCCATTCCACACCCTTCTCCTGAAAATCATATATCTAAAGATATTTTCAATTGCTGCACCAAGATTAGTAATCCTTCATATCGGGATTTTTCTATACATAGTCTAAAAAGATTTTGACTATCATATTATAATTTAACTTTAAATGATCCTAATATATGACCACATTAACACATGTGTCTTACAAGTCCGCAATCACTATCCTTTTTGGCACAAAATATAGACCATAGGGTCCTATTAGATTCTTCAATAACAAAGTTGTAGTGATACTTAATGTAGCACATCTTAATAGTCTAAATTAACTCTTCTTTACTTCTGAATCTCATACATTTCCTTAACTCAACATTGCTCTTTAAGTTAGTGTACATCTCATTCATATCTTCCTCAAAAGTGATGTAACCATCACCTTCCCCAATGTTGAAAAATGGAATCGCTCCATTAGAATCCATTTGACTCTTGTGGGTGTTATGTTGCCTACATTAAATGCTCAACCACATGAGAATATGTTACATGCATGTCATTTGTAACATTTTTTACTCACTTCATGTTCAAAGCCCCACCCCCTTAATCATCTTCACCTAGGTAATACCCTTCTACATCTGTATTATTTTTCAATCGAAACCTAAACTTCCTCATCTAATTCTTCCTCATTTGAATCTTCCTTATCACATGATGGTTCAGGAGTCAAGAGTGAGTCAACTACATCACACATAGATGAATAAATCATTATGCTTAGTCCATCATCTTCCCGTTTATTTGAAGTATTTGCTTAGAATATATGTTGTCCATATGAAGGATTAGGTGCTTCATTAATTTAGACATGCAGGTCTTGTATGCGATCCTCTACAAAAACTGCAACCATTTTTATAAGACTCTCAACATCATCATCATCCTTGATAGGCATCAAGCTAAATGGGTAGTGCGAATGCCTATGAAATATCTTAACATGCATTGTATCGGGGTCAACTCCAATTCTTCCACATATCCTATGTGCAAATTTGCTATGGTTGGAATTCCCTTTTAACTTCTTAATCAAGTGCTTATCATACTCTGAACCCCTATTACCATCCACAATGTTTCCATTTGTATATATTATAAATTTGACAAATCCAACAATTGTCAAACTAATCAAATAACACATATTCAATTAGTCTTGTTAAAAATACTCCATGAATTTAACCACAAAACTCATGCATAGCTGTTTCATCCTTCAATTCTATTGCCTATGCACAAAAAAGGGCTTCTACATAACTAATTCCCCTTTCAGTCATTTTCACAAACACCTCTCATGTATTATTAAGAACTATCGACCAAAGCGACTTCTACCCATTTACTACTCCCACATTCAATAGTATTTATACAAGAGCAAAAATTCATCATATCTACAAGTAATATTGTCTAACCTATAGATTAAACATCTAGGATTTCAAATAATGACATGCTAAAAAGCTTATACAAATGCATATGTAAAAAGCAATTTTAGTGAAAAAAATTAGCATACCTTGGCATAGTAGCGCAATTGGAGGTGGTGAAAGTCCTCAAGAAATGTAGACAAACTAACTGAATGAGAGAGCTACAAGAAAGAGAACAAAGGAAGGAAGGAGACTGAGAGAGAATGAGAGTAGCATAAAAATTAATTTACAAAGAAAACATGTGCAATGATATACACGCATAGATTTATTTCGTGTTTTTAAAATGATACTCTCATTCTTAGGCACATGCAATGTAAACTCTAATCTTCACTACTCGCTAATTATCTTTTTTCCAAAACCTTTTTCACTAGTATTTTTTTTTTAATGTATTTTTTGTGAACATTACCGTAGAACAAGGAGGCAGAATCTTACCCTAATGGTGAAGAAGGGATTTACTGTGACCAATAGGCAAATTTATCTTTGTTAGTTTTTTCTTGCTAAGCATTAATGCCATGTGGTAAAATTATTTACTATTTCTTGTTTAATTTGTCAATTTTTTGAACTTAGGAAGCTTTTTATCATGTACGTATATACATATATATATGCCCACTAATGAATCCTTATGATAAAGCTAATGTTTTGGGAGTGGGGGGTGGGGCGCGATAATCATTGTATTTATTGAATATGAACGCATGGTTTCCTGTTTAGATGATAAACTTGCCATCCTATCGCATATTGAAAATGGTAATAATAAAGAAATCAGCTAAGGGATCGTAATTTATAATCTCTCGACATTCAGCAGTTATTCATAAACTTAAAATCTTGTACCTCTAAGAAATGGAATTACCCTTTCCCTTTTATTATTTATTTTTTGGAGGACATGTGAATGCAACAACTCTCGGTTGGTCTCAGAGGAAATATTACATAAACTGTCATAAAATCAAAGTTTAATATGCACGTACTATATTGGCTTGGAAATTACTTAAGCGCAACGTGTTAAGTCGGATTCAATTCTCAAGCAGTTTTGTCAAACCAAAGTGAATCTTAAGCCTATTTTACTCGATCTTCTCACGGCCTTAATCCAGCTTAAGTATATATAGAGCTTTATTTATTTCAAATTCAGTTCAAGTTTTAGTTTTAATATAAATTTAACTGAAACAGAAGTAAAATTTTCAAATCAACGATCGCATCTAAACGTATTTAGTCACATTATACTCAAACAAGTAGAATTCCAAACTAAGCTTAAGCCTAAAAATATAAGTCCAATCTCAAAGGAAAGAAATAAAAAAAAAAAAAAACTCACCGATTCAATTCGGTTCGTCAAAATCGTAGCACACGCAATATGTAGGAATGCATGATGCACCCAGTACATATATACTTCGCAAGGTTCTATAGAAAACTGACGATGGAATTTCCTATGCTTATCATCGGCAATAGCAATACAAATAGCACAAATAATTAAAGTGCATATACTCGGCCAATTCCAGCTACAGATATATACTGCTTACTATTACATTTCTCCAGATTTTGGGAGTTCTATTTAACAAAAGTTTTCATTCCTCATCTAACTATCTACTTTGACTTATTTGATTTTATGTTTCCAGTTGCATATGGGAAAAAGATCATCAGCCTTCATACACTTTGATCACTCACAACTACAAAATATGCCGCAAGTTAGAAACAAACTCCGACTTGCTTCTTCATATAACTTTCATTCTGAACCTCGAGAAAGCAAACATAACAAACTGCAAAAGCCTCGCTGCTGCCTCTAACCTTATCAATGGCACGACAACCATCCTTAGAAAGAAACATCATTTATCCTCATCTTCCGAGTCGGACTTTGCAAAAACTGGTTCAGGCTGCGTTTCCTTGTACGCTGGAGCTATGAATTTCGGATCCTTTGCAGCAACTTCAGCATATTTCAATATAGCTTCTCTTGGATCTTCTTCCATCCATGTCTCCTTAATCATTCCCCCTTGCTGCAAGAAATTAAACACCCTTAATCAACAATGCAAAGAAAATACACGTGGTGAGGGTTGGTATCGGATGGTGACAAAAACCTTAAGAAGATATTGTGTCAGTAGGCTTCCTTTGCTTGCACCAACTCTGCCTCCAAAGCCAGGTCCCGTGATTGGAACTTCAGGTTTATGGGATTTCAAAGGATCCTTCAATTCTTTCTCTCTCTGACGCTTACGACTTGGTTGATCTCTAAATAGAGGTAATGCGTGAGGATTGTGAATAGCAGGTTTTGCCTCAAAATCATCAACTGATTTTTTCCTTGGAGCACGCCCAACACAAACAAGAGCTCCCCTCTCACTGAGGGTTGGATCATACAAGATTTGTGTTCCTCCTTGACTTTTGTCTCCAGATGTCGCAAATATCTACAATAACAAGCCATCAAGTCATTACTAGTAAAACCAAAGGAAATTTGGGTGCAGCATCCAGTCAAAATGAACATTTCATGAAATTATTACTTGGTTCAGCCTTGGATGCCAAGAACACTGAACAACGCTACAAGTTGCCGAGATCCCAATTCTGGAGACAAGTTCAAGTTTTACTCGATCAAAGAAGCACAGCAAACCTCCAACAGTGCTTTCCCTTTCAACAGATGTTCCTGTCAGAATAAGTTCCTCATTGGGACTAAATGCAATATTTGTTTGAGCATAGTGGTTTGGTAGATCCTCAAAAACTTTAATAGGCTTTTTCACTTGGCGCAAATCCCAAACCTGTGAAAGGGTTAAAATTTGCTTGTTAATAATATCAAATTGTCACAATTGGGTTTGTTCAGAATAAACAACCTATTTCTTTTTTTTTTTTTTGGTCAGAGACCTGTTTCTTATTTATTTGTTTATTTACCAATTAATAATTGATGGAAACATGAAGATATAATTCAAAGGTAACAAAAGGGTTAGCAACCAATTATTTAAAAATGCTATCATCTACGAAGTCAACAAAAGTTTGAAAATTAACATAACATCCGCTATACCAAAACAATACTCCCTTGAATCCTCTATCCAAAAAAACCCAATCCTCACAAGAGAAACCTATTTATCATTCCAATGTGTTTAGCTCATCCAGCTTCAAGGCCAATCGATTGTAAAAGAGGTGAAAACATCTGTACAAAATTGTGAAGCAACCTAAGGCTTAGGAGTTAGCACCAGTTAAAATTTAATGAAACACTACCTGTTAGGTGTTTAATTGAGGAGGCAGTGTGGGGTAAGATCCTCACAACAAAACAATCTCAAAGAAGTGGACTCTCCTTTGTCAAACAATCTCAACGGAGCAGACCATTTTTTTTTTGGATAAGTTAATTTTATTAATATCCAAAGATGTACAACCGTGAAGACAAGTAAATTTACATCATAGTCTAACGACAAAGAAAACAATAGAAAAAATAAAGAGACTACTATAAGACCGTTACAATATAAAAAAGTAAGCTCTAATTTGGTTTACAATAAAGCCTCAGTTGGGAATACGATTCCCTAGGCGTACATTGTTTCACTCTCCAAATACAGTAAATTGTCGCTGCAAGTGCGGCACTCCTATGGAAGTCAAGAGAATTGGAGTCAACTGAGGCCAACAATAGAGATGTAGCCCCTTGCCAGCTTTTGAAGCGTGTTGGTTAGTGAAGGTAGTCGCAAACTGCACTCCAGATTGAGTGGGAATAGCTACAATTGAAGAAGCGATGGGAGTGGTCTTCCTGACCCTGTTGACACAAGAAGCAAGTAGTAGTAGAAGTCACGCCCCATGATTCCAACTTGTCCAGTGTTGATAGCTTATGTAACCAGGCTAACCATAGGATAAACGAGTGTCTAAGGATCGAGTATTTGTTCCAAATCACCTTAGCCCAGGGTACCACCTGGGTTAGGGGGATGCGGAATTCATACCCACTCTTATTGTATATTCATCCGTGGTAGAATAGATCCATCGGAGGCGGTCATTAACTGATGCATCAGGATGGAGTGAGGTGGGGATCTAAATATTATTCCTTACCACACCCTCTAGGATGTACCATTCGTTGCCTTCCAAGAGAGAACAAAGTTTGGTGGTAGGAGGGAGTCCGGTACTACCCATCTCCCGGGCGTTGAATATCAAATCCAATGGGTCTATTGGAAGCCAATAGTATAACCAAAGAGATATAATAAGACCGTTATTAGGGTCCCAACAAAAGCAGGGACGGATTAGGCATCTAAGTTTCAGCAATTTCTTCCAAGTCCAGGAGCATGATGTAGGTGTTTTCTTTGCCCAAAAGCTTCTACCTTTCAAGAATGTGGAGTGAACCCATTCAGGCCAAAGGGTTCTCGGACCATCCTTACATAGATGTCAAATGTGTTTTATTTAGATGGCCTTATTCCATTGGTGCAGGTCTGGTATCCCTAGACCCCCACACTTAAGTGGTTTACAAACTTCACTCCATCTAACCTTAGCCTTAGAGTAAGTATGAGGGTTTCCGCTTCACATAAAGTTCCTGAGTAAGCTATCCATCTTACTAATAGCATATTTAGGAAGTAGGAATACATTACTCCAATGGACTTGCAAGGAGATGAGGACCGACTTGATCAACTGTAATCTCCCCACATAGGAGAGGTATCTGGACATCCAAGACGTGACCTTAGACAATATTCTCTCAAGCAAGGCATCATAGTCTTCTTTTCGCAGTTTAGTAGAAGAAGGGGGAACCCCAAGGTAACGCATTAGCAGTTTACCTTCCTGGAACTGAGTAAATGATAGAATGGCCTCCTCACCCCTGGGAACATGAGAGAAGAAGATATTGCTCATGCTATTGTTGACCTCCAAGCCCGACATAGAGTGGAACCGCTGAAGCGTCTGCTTGATCAATGATACTGATTAGAGGTTTCCTTTGGAGAAAATGAGAAGATCATCTGCAAAGCATAAGTGTGTTAGTTTCTCATTCTTGCATCTCCAGTGAAGGGTGAATTGAGGGTTCTCCGTCAATTGTCTCAACTGAGTAGATAGGATCTCCATCCCCAATACAAAGAGGTAAGGAAATAACGGATCACCCTGTCTTAACCCCATCCTACTAGGAAAATAACCCGCTAATTCCCCGTTGATGATGATGGAAAACTTTGGGGTGGAAATGCACTACTGTATAAGGGTACATATATGGGGAGGAAAGTTCATAGCTTGGAGAGTAGCCATCAAGAAATCCCAGCTAATCGTATCGTACGCCTTTTGTAGGTCCACCTTAAGGGTGCACCGAGGTGAACTTGATTGTACATGATAACCCGCCATCAATTCTTAAGTAAGGAAGATGTTGTCAGTGATTCTTCACTCAGGGATGAAAGCAACTTGCTCTCTACCAACTAGGGTTGGGAGGACCCTCTTAATACGCTCTACAATGACTTTAGAGATGGCCTTATAAATAACTTTGCAACGGGCAATAGGGCGAAATTCTCCTAGTCTTGACGGGTTGGCAATCTTAGGAATCAGGGAGATGATGGATGAGTTAATCTCCTTAAGTAAGTGTCCAAATGTCAAGAATTCCTTGGATGCTTCCAAAATGTCCTTACCAATAATCCCCCAGGTGTCCTTGAAGAACTTGGCAGTGTATCCATTAGGCCCTGGTGCTTTTTCATTGGTTTGTGAGAAGAACCCCCACTTAATCTCATCATCTGTAAAGGGAAGAGCTAACTCAATTTGTTGTTGGTTACTCGGCCTCCAGGTGACCAGGTTATTGAGATCCTCTAGCGTAGGGCTAAAAGGAGGACAATCATAGAGTTTTTGGAAGTGCTCCACTACAAGTGCTTTGACCTTTGCATCCCCAAAAACCTCATTCCCATTGTCTTTGAGTAGACGATGTATGTAGCTACGGTTATGTAAGTTCCTCATGATTTTGTAGAAGAAAAAAGTATTCCTATCCCTCAGCTTCAACCAATGTGCCCTAGATTTCTGTTTGTAAAAACTTTCCTCAACTCCTCTCAACAGATAATAAGCTTTATATGCTTCCTTTTCCTCCTCCATAATGGACGTGTTTCCACCCCCATGGACAGCGGCTTGTAGAGATTGTAGTCTAGACTTCGCCATCTCAACCTTATCAGGGAGGTAGAAAAATTCATTCTTGTTTAATAGCCTAAGTTCTTGCTTGAGTAGTTTGAGTTTCCTTATGACTTGGAACATCTTGGACCCTGCAATATCCGTTCTCCATGTGCTACTCACAATATCTTTGAAGCTCTTGTGGTCCACCCAAAAGTTGAAAAACTTGAAAGGAGTTTTCCTAGTTACCGACGTAACGTACATACAAGTGATGGCAAGTGAATGGTCTGAGAGAGTTGGGGAAACAAACTGTGCATGTGTCCTTGGCGGCAACTAAAGCCATTGTTGATTCACCATGATCCTATCCAACTTGCGTAATATAGGGTTGTTCTCTTGTCGATTAGACCAAGTGAAGAAGTCCCCCACATAATTCAAGTCCTCTAATTCCGCATGTGTAATACAACTTTGTAATTTAACCATCTCATCCGTAAGGTACATTCTCCCACCCAATTTCTCAGTAGGGGATTTAGTAGTGTTAAAATCCCTAAGAACTATCCACTGTAGGAGGTGAATGGACAGTGCTATATTCTTGATGTTGCACCAAAGGGATCTTCTTTCCCTCCCATTGTTGGAAGCATAGAAGAAAGTAGCAAAAAAGGTGGAGTCGGATCTCGTGTTTACAATTTGCAATGCATAAATTGGGAATGTTCCGATTCTACACTAACAATCCACTCTCTAAGCTTCCAAGCCAACCACATATGCTTTCTAGCCACCGTATTAATTCTAACTTGCCAAGCTACTCCCAATGCATTCTTGATGGATGCTTCATTCATCGGATTAACCTTGGTCTCAAGCAAGCCGATACAACTTATCTTGCACTCATTGCAAATCCTTCTAAAGTCTGCCACCTTTATGGGATCATTTGACCTCCTAACATTCGAAGCAACAATATGCATTGGGTTGGTGTATATGGGCAGCTAGGTGAAGGATCTACTCCTCTTCCGCGCCTTCTTCTTGCACCTACTAGAAGAGGTAAAGCCCTTCGGTATTTTCGGGTTGCAGCCCTGATCGTAGTGGAGTTGGGGGATTAACTTGCAAAGTGGAGTATTTTCAAATTCATCAACTCCAAGATCATCCTCGGTTGGGACCTGGTTGCTGATGTAAAGAGAAATTGGATTCTCGGGCTGCTGATCAGGTATAGCACTAGCATTTAGGCCGCATCTTCCATCCACTTCCATGTCATACCCTTCTATGATCGTCTCCCTTTGCTGCTGTACATCCACAACTACCCCGGGATCAACAGCATTCTTAGTGTCACCTTCGCTGACACGAATGTCAGCTAGCTTGGCCTTGGGGACCGGGGGGGGGTACTCCTTAGCAGCTTCAGATTCACAACTAGGCATGTGGCCATGCTGTCCTCCCTCGTTTTCTACAGTTTCAGATGTATGGCTAGGCTTGTTGTTGCCATTTGCATACGTCTTGATCCCAGCATTGGATTTCTCCTTCTCCCTTCGACCTCCACCCACCAGAACCCACTGTCCCTCACTTCTCTTAGTGCCTTGACTGCTGGACTCGGTTGGTGAAGTCCTCATATTGGTAGGATGGCACAAATGACCAAACACTTTGCATTCCCTACATCTTAAAGGCAGTCCCTGATATTGAACCATGACTTTGGATATAGACCCATCAGAACTCTCAACTTCAACTTGGGAAACCAATTCCTCTCTCACATTCAGCTCTATCAGCACTCTCGCATGGTTAGCCCTCTTTCTAGCAGCTGTTAGTGCATCAGCCTTAAGGGGGACTCCAATTCCACTCACTATGTAGCTGATGCCATCATCATTTACGTATTCACAAGGAACACGGTGGAGGAAAGTCCAAATGGGGACATTAGTTGGCTGAGGCTTTTCAAGGGCCATACCGCGTCTCCACTTTTGAAGGATTAGGTATCTTTGTGCAAAATACCATGTCTTTTCTAGTAGAGGAGTGAGGTCTGTTCCGTGAGAGAAACGGAAGTAAAAGTACCCTTCTTTACTTCCCAAGACTTCAAGGATTCCATATTCTTTCCAAATACGGAAGGCCATGTCATGAACAAGTTGAAACGGCAGCCTACGTCCAAGGAAAAATCCAACAAGTGTGAAAGACCAATAATCAGCTCCGGCCACCTCAACCGCATGAGGGATCTGAGCAGACCATATTTTGTTGCATATGACATTCATTATTTTGCAACTCATGGGCTAAGGCACATGAGCTTGAAGGAATTCTGAGCATGATGAGGATAAATAAAAAGAAGCAACAACTGGCAGCAATCATTTTTTGCAAAATCTTTCAGTGGACATGCAATGCAAACTGAAAGTGAGAGATTAACACTATTGGAATTAAGGAAAGAATTGGGAAGGGAAAGGAAAATGGGAAGAAAGTGTGACTTTCAATAAACTTTTCCTTGCTTGGAAAAGGAAGGAATTAGGCGCAAAAGATTTCCCTAGGGCCCACACTTTTTCCCCCTCCAAATTTGAGTGATATATGGGTGAAAATTATTGAAATTCCGATTATAATCTTAATTCTTAAATTCCTATCACCTTTTGTAGGACAATATAGTAATCAAATAATTTAAAGTATTTTTAAATATTATTTTGAAAATCATTCTTCCCATATTCATTCCTCCTCTTTTCCTCAATCCAAACAAGAAAAAGCACTAATTCTTTCCCTTCACTTTCCCTCCCTCCTAATTCCTTCCCTCTTCTCAAACATAGTGTAAGGGAAAGTTGCTTCAGCGCCCGATTAATTGTACAATGAGTGGCCATTTACATACTATAAGGGGTCGAAGGGACTTCATCGACTCCTTTAATTGTCCAATGCATTGCTTCATGAATTTGGTCAAATAAATTTTTGTTAGTAAAGTTTATAAGAAATATTACCTTGAGAGAACCATCAAAGCTTCTTGACAGTAAAGTTTTCCCATCACTAGAAAATTTAAGCCCAGTGATATCATCGGAATGACCTTCTTCAATATAAATATCAGGTCGGCTGCCCCATCCTGGCTTGAGGTTCCAAATCTGAAATGGGAAAGCAGATCAGAATGCTGCCAGAACACTAATGCAAATAGTATTCTTTTTGCAATGTCATACGAGATGAACCATGTCATTTATGAAGTGAAAGCATGTGCTAGGATGAATCCAGCATGTAGCTGTAGACTTTCATATAGAAATGGACAAAAAGAGGGATCGCATACCTGTATGGAACCATCTCCAATGCCACCTGCGATACACTTCCCCTCATTATCCCATGTGCACATGGTCACGGGGACCCTTCCAGGCCTTGTGAGCTTGGGTTTTATAACCTATGCATTGAATAATTCCAAAAAGTGAATTGACACCATCACAGAGAACCAGATTGAGATAGTTGTCCAATATTAACAATACAAGTAGAAAATTTGTATAGGGAAATAGAAAATTACAGGAGAGGCTACTTCCTTTTACAACTAAAAATAAGGAAGTGCAAAGAACTAGCATATCTCAACTATCTCTGGGTGTGGCGAGAGTTGCAGCAATGGGAATTGGTGCAAATTTTGAGACTAAGACCTAGACTCACAAGCCACTAAACGAAGTTACAATCATTGTGGCCTATGACCAACTAAGAAGAACACGGAAGCCAAAAAACTAAAAACAACAAAAAAGCCAGCACCTTTCTCACAATTGTGTTAGAAGAACTAATGACTCAATCAACTCTGCAGTCATTTCTTTCCCTCCAAATATAATAGATTGTTGCTGTGAAAGATCATTTCCAGGTCAATTCATTAGGATTCATCACACTCAATCCCCATGATAGCTGCAAAATGATATCACAAAAACTAAAGAACCTGGCTGACCTTACTCCACCACCTATCAGCTGCCATATCTCTCTAGAGAACTTGCAATTAAAGAACAGATCGTTGTGATCATCTGTCCCCTCTTTGCACAAGAAGCAGCAGTTTGACGAAACCATCCCCAAAGCCACCGGTTTGTCAAAAGTGAGAAGAGGCTCTTGTGAGCTGTTTAAGAGATCGGAGTGTCTAGGGATGTGTTTTTGAACCAAAGGAGCTTATGCCATGGGACAACTAGAGAATGGAGAAGGACAAAACTATAGGCTTCTTAGATAGAGAAGGGAACCAAGGGTTTAACTTTCTAAACAACATTGAGAGAAGGGAAAGGCAGCAGGCTTTGGTCCGACTCCATCTGGATTAGTAGCCAAGGAAATAATAGCTGTTTTTAATGAATTCTTCAATCATGATTTTTTTGGAATATTTTAATTCTTCCTTTTTCTCTTCAAACCCAAAAAGAGTAGCTACTGAGTAAAAATTTTAGATCTATTAGTTTGATGGGCTATTCTCCTCCTTTTAATATATCAAAGCATCAGTATACAAGCCTAAAGCTAAAACACTCACTAATGGGTTAAAACTGGAACTTAAGAAGTACCTCATCCTTTCAGAATTCTTTTGTCCAAGACTTTGGTTGATTGCAAACAGTTGTCTTGAAGACCAGTCGAGATCTTGATATACAGATTAAAAAATGTAGACTTGGCATTAAAAAACTTTCAACCATATTAACTGGAGTTTCTTCCTCTACCTCTTTACGAGATAAGGATTTGGGGACCAGTGGATTAGTTGGACAAGATTTTGCACAGCAACAAATTTTATTTTATCATGCTCGTCATTCCAATTTTTTCACAATTTGAATTAACCAAAATTTTTTTTTCACAATTTGTTGGGAGGTTTGTCATGGATTCCCCTTCTTCTCTTCTTTATAGTCATGGAAGGTTTGAGTAGATTTTTTGTGTAAAGAAAAAGAGGGTAGCTTCATCTTAATGGGTTTGATGTTTGAGTGAATCTAACTATCTCATTTACCCAAAAAAGAATCTAGCTATCTCTAATCTTCTCCTAGTCAATGACAACACTCTTTTTTCTTGATGTAAACCTCAATTATTTTCTAAACCTTAGATGGGTTATTCAATTGTTCAAACAAAACGCAGACATGGGCACAAATGGTAATCGAACTTAGTCAAGTTGACTCAACTCTTTAGTATCCATGATATGTGGATGAAATATTGGTTTTTTCAATAGGTTATTTGGCCCAACCTCTTGGTTCTGGCTTTAAGCTTGTTTAAGAAGACAAAGAAGAAGCTTAGTACTTATTTTCTCTTGCTCTTTACAATCCCAATCTCAATAAGAAAGAGCACTGAAAATCTGCAGAAGCTCAACTCCAACCCCCCCAACCTTTGACAAGTAGAGAAACTTCCTTTGAGCCAGTATTGCAAATGATTTTAAAACCCATTGAAGCAAATTGGTACTGGCATTTCTCAAAGGGGTTTAGGCATTAAAATACTTATCTTCTTGAAGAATGACCTCATCAGAAAATGATTTGGGGATTTCGCATTTGAATTTGTATTTTTTTTTACTCATAAGAGGATATTCTATATTACATACTAAAGAAAGAAAAGATATTGTTAATGTTTTGCCTGAAAAACAGGGGCTTAAAAAATAGAGATTTCATAACAAAACCATAGGCCTTTTCTCATGAATTGAATGCAAGATATCACTTAAAAGGCTTTTGAGATGTGATGCCATCTCAAAAAGGAAGCCTAATAGGAAAACTTACTGAAACAATTTTTCAATGAAAGATTTGTATGAATGTCAATCAATGTAGTGCCTAAAGACTTGAGGTTGCTCATCTCCCAAAGATTTTTCTTAAACCATTAATCCAAAACCTCAACTCATATACATATCAAATTCTAAATCAAAACACAAGTTCTTCACATTCCAATGCTTGCTCAAATTGTTTATTTTTTTGGCAACAGGAAGTGGTGTTTGAAACCTAAACCCATTGCTATGAGCACAGAAGCTATTACCATTAACACTATAGCACATTGTTCATGCCATCATATCTCCTCATCTTCTAGACAAATCAAATGCATCCTAAAGTTGTTGCTAAAATCTTATCTGTTCATTCTAAACAAACCACACAGCATTTCTACAACATGAAACACTGGACTCAAGCAGTTATTTATAGGAGAGAAATTGTCCAATCAGGATGCTTCTGTCAGACATATTTCTTGATGAAGAAACAAACAGCACTACAAATAAAATGAATATTTAGTGTCACAAACCTGTTTTTGACTCTTAAAATCATTAACATCCCATAAACGCAGAGATCCATCCTCTGATGATGTTAATACTGTCTCTTTTGTTCTAGGGTGCCATTCCCCCCAAGTCAATCCAGTTATATGGCCCTTTGTATTTTTCAAATCACGTATATACATGTCTCCCTTTGCAAATTCACCCAGAGTAAGCCCATCACGGTCATAAATCTGCAACAAATGAACAACACAAAAGAAATAAGACTTGTGTAACTCCTCCATTTCTCAGATTCTAATAATGACCTACCAACCATTCAGAAAAAAAAAAAAATTAACAAGGCACAATCCTCTTTGACATATTCTCAATTTAAGAAATTAAAATCATCTGTGTGGAGTACTCATACATACTAGTAGAGTTAGAAAATACAGAGCTGACACATGTAATGAGTTACATTTCTTCTAATTTGAGATCTGAGATAGTGATTGCAGAAAACCAAGACCTAAACAGCATCATCAAGATGGAGCAAGATAAATAAAATAACAAGAAGTCAAAAACAATAGAAAAAGCAAATATCAACTCAAGTACCTTGGCCTGAGCAGAGCCAGTCACACATAAGAAACGGTCTGATGTAGGACTCCAGCTCAAGTTTCGAACTTGGTGGCCTTCAAATGGTTCAAGTTGCCTAAATGAAGCCAGCTGAGAATTCATCCCTTGGAAGTCATACATACGTACTGTGTAGTCATAGCTACCGGAGAGCACTCTTGAACCAGAGTGGTCAATAGCCAATGCAGAAACTATCTATCAAATTCAAAGGGAGAGAACATATGAATTCATGCGCCAAAGGATAGTTGAGTTCATTCACAGTTAAAAATCTTGTACATAAGTGGTTTCCATGAAGCAATTCTTGAAATTATGAATGTGTTTACTTTACAGAAAACGTTTTCCGTAACTTTTATTTTTAGTAATTACAATCAAAGCTTCAATTGATGGAAGGCAAAGGTAGCCGCCACCATTTTCTATGCCGTTTCCTCTTGTTTTTAACCACCACCATTAGTTGTGATTGGCTCACACAATCACTTATAGCTAAAAGGACACTAGGAACTGCATCCTCTGAAAACTAAGAAATCGGCTTCTATGAAACAAATCTGCACAACAAGTGAACTTTTCAGGCACGCCCATAGCAATTAGGGTTTCTTATCATTAATATCTACAACATGTATCCCCAACATATAAACACCATTAGCTTGTTGCATTAGTTAGTTAGTTACAGAGTTATGGTTCCACAAAAACAAAAATCAACAATTACCTTACTGTGGCCTTTGAGCACAATCTCATTACTAACAGGAATTCTATACCGATTCTCTTCTTCATCTTCCTCTTCCTCCTCGTCAACTGGCGGTGGCCGTGGTGGCCCAATCATTACCCCATTCATCATCATCATCAGGAACACCTGGCGGAGGCGGCGGTGGTCCCACCATGACTCCATCATCATCGTCATCATCACCATCATCGGTAGTCGAATCAGGTCTCGGACGAGGGGGTCCAATCACTGTATTATTACTGTTATCATCACTAGGATTAGTATTAGGGTCAGGGTAAGGGTTAGGTTTAGGGGTTTTGGTGCGGAGGGAATCAAGCCAAGCTCTAGAAGAGGAGGAGAGAGAAGGTAAGGCATTCTCGTTATTGTGTTTGCTGATATTAGCGGAGGTTACTACTGGACTCGTGGTGCGTCGAGTAGTGTTGTGAATGACTTCCAAAGGAGTTTGGGATTTGGATTGCTTTCCGAAAGTTAAGGGGAACTCTGCTCGAATACCCTCATATACTTCGGCTTCGTCCTCCATAGCTTGTTCTCGAACAAGAACTGTCGATTGCCGAGGAACTTATACTTTGTTAGAGAAGATTCACGGTCCGTGAGAGCTGGTGGTACCTAGAACTAGGGGGTAGGGAAAAACCCGGTGAACCGGAACCGAACCGAATTAAAATTTCGGTTTTTTTACTATTCAGTTTAATTATCAATACAATTCGTTTACTATGTATCGGTTTGCAGTTTGATTTATTATGTGAAAGTAGAGTTGTCTCACTATCCCACGTCAATCTCACATAGTGATATATATGTGTGAGTTTGTTGGTTCCAATAAACCCTTTAAAAAAAAAAAAGTTTCGAAAAAACTATATCTCAAAATAGTGTTTTGAAACTGTAGGTGTGAAAAACTTACATATACAACTTACAATTTCAATCTGGCATAAATCATAGGTTAGCATTACAATTTATCCTTTAAACAATACGATACGTTTTTTAGTAAATCACAACACCAACCTACAATTTACTCTCTATTAAAATCACAATTTCAACATGTGATTTAGTCGGACATCAAATATAAACGCATATAGACATAGAATGCCACTTTCCACACAAACTTTATGTGATTTCCTCCTGCAATCTCTCAGATTTCTCTCAAAAATATATATCGAAAACACAATTTCTGACTTGGAAATTGTAATTTCGCAACTCTAACTCACAATTTCAATTTTTATTCAAGTAAGTATCACTTATTTTGTGTCAAAATTTGTTGTAAATTTGATAGTTTAAATTTAATGATTGTACACCATATTGTTATTTTTTTTCTATGAAATAGCATGTGCCATTGTTGAATTTATAATAGATGCAAGTTAAGATTAAAAGTGTACTCGATATTCTATATTGTTCCATATGAACTAGCGAAGAATTTGTACAATTTTCTCTATACCCAAATTTAATTAAATTTGACCTAGTTTGGAGGATTTGCCTTAATTCATAGAATTCACTCCAATTTTAGTAAATTTGCACTAATTTGTGGAATTTATCCCAATTATTAAATTTACCCTAATTTGTAGAATTTGCCCCAATTTTAGTAAATTTGCCATAATTTGTAAAATTTACCCTAATTTGTGGAATTAGCCCCAATTTTATTAAATTTGCCTAAATTTGTAGGATTTGCCTTAATTTTATTAAAATTATCCTAATTCATAGAATTTGACCCAATTTTAGTAATTTTTCCATAATTTATAGAATTTTTCCTAATTTGTGGAATTTACTCCAATTTTATTTAATTTGCCCAAATTCATAAGATTTACCCCCAATTTTATTAAAATTACCCTAATTTGTAGAATTTACCCCAATTTTAGTAAATTTGCCTTGATTCTCACAATTTGCCCTAGTTTTAGTAAATTTGCCCTAATTTGTAGAATTTTCCTTAATTTTATGGAATTTGCTCAATCTTGAAGAATTCGACTCGGTTTTCTGGAAATGGCAAAGTTTGTGAGATTTGCAATATTTGTCCATGAGAATGTCAAGTTTGGTGAAAACGGACTATATTATAACAATCAACCTATTAAGAAAATTAAAGTAAAGAGGGATGTAGGGTTTACATAATTGATGTTAAAGATATGTGTAGCAATTAGAGTTGATCTTACCTCCCTCCAAGTGGATGCATTCCATAAGCAACTGTCAATTTTTAACAAATCATAGATGATGATGATGTGGGGTTCATAGAGTTAATGTTCAAGATATACACAACAATTAAAGTTGATCCTACCTCCCTCTAAGTGGAGGTGTTCCATAGGCAGTTAATAATTTTTAACTCTAGTTATGTCCAATCACAATATTCTTTGATGCTAATCACAGATGATGATGTGGAAGCTCTTGTGGCATTTGCTGAAGCTGCAAGTCCCTTGTTCATTAAATTAAGTCATAATGTCCACACTCAATGTGGAAACATAAGTTATAAAGATGTAATGCCTCCACCCCCCTTACCCCCTTACATAGGGTCAAGAGTGCATGAATGTTGTGGCATCACTTCAACAAATCGATGATTTTCCAGAGAATTATAAAGAAGACAATGAGATAGATTTACTCGTCAAAGATGTGCTTCGGAGGAAGATAGAACAAGTTGACAATGAAACATCTATTGATTCTAGAGAAGAAGCAGTAAACGAGGGGGATGAAACTGATGTGCCCTTCATGAATATTTAGTTTGACACATCTGACGATCCCCTGCCTCTAGTGTCCTTAAAGGTTGCCATTGCACCCTAAGTTGTGTCTAGCTCTCCCATGATGGATCCCATAACTTCGTCCTTTGAACATCCTATTCCATTCCTTAATATGAGGGATGGTGGTGATGGGTACATAACATTTGAAGATAGTTCTCAATCATCAAATGACTTAAGCTTCGGTGATGAGTTAAGGAAAGGGATGTGGTTTACCTTGAAGTATAATTTAATATATGCAGTAAAGGCATATTATATAAAGAATCACCATAATTATCGTATAGACGAGTCTAACAGAAAGGTGTGGTATGTTATTTGCACCGAGAGGTACATGAGATGCAGTTGGCGACATCATGCATGCTAAAAACAAATGGATAGGGATTTTGTAATTATTGTTGTCGAAGGGTCGCACACATACATCAACCCCTTATTGAATCAAGACCATCCCTACTTGGACTCAAGTTTTCTGAGTCGATGCTTGTTGAGTTTGGTAAGAAATGAACTCGATATAAAGGTGTTTGTGTTGAAGCAAAATATCCATAATACGTTTAAGTATCTAGTGACAAGGAGAAGGGTATAGGATGGTAAAAGCCGGGCAATCAAAATTGTATACGGAGATTGGGATAAATCTTACATGGAGTTGCTTAAATTGTTAAATTCCATTTAGACTAGCAACCTAGGTATGCATGTCGAGTGGTGGGGTTGGCCAATCAAAAAAGAAGGAGAAGTGGTCTTTCGAAGAGTGTTTTGGACATTTGGGCTATGCGTTGAGGCATTCCAGCATTGTAGGTCAATTTTCAGCATCAACAGAACCTTCTAATACGATCATAAGCTTATCATTACATGTGGCATGGATGGTGCTAATCACATAGTCTCATTGGCATTTGCATTAGTGAATAAAGAACCTTTTAACTCCTAGTCATGGTTTTTAGTGTTGTTAAAGGAATACGTTGTTGGCAATTGTCGTGACTAGGAAACAATTTGTCTAATATCCAACTGACATGTATGAATAAATGGAGGCAGCTCAGCATCGTGATGTTGGATGGTAACCCCCCTTTGCGCATTATCGCTTTTGCATTTGTCACGTAGTTTGTAACTTCAACTCGAGGTTCAAGAGTGCCCTATTGAAAAAACTTGCGCAGGAAAAGAAGTATGAATTTTATATGAAGGAGTTGAGAAAAAAAAAATGAAGTTGCTCTTAACTACGTCGTTGGCATCCCTAGAGAATGAAGGACTCGAGCATATAATGATGGCTTCGAATATGGGTTCATGATCACTGACCTTTATGAGAGCTATAATGTCATGTTAAAGGATGCAAGGTGTTTACCCATGTTGATGTTGATCATGAAAATCTTCTATAACTATATCAAATACTAGGAACAAAGACATGACAAGGTTAGTGAAGCATTTCGAAAGGGGATGTGTTTACACCATGGGCCACTAAGAGAATTCAAAAATGGGGCCAAGCTGCCAATCATCATAGGGTAATCAGTTTTGATAAAGGGAGTGGAGTTTTTGAGGTTGTCACCAATGCTAGAAGAATAGGACATGAAGTTGTAGGTAGCAACAGTTACACTATAAACCTAATGACAGATGAATGCACGTGTAACAAATGGCAAACATATAAAATTCCTTGTTCAACTGCATTTGTAGCTATGCCATATGTTCACGTGGATGGTATACAACATATGGCTAAGCGGTATTATTAGACACACCAAATCATGTTTGCTAGCAATTTTTATTTTTAGTAATAAATCATGCTAAGTTTTTCTATTTTTAATTGAAAATAGAAAAAAAAATGAAAATTTGTTGTATAATTTTGAATATGATCTAAACCTTTATTGTCTCTTATGTAGATGGATTCAGGCCCAACAGTCGCTTCTCATACTATAAGAGACTCATTGCTCGGAGGTTGTCTAGAGGGGATAAGTATATTATTGGTTTCCACATTCATTACATTACATTGCATACTAAATTTACTTCATTTTCAAGAGGATGCTTAGTTAGTGTACCATAGACAGAAGGCCTCACTGAAGACTCCAGAGAAGAGATTGCACTTTGACCAGTACCTCACACCTTATTTATAGTAGGTTGGCTTTCGTGGGGTATCCCAGCTTGTGTTTATACAATTGGACGGGCACCTCATTACAACTTTTATGGAGAGGTGGAGACTGGAGACACATACCTTTCACATGCTACATGAGGATGATCACCTTACAAAATGTGGTGGGTAGTTGGGCTTGCCCATTGACAAGTATGTAGTCATCGATGTCACTAGCTTGCACTGGGCAGATGAGTATAAGCGCTTGCGTAGAGTTAGGCTTAACCCTTGTGATATTTCTGGGGGACGCTGAAGATATCATGGTTAAAGAATTCTTTTGGAGACATATCGGATGATGCGAATATGTTATCCATCATGTAATACGTACGAGCATACATCCTCTAGCTTATAGGTGGACCCGTCTTCTTAGATAAATCCTCTAGCCTACTCCACTTTATGTTTCTCCCACTTCTGAAGGATTTTTAAGTAGCAAGGCAATACAACTAGGGAACAACATGCTTAGCTTGGCTATATAGATTTCTATGTTGTGTAGCTGATGCATCTGCACAAGAGATTAGAGGAGCTCTGATTCTTCTATAGATCTGGACTTGAGATAGATTTCCACACATCGCCCTAACTCGGCGCTAACTCTACATTCCCCATGATGCTCCTTTGGCATGTCGTTAACATGTCATGTTTGACATCACGCATGTGGCTACTCTTGTGCTTGTTCAGTACCAAGACACTTTAGATCGAAAGACACTCGATCAAGTATTGTACATTAGTTGATTTAATATTGTTTATTTTACTCATCTATTGTTTACTAAATAATTTGATTTCTTGTGGATTTGCTGGATACCATATATGCATACGCTCCTGGAGTAGCTTCCCCCTTCCTATTAGGAAAGGAGTGATATTTGGTGTATCAAGGTGCCTTTGATATGCTTCCATATTGTGGAGTAGCACCAATCTGATTGGGTGGTGGCGCAATTTAGAAGGATCCAAAGGATTCCATAATAGCGTGATATGTCTCCTTCCCTCCATAAGATCGATCTTAGAGGGAAAACCAATGAGAATTGGAGGAGGAGACATGTGATCTATATCTAGAAATGGGAACAACATTGATTCTCTATCGTTCTACTTGAGTTCAATGACATATTACTAGATGGCGTAAATCCCGCATATTATCTTTGGTATTATAGTGTCACACGACAGTACATTGGCTGGACAGAAGTAGTGCTCAATGCCTTGGTAAGTCGCTTAATCCATATGATTGTATTTTTATGTATTTTACATTGTATTATTAACATACTTGATTTTCCATGTAGTCAGATTGCTTCGCTTGCATTAAGGTGACGGATTCCCTAGAGGAGTCTCGAGCCGTAACATTTGCTGGGAGGCATCTCCTCCAGGGTCATGGTAGTATTACATTATTCTCTCCTGATCATCGGAAGCACCATTAGAAGATGCCTCTACATCGTGCAACCTGAGGGAGAGGACATGCTCATGCTTGAGGTTGTCGTCATTAGGTAGTGCAAGATCGGTCTCCTAACCTTATTATAGATGCCCTACCCACTCAATACTCACTAATGGCTCATCCTTCACCATATTATAATTATCGAGTCTAATTTTTTATTTTCCATTCTTAATCCGATCTATACTAGACCCTATGCTCATCTAATGTAGACCTTCGACTTGAGTTAAGAATTTCATTTTATTTTGGAGTCGCCACCCAACTGTGGTTGGGAAAGATTGAATTAGGACTAATTGAGCAGATTAATCATAATTTGGACCACTAGTCAGTGTGATTTCCTCTTTTCGTTTTTTTGTGAAAAGAGAAAAGGGAAAACCAGAATTTCTAGGTTTGAAGGCTAACCTATTAAAACCCTAAGGTTACCACCCTATTCTCCTAAAATCTAAAACTTATTCAAATGTCTTTTATTTTATTTTTGTTGTCTTTTATCGTGTTTTTGAGTAAGTTATTCTAAGAAAATGATTTTTTTTTATTCTTTCTAGAGTTGCCCCAAAATAGGTGCCTACGTACTTGCTATTCAGGATCAAACAAGTCGTAGTTCGCTTTTCTTGAAAAATTTTAATGTGTTTGTGATTTTTAATTACAAAATTACTTTTGATTTACGTTTTTATCATTTTAGTATTTTTTTGGAAAAATCTAAGTCTAAGCTTGATCGTTTGATTTTTTAAAAAATAATAATTTTAAGGAAAAAAACCAATTTTGGATTTATTTTAAAAAAACATTTTTCTAGGTGATAAAGAATTATTTCCCTATTTTTCAACCCACTTCTACTATTATAAATTTTTATTAATTTTATTAAATTTTATAATTTTTATTAAAAGATTTTCTCTTATATTATTTATCTACCATAAACTAAAATCTAAATTTTTTTTTTCTAATATAGATTATTATTATTATTATTATTATTATTATCCGCCCTAAATTAAATCCTAAAAAAGACTAATTTAAATTCTAATATTTTTTCTATTTTTGAATTATAAATAAAAAATAGATAAATAAATTAATTCAAAATAAATAAAATAACTAAACAAATAAATAATACAAAAAAATCGAAAAATCCGACTTACCTGGATCCGGGTCGGTACGCGGGTGGGGTTGGTCGGGTCGGATTAGGTCGAAGCGGGTCGAGTCGAGTTTATCATGGCGGATGGAGCTTCCTCGTCAGTGGCGTTTCAGCGGCTTTCGACGGCGTTTAAAGGCGGCTTCCGAGCTTTTAAGAGATAGAGATCCTGACCGTGGTGATGGTTTTCTTCAAGATAGCCTCCTGGTGGTGGTTTCGAGCTCGATCGACGGTAGTGGGTTGAAGAATTTCAGCAAGGCTTCGATTTCTCTCCTTTTCTCTCTTTTTCTCACTTCTGAAGTGATTCTGCTTCCTCCCTTCGGTTCTTATTTATAGACGCTCAAAAGCCCCTATGGATAAGCTCAAATCCTTGATTCGAATAAATCTAAATTTTTTCGTTTTTTAGATTTGATTTTATCCAACAAATTTGATGTTGATTTGTTGTAATCTTGTGATTTATCTGGATAATTCGGTTTTAGATTGATCAAAATCCAAAAAGATTTGGAGAAATCCCTCATTTTCGGCCTTGTCGGACTTCTATCGGATTTTTCTCCGATTGGGCTCGAGGAAGAAGACGATTACGTGCGAAGCACATGCCTTCTCTCGGCCAATCGCATGCTGCCACGTGGCAGCTCCAGGGGAAAAAAAGGAAAATTTTTGCAAAGCGCACGCGAGGAAATTCGAACTCGGGACCTCAGGCTCTCTCGCACGTTCCAGGCGCACATATGAGCCAGCTAAGCTAACCCAGATCTCGGTTTTATTTATTACGTAAATTGCATATATGTATTGTATTTTTTATTATTTTGAAATTCTAAGAGTTTGTAAAAATTATTTAACTCCTTTTCTTATTATTTCTATAATTATTTTCCAAAATTAATGTATTTTTCCTATTTATTTTATTTTTTGAATGTTTTTCCTATTTTTGCTAAATTAGAAAAAAAATGTAAAAAAAATAGAAAATTTTGATAATTGAGTATTATTGATCATTAGGGCAAAAATGGGGTGTTTACAATAATGATCATACATTTAGTGTTGATCCAATGGAGTTTTGCACACTCGATGTCTACATACCATATACATTTACCATTACTCTACCCGCTCCTCAAAAGGAAAGACATTTAAATACGCAGGATATGGGGGTGAGAGTCATGTAGGTAAATCCTTAATATATTTCATAGGATAAGTCACCATTCTAGACCTAAATCTATCTTGACGTCGAAGGACGTAGCAGCTCTTTCTAGATTGGACAAAGTTTTGCACTTGTTGTGTAGAGAAATTATGCGAGACGATGTCGGTGAAGGGATTAAATATATATGTATATTTGGCTATGCAAATATACATTACTTTTTTTATTTTCCTGAGATATATATATTTTTAACTTCATTTGCTTTAGATATGTGATTTTGATCGTATAATTTGAAAGACTTGATGAAATCATTTAATTTCTCAAATTGATTTATGTTATGATAAACTTCATAATTATCACAAGTTTATCCTTTTGATAAATTCTTAGTGTTATATAGAATTTAGGAAATAAGTTTATTTCTAGGTTTATTTATTTTCACAAGTTCAATTATTTCCAATTATAAACTTCATAATTGTCATATGTTCATTTATATTCATAGGTTTCACCAGATCCTAGATCTGAGGAATAGGGAAATAAGGGACACAAAATTCAATGGAAATTGCATGTTGAACATGCGACTTTGCAAAAATCGCATGTTGAACATGTGAGTTTGCAGAAATCGTAGCTTGGAACTACGAGTTCCTTTTACAAAGAAATCATAAGTTGGGATTGTGATTTTGCCATGGTATTACGGGAAATATTTTTCCTGAAACCCTTTTTTACGAAAAAAAGTTTACTAGGGATAAGCAAATTTACATGTACCTCCATAGCCTATAGTATAAACTACTGTATACATCGTGATGGGCAGTTTTTTTTTTTTTTTTTTTCTAATCACAATCCAGGTTTACATTTTACATAATGTGTATTATCTAACCATATATGTCATCTATTGTATTCCACCTTTTAATTAGTAAAATTTTACAATACTTTTAGTAAACCATTGTTATAATTTATAACTAAAACTATGATTAAATTAAAGATATAGTGATAACAATTCGAATTGTATGTCAACCTTTTTTTTTTTTTTGGTTTAAAAAACTTACAAACTAAACTATCAAATTTGGTTCAAAAGGTAAACCAAACTGAACCACACCATATCTAGTTTTTCTTTGCAGATGAGTCTAAGGGAGGAATTGAATCGATGAAAGTCAGTTGGTGTCCTAATCGAAAATAGAGCTCAAGTAAAAAAGGAAGACGTGTGTGTTTGAAAAATTACACTAGTGTCTTCTATATTAATAGGAATTCTTACTTCACAAACGAGGGAAAAGGAAAAAAAAATGATACTTTTTTTAAAATATTACGTAAAATGTACTAATTGTAAAAATATGCCACTTAAAATCAATACTTTAAGTGCTAATTTTATCGTAGAAATAGACCATATTAACCTACGTTACATCTTCCTCCTCCTCTTTCCTCATTATGAACAAACTATGCTCTCTCTCTCTCTCTCTTTCTTTAAAACACTCGCAAACCCTAACCCCATAGTCCACTTTTAAGGCAAATTTTAACTCGAATTGAAGGCTAATTAGAGATCTAATTGTTGGGAAAGTTTGATTAGTAATTACTTTCTTAATTGGTATATTTTAGGGATTTAAAAAAAAAGTAATATTTTTTGCCCACTCCTTTTCTTGAATTTTCTCAAGAAGTTGAAAGTTTATTTGATTGTATATATGATGTGTAATGTTAAATATTCACACTTTTGATTTTATTATGTAATCAAAATTTTACATACTTAACTCTAATTTTGCAAATTATGCATGGTTAAATTAGAAATAATTTTGCAAATTATATATGAATAGTATAATATGCAAATTGTAATGCAAATGTTTCAAACCATTAGGCAAGAAAATGTCTAAAGCTAAAGTTTTTTACTATGTTTATGGAAATATTATGGATGGAGTTGATGGGGTGTGCTATGATAGACACCCAACAACAGTGGTTGAAGTTCTTTATAAATCAAATCATGACCAATTGTTGAGTATCATTTATACTTGTCTTCAGATTGATGGTGTGACCAACTGAATTGAGTTGATCCATAGGTGTCCCATTATACATGATAACAAGTATTGTTACTGCCCAGTGCCTATTAATGATGATTATGACGTGCATCAAGTGTTAGCAAGTTCACAAGTGCATTGTGAGGTTGTTAGTATTGTTGAGTTATATACATAAATAAGTGAAATTGAATTGCCTGCTCTAATAGAAGCTAGTTTAGGATAGGATAATATTATTGATGATCCGCTTCCAACTCAGGTAGCTAAATCTTAATATGTTGAAATGACTGAAGATGCAGGTTTCAATGGTAGCCAACCTAAAATTCATAATATTGGTATGAGTGAACCAATTAGAGAAACAGATGTTAGGAATGATGAAGCTTGTCATACTTCTATTGAGAATCTAGATATTAACTTATCTAGTGATGATGATGATGGGAAGAATGATGAAAGTTGACTGGAGACACTAGATGAGCCACATGGGTCGAGCCAAAGAAATGATTGACGACTTGAGTTTTCAAAGGATGTCGATGCTATTGGGAGTTTGGAACCTATGATGTTCCTTACAGGTGAAGTGGGCAATAGATCTGTATCTAATTAAAATACAAGTGAAGGGGATTAGAGCTTTAGTGATGAGTTCAAGGAAGATATGCGGTTTGAGAAGAAAGAACACTTGATACAGGCAATGAAAATATATTATGTAATAAACAATCATAACTATGATGTGGATAGATCATCTCCTAAGTTTTGAGCTATAAGCTATGCTAATAGTCCCAATAGTTGCAAGTGGAGATTTCGTGCATGCTTAAAAAAGCATGTTGAGTGTTTTCAAATAACAAAGTTTGAGGGTCCTCTTACATGCACAAACCTTAGAATTAACTAATATCACCCTCAATTAGACTTGATAACCATGGCCAAATGTCTTAAATTGGAAATAGGAGCGGACCCAAATGTGAAGATTAAACAACCGTAGATCTCTATTTACAAAGAGTTTAGATATACTATACATCCTAAGAGAGTTCGAGAGGCAAAGTAAAAGGCCATTGAACTTGTATATGCTAAGTGGGAGGATTCATATGCTATACTCCAACACTTACCAACCACTATACAAGAGGCAAACCCAAACATGATGGTAGAGTGGAAATATCTGGAAAGTTACTGTTAGGGACAAGTAATATTTAATAGAGTATTATAGGCATTTAGACCATGCATTGATGCATTTGTCCACTAGGTATGTTAGAAAACCATCCCATTATAGGCATTGAAAACTTTCTAATTTAATTGAATAGCTAAATAATTTATTTACTTCTTTTCAAGTTGCTAATTACCATTGATGAAACTTTCCTATACAACAAATATACATACAAGTTACTCATAGCAACAAGCTTAGATAGTATAAATCACATAATGCCTTTAGCATTTGTATTGGTAGATGAAGAATCTAAAGATAGTTGGAATTGGTCTTTGAGATGTGTTGTAATGTTTGTTGTTAGAAATTGAATTACTATTTGTTTAATCTCCAACCGTCATAGAGATATAAAGGCAATGGTATAGGGCAATAATGTAGTGCAGCTAAAGAGCTAGCCATGGCAATGGTGCATCTGCCATGTTGCAAGGAACTTCAATAAAGAGTGCTAAAGGCACTCAATGTAAAGGATTGTTGAAGAAGGTTGCATTCCAATTAACACAAGAAGTTTTGGCATTATTAGACAGAAGTTTGGCAAATGAGTTCATCATAAGTAGATACTTTGGAGACCTGCATCCGAACATATAGACCTTAGCTTATGATGGGGGGAGTGTGGTTTGGAATTGGGATGATAAATATGTTAGAGAGCTACAATGCTACCTTGAAAGAGGCAAAGAACTTACCCATTGACACTCTAATGAAGAAGACATTTTATAATTGCAATGACTAATTCAACAAGCAAATAACAAATGCATCCAAAACACTAGCAAGTGGCCAGATGTTAACAAAGGTAGTTGCAAGAAAGTTTGATAGGTAGATGAAAGCTTCTAGTGGGCACTGTCTTGTAGTTTTCGATTACCAAGTGTAAATTTTTGAAGTTATAACTACATCACACCCTACAATACATAGTAAAAAAGGGGGTAACTGCTAGAAGGTGGAAATAGGGCAAGCACATGCACATGCTAGAAGTGACCACCCACTCGACTTGATCAACTCAACTTGATAAGAGTAGTAAGTTGGACATTGACATATGATAATCCATTTAGATCCAACCTATGGTTCACCAAACCATACAACCTTAAACTATATTGCTTAGTACTGGTAGATCACCTAATGGTACATAGGTTAAACCATTGTCTGTCACCATGCTCGGTTATATGATATGTATCTAATGTTCTTCTTAAAATATTTGCTAATTTTATATTGTGCAATTTAATGATATTGTCTTGTTCTTTTCCATAGGATAACTTCATTGAGCGTCTACCATAGATGCCACACAGTAGTGTTCTATCTAGGGCACCAAAGGTGGTTAGGGTGGTTCATCAATTTAGGAGTATAACTCTAAATGATGCACCACCTACTGGACATGATTTTGATGAAGATGAGAACTTGCCACCACTACAACCCACTCAAAAAGGACATGCTCACATTTAAGGCTGAGGTAAAGGATAGGTTTATAGGCGTGCTTAATTGGAAATCGAAGGCAATGACTCACCTCCTACATCCTTTACTTAAACTATGGTGTATCTTTAGGAGCTAGGTCCATTTGCACCATCATCTTCGCCCCTTTTCATCCTTCTTGGAGAGAGTTCAACACTTATATCCCCACTCTTCCAACTCTACATAAGAAATGACTTAGATATGGTGATGGTGATATGGGTGAGGGTCTCACTTAGGTCGAGCTCACTCTCATTCCTTTTCAAATGCCTCCTCCACATAGCTCACTTAGTTCAAGTTAGATAGCACTCAGATTACATAGATAAATATAGACCAGACAATGCAGCATTAGCCTGAGCTTATGCTAAATGCTCATGGTATGCATATATTCAAGGGATGAAGGAGGAGAGCCTTAGCTACATATTAGATTATCTATTTTTTTATATTACTCCGTATATGCTTTGTTTGTACCTATACAAATACATTGTACATGTAATTAATACTTTCAATTTCCTTATTTAGTTATGTTATCTATTATCTCATATGGTTTAGGGTTTTGAAAGTTACTGAGATCCATTGGATGATTATTTCTTGCAATTGTGGTTAAGAATTTTTGTTCATATGAGAGGATGTACGTATGTATGGATCATTGGGTTGGTGTATTGGATTTTTTCTTTTTTTCTTTTTTGTAGCATTTTAGAGTGTTATTGCAAGTGATGTAAAATTTATTGGTTCTTAATTTACAAGTGTCTTGGTGTGGTTGAATCAAGCAAAATTTGGTACTTTAAGTATCGATTTTAGTATTTGGCTTGAAATCGGTACTTAAAGTACAAATTTCATTTCTTCTCTAAAATTGACATTTGAAGTGTTGATTTCAAACTAACTTAAAATCAATACTACATATTTTTCAATTAGTACATTTTATGTGATATTAAATTTTTTTTTTTTTTATTTTTTTCCTTTTCCCTCATGGAATATCATCATAGCATTGTTATAAATAAATAAAGAGAGATGAAGGAGTAAATAAGGATAATGACAGTCTATTTCACATATTTGAAAAAATTAAAAGTAAATAAGCTTTTGTAAAGGTTTAAGATCTTGTGCTCTCTAATAATATGTAATATATGGACTCCATTGAGGAAAGTACTTGAAAAATGTAATTTTTTAAAAAATAATATTAAAATGGGTCGTGGAAAAAGTTAATAGGCTAGTAGGATCTCAAAAGTGCATATGCTACATATACCTTTGGCCATAAGAAATTTTGTGAAGAAGGCGCATATGGTATGTACGCTTTCAATTAAAAATTTCTCATAATTGAAGGCACATGTGGTATATGCATCTTCAATTTATAGAAATTTTTACTCACCATATATTTAAAAGCAACATCAATGATAAAAAATGTGCAATCCACTCGCACTTCACGCAAACACAACTTCTCTTTCGTTCTTTCTCCAAAAAATGCACCCCATTCACATCTCAATTCCAATCCATCTTAAATTGCAAGTTTTTAACAAAGGTATGCATTTTTTCCCCATTAAACTAGAAATTACATATGCCTATTGTGTATTTTTTTTTTCAAAACCCTAAGCAGAGATATATGATAAATGTCTAGATTTAACCGCATTACTTGGAAATTTATATACTTATTGATCTTGCATGGCTAGTTGCTATGAAAGTTGTAGCATGTGGGAGTTATAAATGTGTAGAAATCATCATCTTAGAAAGTCGTTGCCCATACATGCAAAGTGTTTGTAAAAATTACTCATAGAGATTTTTTTTTTTGTTAAAAGGCTTGTTTTGTGCATAAGTGGAGACTGTTTTTGGATAAAAATAGACATGCATAGAAATCAAGATGGTATGTGAAATCTATTATAAGACTAATCGGCTACACATATTCTTCTTCTTGATAGGTAAAAAATGGTTGAATTTATCAAATTTATATTATATGCTTATAAAAACATTGTGAGTGGCAATGAATGATTGAATTATGGCAAAGATCCCATCTAAAAATAAAAAATTATAAAGAACACCAACTATAAAGAAATCTTACATAAGATATATGGAAGCATTAAAGTTGATCCCATTATAGTTCATGTTGAGATAGTGTATTGGCACATGCACTACCATTAAGGTGGTGTCTCATATAAGTTGATAGCTATCAAGAATGATAATGATGTTGAGAATCCAATTGAAATGGTTTAAGCCTTCAAGGAGGATCACATGCAATACTTGCATATTAAAATTCATGAAGAATCAAGTTCTCCTTATATAGTAAATACTTCAACTCATGGGGAACAACAATGACCATGCATGATAACCTATTGTTCAATGTGTGATGCATTTGATCTAATGCCAGTTTTTAAACCCATATATGATGAAGAAAATCTAATTGAGCGAGAAGTAGATCAACTTCTCCAAGTTCCAACTTAAGTTGATATCGATGTGGAACACTTTTATAGTGGTTGATGATGTTGAGGCACTGTCTGAAGAGAATGGGGGTCCTTCTTATAATGTTGTAAATGGCATACAGATCCCAGATCCCAGATCCCAGATCCTCCAATGTTATAATATACTATGCAAGCAGCATAATGCCTATAAGAGAGTTAGATGGAAGATGTTGGATTTAGAGATGCAATTTCATTTTTTAACACATTGGAAGGTAATGGTTGCATCACTTTTGAGTAGTATATTAATTAGATGTACAGTAACTTAGACAGTGATGATTGATGATGAACTTAAGAAGAACATGCTAATCAACAACAAAGAAAATCTAATTGAGGCCATTAAAATGTACCACAATGAGACTCACCATAACTTCATCGTGGAAGAATTGAATAAGACCCTCCGGTCCATTTTTAGTACAAAGAAGTATATTGGTAGCAAATGGAGCTTCGAGTTTGTAAGAAGAAGTTAGAATGACTTTTTGTCATTACTATTTTTTAGGAACCCACACATGCATTAATGAAGTGATATATTAAGACCATGTGTTTGACACAAGATTTTAGAGCAATATAAAATCATATGATTAAGACATTTATATTTTCCAATACTTATTTTTTTTAGATTAAATTTTCCAATGCTTATTTTTTAGATTTTTATTTTTAAAAGTTTTTTTTGGAAAATTACATAATCCAAAATTAACAAAGAGATAGCCTATATTTTAAAGCTAAGTGTTAATATTAATTAGGAGACACTTGTCACAATTTTATTGGTTAAAACCAATTATTCTAAAAAATGTTATAAAATAAATTTCATTAAACGATATATTTAAAAATATTTTATAAAATTAAAGGGAAAAAAAAAGCTACTTAGTCGTTTTCCAGCCGAGTAGAATCACAACCCCGATGAACATCATGTGAAAATAGAGAAAATTAAGTACGATAGGGCTTTTTACTTGCTTTTTTGCACAACTGCTGCTTCAGCTTTTATTTCTCCAACTTTTTGAGTAAGAAAATTAATTTCTATACAAAGAAATGACACTGGTGGGTTTTGGAACCCCCAAAAGAAGAAGAAGATACACTATTGTGTATATAACCCTGTAAGCGGGAACATCCTTGACAAAAACGACAAAGCCATTTTAGATTCTATATAGCTCGATCTTACATGAAAGTAAAAGTGAGCATAATTTGATCTGGTACGGTTTGTCCCTAAATCAGTTATTAAGGTTTAATTTATAATTTTTTTAATATAAAAAAAGGGTTTAGTTCACGGTTTGAACTATTATTATATATGTTATTAATTTTTTTATATATAAATTAATAAATTATAAAAAATTATATCGAACATAAAAATATATAATTCAATATCATTTTTTTTAATATCATTCACTATCTTTGATACTCATTTGATATATTTAAAGAGATTTTATTATTTTTTTAATTTAATTTTGATTTTTTATCAGTTAATAAGTAAATATATAAAATAAAAGGTAGTAAGTTAATGAAAATTAAATAAAAGGAGGAGTTGAAAAGGTAGTAAGAAATCGTTTTTTTTTTTTTTTTAATTATAGATTCTCTAAACTTCCATTACTATTTTTTTTTCTTTTACTTCTCATTATTTAGTTGGTAATTTTTTCGAATTTAAAAAAAAAAATAGTTTGATTCGTAATTTTTTTGAGTTTAAAAAGATGATTTGAAACTTATTTACAATTCAGTTTGATCTAGTTTGATTATTTAGTTTAGTCTAGTTTGATTTACAGTTTGATTAGATTTTTTTCCAAGCTCTATAAGAAAATGGAGCTATATAATTGTGTGTCTCACATAGAGAGAGAGTGAGAAAGTGAGCTGGAAGATGGAGTCATAACTCCCAATGTGCATCTGCATCTCTCAGTAGAAGAAAGCAAGGCAGAGAGTCGTGCAGGTATGCTTCTTTATCTTTACTGGGGTGCTTTAACTGTTGTTATTAGTGGCCTATGTGAGTGAGGCTAAGCTGCTATTATTTGTACTACAGGGAACTCCATTGTCTGCGCTTTTGTTGTGGGTTTTGCTTTTTTTTTTTTTAATTTAATTTCTTGAATTTCTCCTTTTCTTTTTTGATTATCTACAATTTTATAAAATTTTTAAAATATATTATTTGATTAAATTTATTTAATATTATCATTTTATTATAATGGCTAGTTTGGACCAATAGGAATATAAATAGTGTATTGTAATTAACGTTAAAAGTTAGCTTCAAAACATATATTAACTTTTTGTTAAAAAAAAAAGATCACCTATTTGCAAATTGATGAAAATATAGATCTTTTTTTTGGTAATTTTTTATTTTTTTTCTTTTTTCTCTCTCCAATCCATAGTAAAGAATGACTAAGAAAATAATTTGCAATCTCCCTTATAGCCTAGTGATATAAACACTAATCTCCCAAGTATAATGGATCAAGTTTAAATACCTTATTCCCTATTGTAATCACAATATATATATATAATTTGCAATATAATGCTTAAATTTGGAAAATTGAAATTTTTTTAGAAAGAAGCTTTTTTTTTTTTTTTTTTTAAGAACTTGCATAATTTACCATTGAAAATTTGGTTGGAATAAAAAAGATTGCTTGATATGTGACCCTCTAAAGTTGTTCAATTCTCATGGTTTTAGTGTTACATGTTTAAAAAAAAATTTTTTTTAACAATAATTTCTTCAATTGTCATTTAACTAAAAGCATAGCTATTACCTCACAAATAGTAAATGTTAATTCTAGTAATCAACCAATTTTTTTTATTTTGATGATTTTTATTTTTTTTATATATTGCATTCTTCCTTTTAAATAAAAGATTAAATTCTACCAAATTGACATGTGTAAACAAAAAAAAAATTAACCCTTACGGTGTTTTTATTTAATATATATTATGACCTATTTGGATTCTTGTTATTTGTATCTATTTTGTGTTTGATTTGTATCTGTTTAAATTTGGTATTTGAAAGTTATCTTATCTAATTCTATTTCATAATTACAATGAAGTTGGTTTTTTGATATAGGAACCGGAAAGACAAGATTCATGTGCTTTTCAAGAGTTCATGTGCTTTTCAAGAGAAAAGATTTAAAAATATAAATTTTTATATATTAGAAAAAGGAAATTACAATTGACATTTTATAAAAATGGATAAAATAACAGGTAGAAAAGTATGATTTTATAAGAGAAATGACAAGATGAAAAAAAGACAAAAAAAAAAAAAGAAAAGAAACAAACGGATATTTCTTATTTTAGGCACATGTTGCACGGTCACTATTTCATAGAGTGTATATCTACCGTATATTATTCTAGTGGATTGCGCACCGTAATGTGGATACCAAATTTAAAAGAACTGTCCAGCAATTACCTTTAGAAACGTGAAAATGGAATATAGAAAAAGACATATTACGGTGTAGATAACCAATTTTTATTCCTTTTTAGTTTTAGGGTTTCAATTAAAAAAAAGTCATAATTAAAAAAAATGATTAAAAAATTTGAAAAAATGGAAAAATAAGAAAAAAAGAGAAAATTTGGAAAAATATAAAATAAATGAATAAAAGCCATGGGAAATTGGTCATTGTGTTTATTTTAAGGGTCAAATAAAGTCCAAGTACTGATTGGAAAGTTTTTTAGTTTAAAACGAGAACATTAAGTTTTTTTTTTTTTTGGGTGAAAATTTAATATTCTGGTTGTGGTTTAGATTTATTATTATAATATCATAAAAACAGCTAATTTAAGTTAATTATGATTTTAAATGGTGCTTTGATTGAACTTAAATGATCAATTTGTGGAAAATATTAATTTTTGAATTAATTAGATGACCAAATTAAACTCTATTTAAAAATTATTTTTAACATATTTATACAATATTTATTCTTAAATAATATTACATTATAAAGTTGAATTATAAAAACTTTTCGTCGCTGAACACATTTTAATAGGCTAATGCAAAATCTTTATAGTAGTTATAACCGAACAAAATTTCAACCTAAAATAACATATGAGAGCCAAATAGATATCTTCCAGATATTTGTTTTCTCCGCTGTCCCGCTCAGTCCGCACTCATTCTTTCTCCTTCTCCAATCTCCATTGCCTCGCTCATTCATTCCTCTGACTCTGCCGACACTGAGCATTTACTCGACTTACTTTTTTTGCATATGTAAGCAAGCGATTCGTGTTGTTGCTCTTCTTCTTCTTCTTGTGCTAGTGCCTGTGGGCTGTTTCATTTATGCGGACTGAATGAATATTGTGTGGAATGATGATAGGGAGAGGGGGCTGAAACCAATGGACGCCGAGCAACTGAGAGAGAATGCTCATAAAATGGTGGATTTCATCGCTGACTACTACAAAACTATTGAGAGTTTCCCTGTGCTCAGCCAAGTTCAGGTGTTAATTTATTCGTCTTTTTCGATGGTTTTGTTGATAATATGGCTAACAGATTTTTTTATCATATAAAGTTTCGTACTGAAACTGGAATTGCTGTGCGGATTTGGTGGGAATTATTGGGTTGGGCACGGTTCAGTTCGGTCATGGTTTGAACCAAACTGTTTGACCATGCAAATTAACCGCAAACCTTAACCCGAATCAAACAGAATGTAAGAAAAACCGAATTTTGGTCAATGCTATTTTCCATGGTAGCTGTTTTTAAGAAATCATCTTCCTGTTAGTACATTGTATTTTCCATGGTAGCTAATACCAATACTGAGAAATATCCACTAATGTTTTCTTCTGTCACTGATCATGGCTAAAAGCGACAAGTGTCCACAAACTCTTAAGATCAATGTGGTAACATATTAAATTTTATAGTTTTGAATATACAGATATCAAAAGAGTTGAAGAAAGCGTTTTTCATGAAAGGAACAAACCCTAGAAGACCTTCTCGGAGCATATTTAGCATTAAAGACATAGGCCAGTCCCTCTATGCCTGTATGCCCTGAGCATTGCTCTAATGCATGATGGAATAGGTTTAATTCTTCCTTTGCTTTTCCTATAATTATAGAATTAGCCTAAAAAAAGTGAAGGCTTATTTGACTTACTAAATGAATGACTTCCATTGTATTTATGTAAGATACGACTACCAAGTCTCATGTTGATTGACCTAATGCCCTATAGAACTATGAATATTAGTATTAGATTGAGAGAAGTGATTCTATTTGGGGCATAATCTGTTTTAATTGTAGAGATTGTATTGTTACCATTTAAAGGTAATGCTATTTCTACTCTTGAATGCAGTGACGCCTGGATGAAGAAAACATTACATCATCTTATTTAGTAATTTGCTTTCATCGATAAGGCTGTTGCTAATGCCAATTTTTCTTTGGTAAAATGTACCCTCTGATCCTTTTATGCAGCCTGGCTATCTAGGCAAACTTCTTCCTGGTTCAGCACCAAACCAGCCCGAATCACTAGAGCAGGTTCTTGAAGGTTAAGTTCCTCAATTGGTTTTTCCGTTAGATAAAGATTCTTGACCTGGGAAGATATTTGTACTCGCACAGTTCTATACACTTTTACAGTCTATGTGATAATAATAGAATATTGGAATTGCACCATAAAATAAATCTGCAGCTGGATACATTATTGTCCAGCATGTAATGTGCTCATGGAAATGATGTTTTCTCCCAGCCTTTCGTAAGCTTGGTATAAATGAACTGAAATAGATTTCTCCTGGTTTTTATTCCAGATGTCCAAGCAAATATCTTACCTGGAGTGACCCACTGGCAAAGTCCAAATTACTTTGCATATTATCCTTCCAATAGTAGTATTGCCGGTTTCATGGGGGAGATGCTCAGTGCTGGTCTTAATATTGTTGGTTTTAGTTGGATAGCTTCTCCTGCCGCAACGGAACTTGAAATGATTGTTCTGGATTGGCTTGCTAAGATGCTTAGTCTTCCGGATGACTTTCTTTCAACGGGTGTGGTTTTTGAATATGGTCTTAACTATAATTTCATTCAGTTATTCCCACCCTTTTATTTAATATATCTTTTTTTGTTAAAGTAACCTGGCAATGGGGTCTGAATCATAGACCTGGGACTGAGAGTGCCCTGCCAATAGACCACATGGCAGTATCATTTTACTTCTTACACTTAACATGGTCTGGTGTTATTTACCTTCTTTCAAGTACAATGGCTGAAAGCTGGTGTATTTTTTTCTCATGTACACTAGAGATACTACTAGAAATCATATGTGCTCTTCATTTCATTCAATCTTTGTCCCTATCAAGAGAACAGGATTCTACCTGTGCTCAACCAGTCCAATAAGAGTGGCTTAAGAACTTGAACCTGATGTGTAGTATGACTGGTTGAAATTATATACCAATGCACCAAAAATTCAAGTTGTGAATATCTTTTATACAAATTATGTCTCTGAACATGAAGAGTCGATTTAATTGACTAGCCTGCACTGTTTCATGTACATTTGAAGGATCAAGTCTCACCACATAGACTACTGGCTGACTTATTGATATGAACAATGATAGTTGAGGTATCCAACAGACTGGCCTCAGAGAAGGTGGATGCCCTTCCAGGGTGTTGAACTCAATATGTTTTCCTTTTAATCATTGCTCATTGATCATTCTTTGACAATATTCTTGTTAGATGCAGATGCTGTATCATTTGTGTATATATTTTATTCATGTAACAAATTTATCTATTACGTCATACTTTGCAATGTATTGGAGCTGTTGCATGGGCCAAACTCATTTCTAATATTTTGGAATGGAAGCTGATAATCATGATCTAAATCAGGTCAACTAGTACCTCAATTTGTTTATTTAGTTGTAAGTATGAAGATCAGGGTGAAAACTAGGAATGGGGCTGGATCCTCCTTTTCTCAGGTGAGACTTGCATTTGAAACAGCAAGTTTAGGAAGGATGATAAAAGAATTGGATGGGAATTGGGATTCCTGATAATTTGGGGCGCTTAGTTTTCTCAACCATATTGTGGGAAGATAAGAATGTTGTTCTCTTGTAAGCTTGGTAAAGAATAATACATGCAACATTATTGATTCTTGAAGCTAGGAATAGGCAGGAGTGTGTTCCCTGAAGAATAGGGTTGAGTGGGGGATTGGTGGACCTCAAAGGAAGGGGTGATAATGGGGTGGAGAGTTTGTGTTGAATTTTGCATGTTGTTATCCCAATCGATACAGTATCAACAAGTTTTAGAAATTCAGTTTTATCTGTTTAGATTTTAATAGATCACTGGAAAGCTTTACTTCTCGTAGTGCCACACTGCCATTTTTAGGGGAAAGTTTGCACTGTTCTTGATTAATGTATATAAATAGCAGCCTCTTTATGTGCTTTTAAATTTGACAAATGAATAAACAACATGATCGTTCCTAAATCTTACGTCATAATTGAAAAGATCACTTAATGAACAAGGGAAATGATTTATGATCAATCATCAAAAATGATAAATGACTTATGATCTCACATCCCTTGCTTTAAGTTCTTTGACTGGATTGTTTTGATTATTCTTTTCTTTGCAGAGTTTATGAGCCACTACAGTTATCATATTATACTACAGTAAATTTAGTTATTTGAACTTGTGATAATTGGTCCTTTTTCCTTTTTTGACTGAAGGTGCTAAAGATACTCAAGCTGCCAAGTCATACATCTGAACTTAATAAAAAAAATTTCTAGAGTTTGTCATCTGTTTCATTGCTGTTATTACTTGTATATGGTTATGCAGGAAAAGGTGGTGGTGTTATACAGGGCACTGCAAGTGAAGCTGTTCTAGTAGTGCTTCTGGCAGCTCGAGATAAGGTGTTGAGGAAGGTTGGAAAGAATGCCATTGATAAGCTTGTTGTTTATGCCTCAGACCAGACACATTCTGCTCTACAAAAAGCTTGCCAGGTAATTGGCATATATTACCAATATTTCTGTTCTTATAATGGAGAAAGAAATGCACAGTTCACTTTTATGGGTTTTGCGTTTCGCGTCTGATGCTTTCACTGATCCAATGGTGCTTCCTTCCTGCCAATTTGATGCCCTACTGAATTCCTGGTGCAATTCAGTATACTATGGATGAAGAGATTTTCCTATATCCAGAAGGTTGGCCCTGGATTAATACCTTGTGCCATGGTTAAGTAAACCTACTTGGTGTCAGACTGTGTGGACTGCTTTCTGAACAGTAACTTGTTTCAACTATGTACACACTAGCAAATGCAACTGGTATTTTGAAGTTTAGTATGACGTTTTCTGGTTAATTTCAATTAAGATGTGAATGACTTAGTTTCATAAAAAATTATTATCTGATTCAATGAGTTTGTGCATTGTTCTAGTTTGGATTGCATCCACAAATGCTCGTGCTCATTCAACAATTCATGTAGGTTTTTTTTGTTACTTCACCTACTCTTTGATGGCAGATAGCAGGAATTTACCTGGAAAACTGCAGGATGATAAAAACAGATGCCTCAACTAATTATGCCGTCTCTCCTGACTTACTTAATGAAGCAATTTCACGCGACATGTCTGCTGGTTTGGTTCCTTTTTTCTTATGTGCTACGGTGTGAATCTTCTTACTTTAACTTTTCTCTTCCTTCCTGACATTCTGATATATATGCTTTTAGCATTTTTTGTTTCCTCCATAAAGAGAATTTTTGCTTGCCTTTAGCAATCAGGATAATCATCTTAAATTTATGTTTTGTCTGAAAATGCACATAAACACTAGACATAGCATCAGAAGATATCGATTCCAAAGGCTAATACAATTGGGTATCTTGGCCAAAAGGAAAAATGAATTGGTTTTTCCACAAAGCAAACACATATGAGTGGCTGAGCCAAACCTGCCAAGATGATTTTGCAATGGAAGTTATAATCCTTAAGGAATTACAATATATTGTGTATTCTCATCTTTTGCTGATTGGATTTGCACTTTTTTTTTTTTAAATTTTTTTCTGGCATTCTTTTATCAGATATGTTATTTTTATGATACTGAAACTGCCAATATCAATTGAAGATTGACTGTATATCTCCCATATGACTCTCAGGTTGGTACAACTTCATCAACTGCTGTTGATCCATTGCTTGCCTTGGGAAGGATTGCTAAGGTACTGTATGTAATTGAGTGTGGAGAAACTGTGGCTGATCTCTTTTTTTGGTAAATGAACTGTGACTAATCTATGCACTTATCTTCATTCACATGTTTCTTGATTGTAATGCAAGTCTAACCAAAATGCATCTGTCTGATTCAATAGTTTGAAGCTTAGAGCCAAAATCATAGTTCTTGATTTTATAGACTATTTCTGTTTGGTATGGAATCTAATTGCCTATTTATAACTACATCAGTATGGTATATAAGCCCTTACCTGCATAATGGGAGTGAAATATTAGAATTTCCAATTCTAGGCAATAGGTTTATATTGGATAGGTTTCATCTAAATTTGATATGGAGTTGGATATGATATTCCTTCAGCCACAAGTTCCAAAAACGGTACTTCCAATGCCTCACATAAATGATGAAAAAACTGGTGCATTATGGTGTTTTCTCATCAGGCACTGCTCCTAATTTTAAAAGTAAACAGCATGATAAGATGACATGCATCATTAGTAACTAGTAAGTGTACCAGCTATTTTTAGCCCAAAATTGGTGAAGAGCCTTGGACAGGCATGGAAAGTTCCAGAGGGCCAACAAGGGGACTTGGCTCCCCCAAAAATTTTGTGAGTATCCCGAAAAACTTACTAAACCATTAAAAAAAAAGAAAATACAATTTTCATGATTGATCATACATTAATTACCCTAAAGAAAATTGATTATACATTTTATAAGTAAAACAAATGTGTTCAAAAGGCTCGTTTTCAAATGTGCTTAGGGCACCCATTAAAGAATCCTTTTTTTCTTTTTCATCTTTAAAAGGTAATCAATCAATACTTTATTACGTGCCATTTATGGCAGCTGTTCCTGTGGGCAGATGATTAGCCCTACACATACAAGCCCTATTCTTCAGAATCCCTCACTTAGCCTCATCATGCGCAGCCCCCAAGTATAATTGCTAGTTCATCTGTGTCAGAGCACTGTGCATTTTGATTTATTACATGATTATGCTGAAGGATCCATCATGAAAACAAATAAGAGTGTTGATTGCTTACTGTGAAAAACTGAAGCATTTTTTCACAAGCTAACAGACATGTCTGATGCACAGGAGTAATTTATTTTTAGCAAGTAGGCTGAGACATACTATAGAGTGCAATAGAGAAATGTTCATTAAACATTGATTACTTTAACTGAAATTTTGGAGAAAAAAAAAAATCTACAATGCAATACCTGCATAAAGTGGAATTAATTAAATGCATGTACAAGATAAAATTCAAAGAGGTGGCACTGATATAGGTTCCCCTCCTGCCTATATTCCTATCTGAGCACTATATTTAAGATTTAAAACATCTCCATCCAGGCTTATTAAAAGTTGAATTCTTATTTAGAAGAAACATATATGTTTTTACTTTTTCTCTATGCTTGCTTACAATTAATGATGAATACATGTTGGGTTGGTTGATGATTTGTTAGACAAATCAAATGTGGTTTCATGTTGATGCTGCATATGCTGGAAGTGCGTGCATATGTCCTGAATTCCGCCCCTACATAGATGGTGTTGAAGAAGCTGACTCATTCAACATGAATGCACATAAGTGGTTTCTGACAAACTTTGACTGTTCAGCCTTGTGGATTAAGGTATACCTTGTGCACTCCAGCACATTAATTAATCATCTCAAATTTCACGCTTCACAATTGTTAGGCGCTTACTTCACTTCCATGGAGTTCAATTTCTTTCTTCTTTTTTTCCCTGAGCTTGAAGGATAGAGAATATACATTTAAAAAAAAAAAACGACTCCATGCTCCCAATTACTTGGAGGCCTAAAAACTACTTTAAGAGGGGAATGGAATTCCCAGGAATTAGTAGATAGAGTCACATTCTCTTATCATTGTATCATTCATTCTCATCAAGCTCAAGGGGAATGTATAAAATATATGGATTCTTATACTGCGGAGTTAAACAAAGCAGATGCATATTATTCATATCTTGTTATTCTTTCAGAAGAAAAGAAAAGAATTGCTTCACTTGATATTCTCTTAGAGCTTTGACAAGAAACACGATTTTTTCATTTTAGGTTTGTTTCACCTTTTAGTGTAATGATTTAGCATATGTTGGTGGCTATATTGAGTATTGGTGAGGAAATTCTTTTGAGGAACATATTTTGTAATTTACTCCAACTCAGTAAGTCTGCTGATATAGATAATGCCTATACTTGATTGCGTTATCTTCATGTAATCCCTACAATTTTAAGCATGTATTTGAATTGGTCATGTTAAGCATGTATTTATTGGTAAGCAAGGATAGCAGATTAGTAATGGAAAGACTTACTGCTTATAGAAACATAAGTTGACTTGGTTAAAAAAAAGAAAAGGAAATATTCAAGATATCTGCTTGAAGTTTAATGTAGACCTTGTAATCCTAGGACTATGCATTTCTTGGTGGTGGTGGGGGGGGGTGGGGGGGGGGGGTGGGTGCAATGGTGGGGGAAGTCATGACTAGCCTTTTCTTTTTCTTTTTTCTTTTTTTTTTAAATGAGAAAACTGTTCATTAATTTAATAACTCTGTAAAGACATACTACTGGATGGTTTAAACCATAAAAATACCTTTTCACATTACAAATTTTCTTTGACAATCTAAAATGTACTTCACAAATTCATGTGTAAGAAGGTTATAAGAAACGTGCAAAACAGTTGATTATGAGTACCTATTCAGGTTTGTTAGTTCAGACCCTTAGCTGTCATAAGAAACTTTTTATTTCAGTTTGGGATGTGAATATGGAGTGAAATATTTGAAATTACCTTCTGGAAAAGAGTGGATAACTAGGCAGCACCAGAATTGTCATCAGTCAATAATGATTTTATCTCAAATACCTCTTCCATAAACATGTGACTTTTTATTGTCTATCTCTTCCTCCGAAGTCACTTTTACACCTAAACCACAACTTGCATTTCTGTTATAGTGATTTCTAGCCAAAAGAGCCTCTATGTTTTGGGAAGTCGGGAAGAATTTGAATGTGCACAAAGAATTCAAGCATAAACCTTACCGTACTATTGTATGAAATCATCTTTCAAAGAGTTTGTTTGAGTTTTGATAGGATAATGGCATGTGGAAGTAGAAAAAGTACTTAAGGAAGATCAGTCTGTGTTTGGTGAAAATCCTTAGTTGTCCATTTGTTGTCCTAACAGTTTGCTAGGACTTAGGCATCTCTCAGAGTAATTTGTTCAGAATATAGATGAATATGACATATGTGCATATGTATATCTAAGCTGCTGATATAGGTAGGAGAATTATCATTACTCTAGGACATAAAATGAAGACCTTCTTCTATATTTTTCTTGATATGAAACTGGCTTGATGCTTGGCTGTTAATTATTGCATTTATTAACTTACAGTGTTACTTGAACTCTAGAGTGTTTTTTGGTGCTAGTACTTACTTGAGTCTTAATCAGGACCGAAATGCTCTTATCCACTCACTCTCCACCAATCCAGAATTTCTAAAGAACAAGGTAATGTTTTATTACTTGTTCTTGACAATTTGAATTTCCTTGAACTGTATATGTTTCACATGTTCTACAAGTTCATGGTTCATTCATCAAATGATCATCCTGAGTTGCCCGTACTTCTTCCTCTCTTATTGGCCACATGTTAGTTATTGGACTTCTTCTATGTTTCTTTGATTTGATGAGAACATTATTAGAAAGATGGTATGCCCGATTGGTTCCTATTCATCACCTGCACAAGTTGCCACAATTATTCATGTAGTTCAATAGTGAAATCTCCTCTCTTTAAATTATGAAGTAACCATCTAATGATAACTGAGGATAATTGTTAAATAGTACTGGGGTTATGGGATCCAGTCCTGGATAATAATACTGTAAAGTGAAACTTTTAGGTGTTTAAAGTTGAAGATTGTCATTTCATATCATCCAGGTGTCTCAAGCAAATCTGGCTGTAGACTACAAAGATTGGCAGATTCCCCTTGGGCGTCGTTTTAGGTACCCTGCATAATGAACCTCTTGAGCTTTTTAAAAGGTGTATGAATACATGGATCAAAAGGTTTAACAACATTATATTCATACAGGTCATTGAAGTTGTGGATGGTGCTACGGCTGTATGGTGTGGACAACCTTCGATGCTACATAAGGAATCATATAAATTTGGCTAAACATTTTGAAGGGCTCGTTGGTCAAGATAAGAGATTCAAGGTAATTATGTTGAATCTAGCAAATCAACAGGCAAGTAATGCTTTGTGGTTTGCGTGCAATTTCCTAAATGATCCTGACAAACAGTGATACATGATGAATAGGAGGGATTGTTGACTAGGCTTGCATGCTTCTAAACATTTTTTTCTCACTTTTCTTGTGCATTTTGTTTATGGTGAGCAGGTCGTCACTCCTCGGATATTTTCTTTAGTTTGTTTTCGCCTTTTGCCTCCTAATGGTGACAAAGATTGTGGAAACATTCTAAATCAGGACCTATTGGATGCTGTAAACTCAACTGGGAGCATTTTCATTTCTCATACTGTACGTCATTAGTCCACCTTATACATTTTCTTAGGATTGGATGTATGCTTTTGCATTTTTCTAGTTTATATATGGGGAGAAAAATACCTTTTCCATCATTTTAATAATACCACGGTTGAAAATGATTACAAGAATACCCAAACAAAAATGCATGTATTAATAGTGAGGTCATGGGATTTTTCATAAATGGAGGTCAAAATGGAACTTCTCTCATAGATATGAGATCACAAACTTACGGGATTTCTTCTTAAAGCAGGTTCTCTCAGGTGAGTACATATTACGTTTTGCTGTTGGAGCTCCACTTACAGAGGAGAGACATGTGAATGAAGCATGGAAGCTTATGCAAGATAAGGCATCGGCTCTTTTAAAAATTATGTGACCCAGCAATAAATTAATTTGGTCTGGGACATTAGCTTGATTCTTAGAGGGGGTATAATTCCTGCAAGTAAGCATATTTTGGGTGATGACCTTTATCAGTATGATTTATTGGTTGTCATTCGGTTGGCTATCGTTCTCCACGGCTTTATCTGTTGTATTATTTTTATCCTACCCCGGAATAACATATCGAAACTATATAGACCCCATTTGACTCTGAACAGGATTTGTAAAGTGATAAGGTGGGTGTTGAAATAATATGTTTGTATAGTTTTCAACTAATATAATATGATCAAAGGACTTTTATATGATGGAAAATAATCATGAGTGATTTAGAGTATTGTTAAGAAGCCAAATAGAGAAACTTTGCATCTTTTTATGTATTAGATTTTTAATGAGTGTTTCAGGAGTACATGTTAATGAGACTCTTTAATGCTAGTTATTATACATGACTCAAGTAGGTATTCTTTTCTTTTTCCTTTTTCTAATACATGACTCATGTTTAGATGGAACAAATGAAGAAAGGGGCTCAATTCAAACGATCCAAGGCTCTGATAACTTTTCTAGCTAACCTAATTAAAAGGATGGGCTTATCTCAATTTTTGGTACTTTAATTTATTTTATCAGTAATCCACTCATGTAATTTTGTTCCATGTATGTTTAGCTTCTTTATAAACTATACGCTTAGGAACCAAAATCTTCCAAAAGAGCGGTTTTGACATTTTTCCATATTATAGTCATGACTCAAAGGGCATACCATCAACTATAAACAATGGAAGAGCAGCTTTTCATCATTGTGCAAGCATTCATCAGATTAGTTTATCAGAATATTCTGTGAAATCCTCCATATTAATCTCAATAGAAACACAGTTCTGAATTGCAGGTTTCCTCCCCCCCCCCAATGTGTGACAACATTCCTATCGTGTATACGTTTTTGGATCATTATGTTCACATTTGAAGCAAAGATTTTGAATTTGATATGCATGAAAATATGAAATTCAATTTTGAATATAGCATTTGAGTAATCGGGGCGAACTTTTTTTTTTTCAAAAACAGTTTTAAAAAAATAATTCTTAAAATACTGTTATGAAATCAAAAGTTAGCACTGTAATTTTTAAATATAATAGAATTTATATGTTTAACATGTAATTCTTATTATAATTAGAAATTACAGTTTTTATCTATAATTTTATAACGATATTTTGAAAATTATTTTTTTTGAAATCGTTTTTAAAGACAAAGTTTGTCCTAAAGGGACAAGCTCACATATAACTCCAATTGTAACAGCAATTCAAAGTACATGAAAACCCTAGAACTAAAATCGCTCCACAAATATCCAATTGAGTGGTTCAATAAATATTTCCGATAAAAAGAAAATGATGAAAACTCTATCGGTTTCAATCTTTTTGACATTATGGACAGAGCAGAAGCTAGCATAACATCTTTTTGGATGCGTCCACTAGAGGAGGAATCATCGACAAGAAGAGAGGATATTTGATGGGCAAAGGAATGGAAGATGATCCAAAGTTCCACAATGAGGTTTTGGCCATCCATTTTCATAGGAATGCATATTAAGGGTACAAATTCTGGAAAATATTCCAATGGAGCTGCTTCTGTTCTTTATCCACACCATTCGCCTAGAAGAATCTAATGGTACTGGTACATCACCATTTTAGATATTTGACAGGATTCTGTTTCTGTGGTTCTGAATTGCATGCATGCAATGTCACGTTGGATAAACAACAGAACCTCATCATCATGCTTGTTTGTCTTCTTCTTTTTTTTTTTCCAAATTGCAGATACACGTTTGAAACTTTTATTCGGGTACAGACCAACCCTTTGAGAATATGACTGTACCTCTTCCATGATTTTATTTTTTGAAAAGATATACATCATGCGACACTATATAAATTATGTATAAACACTCTTAAAAAAGCATTAAAAAGAAACTAAAAAAATGAACAGCTAAAGTAAATGCATTATTAGTTTTTTTTTTAACTAATATAAATTGAAATTATTCTAATCATATTTAATTTACTTTATTGAAAAGTTGTCATGTGCCCACAAAAATAATAAAAGAGATACAATTATCCAAAAAAATATATCTTTTAGATTTAAAGTAATGTATAAGTAGTTAGAACACACAATACTTGCACAATGAAAAAATATTAAAGTAGAAAAAGAAAACGTCCATTTATAAAAAGTATAGGTTCCTTTTAATACTTTGATTAATTAAAATTGAAATTTGATAATTTTCTCTTCCCAACAAAAAATATTAATGTTTAGTTCTTTTTGGTATTCTAAGTTATAATAATAATTATCTTATTTTATTATACTTGAAATGATATTAATAATAGAATGGGAATATATCCAAAAGTGATAATATATCCTTATCTTAGGTTTCAGCTCAATTATTACTTAATGTTTTATGGATAAATATAAAAATAACACAAAAAAAAACAATAACTATTTCTTTGATCTTGAGAATGAATTTAATTTCTTATTTGACAGTCATAGTAATTTTCTAAAATATCAATTTCACCAATCAAACATGATAATGATAACTTTGCAAGAGAAAAATAACTATTTTATTATGCTCTTATGGAGGAGGAATAGTTATAGAAAATTATTACATGCTCATTTCGAGGAAATGACTATTTCATTCCTCCCTTATTCCATGTAAAGCTGTATATTTATTTTGCCGAGGGAATTGCTATTCCTTAAAATATTGAATAGCAATTCATATTCTCAACTCGTGAATTATTGCAATCTAATGGCTCATTTACTATCTTTGCCATAAAATACTTTATCATCATAAGTTGTATTGAATGTTATGAAATAAAAAAAAAAAATAGGGATTTAGGGATATAATAAACAATTTATTTTTATTTTTATCTTATTCATTATTCTTTATTTTTTGGTCAATTATCATATCTATTTGATTCCTATTAAATTGTAATTCAACGCCCTTTATTTTATTGAATGATTAGATTTGGGATCGAATAAACTTTTCAAATTGTTTTGTTAAGTGTGCATAGATTCCCAAACACTTTAAGCATCTTTATAATTCTTGAAAATATACAAATATCTTTCAAGTAGTTGCTAGAGTCACAAAATTGTCACTAAAAGGATAGGAAATAGCAACAGTTTTAGAATACAAATAAGGATGGCTTTGAGCTTCAGCAACAATTTAGGATGTATGTACATATTTTCGAAAGTTATAAAAAGACAAAAAATAAACTTCCAAAGCTTAAATTATCTATCAATATCTAGTCAACAACTTGAAAAATGTATTTACAATTTATCTATTAAATATATTTAAAAAATCGATTTAATAATACTTTCAATAAAAAGGAAAAAGTGCTTTCATTTACCTCAACACTTGTGTTAATTAAAGAGTTTTGCATGTATGCACGGGCATGGCCCCCTTTCCTCCACCAACCACAGATCTCCTATAGAAAGCGAAATTAAATGCAGCTAGATTCCACTGAGACCATTGCATAAGCATATGAGTGGAAGTTAGGATATCTAATTTCCTTTGATGGGGACTGCAGCGGTCCAAAAAATGTCTTGATTATTCCAGAATTATTTCTGGATCCCAACAACACAAGGACGACGTAGATTAGATTAGAAAACTAAAAATCTAAATGCAATAATAATAATAAAATCATTAGAAATCATAAGAGAATTCACCTAGTTGTAAAAGCAAGAGGTCCTCAAAACTTTGCTTACTAGGATTCCAAGAAATTGGAAGCTTTGAAGTGTTATTCTTAGTCACAACATATACTAGGACAGTAATTAAGCAAAATTGAGTAATAGAACTGTAAAATAGCAATAGTTTGTAAATAATTGCTATAATTGTTAATTTATAGCTATAATTCTATTTTTAGTATGAATTTACTATAAAAAATCTTTTCATCTTGTAAAAGGTAGCTTACATATTACGGGTAATTAGAAACTTGTAATACAAAAGATGGCTAATGTATGTCAATGGTTTAAAACTTCTGAACATGCCCTACTAACAAAGTTAATTTTCCAATGGATTCTTATATAGGAAATTTTAAAAAGTACCTCACAAATATAAGTTGTTATTAAAATAAAAAAAATTATGGTAGACATTATTTATTAAAAATGAAATTATTATTGTACATTAGTAACTATAACAATTATTAAAAAACAACGGTAAGTTCACACTCCCAATTAGGGGTGAGTAAGTACAAGGTAAGTAGATTATGATGCCTTACTTGTACCATACCTTTAAAATAAATATTCTTAAAATTTGAAATTAGAACCTACGATGTAACACTATAAAACCATCATGTACCATTACCTTATAAGTTCTACAAAGTACCGGTACCTTGTGGAGCCTATAAGTTTTACATTTTTTCTTATAAATTTTAAGTTTGCGATATTGATATTATAAATTCATTATATGCAAAATTTATGGAAGCTATAATATCTTAAAACTCGAGATGAGTACAGCTTACCATATGTCTTCTCTAAGTAAAGACATACAAATGCTTAAAAACTACAAATTTCCAACATTAATATTCAAAGATTCATAATGGTTAATAAATCATTCTCCACATACAAAAGGTTAGAAATAATATCTATCATAAGAAATACATCCTAAATGGTCTTCTCAAATTATTACAGCGAAAGTGTTTAACAACTAAAATACTACAAGAGTATCAAATCCATTAAATAGAAGCATTCAATCTCCATCTCTATCTTCATCTATCTACTAGTAATCATAATATACATATTCTATGTTCTTCTCAGTATTTTGATTCGTCTCTACAATGGTTTTATCATACTCTATAACTTCTGCTGTGGTACCTGCAACTAGAAATGGTCCTACAAGAAGTGAGCTAATGCCCAACACAATGTATACCTACACACACATATGCATACCATGCTCGAACATCAACACAAACATAATGCAATATATTATTCATACACAGTTCATTATCTGTTTTTCACATCACTTAAACCAATATACAATCACATAATTATAAACATTACACAATCTTTCCACAAACACATGCACACACACACACACAAACATATATATATATATGACAAAGAATACTCTCTTTTGTCCATAAATCTAATCTATACATAGATAATATATATATAATAGTGAATACTCCCCACTATCTATGAGCCCTTTCACATCTTGCACAAACATCCTTCCATAACACACACAAATATCCTTCCACATTCAAGACATGAGTCCTTTTATACTAGATATCCTAAATCTACCCTGATCATTTCAGTTAACTATTCCATTAGGGATAACGTCACATACCGATCATTGGGGTGCCATCTTGAGAACATTGACCCTCACTTGGTTTTTTGAACCTAGCCAATTACAATCACATGCACAATCAATCATATTCATTTACAATATTGTTTTAATCTACACATAACTCTAACTTAATAAGCACAGACAACAAATATGGTATAGACATACTTGATAGCCAATAGTTGATCTCCTCACACTTACAATCTCACAGTTCCTCAACTTATACACATTCACAATTACGTACACTTAGGTTTACAAGTGAACAAAGTAGAAAGGAGTAGAGAGTGTTTTGAATCAACACAGCTGTATAGAAGGTTGTGTAAAGAGACATGGGTTAAAGCATGGTCATGCCAGTAGCTATGTACTTTTTTATGTGTTTTTGCTCTCTAGCATGTCCAAGTATATAATCATGTATTTGGCTATGTACTTCAGTACGGTTGGGTACACGATCGTGTAAGTAGTAGTGTACCCTTTTTTTTTTTAATTAATGTAATTTAAAACACCTAAGTACACGGGCGTGTCAGGTGACCATGTACTTTTTCTATACACTTTCGCATTTCAATACGAGGAGGTACATGGGTGTGTACCTGGCCATGTAGGTTATTGTTCATCACGGATTTTCCTTTTTTTTTTTTTTCAATTCGTAAATTTGTCTCTAACCTAATTTCTAAGGAAATATTTCTAATCGATCCACAATTGTGCTATTCCTAACACATTACAAGGGAATATTTGTACTTACTTGTTCCTAATTTCAAATTTAGATTCTTTGATCTTCTGTTATTATGCTCGTTTCGTCTCACTCCACATTCTGAATTCTAATCACATATCATCAAATAATTTTAGGGCTATGAATCCATGATCCTATACAAATATTCTCATGATTGAATTCCTTACAAGGACGAGAATGTTGATTCCATTGCTCTCCCATCAAATTACCAGTAGGTCACTTTGTAGGTTCTTTGAGAGAGTTTCTAGGTTTGCAACTATGGAAAGTGAGAAAAGAGTAGACTTAAGTCAAATAGAGGTTTAAATACCTCGACCATAAAATGACCACATTGTCCCCATTTATTTAGGTTAATTGCCCTATTACCTTGGCTTAAATTTTAATAACACGTAATTACATATACATATAAATAAATAAATAAATACCCGAGTATTTACATTCTTTCCCTTTACAAAAATTTTTGTCATCGAAAATTACTTGGATTGTGGAAGAGTTTAAGATCTCTTTTTCATCTTTTTTTCCAACTCCCAAGTTGCCTCTGTCTTTGTTTGGTTGCTTTATGACACCTTGATATACCACGATTCTGACAAGTTTCTTCACTATGGTGAGGTTTGGCTACACCTATAGAGGTTCTAATATAGTGATCTAATCTGGATTAGATACATACTTACTTAGTATAGAGATGTGGAATACATCATATACCTCAACTAGATTTTGTGGTAACGCCAATTTGTATGTCATCGATCTAATTCTTTTAATGACTTCAAAGGGGCTCACATAACTAGGGTTTAGTTTCTCTCTTAGTCCAAATCATACCACTCCTTTTATAGGAGAGACTTTCAGCAAAACATGGTCTCCCACTTGGAACTCCAGTAGGCGTCTTCATTTATTTGCATATGACTTTTGACGGCTTTGGGCTGACTGCATCTTTTGCCTGATCAACTTGATTTTGTTTACTACATCTTATACTAGATCATGTCCCAACACTTGTTTCTCACCCACCTCATCCCAATGCAAATTCAACCAGCACTTCCTTTCATATAATGCTTCATCCAGTGCTATTTAGATGGTAGCTTAAAAGCTATTGTTGTAAGCAAACTTTACTAAGGGTAAGTGTTCATCCCAATTTCCACCAAGATCCAATGCACACACCTTCAACATATCCTCCAAAATTTGAATAGTTCGCTTTGATTGGTCATTTGTATGTAGGTGAAAAGCCATACTGAATTATAACTTTGTTTCTAGTGCCTTGTGTAAATTGTTCCAAAATCTCTTCATAAATCTAGTATACCTATTTGATATTATTGAAACCAATATGTAACCTCACAATCTTTTTTATATACAATTATGCCAGCTTTTTAATTTTATACCCAATGCCTATAAGCATGAAATGAGTAGATTTTGTGAGTCGATCTACAAACACTTAAATAGTGTCTAACTTAGTTATAGTTCTAAGTAATGCTTTGATGAAGTCTATGGTTACATGCTTCCATTTTCACTTTGGTATTGGTAGAGGTTGTAACATGCTAGCGGGTTTATCTCTGATGTTCTATCTTTATCTCTTGGCATGTTAGGCACTTTGATACATAATCTACAATTTCTCTCTTCATGTCCCTCCACCAGTTTTGACACTTCAAATCCTTATACATTTTAGTACTCCTAGGGTGAATGGAGTACCCAAAATAATGTGCCTCATTGAGTTGTTCTTTATTTCATCTATACTCAGCACACATAGCTTGTGACCATATCTCAACAATCCCTCTTCATCTTCATTAAATTCTATATCTTTTCCATCCTCTATTCTTTTCTTAATCTCCTATACCCTCATGTCATCAGCTTGTGTAGCTTTTATTCTATCTATTAGTGTGGGTTATATGTGTAAGCTAGCAAGTCTAACTCTAATCTCCTGAGTCACGATCTCCAGATCTAGTTTTTTCATATCTTCCAATATTTTCCTCGAGTAATAATCAGAGTCACTAAGTTACCATGCCTTTTCCTATTGAGTGCATCAGCAACCACGTTCACCTTCCTAGGATAGTACTGAATCTCTATGTCATAATCTTTTATTAACTTTAACCAGTGTCTTTGTCTCATGTTCAATTCTTTATGGGTAAAAAGATACTTAAGACTCTTATAATTTGTGAATACCTTGCATTTCTCCTCATATAAATAGTGCCTACATAATTTAAGTGCAAATATAACAATTGCTAGCTTTAAATCCCGTGTCGGGTAGTTCTTCTCATAGAGCTTCAATCGCCTGGGTGTGTAAGCTATCACCCTTTCATTCTATATTAATACACACCTAAGCCCTTGTATGGATGCATCACTGTACACTATGAATTCTTCACCATTGACAAGCAAGGCAAGCACTAGTGTAGAGATCAATTTCTCCTTTAGAGTTACGAAGCTTGCTTCATATATATCATCCCATATAAACTTCATTCCTTTTTGAGTCAATTTGGTTAAAGGGGTTGTTAGATTAGAGAATTCTTCTACAAATCTTTTGTAATATCCAACTAGCCTTAAGAAACTTTTGATTTTTGTTATCATCTTCAGTCTAGACCATTCATTCACAACCATTATCTTCTCAAGATCTACAGCTAACCTATCTTCACTGATCACATGACTTAAAAATGTTACCTACTTCAACCAAAACGCGCACTTCTTGAATTTGGCATACAATTTCTCTGCCTGCAATCTATTTAAAACCATACTTAAATGTTGTTTATGGTCCTCTTCACTCCTGAAGTATATTAGAATGTCATCAATAAATACAATGATAAATTTGTCTAAATACTCCTTAAATACTGTGTTCATTAGGTCCATGAAAGCTATCGGATTTATGAGTCCAAACGACATTACTTGAAACTTATAATGCCCATATCTATTTCTAAATACACTCTTCTAATTTCTTCCTCCTTGATTCTCAGTTGATGGTATCCGAATCTTAAGTCAATTTTTGAGAAAACTTGGGCCCCCTTACAATTGAACAAATAAGTTATCAATCATCGGGAGAGGGTATTTATTTTTAATAATGACCCTATTTAACTCTCGATAATCTATACACAACCGTGTGCCATTATCTTTCTTCTTCACAAAAAATACAGGTGCACCCTAAAGCGAAAAACTCGGTTTGATGAACTTTTTATCCAATAATTCTTGTATCTAGTTCTTTAGTTTTTTCATTTCTGTAGGTGCTATATAATACGTGGCTTTAGATATAAGAGCCATACCCGACATTGCATCTATAACAAATTCAATTTCCCTTTCTAGGGGTAAACCTGACAGATCTTTAAGAAATACTTTAGTGAATTCCTTTACTACCCTTACTTGATCAATCTTCACTACGTCTTCAACTTCAACTATCATTAAAGCCATTATACCCTTACCCCATTGTTCATATGTTGGTAATTCAATTAGCTTATATGCTTCTAGCTAGAAACAAAATTGTTCTCCTTCCAGTGTATGAAATGGATTGTCATATTATGACAATCAATAGTTGTATGATGTTTGATCAACCAATCTATTCCCAGTATTACATCAAAGTTTGTCATTTCTAATACTACGAGATCTAGAACCAATATTCTACCTTGCACTTCTACGCTGACCTTTCTATAGACTTTATTCAATCTTCTACCCACACCTATTAGTGTGCTTAAACTCGACACAATATTCAACACGTTAGTACATATATTATGCATACTTCTAAATGCATTAGACACACATGAATGTGATGCACTGGTACCGAATAGAATGTATGCCTTAGTAGAATGTACTAGTAGCGTACTTTCCAATGTCTCTGTATCTTAAGTGTTTTATCACTATAGTGCGAACACTTGTACTGGTGCCCTTTGTCTTGGCCCCACTTGCTGAGGTCTACCACCATTATTCCTAGCTTGATATCGCCCTGCTTGTGTCGGTTGCACATTTTGCTCTCCAGTGTTTAAGCAATTTACTATTTTATAACCCCTTTTTTTTGTAGGAAAAACAAAATGTGAGGGGTATCAATTTCTCTAGATAGGTTTTGCTGTTATGTTCCGTTTTTCCACATGAAAAATAGGCGCCCTCTAGCCATTTGCATTCATTCATGTTATGTGGCCCATAGCATCTCGCATTCTTATTACTTTGACCTATTAATGAATTCTTGGCTTAAGAGGAGGGCACTGTAATGACCAAAGGTTTGGTTTGCGTAGCATGGAGTTTCTTTCCCTTCTCTTGACTTACCAAACCTTGGGTAGGTCTCTTTCCTAATATAATTCTAGTCCCCAGTGTCCTTATCTCTTCAATCTTCTTGCGACTCTGTTTTAGGAACTTGGCTTTATTTACCACTTTAGAGTAAGTGTTTAGTTGGAATGCATCCACTTCATGTTGTAAAGTGGGTTCTAGGCTCAATACAAACCGAGGGGTCCTAGACTTCTCATTAGTTGTGAAAGCGAGTGGCATATGTTTCATCAAGTAATTGAGTTTTGCCTTATACTCATCTACCAATCTCTTCTCTTGATAGCAATTGTAGTATGCTGCCTACACCCTATCTCTTATGTTACTAGGAAAATATTGTTCGTATAGCATCTCCTTGAACCTCTCCAGTGTAATTGGTTCTATAGTGAGTCTTGCAACATTTGACCATCATTAGAAGTTGAGCCTCTTAACAGATAAACAACATATTTCACTTTCTTACCATCAGGCATTCTTAGCGCTTTAAACGTCTTTTTCAACTCTTCAACCTATTGCTCAACATCCAGTGGATCATCTACCTTAGGCTTGAGCTCTTTGACTATTTTGAAAAAATGGTCCAAACTCACTTGCCCAGTAGGCCTCTCTCCAATCTCCCCCATTATATGCACTTGTCTCACATTTGGCAACTGTAGCTCTTGTTTTTGTTGTTGTTGTTGTGTCACCATTCCTGCTACAATATTAATGGTCTTTAGCATATGCGTAGCATTGACCTCATTTCCTCCTTATCCATGTTGAGGAGGTCTAGGTGGCATTCGGTTTTTAAGGGCATCTCCTCTAGCTCCAGAAGTTGATCCTAGTCCTAAGATTCTCCTAGGCATTTTACAAAATGAATAGAAGTTGTCTTAGGATATCATACTATATTGATAATATAGTAAGTATAGTTTGGATAAATATTTATTCACAAATGTTAGTCCCATTCACTACCCACTCTCATTATGTAACATTGTCTTAAAAATCTTATTTCTAAGTAATCTAGAGATCAATAACTTTAGGCTCTAATACCATTTAAGTTGCAATGCTTCGGAACCTGAGACAAATACAGCCTATCATGTGTCTTCTTTAAGTGAAGACACACAAAGGCTTAAACATTACAAATCTCCAATATTAACATTCAAAGATTTGTAATGGTTAATAAATCTTTCTCTATATACAAAAGGTTAGAAAGAATACCTATCTTCAAAAATACATCCCAAACAATCTCCTCAAATTTTTACAGTAGAAGCATTTAACAACCGAAATACTATAAAAGTATTAAATCCATTAAACAGAAGCATTTAATCTCCATCTCTATCTTCATCTATCTACTAATCATCATAACATACATATTCTACATTATCTTTAGTATTTTGATTTCTCTCTATAATGGTCTCATTGTACTCTACAACTTCTCATGTGGTACCTACAATTAAAAATGGTCCCACGAGGGGTGAGCAAATACTTAGCAAAAATGTATATATACACACACATGTGCATGCCATATCAGAACATCAACACAAACGCAATGCAACATTTTATTCATACACAATTCATTATCTTTTTTTTTTTCACATCGTTTAAACTAAGACACAATCACATAATTATAAACATCACACAATCCTTCCACACATACATACACACACACACACACACACACACACACATATGACAAATGGTGTTCCCCGTTGTCTATGAGTCTAATCTATGCATAGATAATACATAAATGATAATGGGTATTCCTTACCATCTATGAGTCCATGAGTCCTTTCACATCTTGTACAAACATCTTTCCACAACACACATAAGCATCCATCCACATTCAAGACATGAGTCCTTCCATATCAGATATTCTAAATCTACCTGAATTATTTTGGTACACGACTCTATTAGAGACAACATCACATATCGATTATTAAGGTGCTACCCCAAGAGCACCAACCCTCACTTGGTTTCTCAGACCCTGGCAAATACAATCACACACACAATCAATCATATTTATTTACAATATTTTTTTTAATCCACACATAACTCTAACTTAACAAGCATAAGCAACAAACCTAGTATACATGCACCTAATATTGAATAGCTAATCTCCTCACATTTACAGTCTCACAATTCCTCAACCTATACACATTCACAATTATGTACACTTAGGTTTACAAGTGTACGAAGTAAAACGAAGTAGAGAGTGTCTTGAATCAACATAGCCATGTAGAAGGCTGTGTAGAGGGACATGAGTTAGAACATAGTCATGCTAGTGGCCATGTACCTTTTTATGTGTTTTTTCTTTTTAGCATGTCTAAGTGCATAGTCATGTATTTAGCCATATACTTCAGCACAATTAGGTATATGACCATGTAAGTAGCCGTATACCTCTTTGTGAATTTGTACAATTTAATATGCCCAAATATACAGGCGTGTCAAGTGACTGTGTACCCTTTTGTACACTTTCGTATTTTAACACGGGTAGATACATAGGCATGTACTTGGCCTTATGGGTTACTGTTCATCACGAATTTCCTTTTTTTTTTTTCCAATTCGTAAATTCTTCCCTGACCTAATTTATAAGGAAATATTTCTAATTGATCCACAATTGTGTTATTCCAAACACATTATAAGGGAATTTATTTACTTACTTACTCCTAATTGCAAATTTAAATTCTCTAATCGTCCATTCCTATGCTAGTTTCGTCTTGCTTCACATTTTGAATTCTAATCATATGTCATCGAATGGTCTTAGGGCTATGAATCCATAATCCTATACAAATATTCTCACGATTGAATTCCTAATCAGGATGAGAATGCTGATTCTATTACTCTCCAGTTAGATTATTGGTAAGTTGCTCTGTAGGTTCTCTAAGAGAGACTCGAGTTTTGCAAGTATAAAGGGTGAGAAAAGAGTAGTCCTAAGTCAAATAGAGGTTTAAATACCTCAACCATGAAATGACCACCTTGCCCCCATTTCTTTAGGTTAATTACCCTATTAACCTTGGCTTAAATTTTAATAACATGTAATTACATATACATATATATAAATAAATAAATAAAAACTCGAGTATTTACAGAACCTATAACAAAATATGTGAAATTAAAAAAGAATAATTTTTCTACCTTAATTATTTCAAGTTTTGCAATCTTATGACTTAGCAAATAAGAAAGAATAAAGTAAGAGAATATAAAATCTCAAGTTAGAGAAAAAAATAGAGAAAAATATCAAAAAGAAAGAGGAGCAACATTAGGTCTAACCATTTAGGGTTATTAATTATAAACTTAAACTCCTTTCCCCCTCCCTTTTTTATTAAATTATTTATTGTAAATAATAATAATAATATTGTCATTTATTATTTATTAATTAATATTATTTAATAATATTTTATAGGATAAGTGTATGATACCTTAAAACGCATATTCCATGTATCTTAAAATACAAATTTCATAATGTGTATGGGGTAGGAAGACTTTGTACAAGTACCCTAACCTATGGGAGTAGTATTAAGAAAATCTACATCTTGAATCTATTGTGTAATCCTTAATATTTATTTGAAACCAACTTAGTTGAGGTAGATAAGAATAGATATCTAATACAATAAGGTTACTCGCTCATTCCTAATTCCAATAACCAATTTGCTTAATTTTATTATAATGGACACCCATCATTGCATGCTCTCATAAAAAATTATAAGCTTTTGAACTTCCATTATTACTCGTATACACAAGAAAAGTTGCCTTCTCTTTCATTTTTAAATTCCAAAAAATCAAGGGAAATATAAAATTCTTGCCATTTTTTCCGGAAATTAGTTGATTAGCAAAAAGATTTATGATTAAATGAAAACAATGGTAAGAATTTGTACCTATCAAACAGTATTAAATAATTTAATAACTCAGTTGAACCACTGTGGTTCACTGATCGAACTTACGAGAATCCTCATTGAAATTAATATATATATATATATATATATATATATATAGTTTTAGAAATTGCATGTTTTATTAAATATATTTTCCTGGTACACTTGCTGATGACACCACGTCAGCTATTCATACAAAAGGCAATGAACATACGGTACGGTCCCCCCGTTACTTTATGCATTAATCACGCAGTGTGATAAGTGATGGCCACGTAGAAAGGCAGTTTTGGTGGACTTTGCGTGTCGTGGCACATTTTCCCTGTTCTGACCAATCATGGGGAAATCGAGTGTCGACCCTGAATTTCATTCGGTCGACGAGTTTGTAAGTAAAATAAAAGTTTAAGGATCGATAACTTTTAGAAGAAAAATAAAAATTTCTAAAGTCAATTTTCGAAATTTGGGGTTTGGGCTCCAATGCCTCGAGTTCGGAAAAATATTAACTTGTTAAACTATTTTTTAAAAAAGAAATTATCATGAACCAATTTGCTTCATGCAAGTAGGCATAGATATAAGCATAGTTAAGAAGTTAAGTTTTTTTTTTTTTTTTAAGTAAAACGTTTTAGGTTTAAATCTCGTTAGAAATATTTTATTTATTTTTTAAGGTGTATTTGTTGTTTGTCTCATAATATATGATTTTCATTTTTTGTCTTTTTTTTTTTTCCACAATAACCAATAAAATTAATTTTTTTATAAAGAATAATAGTAAAATAGATAAATTCTTATTAAAGACTATTTATTTACTAATAAAAATATTATAAATAATAATGGCATAATCAATGCGAACAGAAATAAGTGTTTTGGTCTTATGAAAATGAATAGTTATTGTGGAGTAATCCATTGCTTAATCATTAATATTTATTTTTTTTATAAATGCTAATGAAATAATTTCATAAAATTATTATTAAAAAATTTATAGAAGACTTTTTTTTCTTTTCATTTTATGTATAATTTTTTATTTAAATATTTGTTGTTATCTATTGTTAGAAGCAATACCTAATACAACTATTTTTTTTTCAAAAATTAGTTGATTAGCAAAAGAATTTATGATTAAATGAAACCAAAGGTGTGAATTTCGACCTATTAAAAAATATTAAATAATTTAATAACTCAATTGAACCACTGTGGTTCACTGATCCAACTTACAAGAATCTTCACCTCCCTCAACTAAATTAATTATTGGCTTTGAAATAAAAATATTAAAAATTATATATATATATTTTATTTTAGAAATTTCATTTTTTATTAAATATATATTTTCCCAGTGTACTTGCCAAAGAAACCACGCCTGATATTCATTCAAAAGGCGTAGCATATGGTCCACATCTATTTTATGCATTAATCAAGCATAGTGATAATTGATGGTCGGCCACGTAGGGAGGCAGTTTGCTGGATCTTGCATGCCTTGGCACATTTATCCTATTCTGACTAATCATGGGGAAATCCGGTGGCAACCCACAATTTTGCTCATGGATAACAGTTGTAAACTTTAAGTTTTTAAAAGATAAAGTTTAAAGATTAACAATGTTTAGAAGAGTATTAAAATTTTCTAAAGTTAATTTTTAAAATTAGGGATAACATATTCTAATGCCTTGATAAGAACAGTAATTATATTAATCGAGTTATAAATTTTAAATCTTTTTTACATCGTAAATCATTAAAAGGTAAAAGTTAGTCAAAATGCAAAAGAAGTTGATCCAAACCGATAATAAAAATAATATTTAAATCAACTGGGCTATAAAGCCTAACTTTACTATTGAAAATCTCCTTTTAACTCATGAATCGCCAATATATAGGAATGAGTCAAAAGGTGCACATGAAGCCGGAGCGAGCCGCGAGAAAAGCATAATTGTAAAAGGACAAATGATCTTGCTGTTTTGTTTGTGTCGCCTATAAACCATATATATTTTTAGGAATATGTCGCCCATAGGATAGGATAGGACAGGACAGGCCACGGGAATGGCCCTTGTTGCATGCATGCGAAAGACGTGGATAGAAGTTATGTCTCTGGTATTTTTGCATTTCGTCTACTTTCACAACGCAGATGGAATAAGAATAACAATAGCCATAAAAAGCTGGCCCCTCTCTCTCTCTCTCTCTCTCTCTCTCTCTCTCTATATATATATACAAGTAAATTTAAATCTTAATATTTATTTAACTTTCTATTAAAATTTTTAGCATCTATTTAATTTATTTGAGTCTTAAAAAAAATAAATTCATGCCAAGTTCATTAAATATTTACATCCATCCTTAATACGTATTGATTTCTTATTAATCTATAATAAATGATTTAATAAAATAATATTATTAATTAAATATTTAATAATATTATTTTATTAAATTATATAAAGAAAGAAAACAAGATTAAAGTCAGAAAATTGCACAACCCTCATGGGAAAACTTAGTTGATTGGTGCTTATCCTTGGAGTGGTTGTTCAAGGCAAGGCTAAAAAGAAGTGTTGGTCACAATCCACTACTATATATGGGTAGGGAGGAACCTATCCTTGAAAAAGAAAAAAAAAAGGTGTCTAACTATATTTTTTATTGTATAGTTCTTGCAAAGGAAGTTTAGGGCTAGCCTTAAGGTATGCTTATGCTTTTGAAGTAGGGGAAGACCTACAAAATTGAACAAATGAGATCTACAGGATGCTTGAGGCACTAGAGGTTTCTTCAGCCATTTAAAAACTTGAGTCAACGAGAGTTGATGAATAGAGAGAAAATAACAATAACAAAAGAATAGGGTTTAAGGTTTAAGAGTGTGTATCCTTTACCGATTGTTACATAAAAGTATTTATAGGCTAGAGTGGTGCACTCTCATTAGCTAGCAACTACTATGTTGCAATCCTTTGATTAGGTAGGAATATATGTAGTAGTGGGCATTGTTGTGTTATAAAATCCTAAGGTGGTTGAAGCATCCAAAAAAGGTAAAAAAAAAAAAGGACTATAAGGGGTTGTCGGAGATTACTCTGGTATAACTACTCTAATGCCTAAGTCAACATAGAGGATTTGAGAGTAATAGTGTGCACGATGCAAGTGAGAATGGTGAGATTAGAATCTTTACCAAATAGTCTCATCTCCCCTATTTATAAGGAATGAGACTAGGCTTTGTATAACAAGTGCATTCGTATTCGAATTCATTCCAAATATTGTGAATGGTGAATATTTGACTGGGTTTGTCCCCCTTTCCCCCTTATTTGGTTCTAGGATGTACATGGTCAATCTAAGCTTAAGCTCGAACTGTAGACAAGATTTGATGCTCCTAGTGCTATGGCGGTCTATTAGAGGTCAACTTCGGCATAGAAAGCTTAGACAAGTGCCTAAATAGGTTAGATTTACCTTAGGAATCTATGCTCAAAAAGCCCTATCAACGTGCATATATCTTGTAAAGAGGAAAAAGGAACCATGGTTGTTTTCAAGTGAGTGATACCTATCTCATGATCCCTTGTTCTTTATATGTGCAAGCAAGCTTCTTGGTTTAACGTTGGGCTTAGAGGCCCAATGCAAGGAATGAGCCATCAACAAGGTTAAAGTTGAATTGTGCAACTTGACTTCTTATTAGCACTAGGGTGGCAACCTAACTTTTTTTTTTTTTTTATCAAACTAACTATTGTGGGACTAATAAAAAATTGGCACATGTCATGAGTGGGTAGAGTTTTAACAAACTTGATGGAAGTCCTTTTCGTAAAACTTGGAAAACACACTGAGGATTTAAATTGAAAAAAAAAAGAACTCAAATAAAAAGATGAATAAATGTTAAAATTTAAATATGTACTTTTTCTTATTATAAATGATCTATGAAAGTAAAATTTATATTTGGTAATACTTTAATGTAGTATGAATTAATAGAAAAATGTTAACATGTGATCTGATATACTTATCAAGAGGTCGATTAAACTTTTCATTGTTCCATGCATATGTTTTTTGATAGTGTATAAGAGCACACATACACATAGGGTAAACAAGTAGCAAAAAAGATAACAAGGCAAAGTAGAATTAAGTGGAAAATCCCAAAAGAATCGGAGTGAAAAACACTCCAACTTAACCTTTTTCCCTTTCTTGTCTATCTATGCTCCATAACTCAAGTCTCTACAAGTTAGAGATAAAAAATCAATATATATCTACCTTGGTTAAAATTTGCACAACTCATCACATGGGCATATATTCGAGTTTCCCCTACATTTAGGTCCTTACTCCAATCTTACTAACTTGCTTAACTCTAAGTTACCTAATGCACCACACTCAACTGCGAGCCTTCGATCACCATTTACTTAGATGATATTGCCCATTCACTCCAAAACATATACTTAGCTATGAACCTTGGCATTGAAAACACTTCTTCACTCAATTTTAACTAGCAAACATACCAATCATCAAGTACCTTTTGGATCTTTAGGCTCCACCTTCCTTTAAACTCTCTACTAAGTCACCAAGTCCTTGTTGGACCTCTTAAACTCCAATTTCTTTTAGATGTATTTACTTGTGGACTCACTCCATCCAATGCCTAAGTGAAGTATAATGGGTCTTTTCATTATATAACCATAGATATGGTCAAGTTTCCATGTAACGAATTGCTCTAATATTAGGATCCTTACCATGTAATAACATGTACCATAGAACTGTTAGGAATCACCAATCTCTTACTATAAGAAAAAGTTATAGATCTTACACCTCTCTTAACTATGAGACCACAATCCAATTAAACTAAGAGATTAGGCAATTCAAGACTGTCCTAACAAACACGTTACATTAGACATAATTCACATGCCCAACATGTGTCTAACTTAGATTTCATTTATAATGCACAAATTCATAGGTTTTGAATTGATCTACTTGCAGCACATAGGGAAAATACTTATGGAACTCATTTATCTATCAATAACAATTGATAACCCTTCGTACTCTAACTTAACTATGGCTATGTTATCAATTGCTTTACTCTTATTATCTAGCATCCAACATTAGTTTTGTTATATGTTACTTGATACTTGTAGTGAAGTTAAAAAACAAGAATCTAGACTTTAGAACAACCATGCAACCATCAAATATTGGTCAATCTTTAGCAAACAAACCGCTTGCAAATGCACTACCTTTAAATCCCATCCACGATATAATTGTCCATACTCAAAGGCTATCATTAGATCCTACAGATTGAAGATACAAGAGAGAACATCAAAACTATCAACAAATTTCTACAATTTTCTTCATTAGTATCTCTAGTACAATACTAGCCCATAGACTCAACATGATCTCCATCAATTGCTTCTACAAGTTTGATTCCATCGAAATCTCATTTTCCACAAATCAAATCCTTACCTTTGTCAAATTCTTCAACGTTGTACTTTGCCAGCTTGTAGACTAGAAACCTTCAATCTTTAATCTTTTTGTGTTGTTACCAACTCTCAACATAAACTAGCAACTATGGTTTCATTGCTCTACCATTAAGCACTAGTTAATTTGCAACCTTAGCTCTAACCTCTAGCCCACCATGGTTTTAACCTTCACTCCAAAATCAGTTTATTAGGATGCACACATCCCTGACACTGATGTTAGAGATCTGGTATAGATTAAGCATGATAATCACAAAACAAAAAAAGATAAGAGATTAAGAAAGAGACAAATTGACACATGAGATTTAAAAGTAGGAAAGTCTAAAAGAATGACTAAAAAAAACCATCGACAAGATTGCAAATGAGCCATTAATGTGATAGCATGATGTGATAATTCTCACAATCTTTTTGAAGAAAAGCTCCACAACTGAGGCCCTTCGATTTATATAGCTTATTTTTAGTCTTATTCTACACTAACTCAATAAGGGAGATAACTTAAACACCAAACAAACACAAATTAAGAAGGTGCAAAAGGTTCATAGTTTGCATGGTCAACTATAAGACACAACTAAGTTAACCATGCTAGCATCTTAGTTCATAGGCCAACTAGTCTTCCAATAGTCATTGACATTCTATTATATTGCATTCTAATTTCATCATTTATTTTCACTTTTTATCTACTTATATACTGAAACTTGAGTGTTATATAAATTAAAAACTAAAACCCAATACTTTTGATTTTGAAAAAGGTATTATAAATTATAATGCACAAACGTGCCCATATCAAACTTCTTAGTGCAATTATAATAATAGCCTCTTTTTTTTTTCGTAGTGCAATAATAGCAATATATAAATCCGCTGGATCCACCCCCACATCCATCCCAAAAAAGCATATATGTACCCATAGTTTTTTACGAAACATAACACCACATCGAACCATTATGGAAATGTTTTCCATCTCGAAACAAGTTAAAGGGTACATTATTATCAAGTTTGTACCCTAATGTTGTTCAGATACATTTCGGAAATGAACGTGAGCATTCAGGAACCCCTTTTGCAAGTTACTATATATATATATATGTCATGCTGAGTTCAAAGTTGAAACATTTCTATATTGTCATTTGTCCTAGCATCCTAGTGGTCGGTCCAGTCCACAAAGTTAAACAAATCAAACAACTTCTACTACGGCAAAAGGAAAATGAAAAGCACAAAATAGAACATTTTTTCAAAATACTTTAGAACAAGGGAGGAAAAATTAAAGTTGTCTTCACTCATTTTTAATAACAATGTATAAATTAATGTAGTTGTTTCCAGCACGCTGCAGCCACAAAGATAAGAGAGATACCTAACAAGCACATTATTCCTTATAAAGATAATTAATAATATTCTAGGAGTTCCTTCAACATTAAGAAATTCGAGGAAGAAAAAAAAAAAAAGCTTGATTTTGGACCTACATATATCTTTATATATTCATATTCCTAAATTAGTACATCATTGGACATATATGCTGATCTTATCCTGTTAGATTCTAAAATAACAATTTGTCCGACAACATGGGAGCATTTCGGTGTACGTACATTATGATAAATTGAATAAAATCGTGCCTTGATGTTTAGAGAATAAATTTCTGTTTTGTCAAATATATGACCCTAGGTATAAATTCTTTCAGATGGGCATCTTTTTCATTAGGATTGACTATCACTCCTTCAATTTCCACACTATCCCACTGCTATGGCGGCAAACAATTTACTAACCAAGTTGGGGACTTCGAAAACATTATTTTATTAAAGTTAATATTACATTTAATACCTAAATTTTATTCGTTTTAACAATTAATTACTTAAAATTTAAAAGTATTGATTTACTACCTACAAATTTTTCGAAGTCATTCATAGTATTTGGACTAAGTAATTACTTGTAAAAATATATAAGACTCAGATAGTTTATTGAAAAATGGGAAGAGTTTTAAGCTGTTAATTGCAAAAATGGTTAAAGTTCAGATATTAAATTTATATTTTTAAGTTTCAAGTAGTTAATTATAAAAATGGATAAAATTCAAGTATTAAATACAAAATTTATCCATTATATTATAAATTAACTATAAATTATTTTTATCAATTGTATATGCTATTAGTATATTTTCTATAGGATTTTCAAGATAGATTGCACTTGAGTTGAATTTGAATAAATATTAACTAAAATAATCACAACCTATATGATCAATATGAATTGTATATGGTCCAATCACTTTACCACATGGAATAAGAAGGAATTAACTTGTAATTTAATAGAAATAGAATAGTGATGTAAATAGTTGAGGACACATATAGTGTTTAGTTGACATAAAAATAAGATAAGGAAGAAGAATATAGTAGAGTCAAATGCTTATTCTACCCATCATATTTTTAAAATCCTAAAATTATCCAATTTTCTTCCCCTTCCTTACAAACCCTTACTGCCACATATGATCCAAGGTAATTTTAACTTTTTTCTTTCCTTTTCTTTTGCTTTTTGAGAGCATCGGCAGGACCCACCATTCTAAGGGGGTTGTAGCATCCACTAAGAAATGCAGGTGGTTACACTCCATTATGGATGGTTCATACAATCTACTATGTCGTTAGTGTTTTTGGCTAGTTGCCTCTTGACCTTGAGGTGGTCGACTAAGATTTTTAGGATTTGAAAATATTTTTGCTTTATTTTTTTTATTGCTGTAATTTTTTATTACTTTTATTAATATAGTTCAAGTCAATATATTCAATAATAGGTTAACTATTGTGGACTTATGTTGAGACATGTTGAGGGTGGTGGATTTTAAAGTAGTTGATGGAGGTTTGGAAAACTTAGTAACGACTTTAAAAAGAAAAGAAAAGAAAGCGTTAAAAGACTCATATATATATATATATATGATAATTAAATATGTATTATTTTTTATGATGATAAATGATATGATTATCATAAAGAAAAGAAGAAGAAGAAGAAGACAATGGATAGAATTATATTAATCGATCAATATACACTATAAACAAAACTTATGACTTGATAAAGCTTATCCATTAATATAGATATGGCATGTTTTGTGATCTACTTTAATTCTAGTATTAACTAGAAATAAGAAAAATAATCTTCTTTTATAAAATTAAAAAATAAAGAAGTTCAATTTTCTTAAATATTTTGTCACTTGAAATATAGGAATTAGTCATTGCCACCCACCATCGTGTCTTTTTTAGCTCCCACTTATATAATTGGCTACTGGCTACTACAGAATCTAGAGGGGGAACAAATGCTAAGGAAGTTTGAAAAATGTTTTCAGTTGGATAGACATTGTGATGGTGGGTTTTTTCTGCATGGTGTAGAATAAGTATGGGTTCGATACTTAGTAGGAATTAGTATTTAGTATGGTTTTCGTGGCTTGCTGTTCAATGAACACCGACATCGTGAGCGAAACTATCAGAACGTTGCGCGGATATTTTGAGAAGGTTTCGAGTGCGAAGGATTTTACTTTGAGGCACATAAATGCAAGATTGAAAACTGTCGTTGGAAGAAGACTTGGGAGGTTTTCGTAGGTTTATCTTCTTATGATATGGCGAAAGCCAATGAATGCAAAGGGCCATGCGCGAGCAAAATATAAGTGAGCCTCGTGCATTCAAGCAATCCTGAGGATCGACCCGTTGGGAGTCTTCCGCGTTGTAGTGGGTAAGAATAAATTTCAATATTAAAAATATAATGTTTTGTTTTTTAGTTGCAAGCCATGTTAATTGTGGCAACGATGTGAACAGATCATCTCTTATATAAGAGGGGCCATTTTATTTTGCACGTTGTTCATTGAAGGTTAGATAGCCAAGTTAGGTTGTGTTGCTAGTGACTTATAGGTGGAGCAGTTGGAATAGATGCTAGGGAAAGGGAGTTGTCAACCATGGGCATCCTCAAAACAAAAGATAGACACCCAAAAAGAAAATCTTGGAGTCTGTCTTTGCAAATCCATCAATTATTTTCATGTATAAAAGGCATATCTATTTGAATTTTTATTTTACATATTGGTATATGAACTCTTATTCTTCTACAAATTGGAGACACTTTTCAAATTAATGTAGTAAGGTTCTCATTTATTTGAAGGGATGTGTGAACATTCTTTTTTCAAGTTTGCTATCTCTAAACTTTTTCTTTTTATAATTTTGTATATGAAATATCGTTTATATATATTTTTGGTAATTATTACTTGAAAGATGGGAGAGGAGTTAAATTTAATCAATCCTATTGGAATATCTGTGTTCATACCATTAGATTATAAGAGTTTTGATATTATTTTTATATTTTATTATATAAATTTTTTAATCAAGAAAAAGTATATTTTTAATCTTTATTGTTTATTTATTTATTTAGTTAAAGTTGTCAATTTTTGAGAGATGTGACCAAAATCAATCTCTTGTACTATAACATTATAGATGATGTTCTATTTCTATTATCTTTGAATTCAATTTTTAATAATCTTTTTTATTTTAAGGAAGTAAAAAGAAAAAGTAATTGAAACCTAATCAAATTATCTTTATTAAAAAAAAATGAAATATTCATAGCATTTCAATTCCTTTTTACTTTCCTTCTATATTGCTTTGTATTCTTTCTGTCACATCTCGAAATTGAAAGATACAATTATTCCACCACGTGCTTCTACACATGGTCATACAGATCTTAATTGCTATCATAATCCACAAAAATATAACATCTCATAATCATCATAATAGCCTTCCAAAAATATAAAATAAATAGAGATTTATTTATCTAAGTAAACCCAACTAAATCCTCCTATAATCCATTTTTATCCGATGCACTAGGGTCATTCCCACTCTCATGCAAGGTATCATGATTAAGTTCAGGACGTCTCAAATTAGGTTCAACATCATTAATGATTGCAAATAATTGGAAATGTAGAAAGAAGGAAGCAACTTTTTGTTTTTTTTAGAGTTTGAATACTGTTGACACCTGGTTTAAAGTTTAAAAGGTCAAGTTTTCATGGACATCTAGTCCTTGACGTTGTTATTTCATGTGAGTCTTCTAGTTTACATTCCCTTCATCCCATACTAAATGATTATTATAGTGTTTTGTTGCATTTTAAATGTCAAATGATCATTTAATATAAATTGTTATTACATAAAATATTAAATAGCATTTACAACCTTGACATAAATGCCCTTACTATTAAAACACCACCACCACCATAATTAACAATATTTTCATAACTACCTCCAACAATGAGACATATGGTTCCGTTCACCATTTTAACTAGACCGATTATTAAGTTATATATATTAAATTTTCATCATTAGTCAAGATTAAATATTTACCCTTAAATGTAAATTAACGGTAATATTAAATGTTAAATTGGTCTTATAAAAAGTATAGACAAAATTATAGAAAATTCTTCTTAGAAGGGATATAATTGATATTTTACTTTTATCCCATGTATATATATATATATTGAACTAAACAATGTGATAGGCATATAATCATTACATGTCTATTCCATTCCGACTAAATTGTAATAGAATTTTCTGTTTATTTCATTTAGTAAAGTCAATAGACTAATGTTTCATTTTTTTTTTCTATTTGAGTCCTTAATTTTTTTTATTTAAACAAGATTCTTGTTGCCTTCGTTAAGTTTTCCATCATATTTGACACATATAAGTTTCTAATTGGTCAATAATAATTTATTGAATGAATTAAAAATATTTAATTATATATTATATAATAAAAATAATAAAAAAAATACAAAAATCAAGAAGAGAAAGGGAAAAGGGTTACAAAAAATTATGTAAACCCTAGCCATCCTCATCGACTATCTCAACATTAATAAAAAGTCAACACATTTCAAGGATGGGTAGATAATTTAATGGAGTTTAGAAAAGTCTTATCTTATAGAAGTTTCAAAACATTAAAAATTTAAATATAAAAAAATAAAATATTAAAGACTTAAATAGAAAATATGAAAATACGGAAGGCTAAAGGTGTAGTTATAGTTATCCTAAATTTTATTTTCTTGTTTTGAGAAACAAGGATTTGTACAAACATAAAAGGCAACATCTACCTACCCGCTTTGTAAGGATTTTGAAGTCTTGGTACTTTCATGTGATTATAGTTAATGTTTTTGCAATATAAGGTAGTTAATAGCCACATTTAGTTTTGTTATGTGAAAATTTTTCTAAATATGTATAATCTTAGGTTTTAAATGCTAAGTTTATGAGTAAAATGAATTGAATCAAAATGGATAGTATTAAACCTTAAGCTCGAACTTTATTGAGCTTAAATTTTGATCTTAAACTTAGTTTAAAGAGCTAATTGGCAAACTCGAGCTTGAGTCCATTAAGCTTAAATAGGTTTGATTACATAAAATAATTTATATGTGTTTAATTATATCACTATCAAATCTCAAATTAGATTAGAGATTGATAAATTTTGAATGCTTAAATTTGATTTTGGCTTAATTAAACTCATAGTTTGTCAAACCAAATAAGGCAAGGCTTGAGTTTGATTCAACCATAATCAAATTGAACTCAAGTAAATATTAAACTGTGATTAATTAGCTCATAAGTTAGAATAGTTTATTTACACCGTTGATCAAAGTATTACAACATCAAAATTTGAAATTGTGTAATTGCAATTCTAACTCTTACACTATATTTGGATTGAAGGAAGGGAAGGAGATGGTGGGAATTGGAAAGAAAAGAATTAATTATAAAAAATTATAAATAATGATAGGTGTTGATTAGAAAATAATTAATTAAATAAAGTGATATTAGTATATTATATAATTTAATAAAAAATTATAAAAATAAAAAAAGGAAAACGATTAAATAGCCACAAAAATATCGACACATATCATTAATTATTATTAATATAAAATTAAAATATACAAATAACTTCTTTATAAATAACAAAAAAAACGCAGCTTACTTTTTATGATTTATCTTTTAAAAAAATTGGTTCTTCGGATGATTCCATCCTGTAGGGCATATCCCCTGCCCTGGCGCTGCGGGACAACACAAAAGGGCCCAAGGAGTTGATAAGTCGGGGAACTGATGCATTCATTTTAGCAAAAGATAAAAACGAATGCAAGTAGGGGTAGTCAATGTGGAGGGGTACTGAATGGGACATGGACTTGATAATTTTGAAATGACAGCTCCTATGTTTTTTCTTGACAATCTAAACGTGCTAGATTCATACTTACAAAATGATTTACAAGAAGCAGATATTTCCTTATCCCTTCTCCTATTGGATCGAACTTTTACGGTTTAAACGTCTTAAATTATATTTTAACAAATTTTCTTATATGATTTATATTCTTTTTTCTTTTTTCTAACACCAACCAAAGTTACTAGATTAATATCCATTTAGAGAATTTATTGAAGAAGAACACTTCTTTATTATAAATTATTTTGTTTTATCGAATTTAAACAACGTAGAACCATTATTAGGATAAGTTAGCAATCAACACCGTAAGAAGATTTAACGGGTAAAAATTTTAAAATAATAAATTTAGAAAGAAAAATCTAACAATAAAATATTAATGAATGAATTATTTAACAGCTGTGACTTGTGATAAAGATGGAATTGTACGGCAGCAGGACTTCTGATCTCACTTCACAAGATTCCAAACTTGGGTACCCAATTTTTCATTTAAAAAGAGGGACCCCCAGACCCACCCATTGGCTGGCTCATGTCATGTCATGCCATGAATTCCCAAAAAAAATTATCATCATTAACTGCAGATTTCATTTTTCACCACCTCAAAAAGGTGATCTCATGATGGGCTGCCTGACCTCAGACTGGAACTCAGGCTCCCAGTTTTTTCTTTACGTTTTCTTGTTTTTTTTTACTGATTAGGATCTCCACTGCTTTGTCCCTCAGCCTGAGTCAAACTCCAACATCATCATCCAGCACATTTACAAGATTCTTTTTATTCTCTCTCTTACTCAGTCGGCACAAAAGGATTTATATTCCATTTAGGTTTCTGAAGCAGATTCCCATACTGTCTGGTTTAAGAGGTTTCCGGTTTTATGGTCTGTGATGTGTCAAACACTTAGCTCAATTAGCCCATCTCCTGGGCAAGCTAAACTATAGCTTCACTTTCGGAGATTCGTAAGGGTAGAAAATCTTTATTTCTTGTAATAACTAGTTGAAAGATTTAAAAGAAAAAAAGATAAAACTATCTTCTTCTTTTCTTCTTTTTTTTTTTAATTCTTGTTATATAGTTTGTGTAGTTTCAATAATCTAAACTAATTTAAGGAACTAGTTAAGAGATTAAAACAATAAATCTGTCCTCTTTCTTTTTTTTTTTTTTTCATTTAATAGGTTTTATAATGAATGAATTGGATATAAATGTCATGAAGAAAAAGAAAAATTAATATTCTCATGTCCCAACATGCAATAATATTCTTTTTATAAGAACTCATATTCTTTCTCATTCTCAAGATCTAGCATATATAAATACATATATTCTTTGATATAATAAACAAACAGTTTGGTATATAGTAAATTAAGCGAGTAATATTCATGTAAACAGCAACAAAATCTAAAAAAGAAAAAGAAAAAACATATCAAAATGTATTCATCCCCCCGGGCTTGCCTCCTTCCAAATCGAAACACACACCCACCCCGACTAACAATTTGAATCGTACTCTTACACGGCAGTCTCACCTTTACCACATAAACATAGGCTGAATGGGACGAAACATTTAACACGGACAACACAACACAACACAAAGGTTAAGCTAGGTGAATACTAGCACGTTCATATATTTGTTTGTTACACTTTTATACGAAAAGAAGTGTATAACTTCAGCTCTCTATCTCGTATTCAGAGCGCTTTCTCTCCCTCTCTCTCTATGCATCTCTTCTTCTTCTTCTCTCTTTATATGATTTCTTTAATATGTTAAAAGCTATAATGACTTTTAGGTAAGTTTTGATTATTGTTGATTTTGTTATTATTATTATTTTTTTCTCGTTTTATCCCAAGTTTGATATTTTTCCCCCTAAATTTGTCACCTTCCTCTATTGGGTCTCTCTAGATATCTGTGTTGTTATGTGGTGCTGCTGCTTTCTTGGCTTGTTTTGTTTACGGTGTTGATAAAAATCTGTTGTTTAATTTGTTTGTTTGTGCAATGTGTCTTGCAGATTTTATTAAAACCAAATAGACGAAGCTGGAGGTATCTGATTTTTTGTTTTTAACGGTGTTATAGTAATAATGTTGTAATGTGGTCAATCCAATTCAAAACAGCTCTTTTTCGTCATCACCATCATCGTCTATTGCGTTCATTTTCCTTCCTTTCTACAAACAAAAAAACCCAGAAGAGTGTAATAAATAATGGATATGAATGATATTTGGGTCAATAAGTCAAGAATCCGGCAACTTCCCATATTGGAATTATCGTCACTTTGCATCAATTTGACACTTTGCTTGCTCTTCCTCTTCATTCACTCGGTGAGACGGATATTCGTATGTGTGGGTCGTGTTCGTTTCCTAAAAGATGACTCTTCCATCACCACCTCAAATCCCATCAGGCATACACTTGATGCTGAGGATGTACAGATTCGTAATTCCTTCAAATTCTCAGTTTTTAGCTGCTTCTATGTGTTACTGGTGCATCTTGTGTTGTTGGGTTTCGATGGGACTAGTTTAGTTAGACAGTATTTGCATGGAGACCCTAGTACTGTGGATTGGTCTCTTTTATGTTTTCCTGCTGCACAGTGTCTGGCTTGGCTCCTTTTAAGCCTCTCAACTCTTCACTGTAAGTGGAAGCTATCCGAGACATTCCCTCTCTTGTTGAGGGTTTGGTGGTTGCTGTCCTTTTTCATTTGTCTGTGTTCCTTGTATGCTGATGGAAGGGCATTCTTGAACAAACACTTGATAAAATCTTCCCAAGCCCATCTCCTGGCCAACCTTTTATCTGCACCTGCTCATGGCTTCCTATGTTTCATTGCCTTTAAGGGCGCTACTGGAATACGTGTTTCCAGGTCTGCTGATCATCTTCAGGACCCTTTGCTTCTTGAAGAAGAAACAGCTGGTCCTAGGGTTACACCTTATGGTGACGCTGGTTTGTTTAGTTTGGCCACTCTTTCTTGGCTTAACCCACTGCTTTCTGTTGGTGCTAAGAGGCCTTTAGAGCATAGGGACATTCCCCTTCTAGCTAAAAGAGACAGGGCTAAGTACAATTTTAAGGTTCTGAGATCAAATTGGGAGAAAATGAAGGCTGAGAGCCCTTCGCAACAGCCTTCTTTAGCTAGGGCAATTCTAAAATCATTCTGGAAGGAAGCTGCTCGAAACGCGGTTTTTGCTGGCATCAACACTGTGGTTTCATATGTAGGCCCCTTCATGATTAGTTATTTTGTTGATTACCTGGTGGATGGGGAGGCATTTCCACATGAAGGGTATGTTCTAGCTGGGACTTTCTTTGCTGCTAAGCTTGTAGAGACTTTGACTACGAGGCAATGGTATCTTGGCGTTGATATTCTGGGCATGCATGTGAGATCGGCTCTAACAGCTATGGTGTACCAGAAAGGCCTTAGGCTGTCTAGTGCTGCCAAGCAAAGCCACACCAGTGGGGAAATTGTTAACTATATGGCAGTTGATGTGCAGAGAGTGGGCGACTACTCTTGGTATCTCCATGACATATGGATGCTTCCCATGCAAATTGTTCTTGCCCTTGCCATCTTGTATAAGAATGTTGGGATTGCTTCAATTGCCACTTTGATTGCTACCGTTATCTCTATTATCGTGACGGTTCCAATTGCCAAGATTCAAGAAGACTATCAGGACAAACTAATGGCTGCCAAAGATGAGAGAATGAGGAAGACATCTGAATGTCTTAGAAATATGAGGATTCTTAAGTTGCAGGCTTGGGAGGAGAGATATCGAGCGAAGCTGGAGGAAATGCGATATGTGGAGTTCAAGTGGCTTCGAAAGGCACTCTACTCTCAGGCTTTTATTACATTCATCTTTTGGAGCTCCCCCATATTTGTTGCAGCAGTGACATTTGGCACTTCCATATTGTTTTCTACTCAGCTTACTGCCGGTAGTGTTCTTTCTGCCCTAGCAACCTTCAGGATCCTCCAAGAACCTCTTAGGAATTTTCCTGATCTTGTGTCGATGATAGCTCAGACAAAGGTTTCACTTGACCGGATTTCTGGATTCTTGCAAGAGGAGGAGTTGCAGGAAGATGCAACTGAAGTCCTGCCACGAGGGAGCACTGAGGTTTCTATTGAAATAACAGATGGTGAGTTTTGTTGGGATCCTTCCTCTCCAAGACCAACTCTATCAGGAATTCAATTGAAAGTGGAGAAGGGGATGCGTGTGGCTGTGTGCGGCATGGTTGGTTCAGGAAAGTCAAGTTTCCTGTCTTGCATTCTTGGAGAAATACCAAAACTTTCTGGTGACGTATGTCAATGCCATTGTTTTCTAGATGATCTTGTTCTGATTCAATGTGTTTTTTCCTAATTCCTGCATGTTTGTCTATTGCCAGGTCAGGATATGTGGCACTGCTGCTTATGTCTCGCAGTCAGCTTGGATACAGTCTGGAAATATTGAAGAAAATATTCTCTTTGGCAGTCCAGTAGATAAAGCAAGATATAAAAGTGTCATAAATGCTTGTTCGCTGAAGAAAGATTTGGAGCTTCTTGCTCATGGAGATCAGACAATTATTGGTGATAGAGGCATAAACTTAAGTGGTGGGCAGAAGCAGCGGGTGCAGCTCGCTAGGGCACTTTATCAAGATGCAGACATTTATCTACTTGATGATCCCTTTAGTGCTGTTGATGCGCATACTGGGTCAGAGTTATTCAAGGTTAGATATGATTAGACATTAGATTGTTATCCTTATCTCTCTTAAAGTGGACGGACCTTAATTTGTGATATGTCATGTAACTTCAGGAATACATTATGACAGCACTCACTACAAAGACAGTGATTTTTGTGACACATCAAGTTGAGTTTTTGCCTGCTGCGGACCTGATTCTGGTAAGGATTAGTTTCAAAGTATGAATTTCACCTCTCTATGCTTGGATACCATGTAGATAGGGCTTTAAGAAAGTTTGCGAACTCTTTTGTTGTTGTTGTTGTTATTTATTTATTTATTTTTTATATTATAAAACCATTTTGGTCCTGTTTTAGTTACATATAGGGTGTCTCTTACGAGGCTTGTATCTTTGTAAAACCACATTGGTTATGTTTTAATTACGTGTAGGGTATCTCTAAGGAAGTTTGTATCTTTGTAGGAATAGGTGGTTGTTTGAAAATGATTATATGCTTGTACCAACCCAATTTTCATGGCACTCTGTAATCTAATTAACTATTTCCCTGTTAATACTATATAATACTTACCAACTCACCAAAAAGAAAAAAATAGTAAATTGATTGCTGCTACTTTTCCTATTTACCATTGTTTATGCTTGTTTCTGCATGAATCAGCTGCCATAGAGCAATTTCTCATCTTCCACTTGCTATCCATGTTGGAAGAGGAGCATATGTTTCTTCCAAACTCAAACCAAAGCTCTTCTTGAACCTTTCAGACTTGGCTGTCACTTATGATTAACTGCTGCTCCTAAAGCTTCCGGACGATTTTCCCCTATTTTATGCAGAGGTTATTGGGGCTGTCAAGGCACTAGCAGTCTTGGTCCATGCCCATCTAAATGTTGAGGAGTCAACTTGATCATGGGTGGACAATGTGAATGCTTGGTTCAGTTTGTTTTTAACATATTGACTGTGATGCTTCATGCATTAGAAATTGTTTACCAGTTATTACTCTAAATTACAAAGGCCCATCATGTTATCAAAAGATGTAAATGCAAATGAAATACATGCAATACTCTTCCAGGCTACTTAAACCCCACGTAATCATTTCCACTGGTACAAACCATAGAACATGTCTTTGCAGAGGACACTGCTTCACTTATTGGAGTATCAGCAGCAAAGATTAACTCCCCAATCATTCTTTCACCTCCCACACCTCAAAAAGGAGGGGAAAAAAAAGAAAAGAATGAAAGAAAAGACAAAAAAGAGGATGCTTTATCAATCAATTTCTAGATTTTATCCCTGTGATATGAAGAGCTATCCTCTTATATATGTTGAAGCCGTGTTCATGTTACAATTTGGAAAGAAGAGTATTGAGTCCCGTTCACAGGTTGCATGATTAATTTTATCTAGCTTTTTTTTTAGGGTGGGGGGTGTGTGGAGGGGTAGGGAGGGGGGGAGATAATTCTGCGTTAATTTTATTGCTATCAACTGCGGGCTTTCTGTGATTGGAAACAAAATGAACATGCTCTTCTTATGAGATAATCTCCAATCTAATTTCTTTTCCAACAATTCAGGTTCTAAGGGAAGGTCGTATTATTCAAGCTGGGAAGTATGATGACCTTCTACAGGCAGGAACTGATTTCAAGACTCTGGTCTCGGCTCACCATGAAGCTATTGAAGCGATGGAGATACCAAATCTTTCATCAGAAGACTCGGATGAAAATTTGCCTTGTTCTATGTTACTCAGTAAAAAATGTGATTCTACTGGAAAGAACATTGATGCTTTGGCAAAGGAAGGGAATGATGGTGTATCTGCTACAGATCAAAAGGCAATTAAAGAAAAAAAGAAAGCCAAACGAGCAAGGAAAAAGCAGCTTGTTCAGGAAGAGGAAAGAGAAAGAGGAAGAGTTAGCATGAAGGTTTATTTGTCATACATGGCTGCTGCATACAAAGGCTTACTCATCCCACTCATAATTATTGCACAGGCATTGTTTCAATTTCTGCAAATCGGCAGTAGCTGGTGGATGGCTTGGGCAAATCCTCAAGCTGAAGGAGACAAACCTAAAGTCAGTCCAATGGCACTTTTAGTTGTTTATATGGCCCTTGCTTTTGGAAGTTCTTGGTTTATATTTGTTAGGGCTGTTCTGGTTGCCACATTTGGTTTAGCAGCAGCTCAAAAGATGTTTTTGAAGATGCTTTCTTGTGTTTTCCGAGCACCTATGTCATTCTTTGACTCAACACCAGCTGGAAGAATTTTGAATCGGGTATGTCTCTTGCAGCTATCGAGCATGTAAAAATCTTGTTCAAATCATACAACAGATACTTAGGCATCATTTTTCTTCCCTAGATTGATCATTGTTTCATGCTTAGAATATTATTAAATAGTGATTTTTTACAGGTGTCAATTGATCAAAGTGTAGTAGATCTTGATATCCCTTTTAGACTTGGTGGCTTTGCATCAACAACAATACAATTACTTGGCATTGTTTGTGTCATGTCAAAGGTGACATGGCAAGTTTTGCTTATGGTGATTCCTATGGCCGTGGCTTGCTTGTGGATGCAGGTAATAATGAGTCCTTTCTTCTAAAACATCTGTTTTAGTACTGGTGGTGCCTTCAAATGAATGAACAAACCAAAGAAAAATCATCCCCAACTCTTCAATTTTTTTTTTTTAATTTAAATTTATAGATTCTTCTTAATTATGGAAAGTTGAGCAGGAAATTAGCTAAGATGATTTCCTCTTTCTATATATTCTTTGATGTGCTTTGATTTTTCAAAGAAGAGAAAGTATCAACAATATGAACAAAAAAAAAAAAAAAGGATTCCCTGTAAGCTAAATATTAATTCTACAAAGTCATCAAAACTTGCATGAATCTTCTGGAATTGATTGTACTCTAAATTTCTTATGAAGCTTATAGGTTTGATTACAATATGAGATAGGCACTAGTCAAAATGATCAAATTGTACTATAATATAATTAGATGATATATTTTCCTCTGTAAGCTTCCTCAACCATGTAAGAAGTATAGATGGAGATGTATATATTGATTCAGATTTCACTAAGGTTATAGTAAACCCATGGAAGAGGGCTGATCATTGTCTTTCCCTCTGGAGGATAGAGTGTAGACAGTTGGTCAGTTTTCCTCTGCATAGGCTAGCTAAAGACATATGATTCTCATTCGCAGACCATGCTTTATATTTGATTGGAAAAATAATTGCAGAAATACTACATGGCTTCATCTCGAGAACTGGTTCGGATTGTAAGCATCCAGAAATCTCCCATCATCCATCTTTTTGGAGAATCAATTGCTGGAGCAGCTACTATAAGGGGCTTTGGACAAGAAAAGAGATTTATGAAAAAGAACCTTTATCTTCTGGATTGTTTTGCTCGCCCATTTTTCTATAGCATTGCAGCGATTGAGTGGCTTTGCCTCCGGATGGAATTACTTTCAACCTTTGTATTTGCTTTCTGCATGATCTTGCTCGTCAGCTTTCCCAATGGAACTATCGATCCTAGTAAGTAAAAATTCTCCTACCTCTCAATCTATTAAAAAGGATTTAATAAAAAAGATCTCTAGAATTCGCTACCCCTATATTGCAATTAAGTGAAAAAAGAGAGCTGTTTTTGCGACTATGTTAATTGAAGGTGCATTGTTGGTGCTTCCTAGGTTTGCTTTTCTCATCCGATTTTAGGTTCTTGGAATTTTTAAGAGGAATATTGAAAGGAAAATGTCAATGAGTAGTCCAGGCACTTGTTACGGGCCAAAAGAGGAAACTGCTATGCCTTTTATGTAATTACATTTTTGAGAAGTGTGTAATCATTATTGAAATGTGAAACGTTTTTTCTGTTGGCTTTTTATCTGATGCCTAAGGGACATCAGTTAATGGGACCCATATTAAAAGTGCAAATTTATGATGAGTTTTCCCCCTTGTTTTTGGGCTTCCTTACAGCTTACAAGTATGGACTATTGAGTAAATTGGATTTCCATATTATCAAGCAATTCTAATTACAGAGTTGGAACTATCATGCGATTGCTTTCAGTAGAAATTGTGATGAAAATGAAAGCATGATTATGCATTTATAAAATCAGTAATTACGGTTGTGTTGTTTGATTGGTCCCATGTTCTTTCTAATGGTTCTTCTTTACAGGCATGGCTGGCCTTGCAGTGACATATGGGCTAAATATGAATGCTCGCCTGTCACGATGGATACTCAGCTTTTGCAAGCTTGAGAATAAAATAATTTCCATAGAGAGGATATATCAGTATTGTCGAATTCCCAGTGAAGCTCCTCTAATTGTAGAGAGAAGTCGCCCTGCTTTATCATGGCCAGAGCAGGGGACTATTGAACTGATTGACTTAAAGGTACTGATTTGATCAATGTTGTCATGCATTTCTCCATTAGCAGAGCGAGTGATATCATGTGCACATGTTCAGACTAGTACAATACTTTTCACTTTGTTTTGCACCTTAAGCATAGCATAGTTGTTAAGTTAAAGATTTTATTTTATCAGAATCAAACAACTCCTCACAGCTACATAACTTTAGGTCGACTGGATGGGAACTCCAGAAAACATGTAAATAAGGTTGCTAAATTTGCACTGAGGTTATCCTTGCTATCAAAATTACAGCATATATTTTACATGTATCATTAAGATTTATTCCTTCCAATATTTGAGGATGGAAGTCGTTAATTTCCATCAGATATTAAACAATGGTTGTCATAGTGGCTGTTTTTATTTCTTTCTTTGTTTCTTTATTTGTTTTTTACTAAAGGTATCTAACTTTTAACATTCTTGGAATATAAGCACCAATATAGTCCTTTGGGAACAATTTTGAACATGTTTTCTAGAAAATTTCATCTTTAGGTTTTGGTGGCTGATTGTGAAAGTTGGCTACATGAAATAACAGCTTCAAAAAGTTTGTATACACAAATACGAGCCTTATTTTGTAACTCCTGTAACTATGTGGTATTGCATCAACAGCAAGGCATTAGCACCAAGAATTATGGCCTCCAGCTTATCATTTTCTTGTCAACACCACTACTATGCAATTTTGCATTGATAGCACAGCTATTATGGCTTCCAGCTTATTATTTTCTTGTTAACACCACTACTATGCAATTTTTCATTGATAGCACAGCTATAGCCCTAACACCTCTAAAATTGTTAGTTGATTCCAAATTCTTGAATAGTTTTCTACTGAATTGAAAAATTTTCAGGTACTTTTCTTAGTTTCTGTAACTATCAACAATGATCATTTTTCATCTTTCACGTCTGTTTCATTAAAGCCCATGAAATGAAGCTATTTTCAATGTAATTATTTTCTCAAAATAAATTATTCTTTTAGGTTGCTATAATCATTTGTGTCTGCTTTGAGACTATAGAAATCCCATAAAAGAAACCTAAGAAGATGAAGATGCTCATGTCTTTTCATTCACAATAACTGATTTTCATGCTGAAATTATATTTGATTTTTTTCCCAACTAATTGAAACATGACCACTTTAGGATATATTTTATGTGGACATTGCTTATTTTATGAAAGTTATTTCTATTAGAGGCAAGTAATTCTCCCTATAACTTGTCTTCTTTTGTCTTTTATTATTTGTTATTACATGGCTGATATACTTTAGGAGCTTGACTATTTGAGGCTGTTCAGTTTTTGCATGGCAGATATCTGTGGGGGTTGGTTGCAAATGTACATTTTTTTTTTAATAATTACGTTCTTGGGAAGAACCACTTCATGTATTCTTGCTGTTTCTCAGGATAGTACTTTTGCATTTATGTTTAAAAAATAGTGATTCTCAGAGTCTTAAGATACATCTTTCTAATGATAATTAACTTTCCACACTGTAATCTGCATGATGATATTAAATGGAGGTTCTTGGATTACCAAAAAAATTGAAGGTTTTTTCTTTTTTCTTTTCTGTTTAGGCAATTCATATTCTTCTAATTTCTAAACTAGGTTAAAGCATGAATTTGGTCACTAGATTCTGATAAGGATCACTTGTCCATTTTCTAGGTTCGCTACAAGGAAAATCTTCCCTTGGTGCTTCAAGATGTAACCTGCACATTTCCTGGTGGTAAAAAAATTGGGATTGTAGGGCGTACTGGAAGTGGTAAATCAACATTAATTCAGGCATTATTTCGATTGATCGAACCTGCAGGTGGGAAAATTGTAATAGACAATATTGATATATCAACTGTTGGCCTCCATGATCTTCGTGGTCGGTTGAGTATCATACCCCAGGATCCTACCTTATTTGAAGGAAGTATTAGGGGCAATCTTGATCCCCTTGATGAGCACTCAGATCTTGAAATTTGGCAGGTTAATCTTTTTGCTTGGTGTTCTTCTCATCTACTTTGGGAATGAATCTATCATCCATTTTGTGAATGTCCTTAAACAGTTTGAAGATCTTTTTGGTAAACTGATTCTAGTCCTGAAAATTTTGTCTTCTTAAATTGGCATTGACCTAGTATCGGCCAAAATACATGATATCCAGGCCCATGCAACAGCTATGCATGTGGTAACTCCCAATAATGCTTGAATCTTTGCACTGCACATATGAGATATTTATAACAATGTGTTTATTGCAAATTTTATTTTTATTTTTATTTTATTTATTTATTAATTTTCAATGCAGGCGCTGGATAAATGTCAGTTAGGGGGGGTAGTGCGTGAGAAAGAGCAAAAGCTGGATACACCTGGTACGTATAGAAGCTATTATATGCCAAATGGCAAATATTTTCCGTCTTTCAAGTTGGTTTTACCCTGACTATCTTATTCTGGTTACAAATTTTCAGTGCTGGAGAATGGAGATAATTGGAGTGTAGGGCAAAGGCAGTTGGTTTCCTTGGGCCGAGCATTGCTTAAACAGGCCAGAATACTTGTACTTGATGAAGCAACTGCATCAGTTGATACAGCCACTGACAATCTCATTCAGGGGATCATTCGAACAGAATTCAAGGATTGCACTGTATGCACAATTGCGCATCGCATTCCTACTGTTATCGACAGTGATCTGGTTTTAGTCCTCAGTGACGGTATGTGTAGTTCTTTGTAATCATCTTTATTTAAGATTTCCATTACAACATAATCTTTTGATTGAAGATCCTAACAGATTTAAAATTGCCAAAACCTAAATGTAGGTAGAAACTTGAAAATCCCTGTGTCTAATGAGAAATTTTGAGTTATTTATTTTGGATCGAAAAATCAGCTATTGAGTTGGATTAAAATTGCCAAAACCTAAATGTAGGGTATTGAAAGCGTTGAATAGCATGGTAGTCCACAAATGGTACTCCAAGCTGACTGATTCTTTGAGGATCATGAATGACAGTTACGCATGTTAGTTGTTCCTGATTTTGTAAAAAAAGCTGTGAACATGTTTGAAGTTCTAAACTTAAGTTGGTCTTTTCTTCTTAAGAAGGTTTATGACTTCCCATCTTTTGATAAGAAGGGTACAGTAGTAATAGGAAGGGAAAACAGAGATACTTTGCCATGGTAAGTCACCTAAAGCTCCCTATCCTATGCACTCCTATGATAATACTTTATATATATAATTGACTTTCTAAAACTTGATACCAGCGAAAGATCACATGAAATTAGTGCCATAATTTATATTTCTTTTTTTATTCCACATCTCGTATTTACAAATGAGTTTGTACTGCTCATAGATGGATAATCACTGAATCTTCTATTTTATAATGAACAGAGCAGGACAGCTAGCAAGTAAGCTCTATACTTGAAAATGACATTGAACTTTTTGTCTGGAAAGATGAAAGAACTGATGATTTATTTCTTTTTAACCCCATATCATATGCCTATATGATAAAAGTTGGTTTTGTTGCAAAATCACAGCTTCTTCTGTAGCACTAGTGCATTTAGGTGGGTAGAAGCGATGGTACCCATGAACAGTCTCATAAAAGCACTTTTCCTTTCTTTGACAGGGCGAGTAACAGAATTTGATACACCAGCACGACTATTAGAGAACAGATCATCCATGTTTCTGAAGTTGGTGACTGAGTATTCAACAAGGTCAAGTGGCATACCAGATACTTGAAATGTGAGGGGATGGCTGGGTACCATGGAGCCTGAGAGCAGAGGGAATATAGAAGCTGCCTGGTAAATTTCGGCTGCTGCAGTTGCATTTCACTGATTGGGAGTTCATGGATGGATGGAAGTATCCGCCTTTCCAATCAAAATTGGACCCGATGATCGTTTCAGCAAAATGGGCCATGTATCAACTCATTCATTATTTGCACAAGTGGTGGAATTCATGCCACATTGTTGCTATTCAGCAAAGGACAATAAGGAAGGCTGACGCTCCGTAATAATTAAACACAATGGGGAATCGCGTCAGGGGAATGAGGTGTAGATATTTATTCCAAGCTAAGCAATAAAGGTGTTACATTGATAAAAATTTTCCATTTTAGCTAGGAAATTTTGTAGGATCAGGTAGAGGACGATGTCCATTATGCTTCTAGTTTCGGAAATCAATTCATCTATAGCTTCCACGCAAAGATCGATTCAGCTGGATTTTGATCTTCATCTAGTTATTTGATATTGACTTCTGCATCTATTATATTCTCTTAATTTAGTTAACAATGATGTTGTCAAGTGCCTATCAGCTTTTCTCTATTCAATAATATGGAAAGTTTCTAGATTTAGAATGCAGTAGGAATTTTTTCTTTTTAAAATTTAGATCTGAAGTTTAAGGTTGTTAAATATCGTATCTAGTTAAATTTTTGCTTGCATAGGAGTGGATTTATCAAACGTACATTCACATTCCCTTGTGTAAACTGGTTGTTGCAGTCACACGCCAGTTCTAACCATCGGAAAGTCATCCTTCCTTAAATTGCATCTAATTAGACTGAAATGGTAGATGTTGAACTGTTTCTTGAGTACAAAAAGAGATGATTTTGCTTAGGCATGAAATCTAAATTCTAAAGGAATTTCCAAACCTGACCATTTACTATGTAACTCTATCTTGTATTCCCTTGATCTCTCACTTGGCCATGGAGGTCAATCTTCTAGTGCAGTTGAACGGATAAGGATTGTCTAGCATAGCTTGTACCTCCTGATCTGATAACAAATGGTTGTCAAGTGCTAAATTCTAAATTCCCATCTTCTTATCTAACACACCCTTTATTTTTAGACCTTTGAGAGGAGGATCCACTACTTGAAAGGCTACAGTAATTCTTAACAGGGCTACTGTTCCGATCTATTTCACTGCTAGTAGCCTTTGACATTGTGTGCCTTCATGAGCAGGTCTAAACTTTTGTATCAACAACTTCTTGCACTCTTGCCAGTCCGCTATTGGCCTTCGCCCTTCTACCTAATGAAACCAAGTCAACGCGTCTTTTTCCAAGTTCATTCCAACAAGCTCCATCTTCTCAGCTTTCGAGAATCTCCCCACCGAGAAGAATCGTTCGACTCAATATATCCACCCATCCGGATCACCTCCCCCGAAAATGGGCATCTCGATCCTTCTAGTTCGACAATCCCGTCGAATCTCACTATTGCGCACAAACCCTAAAGGTGGGTCGTTGCGGTACCTTGAGTCATTTCGTAAATCATTGCTCTCAAACTGCCCGTCTATTTCAATCGAATCTTTTCCTAGTTCTTTTCTACGATTGAGTTTAGGTCGAGTTTCTTCGGTTCGGTTCATCACCGCACCTTCCACACCATCATTTTTCTTCCATGTTTGCAAAACCGACAGCATCATGCTTTTCATTACTAACTTCAGGTGATCACACATTTCTTGGTTAGAACGATCAATTTGCCTCTGAAACTCCTGGTGAACTTGACTAATTGCTCTCTGAACCTCTTCCCTATCGTTTCGCCTTTCTTCACGAAAAAGTTTCAAATCCTTTTCAATCCCTTCTATCCGGTTGTCAGCCTTATTAGCAACCATCTCCGAGGATTGGTGGCTCTAATACCAAATGATAGGATCCCGGATACAAGTAAGAATCCAACGATTTTTATTAACCAAAGGAAACAAGGAGTTACAATGTTGTTTCTGGTTTCGAGGACCAAAACCTCCAGCCTAGGGCTCAATCACTTTGATTTTTCTCTACTCTTTCTGATTAACATTCTCTCTTTTATACTAAGTATCTATTGCTAACAAATTTAGTTTTCCTAACAACCTGATGGTTGGTTGTTAGCAACCACCTCTAACCGACTAAAACAATTTAACTAAATCTACCCTTATTATTATTTTTATTGCTGACCTGCCCTCCTTTGATTATGCCTAACATAGACTTGGGTTATTTTGGGTCTATCATTACTTCCCCCCATAAGGTTCACCTTGTCCTCAAGGTGAAACTCAGGAAACTTGACAGCAATATCATCAAAAATTTCCCAAGTTACTTCAGAAGTAGAGAGGCCCATCCATTGTATCAAAACTTCCAATCCTGGACCAGGAGAGAGATTGCGAATTGCAAGTAATGCGACCGGCTTAACTTGCATAATGTCTGGGATGATCAACTGGTCTGGAACATTTGTAGCAATGTCAGTAGGGCCCAAAACCTTGCGAAGTTGAGAGACATGAAAGACTGAATGTATCCTGGCTGCTGAAGGTAATTGTAGTTGATATGCCACTGTTGATATGGTATTGTGGTTTATAGCTATAAGTGTCTTAAGTTTTGCATTCTAATCGAGTGTTAGATTGTAAGGTGGAATTATCACTTCCCAATTATCTTGTGCTGTGACGTTTGGCATGATAAAAACCCATCATTTATGTTATTCGTGACATATATGAATTAAGTCATAAGTTTGATTGGACTCATCTGTGCTAAACTATACTAGGTTATTCTTATAAATGAAATCCTACCTATATGACTTCGTTACAATGCCAGATCATCATTCACAAAAAGGAGAAGTAGCAATCCTTACATATCGTAGAAATGGTGATGGTGACCATTGTAGGGCAATCCTTGATTTTATAATGTGACTAATAACCATGAATTAATTGTCAATCTAAAGAGTTATCATAAGCATATTATCTACTGGATGGAGTACAAGCTCAAACATATATAGGGTATACGGAAAGCGTAAGAGCAATATTTCATAAGCAAAGGTTACATAAAAATGGAGTTGTCCAACTCAACCTAGGTACGGTTTGATTTGGTTTGCATTTATGCTGCACTAAACAAAAATAATTTTACATAATTTAAATGTTTTCTTTTGCCTACCACGAATTTTAAAGTTTTATGTTTATATTGGATATTGTTGTTCCTCACTATTTACATTTTAGAAGCATCAAGCCTCACTCGATATACAATGATTTTATCTTTATAAATGTACTATCATTGGCCAATTAATTACATTTGCCTCTTCGAATTCAGCAAATTAATCCAATGGGCTTTGAAGCATGCACGAGGCTACCCCTTCCTCTTCCAGGAATTACAACCTTCACAACAGTTATTTCTCTCAAATTTATGAATCCTTCAACCCAACACACTAAGACATGTTCATTTTATCATCAAGCATTTAACATGTCATTTATAAACACATTTCTACGACATCTATTGAAACATAAATTTAGATCAGGTTAAAACCTTTGTATAATATCAATTGTAGTTAATTTAGTATAACTTACACAATATAAAGTTAAGACATATATACATATACATATACATATATATACATACGCGCACACATATGGTATCATATACTAAAACAACTAAGTCTAGAATCCTACCATACTAAATCAATAAATAGATTATGTACACTTGCATGAGTAATTCAGGCTCGTTTAGTATGATAACAACTACTTTTTTAACTATGCCAATTGTGTCATATATGAATGAATTGAAGTCTCATGACTTAAATCTGTGTCTCCTGGGACAGAACTACAATAATTTATTTCTATAAACGAAATCCTGCTTACACAATCCTATTACAACACAAGATCATCATTCACAAAGTAGAGAACTAGAAATTAGTACATAACAGATATGGTGGCGTTGGACATAGCATTAAATCTTAAATATCGAATCCTTTCCATATCCATTTTCATTCCCATCAGAATCGGTTCAGAACTCTTAAACAATAGTAGATTAATGATCCGACCTTTTGACCATACTCCAACGTTAACTCTTCCTCTTCCAAGAATTATTGTAACCTTTACTAATTACATTCATTCCCTCCATGCCTATATAAATCCACAATCACCATGACATCCATAACTCGGGCTCATAGTTTCCTCCCTTCTTCCATCACCCGAAACCGAAATGGCTTCATCTCTTGCCAGCAATATTTACCTCAGCACCATCCTGATGCTCTTTATGGCTAATCCTCTCTTATCACCAATAATGGCAGCCTCAGCACATCCCGTTCGAGGGAGCACAAATTTGCCGAGCCTTGCAGCCCGGCTTAAGCTGGAAAACAAGGACGCATACTCACCCGACTGCTGGGGATCGATGTTTCAGCTCCAAGCCTGCACTGGAGAGGTCATCACCTTCTTTCTAAATGGAGAGACATACCTTGGTCCGAGCTGCTGCCATGCTATAAGGGTCACACAGCATGAATGTTGGCCAAACTTGCTTGAAACACTCGGCTTCACAACCCAGGAGGGCGATATACTTGAAGGCTACTGTGATGGGGAAGCAGTAGAAAATAGTTCCCCTCCACCTCCTACATTCATCGCCGAACCCAACTAATAAGGACAGTCGTATTCGGGCTTTGTTTGGCAGAGTTTTTGTTATCTATAGCGGGCCCGGAGTCTGGACTATCATTTAGTATTTCGTAAGTTTGGGTGTTTTGTGTCGTGTCTAGTCGAGTCGAGTCTCTAGTTAAAAGAGTTTGCATCTATTTCCTTGTCAGTGATGGGATGCAGTTGTTATTTTGCTTATTTCTTGCATGGAGTTCATAAACTGAAATGACCTCAATACTTCATGCAATTTCCTAGTCTTGTTCGCTTAGAGAAGTTCGAACCAAGAAATAAATACACCAATCTTAATAACAAAGGAAATGGAAATGAAATTTGAATTTTTTTGGTTGAAATAAAAATTTTTAGTTCATTGACATACCATTACGAAAAGGTTAAAGTTACTTTACCCCAGTAACATTGTCATAATTTTAGTTTCTTTTACTAATCGATAACCATAAATAATAGGGTAATGAGAAGAGTCTGCGCCCATAAATACACCAAACAATTCCTAGTAGTTTACGTACAAAGTACAAGAAACATTACTTCCTAAGAAATAAACATTCCATAAACCACTATCTTTTAATTATAATAAAAAAAAGGATTCAAATTTAATCTATTTCATTAAAGTAAATCATAAGGGTTTTAACGATTGGATTTTCATTTTGTCCACCCTAAACAAAATTAATTGCACAAAACTCTAAACAAAATTAGTTGTACATAACTTTTAAGTTGCATTCCAAAGTTTTATGCTGATGTTGGATATCATTGTGTATTCCTTCCTCTTTACTTTTATACTACTCATTTAACTTGAATTAGAGGACGGCATTAATCATCTCTTGCTATACAATGATTTTATCAAATAACTTGCCTCTTTGAATTCAGCTAATTAATCAAATCGCCTTGGAAACATTGCACGACCATAGTCAATTAATTTATTATTTTTTTGGTTAGTCTTGAAGTAACAACAAAAATGATAAAAAAGTTGATTTCACAACTATATCACGATATCTTAGTATATAAACACACAAAATTGTATGTATAAAGATAAATTAGAATGAGGGGAGAATGGTTCATTCCTCCCTAGTTTCTTTATAATGTTGATTGGTTGTGTATTTTGCAAATACTTGAAAAAGTGTAAAAAGACAATCATAGTCACCCTCCCTCATTGGGTCTCTCCTAGTTTTATGCCATTTTTTTAGGAGAAGAAAACAACTATATATTTTTTTTACCTAATTCCTAGCTAACTTTTTGTGTAGGGTTTGTTTTCCAAGGAGACATTAAAGTTCCTTTGCTAGATGGTGTGAGTGGCATTTGGCTAAATGGTGGTTGTCCATCAATTTTTTATCATATTTTGATTTTCTAAAGGCCAATTAACATTTATTAGAACTTTAAGGTTAAGTTTGCTTAAATGTACTCCTATGATGGATGACCTCCTAGAAGGTAATGCATCATAAGAGAAAACTATGTGGTGTATCTCACCAAAGCGAATAATAACTCGAAATATAGAGTTTTAGCCATTACAAATAATATTAGTACTAACCCTTTACTAGTAGGTGTATGATTAAAAAAAGAAGCAAGACAAAAGCTAGTACACCTATTTCTACCTAATCTTGAATCATTGAGCGATATAAAGATGGCTAAGAGTGTCTCCAAGGCACAACTCTAAGTGAGCTGCTAAGATAACATGACCTCTATAGAAGATAGGCTGACAAGAGGATTAGTCTTAATTGTAAAGTGATATGGCAAGGACATCTCAATTTTTAGGGAGGATTGTAATATCCCTTAAATGGAGTGTGATGAAGTTCTTAAACATCAAGGCTCCTTTTGTATAACAATATGATGTTCATTATAACTTCAAGGTTGAACATACTCAATAAAGAATACCACCACCATGAGTGATCCCATAGGAAGTGCACTAAAGAGATAATCATTAGGCATATTATGTTAAAGTGGACAAGACCTTGATGTATAGAGTTCCATTTGTTAAAATTGGTATAAAACTTGGACACCAATTAATAGGTGTAAGGTGTGGGGATGAACCAAGTTAAAATGTGGTGAGCCAATTTCGATCTAATCTTAAATCAAAGAGTAGTCCAAAAAAGGTGGGGTGTTTGCTAAGAAAAGGATAAGAATTGGGCCTAATCAGAAGTGTAACAAGAATGAATCAAACCACACAATGAGAAAGGGGGAAGAATTGGGCCCAATCATAAAGTGATGTAACGAGGACATCATGTGCTCATCATGTATTAAAAGAGAGAAGATTGTAATATGCATTAAATAGTGTGATGAAACTCTTAAATTTGAGGCTTCTTTTAGTTTGGAGTTCATCGTATTTTCAAGGTTAAATGTGCTCAAAGCAAAGTACCTCAGGATAGGTGACCTTTTCAGAGGTGGTTCCACCAAAGGGAAGAGCCATGAGGTGTATCAATCCAAAGTAGGCTATACCTTGATGTTTGAAGTTTCATTTATGACATGTAATCTTTAGTTATTGTTGTTACTAGTTGTTGATCAATTTTAGTAAATTTTGAGTTTTTTCTTGAAGTTGGAAGAATGGAGTTAGGAAGGATTGATTTTGTTATTAATTTTTTAGTTGGAAGAATGAAATTAATTCATCGAGTTGGTTGATATTCCTAGTGGTAGTTAACCACTTTAGCCATATGATTGAGTGGGGATTGTCCTTGGGAAGCTAGGGAAGACCTTAATCCACTACTATGCCTTTCAATTTCTAGAGTTAAAATTGCAATCTTAAATATATCTATATTTTAAATTCTGCTTCAATTCAATTCAAATTCAAATTCAATTTACAGCTTGATGGAAAACGTTAACCGGATGCTATGCATATAGGAAACTTCCATCCTGCGGGACAAAGGAGGCTGACTATATGCTTTATGGGACATGGGACCATGTGGATGCGTGCGAGTCCTCGCTCTAGGCACTAGTGACTGATCCACAAGACCAGACCAAATCGGTGGACATAGAGATTTATAATATTATACTAATATGATTGCTTGATTGATGATTTCATATTGATATATAATATTAGTCTCTCTCTCTCCAATAATAGGATGGGCAGCGCAGTTATACTGCTTAGCAAGCACAAGCAGGCGCTTGGTTCGTCCCTTCACATGCCAATCCACTCCATCACCACATTCTCGCGCATTTACTTACTATTTTATGAGGATAAACTAAACTATTTCACATGCTTGCATGTGAAGAAACAGCCATGCCCTTTTTACTTTTACTTCTTCTTTTTTTTCCTTTCCTCCCCTTTCTTTTATTTAAAAAATAGTTTGTGATTTTGCTTCATCATCCCTTTTGTACTATTTTATTCGGTAGACTTGGGCGGCACCTAGACTATGAAAATGTGGAGCCAACACCAGCCTTCCTAGGTGATGAGGTCAAGCACTATTTGTTTGCTTGTAGCCTAAATTTTTTACTTTTTTTCTATGAGATTCTCTTGCTCATGATCTATTCATTGAAATTCACATTATGTTAACTCTTATGAACATCCTATAAATTTCTGATTTTTTCACTGATTGATGGAATCATGTAAGGTTTTGGCCCATCATCCCAATGCGATCGAATTAATCTCTATTTATTTGTAATCTTTTTTTAGTGGCTTCAGAGATAAGGTGAATTTAGAACTTGTCTCCTGCAAACCAAGTCTAAGTTAGACCTAACTTTAATGGATGCTAATTATTATTGTTGTTATTATTAATATTTTGGGTGATATGAATGTTAATTATTCCATATGAGCAATTTATTTATTTTCTTAAAAATCTTCCTAACTAGAGTATACTGATTTAAGATTTATTTAGTGAAGCCAAAAAAAATAAAACTAAAATTTTAGCTAATATGGTCTTTCAAATAATTGGAAGAGGATACTAATCATGATCTTCACTAATTTTATGTTTTAATACTTCCTATTCTTCCTTGATTAATAGCCTTTTCATCTTCACTTTATCACTCCAATGGCCCATACTCTAAAATACATTAATAGGAAACCTTAGTTGATGAGGGCTTGATCATGCAAGTTTATCAAGTTTTGTGTTAACAAATAAGCCCTAGATCAAACACATATGACAAAAACCATTGGGGCTTTATCCAAATGGATAGCAATTAGCACCTATATGCATACAAACCTAGGCACCTAGCCTCGTCCATTTTGGCTGTGCCTTGATAACTTTTGTCAAAGGTCCCGACCCTAGCTGGAATGCAAAAGGGATACGATGGGAATCAAACCTCTAAACCCAGCATTAGGAAGCCTACTTAAACCAAATGGAATCCAAACATTCACATTTTATCTTTATTTATTTTATAATAATTGTTTTTACATTTTAGCAGGTACATTTTTATTAGTTTTTACAAGAAGACGATCAAGCACAATAGCAATTGATTTGTGAATGGATCACGGTCCATTATGAACTAAATTGAACCTACAAAGACAAGAGAAACTAGCCTTCATTTCATTTACATTTCACTTGAGAAAAACCGGCCATCTTCACTTCTTTTTCACATGGAGAATCGGTTCTTCGAGTGACTCATAGGACTGGTTTTTTACTATTTAGCATTATTGTAATTTCCTTATTTAGAGTAAGGTATAAATACTTGCTAATTAGGTTTTGTAAGAGACTTTTGACACATCATTTTTCAGATATTGAAAACTGTGAGGGACACTTCCTTTCACGCTATTTGCTATTATTATTTCTTCTTAAAGTGTAGCGAGTGGGATTTGATCCTTGCTATGTGTAATATCAACAACATCAAATCCATCATAATTCCAACTAGTGAGTAATATTTGGTGAGGAATTAGTTCTTATTTTTCTACCCTTTTTCACACCATTTTAGGTTTCATGACATTTTGATCGTGTATCATTCAATTGGATCCTCATTTGCATTTGTGAACTTGTAATTGGTCTTGAGCACATCAAAATAATTACAAAATAGTAAATATACTTTTAAAACTATTGGTTAGAAATGAATAAATGTAGGAAGTTTTTTTAAGTATAGATTTAATTTTTTGTAACTTTTAAAATTTTATACATACTTTTCAAACATTTGCTAATACCTCACATCATCAATAAAAGGACTATATATATGGCAACAATTTTAAAGTTTTTAATAATGATTTTAGGTATATATATATATATATATATACTTTTAAAAAAAAATTAGTAGATCAAAAAACGTTTTATAAATTAATAGAATCTGTACATACCTAATTAATAAATTTTTACATATATTTACAACTTAATAGAACGAAACTTTTTTTTTTTTTAAGTACAAAGACAGCTTGCAACATATTGGTTGATCGCCAACAAGCTGGAAGTAGTTATATCTCTCATGTATTGAGTTTTTCTAATTCATCTATAGACATCCAAAAAGCCTCTTATGGGAATTGAAACAAGAAATTCCATCTCATAATGGAAATACTCCAAATCCGTAAAATGTTTCTAAGTAAATAGAAAAAGGAAAATATTAATAGGTGATTTGAGTACTTGCTATAATATCAAATAAAGTAATATATTTTTAAATTTATCTTTTTTTTTCAGTAAAAGTATATAAATAATATTAGAACAAATGTAAAAATAAAATAAAATATTAAGTGTTTTGCAGCATAAGTTCACAAACCAATAGAAAAAAGGTAAAATATAAATCATAACCGCTTTTCTTTTTAAAATGAAATAAATAGGAAATAGAAAAATTATATATTAAAAATCACTATTATCTTTAAGTAAACAGCCATTAATTATTAAATGTGATCCGGCAATATGGAGAAAGTGGAGATGTGGACATGGATATGTAAAATGAATCACAAAATTATGCTAATTTGCAGTACACATGGGTAGATTAACATCATTTTTCACCATTGATGACCCAATAAAATATACGATCTGTCATGTGCGTTTGATCTACGGCCTAATATAATATTGCAGCCTCAGGACATTTGGGTTCCTTCTTCAATCGATAAGGCTTGCAATTGGTGGATCCTTTCGAAAATAGAAAAAGATGAAGGAAAAGGTTGTCTGGTTACTTTATTAATGGGGAAAACACAAACAAGATCCAGCTTTTCATTTTTTACCTAGCAAAGGCATTGATCTAATGTAGACCTGTTACATGATTCCTACAAGACATCCCTTTTCATTCTTAGAAGTTACCCTTTGATGGTGTCCAAAGGATTTAATAATGAAACTAATCATCTCATCATGCAGCTTCTTTCACCAACCCTCTTGACTCTTGAGCTCTTCTTCTTCTTCTTTTTTTTTTTTTTTTTTTGCTAGATAATTATAAATATGTCCTCAAAACTATTGTTTATGTGTGGATATCCTAAACTACTAGTAAAGTTCTCAAAGCTTACATTCACCTTGTATCTATCAAGGTTTTGTAACTTTAGCTAGTCTCAATGTGATTCATTTTGTAACCACAAACATTAATAACCTTTCTTTCTCGAGTAAACTCCTATGGTTAGAGGATATCTATTTAAATTTTCCTTATCAACTAGAAGAGAGATGTATCTTTATCTATAGGTCTTTTTCTCTTTTAATTTCTAACATAGCCTAGTAGTAGGAGAGTGAATAAATTCTATTCAATTATGGATTGAGTTATCAACTCCACAACTTTATTCATATGTTTTTACCTACTTATAATAAATGGAATTTATTTATGAGTTTCTATGATTAAAAAAAAAATTACATACCCAAATACACTATCCTCTTTTATAGAGTATGTAATCAAGATATTAAAAATTGAACAAAGCTTAATGAATTCTCATAACGTACTCATACACAAAGCCTAAAATTACATAATGCAAAAGGGGTGAAAAAAAAAAAAATCAATGTCAAACTCAAAGAAGAATGGCACCTCCTTCTGATATTGCTGGTTGCACGATTAAAAAAAAAAAATTATTACAGTGAATGAAATGACCCCAACATGCGGTATTGCAGTGGATGTGGTAAGAATATTGGGTGGCAGTAGAAAGAGACAGGCAATGCAGAGATCTAGCTTAATACAAACAATATAAATTACTAAATTTTCAGAATAAATTATAAATATATCTATAAAACTATTGATCAACTACACACAAATAACAAACCCTCAGAGAAATAAAAAAAAAAAAGAAAAAGAAAAAGAAAAAAGAAAACATGTATATATTTTTTCATAACTTTTAAAAATAAATATTTAACTCGTTTATTATATACTTTAAATCATTCTATTTTTAATCATGATTTTAGGAGCATAGGCAATGGTTGAGAGGGAAAATGTATATTTTTAAAAGTTATAGGAGAGCTAAAAGCATAATTCAAAAGTCGATGAAGTCAATATTACCCATATCTCAAGAAAATCAAGTGACTCAATTTCAGTTGACTATCTAGTACAACAGAAGAGGAAAGAAGTGCATCGGTGAGCAAGTAAAGAAAACACATTCTTCCCATGTTTCATGTCGGGGAAGTTTCCAATAAGTCCAAGGATTACCTGTCATTAGTTGCTGATTAACAGCTGTTTCAGAATCCAAGTCCTCACGAGCTAGAGCAATTAAACTTTTTTAATCCATATTTTAAAACACAGACTAACCACTCCTGCGCCTTGACTTTGCTTTAACATTGACACTACCACTCCATATTCTACAACCATAAGCCCAGTTTCTTGCCACTTACGCTTTGTTTCTCATACAACACTCAGCTTCACTACCTCACGATCCAATTCCTCCTAAATGTTCTTATCATGACTATCATGAAAAGAGACTAGCCGGATTCAGAAGGAGCATTATTTCCGGCTGTTTGAACGGGGAAGCTATGAAATCCCTTTTGTTCAGCACCCAACAGCTGCTTCTCTTCTCTTGTTTTCACTTAGTTTTGGGATTGGCATTGGGGGATGAAGTATCGGCTTTGCTATCGATCAAAGCCAGTCTCATCGATCCCTTAAACAGCCTGCAAGATTGGAAGTTGCAAGAAAATGTAAATGGCCAGCATTCGTCTCACTGCAATTGGACCGGGATTGGCTGCAATTCTGAAGGAGCAGTGGAGCAACTTGATCTTTCACATATGAATCTAACGGGAAATATATCAGACGATATCCAGAAATTGCAAAGTCTTTCATCTCTCAACATATGTGGCAACAGCTTCTCAACTTTCCCACTAGCCTTATTGAACATTACGACTATGAAGAGTGTCGACATCAGCCAGAATTACTTTATAGATTTCCCAGATGGATTTGGACGGTTAGTTGGACTAGAGATACTAAATGCTTCAAGCAACAATTTATCCGCATTCATCCCTGAGGATCTCAGTAATGCGACCACATTGCAGATTTTGGATCTGAGAGGGAACTTCTTTCAGGGCTCTATACCATCATCTTTGAAGAGCTTGCAAAAGCTTAAGTTCCTTGGCCTTTCTGGGAACAATCTTACTGGTAACATACCGGGAGAGCTCGGGCAACTTTCTTCACTCGAGAGCATAATTCTCGGTTACAATGAATTTGAAGGTGGAATTCCGGCAGAGTTCGGGAACCTGACCAATCTGAAATATCTTGACCTGGAACTAGGCAACCTTGGAGGTGAGATTCCGGCAGACTTGGGCAGACTTAATCTGCTAGAGACTATGTACTTGTACAACAACAACTTCGAGGGAAAGATACCACCAGCTATTGGCAACATTTCTTCATTGCAATGGCTAGATCTTTCCGACAACATGTTAACGGGGGAAATTCCAAATGAAATTTCTCAATTGAAGAACTTGAAGCTTCTAAATCTCATGTGCAATCAATTATCCGGGTCAATTCCTCCAAGACTTGCTGATTTAACCCAACTAATGGTTCTAGAGCTCTGGAACAATTCCCTTGCAGGAATATTGCCGAGTTCTCTTGGGAGCAAATCACCATTGCAGTGGCTTGATGTCTCATCCAACAGTTTCTCGGGCCCGATTCCAGCAAATCTGTGTAGTGCAGGGAACCTTACTAAGCTAATCCTTTTTAATAATGCATTCACAGGTCCCATTCCCCTGAGTCTATCGAAGTGTGTCTCACTTATCCGGGTCCGGATGCATAACAACCTTTTATCCGGAACAATTCCAGCAGGCTTTGGAAAACTTGAAAAGCTACAAAGACTAGAACTTGCGAGCAATGGTCTCACGGGTGCAATACCTAATGATCTCGGTTTGTCAACTTCTCTTTCTTTCATGGACTTCTCCCAAAACCATTTGCAATCATCTCTACCCTCCACAATTCTTTCCATTCCTACTCTCCAAAGCTTTATAGCCTCGAAAAATAATTTAAGTGGAGAAATACCAGACCGGTTCCAAGATTGTCCTGCACTTACGTTGCTGGATCTCTCATCGAACCGTTTGTCCGGACGCATTCCAGCAAGCATCGCATCGTGTGAAAAGTTGGTGAAGTTAAATCTCAGAAACAACCGGCTAACTGGTGAAATCCCAACTGCAATTGCCTTGATGCCTACATTGGCAATTCTGGATCTGTCCAACAATTCTTTAAGTGGTGGAATTCCAGAAAATTTTGGAGCATGTCCAGCCTTGGAAGCTTTCAATGTTTCTTACAACAGACTAGAAGGTCCTGTCCCGGCAAATGGTGTTTTAAGGACAATCAACCCAGATGATCTTGCTGGAAATGCTGGTCTCTGTGGAAGCGTCCTCCCTCCTTGCGCTGGAAGTTCAGCACTGACGATGAAGCAGAGAAGCTTGCATGCAAAACATGTACGAGCTGGATGGATAATTGGAATCTCATCGGCATTGGCAATTGGAATAGCTCTTTTGGGTGCTCGAACTCTATACATGAGGTGGTACTCTAACGGAAATTGCTTTGAGGAAAGGTTTGAGGTTGAGGGTGGTGAATGGCCATGGAGATTGTTGGCATTCCAGAGGCTCGGGTTCACAAGTGCTGATATCCTGTCCGGCATCAAGGAATCAAATGTCATCGGGAAGGGAGCAACGGGGACGGTCTATAAGGCTGAAATACCGAGGATAAACACCATTGTGGCAGTGAAGAAGCTGTGGAGTTCAGGAATCGATATTGAAACAGAGAGCAGTGGCAACTTTGTAGCAGAGGTACAACTACTGGGCAAGTTAAGGCATCGAAACATAGTGCGGCTCCTTGGTTTCCTTCACAATAACACCACCGCGATGACAGTTTACGATTACATGGATAATGGTAGCTTATGTGAAGCCTTGCATGGAAAACAAGCAGGAAAGCTATTGGTCGACTGGGTTTCACGGTACAACATCGCTCTAGGAATCGCCCAAGGGCTTGCTTATCTCCACCATGATTGCCATCCATCCATCATTCACCGAGATATCAAGTCAAGTAACATATTGCTGGATGCAAATCTAGAGGCAAGAATTGCTGATTTTGGGCTTGCCAAAATGATGCTTCGGAAGAACGAAACAGTTTCGATGGTGGCTGGTTCTTATGGGTACATCGCACCAGGTGAGTAACTCCTCTCTCAATCACATATATCAGATTGCATGACAATTTCCAAGAAACTTATCAGATTAGGCAGTGAGATTTTGAGTGGATTTGAAAATATTGGGTTTTAAGATTTATCTATGATTTAAGCGACATATCTTTTGTAATTCTGCAGAATATGGATACACTTCGAAGGTTGATGAAAAGATCGATATTTACAGCTTCGGAGTGGTCCTACTGGAACTTATAACTGGCAAACGACCGCTAGATCCAGGATTTGGAGAATCTGGGGACATAGTTGAGTGGGTAAGGAGGAGATTCAGAGACAACAGAGAGTTGGAAGAAGTTCTAGACCCCAGTGTAGGAAACTGCAAGCATGTTCAAGAGGAGATGCTGTTGGTTTTGAGAATATCACTCCTCTGTACTGTCAAGCAACCCAGAGATAGACCATCGATGAGGGACGTTATAACCATGCTAGGAGAGGCAAAGCCGCGCAGGAAAAGCAGCAGCAACAGTGCATGTGCAGGTTCTGAAACTCAGAAAGAGAGGCCAGTCTTCAGCACATCACCTGTAAATGGCCTTGTGTAGGAACAGTATTAACATTCGGTATCGATCATTTTCCTGTTATTTTTCGTCGTATGTAGACTGTAGAGTTTCCATTTCTTCATTAACGTTTGTAGCCAATGCTCCTTGGAAACAAACTGTGCAGATGCAATCCTCTGCAGATAAGAAATGTCAATTTTCACACGACAAAATGGATTTAATGATCATTTAGCACTCCCAATTAAAACATATTATTTTGAAGCAGAAAACGTGCCATAGTAACACGTCATAGCACGGATCAGATCCTAACCTGGAACCGGCCTGCTGGATCGTGAATTGGAACTGACCAGTTGACCGGTATTGGAACCGTATTCAGATTCACCAGTTCCGTGCGTCCGTTATATATATGTATGTATATATAAATCACCTGCACTCGTCCATCACTTCACTTCTTCACATCACCTCATATGCCAAAAAACAATATACACGCAACACACGCACGCACACAACTCTTTAACACAAACGGTCGTACCAATCCATATAGAAGCAGATATGTATACGTACCATCAAAAACTTATAGCATACACTCACTCTTTTATAAAATTTTATAAATAGCAGGCACTTCCTCATATAGAAGTTCTCAAAATTTTACACGCTCCCTTAAAATTTCATGTGTTTATAAATTTTACAAGTTTTTTATAACATTAATGTTTTAATAAACATTAAAATCTCTTTAAACGGTGCTTCCTTTTATGTTTTTATGAAAACCCGAACTATTAAACAAGTAATTGAAGTCAAGCCGATAAAAAAATTCCACGATTGAAAAGACATGGAAGAAGATTACCATGATAAAACATTTATTCTAAATAGGCATTGCGATTAATGTTGTCATCTCTTTTATTAATGCTTCAATGTATTGATTGCACGTAAGAGGTCACAAGCCATATTTTTTTATGTATTTTAATTTACTCTCTAGCCCAGTTTATATCTAACACTTTCTTGAACATTCTATCTCTCAATAAAAACTTAACTGATATCAAAATTCAAGAAAGCGAGGGGCATGAAGCAAATTAGAGAGCAAACAAATAGACGTGCACCTTTCTTCAAAGGTCAAACCATCCTATATAGCGTATATAGATTTTTTTTCTTAAGATAACAAAACCTACCCTATTGACGAGAGTAATATTTCCCACAAAAGGGATAACATAGTCCTACATAGGGGATAAAAGGAAAAAAGAAAACGAAAATAACAAATACATAAAAAAAAAAAATTACCGCTCATTCTAAAAGCGATTGATAGATCAATTTTTACATGACCACCACAATTTTCAAACTAATCAAATCTACAAAAATAGTTTTTTGGTGATGGAATCATAATATTGATGGTGGTGGGAATGGCAAGGAAAAAAACAAATCTGAAATTAGCAGTGATGGATATACAAATATTGAGGTCAATAATAGTGGATATGCAAATTTAGGGTGGCGAAAGAAAGGAAAAAATTTAGAAATGAGGGGCAACTACACTAGGGTTTGTTGAGGGGTTTAGAGGAAGAGAGAGAGAGATATGAAGAATTCCAATTGCAAGTCAATTTTTCCTAGTACTTATTTTTTCATTTGCTCTATATTATGACATGTATTGAAATCAGTGTCTCATTGTAATAGTCATTCTCATTCTTCTTCATTTCTTTTCAATTTTTAAATTTTTTTTATTGGCTTGATACCGCTCAAAGATTTAATAGCATTGAATTTGAAAAGAAAAAAAGAACGACATAATCATAGTAATTGCAATACCAATTATATAACTACTCGTAAATCTTTATCTCATGTGGAAATATTAAATTTAGTGACACACAACTACTTCTAAATTTTAATTATTTTATTGTATTACATGGATAGTAGTTCTACCTAATTCATCTAGATTCTAACGTGTTGTAATGATAATAGTATTCTCGCATACATACATGTTGCGAAATAAATAAATAAATTTTGTGTTCCTTCACATTGATGAGTCGATACAAATTAGAATATGTACAATTGCAATTCAAATAAGAGTAAGCCAAAATGAAATTACAGTAGATCGTTATGATTAAAATCGGCAATGCGAACGAGTGAAAAAAAAAAAGAGAGAGAGAGAGAGAGAGAGAAAGAGAGAAGATAGATTCACAAGTCACAAGAAGCAACCCACCGATTCCTAGGAGCCAACATCAAAAGGTTGGGGCATGAAGCCAGTTTCATTTCTCCATTTTGGGAAGCGATAAACCGCCCGTTCGGGCCAGACTAAGGTCCCATGCCCCCGGTCTAATGTTATCTATTATTTAAGAGGGAGGTTTCGATGTAACATATATGTAAACCAAATTAACCCCCTAAAAGAATAAATTAGTAATAAATAATCATACATAAATCACAAGTTAAATTTTCCAAGTTCCATGTGATCTTATAATTTAAAATTTACAAAAACAAAACAATTTTTTCTAGATAACATATTTTCCTCTGTAAAAATTATTTAACATTTTATTACTATAACAATTTTACATTTTTTACACATATACTAACAAATTCACAAATAATTACTTTTATACGAGCAGGTGGGGTACATCATCCGCTAGTTAAATAACATGGCAAATTCAAGAAAAGTGAAAATGGACTTTTTAAAAAAAAAAATTGCACATGAAAATGCCAACCCACCCCACATTAATGATTTGCTAAAAGTTCTGGGAAGAGGATTGGCATATATCAAAGGAGTTCATGACCCACTCATAAATTTTCTGTACCTGCATAATGGAAGAGAAACTCAAAAGCAGTTTCCTAAAAATTGCAAGAATAATTCAAAAACTGAGTGACTAGGATGAAAGGTTAAGAAAGAGAGAGTGGGCAAGGCATTTAACCAACTATACATGTATAAACATCACAGTATCGTGTGACATGTTTATTTTTCAAGAGTGGAATAAAAAGTCCTCAAGATGTACCTAAACGAGAGAGACTGGGAAAAGACAGGTTCTAACTCTCGGAAGATGCCGTATATATTTCCCTCATCTGTACACAACATCAAAACTGCCTTATATTATTTGTTTTCAGAAAGCAGCGCAATCAAGCCATAAAAGACCTAGAAGGGTTCTGCAAGCTTTGAATCCATATCAATTCCAGAAGCAGCAACCAAATCCTCCGAAATCAAGGGAAACGCAACACAAATGGATCACAGCTATACATCATATCCATTAGCTTCAGATGTCCTCATGATACGAAGCCTCCTCACAGAGTTAAAGAACATCCTGTATGTGAAAATGTAAAAAGATCAAGCAAAGAAATTTACAACCTACAAAAATCGCATGCACGGAATAAAAGTCTTGGGTTGAAACGATCTGTCTTAGTATGTAAAAAGTATAATTAGAACTATAAGCAAATTGAGTTAAGAAGATGCAGTGCCGAGCTCAAACTCAAGCTTGACTTGGGGTTTTGAGCTCAGGCTCAATTAAGCTCAATTTATATAAGGTCAAAAAAAAAAAAAAACTTCTAATTATAACAATATTAAAATCCAAACGTTACGAAGAAACATTTTACGCTCACAAATTAGTCAAGCTAAAATATTACGAAACTTGAGCTTGACTTACTATACTCAAGTCAAATTCAAAACCAAACTAAAGCAATTCATGAATAGCTTGACTTGTATAGACCCCTATATTATAAAATCCCTATGCTTTCTTCTTTTGTTTTGTACGAAGGGGGATAGCCATGCATTGTGAACTTCCAGATTATGCTATATAGATGATCCTTTTAATAAGGAATCTGGAACCTCGTGCAAGTTTATCACTTAACAATAGCTTTAACAGTGACCAACACCAATAAACACCACCCCACCCCCACAAACTGGGCAGTACCTCACTGTGGCAAAGGTCAACCCCTTGGGGATACATATTCTCCGTTACAATCAGCATATACCTCTTTTTTTTTAAAGTGGTCAAGCACATATCTATAAGTTTCAAGGTTTTTCATTGGGTAAGAGTTCAACGGATAGCTGAGGCTTTTGGGATTATCAAGGTGACTTAAGACATAATTTTGTTCTAAACTTATGTAGACTAACTTCAGAAGTCATTCAGCCTAATAATAAGCTACTCAAAGTGTTGGGGGCTAAAGGATTGCTATGGCTTCATAAGTTGACAACTCGCTTTACCAGCCCAAACCCTAGACATTGCATATGAAATATTGTAACTCAAAGATTCTTGGGCTTCCTGCAGCCTAGTTATCACTTCCATTTGCAGATGCAGCAGCAAGAGTTTACTAATGACCTAGCACCATCCTCAAAGGCTGTTCCTGAAGAAACAATCCATAATACACAGGAAATTAAGAGGGCATGGTGCATCCAGGATAGGGGGAAGGAAAATCAATGGGCCTGTATTTTCCCCTACAACTAACATACTATCTCCTGCTTGCTGCTTGGCAAAATGGGCTTGGAAAATTTACCCAAAAACAAAAGGGCTTGGAAAGTGTCAACAATGCCTCTTAGGATGGGAATGCACCCAACTAAAAATTTTCAAATTCTCAAGTTGCCTCTGTCCACACTATCATGTCATGCTCCTCAACAATAAAAAGAGGACATGACTACCCAAAACAAAACAACAAAAGGGATAGACCCAAAAAACTGGAGAACAGTCAGTTCAGCAAGCATGTTTACTTTAGGAGACCCCATGACAGATCTACAGAAATACTGGAGGTGTATCCACACTCCAATAATTTTGGAAGTAAAACTGCAATTTGCCCCCAACCTATTTTTCAATCTTATTATTCACAACAGTTTTTACAAACCCTATTCTACTATCAAAATTTCAACTTCCATATACCCACCAAAAAAAAAACAGAAAAAAGAAAGAGAAATCTCAATTTCAAGTTGCACTGTACTTTCTATAGTAGATATTCTATTGATTTGTCTTATTCCCTATGTCTACTGTGTCGTGTCAACTTGGCATCAGAGTAACAGATCCATTCTTGGGATATGGCTTTGTTCTCTCATAGTGGTTGGATATGGAAGAGGTAAAGTAAAAGGTAATCAAGCCCAGCAAACAGAATTAGCTGAGATGCAATGTGTGATTAAGGATCTGTCAGTGGCTGTCTAAGCTTTATACTTGCAGGAACCAATGAAAACCCCATGGAGAATCCAGAAAGCAACCATGGATCCTATTCCATAAGGTCTTAAATTAAAATAGAAGTTGCTAATTTTCATGGGAAATTGCAAGGAGAATATTATGTTGATTGCAAAGCTAACTTAAGGATTAAGTCCATGGCAAGAAATAGCAAGGTTCCTTATTAATGAATTTTTTGCTTATCCAAAATATGAAGAGTAATGCACTTAAATGGTGGAAGAGACTTGAACAGCCTGCACTAGGAAGCATATGAAAACTGAGGTGCAGAAGCAATTTTTGCCAGCTAATTGCATGATGAACGAACTCATATGTTCAGGACTATAGTTCCCAGTTTAATAACCCTTAATTCAAGTTGGTTTAAATAAAAGTAAGGAACAGGACTTTCCTTGCTTTGTGTTTTCAGGTTACTTTCTCTTTTATATGTACTCTCCATGTACTATACCCATCTTTTGACAGTTGTATAATCTCTTTGGATCAATAAATTATTAATTATCCAAAAAAAAAAAAAAAAAGTGAGGAACAAATATCTTTTCAATAAGTTGCTGGTACGGTCAATTTATGAGAGAAGAGGGGAGAGTAAACCCACCCATATGCTTACTCAGCTAAAAAGAAGGCCTTTACACAAAAGAAATGATTAAGGTTTTCTGGACAATACCAGGCTCATTATGTGAAATGATCAAATTTCCCAATAAAAGTCAAGGGTTCATACAACTAACAAAAGAATCAGGATGAGTGACCCATGGCAAAAGGGGCAATAAAGGGAAGGTTTTCAGTAGAATACGATAAACAAATCAGTTGTAATAATCCAGCAAATAACAAAGGCATCAGCACTCAGATTTAATCTTTGTTACGTGGAGAAAAGGGGCATGCTTCTTGTGCTCACCCACAAAAATGAACCTAGCTGAGTTTGAGGAAGAGATGTATGAAGATCTAGATCCAATTATGATGATTATAATGAAGATAATGAAGAAGTGGGTGCTCATCCTGTCCAAGGAGAACCTTTAGTGGTTCACAAAATCTTGATAACTAACCTTGAAGAGAAAGAGGATTGGTGATATGATGCATAGGAAGGAGCTGTTGGATACACCATTCAAGGTGTATCAACGGAGGAAAGGGAAATGAATTGTAACCATTAATACTATAGTAGTCATACTATATAATATTACATAATAAATAGTAGATATCAGGGGAAGTAATCTAGTCAAGGGTGCACTTGTAAATATGTTATAAGAGTGAGGGCAGTAACACGGCTGACATGAAAAAGCTGACGAGGAGAGAGTAGAGGGAAGTTGACGTGGATAAGCAAGTGGGTGGAAGAAAACAGATTGGAACAGAATTGGTTAGACCTCAAGGGACGTGGACGGAGGGAAGCCACAAGAATAAAAGAGAGAGGAAGGAGGGAAAACGGGATATACAGAAATTTACATTCACATTTGCCATTGCGGAGATCGGAAGTCCTCCAGCTGGGCTTTGAGCTCAAGTACTCGTAATTAGATCTTCGATTACTCTAGTGGATTGCTATCATTATTGTATTTCGTGTGCTCTAGAGTATTTGTACTAGAAAGTGAGTGTTAGTCATTAGATTCTTGAGGGCGACAATCAATTGGAGGTTTTTATTTTTTTGCTGGTATTTTCATTGGGAGAAACAGAGAATAAGGTACAAAAGAAGGAAGCATACAAGAAACCTATAATATCAAACTAAGCATATAAACACAGGAGAATGCCTAGGTTGATAAAATGGCCATCAAAACTCAAAGATGCTTCCTTAAAGAGTGAAAATAAAAACACAACAAAGAATTACAAAATACAAGAAAGTATGATGAAACCAGGGAGTATGATGAGCATAACATGGACAGCCTATGGATAACTAAGTAGATAAATATGAATAGAAATCCTATATGTACCCCAAAGAAAGGACCTAACTACCATTAGAAATATGCGGAGATTTAAATTACAGAGAGAAGCCTTGACAACTGTAAAAGGCTCTATTAAAAGGGCAACCTCTGTATTGATGGAGCCTCCTCATTCATGTTTTGAAAATTTATGGGTGGTATTTACAGGTTCATGTTAGGAAATTTGAGGTAGCTATAGGAGTTACAGATGTGTATCCCATCCTACATGTAAATACTAGTTGTTCTGTAGAAGATAGTGGCAGGAGTTATTTGTAATTAAGAATCAGTTAGAGGTCCTAAATGAGGAATATCCACATGGCAAATTGGTTGGTAACTTTTACATGTAGTCAATAAGAGAGAGAGAAAGGCATAAGGTCATTTTTCATTCTTTTTGAAGTAAATTTGGAGCTTTCAGCTCTTTGCAAGGATCCCCTAATTCTTCAAACTTAGGGTTTGTAATCCCAACTTCTCAATTGAACCGATAAAAATCCACTTGTGCTTCCTAATAAATTGGTCCAGCATGCCACATATATAAGATGAGGCAAAAATAGGACACTTCACCGGTGTACCAACAAATCACCAAGGCTAACTATTTTATAAAATGAGTTATAAGAGGACGAATTTGATGGAGCAAGGTAGTGTGATTCATCACAAGCAAGGACAAAGAGAATTATCCTGAGTCCAAATTTGTGCAACAGGATTGGTGCAACAGGATTGGTGCAACATCATCATATCCAGGAACTCTACCCCATAAGGATCTCTCCCACTATGGTGGTGAGGTTCTTGAGTTCCTTAAGTAGTTTTTTCATAACTATTGTAGATCCTATTGATTAATTATTTACGTCATCACATAAAATTTTTAAGATCATAATGAGGAGAATAACAGTAACAAGTAAAAAAATTGATACTTCAAAAATATTAGGGTCCTCCATAATTATAATAATCTGTCATAAATTATTCTTGGTAGAAATAATAGAAGTTAATAAAATTTTAGAAAACTAAAAAGCAAGTTAAAGAATTTTAAAAATATTAAAGAAGAGCTATTGATGCTATGACAGGAAACAAGTTGGCACAAAAAGAATAAACATGTCAGCTAGCAAATAAATCGGGGTGTGGTATCACTTAATTTGGCCATTTTCCAGATTTTGAGTAGTGGGTTCTCATGTGGCCTTACTGCATCGAGGATCCTGATAGGCCTTAGGTTGGTCAAGATAGTTCTCCAATTTTCAGAATTTTGCCTTTTGGACAGTCGTTGTTCATGATGTGAATGTTGAATGTGGTATCACTTAATTTGGCCATTTTCCCTTTTCTTTTTGGGGGGTTTGGGAGGGGGGAAGAGGGATTGGATGGCTGGATATTGCCTTTTTGAAAAATCATCCGGACAACTTTTCACATGCAAAAGTATTCCCAAAAATACCATACAGGAAGTTGTCTTTTGAAGACAATTTCTAGGGAATACTTTTGCATGTGAAATACTTTAGCAATTATTTTTCAAAAATGCAATATTTTTTTCCTTTCCCCCTTTTTAGAACCAAAGACTAAAGAAAGGCACTAAAGAAGTATGCCATACGCACTTACAATAACAAAAAAGTGTATAGGCAAAGACTCTCTTTACAAGCTTAGATACATGTGCTATAAGATCATTACATCATAACGGATGAACCCAAAACTTTCCCAAGTATGAAATCTGTGTTGTAGAAGATCATTCCTATTCTCCTTTCGTTTCACTCAATCCATGAATAACAAATAGCAGCTATTAAGGCACAAGCCAAGGAGCATGTGAACAAGGATGCAGCCCTTTAGAGAAACTAACGAAGTCACTTGTCAACTAACTGATTTCCCTTGTATGTTCCATAATTCTCCTAATTTAATCCCCCGTTTGTCTAGCAAGCACCCACCTGAAGATGATATGGTCGTGAGATTCTTCTTCATTTTACACAAATAACAAACATTTTGGCGGATAGCATTCCACTCCACTAGCTTATCGCAAAGAACAAACATTTAGGGAGATAATATTGCATTTCACTAGCTTATCCATGGTGTATAGCTTCTTCTGGGTGGTGAGCCATTGGATAAAGGAATGTCAAGGACTGTGATTATCGTGCCACACCAAGGACTTCCAAGGCTCAACAGGCTAGCAAAACGTTCTGTAGGCTTGGCCCAAGGCTTCAAAGGACATGACTTCCAAGGAAGTGTGTCGCCAGAATCAACCAAAGGCAATATATTATAGGATATACCTCTTTCCTTATTTGCTCCCGTAAAGTACCATCAGGCCAATCCCACCCCCACTCTAAAGATTAGAGCAAACCCTAGCTTCTTTTGGCCAACCAGAGTCACATGTTGCCCTTTCTCCAAGCCACTTTGCTAAGGCAGACTTCAAGTACCAGTTATCGTACCACAGAGATATCAAATTTCCATTACCCACTTTCCAAGAGACTCGGTGCCTTGGTCCCTTGAACTAAAAATTTTCCTCTAACACCCTGAGTTTGCTGATACAGTTACTTTCGAGAAAATTCTGCCCTTTGACGAGCTCAAATTTTACCCAACTATTCCACAAAGACACTGTCATTTGAACACAAGGTCCATATATGTTTTGCTTGCATGCTGAGTTCTACTTGTGTATATCGAATAGCACAAGTCTCCCTTCATCTCAAGGCATACAAACTGATTCATAAGCAATCTTAGTTTTCGCTCTATCTTCATAACTGTCATTGCAAAGGAAACAACTCATTTTGGTAAAAATTTCCTTTAAAACACCCCTCTTGGAAGCATAAATATTTAAGATCAATTGACTTGCAAAGAAAACAAGATGCTTTTGCTAGACTAAATTCTATTGGTGAAGGAGAGGAGCTTGATTGTGACCAAGTCCTTACACACTTGTTTTGTGAGTGTAGCAGAGATTGCAAGCACTAAAGGTATTTGATGGGAAAGCTTCCATAGAGAACACTAGGCATCACAAGATTTACTACTACTTAGGCTCATTTACACCACTTTAAATGACCCTACCCTTACTAAGGTTAGCCTTAAGTGCAAAAAACTTCTCAAACTCCATAAATGCTTCCTTGACAAGAGAAAAGGATCTAGAGAGTGAGAAACAAATAAAAAAAGTAAATCATCTACTAAAGAGAGATGTGTTAATGTTTCCTTTTTATAATGCCAATGTTACTCAAAGCCTTCCTAACTTGCCATCGGATGTGACACGAAAACATTTCCATCACAAGAGAAAAAAAGATAAGGAAAGATAGGGTCTCCTCATCTCAAGCACCCAGAATTAAGGAAAAAATACCCATCGATTCTCCATGTAAGTTCATGGAAGATCCTAGTAAGGAGATATATTGTCAAATCCAATCAACTAACTTACTCAAGAAATTGAGAGCCACCAACAGCTGCTTAAGAAAGTTCCTATTAACCATATCATACACTTCAATGCACATTCAAAGCCCCTGGGAACCTTACGACAACCCTTCACCATCTTCCCTAAAATGAGAATATTACCTACAATTTGTCTCCCCCCCCAATAAATGACATTCATTCCTTGCCTACCAAAGAGTTCTATATAGGCTTGAGTCTATCAACTATAATTCTAGAAGTCCCCTTATTTTGTGTGTTGCAACAAAAATCTAGTCAAAAGTCAGCCATAATATATGGGATCGCACACTCTAGCCCTAGACTAAATATAGTGCAATTTATAGCCCTTAGAAGCTTCATCAACACGAAAGAATTCCTAAATTTCTTGTGACACTTTGGCCCCAACAATCTCCCAATTCTCTTTGAAAAAATTCCATTGAATCTGTCAAGCCTTGAAGCCTCATCCTGAGCAAGAGCAAACATGGCTTCTTTTATTTTATCCAAAATAACAGGCCTACTCAGAGACTTGCTTTGCACAGCCAATATTCTTCTTCGCAGAATGGAGTTCAATCTATCAGCACTGTTGAGGGGAGCATTGGGTTCCTTGAGTAGAAACCTAAAGTAAGAAATTACTTCATCCTTGATGTCCAAAGGTTGGGAGAGGGTGTTCCTATTAGCATTTCAATGATCTAATAAAATTTCTACTCTCCTGATGTTTGAGAAATCCAGAAAAAATCTAAAGTGTTCCTATCTCCAAGTTTCAACCAGTTAACTCTTAACTTTAATTTATAAGAACTTTCCTCTGCATGGCTAAGGAAATTAAATTTCTTGAAAGCCTCTTGCTCTTGGTCCCAAGGCTCAGCATTGAATTTTCAAAATTGTCCATTTGCTTTTTTTTTTTTGGTGGGGGGGTAAATAAATGTCCATTTGCTTTTAGAGTAGAAGATAAATGTTCCCTGGCTTTTTTAGTTCGATATAGTAATCAAACTAGTTTAGCTTCTTAGGCTCTTCTCTGAGTATCTTCGGCTTGGATGTTAGCCAAAAATAGGGGTCCTCCTTACTTTCATGTCCCATACTTTCTCCACAATTTTCTTAAAGCTAAGGTTCTTACTCCAGAAGTTGAAATATGTAAAGGGAGAACTTCATCTACAATGTCTCAAGTGAAGCTTAAGAATCACTAAGCTGTGGTCTGATATCCCAAGCAAAAGAACCTTCCAAAGAGGGGAATTACAAAGGGAAGAGACGGTTTGCTAACACTATCCAATTTTTTAAAAACTGGGTTCCCACTGTTATTGGTCACCAAAATATAGAAGACTCCACTACTAGACACAGGTACAGGTCAGGTTTGAACCTTGCCTGTACCAGAGCCAATATCCAAGACCTGGCCTTGGCCTTGGTTACAGGGCCCCCTTCATAGCCCTGTACTCAGTGGGTCCAAACAAAAAAGGAAAAGGAAATTTAAACCACCTGCAATTTGCAGGCAATACATTTAAGTGAATTTGTCACTAATTTTCAATGTGGCGATTCAATATGTTTGCTCTGTCACCAATTTCTAATGAGAATCTGTAGATTTTTTTTTTTTTTTTTTTGAATGCATGCACAACAGATTTTGTAAGCAGACATGGATGAGGCACCCACCTCAGAAGGTCCCGAGTCCACAAACCAGGTCCTGGGTCCTGTTTTTGAAGACCCAGCACTGGTCTGTTGATTAAACAGCCCAAAGAGGGTTTGAAAACCCTAGGACATGGCAAGGTAGGTCCTGCAATGACAATGACCTGTTTTACATTAAAAAAATACTGTCTGAATTTTTTCTTTTTAAATAAAGCCTGCATTGCGGACATGCATTCCAAATCGCTTTCAATGTCCCTTTCAAATCCTCTACGCAAGAATGCTTTCAATACTGTTTAAATTCAAAGCCTGCTAAACAAGCATTTCAATTTTCAAATTATTGTTGAAAGTTGGGGTAAGTGCAAACATATTGAATTGTCATATTGAACATCAGGGTAAGTGACGATGTCACTTGTGTACTTCCTCCAAATTTTAGGCAGTTTTTGAATTCCTTTTTCTTTAACCTGTTGGGTCCAAGGGGCCATAAAGGGGAACATGTGATCAACCTGACTTCCACAAGCCCAAGGCAAAGTCTTCCACTTGACGAGCCAGTTCTAGAAGGGGAACAGGTTAGACCTGAATTGTACCCATATCTAAAAGCATGCATGGATAGAGGCGTTGAAAGTGACACTGAAAGCAGCATTGAAAGCATGCCTGCAGCGCAACTTTTATTTATTTACAAAAACAAAAAAGGTATTCAATATTTTTCTAATTGAAGGGAAACAACAAAAGGTCCAGGATCCAGAACCCAACCTACCTAGGCCTGGCAAGTCCCAGATCCACCTGAGGCCTGTCTAATGGATAAGCCTGTCCTGGGTCTTCCAAATAAGGCCCAAGATCCACCAAGTCGAGCACCCCATCCCTGTTAGCACTAAACTTATCATCACTGACCTCAGCCCCATAGCACCAATGACTAGAATCTTTTGTACCTTTGGCTGTAAGCTTCATTTCCACCTTTTTTGTTCTCCAAAGACCAGAATTCATTGAAGTCCTTAAGATCACCCAAGGACTTCAGAAGGATTGATGAAATCTTTGCAAATCATCCCATAGGCAGCAACTTTGCCCCTCTTAATTTCTTACCACAGAGAAACATTTCTCTTAAAAGCTCTCGTTCCTCAATAAGTGTTCATTCACAGTTAGTGAACTGATCTAAGGAGCTAATTACACAAACATCCCAAGAGTGTGGATTCCAAACGACCCAAATTCTTCCATCAGAGGGATATTCCATATTCCAAGTGGGATGGATACACTTCCTAATAAACAAAGCTTTGTGGGGCTTGAATTTGGTTTCTGGAATCCCCACAAGGGAAACACCATTCTCCAAACACAAGTTATTTACTTCCTTTGCTTTGTGAGGGTTTGTTTAACCCTCAAATATTCCAACAACCAATTATGGTATTACAATGATGGAGAAACAAAACACATCAGGAGTACTAAGAATACAAAGGACTAGAAGGGACTCAAGTTACTCCTCTGGATCTTCTATTTCTCAGCTTCTGTTTCACAACCTTCTGACATTGTTCTTCTTGCTCTGCAACAAGCTCCTCAGAGTTTGTAGGGGTAGAACAAGGTTAGTACAATTAAGTTTCCCTAACAAAGGACTCAAAGGAGTGAGATGAGAAACTAAACACAAGTTACCCAAGCAATCTCTAACTTCACCATAGGCTGCCACTTTGAAATAGAAAGAAGAGTCTTCATTACTCTGATCTTGATCAATGTAACCTTTGCTTTTCCTTTACCCCACTCATCATGGGTCACATCCATCTTCTTCTCAGGAGTTTTGTCTTCAATAACGACAATCCATTCATTCATTGCATTCTTGTTGCCACTAGCATTGGCTGGACACAAGGAAGCTCCTCACCAACACTTGCTTGGGCAACTCTCATCCAAATGCCTAAAAATGCAGCACCTAGAACATTCTATTCTGAATGTATATATACTGGTTGTTCTAAGAAGATAGAGTAGCAAGTATTATTTGAAAATAAGGCACTTAATGGTCCTAAATAAAGAGTGGTCAACGTGAAAAGTTCGGGACTTCAGGTATAATAGTACCAAGAGAGGAAGGCCTTCAGTCATATTTCCTTCTTTCTACAATAAAAATTATAGCTATCAACCCTGTGTAAGGAGCGCTTTGCTTTGTGTGTGTCTTCTTCTACCTTATTCACTCATAAATATATACATACATTCACAACCCACCCTACCCCCCCAAAATAAAAAAGGGGAGGGGAGGGGGTGGGTGGCCTAGTGGTTCAAGCCCAAGACATACTCATGACAACTTGCATGAGATCCCAAGTTCAAATCCCACCAAGACCCCTCTCAAGGGTACCTAAAAGTGCAAGCTATTCTTAACTAGTGCATGAGTCTTATAGGGTAGATCATGCACTTGGATGTAATCAGTCATACAACAGTAGTGCCCCGTTGCTATATATATATATATATATATATATATACACACACAAAAGTACGCCATATTTACACACTCAATAATGATATTCGCATATCCTACATATCTTCTTCTCTCATTATTGGTTCTACAAATATCATCTATATATATAGCATGTACCTCAAATAAAAATTAAGCTGCCTGATGTAAAATGTGAACTAGTTATATGAATTGGCAATAAATTATATGACTAAGAGGAAATTATAACTCTAATTTTTTTTATAGTAAAGTTAAATTAAAAAAAAAAAACCACTACTCCCACTAACTACCCATATTTTCTTAGGAAAATTATCTAATCTTACCCCCAAAAAAAGTCTAGGAAAAATGTACAATAAATTGTGTGGAGTCCAATAAAGAGTTTTGACCAAATAATATAGAGATATATACAGATAATACATATATATATATGGAAAATATTAAAAGGTGCCCAGGCATATATACATACATATAAATATATATGGAGATATAGCTGCACAACTATCTGTTCCAAAGGTTTAAACTTATAAATATGATGTGAGTATTTTGATTTATTACTTTAGACTTCTCCTCACTTGTGTGCTAAGAGTTTGACTTAATCTCATTAAGTGAACAACTTACTTAAATTGGGTCAAATGGCTACACAAAGATTCAAACTGAATACCTTCTGCTCTAATATCATGTCGATTTTAGTTTATAACCATCTAATTTAAAAACTTAAACTTGTAAAAATATAGTGTACACTTTTGGATTTATTATTTAACATATATGCATAAAGGAAATTTTCAATCAGACAACAGGATGTGCAAATGGCAATGTATGTGACAAAAAGATACATACTCCCAAGGCACATCTCCAACAAGCATCCAATCTCCATCTTTATCTTCATAAGTAATAACATATCCAGAGGAACCATCCAGTAATTCCAAGGGCCTTGTCACACCATGCTCCATTCCACTGTTTCCTGTAATGAGAGAGATCTCATCACTGATAATATCAAGCCATGAAGCTCAACTCCTTTTTGACCAACAAATGGACTCAAGTCTTGATGCAAACTAACATGTCATGGATAGATTAGATGATAATTAAGTCAAAGTGCACTATTGATACAGTTCATACAGGAGTTTCGGGTAGTAATGACATGTTAATATTATTGTAGTAAATCGGCTACAAATTCCAAAACATTACTTCAATACATGGACATGATGTTGATTTAAAATAGTGAGAGCACCAAGTACTTACGAATTGCATTGACATTTGCAGTGGGTACATGAAACATGCTCTGCAATGTTTGGGCTAATGCTTTGTAGCATTTATGAGCATTAAGATCTACCTTTCTTCCAATAGGATCTCCATCCATATTCACCTTTACATACAGGGATCCTCTGCTGTAAACTTTCTGCTTATAAGTCCCATCGATATCATTCCTGGATATATTAGTCTTGTCTGAAGTAACATTCCCTTCAGTTTTCTTGACAGCTTTACTAAATTCTTCATTCTTGGGAGCTTTCACATGGTTAGCCAAGCTGTTCATTCTATATGTTCTTATAGGTGGCCACCCAACAACCTGGCTGCTTGAAGATTCATCAGCATAAGGAATAAAATATACCATCAGTTGTAAATTATGGTATATGACAAAAAAAGCAGATTCAGGAGATCTTTCTCCATGGAGGAGAGTTCATCAGTCAAAAACCAACAATCAAATACATCATTATAACAGTGTATAAAACATCACCTTAACACTTGTAAAGCTAACACTTCTTTGATTAGCATAGGACAGAAGAAAGCACGACATAGTAATCATACAAAGTAAAGACAGCTAAGAACTCTATTGTTAATAATCAAAGATACCAAAAGGAAATATTCTCACACGCAGGAATGGATATTGTTGTTTAAGAACTATTTGGATAAATTTATTGTTTAAGAACTTGACAAAGTGCTACAATAAAATTGCTTGAAAAGATTAGTATGCAAAATAACATATCCACCATAAGCATAGAACGGAATGTCAAGTGGTTCAACAAACAAATGGTGCAGAAAACCCATAAACATCTCAGAGAACAAGTAAGGCAATAGACATATATAATTAAATCCAAACCGTCGGATAGCAAATATTGTGCTGATTTTCAAACCAAGCCAACACATGCAGATTATCGATAAATTCAACTTTAGCATTTCTTTTTTTCTTGGATAAGTAACTTCAGCATTTCTATTGTCATCAAATATGAAATATGCAATTTAATTTTAATGGTGCATTTGTTTTTTAGAAAATGTGCTCCCAACAGTTTTTACAGTTGTTATAATCTAGTCTTTATAGTTGCCAAATATTATCTTGGTGATCTTAAGAAATTAATAACTAGTAGGTTTTAGAGGTAGATAGGAATAAGACGCAACCAGTGTTGGTAGTTAACTACAATGGGAAACATCAGAGTAATACGATTCCCTCTTTGAAAAGAAAATATTATTTTCCTTATTTTTCATTAACATCTTCTGCTAGAGTTAGCCACCACCCATTCCTGACTATCAATTACCACCATCACATCAGATGACCTACCTTGTAAGCTCTAACTATCACAACTGCTCTCTATTGCTTAAGTTAGGATTGGAATATCAAGATAAATAAATAAATATATATATATTGGAATATCAAGATAAATATATATATATATATATATATTCTGAGGACATCTTTATAAAACAGCCACATCAAAACTGAGAACTTGATGCCCAAGCTTAAACAAATGAATTGTGATCCTCTTTTTGTAAAACTGCCATGATGTTTTAATCCATACTAGATATAAATCATTGATACCATAATGATTTAAAAAAAAAAAACTGAACCTTTTGAATCTCCATTTATTTTTCTTTTCAAACAATTACATTAACCAAAGAGGTTGCGGTCGAATCTCCAAATTCGATGCCCAAGTATCCTAAAGTCCTATGATAATAACTATGAATCACCACTGTCATTCAAAACTTTTATAATTCCATAAGATAAAAGTACAGAAAATTAGCCTTCGTAACGTGGGCCTTTATCCCTTCTTGTGTGGGATACTTGATCCCACATCAAAAGTTGCATGTTGGGTGTGTGCTGATCAGACAGAATTGAAATAAAACAAAGACGGTCGGTCGTGATTAATTACTTTTATAAACTCTGTCATGTTCCCAAAAATAAATCCAAGCATTTGTTTGCATGCATGTATATAGCAATCCACCCATCTGAGGATGAGATCCTTTGTCACACTGAATGAGGTTACATCTTTAATGGATATCTATATTTGATAGGATGAACCTAAAAAGACAGCATCTGCAATTAGCCATTTTGATCTCATCTGGTAAAGGAAAACGTGCCTATAGCAGCTCGGATCTCTTAAATTCCGTAATTTAGACATCACTCTCGCGCTAGTACACATAAAACCGGATCCAGTTTCCACGTTCCATAGTAGTGTCCTATCCATGTACTCGCCAATTGCATGCAGCCATGTAAGAAAAAATATTTGACTGCATCCCACTTTTTGCTTTTATGCTCATACATGGCATCATGTGATTGCACTATACAGGATAGGGAAACTTTGTACAAACGAGAGAATTTATGAAATTTCCAGCTGTAATCTATGAAACACTATAATTTCCATATATTTCCGGTATCACAACAAACAATGACAACCAGGTACAGCAAAATGAAGAAAGAAAGAATAGATTCACTAAAAAAAGAAAGACTGCAAGTGACAAAAGTAGTATAATACCTGGAAGCGTTAACAGAATCAGCCGTCCTTTTAGTTCCAGAAATAGCATTAACATTATTAGTACTACTTCTGCTCATCATACACGAAGAAGAAGAAGACGACGACGACGACGATGACGACGAGGAAAGCGAAGAATTGAAGTCCTTCGCCGTCAAAATTTTAGGGCAAACTACTCTCTGGCGGTCGTAGCTGCGATCGTTGTGTCCGATTCCGAGTCCAAGTCGAAGAGATAAGCCACCGACACCACGAGGTTCTTGAGGGGTAGGACTGCAAGAGTCTTCGGATTCAGAGGCGCAACCAACTAGCATGACTGATGTTTTTTAGATTTTTAGGGTTTTTTATGATATGAGAAACCTTAAAAGATGAAGTTAATGATGTTTATGGTTTGGAGGGAGGTGGTCGTGGAGTAGACGTTATTTCTTGCTGTTGGTGGTTTTATGGGTTGGTTCGAGGAAGGAAGGAAGGAAAGGACAAGAGAAGAAGAAGAAGAAGAAGAAGAGGCGTCTTGAGGAAAGAAAAAAATGTGAGTGATTATATTAGCCGTGGCCGTGGGTCCTTCTTGTCTCCTTCATGCGCTTCCCATCGATTTCTGCTTCTATTTTTCATTTGGATTTTGTTTTTTTTCTGCCTGCAAACTTGTTGGCGGTGTTCCCGTTCTCACCTTTAAATCACATGCTCGGATCCTAAAACCCGTGGAAAATTTGGATAACGGGTTAAATTGAACGGAATAAGATTAGGCTTTTCCCCGTAGACCCTGCGGGGTGTGGGGGGGTAGGGGTGGGTGTTGGGGTTTTGAAAATTATTTATTAAAAAAATAGTGATTTTAAAATTGATTTAGAGAATCGGAGAGTAAAGAGGTATATCAAAAAATTTTAACTCCAATACAAAAGAACTTAATAGAATAAAGATATGATTTTATTATTTTAATTGATTTTATTTAAAATAATATTAGTAACAAATTATAAATATATGGTAGTTATATATTTTTATCTAAATTATTATTCAATTGTTAGTTAGCTATTCATCAATCAAATATAGGTTCTGTTTGAATTATCTTTATTTTATTTATATCTTATTTGTATATGATTTGTGTCTATATTTATTTGAAATTAAATGTTTAAATAATTATTTGATTTGTACCTGATTTATTTCTATTTTAAATAAGATTTAGTTTTTTAATAAGAATATATGTGTAAATTTTACTTTTATTATTTTTCATCTATTTTGAACCAAATACTCAAATTCAATCAAACGTTTGAGATGAGTTAAACACACCCGTAGAAATATTAAAGAAAAAAGAATAATGTTTCATTTAATCATAATAAGAAATTACAATTCTTTATTTAATATTGATAGGAAATTCATGCAATGGTCATTTTACTAATCAAATGCGATAATAGCTTTATAGAAAAAGATTAGTTACTCCCTTTCATCTTCATAGAGTTAACCAAACATGTTGTTGGTGTTTTCATATATTGTATACCTTTATTCTCTTTTTTAGCACTTTATATTTTATCCTTTTTTATCAAGATTATGAAATCATAAAATTCAAGTTAAGATTAGTACATAACAATACTATAACAAATTATGGAGAAGCTATTGTATAATTAGCTCTTGTAATAACTTCTTCTCTTTTCAAGGAAAGGAGTCAACCTGCTAAATTCAAATGTTACACCAAAAGCTCCTCATTCACTCTTAAATTATATAAATCTTATTTATGGTTTTGTTAAAAAGCATTCTAGACTTTTGGTAGAGTTGATAAGCACACTTAATAAAGCAAATTGTACTTTTTAGTATACAAATTATATATATCACAAAATAAATAAGTGCAATAAAAGAAATTTATTATGTGCCTCAACTGCATTTATACATATTTTTTTCATACATTATTTGTATTTGTATCTTAATTATAATTATTCAAAAAATTTTAAGATACCTTAACTAATTGTTTAACAAAAAGAAAAATTCATTAAGGTGAGTAAATATCAATTATATTTAGACATATATATATTACTAGGTTTGCATTTGTCGAAGCAATCTAAATAGTATTACGATAGTTATTCATCCTAATATATAATACATACAAAAATTGTAAATCTTATGGGTGCAATGCACATAGTTGAAGACCATATGACTCATAAATTCTTGAAAGGTGTATGTATAATTTGGCAGTAAATTGTTAACGTTGTTGGGGAAAAAAAAAATCTTGACATTATACAAAAAAAAATAATAATAATAAAGACATCACATGTCCTTTTTTGTTTTTCCTAACCGGACGGCAGTGTATTTATTTTGACCTTGGTTTATTTCCATTCCTTCATGAATTTAGCTCTCCAATTTGAGAAATCAACTTCTAAGTTTGAACTAGAGCCACCTGCGAGAAAGGAAGAGGTACCTAATAAAGGTAAAGATATGTCCAAAACTCATCCTTACTATCGTCATATTAAATGATTTCTATGTTTGAGCACAAGACATCTAGTGTTTTAGTCTTCGAATGTAAGAGTCATGATTATTTGTGACGGTGCGGAAGTTGAGAGTGGCAGCAACATTATTCACGACATGCCACTATCGGAAGTCTGTAGTGATCACGGATGATGGAGAGGGGTACCCGGTTTATGGGGCATGCTTGGTGACTTGGCATACAACACTGCTTAAAGAGGGTGATGAAAAGAAGCATACATTAATGGGGGATGCCATGTCGCTAGTAAAATTTTACTTGAGAAATTAAATTTGCTTACCTTGAAAGGACCTACAAATTGTAGTGATTTAATGATTGCTAGATGGTAAAGGTGATTAAGCAAATTCTTGTTACATTCTCAAATGGAAAGTACAATGATGAGGTCCACAGTGAGTTGTATCGATGCATGCAAGTCATACTCTTAAGGTAAACCTTGGTAATTTGATTAGAGGGTAAGATGTGATGGCTTGATAAGTATAAGAATTATTATTCTTTTGTAAAAGATAACAAATGAAAATAAAAAGTGAGATTGAGTCGAGTAGAGCAAGTCAATTTGAAATGAAAGAGGGTGAAAGCATCAAAAGACAAGAGAATGAAAGTGAGGAAAAGAAAGAGTGAAAATGATCAAAATTGCAAGATTCAAAGAAAAGAATGGGCTAAAGGTGAGAAGAAACAGCTAAGTAACCTTAAAGGACTTTTTTATTTGAATCGGTTGTATTAAGAAGCTTACTCAAGTATTAATGAGTTAGGTACCATTTTGCCTATCATTGTTTCCTTTTTGTAAGAACTTTTCGAGTCGGTTGGCACATGTAAAAGACCAAGATGAGAAAGATTGGAGAGCAAATATTTTTGAAGAAATGGAGAATGATACAAATAAAAAATCGAGTCCTATAAGTAGTAATTGAGGCATGAAGCTAGTTTTCAAATCATGTCATTTCAACTAATTCTGAAGTAAAAGATCATCAATTTGTGTAATGCATGTGAAATAGGATGGCCAAGAGAGTAAAGATGCAAGTTAAGTCACTTTGGTACAACTAAACAACCTAGGCCAACCTAGGAATTGAAGACAAGTCATAATGTTTAGAGGCAGTCAACAAGTTACGAGTTGTTAGGGGGCTATTGTTCAATATTTTCCTTTATTTACTTGCTTATTTTATTTTGTTGCTTTAGTTTATTTAGTTCCCTAATTTATCAAGAGGTTATTATATTTCCTTTTTATTCAGTTATTTTCTAAAATACTTGGGTTTTATTGTATCTAGATATAGGTGAAGGTTGCATTGAAAAATTCAATTGGGAGATTTGAATAAAATTTTGAGTTTTTCCTTGTTTTATAGAACCTATCAAGCTGCTCCATATGATTTTCAAATATACATCTTTGATACTTGGCTTTATATAGCCAATGAGTTTATGTTATTATAGCTCGTGCCAATTTTTATAATCAATGTGTCTAGATTTCCTTGCATCTACCATTCTTGTTTTTTATAATCAATAAATTGAGATTTTAATCTAATTTTAGTATTTTAGAGTTCACATTATCCCATCAATGGGCCATTGCAGTCAAACTAAGTTACGAACTTAAATCCTCTTATACCCATTGAAAATTTACAAACAAACAACCTCATTGCACTCCAATAATCAATAGCATCCTATGTATTAAGACATAAAACATTATAGGATAATCTATGCAAATACCTGACATTTAACATAATATACATACATAATATACATACATTGGGGGATTTGTAGACTTGTTTAGCCAATTTTCCAATAGCTCATATTGGCATATTTAAGAATGAATTGTTCATGCTTGCCATTATAGATCTAATCTTTTTGCATATAGGATTATGAATTTAGCTTGTTGATTCGCTCATTGAAACTATGACTTTTACAAGTTTGTTGATGTCTTGTCTTGTCTTGTCAAGTCATGTAACGGTCTACATAGTTAGGGAAGCCATACATTGATTTGCATACCTGTCAACTTGGTGGTCCTTCCTCAACTATAACTTTGCTGCCAGGTAATGGAACCTCCTCATAATGTGACCTTGCAAGTTGAAACTCAACATCTCTACTACAGAGAATTGGCTATACTTTTCTATTGATAAAGGGTATAAGGCTAGATTCTTGAGAGTTGCCTCTACTCAACGGCATAGAGCCTTTTGTTTCTCTACTTTCACCCTTTTTCCATTAAAGTAGTACTTGCTAGTTCAACAACTACATTTCTTCCTTCTATATAGATATTAATGATGTCCAATCAACTGAAAGAATTGCCATAAATATGGATTAGATGGGGATAGAAGTCATGTTAACACACGATATGACCTCTGATAAGGTTAAGGTCATGGATTAGATTTGTATTTTCTTATCTAATTAATTCTTAAGATCTAAAAAAATGGCAGCTCTCCTAATTTAAATGTTCAAAACACATAATCTATATCAATAGAGCTTATACAAGAGATACTATTCATGTATCAATATATATAAAATTAATAGTATTTTAAAAATTGACATGTTTAGCTTTGGATGCTTTGGGATATGTGGTAGGTTGTCACCATTAGATCACTTTTGAAAGCATTAAATAAATATTCCATTAAATTATTTTGGTTGAAAATCTAAATTCAACCCTAAGCATAAATCAAATGGGCCACCAAATGGGGAGGATGTTTGAATTAATGAGCAAGCGATGGGCGTACACAGGATAGACCAACCGCCTATGTTATCTCTCCCCAACAACCCGACATTATGTCCCCACACTTCACCCCCTCCGTTCCTTTCATACGCAATCCAGAAGAAACCCAAATAACATAAGGCTCTATTCTCGTCAATCACGTGTCTCAACTCTCAACCACGTCGGAGGACCATCGACACAAATGAATAATTTATTACGAACGCTAATTATGAATTGTGATGCTGTGGAAATTCATTGAACCGTCTCAGCAATTTCTAACATCAAGAGATTCCCCTGCACGGTTTCAGGACATGCAATTATTCATTTTGGACAGTCTTTTTTTTCTTATTTTATTTCATTTTGGGGATAAATATGAAGACACTGTAGAATTATGCGGAAATTAGTAGAAGAGGACTTTAAAAAAATTTGATGGTGGTTTTTTTTAAAAAAATAAAATAAAATAAAAGATCTGAAATAGAAGATTAATTTATGAATTATTTAATAATTTAAATTAAAGATTTTTTTAAAGTCACTAATTGATGCCTTAATCCAATACCATATCTGGAATTAGCCTTTTGAAAAAAAACTGCATGAGTAATTTGTGTATACTAGGAGCATGAATGAGTTAAACTATCATGGATATACTTGAATTCAATTTAATATTTATTTGAATTTGATTCGGCAATAATATAATCAAGCTCAAACTTAAGCTACTTAAGTAGCTTAGGAAGTTAAGCTCAAGCTACTTAATATCTAGCTCAACTAACTTGTAAGCTTAATTGAGTTGGAGTCAGGTTTAAATGTTAACTAATTTCTAATTAAGTTTGAATTTTAATATTATTTTAATTAAAAAAATATTTTATTATATTCATTGACCCCAAATTAGTTTAACTGAATCGATTTTAAACTCGTTGAGTATTACTTCAAAACGACTTTGAGCTCGAAATTCTAAAGTTGATCGATTTCGAGCTTGAACTTAGTATCGTGTTGTCTTAATTCAACTCATTTACAATTCCAATGCAAATTGTATGGGTTGTTTTGAATATATAGTATATAATTCTTAATAACTTTTCTTCCTATTTATCATTTCTCTTCATCTAATGATTGAATATCCTATTATCTCTCAGTCTTCCCTTAGAAAGGAAAATGCCTTCGAACTACTATTGTGTGTTAAGAGTTGATATTATAGTACATAGAAAAATGATAAACGATAAGAAAAATTATTAAGAAAGTTTGTTGAAAATTATTTATTTGATGAAGATTGGAGCATTAGTCCTTACATATTTAGTCAATATTACTAATTCATTTCAAATTATCAAAAAAATTCTCAATAATTTTTATCATTGTTTATCATTACTCTAGGTGAAGAAAAATATTATAGTCAGTACTCTTTTAGTTTAGTGATATCGATACTAATCTTTTAGTGAAATGGATTACGTTCAAATTCTTTTCCCTAGTTTTTTACATACTGACAAAAAAAAGTTATAGTTGAGGGGGGAAAGGTGAAAATAATTGTAACAACCTATGTATATATGTGAAATTAAATGTTAATGATAATTATTTTCTTTTTTTTTTAGGACTTTTCATTAAACCATCTAAAGGATTAAATTTTCTTCATTTTACTATTAGTAGGTACACAAACAAGAAAATCGTTCATTCATGATCAAACTTGATTATCCATAATGAGATGATGTCTATTAAAAAAAGAAAAAAAAAAGAATGAAAAGATCATAGTTTTTCTTACTATCATATGGTATGATGAAAAATGAGAGAAGTAAAGTTAGTTATCAATGTTTATTTACTTTTTTAATTTAGTTATCAGTCTTTTTTTCTTCTATTTGAGTTTTCAACATTTTCAAAACTTTACAAAAATAGAAGTTTCATTAAATATGTTAAATTTTATATTTTATTTTAAGCATATATTAGTTTCAAATTAGCCTTAAACTAGTTAACCAACATGGGTAAAGTAAATACAATTTTTTCTAGTATCTTTTCTTACTTAATATTATTTTTGTATTTTTATTTTTTATTATATCATATCATTATATATATTTAATATTTTTATTATATTATGTAAATAAAAATATTTAATATTATTAATTTATTGATTTAATTATTATAGACCAATTTAAAGTTGATAAGTGTTACAAATAGATAGAAAACTTAATAAATTTGATAGAAATCCTTTTTCTTTGTAAGATTTTAAAAATATTGAGGACTTAAATAGAAAAATAAACAAATGTTGAAAACTAAAAGTGTACTTTTCTCAATAAAAATTAATAAGCCCACAAATTCAAATTGAAATTATTGAAAGCAAAGTTATACAATAAAAAGTAATTCCTATTGATTTATTAATTATAGATGGATTCAAACCCATGATGCGTATATTTGAAAAGAAAAGAAAAAAGAAAAAACAACATATTGCATACTAAAAATAGAAATTATTAAAAATAGAACATTATTTAGGAGTATTAATATTGTTACATGAATTGTAAGTATATGAATGTAACGTACCCACAATTTTCATTTCCTAATGAAATAGGTACAACATAAAAATGGTTTCTAAAGAGAGAAAATTCTTTATCTTCTCTCTAAAACTCCCACCCTCTTTCTATTTTCTTTGGTCTCATCATGAAGACCTTCGTGTGTGGTCATAAGAAGGTGTATTATGATTTGGTCATGCGTGCTCTAGTGGTTGTGATAGAAATCAAATTCCCACAGGACCTATCATCAGGGCTTGAGCTAAGGGCCTACACAACTTAGCTTTGAGAACCTTTCATGAGAAACCTAATCCTGATGAAGCTAGCTTAATTTCTTCATTCTTATCATATACTTGTTATGCATTCCAATTGGTTCATTTGTCAGTCCTACAGGATACCAAATGACCTACACTTTTGAGTGAGTCGGGATCCTCATTAAGGCTCATTTCGAAGGTACCTTGAAGACCGGTATCTTAAAGACTAATATATATATATATATATATATATATTTGTTCTTTACTTAAACTATTTATGTTGTAATTTTATTTTGGGATACTTTCATTTGCTTATAATTGTCTTTTAGGACCGACCACCCTAAAAGTGGCATAGTTGTAATTTTGTGAACTTTTTAACTTTAAAGGGAGCAAATATAAATACTTACTTAAGTAAGGTTTTAGGGAGATTTTTGAACATTTGAGAAAACACCCTTTTGTTGCCATGAGGTTCATCCTTGCATGCAATTCATCTCTTATCAATTTCATCCTTGAAATTGTGGCGAGAATCGACTTGAAATCGATTGTGAGTAATATCAATCATTTCTTGTTGCTACAAATTGTACTTAGTGAGTCATATCTAGGTGTTATTTGTTATTTCCTTTGGTTCACGTGAATTTAGGGTTCTATTTTCATATTTGAAACTTTTTCAATTTGAATTGGAATCTTAGTTCATTTCCTATTATTCATCATTGAAATCTTGCAATTGATTGTCCCATATATCCTTTTGATTTCCATCTTCATAAATTAAGACTAATTTATGAAGGAGTTGATCAAGCCAAGTGTGTTGATTGTTAGTGTATTCACACCTCTTGTGGAATTAATTTCATTGGATTATGTTATATGCTTGAATCATTTAAGCATATCTCCATTTGATATCACATCTTGCTCGATTTTAACATCCAGATTTCATAAGGAATTAGGGGGTTATCCTTCTTGTGTGAAGTGGTTGTTGATTGGAATTCATCATTTATTATTTGATTGTGCTTAGTCGATTTTAGGCACATCAAGTTAGTCCTTCAAGCTATTCCCAACGTGGTAAAAGGAAATCCCAACCTTCTTCTTCTTTTGCCTCCTTGCTATGTCAAGAGTTTCTAGTCAAAGAAGGTGCTTCACTTGTTGCTGAGGAAGGAAATCTAGTTTATAGTTTTACATGGAGTGAAGTAGCAAAGGAAGGCTTGGGTGTTAGATAGCTATTAGTGAGACCAGTTGTGGAAGGGTATCATTTGATGGGACTTTTCTTTGTACAACTAGTTGTTTTGACAAAGGAAAAGAGAAGCCTTTGTCCATAAAGCAAAAAACCTGTTCCTTGTCAGGCTTAGCTTGTCAAACCTTGAAGAAAAAGATAGAGAGCTTGGTTTCCTCTTCAAGAAAAAGTTTTGAATTCTTGTTTAATTCTATTATCAAAGAAATGGAAAAATGTGCAAAAGAGATTGAGAAGTGTGTAAACCACTCACAAAAAATTTTCTACCTTCTAAAGTAGAGGCAAAACCACCAACCTCTTTTATTAAGGTGGTTTATGACTCTACATTTCTTCCTTCACAATCTTCTCCAAGGTAAAAAGTGAATGTGGCTTTAAACTATTATCTCCCTTCTCCTGTTGGAGGAGGAGTTCATGTTAAGACTCTAAAATCTATCTCTAAAGAAAGAGCTCGTATTTAGAAAAACACACTGGTTAGTCATTTCTAGGTAGGAGTTTGGTGTTCCCAGTAGTGCAAAGGATAGCAAATTCTATTTGGGGTAGAGAAGTGTTACTTGAGATGTTGTCTAACAAGTGTGGTTTTGATGAAGATCACGTTAGGAAGATTTGTCCAAAGATGATTGAGATCAAGTTAGGAGGATTGGACCAAAGAGCACGACCCTATTTGAAGTGAGGAGGGTGGACATGGAAGTCGAGGAAAACATTTAAGGCTGATAGCTTCAAGACCAATGAAGGCGGCCGGCTTAAATGGCCGGTGTAGACAAGTAGGCCGCTGGCCTAAGTAGCCAACGTAAATCAAAGGGAAAGCTGACTTGAGGATGTTTCAAAGCTACTAGCTTTGGTGTAAGCTTTGCATAAAATATAGGTTGACTTTGTAATATTTTAGGTCACCGAAGTAAATTGTTTGTCCTTTATTCAAGTTAAGGTTTTTGTGTCATTTTGTTTACTCATTTGTGAGGGGACTATAAATAGCCGTCATATACTCATTGTAAAACATTCAAGAAAGTTTATTCACAAATTGAGAGAGAGAGTTTCTCTTTAGTTCTTGAAATAACTATCGAATTTATCGGATTTTGAATTCGTAGCGTTTACCCAAACTTATCAATTGATCATTTCATAATCAATTGTGGCGTTAATGCTTATACCAAGGTTCTTATCTCATCTATTGACAACCGGTCACGATTTCCATCGTTCTTGATAGATCCATAGGTTGTAGGGATTATGGAATCTAGATTGTCGAGTTTCGTCACGGGCTGGTGAGGTTCGCATCAATTTGGTATCACAGCACAATCAGGTTTGTCAGGATCGCCTATCTTATTGTTGCAATTACTTGTTCTTAGATCTAGGGTTTAGATAAAAAAAAAATCATTCCTTTGAATTTTGATTTGCAAGTAGATTTAGATTCAATTACTGTTAGTGTTTGAAAGGAATCGTACAAACTTCCTTTCTCAAGAATCAAAAAAAGAAAAAAAAATCATATAAAAAAAGAGAGAAGAAAAAGAAAAGGGAAATTCGCATATAAAAAAAATCTCACAAAAATTGTTGAAATTCGAGTTTGTGGTGATCCTTTATTAGAATTCTTAGCTTTCATTGAATCTTGTCAAATTGTTTACAAAACTACTATTTAGAAAGTTAGGTGGATTTCTACAGGAACAACTCCGATTGGATTGTTAGTTCCAAAAGAACTGAAAAGAGGAATTTTAAGTGGATAAGGATTGGTGAGCATAGTTAAGCGATTTGAGTAAAATACGTGAGTGGGTAAATTTGTGAGATTTTATTTTATTACTCGTAACATTGTCTTATGCATCACTATATCGAATAGAAATTCTCCTGAATTTGTGATGGGGGGAATTGATATAAAATTGATCATGGAAATTGTAACTATTGAGATGAGAAGAATGTTTAGAGCGAAGATGGATCAATTTCATGAGTAAATGGAGCAGAACTTTGAGCAGTCATGAATTGTTTCTATAAGGTGTAGGAGAGATAATATATCGAGAAAGGTAGTGAGTATAGAGGAAGATGAATGGACAAGGGAAGGGATTATAGATGAATCTGTTCGGGATTCATTTGTGAGTTATAGGAGAAATGCAGGGAGAATTAGAGGAGCTAAGAATGAGGAAGATAACAACCTGGGAAACATAAAGATAAAATCCCTTCCTTCCAATGGAAGAATGACCCTAAGGTGTATCTAGAGTGGGAGAAGAAGGTGAAGTTGATTTTTGAGTGCCACAATTATTTTGAGGCTAAGAAGGTAAAACTTGCTACCATTGAATTTTTTTATTATGCAATTGTGTGGTGGGATAAGCTTTTATTGAATAGGAGGAGAACAGGGAACCATTAGTAGAGACATGGGAGGAGATGAAGAGAATCATGAGGAAGCGATTTGTACCTACATACTACTATAGGGAATTGTATAACAAGTTACAAAACCCTTAAGCAAAGCAACAGTAGTGTGGAGGAATATCATAAGGAGATGGATGTTATCATGATTCGAGCTAATATTGAGGAGGACCGAGAGGCAACTATGGCCAGGTTCTTTGCTGATTTGAATAGAAAGATTCAGAATGTGGTAGAGTTGCAGCATTATGTGGAATTGAAATATATGACTCATATGACTATTAAGGTGGAGAAGTAACTCAAGCGAAAGGGTGGTAGCACCATACGTGCCATACCAAATTCTTCTAATTGAAGAGTTTAAACTTAGGAGAAGGAGGAGAAACAACCCCATTCCAAACTAATGCTAGAACAAAAATCCGACTTGACATCTCATGGGACTAGAGGTAAATTTGATCCCTCTACTTCTAGGAATTATGATATTAAATGCTTTAAATGTCAGAGTAGAGGACATATAGCTAATCAATGCCCAAATAGAAGAGTTATGGTGATGAGGGATAATGGTAAGATTGAAACTGATAGTGATTCAGATCATGATTCTATGCCACCATTAGAGGATGATGATGGGGAGGAGTATGTTGTTCAGGGGGAGTTGTTGGTAGCTAGAAGAAATTTAACTGTATAGGTTAGAAAAGAGGAAAATGTGTAATGAGAGAATATCTTTTATACTAAATGCCTAGTTCAAAACAAGGTCTGTAGTGTGATTATAGATGGTAGGAGTTGTATAAATGCTACTAGCATAACCATGGTGGAAAAATTGAGTCTTTCCACAAGTAAGCATCCCCACCCTTATAAATTGCAATGGTTGAATTATAGTGGTGAAGTGAGTGTCACGAAATAGGTGTTAGTTTCTTTTAGCATTGGAAAGTATGGGGATAAAGTGCTTTGTGATGTAGTTTAAATGCAAGCTACACACTTGTTATTAGGAAGGCCATGGCAATTTGATAAGCAAGTGAAGCATGATAGATTCACCAACAAGTACTCTTTTGTACATGAGCAGAAACATATTACTCTTTTTCCTTTGATACCTAGTGAGGTTTATGAAGATCAAGTGAGGAGACAAAGAGAGAGTGAGTGGTAAAAATAAATTGAGTGCTATTGCAGAAGAAAAAGAGAGAGAGTCTGAGCCAAAGGAAAAAGAAAAGAGAGGAAAACAATTGAGTGATGAGAAAAAAACAGAGTGGAAAGAAAATTTTTATGCAAGAGTCAGTGAGGTTAAGAATGTTTTGTTTTCAAGAACAAAGAGATCTACTCAGGTTCATGAGAAGACTAAGCTCACTAATGAGCGACAGAAGGAACAATATGTAAAACCAGCTAACAAAGAGTGTCATCAAATACTCTTTAAACTCGGAGATTAGGTTTGGGTGCACATGCACCAAAAGCGATTCCCAACACAGAGGGGATCAAAGCATCTTCCAAGAGGCAAGGGTCCATTCCGAGTCCTTGAGTGCATCAATGACAACACTTATAAATTGGAATTAATAGGTAAGTATCAAACTAGTGCTATTTTTAATGTTATTGATTTAATTCCTTATAATGCAAGTGACGATTTGAGGACAAATCCTTTTCAAGACGAGAGGAATGATGAAGATCACGCTAGGAGGATTGGTTTAAGGAGTATGACCCTATTTGAAGTGCGGAGTGCAGACATAGAAGTCAAGGAAAAGATTTAAGGCCAATAGCTCCAAGACTAATGAAGGCCGCTGTCCTAAATGGCCGGTGTGGACAAGTAGGTTATCGACCTAAGTGGCCAGCGTAAATTAAAGGGAAGGCTGGCTTGAGGATGTTTAAAAGCCGTAGGCTTTGGTGTTGGCTTTGCATAAAATATAGGTCGGCTTTGTCATATTTTAGGCCACCAGCGTAAATTGTTTGTCTTTTATTCAAGTTAGGGTTTTTTTTTTGTCGTTTTGTTTACTCATTTGTGAGAGGACTATAAATAGTTACCGTATGCTCATTGTAAAACATTCAAAAAAGTTTATTCACAAATTGAGAGAGAGTTTCTCTTTAGTTCTTGAAAGAACTATCGAACTTATCAAATTTTGAATTCGTGGCGTTCACCTAAACTTATCAATCGATCCTTCTATAATTGATTGTGGCGTTAACACTTGTACCAAGGTTCTTGTCCTGTCTATAGACAACGGGTCCCGGTTTTCATCGTTCTTGATAAATCTGTAGGTTGTGGGGATTATCGAATCTAGATTGTCGGGTTTTGTCATGGGTTGACGGGGTTTGCATCAGTTTTTGTCCAAATCAAATTCCAAGATGATGATTTACTACTGAAAATTCTCAAACAACCTTGGTTTTTTGCCAATAGGCTATTGATCTCAGAAAGATAGAGAGTAAGGACAACTCTATCTCATGTACACCTACAAAAAAAAGCCCTTATGGATTAGATTATGGGGAATTCTCATGGAATTCCTACATAATGAGGGTGTAAGTTATGCTGTAAGCACCTTGGGGAAGCCCCTTTAAGTTAACATAGTGACGACCACAAACTCTTGTGTACATTATACTTATGCTTGTATTGAAATGGCGATGTGAAATTCCTTAAAGAGTTTGAAATAGAGTGTGATGGTGGTTCTATTCAGAGAGTGGATATAGAATACCATATCCTTCCACTTGGATGTATCCTTTGTTGTGTTTTCGAGTATACTGATGCCTAATGTTAGCGCTAAGAGGATTCAAATGCCTAAATTAGCAATCCTTCTTCCACACTAAAAGCTTAAAGGAGAGCATTAAAAGGTAAAGAAGACTCCAACTAGTACCCTACTTGAAAACAAAGGTGTGGTCATTAAGGATAAGTTAGAGAATCTAGGTGATGTTCATGCTTCAAAGACATCAGGAAAATGAAGAAGCCCAGCTATGGACTCTACCATCGCCTTGGATAATTTAGATTCCTCTTTTTAACCCTATCTAAGTGCTAACCCTTCTAAAGGTCCAATATCTTTTCCTGAATCCTAAGAAACATATGATGAATTAGGGTTTTCAGGGGATAACTCAAGGAGTTTAGGTGGTGAGTGAGCCTTTTTCTTCTTCCTTCATATCTCCTTCTAATGTTAGTGAATCTTCTCTCCTTTCTTATGAGTCTATTGATCTAGTGGAGTATAATCCTCCAACAACTCTGGATATTCTTGAAGACTAAGATGTTTGCAACTCTATCAAGAGAAAGAAGAATTTTATAAAAGACGCGAGCTAGGGAGAAAAGGGGGAAGGGAAAATCGGCTAAAAATTTTGGTTCTCTATCCTTTTAAGTAACATTTTTTCCTTATTTAGCTTATTATAAATGTTAGCATTTTGGAATATTAGAGGTTTTAATGACCTACATAAAAGCAAGGAGAGTACCAAAATTTGCGAGGATCGTGATATTTTGCGTTTCGGCATTTTAGAGACAAATTTGAATAAAGCGTGAAGTCGCGTGCTCTTTAAATTGAATATAAAAGCTCATCCTTTTATGTAGATTTAGGTTGTTTGGAACCTAAAGATCTAGAATGTTTGCATCATCATTTCATTTGACCAAAACATCCATTATGTTGATAATTTGGTAGATAAAGAGTTTTCTTTCATCTCTTCTTTTGTCTATTGTCATGCCTCTAATTCTCTATGATAACGATGGTTCGCCACATAATTTACTTAAATAAAGTATGTAAGGTTGCAATTACTAATGGGTTTCTAAACCTGTTTTAGGATTTTGAAATCGTTAATTAAACTTTGAAAACATATTTAAAGGTTTGTCCAACTTTGAAAATGTTTGAAAGATTGTTAGTTTATAGAAAACATACAAATAAAATGTGATAGGTATCTAAGTTCTAAGGCATAAAGAACCCACAAATACAAACATAGGTAAATAAGCCATAGAGCTACAAGCGACTCTTATAAATCCAAATACAGTACTAGAATATAAAAACTAAGTCTAAATAGTTTATCAGTAGAAATTGTAGTTTACGAGATGTAAGTCCTTATACTCCTCCTCAGAGCTAAAACCTATCGAGTTGTACAAGGGATCAATTAAAAATTTCTCACTAGCAAAAGAAAAGTAAGCCAAAAAACCTAGTACACAGTAATGTAAATACACACACAGATGTCAAATAGGCCTATATACTAATGCAACAAATATTCATTTAGTTATTTATCTTATTTAAATTAAACAATCAGTATAGGAATACTCATGATTTTGGATAACACAATGAGGAGCATAAGGTCTAATTCTACTATAGCGATAATCGTAAGATTGCAAGAGTAGCCAAACTCTACGTCGTGAAAACCAAAACTTAATAACCTCATTTAGGTGACATCACCGTTATGTAATCTTCATTGATTATAATCTAGTTATATCATATCATTCATCAAGTCCCATAACCTTGAATAATTCCTTATATACCTTCTCTCCACTTATAGTGCTCGTTATTCAAAATGATTTCACTTATTAGCTACCTGCTGAACCATTATTTGATAGCCTAAGCACTTAATCTATCGTGTCATTTTAGGGCATATAACCACAACCGTAATCTCGATTCTAGAGTGTCACTTACTAACTTAAGTAACTAACACAAACAACAAACAAATACTTAACTAAGTTGATTATTAGTTTGATTTAAAGTTTGTCTAACCTAATAAGCAACATGTATGCTATTGCATACTTAGAAAGGTCAAAGGTTCTTAAGTTGAAGTTTGATTTTCCATTAAGTGGATTGAATCGATTCTATATAGTAAAAGAGAAAACCTTGGTCAGATATTTATTCAAGTCATTTGAATACTATTCTAAGGCTCATATTAGTTACAAGTCCATTAGGGGTTATAAAGGCTTAATTCGCCTTTTAGCTAATTTAGCCTGAATCATTTAGGGTTTATTCACTAGGCTATTATATTATTTAGATTTGAATTTAGATGTGTTTAAGATCTAATTAGGCTATTTGGGCCCTTAAAGAATAGTATGCCCAATTATGTTTAGAATTGAACCTACTAACTTTAATTAATTTAATTAATCCTATTATTTAAAGTGATTTATCTAATTAGGTCTTAATTCCTTTTAAATTGTTTATGTGGGTATATAGTGCCCTAATTTAGGTATCTAGAACCATTTATTCCATTTAATCTCAATTAGATTACTTTTGTCCAATTATTAACTTTGAGTCCATTTTAGGTCTAATTGGGTTATCTTAGTTTATTATAATTAACCTAGGCATATTGTGTCTATTCGATCCTATTTGCTATATCTTAAGCTCAATTTGATTGTTATACCAAATTTTAATTCCATTTTAGTTTTTTAGTTAAGTTAGAGCCTTATTGAATTCAAGGCCTATTTAGGCCTTATTGACTTATTAGGGCCCATTTAAGGTATCTGCCATAAAGATGAAATGAATCCAAATAAACTTTAGGTCTTGGGCTCATTTGAGTTATATTAGAGTCATGTAAGCCATTAAGGTTTATTTACTAAGTTGACTCCTAAATTAGTCCAAATTGATTTTTTTTAATCATTTCATGTAAGCTATTAAGATTTTTTTACTAAGTTAACTCTTAAATTAGTCCACAATGATTTTTTAAATCATTTAGACCCAGTTAATTAATTATGTATTTCCATATGAACCATCTATGAGATGAGTATAGGGTTGGTTCATAGGCTTATATGGATGAGCTGGTTTGGAATTGGGCCAATCTTAACCTAAATTATTTTAAGTCATCTAGCTCAAACTTCAAATTTGTCATTTTAGGAGTTCTAAATTTTAAAGGATTATAATTTATTAATGTTAAACCCAAATTAGGTCAAACCAAAGTCACATGAACCCTTATTACTTCAATTATTTATTTTTAATATAAAAGCCTCATTTTATTCATTTTAGAGCCTTTAAATTTCCATATTACATCAAGTTATGAATTTGCAACTTTAAGGGCCCATAACTTATTTAATTTAGGTCTAAATCACTCTAAACCAAAACTCACTTAATCTTATTCATTTCTAGTGTAAAAAAAAAAACATATTTATTTCAGATTCAATCTCAAAAGAACATCATAATAGTCCTGAATTTCCAGAACACGCCTACACATAAAAGTTTTATTCTAATTAGCTCATTTCCAACACAACTTAACTTCTAGGCTTCATTTTATATCCAAACAAACTCCTATTCATCAAATAAACACATTTCACCCAAATTTACCTAAATTAAAATAATAAATAATGACTTTTTAGAATTAAACATATTGATTCAACAAGTAAACAAAATCACAATCTCAAGGGTCAATCGCTTCATAATTTCATCATAAACCTTAGTTTAATATTCATCATACAACTTCAAATCCAACTTGTTTTAGCACCTTAAACATGTATGAATATGTTGGAAATTCATGGTTTATTAATCAAATTAGCTAGTTTATCTATCAACTCATCAATCTCGACAATTTTAACTTCTAACTTGCCATGTTCAACAAAATTATCGTCTAAACTAGTCGTAAATTCACGTGCCTATACTTCAATAATCAAATTACTATCCTTTATCATTCAAATTAGATTTATAGGGGGGGAAAATCATAAATCTCACCCTATAGGTGGTAGCAACATTAAGTGTACATCCTAAGCATAACACCATGCATCAAGTCCCATTTTTATCACCTAATCTAACATCCAATACCATATTTAGCATGTTAATTCATCAATCAACATCTAAAATCATCAAAAGGCATTTAATATGCATCATAGAAGGTGGCAGTCCAAGAGGTTGTATATGCAAATCTTGTCAAGATTTATTCAATCACCTAAATACTATGTTTAATCACTTTTAACCATCCTAAATCACCCATTTAAGCTCGTTATTAAACTTACCTTAATAGAGGTTAACAAAATCTTCTCATTATATGTAGGTTGCCACTTCCAAGCTTCCAAAGTAGGGTGTTCTTGATTCCAACATAATCATTTACATTAAATCAACTTGCTTAGCATCAAGACCAAGAATTTACATGCTTAAATCAACTTAAATCTCACTAAACACTATTTATCTTAACTCCTATTTGCATTGGGATTTGAGAGCCCCCTCCTTTGTGTTTCTTTTTTACTAAATCCTATAAGACTCAAGAAAAAGGAGCTAGCTTAGTAAGGGCATTAATAGGTATTGAAGGCTAAAGGTGTAAATGGAGTTTGGGAGTATTTTAGGAGTCTTACCTTAATAGGAAATGGAAGAAATTCTTGTGGGGGCTACTACTAGGTTCACAGGAAAATGGGGTTTGTATGGGGTGGGATTTAGTTAAGGCTTAAGAAAAAAGTAAGGAGGACGACGAGGTTTAAGGGTATTTGCTTAATGAAGCCATGTGTCCTTAATTTTGGCATAAATAGCATTTTTGTTCTTCAATTTTTCCCACTCTTCTTTTAGTTGAAAAAAATAATTTATTTTTTCCCTAAAATTACTCCTATTATCTCAAGAATTTAGTCATTCCTTATAGAAACCAAGTTTAGGGGCATTTTGGTCATTTTGCTCAATCAACTTCTAAACTTGAATTTTCCTTTTCCAAATGTTTTTAAATGATTTTATTTACTTAATTAAAATCTTAAAGCTATATTTAGGGTCTCAAAGTGAGTTCAGGGTTAAATTCAATAAAATCGAATATAGGGACAAAATGGTCAATTTAGAAAATTTTAGTACTAAACTTTGAAATTACTCCTTTAATTGACTTTATATTTTCCCTTTTTATCACATTGAGACAAGGATTTTCATTCATGAAAACCCCTAGAATTATTTAAGGCTTAAATAGTTTATTGAAGGGATATGATTGAGATAAGGAAAAACGCCTCTTCAAAGAGTTCTACCTTTTAAATGCAGTAGAGGAGTCTTTTCTTTACCATAAATCAAGGATCACTTAGTTGAAGTTAGGTAGTTGCAATAATGCTTACTTTTTTTGTTCTCTGCAATGCAAACACCACAAGTACTCTATTCATTCCTTATGTAACTCTAATGGTTAAAGGCTATCTTCTACAATTAAGTTGAAAAGTTTGGCATCAAATTATTTTGAAGACTTATTGAAGGAGCTAAGAGCCTTGGCTCACCTTTTCCACTGGATTGAGATCTTAATTGCCAAAAGAGTTAAGAGATTAAACTAAGAAGATCTCATTAGGCTAGTTAAAAACAAATAAATAAAAGTGTAGGTGTGTAGATTCTAGTGTGAAAGTCATATGCATGCTGCATGGAAACGCGCTACACATGACCTAATAAAGGAAGTGACACATACAAGGATAATCAGAGGTGAATGAGATGGGAAGGAAGAGTAGACAATCTCGAATAAAGCTTAACACTTTGGTGATAGATGTGAGTGTGTGGGTTCGATTTTGGTTTTTGTCTTCAACCACGTGAGGATGTAAACGGGCCGAGTTTGGGATGGGTTCATTGAAACCCAAACATAACTCGGCAAAGGATTTATATGCTCAGAACCCGCTCTGACCTAATGGGGTTTTTCTTTTATTTAACCCAACGTAAACTTGACTTGAGCCTGACTTAAATGGCAATTAAATCTTTTTTTTTTCGTACTTTAACTTATTTTCATATGTTATTTCTTTAATTTATTATTAATCTACTTGTGATGAAAAGAAGAGAGAAATTAAATATAAAAATAAAATAAAATAAAAAAAATATAATGATTAAAAATATAAAATAATAAAATAAAATATACTAATTATAAATTATAATATTAATTTATTATTATTATTTTAAATTTGATCAGGTTTTCTCATTAAAATTTTTCTAGATCTCGTAACCTAACCCTAAACCCTATCAAGTTTTATTGCATGTCCCAAGACTCGACCCTAAACCCTATAGGATTAAACCTTATAGGGTTTTTATCGGGTCGATTGGGGCGGGTACCTTTTACAACCCGCCTTAGTTGCATTCCTATAACCACGTCTTTCCAATCAGAAAGTCCCCTTTTCAATGAGGAGGTATGGGGTATATATATAGTATATAGCCATGAATCTTGTTTGTTAGATGGCGGCGATGATTAATGGTTTTGGGCAAATGAGCCATTATATGGGCTTTAAATAGGTTTAGACTCATTAGAGGCCTTTAATATGTGTGCGAGCCTTATTGGGAAAGGTTGCATAAGACGAGCTAACCCAATGAACCTTACTTCAAGCGTATCATGCCAAATCTCCCATAATCATCTAAAAACATGGACTTTGGTGATGATCGTAATCACACAAATTTAAAAATTCCTTTTTCTATGACTCTTTGTTACGATCAAATAGGCAAGTGTACCTATCGATTGTAATAGTATAGAATTGTGTTCGGGTATCATATCCTCAAGGATCAGCAAGTACCAATAATAACTCTAAACCGACTATCTAATCGCACAAATTCGAAAGATTCAGATTAAATTAAGAACACTTAACAAAACCTATAGCAATTAAAAATAACACAATAACTTGATTACTAAATCCGATAACTAAGAACATACCCTACCCTTACTACTCCTCTAATTGTCATGTAACTTCACCCTTTCAATAAATTAGTTAACGAGCAATGGTTATCTCTAAACCGCGGAGTATCTAACACTAGGCCAATGTTCTTCCCAAATTCATTAGCTCATAACCCTAATCGCTTTGATAAAGATCCCTCTTCTATCAAAATCAATTAGAATTGCATTAACACTCTTGAATTATCTAATTTAATATAATACGGAAAATTCACGTTCTCTATCCCTAGATTACATACGAATTCCTTTATTCATGTAAGATCTATTCAAACAAGAGATTTTCCAATCATCTTCTAAGAAATTGGTACCAATTCAATGTTGGCCATACATCAAATTAGCAACACTACATGAACAACATGAATAAATTCAGAAAATTCCACTATTCATTAACTATGCAATCAATCCCATAATACATGACAATTAGAATTCTTAAGGTTCGGGTATAAAATAACTAGTCACTCATGATTTTCAATTTACAATTCAATGAAACATAATGAAAAAGAAAGAGAAAACCCCTGTTGCATGAGCCCTCCGATATCGTCTTCTTCTTTTTCGTCCCTTCAGCCTCTCTTTTGTGTCCCTTCGGCCTCCTCTTTGGTACTCCCCCTCTCGCACTCTTTTTCTTTTTTGGAAAAATGAGAGTATATATATGCATGAAACCCTAAAATCTTTTGAAACGGCCGACTCTTTTTATATACACTGTCTCAACCCATGGTTATACACGGCCGTGTACTTAAACCGTGTAACCTTCTGTTGGTTTTTTCCAGGCTCAACATACGGCCATGCCTCATACCATGTATGCAACCGTGTAAGCTTCTGTGGATCTCCTAAGATGAACACACGGTCGTGCCTTTGAAATACATGCCCGTGTACTTTCCCTGTTTCTTTTAAAAAGCATTTTTCTTCGTGTATTTTTCTCCGATTTCAATTCAAGTCAATATTTCTTCTCAAAATAGTGGTCCTCATCCCTGAAACTGAAATATTTCTATTTTAAGTATCAAAAATTCTTAAAGATAACATCAACTTATTACACAAACAACTAGAATTCATCTAAAATACAAGTGATAATTTATACTTATCAGATTTCACCATTTAGGCCTTGTCACCTCAGCTTAAAGAGTTAAATTCATTAAAGTAATGGACCAAAAACTCTTGAATTAGATTTAGCCTTCTACAATTTGCCCCCTAACCAAAGTCCTTTAAATGAAGTCAAAGGGGTTTGGGCATCAGATAAACCTTCATAATGGCTATGAAATTACTTGGTGCATATGTGCTTGTGGAATAACTACATTGCTACCATATATAGTTACATAATATATAAGCCTAATGCTAGCATTTGTGAAGTAATTTAAGTTTTCCTTAGTGTGCAAATATGCAACACCATTCAATCACGTGCATCACTTTGGTTAATTGAGATTGCATCATCCCTAAATACCACAAAGCATAGAGTGGACACATTAATGATAGCTTCTTTGACAATTAATAAATTTGGCTCGAAGTGATTTACTTTCTATTTTGAATTTGTATAAACATTTCTTTCACCTTAATCATTCCTCATAGATCTCGAATGGTAAAATAGAGTACTATTATATTTAAGTTCTCGAAGTGAACTTAATGACTGAGGTTAACAAAAGCTTGCCTTCTTTGCTCCACCAATGATGGATAACATGAATGTGTCTCATTTGCATTGGTTTACATACATGTTAAGTAAAGTTTGCATTTTCTTATTAAAGTACAAACCATAAAATAAAAGGGACACCTCTAATTATAAGGCGTAAGTCAAGTTCCAATTTCATTGCATGCAATTTATTTTTTTTTTTTATGAGTCCTTTTATCTTTTTTGTTAATACATTCCATTTATTCTCTTCCACCATTCATTTATTCTCTCTCTCTTGCACCTTCTTCATTTCTTTCTTTTTTATATTTGCTCAATCAACTCTATCTTGGATGGCGGTATAGAATGACTATGATGGTCACATTGAGCCATGTCACTTGCGTTCATTCTTCATTGTAGGACATTCTTGTTCGCATAGCGTTATAGAATAGCGTTATAGAATGACTAACCATACGATCTGAGTTCATTCTTTATCGAGGGACATTTCGATTTCTTGAAAATCATTGCTGGTTGGTTAGAGTTCCCATTCCTATGCACAAAATTTTTGGAAATAAGGTTGAAGGTGCTGCAAACGAAGTGGGAAGAATTCCGAGTGTATTTGACACTTTTGCTCGTTCAGGTCAGTTTCTTCCCCGCCCTACGAGTTTTCCTATAGCAATTCCGTGGTAGTCACGATGTGCCCCCCAGCTAGAACGTCCATATTCAAAACTTTCATTGCGTTTTTCCAGCACGAACGGCGAGACCTCCGTCGTATTTCAAAAACGCCATTTCCTTCAATTCAAACCTTCGATCGGTACTTTCTCCAGTCTAGCGATCGGCAAATTCTCCGCAGCGATAGCCGGAGGAGGAACCAGCGGTAGGGCCGAGGTGGTAACATCGGCGGCAATGGCCGCCGGCACAGGGACGCCGGACGAGTGGGTTTCATCATTAGTCCAAGATGCCGTTCCGATCCAGATTTCTCTTGCGGCCCCAAATCCGATGTCCCACACACAGCCCGCTTTTTTCTATTTCCTTGAACAGCTCTGTTTTTGACATAGCTTTAATATGGAATACGTTAGGTGACAGCCAATTCTCTCTTTGTGCGTCTTACCATCAATCTATCCCCTTTTGCATTTGAACTTCCTACTCCCTTCCTTCCTTATCTTAAGCTCCTTAAAGATTTGGGGCTTCAAGATGCATTATCAGTTGCTTCTGCAAAGAGTCTTCTCTTGGATCTTCAAAAAAAGCTTGTAAATATCAGTGTTTAAATCCAAATGAACTTCGTGCAAAAATGAAAATCTTGCGTTTTGTCTGTGGCTGACAGAGTCAGCTTGTCATCAGAAGCTGTCGTCCCAGATGATGGTTGTAGACTAGTCCATGCACAAACATGTGTTTACATTGATCCTTATGGTTCTCAATATGTCAAATACACTGACACTTCCAGATTAAGATTTGCGGAACATGTTCAAAGCAAAGCTGAAGAAAATGCTCATTCTGCTTCTTAGGATGTCATAGCAAAAGGTGCCAACTGTAATGATGCGGAATCAAATATTCAAGGGAAGTCACACATGGATTCTGATAATGACAATTGTGAATAATTCCAAAATTGAGCCAACAAAGGCTGAGGCAGAAGCCATTGCCAGAGGACTGCAGACTATCAGGAATGATGATCCGGAAGAACTCCGGTAAATATGATCGGGTACCTATGGAGCTGTTTATCATGGGAAATGGAAGGGCTCTGATGTAACTATAAAGAGAATCAAGGCCAGTTGCTTTGCTGGAAGACCTTCTGAAAGAGAATGCTTGATTACTACAAATAGTAACATGGCTCATCCATTGCCGCATGCTCCATGAACCTTGGTTTGGCGTGTGACATGGATCTTAATTCACTCATAATATATTGAGGCATTCTATTTATTTATACATTCACATATTTTTTCACTAATATGAACATAATTCCAGTATCAATGATGAAATGACATTTTTCATATGATTTCTTAGATGATTCTGTAGCTCTGAAATTTTGATTGGATTTGGATTTGAGTTCGGCACCGAAGTCACAAAGGACGTTATGTGGTTAGGATAGGATGGGGATAACTTGATTTGGTACCCAGTACAGGTGCTTCAATATCAGGAAAATGTTCAAACCTTTCCAATGGATGAATTTTTCCATCTTCGTCAACTTCAATGGGATAACGTTGCAGATGTGCTCGCATATCTGCATCACAAGTGCTTTCGGTGTACAATTTCCAATTACTATCAGCATGTGTAAATACTGCTCTAATGTAACGTAAACTGTCAGAATGACTGAAGGTTTTATCGATTATTCCCAGGTGTTCATACCACAAGCCCATACGAAAATCATAAATCTGACCCCTCGCGCCGTTTGTTGTCGCAAGGTGGCGCCGCTGGAATGCTCCCATAGCAATTTCAGTATTCCTACCACCATCCATGGACCTCTGGTTAATATTGGGAGATCCAACTATTATTTACTCATCATCAACGATCATCTTGCTGCCATGAACATGTATCATAAATCGCCTAGCTTGTTGAGCTTTATAGTAGTTACTGCCAATCTCTGGAGTTTTCTTCAGGCTTAAATTCTTCAACCTTTTTAGCTTCACGGTTTCCAAGGCAAAAGAATGCCAAATAATCTCTGGGATCTGCGCCTGTTAACAACCCCCACCCCCCTTGGGATTTTAGGAAAGAGGCATTAATACTGAGTTCTTTACATCATCCAAATGCTGTTTCTTTCTATGGCATTGTACGCAATGGACCTGATGAATCATCAGCAACAGTAACAAAATTTATGATCTATGGGTCACTAAGACAATTTTTGCAGAAAAAAAAAAAGACAGGACAGTTGATCGTCTTAAGCGGCTCATGCTATGGATGCAGCTTTTGGAGTGGAATATCTGCATGGAAAGAACATTGTCCATTTTGATCTTAAAAGTGAAAATCTATTGGTAAACATGAGAGATCTTCAATGTCCTGTGTGCAAGATTGTTGATTTGGGGTCATCAAAGGTAAAGCAACATACACTGGTTTCAGGGGGTGTCCATGGAACATTGCCATGGATGGCTCCTGAACTTTTAAGTGGAAAGAGTAATATGGTGACAGAGAAGACTGATGTTTACTCATTTGGGATTGTTCTGTGGAAGCTGCTTACTGGGGACGAACCTTATTCAGACATGCATTGTGCCTCCATAATTGGCGGTATTGTAAACAACACAATGCACCTACAGATTCCAACTTACTGAGATCCTGAACGGAAATCTTGTGTTTTTAACAGAGCTTTAATATGACGAATATGCTTTCGTGATTTTCAAATGTTGGAAGCTACTATATAGTGTTTTGGGGACAGCTGTTGTGGTTTCTATGATCTTCATCTAAATGCATCTGAACTATAGATTGTGTACTATTGTTAATAATTTACTATATTCGTAGATTTAATGTATACTATAGATTATATGTGTGTGTATCTCATTGGCGACTTTTGCTTACCCTCTCATATAATAAATACTATCACTCATTATTAATATAGTAAATACTCTAATACTTGAACTAATTCTCATGTATATTGTTGCACTCCCTTATCTTTCCTTGTCTTTGCAGGTAGTGAGGCTATTAGAAAACTCTCAACACCCTTCTCTCCTCCCAAGTGGTAGTGGTTAGACTTAATTGTTACTATCACTTGTAATGGGTAAAGAAACTAGAAAGACTAAGTCATGCAGTGGGATTAGTGACAAGGTTAAAGAGATGGTGGCATATTTAGATGATCACATACTAATAATGCCTTCTTGCCAGAATGAATTGCCCAATCCAATGATTAAGAAGGACTTCTTTTGGACTTGCATTGATACAAGAGATACATAGGAGCACCAGCTTGCTGACAACACTTGGCATTTCATAAGACGAGAACTTAAGGTTGAAGATAGAGAAAATATAGAAGGGGGTTCTATACTACGCCTTACGAATGAAAGAGGGGAACTTTCTCTATTGGACACTTAATTTTTTATTCATAAGCAAGCTATGCTGGACTAGCACCCCTAGATGAATCACATTATAGGCAATTTAAGATATGGGGATACTTTGGAGCCTACACAAATTGATTACCCTATAATGATTTCCTTCCACTTTGGGTTTCCTCGTTCAAATGAAATGGATTTTTGGCGAAGTATCATAACTCAATGGAGTACATAAACACACACTTTTGTGACCTCTTGGGGTGAAATCACTCCTACATTAGAAGACATGTGTACACTCTTACATTTTTGTGATTTCAGGTTGATGAATATCGCTACCATTGATGTCATTAGAGAGGGTGAGGCAGCAATATCGACCTTAGAAGCAACGATGCAGGTGGCCATGGATAGTTGCAAGAAATTTACCTTCCTTGCATGGATCAAGTACTTTTTTTAGCAAAAGAATTCAAGTAATTCAGATGATCGATATAAGTAAGCTTTTCTAATCTTATATATCATGGTCTCCTTTGTTATGTGAATTTCAGCTTAATTGACTCGTATATTGCTTTTTTGTTGTTCTTAGGTATGAGCTTGAGGCTTTCCTAGCGTGTTGGTTGTCCCTGTGTGTATTTCTTAGTGGTTTGGCCGATGTTATGAGTCGTTGGTTCTTTCATTTGGCCATTTGTATGGCACACGGCACGTGTTTTGCCTTAGGATTATTCTACCTCGGCTCCTTGTATCGGCATCTTAACCTGTATCACGAGGCTTCAATTCGGTCGAAGGGGCATTACACCATACTATCACATGTCAATATGGTGTTTTTACAAGGCTTAGAAGACACTTTGGTTCGCCTCCAAATAGACCCAATCTGTCAAACCTCGAGCCTTCGCATGGATTGATAAGAAGCCTTTAAGTTCTCTATTCCATGTAATAGGTGACATGAAGGAGGTGAATTTCCATCCTTACATAAGCATATTAACTAGATATCTGTGGTTTCTAGAGTTTTACCCCAAGGAATTAAAAGCTATAGTGAACCTTCTTAGGGCTCGCAAAAAACTTAATGTTGGTGAAGTGGGATTTGTTTCATGGTGCTTGTCTGGATGTCTTCCTTCTCTTCATGAATGGAGAGACGACTTTAGTTATTTCTTGGAATGTAGAGTCATGCTATACTCGCCTCATGGAGTAGCATAATAGTTTGGATTCGAACAAGGAGTTCCTTGGACTATCTATATCAAGGAAGACTTTGACATGCATTGCCAATTACTCAATCTTGCATATTTCAGAGATATTTGTCTAGAAATAAGGCAATTATATTTCCCCTCTTCATCATGCTCTAGGCTTGCCTCTATTGGGTAGTTGACATAGTAGACTAACTGCATAGACAATTTAAAAAAATACATAGATAGGACAATTGAGGAAGAGCTACCTAAGGAGCCTATATTTAAGTATGACTTCCGGTTTCATCTTTCGAGTGAAAAAGCAAAGTCGTTTGCTAATGCAAAGAATAAGGCATCGAGTAGTCATCTTAACCCTTCTTCATTGATTATGAGACAAGTAAAACATTCTCATGTTTAAGAGGTATTACCATTATTTACATTCTTTATTCTTACTTTTTTTTATTGTTATTTCTTTAACTTTCAATTATTACTACGCACTGATGTTCTTTATATATATATGTATGTATAGGACTAGAGAGATCACGTCACTATCGATACTCCCACTATCCCTTTGAAATCTACTCCTCCTAACATTGCACCATTTCCAAGTCAATATAGTGTTGGGAAGGAACTTTGGATTAGCAATTGTCCTGCTATCATTGAGGTTACAAATGAAGAAGAGGATGATGAGATGGTCAATTTTGAAGATACTCTTGAGCTCACCATCAATAATGGGAGAAGTACTCCTACACTAGCAGATTGAGTCTTTACTGAGTTATAACATTGAGTCAAATGCTACCATTTAAATGGATGATATTGAAAATGATGAAAGTGGGCAACTCAATGATTATGACATTCAGGCATATGCAAATATCTTGAGAAAGGTAGGACTCTTTGATAGTTAGATGAATGGGACACTAAATGAAGCTTCTATTGATGTTGTTGTGTCTTATGATACACTTGCTCTCTGTAGTGAGGTCACCTGACCCTTCTTAGCACCATTCCTCCCCCCAGTTGTTGAAGTGTCAAGACCAATTGAAGAGGGGTCCTTGAATGTACTACCAATAGCTCCATTTCACCGGTTCATGATTCAATTGTAGCTCTTGCCTTCACTAGAGCGTCTGTACAAGTTAGAGGGAGAGTTTTGGTTATAAGCAATTTGCTGAGGTTCTAAATTAAATACCACTATGGTATCAATGCTTGGATAAACTATGACTCTTTTGAATAGACAGTGAAGTTCACTATCTAAAAAGGAATTGAAACTCATCATTGATAGTGTTGAGGGAGTACGGGCTTTGAAATTTAAGTTGGCAACATAGAGCCTATCGTGAGATTGAAGCAAGAAAGATATTAGATTGCCAAGACTTAGTAGAGCAGTGTAAGAGGATTATAGCAACACTTACTAAAATTGATCTCAAAATAGAAGCCAACTTGAATGGTTTGGATGTTAATTCCTTAGTAAAATCTGTTGTGGGTCCTTGATCGGACATTATCCTACCCCTAAATCCACAACACCCCCCCCCCCCCCCCCCCCCCCTCTTTTTTCTTTACAATTATTATGTTTTCCTTTAATTTTATATGGCATATGTAGACTTATTTGATGAATGGTGGTTTTACCTTAATTTAAAGTCTTATTTCATGTCTTTGTGTTTTTTTTTTTAATTGCATAATCTTATATTTGATAAATGATATGTTGCTTGTAGTGCACTTAATAGTGGTTGCACTTACGTAAAGGACATGATAAGAGATGTACCCCACTTTTTTTTTTAGAGAACGTTGTGCATGCGAAATACTCCGCATGCTAGCAACAATTGTTTTGCTAAGGGAGTATTATCCATTACTTAACAATTTACTTATGAGATTATGAGAGAATACATTGACTAGCAAAACCATCGTATTTATTGAGGGCATTATATCATGCGCTTAAAAGGTAATATTCTCACCAATTGGCATGACATAAACCACGAAACATTGCGTATTCGAGAAATCAATCTATTATCAAGTTGTAGCAATGTAATATGTATAATGTGCGCTAAGGAGTTAAGCTTTTATCCTTGTGGCGACAAATCAAAGTTTTGACATAAGAAGTTAGAAGCAAGCTCTCACGATTTGAGCTACATTTTCATTGATTTGCTCCTCATATACATCTCACTTGTTATAGATGAAACTTTTTGATGTATTGAAAATTAATAGGAGTTATGGTAGCATATGTCTTTGGATTACGGAGCTTACAATAACCACTATTGTGAACCTATTCAACAATAAAAGGTCCTTTCCATTTAGGTATAAACTTCAGCATTGGAATACCTCAACTCACATGATTTGCTGCTTAAAGTACAATGTTGCCCTGTTGAAATGATCTTCTCTTCACCAAGAGACTGTAAGCTATGCCTAGTTTTTGCTGGTAATGAATTAGCTTATGTTTGGTAGTGTCTTACCTCTCTTCAAAGGCTTCTAAGTCTAGCATACTTAAGGTATCTGGCTTAAGCTCAGCATTGATGGCTAAACATGTAGAAGGGATCAAGACTTCCATCGAGACTATCACTTCGGTGCTATATACTAGAGAGAGGTGTCGCTTGGGTTGGCTTTCACTTTGATGTCCCGTATGCCTAAAGTGTTAACGACAATTTATCATGCCATTCTTTATGGTTGTCATGGACCATACAACTTAGCACTTTTAACAAACTTTTATTTGTGGCCTCTACTTGACCATTACCTTTTAGGCAATAAGGCGTAGATTTGACATGATTTATACCATAAGAAACCAGTAATTATCATATGTGAGAATTGATGAGAGGAGTACCATTGTCGGACAAGATGCGCTTTGGAATGCTGAATTTGCATATAATGTTCTCCTTCATGAAACTTGCAATCGTCGGTCCTATGGCCTTTTTTAAGGGAGCAATCTCTACCCATTTTATAAAACATTCAATTCCTACTAATTTCCAAATACACCCTCTTGATAGTGGGTGAATCGAGTGAATTAAATGAAATGCCCAAGTATGGAAGGGCTATGGTGTTGTCACATTGTGGAGTTTAACTGCAAGGGCATGAGTGGTATTACCATGTTATTGACAAATGGCACATCTTCTAACAAAATTGAAGGCATTAGCTTCCATAATTGGCCAATAATAGCCTATATCAAGCAAGTGGTAATATAATTTTCTTCCTCCTTAATGGTCTCCACATTCTCTAACATGTACCTTAATCTATATCTTTTCAATTTCAGGAGGTACAATGCATTTAAGAGGTTTCCCTATGAATGATACCTTGTATAGTTCATCTTCATGCATGAGATATCTCCTTGCCTTACTTTGTATAAGCCTCACATTCATACTATTAGTAGATAATGTATTGTTCTTCAAATAGTCAATGTGCAAATGCTACCAATCTCCTACGCTAGCCATAAAGTTACACTCCTTCTCGTCAAGTAACTCGAAACACTTGAGGCAATTTGCTTGAACTTAGAACGCATCTTTGGACATCAAGGGCTAATAGTATCTCATGCGCTAAATACAGCAATATAAGGGTGGCCCCTCTTCTCTATACCAAATCTTATGGTATTTGTCTAGCTTCAAGCAAGCTTCCTTCATTCCATTACAATGGGATAACACACCCTCTAGACCTTTTTAGTATAATGCCCCATTGACTTTAATGAAGTTTTTCACTATTGAAACAGAAGTTGCACCTAGGTGCGCTAATTGCTCCTTTAATGATATGCGCAATCATCTTATGCTTCTTCATCCTCATTAACAAGATTTAACGCAGTACATGGCATAAACTTCTTAAGCACTTGAATGTTTAAAGCATTACTTGCATCCTAGATTGGAACTTTTGACGCTAATATGGCTAAAGCATCTACATATCTATTTATAGATCAAGTCATATGCTTGTAGCATACCAACTGCAATTTTGCCACTAAAGCCTGCACTGTAGCCCTGTAAGGCGCTAGTGCAGGTTCTTTGAGTCCAAACTCACCATTGGCTTGTTTAATGATCAAATTAGAGTCACTTCAGATGCATAGTCAATTTGCTCCCACCTCTTGCGCAAATATCAACCGTAGCAACAAGGCTTTGTATTTAGCTTCATTGTTGGTGTAATAAAAATCAAGTTTAAATGCTAATAGTATTTTTGGCCTTCAGGCAAGGTTAACATAATTCCTACTCCTCATCCCATACTTCTAGTAGAGCCATTAAATTGAAGTAACCAATCCCCTTCTATTTTAATCATGAGGGAATCCTCATGAAACTTTGCTAGCATATCATCTATGATAAGGGTTTCACGCACATTTAGAAAGTGTGCCAATAAATCAACTAAGGCTTGTGACTTGATGGCCTTAGGGGACTGAATTGTGATATCAAACTCTCTAAGTAGGAGTAGCCACTTAGCAACGTGACCTGACAAGGCTGGTTGAGATAATAAGTATTTAATGGAATCTGAATGCGTGATGAGATCAATCTTATGCGCCAAGAAATAGTGCTGTAATTTTTGCAAGTCAAATATCAACACAGGACAATGTTTTTCACAAGCTAAGTAGTTGACTTCACTCCCTTGAAGGGTTTGGCTCAAATAATGGATCACTCTTTCTTGCCTGTCTATTTCTTGCATAAGTACGGCCCCGATTGATTTATCAGTGGAGGTAACGTACAAAAATAATGGTAATCCCTTCACTAGCATTGTCATGGTTTGATGGGAGGTTAGGATCTTCTTAATTTTCTTGATTGCTTCTTCATGCATTTCTTTCCACTCAAGCAGCACCCCTTTCTTCATAAGTTGGTGCAAAAGATATGAAATCTTTACTAGCACTAGCATAAATCTCCTAATGTAAGAGACATTTCCTGTATGAGTTTTTAATTCCTTTAGAGTAATGAGTGACGGCATGGATAGTATAGCTTGGATATTTGCTAGATCAACATTAATTCCTTTCCTATAGACCACAAATCCTAGAAACTTCCTTGAAGCCACTCTAAATGCGCACTTTAGAGGATTCATGCAGAGTTTATACAACCGATATCGTTTAAAAACCTTTTGTAGGTGAATCATGTGATTAGGTGCTCTCCTAGACTTGATGACAAAATTGTCAATGTAATCTTCTGTGAAGTTATGCATCATGTCATGAAATATGGCAGTCATTGCGCTTTGATAGGTTGCACCCACATTCTTAAGTCCAAAAGGCATAATAGTGTAATAGAAATTTCCTACTAGTGTTCTGCATACAATACACTCAGCATCTTTGATGGCCATTTTGATTTGATTATAATCACTAAAGCCATCTATGAATGAAAATAACTCATAGCCTATAGTTATGTCTCATCTACCAAAGTGACAATATTTAGCATAGGAAAATCATCCTTTGGACAAGCCTTGTTTAAATCTTGAAAGTCAACATAGACACGTACTTGGCCATTCTTCTTCCTCATTGGTTCAACGTTCGCTAACCACACAAGATGTTCAATTGGCTTAATAAAATTGGCACAGAGCAACTTTTCAATCTCTTGCTTGATTTGCGCGTCGACTTTAAGGCAGAAGACTTGCCATCCTTGCTTCACCAGAGTGACTCTCGGCACAACATTTAATCTATGTACTATAAGGCTAGCATCTAATCCTAACATTTCTTCATAGGTCCAAGCAAAGACATCCCTATACTCTTTTATTAATGCAACAAGTGGGACCTTTATCTCTTGAGGAAGACACTTGCTGACAAAGATTAGCTACGACGACTCGCATAGTCGCCGTTAGATCCAATTCCTCTATTTTTCTGCTTGAGGTTTGATTTAATCTTAAATCTGCTGAAGGGTAGGCTAGATTTCTTAAACTTGTTTAGGATTTGAAGAAGATAAACACACCTCTTCAGACTTTTGTAACCATCATAAATGATATACCTGGTACCCATCTACCTCAATGAAACTTTCAATCTTCTATGTTTGCTTATTCTTCTTCTTGCCTCCTTGGCAACTACATATCTTTCTTTTCCTTTGTTGCCTACCTTGGATTTCTTCCCAAGTAGACAACAAGATACTAGAGGGTCTCACAATAGTAGTTTCTCCTTACTCAGCATATTCGTCAAAAAAGGTTAACTCAAGGAAGTATGACTTCTCTTACTTAAAAAGATTTCTCGTTATAGAGATGAATATGTCATTCCCTTTTCAATGGTCTTTAATGCATTGATGTACTGTCGAAGGTATCAAATTATGATTATGTAGCTATTTCCTTCCCATGAGTAAGTGGTAGGATATGGGCGCATCGATCATGTGAAAGGTAACAAAGTCATAGATAAGCCTAACTTTGAGATCTACATTAACTCGCCCCAATGTCTTTATAGGGGAATGATTGAAGCCATTCATTGATATAGGTTCCTTCACCAAATGCCCTTGATCAATTCCAGTAGCTTCAAATATGGTCTTTGACATGATGTTCAAAGAGGACCCAATATCTATGAATGTCCTCTTCATTGGGTATCCATTGAGCACTCCCTCCACATACAATGGGTGATTGTGATTTGGATTCTTTATACACATATCAACATCTATGAATAAAATTGCATTCTCATGAGCATGAGCCATTCTTTTTACAAGTTGCGCTACGCTACACAACACTTAGCATATTGTCCATCTGAAATTTGTGCAAGTGTAGTCACTGCCACGAGCCTCTCTTTCTAGTTAAACCTAAAGAGGTAAAAGAAATCCCTAAAATTGGAATTCTTCAACAATGTTACAACAACGAGTGAGTATTCACCACCTTCATCTTCGCTTAATTTTTCTTTTCCTTAATGTGCTTCAATAGGTGGCACCTGATCCATTTCGACAATAGCAGGGTCATGGGTAACAACATTCATGACCCACATTAATTGTTATGGGCTGGGAGTAGATTGTGCCCGACATCATTATTTTCAATGATAAGCTCCCTATTTCGTACCCTCTCATTGAAGATCTTTAAAATGAAGCAATCTTTGGTAGAATGCCCCACAATTCTATGGAATTTGCAAAATTTAAGGTCATTCCTTTCTTTTGCAGTAGGGAGGCATTCAACTCTTGGGTGTTTGATATTCCCATCTCTTAACCATATGTTAAGCATAGCATGCACCTTCCCCATTGAGCATGGATATGTTAATGCCGGTACAGAGCCCCTCGTAGTCTCAATTCCAAGTTTCCCAGCCCTTAGCTTCTTCCCTCCTTTGGATCCTTCTCTTTAAGCTAAGTTTACAAATGGGGCCCGTTTGTTAAACTTAAGACCTCCCCCCCTTTACTTTGCAACGGAAGTGTTGGTCCTTCGCACATTTTCAACTAATGTAGCAAATGACACCAAAGACAAATTCTCCAGATGTATTGCGTATTTAGTGAACATCCCTTGGATACAAATCATCACCAACTCTTTTTTGTCACTAATGTCTTGAATGTCTAGAGAGTGTTCTCTAAAATGTTTAACATACTCCATCAAGTCTTTCCTAGGCTGCTATCGAGTTCAACCTATGTTGTTTAAAGTAACTCTCTCTTAGTAGAGACGAACTTTTCTAGGAACATCTTGCACATACTACCCCATGAATCTACTTAGCTTAGTGAAAGATTGACATAACACATGTATGCCTTCTCTGTGAGAGACTTAGAAAATTCTTTAAGCTTCAAATCATCTTCTAACTTGTAGACCTCTAATGTTTCAATAAATTTCAGCAAGTGTTCCTTAGTGCTCCCTTTCTTCCCATTGAGAAGCATAAACTTAGGATTCACATAATCCTTGAGATAAGGTTTTGTTGCGATGCATTGGTTGTATGAGAGCTTGAGATCCAGTACCCCCATAATAGACTTTGTTATATATTTCCTTCAAATACATGTCCAAATCCTCCTTAGTGACAAGTGTCCTTCTAGGGGCAAACACTATAACCTCTGTAGGAGCAACAGGGGTAAGGTTAGGATGAGTTATAGATCCTCCAATAACACCTTCGGATAAGGGCACAACGCGTGAGGACAAAGGTCTACCAATATGGATTCCTTGGCTCCTCGCCTTAGCTGTGAGGTGATGGGTAGCTATAGACTCTAGTGTAAGATGTTGCTCCTCATACCTAAGGGTAGCTTTTTGATTGACATGAGCTAGGTTAGAGGATTGGGATACCTGAGGGTTAACTTACTACGTGGTAATAGCAAGATTTAGCAAAGCCACTCCTTGTTGTGCAACAATAAAGCCTATCATACCGAGCGGCAGGCATACACTAAGCGAGCATCATCATGAACCGATTCATCATCCTAGTGTTTTCCTGGATGGCACGTACCACCTAAGCATTGTCTAAATGAGACTCCTAAGTAGTATTGGTAAAATCAGTGTTTTCAGGTAGTGGTAGCTACTCAGTAACTTCAGGATTCACTTCATGGCCTTGATTAATGTTATCACTAGGATCGAGGATCCTTCTCATTAGGGGTGCCATCATAAGGTCGTCAACTTCCCTCTCCAGTGGAGTCACCAAAATGTAGGTGTGTAGATTCGAGTGTGAGAGTCACACGCGTATTGTGTGGGAATGCGCTACACATGACCTAATAAGGGAAGTGACACGTATAAGGATAATCAAAAGTGAATAAGATGGGGAGGAGGAGTAAACAATCTTGAATAAAGCCTACCACTTTAGTGACAAACATGAGTGTGTGGGTAGATTTTGGTTTTGGTCTTCCTAACAAAAATCCGGTAGAGTAACCATATCTTTCCAATCAAAAAGTCCCCCCTTCAGTGAGGAGGTATGGGGTATTTATAGTATCTTTCCATGAATCTTGTTCATTGAATGGCAATGACGATCAACGGTTCTAGTCAAACGAGCCCTTATATAGGCTTTGTATGGGTCTAGGTTCATTAGAGCCCTTTAGTATGTGTGTAAGCCTTGTTAAAAAAGGTTACATCAGATGGGTTGACCCAACAGGCCCTACTCTAAGCACACCATGCCAAATCTTCCCTAATCATCCAAAAACATGGACTTTATTCTCTAGGCCCTACCACCTTAGCCAAAAGATTTAAATCCATTAAAGTAACAAATCGAAAGTCCTTGAATTAGATTTAGCCCTCTACAAAAAGCTATGTTTTTTTGTTAATAGCCTCAGATAAAGCTCTAGGACCTAACATATGTAATGCCATTCTTTTTCAAAGATCATGGGATATTGTGGGTAAGGACATTTGCACGACAATTAAGGATTTCTTTGCATCTAGTAAATTGTTAAAATCCATGAACTCAACTGCCATTACTTTGGTCCCTAATGTGGAAAACCCAACTTTTGTAGCTGATTATCAACCTATCTCTTGTTATTATACTACTTACAAATGCATATAAAAAATCATGGTTGAAAAATTAAAGCTTGCTTTGCTATATTTAGTGGGGAAAGAGCAAACGACCTTTATTAAGGGCCGTAGGATAGTTGATAATGGGTTTGTGGCACAAAAGCTTTTGCTAGGCTATCACAAACATAAGCCTAGAGTAAGATGTGCAATGAAGATGGACAAAATGAAAGCAACCAAGTGCGATGTTGTTTTCAGGAATAATTGATGAAAATGATGGAGTTTCCTTTAACTTTTATAGATTGGACCATGCAATGCATTACCACACCAAATTTTTCAATAAATCTAAGTGGTGAACTTGTTGGCTTCTTCTCTAGCTCCTGCGGACTTTAACAAGGAGATCCAATATCTCCTTGTTTGTTTGTTTGTTCTTGTAATAGAGGCCTTTTCTTGTATTATGAGGGAAGTTGGAAGAAAGGAAGGCTTTTTGTACCATTGGAGATGTCGAAAGGACTCATGATGTAATGATTTTTCCTAAAGGGGATTTAGCTTCCATCAAATGAATTAAAGAAGCCTTAGATAAATTTCATTCTCTAACTGACTTAAAAGTGAGCATTGATAAGAGCCGCATATTCTTTAGTGGTGTTCCATCGCAAGTGAAGGAAGATATCCTATAGATGTTGGAGTTCAAAGAGGGTGAACTTCCTATGAAATATCTTGGTGTTCCTCTTTCCTCTTCAAAGCCTAACAAATCAACTTGCCATTTCCTTATAGAGAAATTTAGCAAATGAATTAACAGTTGGACATGTTGAACTCTCTTATATGCTAGGTAGGTGCAATTAATAAAAAAAGTGTGCTATTTTCTATCCATGTCTCTTAATCCACAATGTTCATTCTCCCAAAAAGAATTTTAAAGAAATTGACCTCAAAGATGAAACAATTACTTTGGAATGGGAACAATGAAGTTAGAGCAAAGGTTAAAGTGAAGTAGGAAAGCATCTGTAGACCAAAATTGAAGGGGACTTAGCATTCTCAACATGGTCACTTAGAATAGAGTAACCCAACTGAAGTATGTTTGGAATTTCTATTTAGATTGTAATGAAGGCTTGCAGCCAAGTTAGGTGCGGTCAAAACTTTTGAAGTACAGGAATTTCTAGTTGGTAAAAATTCCTTCTACTACTAACTAATCTTAGTGGAAGACTCTCCAGCTTAGGCCGATGGCACTAAGCCTCCTTAAGTGGGAAATTGGCAATGGGAACACAATTTCTTTGTTATATGATGATTGTTATCCTAGGGGTGCCTTGGCCACTTGGCTAGGAGAAAGAGCAATTTACACTTTGGGACTTCCTAAAGATGCAAGGTTGTGTCATATTATTAGCAATGGGAATTAGGAAAGGATTGATGGTTCCTTATATGAGATGATTAAAGAGGAGACCCTTAATTCCTTGTATCCGAAAGCAAATGTTGAAGATAAAGTTATACAGAAGAGAAAACCCTCTAAGACTTTAACCATCAAGAAAGCCTACAAGGAAGTGAGGCAACTAAGAGTGAAAGCTCCCTCGTATAACTTGGTGTGGGTTAAAAAGAATTTATCAAGACTTACCTTTGTGTTGTAGCTGGTGGCTCAATAAAATTAACCACTCTTGATAAGCTGGTTCAATGGTGAGTTGCTACACATAATATGTGCTATCTACATTTGAGGGAGGAGGAAGACTAGAACCATCTATTCCTTAAGTGCTCCTTTACCTTGGATGTTTGGAAAAAGCTAGAAGAAGTAATCCCTGACTAGAGTTTTTAACCTTTTTAGCATGCAAACTTAGTGGAGTTATTAAATTTTTTGGGCCTATGACTTCTAACCCCTTGGAAGATTGTTGTTAGCCTCATGATTTACTACATCTAGGGAGAAAGAAATGAGAAGAGACTTAGGATTAATGGCATGGCCTTGAAGATGCTTTTTTTCGCATTATTTTAGCTTACTTTTGTGTTATTCAAGCTTTTGTGTAATCTCCTTATTTTTTGAGTTTTTATTTAGATCTCCTGACTCCTTTGCTATGGTCTCACTCTTCATACCCTTTTGTTTGTTAGGTGTTTTACAAATGACCTTAGGTTTTTAGTTAGATCTTTTTGTATTTCATCAATGTATATCCCTTTTCTTTAATGAAATTTTCTAACATTTTACCAAAATAATTTTGACACATTAATTTGCTGGAATTAATACCCCTATCAAAAGTGGATAATAGAATGCATATGAAAATAAAATGCCATATACATATATATGTAAAGTATGTTGCTTTTTTTTTTAAGAATAATTAAATATTAATTTTAATATATATATATAAATATATATAGGCGATTGAAGGATTTATCAGTAAAATTTCAAGAGGTGTGACATCATAGATATTAGAAAAAATATATATAAATCAACAATAATTTTGGATAATTACAATAGCCCTATTCTCTTTGTAAAAACAACAAATTAGAGGAGGAATGTTTGGATTCAAGTTCAACTTGAAAATGAAAGATGTTAGTAGTATAAAAAGAAAAAAAAAACGTTATTAAAATTGATGTAAATAGAGGATATTGTTATATCATTATTATAACTCCTTTAAATATTGCTAATATGGCACATGCTACATCAACATCCAACTTAGCACTTAACATGCCATATTGACAACTATTTTGATACTTAACATGCCACAAAAAAATCCAATCCTGCAATGGATTGTTTGACATGTAAAGGATATCTTCTATTAAATCATTTTTAATAACTTTTATCTCCTTTAATACTATCAACACCTTTCATCATTTAATTAAAATTATACTCAAACTTTGATTATCTCTTATATAGTTTTCCCTTTTCTTTTATCTCTCTCCCATAATTTGATTACTACTTCCTAAACCAATGTGGCTAGACTTGAATATCTTTCCAAGCTAGTACATGTTTTAACCACGGAATAACATATTGATTTGGTGAAAAAAATAAATGTGGCGAAAGAAATAAATGCAACAATTAATCTTTAGACTATCTTTGCCATTGCTTTATAGGTCACCTTTATTTTTAAGGATTCTCATGAGGCCCTTAAGGTGACATATTAGCTATTTTCTTCCATTGAAACCTCTTCATCTTATTTTTAGGGTTTGTAAAGAGAGTTCTTTATCAACAACTATTACTATTTCCATATGTAAATGGCTAACTTTGACCATTACCAAACAAATATTAATGACATAAAAAATCTCCTAAAGAGGATTCTTATTTAAAAACCCAGCTCTTTAAGGACTTTAATAAGAAGGTTCTTCGTATAGGTCCTTACACCAAGAACTTTGAGATAAAGATTGCCTAACAAATAAAACCTTTATCTTTTTCTAGATTAGAATTTGTTTCTAGTGCACCTACTCAGCTTATCGATTTTTCATTCACAGTTTACTAGACCGATCAAATGGTTCGATATATTTGCATTGACCTTTTATGAATGCTATGTTCATATCTTGTTCTATAAAATTAGAACATGCAAGGCAATAGTGAAATAGCTCTCTCTTTTACCATGAAGGAAATAAGAAATTCATCCAAGTTTCTATACATAGAAGTATATGGTGGTTCCTCATTTTAGTTGTTTTGCTTTTACCAAGAAGTGAGAGGGATTAACACTATTTAGGAGGAGGAAAAGAATAAAGGAGATGAAAATAGGAGGGGAGAAAAAATCTAATTACATTGTTTAGATAGACTAGGGAATTACTATGGAAAAGAATGAGAAATAAAATATCTCCCCAAATCCTACTTGATTTTATTTCCTTCAAATAAGAGATAAAATGGAAATTTTCTATTTGCCCCTCTTTTATCTTTTATAGGCATATCGGTAATTTTATATTATTTTTAATAACTACTAAAATCCCTTTAATTCTCTTCATTTTATCATTCAAACATATTAAAAGGAGTTCATCTTTTTTAATAATTTTTTCCTTCGTATTCCTTCTTTCTAACTTCTTCCTTCATTAAAAAATAAAATGTAAGTGAAAGGAAAGAGAGTTAGATAAATGTAAATAAATTTGATTTTTTTTTTCTTTCCTTCAGTTGAGACATGTTGGATTACGTCAACAAGGAGTAATTCATCTCATTACTGACAGCATAGTGTTGTAAAAAAGAAAAATACCATTAAATGCGAAGGACATTTGTCATGCATCAATACACTATTTGTAACGCTCCAAAACCTGGAGCACCACAGCTCGCCACGTGTCACTACTACTAAGCGATACACTAAAGCTCTAAAACTTCAACATACTTCAAAACTTGCTCATATACATTATTCATCATACTGTTATAACTATAATAAAATGAATGGCTCATAAATGAGTTATTCCAAATTTCATTATTTAATAACCACAAAGTCTCCAACTACATTCTATTTTCATAATTTTAATTTAACAATAAAATATCAATTTACAGTAATTAATAATTCTTGTCACTCTTCCTCCACATAGTAATAGTGTTCTCTTCCCATCTCATCCATGTAATGTCCCACTAAGTTTCTATTCTCATCATACTTTAGTTATTCATCATTTTCACTTGCAACTAATATATATATATTATATATATATATATATATATAGGAAAGAGGGTGAGCCTAAGCTCAGTACGTGAGTACCACACCCACATGCGCATGACACACCACATTAATATCATATGTATGTATGCAACATTTATCCTCAACACATTCACAATTCAGTTCACACATCAACACCAACAATGAATTATAACATATGAGGGTACTCATGACCCAAGCACACATAACATTTGTCCTAGTGGGAACTACCTCTGTGGGCCCCATCTAACCCTAATGAGAATTGTCACTACGAGTCTCATCTAACCCTAATATACCTCATATCATTTCGATACACGGCTCCACTAAGGACAACGCGGCATACCAATCATCAAGATGCCCCCTAAGGATCTACCGCTGTGAGCCCCTAGGTTGAGCCAAGCACAAACAACATATCTCATTCAACCAACAACATGGTATTACTTCATGATACCACTTAACTCACATTACATCTTAGCATTTCATTATTTCACATACAAATCATTATATAACTTCCTAAAAATCACATATAACAAACAAAGTAAATACATACCTAGAATTCTAGCCTTACGCACTTCTTGTCCCAAACTTAAGCTAAGTCGATATCTATGTAATCAACACATTAATCTTAGTACTAATCCAACATAATATAACTCTCTTAATTCCTCTTATTATATTAAGTCATTTAAGGTTTTATTAATTGTTTTGGTTGTGTAGAACTTAGTTAATTAAGAAGATAATTCGATGTATAATAATAATGTTCATCACTTAACATGACCATATTGGAGGTCGTGTTGCTCAACACGGGCTAGTACACAACCATGTTAGAGGTCGTGTATCTCTCGATGAGATTTAGCTTCAACACGATTGGAACATGGTCGTGTTAAGAGGTTGTGTTTCTTGTAATTCAACACGGTCGAAATACGACCATGTTGGGAGGTCGTGTATCTTTCGGCATAACTTGTAGACTTAACACGGTCAAAACACGACCATATTGGGAGGTTGTGTATCTCTTGGTATGACTTTTAGACTTAACACGGTTGAAACATAACCATGTTGGGATGCTGTGTTCTTCTTATTTTAACACGGGGGCAACACGATTGTGTTGCATGGTTGTCTATCTCTCGACATGACTTTTAGACTTAACACGGTCAAAACACAACCATGTTGGGAGGCTATGTTCTTCTTATTTTAACATGGGGACAACACGACCGTGTTACATAGTCGTGTATCTCTTAAGACACTTTTAATTTCAACATGGTCGAAGCACAACAGTGTTGGGGGATCGTGTATCTCTCGGTATACATTGGTAATTTAACATGAGAGCAACACGACCTTGTTGAATGGTCATGTATCCCTCGGTTTGTTTTTCAAACTCTTATTTTTCTACCCGTAATTTGTCCAATCTCCTCATTTCCTACTTCAAAGCTTAAGTAGATCCAAACATACACATTAATATCTCTTACCTAATCCGAATTTCATTTAAAACTCCCAATCCAATCACTCCCGTGCTTAGTGAATCCATCCTCAAGTTTGATTTCTATGAACAACCAATTGGATTTTGTGGGTAAGTCTCCTCTAAATAAAATATGTATTGAAATTATTAAAATCGTACCTTTTTGCTTTGTTGCACTACCTCTTCAAATTGCTCTAAATTTTCTTAAAGAGGCTCTCTCTCCCGTTCTCTCTTTTTATGTCTCTAGACAGTTATTGTGAAAATGTACAGAAAAGAAAGGAGAACCCTAGGTCAATTTCACATATATATAGTCCCGTTAGAAAAGATAAAACTACCCTCACCTTTTATTCGTAATTGTGAAATTGCCCTAGCCCTTATATTATTTATTTATTTGTATGTGTGTGTGTGTGTGTATATATATATATATATATAATATCGTGTATTACACTATTGGAACACGCCCCTTTACAATTCTATAAGGTTGTTCACCAAATCAAATCAAACTATAAATGGTTTGGTTTATGAGTTGGTTAGAAGATAGTTTAAACGGTTTGTGATTCCATTCGGGTAGTTGAACCAAACCGAATTGCTTTTTATTAAAAATAAAAATTAAATAACTTTTTTAAATTTTAAACCCTATTGACATTTTTATCTAACCTTATTTACACTTTCTTTTTTATTAACTTTCATTCCACTTTCAATTGCCACGATCCATTCCTTTTTCTTTACTATTGTCTTCCATCTCTTTTATTATCTTGCATAATATTCTTTAATTTGAATATTAATATTAATTGAAAACTTTAATGAATATTAATAATATCAATTAAAAGAAAGTATTTTAAAAATAGTTTGAATCAAACCGAGATTCAAAGCCCTAAACTGTCAAATGCAATTTGGTCAATTAAGAGCTTGAACCAAACCATTTTAAATATGGTTTAGTTCAATTTGACTCCTAAACCAAACCAAACCAAATCATGAACACCCCTCCAATATACTAATACATTACCATGCATAAAATTGTATAGGGTCAAATGGTAATTTTGAATTCTTCTACCAAGAACCTTTCATTTCTAAAAGAAGTTCCAATGGATGTTGTAGGTATTTTAATTACATATTTAGAAATATGTAATGGAACTCCTTTCTTTACCTAAGATATTGGAAGTTTAATTGAAAGAAAAATTTTCTCCTAATATGAGAAATATTATCTAAATGGCAAGCACCATAAATAAAATATAGGGCTAGGATATATTCTTTTATGGTCAAGTTCCTCATAGTGTAACAGCATAAATACTACTATTATAATAAAATAGGCCAAATTTGATTCCCTTTCTCCCAACAATCACCAATACATATAAATAACCTTTTGTGGCCTTATGCTAAAATAAGGCTTGTGCAACACATCCCTTCCTATCGATTAATCCATTTAATATTGCTGTTAAAATTTTAAATTATTTCATTTTACCCTTTATAACTTCAAAATTGCCGGTACAACTCGCAATTTGAATATAATCATATGTGGCATGAAAATTGTAATGTACATTGTGCTTAACATTCATCAATAATCTAATAACATATTATGAAGAGTATGTTATGCCAAACCGTCGAATAGGAACGTCATATTACATTAATATTGTAAATATTGTCTGTTATTGAAAGCTGAAGTAAATGGGAAAATTATCCTTATGAGATCATCGTATACTTTTTTTTTTTCAATTATAAAACCTTCATGTTGTCAGTATGATAAATGGTGACCACAACAATTATAACAATGATAATAATATTTTTCAACTAATGCACAAAGGGTAACGTGAACTGATTAACAAAAGCATTATAAATAGTGACATATAATAAAGTCGGTTCTTTCATTTTCCACATATCACATAAAAAATATATATATTATGAATATAATAGTGATAAGATATATCATGGCTATAATATATATATATATATATATTGGTGATTACAGCTTAAAGAGCTTTAGAACATGAATCGTGATCAATCTCATTAAAAGATTAATGTTTATACTGCTACTATAATCAATTAAAATATTTAATTGATTTTGTATATTTTAACAGCAAAAATGAATAGGACACGGGTTTATCCGATCACAACTTACTGAAATGGATTGGTAGATGTGCTGAGCATAGAATATATGGAATTGCAATTTTGCTTTCTCATTATTCTGAATTCAGATGAGGATAACTGGATGATAAAAGTAACAAAAGGCACTCAAGAACAGAACAGAAGAATGCATAGCATATTTGAAAATCAATCAGATAAGGTAAAGACTATTATTGCAATTCAACCCTGGAATGTAAATCCTGCATAGAAACATATGTTGCTTGCAAGATTAGAAGGTGTGAAAACAGGAGTATCACATGCAAGTGAGCAGTCACACCAGAGCCCTAAAATTTGCTCTATATTACATATATTTAAGATCGCTTGGCAACAATATATCTACAAGATCAAGATGTCACCAACTCCTAGCAATGATCACCTAATCATCACATGATATGAGGACATGACCTAGTTTAGGATCCTCATTGAGAATAACCGACTCAGAAAAATTTGCTAGGCATCCTCCTATCTTACTACTCGACTAACAAGAATGGTCATGTACAAAATTGTGCGACGTGGATGAGTCTTGTTTGTATCATACAGTATTCTATCATCTACAGAGAGGAAAGCAACATCAAACAAATGATGAGAATAACAACAAACCTAACCTCTTTCATCTCCAAACCAGTTATTTTTCTCCTTCGGCCCCGTTGGACCTTCTTCTTTATATAGTTCAACTGGAAGCTTATGGAGAATGCTCTCCAATGGGCTTCGAAGCCTAACAGGTAGAAGATTGATTATTCTATTTAACTCGTTCCTTGACCCATAAATAATAGTTGGACCCCATTCTCTCATATATTGCAGCCAACATGGCTCGTTAATAACCCCATTGCCAAGATACTCGGCAGCAACAATGTCATAGTTGATACTCGAATCAACATATAAATTGCTACGAGCACAATCGTTCCTTATCCCAACTCCAAGTTTCGTGGAACCTTGGAGGTAGCATCCAGGATGAGGAAAGCTTGCATGTCCACTCCTTGATGAATAAACAACAGCCTTATTTCCCTCAATAAATTCCAGGTCATATGCATCTACCCACTGCCCCCCGCTATGCTGCGAGAAGTAGACACCCCATAGCTCTCCTGTAAAGTTGCTTATCCGAAGGGTATAATGCTCCCAGTCACTAACATGCTGTCCAATACTACTAAGAGAAAAATTCATAACTCCAACTTTAAGAGTTGCTGGCCCATTGAAGGGGCAAAAAACCCACATTACAATGTCTGTAAATGTTCCTCCCAGAGCAGGCTTCACATGGACATAAAGTTTAGCAGTGCCCAGGTTTCCATACTTCACATGCTCTTTATGATCATCTCTGGGCAAGTCAATCCAATGTCTTCCGTCATTAGTCCCACCACTAGGTAAGTTTGAGCCATCGGCACCAATTACCGCACCTACAGAATCTCCAGCACTATACAATAGGGACCCGCTTTGAAAAAACCATGAAACAGAAGAAGGCAAGAATGTCTCATCAGCATGAAAGAAAACAGTGGGCCCATAATGGTTGATGAGAGCATGGACCTGGTTGAGGTTTGGCATTGCATGTAAAGTAGAATCGAAATTCTTTAAACATGCAATGCACATATCATCGCTGAAGATCCTGTCACAACTGCAGAAAAAAGTACCGACAGACACACCTCTTGCCAAAATTCCTCGGTGACTGGGTCTGGTACTCCATACTCTAAATGATAATCCTGGCAATTCAGAGTCGAGACTGAGTATCAGATGATGGCTCTCACATGCATCCGTTAAGTCCAAGCGCACTACTCTCACTTCATCAAGTTCAGGCTTAGTCGGGGTGTTGGTTACCAAAAAACCCAAAGGCTTATATCCTTCACGTGCTTTAGGTAGCCAGAAATAACCACATTCATCATCATCATCTTCTGAGCCATCATCTGAACCCCAAACCAGTGTGTAATCAAGAGGCTTCTGGAGGGCTGGTAATCTATCAGATTGGCACTCAACCACTTCCCTGGCGACCAGCATGAATCCCCTTAAAGGCCGATCATTGAGTTGGCAGTAATGGCCAAGACAGGAAAAACCATCAGGTATCCCAAGTGGCTTGTAGAAAGAAACACCTTTCTCCTTGTTCCAAGATGAATTAGAGCCCCATATTAACTCAAATCTGTCAACATGATAGACTTCAATCTCACCCAGATTTACTCTTTTGCCGGCAAATCCCGTGCCTATGATCACACAAAAATATTGATGAAGCTATGAAAGTAAACAGAAAATCTTGTTTTCTAATTCTCACGGAATAAATAAAGAAGACTAGCAAAGTATATTCAGAATGCAGCATTAATGACCAAACACACTTTTTACATCTTTTATTCGTCAAATTACAGCAGGGTGCAACTAAACCCCGATACTAAACCTGAAACCCGAGGCAATCATTGACTATATACTAGACAAAAACTAAATTGTCTAATACTATTGGCTCCAGCATGGCAAAACTCAAAGGAAGAAAAAAAAATAGAGAGAATAAATTGACCATCAGATGTGAGTGCTGTGTTATATGAAGAAAATTTTTTTATCTGGTAAATGGTCATAATCTCAATATGCCCAGATAATGTGGCTAAAACTTTAGGAAGCAGAAGTTAGGACAGATTGCAAAGACTCATTTTAACATTCCAAAAGTAGTCAATCAGAATAAAGATATCTATTTCAAGAAGACAAGGAGAGAAAACAAAAACTAACTAGAATAACATTTGGTTATAAAACAGGAGATGAAAAGTGAAGAACTAGGAAGAAAGAGCAGTGACATATTCCCCCAACTCTATTCGGAGATATCCTAGGACCTACATGGGAAATATGGGCAACTTATGCAAAGCAAAGATAAATAATACAAACACTCTCAAGGAAAACAAGGGTTGGGCAACTGCTTTATAAGAATAAGCATTTTCCAAGCAAAAATCTCATGTAAGGTAAACAAAATGCAAACAAGGAGGCTAGAACAGATTGAACAAAGTACGAATTTGGGTTCGGTATTGCATATTTCATCTAGATTCAAGTAAATACATTGAAATAAGAGACGCAACAAACAACGCCTTGTGATGAATCGGCATGTTATTTTAGAAATAACCAGTAATATTACTACACATAACCCAAAACTAAGAAATTATCTAGGTTACCATTACTTATACTGAATTAGCAAGAAAATCCCAAAAACCTTTCTAAATGCTTTCTAAACATATTCTCTCTCCCTCTCTGTGTGTGTGTTTTTATTTTATTTTTGTCTTTTTCTTTTCTAGGAGTGGAGAAACAAGTGAATGACAAAATAAGACAACCTGGCATAGAGTACTCATATCTTACCACAACTCCTGAAATTTTATAAACAATGGAGACCTCTAGCACTTTTTCTTAGTTTGTACACGAATGGAGAGACGGTATCCAAACTGTTCAATCTCAGGAAGAGAACAGTATTCAGGATATATGAGCTACAGGCAACTGGCTAGACCTCTCGAATTTATTTGATGGAAATGCGCAATTCAAAAAACACATCGAATTATACATATCACAGTAATAACAGCTGAATCAGCATGCACCAATTTTCCTTCTTACATTCTTAACAAAGTGGAAATTTCAGCCGAATAATTCAAAACTTCTCTTTTAGTTTCGGCAATTGCGTTGAGAAATTTGATTCTGTATGTCCTTTAGTCCAATTCTACATTTTACAGGAAGGGAAAGAGGACCGATCCAGCTCCGATCATGCCATATGGACCATAAGTACCTCGCGATTCTTTATGTTAGTAAAGGACAATGATACACTGCCATGAGTGTTATCAATGCACGATCATAAACCATCCGTACATTATTATACAATAACGTATAGTTTGCGATACAGACAAGTTTCGTGTGTTTCATCGTTTTCGTTTGAGAAATTTGAAACCTGATAGAATTGTAGCTACCCTAACAAAATATAGTAAGATAATCAAAATTTCTTCCTACATATGTACGTAAACAAGAGAGAGAACATGTATAGTTTCATCGAATTCACATGCTGTAGGTACATTGCAGAGAGAGAGAGAGAGAGAAAGACCTGGAGGCCATTCCGGAAGGGGTGCCGGAAGAGAGAAAGAAGGAGACTCCGGAGGAGACATGTCAGTGATTTTGATCCAAGAAAAGCATTTGCAACCAAACATCTGCAAATGCAAAATGGAAGAGTTGGATGGGAGTTGTGAAAAGTCAAGAAAGAAGGATATTGCTGTATTACTAATTCCCGGGAGGATGTAGAACAGGAATGTGATTAATTGATTTGCTTTGAATGTGTACAGATCGGAGGCCAAGAATCGGATTCCACTACCTTTACATATAATGGACGGTGGTCGACAGTAGATATTAATTAGGAAGTAATTTTTATTTGTTTTTATGCCATAGTATTATCATGGTCACTTTACGAGGAAATCTATTAAAATATATTTTTTTAAATAACGACGAAATAAGGTATTCCACAAACTTATTTTCAAAATAAATGATGAAAGTGTGAATCCAAAATATATCTTAAGTAATTTGTAGTGAAAGTACATATCTAAAATGAACATTTAATCAATTTGTACTAAAGGCACATTTCGATACATATCTTTATTTTTTATTATAAATTTTTTTAATAAATTTTAAATCAATTTTTGTAAATTTTAAATTTATGAAAATTATCTTTTTCTGTTATTTTTACATAGACTTTTAATTTTTTTTAAACAAATAAAATAATTTAAAAAATTTTATCATTTGAAAAAAATTTTAATGAAAAATCATAAATAAATCTACATAAGAATAACAAAAAAATAATTTTAATAATTTTTAAAATTATAAAAATTGATTTAAAAATTATTTAAAATTTTTGCATGTACCGAACGCTCATACTCAAAATGAGTTTTCAATATATTTACACTAAAGGCGCATTTTGGATACATGCCTTCAGTATGAATTACTGAAAGCGTGTTTTCAGTCTGCACCTTCATTACCTATTTTGAGAATAAGTTTGCTAAAAATATTATTTTATAATTACTTTTAAAAATAATTATTATTTTAGTGGATTTCTCTGCTTTATGGTGCTCGTGCCTCTTTTCCACACTATACAATTTTATTCACACATTTTATAAGGGGAAAACTTGCTATCCTTCTTTGTTCTTATGCGACAATAGAGGAGGATACTAGAGTTGGGAATGCGGGGTAGGTCAAAAAAATTTGGCTCGCAAGATGTACAAGTTGTTTAGACCCACCCCGCATGACTCACAAGTCGAGGTGGGCCAACTCAATGTTGGTACCAGTTGGCCCACACATCCGTAAAAAAAAAAAAGTTTAAACTAACTTAAAAATAAGCTAACTTAATTCGATATTAGATAAATGAATGATAACGGATATTTAAAATCTTACAAAAAAAAAAGGATGAGACCCTAATTAATAATAGAGAATTGAGGAATATGAAAGAAAAAAAGAGTTAACATTACTTTAGAATCAAAGCAATTAATGATTGTAAAAAGAAAATGGCATGTGACAAATAAAAAATGAATAAATAAAAATGACTTTGTAATTTTGTAAAATAAAAAAAAATTGATTTGTACAAATTAATAGATCGACCCGCATTGACCCACAAGATAGGGTGGATCGACTTTTTCGACTTGCCTAATGTGTGAGCCATCACAAACTAGTTCACTTTGCCTAACAAGCCAGTACAAGTCAGGACGAGCCAGCCGTTCAACCTACATTCCCACCCCATATATCATATTGCTTCTACTTTTATACGACATCCAATACATCTTATGGGGCAAAGTATCTAGACTTTCCTTTTTGCAGTATGGATTTGCTAAAGGGTATTAAACAGCAGTAGTTAAGAGAACTAAAGAGTAAAATTTTTTACATTCCTAAGGATGATTATACCGTCCACAACCAAGCAAGTGCATCGACAATTGAAATAATTGCTTAGTTAACATAATGTCCTTAGTACCCGATACTGTAGTTATTAATGTTGTTGTTGTTGTTGTTATTATTATTATTATTTTCCAATTAATTGTTCAACATGCTCCATTCAATGTAAGAACAGTTAGTAAGTCAAGAAGGCTTAGACTAAGGTTAAGCAACAAAACTTGTTGGATCTCAAAAGCCATGGAATCTTCTATGATCGGTTAGACTTTGATGGATGTTATATATTATAAGATAAGTTCTAACTTTAATTTTGAACATGCGTAAAATATGATATAAAGTATGACTTGATAATCATTTTGAAACCTATAAAAACTTATGTACATTATATAAGGTATTTTATAATTTTTTAACTTATATAGGATATTATATACTTCATTTATGAAATATCACTAATAAATATGATTACATTTGACATATATAAGAAAATTGAATTAAGTTAGCATTACATATAACCCACTATTTTAGGCTTAAACTTAAACAGTCAATTAACTCAATATCATATCTATAATTTTTGTTGGTGGTTAATTTATGTGTATTGTATTTTATTATTCTTTGTGTTCTTAATAAAATTCATTATATTTACATTCTTCATGATTTACACTAATATTGAATGTACTGCTTTTGGATATTAATAGTTATAATATTTTAAATGAAAAAAAAAGGTTAACAACTTTACGTTCATGCAATAAACAACCTAAATTCATCAAGCATGTATCTAAACACATAAGTTTATAAAATCCCGTCAATTTGAAATCTCCATGTTAATAGTCTTGAACGTGGCACAGTTAACATCAAATATGTCAACATGGACATATAACAAACCTTGACTCATCATGCCAGGTGAATTTTTTCCTTCACGACCTTCTTTTTTTTTATTATTATTTTTTAATTTCATGCCAAAAGTGCGCGCATACATTATTGATAACTTACAGTAAAAAATGATACATTCTTTTATGTGTGTTTAACTCCATCTTTAAAAACATCCCACCTTCTTTTCTCTTTTTTTGAAAAAAAAGTGTATTTTGGTTCCCTTTTACAATTTTACCCTTTGATAAAATAAAAGATAAAACACTAAAATTAAAATAAAATACAAAAATAAGGTCAAAATGCTTAAGTCTATATTTTTAAAGATAAAAAAGCTAGCTAAAAATAAGTATAAAAGGGTGTGTTTATAAATTGCACTATACCATGTTGATGTTTCTTTGTGAATATAATGATTCTATATTAAAATTGTTATAATACTTTAAATGAAAAAATATACCAAGTGCCGAGAATTGTACTGTTCAAGCAATAAAAGCCTTGACTTATCGCGCATGCTTAAAAAGCCTACAATCATAGCATCCTCCTGTTATGGGATGGTACCTCTGTCTATACATCGTTATCATTCTCCGACGAAGAACCTGTTGACATTAATGGGCCTGGAAGGTTGCAGGTTGCAAATTGCACTGGTGATGGGTCTTCATCGGCAGCTATCGACCAAATGTAAGTAATAATACTACTCACTATTTACCAAGATTATTATTATTATTATTTTCTTGCCATATCGTATCCTAATTTCATTCAAGCGACTGCAAACTTAATAAAGTATAGACTGAAAATACAATAACTGCGAATATATAGGTATCATTTGGTTACTGGTACTGAACAGAATAAGGAGTACTGAATAGTACTAAAAAAGAATTATCAGATAAAAAAAAATTTTGTATCCTGTTTAGTTTGTTCAGTACTGGACAAGGATTTTTGTGCTGTCCAGTGTTTGGATTGCAAAGTACTAGACTAAACATAGGTAATTTGACTGTTTTGCCCTGGAGAAAGCTTTTGTACTGTCCAATGTTTGAAATTGTAAAGTACTGGACTGGACAGAATAAAATTGACAATTTTACCCTTTTTACTTATATCATAGTTATTTTTATATATTTCATATTGTTATAAAAAAAATGATTTGAAGGTTTAATATATAATAAATTTTCTGTGGCCAATTCTATATTTTACAGGGGATAGAGATAGGGTATCAAGCATGTTCAGTTTCACCAAATGGAAAAACATCCTTCCCGCCTAATCAGCTATGATTAGACATTAAAAAATATTTTAGAGAACAACATATAGCAAGATATGGTTTAAAGAGTTCTTCAATATATTGATCATGGCATTTCCTTGGGATTATATTTATCTATGATTATCATGCTTATATTTCTTAATTAGAAACTCATCAAGTGTTATTTTGGATGTTGCATCTTTTGAAATGCTTTTTGGCTCTATGCTATCCTTTTTCAGTGTGTTGACTGAGCGTTATCATTATAATTTCCTGTATTGGAATAGAGAAACAGAATTTCCAAAGAATTGATTGACAGACCCTATTCAAACAAAGATTTTGTTTCCCTTTTGCCTTCAACTTTGGCACAGATCGAAGATAGAAATCCTTCTGAGGCAAATAGAGCTCTTTATGCATTTTTGTTAATCCATGAGCAGAGCATCTATATAGACACATAGATCCGTGGATCCATATATCTCGATTGGAAAAGAATCAATATAAACAGAAAGAATCGAAATTGTTCCATCTCCTGCAGCAAAGATTTGCCTACACAAAATTTCTTTTGTTAGTTAGATTTCATGGTAGAAAGTTCATTTTGCGAGTAAAATAAGGCAATCATTGCATAACGTAAAGAAACAGTATTCCTTTGATGATGAAAACATAGCAAGAGGCGCTTGATCCTTCCCTATTTTCAGTTTGTGTATTCTCGTAGTAGAGAAAGGAGCCCTTCAATTATGTTGTAACCACAACTATACTAGTTAGTACATCAGAAAGGGAAAACAAGTAGACGTACGTGTACCTCCTATTGATTTTTGACATCTGAAAAACTACACATGCAGACCCATTTTTCAATGGGCAGTTAGCTATAAATGCATTAATGGGAGATGCACATAAAATAAGTACAGATATCATTCTTCTCCATTAGAAAGTTATAATTGTTGTCTGCATAACAAGATTAAAGCTCTCAAGGACTCCCAATCTTTCATGGTACGCTCTTTGTCTGTCCTCGAGCTCTCTCTGCTCTTGGCTAGTAAAGGCCACGACTGTTTTAATCTACTCAACCCTTGACCATCCTGTGCAGTTTTGGAGTACAAGTTATTCATATCTCCTCTGAGTTCAGATTCAAGAACCTTTAAAGCAGCTAGTCGCTCCTCTAATACGTTTATTTTTGCTTGGACATGAGTTAAGGAATTCTTTTTTTGAGTGAACAAAGGATGAGCAGACTCAAATGATGCATTAAGAGAAAGCATCCTCTTCTCTGTCGAATCAACCTCACTTATTGTATCATTTGCCTTTGATACAATGCTAATGACTTCAAAGGTCCTTTGTTTAATGGAGGCTATGTCAAAAGCAATTCCAACTCTCAACCCTGCATTCTCTAACTCCACTAGCTTCGAGAAAGCAGAATTTAAGTTTCTGAGATTATTTGATTGAGAACAAGGGGGCATAGCCATTGTAGACTCTATCATTTCCATTGCTTCTAGAAGTTCATCTTTGGAAAGGGGCTCTTCGAGAATGATGGGGTCCTCAAGAGCAATAGTTGGCAGGGAGGCACTAACCTTAGTTTTGAGGTTCACAAACAACTGTTCCAATTCCTCAAGAGATACTAAGGAAGGCGTAACGCATGCACATTCTTCAATCTGCAACTAGAAAACATACAATGAGCTAAGATGAGCTATATCTAAAATGGGTAAGCAGTTTTGTCTGATGGGTTCGGCATGAGGTCAAGATCCAGATTTTAGTTGGTAAAGTTTAATCTTTTCCACATAAATTGGAAGCCTTTTAGAAATTGGTTGCCCATTCTACCTAAGCTAGAGCCATGCAACTGCACAAGTGCATTTAAAGCCTAACCAGGAAAAACAATTCTGTTTTACTACAATTAGAACAACAAAGATGCTAGCGACTTTTCAAGCATTTATGACACATTTGTAGCACCATCTTGAATGTGGTACTGAACTTTAAATAGAATCCATGAATTTGAGTACAATGAAATGGAGCTATAACTCCTATGTGAGAAAGAGCTTCAATGAATTAGTTACGAAGGTAAATTCACCAGTTCAGATATCATTAAGCAAGTGCAATCATTTACATCAGCATATATGTATTATCCAGACTTGGTAGAGAGCACTCACGAGTGGAAAAGCTTCCTTAGCACCCACCACTGTCTTGTGTTGAATATAAGAACATCAGAATTGACCCACTGATTGCTGATATCATCGAGTTTATCCAAAATCAAAGTCGATCTAACCCTCATAGGCGCATGCCTGGGCGTCCAACCATGTTGCACCAGGAAAACCGAGCAGAAAAATTCAATGGTCAAATTATAAGAACGAAAGCAAACACCCAAGAACCTAATCCGTTTCGTGATCTTATTGCCATTCACTTCATAAACAGTCTCCTTATCATCCACCCCCGTCATAAGCAAGCATATCAATAACTCCCATTGAGTTCTACTCATAGAATCTCCAACAAAAACAATCCATTAACCTAAACCCTATCCCTTAAGCAAGACAAGGAAGGAAGGATTTGAGAAGAGATGAAAGTATACAAACTTGATGGTGGAAGGACCGGCGCTGATGAGCTGTCGTTGTTCCTCCTCCGAAGCAGTTGCACGATGGGAGAAAAAATTGCACAACCAAGAAGGAAGAAAGTGACAGAAATTGAAGTACGAAATTTTGCAGAAGAAAGACGGAAGGGAAAGTAAAATGAGATCATTGAGGGTCAATTTTGGAATTTCACAAATATTGGGTTGTAGTCCAGTACCGAATTTTTTGTCCCGAATTATACACAATACTAATTTATCTGATTTAGTCCAGTACCATATTCGTGTTTAGTCCAGTACTTGCTTCAAGGATGACAACCAAACGGAAGACAAAGAATTTTGTCCAATCCAGTGTCAGATTTCAATGCCAACCAAACACAACCATAGTATATATGTCTCTATCTTACTATGTTACTAATGTCCCAACCAAACATGATTAAATATCCAACAGTTTATATAATAAATACCGTACTTGATTGTTTAATTTACATATGAGTTAAATTAGGATTGGTGAGGATACAACTTTCAAGCAGTAAATTTCCATCCCACTACGCACATCGGTCGAAACAAAATAGACCGCTTTTTACTTAATCTTGCCCCATAACGGTGAATTAGATAGGGCAGATTCCTTTAGGGACTTCAAACCAAAGATCAGTATTCTATCTATTTATGTTTTCTCTCAATGGTGGTTCGATATTTTAGAGAGTTCTTTGGAATATACTTTTCAGGTCGCTTACGAGGATTGAGGACATCCTTTTCGGAACTGCATCCTTTCGGATAATTCACCTACAACGTGCGTCTTTTGCAACTCATCCCACACTGAAATAGATATGCAGAACCCAAGGGTCAAATTTGAAGTTTGCACTATAACAACACAGATTAGAATACTTCCTTCAAAAATTAAAGACGGAATAGTAATTTGATCAGAACCATCCACACAAAATTGAGTGGCACTAATAAGACACATCGACTGGCAACAGAAAAGCATGTAACTTTGAAAAAGGCCCAATATCCTCTTTTTATCTTCTCACAAGAACAACAGTACAGAGAAAAACATGAAAATACTGAAAAGGCAGAGTTCCAGAAAAAATTACCATGATGAAACAAATCCAAGAACTAACAATTAGAAGTAAGAGAAGTAGATTAAGGATAGGCCTTTCCAAAGACGATTGTAATGGATATGAGCAAAATCCATCAGGCCAACTCAACCAAGGAAAATTGACTTCTATCTCAGACCAGAATCCCGGTAGATGACATCACAATAAAATTAAGCAATTAAGCAGTATTATTTTCGTGAACGAATATTTCTTCATCCTATTTAGAAGGTTCCTCTGATAATCATCCAGACGCGTGTTATCACAGAGCACTCATTAGATAAAATTAGACAAACACGCAAGCACTAACAGATACCAGATAAACAAGCAGCGGTGCAAAATTTGTACAACTTGACAAAAAACATATAACTGACTGCATCACAACCACAACTGGCAGACTTTCCACATCCCTCGTTAGGCTCACTATACCAAAAGAGCCACCTCCCTTGAATTGCATTTTGAAAACCATTCAAGGGGAACACTAAACAGAAAGAAGAGAAGCAAAAACCAACCCAATCATCTGATGAAGTAAAACATAACCCCTTAAAGAAGCACATATTGGTTTCTTGAAAACAATTGTAGAAAAATATGAACTCAAAAAGGGAAACCCAAAAAGCCTAGGCTAGTGCCATGGATGGTGCTTCCCATTAATGGTTCTCCCATTAGAATATTAGTAAATATAGTCTGCCTCATTGTGAACCACGTGAATAAGAACCATTGCCCCTTACACGGCTGTAGTCACCACCATCTCCCTTACCCAAATACTGAGCACCAAACCGCCCCCTTCCCATATCTGCTTGATAGCTGCCTCTACCTCTTCCCCGTCCTGACATTCATTAGATGATGGAGGAATCAATAACTAAGCAAACTGAGCCCTTTATAGCAGTCAGTACCAATGAACTATGCACCCAAAAGTAGAAATATGGAAAGAATTAAGTTTATATATAATAAACAATCATGAACTCTAATGACAAAAAAGCACTAAACTTCAACATTTACTAAATGAAGGAATATACAAAGTTCTTACTTTTTGGGTTGGGTTTTGTTTTTCTGAGGGTTCTTGGCGGTGGTGGGTTGGGGTGGGGTAGGCAATAAAAAATAGGAAGGTTTTATGCCCAGAGGTATCAGTCTAATTAGGTTCATGCCCTTCACCAGAAAGGAGGGAAAGAAAAAGCAAAGATTACAATATTAACATCAAGAGGAAAGACCAAATTAGATCAGAAGAACACTGTAATTAGCTGTAGTTTCCAGCAATTGGATCCTAAGATACTCCAATCACATGTCAAGCACACCAAAGCTGCTGAGAAACATAGCATAAGGTTGAAAAGCAGGAATAGTAAGTCAAAGAGTAAATTCTAATGAATTAAGTAAATATGAAGCCACTAAAGAGAGCTAAAAATGAAGACCACAGAAGTACATACTTCCTCCTCGAGAACTGTTGCTGCTGTTGGCTCTCCTCTCCTCAATGTAAACCGGCCGTCCAGCCAACTGAACAGGAGAAGCCTATGCATGGAACAATGTTTGTTAAGCTCCAATCAAGATGGTGCACATCCATGTTGAGAGAAAATTGTCTTAAATATCTGATAATTATTTCATCAAGTGAAGACCCATTTCGAACTATAAAAAGATTTTGCATTTGAAAGTCAAAAGAAAAAAAGAAAAAGGAAAATAGTTATAGTAGCACAGAATGGAATTGGACCTTCAAAAATTTTACTTCAGCTCACAACAATAAGATAGAGAAACCGATGCCCAGTATACTATAGAAGACTGATGAAAAACTTTTAGCATGATAAGGGGGGGGGAATGTTCATCCGAAAAATAAAAAAATTGGGAAAGGGAGATGGAGCATCACAAAAATAACACTACCTTTAGTGCGTTGTGGACACCAAGCATATCTTCAAATTCAACAAAAGCATAGCAAATACCAATTTCCTGTAAACAAATGTAAAGTTAGAGCCATTTATCCACAAATATATATATATATATATAAAATAAAATAAAAATTGTAAAGTTAAGAGTCAGCGGGTCACACAAATCAAAAGGATAGTAAAACCAGTTACCTTCCGAAACTTTATAGCAACCCCATCAGGCCTAATGCTGCCAAAGATATTGAAAACCTCCTCGATATCAGCATTAGTAACAGTCGAGGGCAAATTTCGCACATAGACAGATTTTGATAGACCTGATTAAGTCAATCATGAAAATTCAACAAACAGCTAATCAAGGACTCCAAAAAGACCAATCAATGATTGAATCAAGAAAATGACCTTCATCTTCAATCAAACCATCTTCTGCAACCTCAGCACCTAAATCAGACTCAAAATAAGGGGCTGAACTTGGTTGCTGAGCAGCTGGCTGTTGGTTGTAGCTCCAATCTGATGTAACTGGAGCAGTACGGCTGAAAGATTGCTGATTCGTGACTGCTGATGCCGAATGTCCTTGAGCAGCTCGCAACTAGAAAACAATGATAAAAGGAAAAATTATAAAATAATTAAAAATAAATATATATCAATTGCGGTCAATGAGATAAGAAACCTTCAAATATCATCAGATGCTGGAAAACTCATGAATAAGCTGTATCCCTTCAATATATAGCAATCCACAATACTAAGACCTTCCTTCTCCAATGTCAAAAATGAAGTGGGAGAGTAGTAATCTTAAATTTAAGCAGGGAAATTGGGCCCAAAAGAAAAAATCTCTCCATGTATATATGATAGAGGACATGATTAACAAATCCAAAACAACCCACAGGTGAATTATATTCGATTTTGATTGTCGTACAGGTATTAGAGATACAAAACCATGACATAACAAGTTTGTTTGGTTTTAGATAAAATAAAATCTAAAAGCGTAGATGAGATAATTTATAATTATGGTGTAAATTTAATCTACTCCTATGAATTTTTTCCTTTTTTTTCTTTTGAGAGGCTCTTAGTGACACATGGACCAAAATTCCATATGGTTTTCCTGTGTTTGGTACAGGAAAAAGTAAAGAAAGTGAAATCAGATAAGACCTATGCTCGAAGGCCATTTCTTTCCATTCAGACATAAGCACACACTCATGAGCAGGGATAACTGCCCAAGTTTCACTGAAAAAAGGAAATAGGAACAACAACTTCTGGATCAAGTATGGGAGATTCGTACTATAGAGGCATATGTCTTCTTCTGTGGCTCTTCCACATGTTCCTCCCCTGCCACCTCTCTATCTACTGGCACAGGGTTCAATGTTTGATGGAATGATCTGTCCTCTGTATAAGCATCTTCCAATTGATGATGTTCGACCTCGACTTCTTCATACTGCTGACGATCTGGGACACTATATGCATCATCCTGATTGTGTTCTATATTCACCGAGCTAATGTATTCACTGGCCTCTTCCTCCAAAACATAATCTGGAACTGCCACATCAAAAGAAACGAGATGCAAAAGTTCCAAAAGGCAACAACATCTTGACCATGAGAAATCTTAAATATGCCAAGTAAAACATATGACTCCCTATGAAAAATTTACTTCTACCCAATCCACAATAACTTTGAAATGATAGACTATAATCAATACGCACATAGGACGATTACTGTGGCCAATCAAAACACAGCACAGATCCTTTGCTATGGAGAGGAGAGAAGTTATGGAGCACATAAAGGGAAGATATAGGAAAAGTATCACAAATTACAACTCTTTCCTTGTTCCTTCTGTCTTCCCTTGTATAAATCCTAGATGCTACACACAACCTTACACAAATTACTGCATTTTGCAGATTATGATATTACATGGAACAAGAACTGCCAAACCGAACTTATTAAAGAACTTACAGGTTTGATCCAACTTTTGTATTTTTCCCTATTTTCAATCAGTAAAACTGCCTAATTCTCCTTAAACACAACAAAACCATGCCTGAGTCACAAAGTAACGGTGAAACCTGGTCTATCTATGTATTATTCTAAAGCAGGCCAGCCAATCAACATACTTAAGGAAAAGGAGGCTTGGGGAGGAGGAAGGAGAAAAAATGTGGGAGGGGGTTGGTTTGGTTGTCATCACTTATGGTCCCATTACAGGTGCTTTTTACTTCATTTGATTAAAAAACTATTAGCATAGCATAGCCCTAAAATGCATATTGCATTACCAGGTGGCTCAGGAATAGGGCTAGATACATCTAGCTGCGCATCAACTTTGTTCTCAGATATTGTTGGTGCTGGATGTTGATATATTATCTCCTCGTCAAAAAAGTGGAAGATATCATTGAGAACAAAATAACCCTTCTCCTGTGGTGCAAGGAAGAAGGTCTGCACAAACTTCCTCCTGCCGGGAAAATCTTGCGTTTTCACCAAACCCGAAACCATCACCACAATTCCTCCATTCCATGACTCGAGAGAATTGATTGTCTTGACCTCAATTGCAGCTAAATTTATTGACAGAAGAAGGTTATGAATTTGCTGCACAGAAAAAGCAGTAAATGTGAAGAAATAAAAATAAGTAAATATTTGAAGGTAAGTTGAAAAGGCTCAAAACCTATATACTGAAGATAACAACAACATACTGTATTAGCATGGTTTCAATCTCTCCCTTTGGAATTCGAATGGACTGAATTGCTTTGATGGAATTTGTAACAAAGATTAGCTCACAGCAAAGTGGATGGTCAAGATTTGGTGAGTCATCAATTGAGGAATCCACTTCAATAATCATTAATTCATACTTGACATAACACAAGACCACATTGATTGTTTTAGCAACTAATCTTGGTCATGAAATATCTCAAATGCATTAGGTCAATGTTATGACTTTCATTTCATTAGCTCGTGTCAACATGATCTAGAGAAAGTCTTACCCAAAAAAACAATCTAGAGAAGGTATCCAACTGATATAAGGATAAAATCTCTCAACCTAGACTACCAAGCTTTCTTGTTCTCACACAACACTCCTACAAGATTAATCAAAAGAAACAATTTCTTGAAACATTCCACATGCATCATATCTTGGGGAAAAGAACAAACAAAACAAATGAACTTAATCATACATGATCAATCTAAAAAGCCTAATAAGCCCCTAAGCCATGTCACGATCTTGACAATTCTTTGTTTTCACAGATAATCTCAGCTGTGAAACATCTGAAATGCACCGAGTCCTTTTCTTTTGGTCTATTTTACACAAACCACTAGACCTTTTGATAAGATAGTGTGAACATAGTTTAGAGGAAGTGTCCACTTGAGATATGGCTAAATCCTTCAAACTTAGATTAGATGGCATTCTCACTCTCACAGACAACTACTACAAGATTAATCATCAGAGGAAAAAAAAAGTACACTTGCAATCACCAATCCACATGCACCAAAGATAAGGAAAAAAGGATTTAAATAAAACAACAAGATTTGAATTCTTTTCTTTTCCTCAAAAGCTTCTAAAGGAATGCTTGCTCAATTACTTTGAATCCTGCTCTTTTAGTACGATTCATCGAGAAGAAACCCCGATCCTATCTTATAAAAACTAATGGCCTTACATGATTTATAAGAACATCAATTTCTCTAGGGAATCTAGCGTTTGTTCACAAAATATCTCCATAATCAACATAAAAAAAAAAAAAACGCCATACATAACCATAAAAAAAAAAAAAATCATTGGAATTAGAGTAGTACTAGCATTGTAGAAGCCTCATCGGTAACATCACCATCGACTCGAACCATGGTGCTTGAGTCGGTGTAAAACTGGTGAGTCAACTCAGGATGTTCTCGAAGAACCTGATAGTAACGTCCGACAAAATACGAACCAACCTGAAACACGACACAGCAAAAAGGCATTTCAATCTTTCAGTTACTAATTCGATCAGCTAGGAAAGAGAATACGAGAGGAAGAAAATCAAATCGTATCGTATTGAAATACCTGGGCCGCAGTGACAGGACTTGGAAACGAACTGGCGGACATGTCTGGATTGATGAGAAGAGATAATAGGGTTCAGGTTAGAGAAGAAGCATGAAAAGGAGAAGAAGAAGCAAGCAGTGGATGAGAAGATGAGATTGCTTGTTTGCAGATCGAGAAAAGAGGTATCTTTTTGTTTCTAAAACCCTAAAAATCTCAGACTCGGACTTCGACTCGGAATAGGCCCTTTTTTTTAAAAAAAAAAAGAGTAATGAGTGACTCACACTTAATACCACTGACGAGTGACGACTGCTGAGTTACTGATTTCTAACAACACTACCTTCGAGAGAAGGAAATAAAAAATAAATATTCTATTGTTTATTTGGTATTAAAACAATAAGTAAAGATATGGCAAGTTTTAAGTATAATAAAAATTAAAAGAAATCACTAGAAAATAAAAAAGAAAGAAAAATAAGAAAAATATAATTTTTATTTTTATTTAGATATGAAATAAAAATAAAAAATAGTGAAAATGTTTCGTTTTCTTATTTTGTTTAATACAATATAAGAAAAAAAAAACATAAAAATAAAATAATGATTAATCTAAGTTAATCTTCAAGTTCAAAACATATAGAGAAATTTTTCTTCCTTTCCTTTTAAAAATACTTTCATAATTTTTTTAAATTTCCATCTATTTTCTATAAACAAAAGTGGTTATAAAATGCACACATTTCTACTAATTTCCATCTATTTCATTTTATTTCTACTCCTCAATATCCAAATACGTGATATCCATTCATTTTTGTTCATTTCTTTATATTTCCATAGCTTTCCATCCATCTTTCCACATTGGTTTGCTGTGATTATAGGTTTGACATCTAATTATCCAGTAAGGCAACGATTGCTATCGATAAGAAATAATAAGAGGCGAAATTGCAATAAATAATCACTTACTAATACAAGAGGTTGTAAACAACAAACATTTCCACTAATTTCCATCTATTTCATTTTATTTCCATTGCTCAATAGCTAAACATGTGATATCCATTTATTTTTGTTCATTTCCTCACATTTTTGTAGCTTTCCATCCATCCTCTCACAATTGGCTTGTTGTGATTACGCGTTCGACATCTAATTATCCAGTGAGGCAATGACTACTAGTGGCAAGAAATAATGAGAGGTTAAACTTATTGGTTTTTTTTATGAATTTAATATATATATATATATATATTAAATAATTATTAAAAAATGGCCATTGCAAAACTTTTTTCTGATAATGGGGTAGCAAAAGTATATATACTATATGTACATTTATCCTTAAACAAACTAACACAACCACCCTTGCTACCTACACTTAATCTCTCTCCTAGCAATTGTTGACACTTGGCCAACCAATTAAAGGAAGTACTCCTTGTAATCACCTAACCATCAATCGAGAGGTTAAACTATATCTCAACGTCTTGCAAAATAATGGTGGTCTCCCTATGAGCCATGTGAAAAGTGTGGGTCTTTAGCCACCACCTCTTGACTAGGGAGTGATGATACACTAGTCAAGCTAAAAAAGGGGAATTAACTTAGGCCAAGAAAGCTAATCTAATCAAGATATGGGTACATGTGCAAGTCTAATGAGGCTTACTCTTCGTTGTGTTATAGTAGCATCTCGTGACAACATACTATAAGCCAAGTTTGGTCTTGCAAAAGAGGCACACAAAAAGGATTAGCAATCCTAACTTAGTTATCATAATTCGTTGAAAAAAATAAAATTTCCAATTCTTATTCATCCTACATGGCCTATAAGCAACATGAGTCCTACTAGGTTAGCATCGATTGATCGATAGGTCTAAGCTCTATCTAATTTACATAAGGAAACATAAGTATGTAAGTGGTGTACAAGATATGGTTCAACAAATAATGTAATCAAGGTTAAGTTAAATAATAAAATGGTTAGTTAATCAAATATTTGTTCATATGTTCAGTGTTCCATCAATTGCCATTCTCATCTCTCTACAACACTTTCTTTTATTATACCATTCCCTTCAACGAAGACTACCCTAGGATGCTCTTTTATATCCATCTCCACATGATATTGTTTTATCCTACGGTTCCCCTTTATCGTGTGTATGGTTTTGATTAGGGTGGAGTAATGAAAAATCTACTAATAGTCGATTCAACTCATCATTGAGGGGAAGGAGGTGGGTCCAATACATTTGCACTTGATGTGTCTACTTATCTTAGTCCAAAATAGCCAAGGAAACATTGAGCCTAATAGATGCTATAGCAACATATGCATGGGAGCAAGACATCTAGTATATTTGCCATTTTTATCATGCACAAGTACAATGAATGAAATTGATGGAGTGAGTCCTCCCTCCTCCCCTTATGCCACTCCCTATATGATGGCTTCCAATTAAGACCTAAAATATTCTTTTCTATCTACTATAATGTTGCGTTTGGTACACCAGAACGACTTGAAATGGAATAGAATGAGATTGATTAAAATTGAATGGAATGGAATCAAGAATGGAATGACTAATCCATTCTTATGTTTAAAAACGTCAATGAAATCAGTGAATTTATTCCACTTTTATATTTGGTAGTGTTATATTTGGAATAGAATGGATGTGCATATGGTAGTATTTAACATAAATACCTCCAACTTGTGAATATATGTGTGTGTTAATTATATGTATATGGAAAAGGTACATATTTAGTTTTCAACATTTACTACCTTTTTTAAATAAGTTCTAAACTTTTTTTTTTTCTATTTCAGTCCTCTATATTTTCAAAACCTTATAGATGAGTCCTTCTGTCAAAATCGTTAATTTTCTCATTCAATGGTGACACGTGGCACATTGTGATTGGTTCACTTTTTTATTAATATAAATAATATAATAAATATTACAAAAATTAAATAAAAATGAAAAAATATAAAAAGTTTATAAAAGATTGAAAATAAAATATATATAATATATGTATATATACATATATAAATATAATAATTTATGTAAAATAATAAAGATATGTGAAAAAATTAATAAATAAATAAGAAAAAAATATGTTCCAATCACCCCCTTTGCCTTCAAGTGGCCAAAATGGCCAAAAATCAATGGTAGGTTATGACCCACTAACTAAAATGACCTCTTAGGGTGGTAAGTGGCTACCCACGTTATCAAAAAAAAAAAAAAAGGCCAAAACATGATCAAGTTTCGACCTTTAAAATGTTTTTTTTTTCTTTAATGCGGGTAATCGCCCCCTACCCTAGGAAGGTCATGTTACCCCCTAGGGTTGTAGGTCGCCACCCACCATCAGTGATGGGTCGAATCAACCCACTTTAGCTAGTAGGTTGTGACCTACCCTTGGTTTTCAACTATTTTAGTCACCTCCTCACCTTAATGTGGTTAGACTTTTTCTTTTTACTAAATCAAATATATATTTTTTTACCTAAAATAATAAATTATATATATACACATGTTTTTTCAATTTTTATCACTTTTCTGAATTTTCCTTAATTTTTTATTACTTTATCTATTTTTTAACATTATTTATTTATTTATTTAATAAAATTGCGTAGACAAATTAGAAATTGACACGTATTACAATTAACAGAAAAATTAATGCATGCTAACAGATGACTTTTTTACACATTTTTGCAAACTATGAGGACTCAAATGGAAAAGAAAAGTTGCCAAACATTAAGGAATACATATGTACTTTTCTATATATATATTTATTTATTTATTTAAATAAATATATGATTTATTTATGTATGTTTTATATGTTTGTTATATTTATATATATATATATATATAAATAATGGTATACATGTATAAAATAAAAGAAAATGAATAATAACACTAAAAAGAGAAGACAACATGTTCGATTAGTTATAAATAACATCAATATATATGTATATAAATCTATATTATTTCAGCATATAAGTATATTTTAATTGCTTTTGGTGTCTTTTACAATTAATTACATTAACTATCTTTAGATTATATTTTTAAAATTGATTATTAACTCTTCCCTTAAGTTAATTATTAATAAAATAACTCATTCATAAGGGTTAAATCAATACATTAACCATTTAAACTACCAAGTTCAACTTGTTGAGCCTAATTTTGGATTTTTTCTTAATTAATCCATATTAAGTCTAACTCACTTAATATAAGTTACTCGACAGTAAAATTAAGGAAAAACTATATTTTTAATTATCTTAAGAAAATTGGAGTCGCCACCAAGTTAAGTTGGAATATAAGATAAGTTAAGATTAATAAAGTAGATTAATCTTAACTAACTACTGATTTGTGAATTTTTCTAAAAAAACAATTTTGGAAAAATATTAACAAAAAAATCTAGCCTCGAGGGCTATCTTACTAAAACCTAAATAGTTACCACTTATTATCTTTTTTAAGAAATTGAATTAAAAGCTTCTTATTAATTCCTTTTGCTATCGCATGTGCAAAACATGAAAAAAAAAAACAACCTGGAAAAATTTTAATCATTTTTTTATTAGAAATGGATTTTCTATTCTTACATATAAAAGATAATAAAGCTTCTGCATTTTTACTTTAATTAAAATTGAACTAAAAAATAAAATAAAACATTTTTATGTTTTTATATTATGAATCGAAATTTTAAAAGGATAAAAAAAATTTATATTTTTTTATATGATAAATTGAAATCTAAAAAGAATAAAATGTTTTTTTTTTTATTATCTTATATGTGGTTGCTCAGTAGGTGCATACGTACTCGTTAATCAAGATCAAATTGACGTAGTTCTGTTTGTATAAAACTTTAGTGGATTAATTAATTTTAATTATGAAAACAGGTCGAGTTTACATTTATTATCATTTTAATTTTTGTTAAAGGAAAAATTCTAAACCTAAACTTTTACTTCCTAATTTTGAAAGACTATAGACCTAACTTTTGAAAATGCCAATTAGAGTTTTTTTTTTTTCATTTCATGGAAATCATTTTTCTAGATGAGAAAGCATTTTTTTTTTTGTATTTTTCATAATAAAGCCATATTCAAGATAATAAACAATCTTTAGGTTTTCTTTTTAATTTTTTAATTTTTATATCTTTATATTTATAGATTAAGTATTACTAATTATTTTTTTAAAAAATTTGGAACCTAATCGTCTTTAGGTAATGGTTACACCACAATACCTAAGGCCTACACAATGGTTCCTCTGATTTACTAATTTTTCTAAATTAAATTAATTAAAATAAAGTTATTACATTCATATTATTATTATTATTATTATTATTATTATTATTTATCTACCCTAATTTTTATTAATCGGATTTGTTTTCATTTTTTATCAATTAGATTTTAATAAAATTAAATAAACTAATTCACCTAAACTAAATTAATAGGTTGAGTCGAGTCGCATGGGTTAGTTCAATCATGGGTCTGGTCGAGGGTCAGCTCTACGTCTAGTCACACAGGTCAGCTTTGTTTTGGTTATGATGTTTGTGGGTTGGTTTGAACCGTTGTTGGAGCTCACAGATTTGCAGGTCTAGGAACAATAGCGGCATTGAACACAGCCACAAGCTCTCTCTTATCCTATGCCTTGTTAGTTTTTGCGTGGAAGATATTAATAGAAGCTAGATCAAGCGGTTCGACCATGGAGGTTTAGAGAGAGAAAGTGGGTGTAGAGTTTGATTTTTTTGCAACCAAAGATAAGATTTTCCTCTCCTTTTCTAGTTTATGAGGTTAAGTTCTATTTATAGACTCGTTAAATCAATCTCGATAAATTTTGATTCGAATCTGATTTATATGAGAAGGAATAACCTTTGATTTAACCGATTTAGATTTTTTTTGTATCTAAATCTTTATATAAATCCTTTGGATACACTTAAATCCATTAGTTTTTTTTTTTTTTAAAAAAAGTCAAATAGGAACATTTTTTTTTCTTGTGTTTTCTGCACTTCTGTTTTCTTTTCTTCCTTTGCTGTTCGAATCTGCTTGGGGGAAAAGAAGATCACGTGCAATGCACGTGATTTCCTCGGCCAATAAGCTGCTACCATGTGGCAGCTTGTCTTAAAGAAAAACAAAATAAAATCCTGTTTTGTTGCATAAGGGACTTGAACCCGTAACCAACGACTCTCCATATCTTGTAGGGCCTAGACTCAAACTGACTAAGCTAGGCTTTTTTCTTGAATTTTTTTTGCAATCAATTTGCATTTAAGCTATCAGTTCTAATTAATTTTTATTGATTTGAGGTTCCTTAGCTAAATTTAGATACCTATATTTCTTTAATTTTGTTAAAATTTTTATTATTATTCTTTTTTATTACTTGTTATTATTATTTTTATTTTCACTATCTTGTAAACCAGCATATTTCTATTATTATTTATTATTTTTATTTATTTATTAAAAAAAACTATATGTGAAGGCAAAAATGGAGTGTTTATAGCTGCCTGTTTTTATAGTAAAGTTTAGAAAAACTTGAATACAAACACAAAAAAGACACCATTTTTTCCTAGGGGAAAAGATGGACAATGCTATAGTCAGCTAACTATTCGAACTTGGATCCACTATGGAGTTATCCAACCAAAAGGTTGAGTAAGAAAAACGCTCTGCAAGCTAGCAATCCTATGTTGCAAAAGAAGATAATTGCTTCACAATGACTAATATTCATTGGGGATTGGTCTTAGACAAGAAGCATTTCATTAAACTAGTGACCTTTAAGAAGAGATTATTTAGAAAAGTGCTCTTATGAGCCAACTAATCGATGATAAGAAGCATTTCACTAGACTAACAACCTTAAAAAAAAAGTTATCTAGAAAAGTGCTCTTATGAGCCGACTAATCAACGATAGGAAGCATCTCACTAGACTAGCAACCTTAAAAAAGGAAATTATCTAGAAAAGTGCTCTTATGAGTTAACTAATTGACAATAGGAAGCATCTCATCAGACTAGCAACTTAAAAAAAAATTATTTAGAAAAGTGCTCTTATGAGTTGACCAATTGACAATAGGAAGCATCTCATCAAACTAGCAACTTAAATTTTTTTTTGGAAAAGTGCTCTTATGGGCTGATTAATCAACAATAGGAAGCGTTTCATCATATTAACAACCTAAAAAAAAAATCTGGAAAAGTGCTCTTATGAGCTAATTAATCGACAATAGGAAATGTCTCACCAAACTAGCAACCTAAAAAAAAATTATTTGGAAAAGTGCTCTTATGAGCTGACTAATCAATGACAGGAAGCATCTCATGAGACTAGCAACTATAATAAGACGATATTTAGGAAAGTGCTCCATTGTAGGCTAACTAATTGATAAAGAGAAGCATTTTTTGTTGTTGTTTTTTTTTTTTTTAATAAACTTGCAACCTTGAAAGAGAAAATTTAGAAAAGTGCCCCTATAGGCTAACTAATTAATAATGGGAAGCGTTTTTTTTTTTTTTATTTTATAAACTTGCAATCCTGTAAGAGAAAGTTTCGGAAAGTGCCTATATAGGCTAACTAACTGATGGTGAGAAACGTCTCTTTGGACTTGCAACCCTAATAGAGGATATTTAGGAAAATACTTCATTGTGGGCTAACTAACCGATAGTGGGAAGCGTTTCTTTGGACTTGCAACCTTAAGAGACAAAGTTTAGGAAACTGCCCCATTGTGGGCTAGCTAACTGATAGTGAATTCTTAAGTGAGAATCTTATTTTTCCAATAACGGTTAAAAGTTTAAGATGACTTAAAACTTTTGAACAAATGATAACTAATTTTTTTTAAAAAATCTTCAAGACAATTACTCTTCTAAACTTAAGGATAAGGTGACAAGGTATTAAAGTATTTTCTAGCAAACTTTGAAAATTTTCTCTTTCTTCTTAAAAAATTCTAAAAGAATTATTTATTTTAACATTGCTAGCAAGTAAAAAGTTTGAGAAGGTTCCAAAAAGTACAAATAAAGAGTAGGCCTCCCCTACTACTCAATAATTACTTACTCTTTTGCCTCATTTTACTTGGAGGATTTGGTTTAATCTTGGAAAAACTGGTGTCTTAGCTTAGTCAATCATCTCGTGAGGGGTTTCTTGCAATTAAGATTTATATCTTCTTCTTGGGGGCATTAATATTAAAATTTTGGGATAGACAATGCCAATGAGGGATGGCTTTAGATTCCCTCATTCCATTTAGAAATAGATGTATCATTCTCAATTAGTTTAATCTAAGAGGACTTTTGCACAATCTCTTGGTTTAGATGTCACCCTTGACTTTTATTCCAAAAATTATGGTCTCTCTTGTAGGTAATACGCTTTGATCAATCTATTAAGCCTTTTTGAGACTTGTAATGCAATATAGGCTTTTGGTTATTTGTTTCAAAAAAGTAATAATGTTAAGGTCTAGTTTGAAAGAATTATCATTTCAACCTAGGTTTATAAGTCAAGAAACCTTGAGAAAAATTGAAATAGTAGTTGCCCTAGGCCCAAAATTTTTTGCTTAGGATAGATAAATTATTTTCAATTATTTAGAGAAGTCTTTAGAGAAGGTAGGTATATGTTTGGGCTTTTGTATTTGCCCCTAGTGTTTTCAAGTATTGTTGAGCTTACTTTTTTATTGTGTATAAGTTTAACTTCATTCTTAGGCTTTTCTCATTTCTTTTCCTTCCTTGTCTTTTTCTTCCATTTTCTCTTTCTCTCTCTCTCTTTTATTTTTTTTTTATTTTGGGCCCAATGGTGATTATCTCTTGTGGGTCCAATGGTGATTATCTCTTGTGGGTCATGTGTAGTTTTTCAGAATGTGGACTTTTCTTCATCTCAAAAGAAATAAATTATCTATAGCAAAAATTACCCTATAATTATTGCAACTAAGGCAAGAACTATTTAGTTAATTCCCCATCTTTTTTTTTTTTATTGATGTCCCTATCTTCCTAATCATCCCATTATGGGGTGGTTCTTAGTAGGGTTAAATTTTGAAGTCCTTCTTATATAAGATCAAATGGTGTTCGCAAAGGATTATTGTGTTTAAGATAGCGAAAATAAATGCCTAATATTATTTTGATTAACGTATCAAATTCAAGATAGACCTCATTTAAGAAATGAGTCAAAAACCTTACATTAATAACACTTAACTCTCAAGTGTTTAAGGGTTAGTGTCTGGGATGTGATTTGCCTCTTATCATCTTAAACCATTTGAATAAATGAGATATCTTTCCATTTTACCAAAGTTGCCCATATTCACCAAGTCTTGTGATGTCTTCGGGAGTTATGTGCCTTGTCAAGTGATTTAGTCTTAACTTAGCTCTGTTGGGAATTTAGTTACCTAAGACTTAGCTAGTTAGGATAGTCTTCTTTATGCCCTCATTGGTAATTGGCCATAGCCACTTCGAAAGCATGCCCTAAAAATTAATTATCTCTATGTCTAGTTTATATAACTCCTAATAGAGAGAAAGTTCAAGTGTAACCCTTAAGATTTGAGGGGTTTAGAAGGCTTTGTTTTGAGGCTAAAGCAACATATGAGGAGACCTTTTGAAGTGAATGGGGTCTTTCAAGTTGAGAGCAGTCTATAGAGGTCTTTAGCTTTATGTTCAGAGTAAGTGACTATGAGCCTTGGGTTAAACTAACCATTTAAAAGCAACTTTTAGGACCTTGAAAGGATCTTTTATTGTTAGTAACTCTTCAAATTTCTTGGCTTTGTTCTTTTCTTTATTGTTATTATTTTTTAGTAAATATGCAAACAAGATGCTCACACGAATGCAATTTGATAATTGAATAATGCTATAGCAATTTTATTAAACAAGATTGTCAAATATGACTACAGATTTATTGAAATTACAGGGTTACAGACCACTGGTTTAATTATCTAAAATAATTGAAATTCTTAACAACTAGTTCTAAAAAAAAAAAAAAAACCTATTTAAAATAGTATTTGGATCTTGCTAGGGCAAGTACTAGCTTGCTCCATTAGCAAGTCTCGGACTCTCTTCTCTGACATACTCAGCTGGTTCTCTAAGACCTTCACATAATCCTATGAAGCTTCAAATTTCTCCTTCTAAATTGCCACCCTCCTTTCCATATCTTGACGTTGGATCTTTGCTCAGGCTCTAAACATGTCAATGTAAGCCTTCAATTCCGAGGTCGAGTTTTCTGGCGCAGGTTCTAGTATACTTAGAGCTCGGTACTCAACTTGCCCTATCTTGTACATGAAGTCCATAATGAATTCCTTAGTGGCTTTAAAATCCCCCACTTGTCCATCCAAATTTCTTACATCTATGATGGGGCTTAAGATTCTTGTATCCCAAATGGCTTTGATGGCTCGCAGCTTGTTCACTTTGAAGGCTAAGGGAATGTTCAGATCTTGATAATCAAGTGTAATTGAATCCAGTGGGGGGCTATGAGCAATATCTTAGATTGGTCCCAACTGTTTGACCACACAAACTGGGAAATAGCCAGTGTATCTAGTAATTCCTATTAGTGGGATAGCAACGAAATCGGTGCATCCTAAAATAGCTTATGTGCAATGATTCCACCTAGCAGTCCACAATATGTCCTTAGGGTAAACCTTTAGCATAATCTCTATCCATTGGTCAATTTGAATTCCTTTTAGCTACTGTATCTTAGTTGCAAAGTAGTCTACCGGGTCAACTTGTGAAGCTAAAGATTTCTTGACGAGATCTAATCCATAACTTTTAGTATGACCAGCGAACCATACTATTAACAATGTTGGACAGCCTTTGAAGTTTCCCTTCCCTCTTTCTTTCAGAAATCTCAAAGATCAGATTTGTTTAGCAAGTAAGGCTGGGATGTAAGATTAACCTGACAGGAACTGAGTTACAAATTTTGCTACCTTGAAATGGACATGCAAACGGAAATAGGATACTAGCAAAAACTGCTAGGATGTAAGTATTGACCCAATTTTGCTCCCAAGTTCGCTGGTCTCCTACGAAAATCTCTTGACTAGTTTGGTAGTCTATAGGTGTTCCAAATCAGTTTCTAAGGTTGAGATTCTTATAGACTTTCCATTGCATTGAGTAAGGGCTTGAGTTACTTCTGACTTTCTAACCTCAAGCTTGTAGAAGGTGCTTATCGGGCTAGCTTGTAGATCTAGAATTGTGATTCCTTCATAATAGGGAGGAGCTTGTAGTAGTTGAGAATACTCTTCAATGGTTGGAGATAGGATGTGTGGGCCAAAGCTAAATGATGCTAACTCTAGATCCCAAAAGTAGGTTAGGGCCCTAATGAGGTCCCAATTATATTAGACCTTAAGGAGTGAGATGACTGGCCCTACTTTGGTCTTGATGGTTTCCTGTTACTCTGAGTTAAACTATTGAAACCAATTAAAAAGTGCAAGCATAGACGATAAGGGCTAGTTGACATAGATCTAGCTTATGTGGACGTGGCCGTTGCTTGACCCAGAGTTGGTCATTCCTTTATAATACATAAAATAAGAATTTTACAAAGAATACATATACAATAACAAAGCTTTACATCATTTGGAAAATCAATAAGTCTATGTTTATTAAAGCTGCACTATTTTTTAATCATGTGTAAATGACATAAATGCAAATTGGGTGAGTTCTATAGGTTCTCAAGCTTTGTGGCCTCCCTCATTTCTAATGTAATGGGTTTTAGGCCACACTCAAACAAGAGTGGGGAAGCCTAATTAGCCCCGAGCGGTAGTTACCTCATTGCACCTGAAACTTACACAATGGCTTCACATCCTAAGGTCCTAAATGGCTTGGGTTCGATTATATCCAGTACATATATATGTATGACAACAACTTGACCAAAAGATCATTATTAAGCTTGATGGGCCTAGTGCTATTTTATCTAGATCATGAATCCTAATTAGTCTACATAAAAGAGAACTATTCATATAAGAAATGTACATAAGTGATGTAAAAGAACATAATATGTGCTGAAGGAATTTATAAGAAGCTCCTAATTTTTTGAAGAAGATAAAAATGGCTAGCCAACTAAAGAATTAGATCCCCAACGGAGTCACCAACTTGTTGAGCATAATTTTGGATTTTTCATTAATTAACCCATATTAAGTTCAACCCACTTAATACAAGTTACTCGACAGTAAAATTAAGGAAAAACTATATTTTTAATTATTTATAAGAAAATTGGAGTCGCTACCAATCTAAGTTGGAATATAAGATAAGTTAAGGTTAATGAGGTGAATTAACCTTAACTAGCTACTAATTTATGAATTTTTCTAAAAAGAAAAAACAATTTTAGAAATATATTAACCAGAAAATCTAGCATCAGGGATTATCCTATTAAAACACAAATGGTTACCACTTATTATTTTCTTCAAGAAACTATCAAGAAATTGAATTAAAAGATTCTTATCATTTCCTTTCGCTATCACATGTGCAAAACATAAAAAAAAAAAAAAATCAAAACAACATGGAAAACTTTTAATTATTTTTTTTATTACAAATGGATTTTCTATTTTTACAAATAAAAGATAATGAAGCTTCAGCATTTTTACTTTAATTAAAATTGAACTAAAAATAGAATAAAATATTTTTATGACTTTATATTATGAATCGAAATTTTAAAAGGATAAAATATTTTTTATATGATAAATTGAAATTGGAAAAGAATGAAATGTTTTTTTTTTTATTATCTTATATTTAGTTGCCCAGTAGGTGCCTACGTACCCACTAATCAAGGTTAAATCAACGTAGTTCTGTTTGTATAAAACTTTAGTGGATTAATTAATTTTAATTACGAAAATAGGTCGGGTTTATATTTATTATCATTTTAATTTTTTTAAAGGAAAAATTCTAACCCTAAACTTTTACTTCCCAATTTTGAAAGACTAAAGACCTAACTTTTGAAAATGCCAATTAGAGTTTTTTTTTTTTCACTTCATGGAAATTATTTTTCTAGGTGAGAAAGCATTTTTTTTTTGTATTTTTCATAATAAAGCCATATTCAAGATAATAAATAATCTTTAGGTTTTCTTTTTAATTTTTCAATTTTTATATCTTTATATTTATAAATTAAGTATTACTAATTATTAAAAAAAGTTTGGAACCTAATCGTCTTTAGGTGATATTTACACCACAATACCTAAAGCCTACACAATGGTTCCTCCTAATTATTCGATTTACTAATTTTTCTAAATTAAATTAATTAAATTAAAGTTATTATTATTATTATTATTATTATTATTATTATTATTATTATTTAGCTTAATTTTTATTAATCGAATTTGTTTTTGTTTTTTATCAATTAGATTTTAACAAAATTAAATAAACTAATTCACCTAAACTAAATTAATAGTAATAATAATAACGACATTTACTTGGATATGAGTTGGTTCGGGTTTAGTGCACAGGTTGGTGTAGGTTGAGTCGGGTTGCATGGGTTGGTTTAATCACTAGTCTGGTCAAGGGTTAGCTCTACGTCTAGTCACATAAGTTAGCTTTGTTTCGATCACGGTGTTTGCGGGTTGGTTTGAAAATGCCGTTGGAGCTCACAGATTTGTGGGTCTAGGAACAGCGGCGGCATCGAACACAACCACATGCTCTCTCTTGTCCTGTGCTTGGTCGGTGTTTGCGTGGAAGATGTCAACAAAAGTTAGATCAAGCGGTTCAACCATTGAGGTTTAGAGAGAGAAAGTAGGTGTGGAGTTTGGTTTTTTTCCAACCAGAGATGAGATTTTCCTCTCCTTTTTGAGTTTATGAGGTCGAGTTCTATTTATATACTCGTTAAATCAATCCCGATAACCCTCCATTCTGATTCAAATCTGATTTAGATGAAAAGGAATAACTTCAAATTTAACCAATTTAGATTTGTTTTTATCTAAATCTTTACATAAATCATTAAGATACACCTAAATCCATTAGTTTGTTTTTTTTTAAAAAATCAAATAAGAATTTTTTTTTCATGCGTTTTCTGCATTTTTTTTCTTTTTTCCCTTTACCGTTCAGATCTGCTTGGGGAAGAAGAAGATCATGTGCAATGCACACAATTTCCCCGGCCAATAAGTTGCTACCACGCAGCAGCTTGTCTTAAAGAAAAAAAAAATCCCATTCTACTGCGTATGGGACTCAAACCCCGTAACTAGTAGCTCTCCATATCTTGTAGGGCCTAGACTCAAACCAATTGAGCTAGGCCTTTTTTCTCGAATTTTTATTACAATCAATTTGCATTTAAGTTATTGGTCCTAATTAATTTTTATTGATTTGAGGTTCTTGAGCTAAATTTAGAGACCCATATTTCTTTAATTTTGTTAAAAAAAATATTATTCTTCTTTTTTGTTACTTGTTATTATTATTTTTATTTTTATTTTCGCTATCTTGTAAACTAGCCCTTTTTAAAAAATTATTACTATTATTTTTTATCATATTTATTTATTAATTAAAATAATCTATATGTGAGGGAAAAAATGGAATGCTTACACAACCCAATCCCACTTTCACACACAAAAATCATAGCCAATTAACTCCACTTATCCACTAGCCTTTTTTCTCTCCCCGTTCTTCTCTAAGCTACCATTATCACTTAAAATACCAAAAAGAATTGAACATTAATATTTTTTGTTAGGAATAGAAAATTATCAAATTATCAACTCTTTGATGAAGTGAATTAAATATAATTAGAATATTTTCAATTTATATTAATAAAAAATTAATAATGTATTTACCTTATATATATATATACTTGTTATATATTAATATGTTATATATACATAATAATGATCGTGTACAAATGTTATATATACTAAATGTAACAACAAATATATGATGTATATACATATTTTATATACATTAGTTACATATATACATAATTGTAATTCATCTCCGTTAGCTTATGTGAATTTATTGACTGATTACATATTAACACGTGGATTATTGTCCGTTTGGATGTCCATGTAGTATTTTTGACATACAACCCACCCAACACTCCTTCCCATTTTCTAATAACTTTTTTCTATCAATGGCTAACTATCTTATAATATATAGTGGAGTAAAATTCATGAAATAAGCAATGTGAGACAACTATTGCAAATATGTTCTTTATTTTCTTGAAAAATAACAAGTGTAAGGCTGTCTTTTCATCTCTCTATATCTCCTCATTCGTTTACGCAAATACAGAGCTAAAATCACATATAGAAAGTACTTCATACCCTCTTTCACCCCACAACCACCAAACACTACCATCTTGCCGGAAAATGCTCTCAAAGTAGGCCCTTTAGGTTGTTTCTAGTACTTTAAAAATATTCTAAATATTAGAAACAACCTAATAATACCACTTTGAATCACCACCATTTGATTCTCTAGCTATTTTAGCTTCAACCACCAATTATAAGCATGACACTTTATCAAATGATTGTGGTGGTCAAAGTTGAATTGATCGGAGAATCAAATGGTGATAGCTTAAAGTAGTGTCATTAGGTTGTTTCTAGTACTTAGAACATTTTTTAAGTACCAAAAACAATTTAAGAAGTCTACATTAAGCCACTGCCATTTGATTCTCTAGCCATTTTAACTTCAACTATCACCACCACTTCATTATCTAATGGTGGTGGTGGAGGTCAAAGCCGAAGTTGTCAAAGAATCACATAGTGGTGGCTCAAAGTAAACCCCCTAAGTTGTTTTGGTACTTAAAAAATATTTTAAGTACCAGAAACAACCCAATGATGCCACTTTAAGCTATCACTATTTGATTCTCCGATTACTTCGGCTTTGACTTCGTCTACCACCATTATTTGATAGAGTCCCATGCCAATAATGAAGTTGTGATGGTGGTTGAAGCTAAAATGGCCAGAGAATCATGTGGCGATAGCTCAAAGTGACATCAATAGGCTGTTTTTGGTACTTAAAATATTTTTCAAGTACTAGAAATAGCTTAGGGGGTCTACTTTGAGAGCATTTTTTGACAAAATGGTGGTGATTGGCGGTTGTAGGGCGAAAAGAGGTGCGAAGTACTTTCTATATATGATTTTAGCTCTACATTTGCATAAACGAATGAAGAGATATAAGGTGATATAAGGAGATGAAAAGGCACCCTTACACTTGTCATTTTTGAAGACAATGAAGAACATATTTGTAATAGTTATCCCACATTGCTTATTTCATGAATTTTACTCTATTATATATTATAAGGTAGTTAGACATTGATTGAAAAAGCTATTGGAAAATGGGAGGGAGCGTTGGGTAGGTGGACTTTATGTGTGTTATGGGCTTGTATATGATTGAAATATTTTGTAATTAAATATAATAATAATAATTACAATAATAATGATAATAATAGTAATAGAAAATGTCATGGACAATAATTCACATGTCAATAATAAATATATATTCTATATATTTTTATACACATAAATATGTGTATCTATATTTTATGCAAATATGTATATAACATATACAATAATTATATAATGTGTGTGTTTGTGTGTGTGTATTAAATATATTTTAATGTGTCATATGTACATATACATTATGTATATATAATCTATATATCTATTACAAATTTATGATGTATATACATTTTTTGTATATCTTTGTTATATATATAAATAAGAGAAAATGTAATAAATATATATTCTATATATTTATACACATACTTACATGTATACAAGGATGCTACCAAAAAGCCCTAAGCATCTTTCAATACAAAGTTGTAGCTTTCCACAATATTTTAGGTCAATCATATGCAAGAGTCCATCGGTTTGTTGGGATGTGATCAAACCATGCTAGGGCATCCTCCTTAATTCTCCTCACTTGCTCTATGAAATAATTAAGCTTACAAGCTTATGCTTACATCCTCACACAGGTCACTAATTTCTCATATAGTATATTCTTGTGGACCCTATTGAAATTGCTTATAGTGTGCCATATACAAAAACCCACATTGCAAAGGGAAGTCGTCAACCATTAAAGGGCTCATCAACTATAGATTGATGTTTGAAATAAGACAAATGGTTTCATACTCTTCACGCTTGCCAATTATATGTTGTTACGGTTTTCTTAGAAACCATCCCCTTGTCACGGTCAACTCTTGATCCACTAAGGTAATGCCAACAAGACTATGTGGCTATTTCCATTTGCTCCGCATGCAATCAATAGCTTATGACTATACTTGCCATAGGCCCACGTAGAAAAGTACCATCAATGGTCACCACAAGCCTGTAGATCTTAAAGGCCTCCATATATAGATTGAATACCCAAAAAACCCACTTCAGGATTAAGACCTTAGGTCTTGTCAACTTTCTCTATTCCCACTCAACATGTATTCCAAGATTATCGATTCTAATTGTATTCAGTAGCTCCATTAAATCATTATAGGGTTTATCTTAATTCTCATGCACAATCTCAATGGCTTTTTTCTTGTCCTATAACCAAGCACACTTTCAACGATAAAGGTGAGCTAGGAAACCTTCATATCATGGGTATCTCTAACAAAAATTAACAAATCGACTAGCTAAGGTATTACAATCTAACTGTGGATGGTCTTAGCTTATCATCAAATCGATGCATGTGCAAGGTCCTTCAAATTTGATGACAATGAACGGCCCCTATAAGAGATCCTCCAAGATATGGTCATAGCATGTTGTCCATGAGGGCTCTAACACGTAGATAAGATCATACTCCTCATAGATTGACAGATCTGTCATCATTTGTTGTTCGTGTGGAGTGGGATGAGTGAACTTGTTTACTTATAATGTATGCTATATGAGGGGAGCCATTGATTCTTTGCAAGTCCTAGCATATGAGTGTTGTATGTGATGCTCCCTTAAAGCTCAACCATTTCTATAAGATTTTCAATATCGTCATCATCTCTAATAGCCATTAGTGGATAAAATACACCGTTGTCAAAGCAATATAGGTGCCTATGTAATATCTCAACCCTAACAATATTGGGATCAATTCCAATGCACCCACATAGTTTATGAAGGAACTCGGCGTACTTGGTATTCCTTTTCATTTTTAGCATCTTAATTGAATCCATATTGTATTATGACATTTAATTACCTCTCACAATGTTTTCATGAGTATAGATAATGAACTTAACATATCCCACCATTTTCACCCTATTCATACAATGAATAGCAAATTAGTCTAACACAATTGTGCATTGTGCATGCTATCTATTTCAAGCCTCTTGCCACTTCTCATTCAATTACACCAACTTGTTCCTTGTAGCATTTTCACAAAAATCTTTCAAGCAACATTAATCCACTAACATATTAACACATACAACGATCAACATTACTCTATATACATAATGTGTCATTCTAAACTACAAAATACACAATAAGATTCAACATTCTAACATATACTTACATTATCAATAAATAATACAATAGTACATAATTTTAGAATTAGGGTTTCAAAGACCTAAGTAATCTAAGACAAATAATGCATTTAAAAGAAAAATTAATGTAAACATAGGGCTTGCTAACCTTTAGCTTGAAGAATAGTGAGATTTCCGCACTTGAGAAAGGTACTTTAGTGTCTAAGAGTTGAAATAGATTATAGAGCATTGAGAAAATGAGAAGAGTTTATATATATATATATATATATATATATATCTGTCACATGGAAGGAAGGCACATATAGCCTTTAGTGTGTTTATTTACACTAAATTAAGTCCATTAAAAAAAACTTTCTAAAACCCTAAAGTTCTTGGACTTAGACTTGAAGTAGGCCTTTTTAAATGAGTAATGAGTGACTCACTCTTTATATTGCTGAATGTTGAATTAGTGATTTCTAACACTACATGACAAATATTCTGTTTTTTTTTTTTTGGTATTAAAAAAAGTGTAAGTAAGGATATGACAAGTTTTAAGTAAAATAGAAATGAAAAGAAATCACTAGAAAATGAAAGAAAGGAAAGAAAAACAAGGAAAATATGATTTTTACCTTACTTGTATACCAAAAACGAAAAAAAGAAAAAGGTGGAAATGTTTCATTTTCTCGAGTTTGTTTAACAAAACATATAAAAAGAGAGAGAGAGAAACAAAATAATAATTAGTCAACTTACCCTTCAAAGTTCAAAATATATAATGAAGTTTTGTTCCTAAAGATTATTTTGTAATTTTTTAAAATTTTTATCTATTTTCTAGAAAGAAAAGTGGCTATAAAATGCAAACATTTCCACTCATTTCCTTCTATTTCATTTTAATTCCATTTCTCAATAGCCAGACATGTGATATCCATCCATTTTTGTTCCTTTCCTTATATTTCCATAGCTTTGCATCCATCCTCTCACAATTGGTTTGTTGTGATTGTGGGTCCAATATTGAATTAACCAGTGAGGCAATGGCAATAAATAATGAGAGGTGAAGTCGCAACTAGCAATCACTAACTGATATAAGAGGTTGCAACTAGCAAATGTTTCCATTCATTTCCATCTATTTCATTTTATTTCCATTGCTCAATAGCCATACACGTGAGATCCATCCATTTTTGTTCATTTCCTTATATTTATATATATAATAAAGATAGATATTTTGCGCCACATTACATAATATTAATAGTAATTGCACTCAAATACATAAGTGCAATAATCCTTATTACTTTTGTTGCTAACTACGAATTAATTATTAATTAATAAATTTTTTTAACAATTCCTTGATTTTCATATTAGGCATACTTAAACATTAAAGATTTATAAAATGAAATATCCTAATGAACAATAAACGGTTTCTAATTTAAATTTAAGACTATCAATTTTTTTTATTATCTGCTATAATTATTTTTATGAGTGATAAGAATGGGTAGTGAATAAAGTAATTATAACTTTGAAAGGAAAATAACAAAGGAAATACAACTATTTTGGGGTAATTAAATTGTGTTCAAGTTGGCACATTAGAGGTAAAAAAAAAAAACTTTAAAATGCTAATGTTAAGCTCATATATCATGACTTGTGTAGATGAGGAAATTTGTATAATATAATTTCATAGTTTAAATTCAAAATTAACTAAATTATACTTAGACCAATTATTTGGATTAGTGTCATGAACTAAATAATTAGACCTTATAGGGATGATTTAAAGAGTTATGAATTAGTGAGCTTGGGATAAGGTCAATTAAAATTGTCTTACACATTTGTAACCTTTTTTAGCAAGCTTAGATGCAATTTGGGTTCCATTATATATAATCGAGTTTTATTCTTTTCTGTTTAGCCTATTAGGGTCAATATACCTTTGTTAATCTTATTCACTAATTTTCCATAAGATTTAATTGGTGATAATTGCTTGTTATTTCATTATAAATATATGTCTATATATATACTGCTTAACCTTCTAATTTTTCTATCATTTAGATCTATACTTGCTAAAATTATCTATCTCGCCTCTCTAATCCCTCTCTATATCATTCTTTTCTTTTGTTTCATCACAACACTAACTTCATTCAGGCGTGTGAACTCATTCTACATACACATGATACATATAATGACTTCTTGTATCTATATTTTGACATCATTGGGGAGGAGGCAATTGATAGAACAAGTACTGAATAGGATAATAATATTGATATGCATTGGCTGTTGAATTAATTTTTCATTCTTTAGCGGTTCTCTAATGTCTGGGATCGCTATATTTGCATAAATTTCCTTTTATCATATTTTCAAGATCCTACATGAAGGACGTGAATTTGAGGGAAAAGGATTAGAAGAATTACCACGGGCAATCGTAACTAATAAATTTAAGCTAATGCGTTGCAATTGAAAAAAAAAAAAAAGAATCTTTAACATTGAAATATTGTCCTATATCGATCCTTGTGCTTTAGATTAATTGGTTATTTTTCTTTGAGTTTGTTGGGTTGTTATTACTCTCCAAGCCCAGCCCACTACTCAGCCTTATCCCGTGCTAAGCCCGTATCTATTTTACCCCGGTGTATGCTTTATTCCAGAAGTTTCTCTCTCTCTCTCTCTCTGTATTGCTCTCTCTCCCTCGCGTTAGGGTTACAGATACATTCTCTGCTCCCCTCTTTAATTTGTTTCTTGTGTAACTTGTTAAGGTAATCTTTACTTGTGATTGTGGATGTGTTGTGTATACAGGTGGGACTTTCGAGCAACCCTAAGCTCTACAGTTTGAAAACCGATTTCCAGAAGGGGGGGGTAAAAAACCCTTTTCCCTTTTGAGCCGTTTATTTATATGCTCCTTGTTTGTTACATTCCGATCTTGTTTTGTAAACTGATTTCTAGTTATACAGTTACATAATATAATCTTGAAATCTAGTTGGCAATTTGTGACTCTTTCTTGTATTCCTAGCATGAGCTGTAACATTTTGCTCCCGTTCTGGAAAAACAACCTTGTCCTCAAGGTTGTAATCCGGATAGGTTGTTACAAAAGAGTCGAAATCCTCCCATGTCGTGTCTTCCAGTGGTAATCCCGACCACTGAACTAAGAGTTGGTTACAATCCTGACCCTTTCTTCGAATAACTCTAGTGTCCACAATAGCTAATGGAGTCAACATAGGTTGATTGTTGACAGACCCCATAGGTAAATCCAAAGACGGAAATTCTACTCCATATGCTTTTTTAAGACACGATACATGAAAAACATTGTGGATCTTTGAGGCTGGTGGAAGCTCCACTTCATAAGCCAAAAAACCGATTTTCCTCAACACCTTATAAGGACCATAATATCGCTTAGACAATTTATGTTGTCCTTGCATTAAAGAAAGTTGTCTATATGGTCGGAGCTTGACAAATACCATGTCTCCTGATTCTAATGTGACATCCCTTCGATGTTTATCAGCTAATTGCTTCATACGACTCTGAGCTTGCTGTAGATTTGTCTTAAGCAACTTAAGCACCTCATCTCTAGCAATTAAGTCCTGATCAACAGCTTGTATGTTGGAATTGCCCCTGATGTATGCTGGCACAGCTGGTGGTTTTCTACCATAAACCACTTCGAATGGTGTCATACCCACCCCATCATGAAATGAAATATTATATGCAAATTTAGCCTAGGGTAGAAACTTTACCCAAGTGGTAGGTGTATCCATCACAAAGCACCTCAAGTATTATTGAATAGTTCTGTTGAGCACTTCAGTTTGCCCGTCCGTTTGAGGGTGATAAGCACTACTCATGGCCAAAGTAGTCCCACTCAATCTGAAAAGTTCTTTCCAAAAATGGCTCATGAATATTGGGTCTCTGTCTGACACAATGGTCCTCGGAATACCATGTAAACGAATGACCATATGCAAGAATAAGGCTGCTACTGTAGTTGCTGTAAATCCAGATCACAAAGCACCCAAATGACAATATTTAGACAGTCGGTCAACAACTACGAAAATAACAGATAAGCCCTCAGATTTAGGAAGACATGTAATAAAATCCATACCAATGTCTTCCCAAATTTGGTCTGGAATAGGAAGCAGAGCTAACAATCCAGCAGGTGTTTGAGTAGAATATTTCACCTGTTGGCAAACCATACAACTTCGAACAAAGTCATAAACTTGTTTCCTCATACCATCCAAAAAAAAAATCTCCAACAATCCGCTTGTAAGTCTTCAAAAATCCAAAATGACCAGCACTAAGAGTCACATGATATTCCTGTAGTAAAGTTGGAATCACAGAAGATTGTGGCACCAAAAACAATCTGTTATGATAGTATAACAAATTATTTTTCCAAACTATAGGATATTTAATTATGTGTCCATGTGCAAGGTCAGAAATTATTTGTACAAAAGTAGGAATGGTCTGATACTCTTTCTTTAGTGTCTCTATGAAAGAGAAATGTGGAGAAGACCATCCACAAAACTGTCCCTCCTCTGTGAACTGTCTAGACAAAGCATCAGCTACTTGATTCTCTTGACCCGATTTATAAGTGATAGTGTAATCATATCCTATCAACTTAGAAAGATAGTGCTGCTGCTCAGGTGTTTGAATCACTTGTGTTAGAATCTCCTTAAGGCTTTTATGATTAGTCCGAATAAAAAAAAGTGAGCCTAACACATACTGTCTCCACTTGTGTATCGCTGCCACTATAGCATAAAGCTCCCTTACATAGGCAGAAGCTTTGCGCAGATGTACAGGGATCTTTTTGCTAAAATATGAAATAGGATGTGTGTCTTGTAAGAGTACTGCTCCCACAGCCAATCCAGACGCATCAGTTTCAATGACAAAAGTCTTTGAAAAATCCGGTAATCTCAAAATAGGGGCTTGTAATAGGGCGGCTTTAAGCTTCAAAAGCTTGTTGAGCCTGAGCATTCCAATGAAACCCGTCCCATTGTAACAAGTCTGTTAGAGGTGATGCAATGGCAGCATAATTCTTGACAAATCTCCGATAATATCCAGCCAATCCCAAAAAAGCTCTCAGCTGTTTTTGAGTGATAGGCACAGGCCACTGTTGAACGCCCTGAACCTTAGAAGGATCAGGACTCACTCCAGCAACTGATACTATATGACCTAAATAGTCAATAGTAGATGCTGCAAAAATACATTTAGAAGCCTTGACATAAAACTGATGTTGCTGTAACACTTGTAATATTAATTCCAAGTGTCGTAAATGTGCAGTAACATCCTTGCTATAAACCAATATGTCATCAAAGAAAACCACCACAAAATGCTGTAAAAATGGCTGAAAAATCCTGTTCATAATAGCCTGGAAAGTGGCTAGTGCATTGCTTAAGCCAAAGGGCATAACTAAGAACTCATAATGTCCCTCATGAGTTCTAAAAGCTGTTTTTTCCACATCTGCCGGCTTCATTCGAATTTGATGGTATCCTGATCGCAAATCCAATTTCAAAAAACATGCAGCCCCAAATAATTCATTTAAAAGTTCATCAATAGTGGGAATGGGAAACTCATCTTTGATAGTAACCTGATTAAGAGCCCTATAATCTACACAGAATCGCCAAGTACCATCTTTTTTTTTTTTACTAAAAGTACAGGCGAAGAGAATGGGCTAGTGCTATGTTGAATGATGCCTGACTCCATTTCTTTCACCTGTTTTTCAATTTCACTTTTTTGAAAATGAGGATATCTATAGGGCTTAACATTCACTGGTTTACTATCAAAAATAAGATGGATTCTATGTTGGACAGATCGCAAAGGTGGCAATGATGAAGGTGCTTGAAAAACAGATGCATGTTTGCTCAATAACATATCAATATCGTTATTGTTGGTGGATATGCATGAATTAGAACTAACCTCCTGAGCCATCAATTGAAAACATGAAGCGACTGAATCAGTCTTCAGTAATTTTCGAAACTGGTGATGCGAAATTTGAGCTAAGGCACCATTGTTAACTCCCTGCAATGTCACTGTAGCTCCTTGATACACAAATTGCATATTCAAATTTGTGTAATCAATAGTAACGGGTCCCTACGTTTGCAACCATTGCACTCCCAGAACAAAATCAGCACCCTGGATTAGCAACACATAGAACAATTCCTTGAAAACTAGCCCTTGAACTTCCAATACAACATCGGAACATTGACCCTCACAACATAGCTTACTACCATTGCCAATCATGACACCAAAATTAGCTGTAGAAGCTACTGTCAGTCCAAAATGTTTGGCTACTCTTGTTTGCACAAAATTGTGCGTACTTCCGCAATCCACTAACACTGTCACTTGATGGCCATTCACCATTCTAAAAAATCAAATGGTACGAGGCACCAAATGTCCGGACATTGCATGATAACTGATTAATCCGTTATCATGTGCACCTTCATGCCCACAACCCGAATCTTCTGCCAACTGCTCTTCACATGGACCACTAACCGATCCCTCTTCTTCATCTTGTATTAACAAGAGAAATTTTGCCTTGCATTTATGATTCCTGGAATATTTCTCATCATAGTTGTAGCATAGGCCTTGTTCTCGTGTAACTTGCATTTCCTCTTTAGAGAGTTTTTTGATAGGTAATGTGGTTTTAGAATTGTCGACTGTAGAAGGATGAGGTTTAGAAAATTGTAATGGATAAGAAGTAGGATGGGAAGAAGTAGGTATAGAATATTGAGGTCTAAAAGAATGGTCTTGAAACTTGGATTCATGCATTTTTGCTAACCAAATTGCATGAGGTAACGATGTAGGACGAGAAATCTGAACCTCTTTGCAAATGTGAGATTTAAGGCCAGAAATGAAACAAGAAAGCAAAAAAGATTGAGGTATGCCTACAACTTGATTAGACAAAGATTCAAATTCTTTTTTATATTCAGTTACCGATTTCTTTTGCATCAATTTCGCCAGGGCTCCCTGAATATCCTCATATTCTGAAGGTCCAAATCTAATCTTGAAAGCCTGTAAGAAAGCTTGCCACAAACCCAATTGGCTATTTTGCTCAAGCCACTGCAAATACTGTAAGGCTTCTCCTTCTAAGGCAAAGGACGCAATTTCTAGTCTTTGTCCATTCGGTACGTTATGAAAGTAAAAAAACTTTTGAGTTTGATAGATCCATGCCAAAACATCTTGATCGGAAAATTTGGGAATCTCTAATTTGATGCCTCTCAACAAGGGATTAAGTGCAGAATGTGATGAATGGTTAGAATCTGAATGAACTTAAGTTGCATCCTGAGGAGACAGTCCATTCTGATTCTAAAAATTATCAATTTTCTCTGAAAATTGTTGAATCGAAGTATTGATAGTGGAATTCAAATCATTCATCGATTGTTGAGTAACCAAATTGGCTTTAATAGAATCTTGCATCTGTGATTGCATTCCCTTCATAGTCTCTGCTAATGAAAACACTAAAGATTGCAATTTGGAAAATTCCTCCTGTGATCTTGTTGAAGCCATAACAAGAGCACCAAAATGTTGGGTTGTTATTACTCTCCAAGCTCAGCCCACTACTCAGCCTTATCCCGTGCCAAGCTCGTATCTATTTTACCTCGGTGTATGCTTTATTCCAGAAGTTTCTCTCTCTCTCTCTCTCTCTGTATCGCTCTCTCTCCCTCACATTAGGGTTACAGATACATTCTCTGCTCCCCTCTTTAATTTGTTTCTTGTGTAACTTGTTAAGGTAATCTTTACTTGTGATTGTGGATGTGTTGTGTATACAGGTGGGACTTTCGAGCAGCCCTAAGCTCCATAGTTTGAAAACCGATTTCCAGAAGGGGGGTAAAAAACCCTTTTTCCCTTTTGAGCCGTTTATTTATATGCTCCTTATTTGTTACATTCCAATCTTGTTTTGTAAAGTGATTTCTAGTTATACAGTTACATGATATAATCTTGAAATCTAGTTGGCAATTTGTGACTCTTTCTTGTATTCCTAGCATGAGCTGTAATAGAGTTTGACATTGAAAAGGAGATTGAGGACAATATATGTGAGGCTCGCATAAAATGGGTTAAAAACCTGAATTTTTTTCTTTGTCAAGATCATCTTATAAAATTGATTTTTATATTTTTCTTGAAAATAATTATAAAAAAAAACCATGATGGCTTAAGATCTTTTGTTGGTATGTGAAAAAAAAAAAAATTATAGACCAATCCAATAGATTTTGCCTGCATATATTGAAGTTGGCTTCAGCGTCCCCAAACTAAATTCCTCAAAAATCTAGTATGAAAATTATAATAATTTGAATAGTTCTTAAAACTACAAGTCATATATCTTCAACAACGTGAGGGACCAAAAAAAAGAAAAAAAGAAAGAAAGAAAGAGAGAAGAAAAAAAGACGTTTGAATGGAAGTTTATAACTTATACTAGAAGAATTATCTTCTCTTTGAGTTGTAGTATTCAAGTTTATAACTTTTTTTTAACTAAAAAAAAAGATGTAAATCAAGAAGGTACCATAAAAAGGTTGTAAACACTCCATTTTTTACCCTAATAATTAATAATGGTCAATTTTCAATTTTTTCATTTTTTATAATTTTTCTTTTAATTTAGAAAAAATAGGGAAAATATTCAAAAAATAAAATAAATAGGGAAAATATATCAATTTTGGAAAATAATGATAGGAATAATAAGAAAAGGAGTTAAATAATTTTTACAAATTTTTGGAATTTTAAAATAATACAAAAATAATAAAAATTGCATTGCATATATGCAAATTGCAAAAATAAAAAAAAACTAAGAAGTAGGCTATCTCAGTTGGTCCGATCCACAGACTCGGGTGCGCATGGGGGTGCAAGGTCAGGGGTTCGAAACGCAAGGGAAGTGTCGAGTCTAATTTTTGAATTCCCATTCCTAATCCGATCTAAACTAAACCCTATGCTCATCTAATCTAGATCATCGACTTGAGTTAGGAATTTCGTTTGATTTTTGGAGTCGCCACCCAACTGTTGTTGGGAAAAAGTGAGTTAAGACTAAAGGAGCGGATTAATCTTAATTTGGACTACTAGTCGTCGTTATTTCCTCTTCTCGTTTTTGTGAGAAGAGAAAAAGGGAAAACCAGAATTTCTAAGTCCGGAGGCTAACCTATTAAAACCTATGCGGTTACCACCTAATCTCCTAAAATTGTTCATCTTTAGAAATGTGTTTCATTGTGTTTCTGTTAATTTTTGTTATGTCTTTGAATTTATTTCAGAAAAAGGATTTTTCATTTATTTTATGGGTTGACCCGAATGGGTGCCTACGTACCTGCTACTCAGGATCAAACAAGCCGTAGTTCGCTTTTCTGAAAATCTTTAGTGTGTTGGTGAATTTTAATTTTGAAATTTCTTTCGATTTATGTTCTTACCATTTTTGGGATTTTTCCTAAAAAACTCTAAGCCTAAGCTTAATTTTATTTTGAAAATGATTTTGTAGGGAAAACATCAATTTTGATTTATTTGACGAAAATGATTTTTCTAAGTGCTAAAACTTATTTATTTATTTTTTTATTAATTTTTATGATTTTTTGTTATTTTTGTGATTTTTGTGATTTTTTTATTTTTGTTGAAAATTTTATCCTAAGTTTATTATCTATCCTATTTTGAAATCTAAAACTTTACTATTATTTTCCTAATATTTTTATTGTTTTTCTTCATTTTATTTTATTTTATTTTATTTTTTTTTCATTTTACATTATTAAATCCTAAAAAACCTAATTTCTACATTTTCCTATTTATTGAAAATAGAAGTAAATAAATAACTAATAACTAAACAAATAACAAAAACAAAAAAAATAACAATAATAACAAATAATAAATTTAGAATAAATAAACAAACAAAATAAATAAAATAAATAAAAAAATCTGGAAAATCCGACTTACCTGGATCCGGGTCGGTGCGCGGGTCGGGTCGGATCGGTCGGACACGGCGGCGGGGTTGGCTCGTTCACAGCGTTCCGGCGGTCCTTTGCGGCGGGTGAAGTGTCGAATCCTAGCTTCTTGAGGGTGCTGAATCCGATGGTGGTGGCGGTTTACTCCCAGAACGTCTCCTTACGGTGGCTCAACTCCGATCGGCGGTCGCAACTTTGGGTTTCCTCTGATCTACACTCTTTTCTCTCTCTCTCGCAATTCTGATATGTGTTCTTGCTTCCTCATCTCCTCCTCTATTTATAGACGCTTGAAACCGAGCTGGATAAGCTCGGATTTCCTCCGATTGAAGCTGATCGGATTTTCGGTTGAAAAACCAACTCCGATTCGTGCCCATCCAACGATTTGTTGCGATTTGATTTTAATTAGATAATGTTTATCTTATTTTTGTTGAAGATCTGTTGGATTTATGCAAAAAAAATCGAATCAAAACGGCCGAAATACGAATTTTTTCTTCCCCGGCGATCTCGGGCTCGAGGTAGGGGACGATCACGCGCCCGGCGCGTGCGTTTCTTCCAGCCAATCAGATGCTGCCACGTGTCCTGGATAAGTCGAAAAATTGCAAAATGCGGAAACTGCTTCCTCTGCGATTCGAACGTTTGACCGAGCCCCCCTACGCGCGCGCCTAGCCATGGTCCGGACCAGCTGAGCTAGCCCACTTTCCTGATTTTTCTAATTTCGCAAATTGCATATATGCAATGCGATTTTTCTATTTTTTTGTATTTTTTGAAATTTCAAAAATTTGTAAAAATTGTTTATTATTCATTATTGCTATTTCCGAAATCATTTTTCAAAATTGAAGTGTTTTCCTATTTATTTTTATTTTTTGAATATTTTTATTATTTTATGCTAAATTAGGGAAAAATTAGGAAAAATTGAAAATTGATTATTATTGAAAATTATTGACTCCTAGGGCAAAAATGGGGTGTTTACAGCTGCCCCTCTTTGTGGTAAAGTTTGAAAAACTTAACTACAAAGACAAACAAAAGACGCCATTTTTGACCTCTTGAATTAGGTTTTAGTAGGAAAATGCCCCAAGAGCTGATAATCCCACGGTTGAAGATGTTCCTAACAATTCAAGGTAATGTTCCCTCTCCAAAAAGTGCTTTATGGGCTAACTAATTGGCGACAGGACACATCTCAAGCATCGAGTAGGAATGTATGAGAAATGATGATAGGAAGCGTCTTATCAGACTTGCAACCTTGGAAAGAAAATTTACTTAGGAAGTGCCCTTATGAGCTGGCTACCTGTCGACAGAAGCGTCTTGTTAGACTAGCAACTGTTTGGGAAGGATGTTTCCGAAAAGTGCCCCAAAAGCTGACTAATCGGGAGAATCTAGGAAAGTGCCCATATTGGGCTGACTAACCTTAAAATAGATTTTAGGAAAGTGCCCATCTTGGGCTGACTAACCTGTGGTAGTGTCTTAAAAGGTGCCCTTATGAGCTGACCCTGAGAACGGATTTTTAGGAAAGTGCCCATATTAGGCTGACTAACCTTTGATAAAATTCTTAGGAAAGTGCCCATCTTGGGCTGACTAACCTTAGATAGAACTGTCTCAAAAGGTGCCCTTATGAGCTGACCATTGAGGACAGGTTTTTTCGGGAAAGTGCTCATATTGGGCTGACTAACCCTTGGATTGATTTTTAGGAAAGTGCCCCAAGAGCTGACTAACCTAAAATAGAACTGTCTCAAAAGGTGCCCTTATGAGCTAACCCTGAGAACGGATTTTTAGGAAAGTGCCCATATTGGGCTGACTAACCTTTGATAAAATTCTTAGGAAAGTGCCCATCTTGGGCTGACTAACCTTAGATAGAACTGTCTCAAAAGGTGCCCTTATGAGCTGACCCTGAGAACAGGTTTTTTCGGGAAAGTGCCCATATTGAGCTGACTAACCCTTGGATTGATTTTTAGGAAAGTGCCCCAAGAGCTGACTAACCTAAAATAGAACTGTCTCAAAAGGTGCCCTTATGAGCTGACCCTGAGAACAGGTTTTTTCGGGAAAGTGCCCATATTGGGCTGACTAACCCTATTAAAGGAAATGTCTAGACACGTGCTTCATTATGAGCTGACTCATCTGGTAATCTTGAACATGCTTCTTACTAAGCTAGATGATGTGATGCCTTTCATGATGTGATGATACTTACCTATTTTAATATGCTTGCCAGTTTATCTCGGATAGCAACCAAACAACTGAACCTTCGTGTTGGTTTGCTCCTGCTTCTTTTCTTCTTATCTTGACACTGGATTGAAAATCTTGATGTGCCTCTTTTCTTTATGCACAAATCTCTTTCGACGGTAATGTTATCCTAATAATGCGCTCAGTTTTAATGCTTAGGAGTAGACAAAATTATATCACAAATTACATTAAGATTCATTATCATTTTAGTGTTTATCTTTCATTGACAAAGTGGTGGGTAATGTGTTTAGGTGTATTTATTGTGATGAGAATTGATTGGGATTGTTGACAATTCAGGGATATTAGCTTTGCTTGTAGAAAAGTAAAAACTCGACTCAACGAACTTTGTATCGAATATTGGCTTTCATAAACATTGGCAAAATTTCAATTCCCTTGCCTAAGGATAATACATCTTTACAGCATCTGTGTTGACGAGGTCTCTCAATTCTGGACCATCCATCTGAGTTAATATTAGAGCACCACCTGACAGAACCTTTTTCACCACATACGGGCCTTCATAATTTGGAGTGAATTTTCCTCTGGAGTCTTGGGCGTTCGGGAGAACTTTTCTTAGTACTAGATCGCCCTCTTTGAAGTACCGAGGTCTCATCTTCTTGTTGAATGCTCGGGCTATCCTCTGTTGGTAACACTGACCATGACATAGCGCGGTAAGTCTTCTTTCATCAATCAGATTCAGCTGATCAAGCCTTTTCTTTACCCAATCCGATTCTGTTAATTGAGTTTCTGACAAGATTTTGAATGATGGTATCTCAACTTCCACTGGTAGCACTGCTTCTGTACCATATACCAATGAGTAAGGGGTAGCTCCCGTAGATGTTCTTATTGAAGTCCTATAAGCCATGAGAGCAAATGGTAACATTTCATGCCAATCTTTGTAAGTTGTTGTCATTTTCTCGATGATCTTCTTGATATTTTTGTTAGCTGCTTCTACTGCCCCGTTCATTTGAGGTCGGTAGGGGGTTGAATTTCTGTAGAATTGTTAACATAAACCTGTCATCGATTTATTGTTGAGATTGGTACCATTGTCGGTGATGATCGACTCAGGAACTCCATATCGGGCTATTATGTCCCTTTTTAAGAAGCGGACTATTACCCCTTTTGTGACATTGGTATATGATGATGCTTCTACCCATTTGGTGAAGTAATCAATCGCTACCAGTATAAATCTGTGGCCATTGGATGCCGTTGGAGTGATTGGGCCGATTATGTCGATTCCCCACATGGAGAAAGGCCACGGCGCCGATAACAAATGTAGCTCGTTGGGTGGAGCATTGATCCGGTTTGCATATACTTGGCACAGATGGCAATGCTTAACATACTTTATGCAATTCGACTCCATGGTTAACCAGTAATACCCTAACCTCATGATTTTTCGAGCCAACATGTAGCCGTTCATATGAGGTCCACATACCCCTTCATGTATTTCCTTCATGAGTTCGCATGCTTCATTTTTGTCCACACATCTCAACAGGGTGGTATCATATGATCTCTTGTAGAGTATAGACCCACTTAATAAGAAATGACTTGCCAACCTTCTGAGCGTTCTTTGGTCATTCTTGCTAGCCATTTCAGGGTATTTACCTTCTTGGAGGAAGGTCTTGATGTCGTAATACCATGGCTTTTCATCTTGTATCTTTTCAATTGTCAAACAATAAGCGAGCCGACTTTCGATGTCTATTTTCATCGGTTGAACTTCGGCTCCTCCTGTTATTTGAATCACAGACGCTAGTGTGGCTAGGGCATCTGCAAACTGATTCTGAATTCTCGGGATGTACGTGAAGGTGATTGCCTTAAACTCCTCAATCAGCTCTGTTAAGTGTTGATGGTACGGTACCAGTTTGGGGTCTTTAGTTTTGTATTCCCCTCTTGTTTGTAGTATGATGAGCGATGAGTCCCCGTACACCTCTAATTCGCGGATTCCCATTTGGCAGGCCATCTTGAGGCCAATAATACATGCTTCATATTCCGCGATATTATTGGTATAGGAAAATGTAAGTCTTGTCGCTGCAGGGAATTGAGTGTCGTCTGGGGATATCAATACTGCCCCAACCCCACAACCGAATACATTGGCAGCCCCGTCGAAGAACAGTTTCCACCCACCATTCTGCTCTCTCCCAGAGTTTTCTACCGGCATATCTTCTATTGTTAATATGTTCTCGTCCGGAAATTGGACTTGTATTTCTTGGGTATCTGTCTCGACAAGGTGTTCGACCAACTGATCGGCTAAGGCTTGCCCCTTTATCGAGTTTTGATTTACATAAGTGATGTCAAACTCGGATAGAAGCATCTGCCATTTAGAGATTCTACCCATCAATGCTGGCTTCTCTGCCAAGTATTTCAAGGGATCATGTCTTGTCAACAGCTCAATATGATAGTAAAGGGTGTATTGCCTTAGTCGATGCATGACCCAAATTAACGCACAACACGTCTTCTCCACCTCTGAGTACCTTTGTTCCCCATCTGTGAACTTCTTGCTCAAATAATATATGGGACGTTCTCTTCCCTCTTCATCTTTCTGCCCCAACACACATCCCACGGATTTGGGGAGTATGGTGAGGTATAAGAATAAGGGTTTTCCTTGTTTCAGGACTATCAAGACCGGGGGTTTTATAAGAGAGTCTTTGATTTTCCTGAACGCTTCTTCACATTCGTCGTCCCATTCTATTGCGGCGTTCTTCTTCAACAGACGGAATAGCGGCCGGCATTTGTCGGTGAGTTGTGAGATAAACCGAGCTATATAATTTAGTCTCCCCAGCAAGCTTCTTACTTCTTTAACGGAGCGTGGGGAAGGTATCTCCAATATGGACTTTACCTTGTCAGGGTCAATCTTAATGCCCTCCTGGCTGATGACGAACCCTAACAATTTCCCCGTTGTAACCCCGAAAGTACATTTTTCCAGGTTTAACTTAAGCTGAAATTTCCTCAGTCGTTTAAACAACTTCCTTAGGATATCTACATGGCTTTCTCTTTCTTTGGATTTAGCTATTATGTCGTCGACGTATACCTCAACCTCACGATGCATCATGTCGTGAAGTATGGCGACCATGGCTCTCTGATACGTTGCCCCGGCGTTTTTCAGACCGAAGGGCATGACTTTGTAACAGAAAGTTCCCCATGTCATGATGAAGGTTGTTTTAGTCTTGTCTTCCTCGGCCATTTTTATTTGATTGTATCCTGAGAAACCGTCCATGAATGAGAAGAGATGATTTCCCGCGGTGTTATCCACCAGAACATCAATATGAGGTAGGGGGAAGTTATCCTTTGGCGTGGCTTGGTTTAAGTCCCGAAAGTCCACGCATACGCGCACTTTTCCGTTCTTTTTTATAACGGGGACTACATTTGCCACCTATTCTGGGTAGTCGGATACTTCGACGAACCCTACTTCTAGTAGTTTCTTGACTTCTTCTTTGATTTTTAGCAAGATGTCGGGCCTAAATCTTCTTAGTTTTTGTTTTTTAGGTTTGACATCTTCCCTTGTGGGAAGCCTGTGAACTACTATCGACTGGTCTAGCCCTGGCATGTCACCATATGACCAAGCAAACACATCTGCATATTCGATTAATAGCTCGGTTATCTCACATTTTTGCTCGGCACTCAAACTGGTCCCGATTTTGAGGTTCTTAGGGTTTTCCATGCTTCCTAGATTTACTGTCTCCACAGGCTCGTCGATCGAGATTCCGCTTTGTTCATGTTTTAACCAATTTTCTTGTATTATTTCGTGGTCTAAGATATCGTCTTCAACAACTGACCCAGCAGCGTTGGGAACGATATCAGCATTTTTACGTTCTACTTGCGCGAAATATCCCTGATGTTCGATGGTGGGAGATCTGAGTGACATAAAAAATGAAATCATATATAATAATAAAAGAAACAAACTGTAATGGAATTCGATAAATAGTCTCAATAAAATTTGTTCAATGATTTTTTTCTACTCTTGAGCTAACCTAGCGCTATTGATAGGACAACAAAACCAGTTGTTCAGAGCTGGATGTTGGTTGGACATGCGGGAGATTGATTCCCCTTTGTTGTTGTCCTCTTTGTTTATTCGAAGCTCTTGAATGGTATTTGCCCTTCGGAAAGATTGTTGGAGAGGTGGGATGCACATCTGGGTGTCAATCAGCTTCCTCTTCATTCTGCCTTTAACACCCCTTGCTTGTGCTTCTTCCGCGGCCGTAGGAACATACCCCAGTCCGAAGGTCCCGTGCTGCCCCTCTTTAAACTGATAGCCCTCCTTGCTGGTCACCACATTCACTTCGTTGAAAATCTGCAACCCCAGGTCTTCTGAACCTTCATCCCCGATGTAAGGTATGGCAGTCTCTTTGTATATGGCGTAATCCTGCTCGCCCAGTACTGTAACTATCTGCCCATTTGTGATGAATTTGACCTTTTGGTGGAGACTAGAGGGAATGGCACCAGCAGCATGTATCCAGGGTCGTCCCAGGAGCAGGTTAAAAGACCTTGGGATGTCGAGGACCTGGAAGGAGATGTGGAATACTTGTGGACCGATTTCCACTGGTAGGTTCACTTCCCCCACAATGTCTCTCTTCGACCCGTCGAAGGCTCTGACCACTGTGGAGCTAGGTTTTATGTTGCTTGGATCAACCCCCAATAAGTCGAGTGTTGCCAATGGGCAGACGTTGAGGGTGATCCGTTGTCGATAAGTACTCGGGAGACGATGGTGTCATTGCACCGGACCACTATGAATAGTGGCTTGGTATGTTGGTCTCCCTCTTCTCCTAGCTCTTCTGGAGAGAAAGATATTTGATCTATGGTAAAGATAGAGTTTGCCACGTGACCCATCTTGTCTGTAGCAATACCCTCCAGGACTTGAATCTGTTTTAGCACTTTAAAGAGTGCTTCCCTGTGGGGCTCAGATGTGGTAAGAAGGCCCATGAGAGATATCTGCGCCGGAACTTTATTCAATTGTTCCATGATCTTGTATTCGCTGGCCTTTACCATCTTCGTAAATGCAGCAAGACCCTCTTCCTCTTCCTCTGTTTTCTCCGTATTGGGTTCTTCGGTCGGGCTCTTATACTTCGGATCGTATAATCTCCCAGAGCGAGTGATACCTCCCACTATAGGAGGTCGCTCTTGTTCGAGGGCTCAATAGTCAAATGGTGCAGCCTTGTAATTCTCTGCTGGTACGGGAACATTGAATACATACCTTTTCCTCGGGATTTGCACCTCGACTGATTGTCCCTCATAGCATCGTATAACCCGGGGCTTCTGAGAATTGATCATGTTGATGGTCTTTCCCTCTTCCTTTGCTAGATTGTCTTGCTTCTCAAATTCCGGCCCCCACCCACTAGGCGGCCCTTGCTCAGTCGGGGTGTAAGAATAATTTACCAGGTACTGAAACTTCTCGTGTGATTCTCCCAAAGTGCCAACCGTGGGGTCCCCGGATAACCATCTTCCTTTAATGTGCGCCTTTGGAGTCTCTCCCAAAGCGGGTTGCTCAGCCGGATTCTGTTTAAGGGCTTCTTTGGGAGCTGACTCTTCTGACGTGATCATGTTGATGGTAGGCCTGTGATTGGGCAACGGGTTGGTGTTGACATTGGGTGCTGGGGTGTTCACAAAATCCAATTGTATGATCCCTGCGTCAATCAAGTCTTGGATTTTGTGCCGGAGCCTCCAGCACCTATCTGTGGAGTGCCCCTCTTGACCCATGTGATAGTCACACTTGAGGTTGGAGTCGAAGTTCTTGGGCCTGTATCGGTCGTTGGGGAGTTCGAAACTAATCAAGTTGTCTGCCCTTAACCGGGCGAAGACCTGACTGAGCGGTATGGGGATTGGAGTGAACTGCCTTGGGGGCCTGGCGACCTGTGTATGACCCGTCGTAGGTTGCTGAGCTGGGGTATTCGTGGTTTGGAAAGTTACCCGAGTCCCAGGTTTTTCTGCCTTACTAGAATGCACAGTACTGACTGTGGGCTCTTTAACTCTGTTTCCTCCTAAGGGCCTTTGGGTTGGTGTGACCCTAGGAGGTTCCATTGATTGGAGCCTGCCAGTGGTGATGGCATTCTCGATCCTGCAACCTGCAGCCACTACTTCTGCAAAATTGGAAGAGGTCTGGCCTACCAAATGTGAAAAGTAAGTTTTGTCCAAGGTATTGACAAATATGGATGTCAATTCCTTTTCAGATATCGGAGTGGCTACCCTGGCGGCTTGGGCCCTCCAGCGCTGAGCATATTCCTTGAACGGCTCAGTAAGTCTTTTTCGGAGACTCCCCAGATCGATTACAGATGGGGCAACTTCGATGTTAAACTTGTATTGATCATAAAAGGCCCGGGCTAGTTTTTCCCAGGTGTTGACAATGTTGAAGTCGAGGTGGGCATACCAGACCAATGCGGGGCCTGTGAGGCTGTCCTGGAAGGTCTGGAGCATGAGTTGATCGTATTGAGCATACTTGCTCATTTTCCAGGCATATAGCCTGGTATGCATCTTGGGGCAGCCGGTCCCATCATACTTTTCAAAATCTGGGGTCTTGAACTTGTCAGGGTATGCCTCTTCCCTGTATGCTGGCAGGTTAGTGATTCCGGCCTGTTCAAAACCATCAGGGCCTTCAATAGTTTTCATCTTGTCATTGAGCTGCTGGAAGAGTCGCTTCTCCATCTCCTTTTGTCTCTCTTCCATTTCCTTTTTCAGATCATCAGAGGTCGGCCCCTGGCTGACCTTCGGCTCATACTCGAAGGCTGGGTTAAGGTGGGAATTGACTTCTTCGTATTCCGGAGGCTGTCCCTCCACTGCTTTTCCCTTCCTGGCCCCTGAATACTCTTCTTGAGCCGGCTGGGTGTTGCACAGGAGGCCGATGCTTTCAGTCAAGAGGTGAACCTGGGCAGCCAGCTGTTGGACCGTTTGCTCTAGGGATATGATCCTAGAGTCTGAGGCAGCTTCAGCGTTGGTGTTGTGGCGGTTGTCACTGCTGTTGGCCATTTTTGCTCTTGAGCGCGTAAGGACTGGGCTTCTAGGTGGGTTCGGTTGCTTGGAAGCTATTTTGATACCTGGACGCGCATTCTTTTTTTAGTGTGATGGATGCAAGAATGATATGCATGTGTCACGCGGATGCTAAAAGATAAAAAGGTTGACAACTGATTGACAATGTATTATTAAAACTTTACTTTTATTAATAATTCTGGAGTTCAATAAAAATGAAAGATTACAAATAATGCTCTATTTCCTAGCTCTTTTGGTCTTCTGTAGTGGAGGCTCAGGCTTCCCACTGATGATGGCTTCTAGTTCCTTGACCCTAGCTTGGCACTTCTCTAATTGTGCTTCCAGGGCCTTGTTTCTTTAGTCAGATTCCTTGAAGCATCCCTTCCAGATGTCTTTCTTATAGTCTGCAGCTTCGAAGTATACTTCCATCCGGGCCTTGACCTGCTCCAGGTAGATTCTATCTCTGGATTGATCTTATTTGGTCTTGGCTGGGTGACGTCTGGAACCCGGTATGCTCTTTCCCCTGTCTGGTATAGCTGGCGGATTACAAACTCTCTGGTGGCTCGGTGTTTTCCCACTTCGCCATCTAGCTCGCTGAGGTCCACATTCGGGCTTTCGATTCTGGCTTCCCAAAGTGCTTTGACCTCTGCCAGCTTAGCAAATTTCTCGGCTACCAACAGGTTCGGATCCTGATACTCAAAGGTGACTGCTTCGAGTGAAGGCCGATAAACTATGTCTTGGACGGTACCGAATTGGCGGACTACGGAGTTGGGGTGATATCCGATACATCCGTTGATCCCGATTAATGGCACTGCTTGGAAATTACTGCAGGTTAAGATGATTTTATCGCAGCAACTCCACCTGGCTGTCCATAAAATATCTTCGGCGCTAAGGCTTCTAAGCAGATCTACCCAAATGTGGCTAGTAATGTCGTCGGGTAACTTTACCTTTTCTATACAGGAATCCACCAGATCCACCTGTTGGGCTAGGGTTTTCCTGACCATGTTCAGCCCGAAGCACTTGAGGTGGCTTACGAACCATATTAGCAAAAGGTTGATGCTGGAGCGGAGGATCCCATGGCCCTTCTTCTTAAGGAAATTCAAATTCCGGATCTGTTCAGCCAGTAGAGCCGGGATGTAAGATCTTCCCTCCAGGAATTGGGTTACCAGCTCTGCAACCCGGTAGTGAATATAGAAAGCTCCGGTGGGGAACAGTATGGTGGCGAAGGCTGTCAAGATGAAAGCGTTTACCCTTCTCTGTCTGTAAGTCTTAGGGTCTCCACACAGGATGTCCTTTCTGTCCCCATTGTCTTCTCGGGCAATAAACCAGGCTTCTAAGTCATCCATTCGTATGCAATACCCATTACAGTCTGCTAGGGCTTTATTGATCGCTGTTTTGCGGATGCCTAGTAGTCTACTGAAGGTGCCGGCTGGCCCGGCCTCGAGGTCTGGCGTGTAAATCTGATCAGTCAGTGCTGGAGCCTGTAGCAACTGGGTGTACTCCTCCAGGGTAGGGGTGATCTCATGCGGCCCGATGAAGAAAGTTGCGGGCTCGATCTCCCATAACTGGAGCATGGCCCGGACCATAGGTAAATTCGCCTCTGACTTAGTCAGTGAGAGGATGGGGCCGATCTTCTGCTGGATGAAGGTCTGCTCCTCTGGGTTGTATAAGGTAAACCAGTGGTCCAGTACCAATTTTGGGTCCAAAGGTTTGTACACCCGAATCTCTTTGCGGAGGAGGCGGTCGACTGCACTGCTAGCCATCTATTACAATAGGAAACAGCCTAGTTACAAACAGAACTATGAAAATGTTACAGGGAAATAGTCCTGAACTCCAAGGACAAAATAACAAACCATTACATTGTCATCCAATTGTCAACCCCTCGTACGATGTTATGTATGCAAATAGGTTGGTTCTAACTGGTTCCCGAGCTCTATGGCCTCCCGCATTCTCGAAGAAATGGATCTCAGGCCATATCGAAGCATAGAGTGGGGTAGCCTAATCGGTCCTGAACGGTGAATCAACTCACTTCGCTCGAAACCTACACAATGGCTCCCCTTCTTAGGTTTTTAGGACGGTCCGAGTTCGACCGCATCTACTCACACAAACATATGTATGCATGCAAAACCCCCACAGTAAAGAAACTAAAATCTAACTAAATCCTGCAAAGTTAGTAACAAAGTAATGATTGAAACACATTTTTTTTTTTAAAGAGAACAGCTTGGAGAGATTCAGGTGGCTAGCCTGCTGGTATGGGTCCCTAGTGGAGTTGCCATCCTGTCCAGTCTAATTTTTGAATTCCCATTCCTAATCCGATCTAGACTAAACCCTATGCTCATCTAATCTAGATCCTCGACTTGAGTTAGGAATTTCGTTTGATTTTTGGAGTCGCCACCCAACTGTTGTTGGGAAAAAGCGAGTTAAGACTAAAGGAGCGGATTAGTCTTAATTTGGACTACTAGTCGTCGTTATTTCCTCTTCTCGTTTTTGTGAGAAGAGAAAAAGGGAAAACCAGAGTTTCTAAGTCCGGAGGCTAACCTATTAAAACCTATGGGGTTACCACCTAATCTCCTAAAATTGTTCATCTTTAGAAATGTGTTTCATTGTGTTTCTGTTAATTTTTGTTATGTCTTTGAATTTATTTCAGAAAAAAGGATTTTTCATTTATTTTATGGGTTGACCCGAATGGGTACCTATGTACCTGCTACTCAGGATCAAACAAGCCGTAGTTCGCTTTTCTGAAAATCTTTAGTGTGTTGGTGAATTTTAATTTTGAAATTTCTTTCGATTTATGTTCTTACCATTTTTGGGATTTTTCCTAAAAAAACTCTAAGCCTAAGCTTGATTTTATTTTGAAAATGATTTTATAGGGAAAACATCAATTTTGATTTATTTGACGAAAATGATTTTTCTAAGTGCTAAAACTTATTTATTTATTTTATTATTAATTTTTATGATTTTTTGTTATTTTTGTGATTTTTGTGATTTTTTTATTTTTGTTGAAAATTTTATCCTAAGTTTATTATCTATCCTATTTTGAAATCTAAAACTTTACTATTATTTTCCTAATATTTTTATTGTTTTTCTTCATTTTATTATTTTTATTATTTTTTTATTTTATTTTTTTTTTCATTTTACATTATTAAATCCTAAAAAACCTAATTTCTACATTTTCCTATTTATTGAAAATAAAAGTAAATAAATAACTAATAACTAAACAAATAACAAAAACAAAAAAAATAACAATAATAACAAATAATAAATTTAGAATAAATAAACAAACAAAATAAATAAAAAAATCTGGAAAATCCGACTTACCTGGATCTAGGTCGGTGCGCGGGTCGGGTCAGTCGGATCGGTCGGACACGGCGGCGGGGTTGGCTTGTTCACGGCGTTCCGGCGGTCCTTTGCGGCGGGTGAAGTGTCGAATCCTAGCTTCTTGAGGGTGCTGAATCCGATGGTGGTGGCGGTTTACTCCCAGAACGTCTCCTTGCGGTGACTCAACTCCGATCGGCGGTCGCAACTTTGGGTTTCCTCCGATCTACACTCTTTTCTCTCTCTCTCGCAATTCTGATCTGTGTTCTTGCTTCCTCATCTCCTCCTCTATTTATAGACGCTTGAAACCAAGTTGGATAAGCTCGGATTTCCTCCGATTGAAGCTGATCGGATTTTCGGTTGAAAAACCAACTCCGATTCGTGCCCATCCAACGATTTGTTGCGATTTGATTTTAATTAGATAATGTTTATCTTATTTTTGTTGAAGATCTGTTGGATTTGTGCAAAAAAAATCGAATCAAAACGGCCGAAATACGAATTTTTTCTTCGCCGGCGATCTCGGGCTCGAGGTAGGAGACGATTACGCGCCCGGCGCGTGCGTTTCTTCCAGCCAATCAGATGCTGCCACGTGTCCTGGATAAGTCGAAAAATTGCAAAATGCGGAAACTGCTTCCTCCGCGATTCAAACGCCTGACCGAGCCCCCTTGCGCGCGCGCCTAGCCATGGTCCGGACCAACTGAGCTAGCCCACTTTCCTGATTTTTCTAATTTCGCAAATTGCATATATGCAATGCGATTTTTCTATTTTTTTGTATTTTTTGAAATTTCAAAAATTTGTAAAAATTGTTTATTATTCATTATTGCTATTTCCGAAATCATTTTTCAAAATTGAAGTGTTTTCCTATTTATTTTTTTTTTTGAACATTTTTATTATTTTATGCTAAATTAGGGAAAAATTGGGAAAAAATTAGGAAAAATTGAAAATTGATTATTATTGAAAATTATTGACTCCTAGGGCAAAAATGGGGTGTTTACAGGAAGCAAATTCGTGTTTTGCAATTTTTTTCTCCAGGACACATGTCAGCAGCCGATTGGGTGACGTGAACGCACGTGCTAGGTGTGTGATCGTCTCCTTCCTTCGTTCGAAATCATCGCCAACGAGGAAAAATTTGAATTTCGGCTGTTTTGATTCAATTTTTTGCACAAATCCACTAAATCTTTAACCAAAATGAGATGAACATAATCCAATTAGCATAAAATCATAACAAAATCCAATATTTACACGAATCAAAACAAATCAAAAATGGGTTTTTCAATCGAAATCCGATTTTCCCCAATCGGAGGAAATCCGAGCTTATCCAGCTCGATTTCTAGTACCTATAAATAGAGCACGATGTGGGAAAGCAAAGGCATGAATCGGAAAAGAGAAAGGAGAGAAAATAAGAGAGATCGGAGCCGCCAGAGTTTGCAAGTCGCAATCGTTGACCACCACCTTTTCGAACCACCACTTGGAGAAGCTTTCTGATGGAGACACACGAGGCATGGGCGGACACACGGCTTGTGCCACGGCCGTGTAGTGTTTGGAAGGAACTCACAGAAGTATACACGGCCTCTACACACGGGCAGAAGCACGGCCGTGTATTTTACCAGGATTTCCACAAAGACATACACGGTTCCCATACACGACCGTGTATTCGATCAGGGTATCCCACAGAGGCTGACACGATTCCGGGCACGGCTTGGGACACGGCTTGCGAGACTTTCACAGAAGCTTACACGGGTTGAGACACGGCTTGGGACACGGTCGTGTCCTGCGCTCGTTACATGCCCAGTGACATACACGACTAGAGGCACGGCCGTGTATGCGATAGATTCCAGACGCGTATATTATTATTTATTTCCACGTGTACGCTTAGATTTTCCCCTTTTAAGTATTTTACGGGGAAGTATAAATACTCTTGTGTCAGACATATTAGGGTTACGTTTTGTTTTATTATCAAATACATTTCGTGAGAGAATTTTCTCCCTTTTCCCGGTTGTGTGCAACCAGATTTGCATCAAAGAGTGTTTCTTTGTTGTGTGAAACCAATCCATATTCGGATTCGTTTCGTTTCGCTTTCCGCGCTGCGTCAGTTAGTATCAGAGCAAGGTAATTTCCTGCGGGGATGTCGGCTAACGACGGTGATGACTGCGGTCGTATTCTTGACGGTGTTCGGGGTACGGAAGTCCTACGTTACGGGCAACCAATACGAAGGGCGGTAGAGGAGACCATGGGTCAGAAAATCCGGCAAGAGGAACAGCGTCGTGAGGCCCTGATCTATCGATCCAATACCAACAGTAGCAGGCAGGTTTATTGGAGACGACCGGAAGGCGATCCAAGGAACAGATCTGTTACTTATGATACGGATGATGAAGACGAGATTTTTAGTAATCTGCCTAGGAGAAGAGGCCATGGTAGCGTAAGACGATACAACAGATGTGATTACAGGTATAAAGATGAAATCTTTTCTCAATTTAAATATGTTGTATCGGAGTTTGATGGTACCGAGAGTCTGAATGAGTTTTGGGTTTGGGTAGAGGACATAGAAAGATTCTTTGACCATATGAGGGTTCCAGAGGGAATGAAGATAGAGTTAGTGGAGAGTCGTTTGTGGGGTGATGCATTGTATTAGTGGGAACGACTTCAAGGAGTAAGACGCCTTGAGGGTAAAGAATCGGTGAGGACTTGGTTTATGATGCAATACTTGTTAGAACAAAAGTTCTTTCCCCTTGATTACGAGCGAATCCTTCCTCAGAAAATTCCACAAACACCTAAGTTGATAAACTTAATTCCGGAAGTGCTTAAGGAGGAGATGGTCAAACAAGAGGAAAACTCAACCTTTGACGATCATAGTACATTGATTGATGATGGTGGAGGCAGTGGAAAAGCAGTTGAAGCCTATGAAAATTGTGTTGGTGAAGAAGCTATTGAGGACTCACCATTGTTGAATGACAAACAAGTGATGATGGTTACTGAAGAGTCGGAGATTGAGGATACTCTGAGCCAATTCATTGCACCAACGGAGGAGATTAAGGATGTAGAGTTTATTGCTTTGCCCAAAAACTTATATTCCAACCCAGAGGAAGCATTAGAGGTAATAAGTACAACTGTTCTATTACTCTCTATCGACATAGAAGATGATTCTCCCATTAACATTCAAATCCATCCGGATTAGACGCGAAGGAATTTAATAAAAGGTTCGGTGACAAGTGTTACTCTGAGTGTGGTGGATGATGTAGTGCGACTCACGATCAAGCGACAAGATAAATGGGATAAATCAAGACGATTCAAAGAGAGGGAACGACATGGAAAGCATATTCACAAGAAGAGAACTTGGGTCGAGTTCTTTGCAGGTGGGAGAGAATGATGGAGACACACGAGGCACGGGCGGACACACAGCTTGTGCCACGGCCGTGTAGTGTTTGGAAGGAACTCACAGAAGTATACACGGCCTCTACATACGGACAGAAGCACGGCCGTGTATTTTACTAGGATTTCCACATAGACATACACGGTTCCCATACATGGCCGTGTATAACGACCGTGTATTCGATCAGGGTATCCCACAGAGGCTGACACGATTCCGGGCACGGCTTGGGACACGGCTTGCGGGACTTTCACAGAAGCTTACACGGGTTGAGACACGGCTTGGGACACGGTCGTGTCCTGCGCTCGTTACATGCCCAGTGACATACACGGCTAGAGGCACGGCCGTGTATGCGATAGATTCCAGACGCGTATATTATTATTTATTTCCACGTGTACGCTTAGATTTTTCCCTTTTAGGTATTTTACGGGGAAGTATAAATACTCTTGTGTCAAACATATTAGGGTTACGTTTTGTTTTATTATCAAATACATTTCGTGAGAGAATTTTCTCCCTTTTCCCGGTTGTGCGCAACCAGATTTGCATCAAAAAGTGTTTCTTTGTTGTGTGAAACCAATCCATATTCGGATTCGTTTCGTTTCGCTTTCCGCGCTGCGTCACTTTCAAAGAAATCCACCACCACCATCGAGTCCCTCATCCTCAGGAACGTTGGAAACATCCCTTAATCGACAAAAACAGACGCCGGAACGCCACCTGTGAGGACCTCCGACCGCTGCCTGATTCGACCCGACCGGGTTCGACCGACTTGCGCACCATAATTGGATCCAAGTAAGTTGAATTTTCCATTTTTATTATTATTTATTTATTTGTTTGTTTGTTTATTTACAATTCGAAAAAAAATAATAAAATAATAATATTAGGAAAAATGATAGAGTTTAGACTATTTTTATTTTTATTTTTAAAGTAGACAAAATAATATAAAAAATAAAATAAAATAATAATAATTAGAGGTAGGTTGATAATAGGGATATAAAAATAATTTTTATCACTTAAAAAAATCATTTTCTTAAATAAATCCAAAATTGGCTTTTTTCCTTAAATTAATTTTTTCAAAAAAAAAATAATAAAGCTTAGGCTTAGATTTTTCCAAAAAATACTAAAAATGATAAAAACATAAACTCGAGGCATTTTCATAATTAAAATTAACTAACCTACTAAAGTTTTTATGAAAAGCAAACTACGGCTTGTTTGATCTTAAATAGCAAGTACATAGGCACCCGTTTTGGGCAACTCTAAAAGGAATAAAAAATCATTTTCCATATTAGAATAATTTACTTTTAATCAATAAGCAAAAACACAACAAAAAATAACAAAAATAAAAAGAAATAAAAAACAATAAAAGACATTAGGATATGGTTTAGATTTCAGAAGAATAAGGTGACAACTTTAAAGTTTTAATAGGTTAGCCCTCGAGTCCAGAAACTCTGGTTTTCCCTTTCCTCTTTCACAAAAATGAAAAGAGGAAATCTCGTTGACTAATTATCCAAATTAGGATTAATTTGCTCAATTGGTCCTAATTCAATAATCTTTCCCAACTTCAGTTGGGTAGCAACTCCAAAATAAGACGAAATTTCTTGTTCAAGTCGAGGATTTATGTTAGATGAGTATAGGGTCTAGTATAAATCGGATTATGAATGAAAATGAAAAAAAATAAAAAATTAGACTCGACAAAGGTTTTGCAGCATATCTTATGTCATTCTGTTTGAAGTCATTTGCATAGTTGACGTCTCACATACCTTTTTTTTTTTTTCCATACATGTAATATTTACAAGATTTTAGACAATATATTTTATTTCCATAATTACAATTCCGAACTTCCTCTTGGTGACTCTAATGGGATAGACCGATTTCGATTTTCCCCCTTTTAATTATAACAATAGTCTGGCCATAAAAATTAAAAGAGCAAAACATATATCTAATACTAAGTTTTTAAAAGTAGCAATTTCAAATATCTAATTAGATCTTTCTAACAAAGGTTTCAAACAGCAATGTTTTAATATACAAAAATATTCAATAAGTACAATGGGTGAGATTTAGTAGATCTTAAAATTATAGACATATTCCCATTTAAATTAGAATAATGCTATGTTGAGATGGTCGTAATATATATATATATTAAAGAGTTAAATTAATTCCATAACTATTTTAAAAGGCTTCCAATAAAAGGAATATCATAATCATCTTCTAATTATATATTTTTCTATTAATTTTTTCTTTTATCTCAAGGGTATTTCTCTCATTTAGAAATTAAACCAGTAGAAGCTTATAACTAAAAGTTGGATTATAACAAATGGTCATCATTTGTTTTTCAGAATTATCAACAGGCATCTATCCATACTATATGTTGAGCTTGTGTCTTGGATTAGATCTCTAATAATAATAATAATAATATATTTATTATAATTCCTCTTGGTTTTTTTAAAAAAGAAAAGAAGAAGAAGAAGAATAACAACATGTATAAACACATAAATTCAATTCGAGAAACAAATGGAAGCTACATATATATTTTGTCAAATGTTGTCACCGTAGATAATTATAAAGATATGATCCTAGTTATACAACCAACTTTCAACATCTCTAGAATGCAGCTTTGAAAATGGGAAGAATTATATCTCCTTAATGGAACGCTAAAAGGTAAGCATCTTTCTCTAATTGCTATTTTATGATTTCAATATGAGGTATTGAATAACACATGTTCAATATATCTCAATTGTGATTCTATGCTGACTTTTCTATTTTTCCTCTTTAACTTTATAAATTAATTATTGTTTAACAAATAGTAGTATCTAACTATAATCAATAGATAATCTTTGTTGATTTGAATGCTCCTTTTTCAAGAAAGATATTACAATTCATCCTTTTCATTTTTAGTATTGTTTTCCTGTAGTAATTTTTATTATATTTTGGCAAATGAAACATTCAGCTGATGGTGAAAATAGGACATCTTAATAGCAAAGTCAATCTGTTTGCTTTCACAATTATACATTTGTATATTTAGGAGCATTTATAGAAGGTCAAGAATTCTGTAATAAAAAATAAAAAGGTTCCATGCTGTATCATGGGATAAACCATAAATTATTTAACAACATAATTATAAGGAAAAGCTCTATTCTAACTCATATAAATCTATTTCATATTGAGAAAGGCTACTTGTGTTATCAACCAATTTATTTAATCTAGTTGAGTTTGTCAAGTTTCACAAGTATGAAATACAAATAATATTATATCTAGCTTGCTTGGCCTTATCGTGCTCTCTCTTTGAAATTTCAAGGCTCGATCTCAAGTCTAACTTGATTAAGCTCAAAATTTTGAGTATAAGCACGACTTGAAGTGGTCTAAACAAGCTTGAATTTGACTCTATTAAGTCCAATTTTGTTTTCCATAATTTGATTTGAAAAATTTTTAATCCAAATTAAACAAAAAATTTATGTTTGGCTTGAAAAAGTAATCCAAACCAATTTATAAAACCAAATCAAACCATTATTAAGCTCAAGCCATTATGAACTTGTACTAAGCCAAAAAATTACAGGCTAGAGCTCATACTTGCTAACTAAATCAAGCTCAAGTCATTTACATGCAAGTCGGTAATCATAGTGTATTGCAACAAACTAGGTTGGAATGTGATCAACAACCTCAAGTTGAGCATCTAGTGTGTATGAATAGCGAGTGTCCTTAGACTATTTAGAGCATACTTTTTATGATCATAATCGACCCACAATTTTATTACCTTAGAAAAAAAAATGCATTTCGAATTACTTGTTGCTCTCTTTTAGAATTCACATAGTTTAAGGGCTCGAAAAATCACTAAGAAACATGTATTTTTGGCCTTAGTAAAGGAGAAATTCTATTTTTATTCTAAATTCCTCTATCTAACTAATTAAAAAGTAGTCACTAGCTTCCTAACTAAATTTCCATAATGATGGAAACGGTGTCCTTTCAATCCTGGACAGCTCATGGAAGCATCGAATATGGAAGACGTGCCTACATCTGAGTATGGCCTTGCCCCGATGCCTTGTGGAACTTCATCGAAGCAATAACCGCAAATATTTGATGGGCTAATGGTGAGGATGAAATTCTGACCCCATCCACGACCTCGGCCATGAGGGCCACCACGACAGATAATATTATATGGAGTGCCTAAATTAACGTAGCAAGTGTATTAAAATACCCTTAGAAAATGGTTTTAAAAAGAGTGATAAAATAATAAATTTTTCCTCAATCTTTTATTTAAAGAATTGAGATTGGATGAAAATGGTCCCATGAATCAATACCCTAAACATCGAACAATGTAATTAACAGGATATCATTTTACGGCAAGACCCTATCCCATCCCATGCAAAGCACACCATCAATGGTTCTAAGATTTGTTAGCATTGGAGAAGTATGAAAACTAATATAATAGAGTTGCCATTCCATGTTCCATGAATCCACCACTATTGTCCTTAATGATGTAAAATAAGGTATCATTTGATTGTCAAGATTTTGTGATACTGAATTGAATAAAATTTTTTATCTTTTGTTTGGTTTGCATATTTAGTTTAAGTATTGGACAAAAAAAGGTCTTAGAGTATTAGACAAAATACTTAAATTTTATACCATATAAAATAAGATACAAAAATTAATTTCACGAGACAAAAACAAATATATTTTGAAATCTCAAAAATGTCCACGATTATTATAATATTGATTATATTAAAATTATAATTATTAAATATTAAGGCAAATTATTGTAATTTAATATGTTTTGTTATAATATCAATTTAATTAACATTATGATTATTAAATATAAGACAAATTATTGTAATTTATAATATGAATGATTATTTTTTTTAATTACATAGCAAATCAATGGATTTACATTTATTATTTTTATAGTTTGTTCAATTAGGTGAATTAAATAATCTCTTCAAATTGTTTTTTTAATAATATTAAAAATGTAATTAAATAACTATGATATTATACAAAGGCATAATTGTCAAAATACCTATTCAATATAATACTTTATAATACCAAACAATGGACATCACAAAAAGTTTTGTCCAATACTAAATATATACCAAACATGATACAAAAAATTGTTTTATCATGTTTTTTTGTTTTGTATTGTCCAGTATTCTTTATATTATCCAGTATTACAAACCAAACGCTACCTAAGGTTCATAGTACAAATAATACATGCAAGTTGGTGTGAACATTTTAAGTTTTAAAATGACTATTTGATAACAAAAATGGAGTTGAGACGAATAAATTGCCGTAAAATGAAGTTGGATTCAGATTAGGAAGTTGAGTGAAATTAGCCCTTTATTTATATCATTTTTTCGTAATAAAAAACTCATCCTATGATCTAACTATGAGAAATGTGTTTATACAAAGAGGGGGCAAATTAGAAATATAAATTGATTATAAAAAAATGTATATTTTTCTTTTTATGTCATTACTTCATAGTAATTCTGCAATTTTAATTTCGACAAGTTTGACGCTCAAAGAGTTAATATTATAAACTAACTTTGTATATATAATATCTAGTGACAATGCTTACGTAGCTCCATCATCCTCCCCTACATTAATAATATACGATCTGTGCTATGATGCTCGCCTGCCGGGATGATGCACCGTCTATTGTGATGCTTGTCAACTACAACAATGCATGATCTATATTTCTTACCGCTATAAAGTTCAGTTTAACTATTGAAACGCTATAATCTTTACACCTTTAAACCTGGGAAATATTCTTTCATCTCTCATTGTTTTTGTTGTTAAGTAGTGAAATGATCCCTTCCACAAGTACAAGTAAGCATAGGCAAACCCTAGCATATCATAACTATCATGCTTTATATTAGAGTATTCTTCTTGGCACATGATGCTCATTTCTATTATATCTTTGTAAATTATCGTTGCTTTTTGTTGTCAAGCAGTAGAATGATTCCCTTAACAAATATCAGTAAGCCCCAAGCAGACCTTGACATATAGCAAGTACTACTGCAACCTTGCAGTTATCTCCTTAGTGCATGATGCTTATGTCAAATAAGTTACTAACATTTATTATTGTTTTCATTATCAAATAGTGGAGCAATCTTCTTGCCTTATAATATATTATTTTGCATATAATAACAAGCTCAGAAGTCATTGAAACCTTCTTATGATTTTTACTATAAAGCAATGGAGCAATTTACTTTAAGTCTAGGCAATTTTTTGCATCTCATCAATCTGATTCTATAAAGTTTATGACAACTCATTAACAACTTTTCCCCAACTACTAAATAGTAGCAATTATATTGGTACACAATACCAAAGATAGAATGCCCATTGTAGATAATCAAAACTATTTTATGGCCTAAAAAAGCGAATCAATCCTTCTTGTTTTATATTTAAAACTCAAATAAATACCTATCGAGTCTAATTTTTTATTTTTTTATTTATATTTCTAATCCGATTTATATTGGATTCTATACTCATTTAATATAAATTATCGACTTGAACTAGAAATTTTATTTTATTTAGAGTCGCCACCCAACTGAGGTTAGGAAAAATTATTGAATTTGAACTAATTGAACGGATTAATTCTAATTTGGACAACTAGTCGACAAAATCTCCTCTTTTTATTTTTGTAAATGAAAAACAAAAGAAAGTAAAACCAAAGATTCTCGACTCGAGAGTTAACCTATTAAAACCATAAAGTTGCCACTTTATCCTTTTGAAATTTGGACCATGTTCTAATATCTTTTCTTTTATTTTTGTTACTTTATTATCTTTTTATTTTTATTTTTATTATTTTTTTATTATTTTGGATACAGGTAAAACAACTTATAATAATTTGAAAAATGATTTTTATTTCTTTTTAGAGTTGCCTCATAAGGGTGCCTACGTGCATGTTATTCAGGATCAAACAAGTCGTAGTTCACTTTTTTAGAAAAAAGCTTTAATGGGTTTATTAATTTTAATTATGAAAATACCTTGGGTTTAAGTTCGTTATCATTTTTTAAATTTTAGAAAAAATTTAAGCCTAAGCTTTATTATTTTATTTTCTAAAAGAAATTTTGATTTAAGAAAAACCAATTTCGGACTTATTTTAGAAAGAGGATTTTTCTAAGTGATAAAACGATTTATTATTAATTCATGTGATTATCCCAACTAATTATTTAATTTTAAATTTTTTTTTACCTTTCTATATTTGTTATTTTTTTATTATTATTATTATATTATTATTATTGTTTTTATATTAAACTAAATATATCTATTCTAAAAAAAAATCTACTTAAAACCCTAACATTATTATTTATATTTTTTTAGAATTATAAACTTCTAATAAAATAAATATCTAAGTAAAATAAATAAATATGGAAAATAATAATAATAAAAAAATCAAAAAATCAACTTACCTGGATACGGATCACAGTTCGTGGGTCGGGTCGGATCGGGACGAATCGGGTCAGGTCGGATCACAGTGGCTAGAAGGTTTTCGACGATGGCATTCCGACGATTTTTGTGGACGTTTGAAGGCGGCTTTCGAGCTTTTAGGGGGTGAGGAATCTAACCATGGTGGTGGATTTCTTAAGAAACACCTCCTGGTGGTGGTTTTTGGCTTGTTCGGTGGTCGTGATGTGGGAAAAACTCTGACAGCTCTTGAAACCTTTGATTTCTTACTCTTTTCTCACTTTTGATCCGTGCTTTGGCTTCCTCACGTCGAGCTCTATTTATAGGCATCAAAAATCAAGCTGGATAAGTTCGGATTTCCTCCAATTGGGACGAATCGGATTTCGGTTAAAGAAACCCATCTCTGATTTACTTTGATTTATGCAAATCTTTGATTTTGTTACAATTTTATGTTAATTAAATGATGTTTATCTCATTTTGGTGAAAGATTTAGTGGATTTGTGAAAAAAATTGAATCAAAATGGTCAGATTTCAATTTCTCCGCGATTGGCGACTGTTCCGGACGGAGGTTAAAGACAATCACGCGCCCGACGTGTACACTCCCTTCGTCTAATCACAAGTTGACACATATCCTAGGAAAAGAAAAAAAATGCAAAACACGAAATGCATCCCCCGCATTTCGAACCTACAACTGAGCCTCCCCCCCCCCCCCTCTGTGCGTACCAAGCCATGGTCCGAACCAGCTAGGCTAGCCCACTTATCAATTTTTTTTATTTACACAAATTGCATATATGCAATGCAATTTTTATTATTTTTATATTATTTTGAAATTCTAAAAATTTGTAAAAATTATTTAATTCCTTTTGTTATTATTTCTACCATTATTTTCCAAAATTAGGATATTTTTCCTATTTATTTTATTTTTTCTTTTATTTTTCCTAAAATAAAAAAAATGAAAAAAATTGTAAAAATGAAGAAAATTGTAAATTGAACATTATTAATGATTAGGGGCAAAAATAGGGTGTTTACAATATCTATAGTCAATATACTAAAGACATAATATGCTCATAATTTCTCTCACATTATGTGGCTTATGCTTAAGATTATGTTTATCATGCCCAATAATTGAGTAATAGTATACTACTTACTTTTCACAATACCATATTTGGATATATTCTTTATTAATGTAGCTCCCCCTTTATGAACATCATTATGTGCACACATAAATAATGCTTTTCATAACATACACTATGCATAATGCTTGTTGCATGAGACATGAGAGCTCACTTCCTATAATATTTATTTTTTTGCAATATTATGTATTCTTAAATACAGTGTGTTTAAATATTTATCATATCTCTATGCGAAATGCCATTAAGTGGTTGCAAGTATTGATCCCTAGTCATAGTACATTATTATCCTTAAAGGTAAAAACTATTGCTTAATTATCGAAAAAAACAAAATGGTCTATCTTGCCTTTCTAAGCCATCTTTACATCATTCTTTTTTTACTCTATCGCAACACTAATTTGTTCCTATTCACATGAGGCACATAAACGCATGTTGCATACACGTGATACATATAATGAGCCCATTGCGTCTATAGCTTGTCATCAAATGAAGTTAGCAGTTATGTAAGCATCTAATAGTAGTGTAGCTATTCTATAACAATCAAGTGCTAAGTAGCATCCTAGCTATTTGAATGATATATTTGATGCCTAAACTCATTTGACTTCATTCAAAAGCTAGGATGCATCCTAGCTATTCTATATTAATCTTGGGTTTTAAACCTATTAGCGAGTTGGGCTTAATTGTTTGGGCTATGAAATAAGACCTAAGGAATAAGCTACATCAACTTGGAATTTCTTAGGCAGGTTTAACATGGTGGGCTTAGAGCAAAAATTGATAAGCCAATTCATCAACTTTCAACATTTTTTAAGGAAGCTCATATACTTAAAGAAACAATCCATAAACCTAGATTTAAAAAAGAAAAAAAAAAACAAGGATCTATCTCTGATGTAGACTAGTTTATGGTCAAACTCTATATATGCTAAGAGCTTCTCCTCATTTAATAGTTCAAAAATTAAGAGAAATGTCATCATATGCCAAATTACTATCCCGAAAGATCAGATAAAGCTCAAAATGAAGAACAAACTTCTCTTCTTAAGTCATTTCAGTATTATTCTACGTTATTTCTTTTAGGTTATGTATAACACAAAATGCATGCTATAAGTAAATAATCACTAGATCCCTACCTTTACAACACTTAAATTGTTGAATAATAAATTTAAAAAAAAAATTGAAGACTTATCATATAGTTGTTTGATATAATTATTTATAAATTTTTCTTAAAAGCCATAGAAGTTTTTATGAGAGAAATCTACTAAAATAATATTATTTTTAAAAAAATTCACAAAATAGAGCACCTAAAAAAATTATTCTAAAAATAAGTTGCGCAAACGCAAACTCAGTCCACGTCTTTAGCAATTTGTATTGAAAGTGCGTACTTGAAATATGCCTTTAGTACAATTTGTATTGAAGGCATGAACTGTATCTATGCCTTTAACAATTTGCTTTTTTTTTTTATCATTAAAAATTTTTTTAATGAAAAATCATGTAAAAAATTTAAAAATTTTCAAATTAGTTTTTTTTTTGTTTTAGAAAAATTAAAAGTTTATATAAAGAATAAAAAAATTCATAAATTTAAAAATTATAAAAATTGATTTAAAATTTATTAAAAAAATTCACACCCTTTTATACTTTATCTTATAGTATACGAAAAAAAAATCATGTTAATGCAATTTACTTTTTCAATTTTGAAGAGCCATAACTTTTTACTCATATAAAGTTATAAAGCTTATAATGTATTAAAAAAGCTAAGACTAAATCACATTAACATTTGATATTTTTATCAGAGTCAAATTGTTATATTTTTATATTTACTAGCTATCAAATAAAAAAAAAAAAAGTTCTTGAGAAGATATATTTTGAGAATGTATTTTCATAACATGAAAGTGTATTCCCAATACATATCTTTAATATAAATTGCTGAAAAGACAGATTGAATTATATTTTTGTAATCTATTTTTAAGATATATTTTTTTAAATATGCTATTTCTTGAATTTTTTTAAATTATATCATTTTAGTAATTTTTTTCCTCTGTCCAATCACTCAATGCTACGTATGTACAAAAAATAAAGAGGACAGAGCAAGTGGGTCGACACGGCGGCCATATAATTGGATCGAATCAATAAATTACTGGAAAATTCCAGCCCTCACTCCTAATGTCATGTCATGGTCAGCCCAAAGTAACAGCTGTACCTGTACGAAAGCCGAAAGGTACCGTTTTGAATGAGGTTTGTTGACTTCGTCATATGGCCACTTAAAGTAATAATTTGGAAACTTTTTCGATCCAGCAGCCCTTCCTCTTTCATTTACAGCTCGTCATCGTATCAAGCGTCAGTTCTGTTCACTTTTTTACTCCAGCTATTTTTGCAAGTCACTCATGAGAAAACAATAAATAGATGAAAATTATCATAAGTTCGCCGAACACTAGCTAATAAATACTTCGAAAATTGTAAATTTCAGGATTAAGCTGAAGTAAACATAACCCATAATCACTCATACACCCCGTTGCAATATCTAATGTTATAGAAGATTGCAAATACTAATTGCTTTTAATGGAAGTGAAAATTAACATCTGTGGCTGACTTACCAATGATAATATTTAACCAAAAAAAAACAGATGCTAAACAAAAACAAGAAAGATAATTTCCATTTTTAGAAGTGAATGTATAACTATTTTACATCGATATTTTCTACGAAGATTAACCGCCGCCTAACACTACGCAATTTTGCCTCCACCAGGTGCCAATAAAAGACGAACATTTTCTTAATGCTACTGGGATAACACGTAACGACTCTAGAACTTAATTATGAAAAATGTCAAATGGATAACCTCAGAACTTCTCTGTAAAACATTCACGAATCTACTCTTGAAACAAGTTACCCTTAGGAAAATAAACGCCAGAATCCAATAGGCTCCTTCCATGTCCATGTTTGCAAAGGATATATAAATTTATTTACTTCTACCAATTTTTCTATGTTAATTATTGAAACGATCAATGCAAAAGTTTAACATAAATGAAAGGACTAATGGATTAGATATTAAATGAATGAATGACGAAATTGAAAAAGAGAGAACACAGGCAGCAACTACTATCACACACGAAGTGGCACTGAAAACCCCGGAATCAAGGTTAAGAGAGAATCGACGACCATCATCATGCTCAGTTTCACGTACACAATACAAGGATGCTATTACAACCACGCCATATCCGCTGCGCGGAATAAATGCATAAGTCGCGCAATGATAACTTTCAAATGAAAAAAAGGGGAAAAAAGAAATTAAAAAAAAAAAAAAGGCCAAGAGAGAACCTGATTCCGATTTTCCTAACATGCGACACTAGCCTTTTTTTTTTTTCCTTACCGGTCAATGACATATCTTTCGGGTGGAAATACCAAAAAGTGTCCTAAGGAGCTATGAGTACAAAACCGCAATACCCAAAGATATTAAAGTCTCCGCCTGAGATATGTCATTGACCTCCTATACCCGTGTTCCCAAATCCAAGGGTACAGCAACTTTCTAGAAGGGCGGGGCAGGGAATAAGACAGCACAAATGAGCAGCATTGAACATTCTTCTCACTTCAATAGTAACTTCCATAATATGCCTGAGGCACCGCAGATGCTTGCTGAGACGGTGCTACTGCTGCTACGGGCTGCGCATAAGTCTGCTGGGGAGCAGTCTGCAGGGATATATTTAAGGGGAACCATTGAGCTTTAGTAAGAAACCAATTGAAAGACAAAGCAACAAACTCTACATACTTGCTAAGCTTGTCATATGCCAACAGGTTTTTTTTCTAAAAAAAATAAAGAGGAGGAAATGTACAAAAAATACTGGTAGTACAAATTGTTTAACATTACAAATGTAACAATTGAACTAGGAATCCATGCATTCTAGTAGCAACATGAGAACTAAGATTAGGATGATCCTAGAAAAGAAAGGTTTGAGTGGACACAAGCATGAACATCCAGCCACATCTCAACCACAACCAACAATAAACGAGTCTACATGATCAAGGAAATTGACTGCGTGAAAAGATTTGGGGAAATTTATTTATTTATTTATTTTTTGGTTAAAGGTCAGAATTTCATTAATATAACTGTCACACAAGATAATTCTCGTAACAGAAAAAGACAAACATTTCCACCAAAGTCTACTTTACAAGGCTTTATGGTTTTCTTATCCAGCACCACTTTTTCTGTCAAAAGATTTTACATTACCTATTAAAAATCTATCAATTTTTACAGCATAAATAACTCTGGGAAGCAACTTGAAGAAACAGGACAAGATAAATTTTTTAGACTCATACCTGAACAGGATATGCTGAAGAATATGTGGCATATGCAGCACTTTGTGGAACAGATGCAGGAACTTGTGGAGGAGGATAGCCTGCCCCATAACCGCTGTAAGCAGCAGCCTAGGACATAGAAGGATTTTAAGCAAATCCGATAATCATTTGTAAGAATTATATCAAATCATAGTAATAAAGATACCGACAGTAATGTTAACAATAAAGTAGTAGCACCAATATTTCCACTCCCTCCCCCAAAATATAGATCATAGGATACAAAGCCTATGCAACAAATCTAGAAATTAAATCAAATAGGGTGTATAGTCATTACAAACATCAATACTTGGTTGCTTCTCCAATTCAGTGGAATTATCCAAAGAAAAGCAAAATTAGCAGGCATGGATGTTGGACAGTTGACTAATACCCTCTAAATTCATTTCAAGAGACCCAACAGTCAATTATGAACAGTAATACCACCACATAAACCTGCATAACAATACTAAGATAAGACTACTTGAGGAAACAGAAAACACACTATATAAATGGAATGAGGTCCTCTTGGATGTATCTTTTTCCTTTTTGTTTTTTGACTTAACAGCAGGACAAGGCTGTAACAGACCAGCTACCTCCATTTTTGGGACAAGCATGTTACCAACTTAGCTTAGCTCAACTAAACAAGAATGTCCACATTGCGAAACTATAGCCTCAAACAATAAAGCCCTAAAAACTTGAAAAGCAAGTGAAGATAAGGATGTGATCTCATTACTCCCTGAATCTCTTAAACCAAAACCAGACTGCTATCATGCACAGCTGGTTATTTAAGAATAGCACAGACAAATTCACATAACCAAACTCACCAGCAGAAATGTAATTTAAATATGAAACTTTTAAGGGTAAGACTTTGACATGCAAACTTAAGTATACAACTCAAAAGAAGAGCATCAATACCGTTGGTTGAGTATAGCCAGGGTATTGTTGCACCGGAGCTTGTGCAGCCTGTGGCCAGGCTTGAGGTTGTACACCATAACCAGCTGTCCACTGGTTTTGAGCACCAGGATAAGCACCCATCAAAGATTGAGCAGATACAGGCACAGTTGGGTCAGATTTTGCCAACTTGGATTTGTCGGAGGAAAGAAATTCCTCTGCATGCCGCTTCTTTGATAGTGATGAGGAACTCCGCTTATGTAAGAAGAACTTCAGATGCCTATCATGAGCTTTCTTTACAACAGTTGCATCCCCAACTAAATCCAGGAACTGCAATAAAGCATTCATGAGGGAATATAAAGTCCAGGTAGAAATTGAATAAATAACACAAAGCACTCAGTCGCTCAATCTCTGACACACGCAAACACCAGGGCCTTATGAAGTGATAACAATGCATAGTAACTCAAAGAAATCTAGAGAACAGCTCCAAAACATAACCAAAATTACCATGGTATGCATCTTTCCAACCAGAAACTGCTGAAAATATATGAAAATTAAAACCTTAAAACTTAAAAACCCAACTACCGATAAAGATAAGTTTTCTGTAGTACTATAAAATGGTTTCACTTTTAAAGGGGCATTAAGTAATACTACATCAGTGATGGCAGCAGGTCCAATACACAGCTCAAGACCAATGGCATTCGACACTACCTATTTTAGGTTAAAGTAAGCTTAAATCTATACTCCTCCCAATAATTATTCAAAATCAATCCATATGTCAAAAGCTTTATAGACACCATAAAAACAGTTGGTCATAATTTCTTCATTCAGAAGTATTTTAGCATAAATATGGGGATTGGTTGATGTAGACAATGAACAAAGTGTACAGTTATCTAGAAAACATTCCAGTCAATTGGTAAGTGACCAACCTACTACATTTAGTTCCAACAGCATATGTACAAGGCATGCTGTCCTAGGCTTGTTTGATTTTCAAAAGGAAAACTAGGTGCCAGTCCGAGAATTCCATCTCCAAATGGAATATATCCTTGGGATGACTACAGCAACAGCACCCAGCATCAATAGTGGGAAATATACAAAATGCATGCCAAAATTTAGAACATCAATGAGAGGGGAGGAGTGACTGGAGAAACAATTTTTATTTTAACAATGGTTAAAACAATCTGAGACCAAATACCAAATGTTTGAAAAAATAAATTGCAATGCTATAAGTTTATCTTTAATCACACCTACATTAAGGACGATAAAGAAAACTCACCTCCAAATAAATGCTAGATAGTTCCTCTTTCTCAACTATACTTGCACTGCTGGGGGCATCAGAACTGGATCCAATAAACCTCTCAACTAATGCATCCAAATATTCAATTCGTTTTGGCAAAGGGGACATTGTCTCAATACAAATCAAGGTCTGCATAATCATAAACCAGAACAACCAATCAGCAACAATTAATTTGTAGGAAAAAATTTTCCCCAAATAAATAAATAATTGTAGGACGACATCTTTGTTATATAGTGAATTTAGTGAAAGGTATCACCAGTGACAGCAAAAAGTGAGGAATCAAGGATGAGGACAGACCTCCAGGAATGGTTTTGAACAGTGTACGCTCTCTGGTGCTTCAACAAAAACTTCACGCGCTTTTTCTGATTTGCCAGGGACCTAACAAATATTGTCAATCATAAGTGGTCAGGATATGTTAGCAGGCAGTAATATCTAATTTAATCCATCACTGAAAAAAAAAAAAACATCCAACAAGAATCCATGAGCATGCTATCATTTTCATCATCTCAAATAGCAAAACCACTATATACAGAGACTACAATTTTTTTTTATAACTTTTACCACAAACATGACAACCCAGCCTAACCCTATCCGGAACACCAATACATAAGATCAGACATAAACAATACCTGTAACTGACCCCCAAGGGGTTGGCCTAGTTGTTAAGGCCCAAGATACTCTCATGACGACTTATATGAGGTCTCGGGTTCAAATCCTACCAAGGATATCAGGATTATGTACATAGCACAAGCCAAACTGAAACAGTGCATGGATCTTATAGAATGGTTCAAGCATACAAATGTAACCGGTCATATAACACAAGACTGATACTGTAACATAAATGAAATGTTTTAATCATTGAGACAAATTAGACATAAATCTGATGCAATAAAATAATTAAGATATTTTAACCATTGAAACGAGTTTGTTACCAAACGAAACACATACCACACAGTCTCACCCATTATAAACTTATATATAATATCATCAATTGGATTGTGCAGCATAAGCAAATTAACAATATGTTTGGGATGAAGGAAAGAAATTGGAAGGAAAGAAAATGAAAGAAAAGAAATAGGGAGGAAAGAAAATAGAGGGAAAATATTTGTTTAGATGAAAAGATAAAAGGAAAGAATGATTGAAGATTTTAACTTGTCAAAATACCAAAATGCCCTTAAAATTTAAAAATGTCTTTTTACTTAAAAGGAATTTAAGTAAATTTATACATTTTCCTTCCAAATCCTCTCCATATTAGAGAGAATAGCTTTTGTGGGACCCATGGAAAAATTAGAGTTGAAAATTCCTTCTCTCCATTTTCATATGTCGAATCCTCCTTCCCTCACTGCATACATAGACCACCCTCATTGAAATCTATTGATTTTCCAATTTGATTTAGAAAAATCTAACAGGACCATTTTAGTTCACTTCGGGTAAAGAGTTACAAACATAGCCAAAAATTCAGATACATGACTTTTGTTTTAAATAGATAAACTTTCCACTGCAAAAATTGTTTCAAGAACTTTCCACTGTTAATAGTTATTCCAAGACAACAAGGCCGTCTGCCATCCTCCCTTTTGACCATTTTAGTTTTACAAAAAACAAAACAAACAATAACTGTTTTCAACACATCCAATCACTAAACAAGAAGGCACCGCAGATAATACCTAACATTCTACTAATAACTCAAGATGAAGTGGCATCAAAGTTCTGATAGAAACTGTCAATATAAAAAGCTTATTGAAGAGAAAACCCGCACCAAGTGTAGAAACCGAGAATACTGAGCAAACAACACAGGAAGTGTTTGTGATTGTTCTTTCCCTTTTTCAATGGCAATCGCTTGTTCATATACAGACAAAGCATCATCCAAATTCCCCTGAAATACCGAAAAGACATCAAACTAATAAGAATCTAGATTAAGGGCGTTTGTCATATCAGCCAAACGAATGTAAATCAAGGGAAGTAAAAAAATATATATTTTTTGTCAATCAAACTCTCAGTTTTCCCCATTCTCTTTTTCTATTTCTGCCCCCCTTTTTGATTGAATCCCTGTTGGTCATTGTAAGTGTATGCAAAACTCCCTATCAACTACTCATTATTATCCCCAACATACTCATGAATGAGGGTTAAAGACAGTGACATTGTCACCTCTTAATTAAAACTCCAACCAACTTGCAATCCAAAATCTGATGCAGAGTGGATGATGTCTAATTTCTAAAGAGTTAAGCCAGCAAGCAATGTCAAGTGGAAGACAAGCTAAATTTCCAGGCATTTAGAGGGAATGAACACTTAGTTTGTCTAACAATAGCATGTACCCAGGATTTGATGCGTGTCCGGATAAATGGAAGGATATGACACATCATCAACATCCACTCCACATCCAATTTGCAAATGTTAATAGAACAGAATCCTCACACTCACCATCTTTAAACTTCAGCAGTGAGTAGAGTAAAAAAAATTAGTTGAGTTGCTAATAAGAAATCTTTAAAATTTTCGTGGGAATTGAGCAATCCGTTTCCGCCCAGTAAAAAATTTGTTAGAAACTTCTTTCTTCATTCTTTCTCTGTGTGGGCTGGTTAGATGACATGGAAAGAAAAGCAGAAAAATCTAGAGAAGATGCTACTTAATATTACCAGTCGACGTTCCATGTTTGCATGCTTGATAATGGCTTCAAGAAGACCTGGTGCAACTTCTGTATGAACTAGTTGATATGCAGCTCGAGCGCCCAGAACATCCCCATTGTGTTCCTTGAACCAAGCAGCAAAAAGGTGGATCTCTGGTTGTCTCTGAATATAAGATTAGAATGACAGGTCAATATCCAAATGAACGATTTCAGCAGGAGAAAAGAAAAGCTTAGGTGGAAACATTTAGAAATAACTCTTCATCTATTGGAGTGACAGACTGCCAGTCGCCAAGGAACTTCCATGCCAGTAATAAGATATCTAGTGAACTGGAAATTTAAATGTTGCTAATATTATTGCTAGAAACCCTCTTTGACACAAATCATATGTGATGGGACTTCATAATCAGACATGAACAATGAGAGACTATCCATAAATAATAAAGGCATTCACTCATGAAAAGAGACAGCTAGATGACAGATATAATAAACACTCAACATTGTAAAATATTCTAGATGCTATCCGCAGGGGAAAAAAATATCATGGTAAACTACAATTGCTAGCAGATCCAGAATGAAGCACTAGACTAGGGCATCAAAGCTTCTGCCATCTTTATGGTAGCACAGTTGACAATCCGAATCCTTCTATCTACTAATTTTTTCAGAGCTGGGCAAAGAGGAAAGAACTATTTACATTGTATATCATACCTTGACAAAAACTTGAGTGGCACGGCAAAGTGCATTTTCTGCAAGATCCATACTTCCACGTGCTTCCATGCATTTAATATATCTTATCCAATATTCAGGGTAATTAGCACACGCTATGAGACATCTCTCATACAGCTTGACCACCTGACCATAACATAACCAGAGGTAAATTCTGATATCAAGATGCCGCTGGAAAAAAAAAGGGGGGGGTGGGGGGGAGGGAAAGAATAGAGCCCAAAGCACAAAGAAGATATGCATAAGAAATACTCCGTTGTGGAACAGAGAGGCCCCTCATTCAGGAAATGGGGGGCCCTCCTAGCCTGATAGACAGACGGTTAGGAGATAAGAAGATACCTGCAGTCATAACATTGGAACTTTAAGAGTAGTGATTACCACAGAAGACAAACACAAACCTAACATCCACTGACAAATGAAGGTTTGAAATACTTAGCCTTAAAGAAACCAAATCGAGCCCCATGCCTTAGTCTCAGTTCAATTTCCCGTTTTAAAAGTAGCTTCAGCCAACAGTTTAGCCAAAAAAGCATAAGATGCAGCAGATATTACTAACTGTAAGTCACGAAAATTATGTGAAGGATACCTGAAACTACAAATCACATTAATACTCATACGGAGATCCAAATACCTTACTGAAGTCATCTTCACTTTCCATGAAATTCAGATAGTTATGCCAATTTTCTAGTTCTGCAACATTGAGAGGCTTGACATGAAAGTATGGCCTTGCAATAGCTGTTTCAAAACCAACTATCTTAGAATCGAACTCTTTAGCTTTTTTATACATCTCTTCTCTAATGGCGACATACTTCTCCAACTCCTCCGCCTCTGTTAAGCCAGCACTTACAGGTTTAGAGGACTGGTCATCAGCATTAGGAGGAACTTCTCTTCCATCTACTTGGCCAACATTATCAGGCACTAAAGTTGCTGTTGCTGCTGCTGTTGCTGCACCTTCCTCAACACATCTCAACTCAGATAAAGGCCGATTTGCAGCTAGCTCCTTGAATCTGTATAGTTATTCCCATCATAATTCAAACATCGTCATTCAACTCATGCAAATGCCTGGGCATAAAAATAAAGGTATCTGATGAAATGCAGGCATCACATACTACAAACAAATGGATGCAATGGGACACAAGTTAATACTTAAGCCAATACCAAGAAAGAATTAAAACCACGAGATCATACAATATCCCCACAGTAAAAAAGGACAGACGCCAGAGCAATTTGGCAACTTCTACTTTTCTATTTCTTTGCCTTATGTTCACCTTTCTTTCATTCCAAGTGTTTGTCAAAATAACATGTAATAATATACTTGATAAGAATAACAACAAACAAGATACAAATGAGATGATCCAGACGCACTATTAAGACAAATAATACATGGACAGGATACAGATAAGAATCAGACAATCCACTGATATTTATCAAGCAACATGAACAAGATCAGAATATGAGACATATAAGAATAAGATAAAAAGAAGACACTTCAAACAGAGTACATAAGATCCATTCAACAGAATTCTTAAGACAACATCCACCACAGGATTCATCAGTAGAAGCGCCAAAAACAGAAAAACTTACATCTTTGCTTCTAACTGCAATATTTTTAGTCAGGCATTAATGACATGCAGATCCATCTATACTGGAATTTGCAAAAAGCAGCATTAAAACTAAGTGATCTTTTTAAGCAGCTCTTTTCTTTGGTTCTTCATATTTTGGGAACCAACCCCAACCCCCCTCCCTCCCCACCCAAAAAAAAAAAAAACACTAATAAGAAGAAGTAGAACTCTCTGGCTGAATTATCTTATTTTGATATGAAGAAAGGGATAAAATTTGAGGCTGGGCACTGACAATGAAAATGCTAGCAACTTAATGACACCAATTCTCTTTTCCAATGCATACAACAGAATCTACTTGTGCTTGAAGCAAGGACCGCAATATTTGGGCAGATTTGCCCCATTAGTTAAGTGGCACAAGAGTCTGATACCAAGTTTAAACCCAGAAGATATCTTATTTATTTTTGGAAAGTAAAGCCCATCTTATTATGTGACTCTTGCCAAAGTTTGTTCATCACGAGATGGTGAGGCAAATGCAAAAACACTCTGAAGCACTAGCCAGAAGAAGGATTATTGTTAATCATCATGCAATGGGAATGTAGATTGCAGGATAACTTAGAATTTCTCCAGAAAACCTAATCATAGAAAGTTGTAGACCTAATATTCCCTCTTAAGGTACAAAAGCATGTATTTGTGGAGATAAAAGCCATAGAACAAGCAACACAAAATTTCCAGGGGAAAAAACACAAATGCATCAAATTATTTTGTTAGGCTAAAGAATCATTTTCCCTATCCTTCAAGAAGCTAAGTTAAATCCTTTAATAATTGAAATAGTGCAACCCCCAGCGATAGATAACATAGGCAAAGTAAATTTCATGGAATAGAAGTAAATCAGAAAAATAATGAACTAACCCATTGTAATACTTATCGAGGTACAAAATTGGATTCTCAAAAATCTTTGTATAAATCATTGCAATGCGGCCCCACTCCTGCTGTTTATACTCGTATTCAACATATTCATCCCAAAAGGTGAAAGACAGGTAATCTGTTCCAACATAAGCCAACCCCCGTTCAAACAACCTGCAACAGTGACCAAAAAATATAGCAAGCAAGTTAAAAACTTGTTAGCTTCTTCAAAACTCAAATGGTTGACCGTAACACTAAGGCTGAAGGAGGAGAACAATTCATTTTAACAGCAGATGACACTTCCGAATGCTTCATTTACCTTCCTCATATAAACCATACAAAGTCCGTGAAATTGAGGAGAGATAAGGACATCTTAGCTCTTAACTGGATGAATCTTCCCCGCAGCAATTTGCATAATGATGCACCCCAGGTTTTCAAAGTTAATTACAGCAATAGCCATGGGTACTATTTGTCTATTGCATCCATTGGAAGAAGGGTATCAACAAGGTATGGGAATACAGAAAGGCAATACAGTAATCATCCTAGAAATTCAAAGTGCTATCAAAATGATAGACAAAATAAAGGACCCTTAATCCCATCAAACCTTTCCGCCATACATGTAAGGATCACTGTTTCAGGGATATCGAGATATTGTTAGAAATAATGAAAATAAGAGATCAGTGGGAGTGAAGAAATCAGGAGAGATGCACTTCCACTATTTTAGTAGAATGACTAGAAACAAATAACTGTTACCTTCTTATGACATCTGGATCTTCATATTTGCTTTTGGCAAATCTGCAATAGTGCAGCCAGATATCAACCGAATATGTCACTGCCTGTACTGCTCGTTCATAAACTTCCACGGCTTTCTCAGCAGAGTTATGCGCCTCATGATCTGCATATTTCTTCCAGTAACCATAGCACAGGGGAAATTCTACCAAAAAGGCATCATAAACTCTCTGAATTTTCAGTATGTTTCCCTGCCAATAAAGCAAAGACTGCATCACTCATACTTAAAATGATCCAAATAGAACACATCAAATATGGCAAAAAAAACTAGCACATATTTAAAAGAAGGGGAGAAAATATTCCTCGCAAATACTATTAATGAACTATATGCATTGGCCCAACTTTTCTGTTTCTTTCATATCTTCAATTTTTCCCTCATACAACGAAGAGGAAGAAAACCACGCTTAATTTTTTTTCCTAATAACTATGCTTATTCTAAATAACAGTGACCATGATGTGAGAACAGAATACAAGAGCATAGCTCTTAGATGACTTGAAGCTCATTAACAGCAAGTAAAATATGTTTCTTAAGGGAGATAAGATAAGCATCTTCTTGAAATTTTGTAATATACTCCTTTGACTTCATGTTTTTGCAAATTCAATTATTAAATTTTTCTTTTTAGTTGCGAGGGCTACTACAGAGGTACATGGTTTTCCAACATCGTGGAGTCCTATGCAGAACAAAATAAACTGGGAGTCACATCTATAATTATCCATGGATGAGCTATCTTTTTTTTTTGGGTAAGATCAGATTTTTTTTCTTTTTCATTAGACGAAAGAAAAGTTACCAAAAAAGAGAGAGAGAGAGAGAACATTACGAAGGCTCAGCCAAAGGAAGATTCCTAGGCCAAAACATACAAACAAAAAACTAGAAAATCCATTCTACATGCTAGGTCCTAGACCGATATCTACTCTTTTTCTTCTTCTTGGCACACGAGATTCTAGACTTCATCTTTTGAGAGTCACTGCCAAAAAAACTTGCAACCATCAAGTCAGCCAGCTAGTGTCAAGTTAAGAGAAGGGTCCAAATCTAAAGGCTCTTCGACACTAGAGCATCTATTGTAGGTATAATGAAACAAGAGATACTCGTATTTTTCTCCTACTTTACTAATACCAAATTTTTTCCGTTCGCTAAGTAAGTGAACCAACTATCACACTAGCACCCACCCTATGATGCCTGAAGAAATAAAACAAAAAGAGGAATAAACTAATCTAGCATAGAAGAATGCACTACAGCAATGATTCTTCTAGCTAAATGACAACCCTTCCAATGATCCTCAAGTGGCTATAAAACACTTACAATGTAATATCAGATATAATTTCATTAAAATAAGACTCATAATGTCACTCAATATTACCCATGTGAGAGCAAGTTGTTAGACTTCTAGGGAAGACAACTCCTGTAATGCAAAATGCAAAGGTAACTTTATTTTGAAAGTTGACAAATTAATTACTAAAGGGGAAAAAGGTTATGTGTTTAACCTTAATAATCAGCTATAAAAGAAAAAACCAGTTGGACCAGGCTACTTAAAGATACTCTAAACTATATTGAAACTGTTTTAGGATTACAGTCAGTATAACGAGAAGAGCTGGAAACATACTCGGTTTACAACTTGGCCAACTTACCCATAAAAATTTAGGTGCATAATATCAAGTAACTTGGCTAAAGAAGATAGTAACCCTTATGAACTTTATATCCAAGAGGATGCAATCATGAAACACTAAGACTGTTATCTTACACCAACAACCTGCAATTAATCAAACCAGTGATTCTTCCTGATTCAAGTGTATCAGGCATCCAGGTTCATCAAACCCACGAGGTTAATCAAATAAATTGAGAAAATGATGAGGAACTTAATAGGGTCTGAAGCTATGTGTGGACTGAGAATTCCTAAAAGCAAAATCAGGAAGAAAGCAGCTAATCAGGTATTTATCTAGCAATCAGCAACAGGAATTATAGCAAAAGTAGGTCAAAACCTATCTTCTCAAAGTGGACAATTGTCGGAGAATCAGTACACAATTATACACCTGAGATCTCTCTTAGAGTTGGCATAAGTTACTAATAGTAAGCAAGGAGGCCAAACAATTCTTCAAGTAGAAGTTGGAAATGGAAATCTCGTATCTTTATGGTTTGATCTCTGGCACCCATGGGGCACCTTCATGGACCAATTGAGATATAGAGGCATAAAAGCTTCGGGTTTGACTAATGAAACAAGAGATTGTTTAATCATGGGTGGATGTGATTGGCAGATCAATCATAATCACACTTGGATCAAAGCAAGTATGGCATGAAGTTCTACAAAATGCCCTTCCTCCAACCATTTGCAGTCCAAAGTAACCACTAGACTATTTTGCCATTAGTCCAAAGGACCACTAGACTTGTAGCAATAGCAAACTCATCCAACTCCACTATTGTGTCCAGGAGATAAGCCCATGCAGCAGCCGTTTACCTCGTGCGGCACTGGCAAAATGCAGGCAATTAGGCAAACCAACATCCCTCCATCCCTCTTGAGCAAGTGTTTTGTGTGAAAATTTTGCACTAATTGTGTTTTACTCTAGAAACTGGTTTAGCTGTTTTTCTTATAATTTTGAGTATTATGTATGCATTAACAACTCGGGAATTACCCGATAGATTTTGTATACACCTGTAATTATTTGCACGTAAACATTAATTATTTATCCTATTAAAATTAATCAATTTGATATGATTGGATGTTGGATGAATCCACTCTCTAACTTCAATTTTTTCCAGGATAAATATCCAGATATTCTATAATAAAACCCCCAATGGGTTGGCATAGTGATTAAGGCCCAAGACACACTCGTGACAGCTTGCATGAGGTCCTGGGTTTAAATCCCATTATGAACACTTGTTGGAGTTAATTAAATAGTGCAAGCTATTCTAAAAAAAAAAAAGGCTGAACGACCACTGAAAGTATTCAGTCCCTTTCTGTTCCACAGCAACTTTCATACTGTAAATATATCCAAACTCTTAAGGAATGTATTATTATGTACCAAATTTGGCTTGCAAATCCCTTCCATCCATATAGCTTGAGCTGAACTTCTAGCTAAGCTAAGATGATCCATGCTAAATACGTATTGAATTATCAGTGAAAATAGAGCCATATATAACAACACAACAGACTTGATAAATAATTGTGCCATAACAATATTATTCTCCACCAATTGATCATGCACTTAGATCATTAAATAAAAAAACAAAGAGCATATGTTTCTGATTCCACAAAAGCTGAAATGCCTACTGAGACAAGGTGCTTAGCATATCATAATAGCCTAGTCATAAGGCAGATGCAAGTCTAATAGCTTATACAGATGAACAATCGAAAGTACTAAAACATCTTGTACCTCAGCTGTCCTCTCTGTCTCTTCAATCAATGCAACCCAAGCATCAAAGTCCAAAGAATTGGCCCTCACAATGCTCCATAAACGGTCTTCCTCAGCAGATATAGGTGGCACTGCAAGTAAAAAAAATTATTTACACACTGTGCACCAAAGCCATAAAAGCTCCTAAGGAAAAGAACTGAGGAAACAGGGCAGAATATTTCAAGGACATATGAGATCTTCAAGCAAAATTACTGTTTTCCATGTTCTTACATACATAAGGTTCTCAAAGACACCATATTCATATTACATGCTGTTAGTAAAGAATCACAATAAAATGCTAGAAAACAATAAAATGAATGGTGCAATGGCCATTAACTTCCAAGGAAAGATACAAAGTATTAGAGTCATCGGTGCCAGGTCAACAGACAAGAGAGAGTATCAACATTCAATTACTATTCTTGTTTCCATTGATAATTATTTATTAGACTTTCTTACCTTGGACTACACAGAAAGAAATATAAACTTTATTTATTTCTAGCCTGACAATGTCTAAGGATACAGGGTAGAATAGAAACCAGCTAGAGACCATCTACTCAAGGACAAAGAAACATTAATCAAGAACAAATACGACCTGGAGAAGTCAATGTTAACATGGTACTTGTTAACCTTTAATAGAGTATGCTGAAAACTATTCCTCCAATGACAATACAGGTAGCAAATGCTTGAATCATAATGCAGAAACTATCCATACCTAAAGACTCTTTCCAGGCTATTATATCCCTAATACATTTAGCTAATTACATGTATTTTCACTACTACTAGCAATTGAAGAAATTCATCAGGGAAAGGGGAAAAAAAAAAAAGAAATAGAATTGTGAACCAAATGTCTCTCCAAAAACACACATACCAGAACCATCCTCAATAGTTTGTGCAGCAGCAGATCCACCAACATCGTGAGAAGCAATCCCATTTTCAGCTGAGGGAGCATTAACCACTTGATTAACAATACTACCATTAGTAAACGAATCGTAACCCGAAGCTGAACTTTGAAGGTTAACAGTATCTTGCCCGACAATAGATGAGTCACTAACAGCTTTAGCCTCATGAGTCTCATTGGCATAAGATCCTTGTGCCACAGAATTCATATCCATCATAACGGCATCTCCTTCTCTGGAAACCACACCAGTTACACCACTACCTTCTTGAGCCCCGTCAGTATAACCAGTCGAACCGTAAAGCACGGTTGCATCCGAAGTTTCTGTAAGCACTGCTTCGCTATCTCCCATACTTACTACTACTAAACTAAATAACACAGCCTGCAAATAGCAAAACAATTACTTCACAAAAACATGCGGAGGAAAAATACATAACATGTGTAATTAGTAACCGACTTTGTCGATTAAAATACGACGTTTTGCATAAACAAAACCTAATTTTACGGCCTATACCAAGAACAAACCCTACAAAGAAACTTCAAAGTTGACAGCAGTTTCAAAATCGTAAAAAGAAGTAAACACAAAACGAAGTGGCAAAATACCACCTATTCCGAAATTAAAAACCCTAGGCAAGCTTAAATAGAGCCGTAGAGGAGAAGAAAATGCAAATCAAAGGACGTACCTGAGACAATGAGATTGATGGAGATGTTCGGAGAAAGTCGATTTAGGGGTAGGGTTAGGGTTAGGGTTTTTGGTGTTCGGTGTTTGTTGTTGGCAATCTTCGGTCGGTGACGGAAACACAAAAAACGCGGGTGCAGACTTTGAAGAGCGCTCGAAAGCTGGCCCTACCTAATTATCAGATGGTGGTGAATGAATAGATCGGTGATTTTTCGATTGTAAATCTATGCGGTTCGTATTTCAATTCGAGGAATAAGAGGTTAATAATTTGACCCTTTTTTTTAATTATTATTATCTTTTACATTTCATTTTTCAATATGGTCCATCATATTCTTTCTAGTAAAAAACTTTTAATTTCATAAAATACTCACAAAACTTAAATCACCCACCCATTTCCCCAACTTTCAAATTTTGTACAAGCCACTATGGTAATATTTTTTTATCAATCTCTCCACTTTCATAGGTCATGTAACAAATGTATATTTTCACATAAATAGTTATTATATTTTTTTATATAAATATGGTAATAGTTTTAAAAGTTAATTCTAACCATACTTTATTATAATAAATTGTGCAAATTATTACTATTGAACTTGAAAGAAACAACTTTTTAATGCATATTTTCTTACAAGAAGTTTTTTTTTTTTTTCCTAGTGAAAGGAGACTTGTAGAGATAGAAAAAGTAAAGTAGCAATTGTATATTACACAAGGAGCCTAGCATTTTATGATTAGCTCTTAAACAAACTTAGATGATATGAACATTCGATATTGATTTATAAAGGATTATTTTGGAAATTAAACCTTTAACATAATTTATTATCGGTAAGGCCCAATGAGCCAAACTCACTTTATAGAGATGTCATGAGGAGATCTAGCTTAATAAGCTAAAAACAAAAATTATCAAACAAGTTTATTTGTTCTCAACCATTCTCAATAATCCCACGCTTGGATAAAAGCCTTTCAATAAGTCTTTTTATCTTCATAAGCCTTCTTGTGCTCATTTATAAGCCTCATGCTTCTTTTACAAGAGCTTTGTGAGCTTCTTTATAGAGCACTAAACTTAATTAAGCTCATCTACAATCAAAAGCCCATAAGATTTACAAAAGGATTAAAGAGTCTTCATCTCATCCATTAATGGTAAAAAAATGATTTAACAAGCATCATCAACAGTTCATCTCATCCATCTATCTTTAAAATCATCCAATGGCTGAGATTGAACATCAACATCTATAAATCAAGGCATCATCCTCCTCATTTGCAACAATTCAAAGTTAATAAGTGATCAATAACACTTATTATTATTTGATTTTTGTATAATCCTATTTTATGAGCAGTATTTATTTAATATTACATTGATTCACTCATATTTTGATTTTAGGTCATTTAAAGTAACTTTAGATTAAAAAAAAAAAAACAATTTCGCATAAGTTTTATGTAATTTGGAGCTCAAGTGAACAAATTACACAATTTTGAAGAGTCATCACTATCACCAACATACTTGTGTTGGTATCATGTAGTGCTTAGAAAAAGGGAGCTATTAAAGGATCAAGATACACGACCATATATAGAACGTATGTAGACAACATGAGTAGTTAACACACTTGTGTTGCAACCGTGTTAAAGTGCGAACTAATATTTGTTGAAGATTTACTTCCAAGAGTTGCCTGAGCATGTACATAGGCATTTTAGGTCATGTCATACTGATATTAAAGATATAATTTCTTGTTTTATGAAGATATAACTTCCCATTTTATGAAGATGCAACTTTCCATCATGGGATGCAATTTTTCATTATAAAAAGAGGTGTAGAGTCTAGTTGAACACATAGAATTTTAGAGTTTTGATAAATGTATAGAATATTGTTTAAAGGATTTTCCATTGAATTTTTGTTTCTTTCTTGTTGCTCTTTCATTATGAATTGTTCTTTTCATAGTTTTGATTTTGTCTTCATAATAATTGTAGCTTAAGTTTCATTTGTACTCGAGTATGATTAGTGATGCCATTAAGTGAGTAATTATAGGATACTCGATTCGCCCAATTCGGTAAAAACCTTATAAAGTTTTAAGATGTGTTCTACAAAAGTGTATAAAACCTTATAGGGCTTTGGGTCGAAATACCTACACTACACCAAGTTAAGCACCATCCTTGTCCTCCCTCATTTTTTTTTTTCCGCATTATCCCGTACTCCATAAGACCACAAAACAACTTTCCTTTCTATCACACACACCATACCTCCAGTCCTCTCCTTTATGACTCTATCATCTCCATCGATTGCCTGTCATCTTTTGACTCTGTCTTGTCTCAACAATCAGCACTCTTGGCTCTCTCTCATCTTAGCACTCTCGACTTATCTCAGGTACATGTGTTGTATATACATTATTGCTTAGGTTTCCATGTTCTTAGGGTTGAAAAACATGAGACATGGTGAGTTCCCTAGGTCTTCAACCTTAGGCATTGGTAAAACTTGAAAGTCATTGTGAATCAAAAATAATGAAATGCAATTTCTATTAAGTGAGGAGAAAATATCTATTTATTGATTTGTTGACTTGTCTTGTATAAAATTTTTCAGTATTAAGTTTTGTAAGTTCTATACCTTGGATAATAAACTCTCTCTTATTTGTTGATTACCTTACAAGAGAGCATAATTACATCTTGTGACATAGATTTTAATATGGAGACACTATTGCAACTAGCAAATGGAAATTGATAGATTTCTTCCATAACCAATGTATTCCTTATAATTTGATATCTGGTATTTATAATAACTTGTTCATAAATGAACACCTTTCATCGTTATGCACTATAAGATTTAATTAGCAAATGAATTCTTCCACCCTCACTAGACTTGAAAGTGGGTAAGGTGTATTCATCTTGCAACAAGTAAGTATGCAAAATTACGACACTTATGTAAGTTGATAATTCCTACACTTAGAAAATGGGTTTGGTTAATTGCTTGTCAACTAGTTCAATGTTGCTAATTTAACTTGCAAGCATCATTCTAAACCCCCTAAAGAAGGAATAAAGTATGTTCTATTTGTACTAAGTTCATGTTAATAGTAATCATAAAAACTACACGGAATGTCTAAGTTAAAGTTTTCGAATAAGATGAATCTTAAATTCGTCAATTTATCAAGCTAAAGTAGTAAGAAAAGCTTAACTTGAGTGGCACTAATCATAGTGGTAATTAAGTAAGGCTACCATGGATTTTGGTCTTTATTTTCCTTAGACAAACTCATTTATGTAATGCGGACAAAATGGATTTAGATAACATCGAGATGAACATCGATGCAAATGCAATGCCATTGGCGATGGAAAAAGTCTGCTACCAAACTTTAGATATCAAAGGGAAGAAGCATTAAGAAAACGACCAGCTGCAACAAGTTCTCAATCTCAAATAGCAAACAATGGTGACTAAAGCAACAATCCTAATAAATGTAAGTTGACTTTTATTGTATGGAATGAAATAGTTAGAAAAACTACTGATGGAGCGGAATATGCTATTTGCAATCATTGTGAGAAAAAATTGAAAGCAAATAGTCAAAATGGAACAAAGCACTTGTATAACCATTTAGCAAGGTGCATAGAGAGAAAAACTTAAAAAGGACTTAAGGTAATAATGTCTTTTATTGATTGAGAAAAAACAAAGTGAGAGTGAGATTGATATAACGATAGGAAATTAGTCCTTCAATCAAGAAATTTCAAGGCAAAAACTTGCATGGACAATTATTATTTATGAGTATCCTATCTCAATAGTTGAACATAAATATTTCAGACATTACATTAATAATATTCAACCTCTTGTTAATCATGTAAGTAGCACCACAATGAGGAAAGAAATCATAAGTATCTACATTGGGGAGAAGGAAAAATTGAGAGCTCTATTGAAAGGTCTTAATTCTCGAGTTATAATAACAACAAATATGTGGACATCTGGTTAGAAAAAAGGATACATGATAGTCACAGCACACTTTATTGACAAAAATTGGAAACTTTAAAATCAACTATGAAGTAAATTTGTTTTTTAGTATATCTTTTAATTTTAACTTTTATGTAATGGGGAAATACATTTTTATAATTATGTTTATATTTTTATGCAATTTTGTTTATGTTCTAACTCCCCACACGAATGAGGTTTTAGCTGATTGTTTGTTCAATTCATTGATGACATGGAGCTTAGATAAAAAATTATCTACAATCACAATAGATAATTGTTCTACAAATAATGCCATGATCGCATCTTTGCTATTGAAGCTATTGAGGGATGACTTGGTTTTTCGAGGAAAGGTATTAATTATGTGTTGTTGTGCACATATTCTGAAGCTAATTATGAAGGAGGGAGTAACTATAATAGAAAAGTCAATAAAGAGAATTCGTGATAATGTCACTAATGCGAGACAAGCATACCTATTAAATTTTGTAATATAGTGAATTAAATACGAATATTGTCCTGCAAGGATTACGGATACTGATACTAAATTACACCTTATTATCAACCGGTAAATTGTAAAGATTAATTGAATTAAAACTTATAACTAAATATTAACTAATGAACTAAGATTAAATTGAAAGAAATAAGAACAAAACAAATTATAATTAACTTTAAGATGATAAAACAAGTATTTAGACTTTATTTCCCATATGATTTATTATGTGACATCAACAAAATTCATCCAAATCATTCTTTAATTTTATTGATCGAAAGAATCCCTAAATTAGTTTAATAATCTTCTCAAGCTTATTAACCTTAATTTTAAAAATACCTATTTAAATATCTTCATAATGATATATTTTAAATATTGCATTAAGAATAATGAATTCCCTAAAAACAAATTTATTAATTTTTGGAGAATCATGTAACTTATCTTTAAGATTACATCAATTTTCTTCAACATGCTAAATCTAATTATACATCAAATTTCTCAAACGTATAATATAAAATAATTAAAATAATGTCCTAAAAATATTAATCTAAACAAAATCAATAATACGTACATAAATTAAGAAATCTAAGAATTCATTAAATAGTAATAAATTCAGTCACATAATAATTCTAAGATCCATAAGTCTAGATACTCAAAAAATTAAGCTCTAATTATGTTGAAAAAAAATATCCTCAATGATGTAAAGGCATTCATTATCAAAAATTTTAAAAAAAGAAATCCTAATTCTTAAAGTATAGAAAAAGTAATCTTCTAGTCTCTCAAAAAAGAAAAAAACTCTAAAACAAATAAAAAAAGTCTTTTCTTAAGATCCTAAGGTTGAGTCCCTCTTGTCCTTTACATAGTGAGCGTTAAAAACTCTGTTTTTATGCCAACACATTGTCTAAGATAGTTGTGCTTCGGGTTGTATCAAAATCGTCAATAAAAAACTTAGAAAACTAAACGTTGCAATTGACACAACCTAGATACAATCATGTCTAAGTTGTGTTTAGCAATAATTCTTTTTTAGAGATATATAACCAATAAACACGATTGTGTCTAGCCTCCGTGTAACTCTTGGCTTTTAAGCTTTAATTTCAACACGATCTAGACATAGTCATGTCTACTACTCATGTCTATTTTAAAAAATTCATAATTTCTTATATTAGCTTCAAATTGAGTAAAATTAGATTCCTTTTATTTCTTTTTTAATTCAATTATCCATTAAAACCCTAAAATTAAAATCTTACTCAATTAAAATTTAATTTTTTCAAAAAAACACTAAAATAAAGGAAAAAAACGTTAAATCTCACTTAATATATATACTAATTAAGCACTTATTAAATTTCCTCACACTTAAGCAATTGTTTGTCCTCAAGCAAATTAATAAAATCAAACAATAGGATAAGAAATAATTAATCAACTTACTATTCAAGAAACCAATTACGAAAATCTGATTTAACCATGTAATAACTGAAGAAATAAACTCTTAATTAACTTGCAATTCCAAAAGAAGATTAACTACAACTTTTATACTTTTCACTTAACCAGTTATCTTAAACATATGAAATATTTGAAACTTGAATTACATTTCCTTAACCAAGAAAATGTCATAAACATTTTACTAACTATACTAAAATGTATAAATCCTCTTTAATTTTGCTAAATACCATAATCCAAGATAAATACATCAAATTATCCCTTAATCATTCCTCTACTATATTTCTTATTTGAAAGAGTTTTTTTTTTATTTAATTTAGAAATAGTTTCATTGGTTAGTAAGTTCCAAATCAGATGATCTTAGGCTACTAAGTTTTAAGATACGCCTTTGATCCATCCACTACCTTTGTTTAATAAAGTTTACTTACTTACGTTTAGCCTTTACGTGAACTTTTCTCTTAATCCTTTTAATGATCTTTTAGCCGATAATCTCAAGCTCGTCATTCAAGTTAATAGGTCTTACTCCACACAAAAGAGATACCTCGTAAGCTTAATTATTTGAGTCAACGAGAGCCATAGCTAAACTTTGATTCAATTATTTTATCCTCTTTATCTATTTCATCTCTAACCATATTGATCTCTTAAGAAATTTTCAAATAATAAGTATCAACTATTTACTTATCAAGGATTATAGTGCTCTAAAAGTATCAAAGGGGGAAAATATTTATCAAAGTAAGTTTAAAAGAAATGCATAACTAATTCTTAACTAATGATGTTATTTAAATTTTTAAATCTTAAAATTTAAAGCTAAATAATATGTATCTCTATTCTACAAAGATTTTATTATTCAATTTAAGTAAAGCATCAATAAAGTACTTATTGATCAAGTGTTCAATACTATCCAAACAGTTATTATATACCAAATTGCAAGTTAACATAATGATTTCTAGGTTAAATAAACAAATTTGATTTCTTAAATAACCACAAATTTTATAACTCCCTTTCCCAAACTTAAAACTGTACATTGTCCTCAAAATAAGAATAGAAACAAAAATTAGCAAGATAAGAATCAAAGAGAACAAAAATTTGAGGAAGGTAATGAGGAAGAGAATTAGTACTCTCCTAAATAAGGCATCTGTTTCATTATAAAATGAGTTCAATGTGTAAAATGGTTGATCTTGAATGCTCTAAACATGTAAAAGCTAGAAAAATGCAAAGAGGAACATAAAATTAAAATAGCGGTTAAAAAAAAATTAGTATAGTTATATTAAAGAAAAGAAAGATAAAAGAAATTAGTCACTGTAATCACGATCATGATCTTCCTCATTTCCTCGTATCCGTGTATACAAAATTAAAATAACTAATTTAGGGTCAACATGGCTACAACATGATCGTGTATAAAGATCGTGTATCTCTTGTAATTTTTTAAAACATGACACACCCGACATAACCTTAGACACACTTGTGTCTAAAGTTCATGTAACTCTCATAAATAATTAACATTTTTTGAATGTTCTAATATGACCTTGACATAATCATGTCTATGGGTCATGTTTCACTCCAAAAAAAAAATCCAAAACCCCATTAGGCCCCATTAGACACAATCTAAACATGATTATGTGAAAAAGTCGTGTAACTCTCGAAAATTTTATTTTTAATAAATAGCCTTGACCAACCTCAACATGCTCATGTTTTATAGTCATGTCACATTCAAAAAACGTCATGGTATTCAACATGTCCTTGACATGACCATGTTTAGTGGTCATATCAAGCTTGTAAAATTTGGTTTACTTTTTTTTTTTTCGAGTAACTAAGTGTAAAAACAAAAATAAATCTAATTAAACTAAACTATACTAAGAAAAGCTAATAAGTAAATAAACTTGAGTTACCTCTTAAGAAATGCTTTTGTTTAACGTCATTGGCTAAATGCACTTCTCTTTTACTAATCAAAGGGATGGTCATGAAAATTTTGGCAATCAAATTTCTTCAATTTATCCAAAACCTTGTTGCTTGCCTTGAATGAGACATTGTTGAACTGGGTTTGTAGAAATGTCATCCTACACATAAGTGGAACTAAGCAAGTAAGATATATTTAGGAAATAATAGGTATTATTACTTTTAAGGGCTGTTAAATTGTGTCAGGTGTCTTTGAGGTCCTTTTTCTGTCCCCAATTTTAGAGTTAACATTTGATTTCCTACATTTATAATTGCCCTAACAATAGATAGAAAAGGGCAACCTAAAATTAGTGGTTTCTTAATGTCCTCGTTTGCACCTAGGATTACAAAATCCATTGGAAAAATGAATGTACCTACTTAAACCAATACATCTTCAATAATGCTGATGGGATGCTTTACGGACCTATCGGCTACTTGAATGCTCGTATGTGTTAATTTAGGGTTTCTTAATCCTAACTTTTTAAACATATGATGTGACATTAAATTTATAATTGCACCTAGGTCAACTAGAACTTCGTTTGTTAATAAATTGCCTATAAGACAAAATAGAGTAAAACTCTTTAGATCCTTCAATTTTCGTGGCAGCTTATTTTGCATTAGTGTAGAACATTCCTTACTTAATGGCACAGTTGACATTTCTTCCAACTTTTTCTTATTCGAGAGTAGTCCCTTCAAGTACTTAGCGTACTTAGGCATCTATGATAGGGCATTAACAAAGGGTAAGTTAATGTGTAATTGTTTAAAAATTTCAAGGAACTTATTGAATTGTTTGTTAGAGCAATCCTTCTTTAGGCATTAAGGATAAGGTATGAGTAGTCTATATTCCTTCACTTTTAGTAGCTCATCACTCTCTTTTTCTTTAACTTATGCATCTTTCTTTTCTAATTCTCTACAAATTTTCTATTCAACTTGCAAGTCATTTCCACTTCTAAGAGTTACTACTTTCACATGCTCTATAAAATTAGTCTAGGTGCTTCCGGGCAGTGTCCCTTGCTGCCTTTCCATCATCATTTTTGTAAGTTGTCTCACTTGATTTTCCAAGTTATGAAATGAGGCTTCTTAATTTCTTAGAGATGTTTCAGCATTCTATTATCTAGCCTCATTGGTTTGAATATATTTAGTTAAAATTTCTTTCAAACTTGATTTCTTCTCTTGTGGTAAGGGTTGCGGGAATCTTAGTATAAGCAAATTCATCCTTTGTTGATTTTGATTCTAATTGCTCCAAGAGAAATTTGGATGATTTCTCCATCCGAAATTATAGGAATTACTATATTGGTTGTTTTGTGGTCTAGAGGGGTTTTCTAAATAATTCACTTGTTCCCATTGATGTTGAGTCCCAAATCTCTTTATATTAGTTTCACCCAGATTACATTGAGGATTGACGAAAAGTGCATCTGATTTCCTACTAATTGCATCAACCTTAGCTAGAGTTGTCACAACATCTAATTCATAAATACTCACTCTAACACCTTCTCATTGAGAGCTATTCATCATTATGTCCCTAATCAAGGATTAGACCTCTTTAGGCATTTTAGTGTTCAATGTTTCTTTCACAACGACATTTATCATTTGCTTGGTTGACAAATTTATACCATTGTAGAAAGTTTGAATTTGCATCCATAGAGGGAGGCCATGATGTGGGCATCTTCTTAATAGCTCCTTATATCTTTCTTAAGTGTCATACAAGGTTTCGCCCTTCAATTAAGCATAGGATGATATGTCCTTTTAGAGCTTAGCTATTTTAGTAGGTGGAAAATATTTTCTAATGAATTTTTGAACCATATCATTCCAAGTAATGATGAATCTCCTTGGAAGTGAATTCAACCATTGTTTTGCTCAACCCTTTAATGAGAAAGGGAAGAGTTGCAATTTAATTGTGTCGTTAAAAGCCCCATTAATCTTAAAGGTGTCACAAATCTCTAGGAAATTTAATATGTGAGCATTAGGGTCCTCATTTTGTAATCCGTCAAATTGGACAAACTGCTACACCATTTGTATAATATGAGGTTGAATTTAAAAATTGTTGATAGCAATAAGTGGCTTAACGATACTCGAGTCAACTTCAACTAAAGAGGGCTTGGAATAATTGGACATAGTCTATTGTTGATTCTGGTTTTCATCACCCATAATTTCCAAGTCATCCTCTTTCTCTTCTGCCTTAATCTTTAGAGGAGAACCTTGTTAAATTAATAAAGTGATTAGTATTCTTAATATCGAAATCCTAAGCAATGGCATAAAAACTTAATGTGAGGCAAATATACCTATCAAATTTTCTAATATTATGAATTAAATACGAATATTGTCTCACATACATTACTAATATTAATACTAACTTACACACTATAATCTAATTGGTAAATTGTAAAAATTAATTGAATTAAAACCTATAACTAAATATTAGCTACTTAACTAAGATTAAATTGAAAGAAAGAAGAACAAAACAAATTATAATCAACTTCAAGATAGTAAAATAAGTATCTAAACTTAGTTTCCCCTAGGATTTATTATGTGATATCAATAAAATTAATTGAAATCCTTCTTTAATTTCATTAATCAGAAGAATTCTTAAATTAGTTTAATAACTTTATCAAGTTTATTAATCCTAATCTTAAAAATAACTATTTGAATATCTTCATAATAGTATAATTCAAAAATTGTATTAAGAGCAATGAATTCCCTAAAAACAAATTTATTAATTCCAGAAGGATTATATAACTTATTTCTAAGATTACATCAATTTTCTTAAACATGCTAAATCTAATTACACATTAGATTTCTTAATCATAATATATAATATAAAATAATTAGAATAATAATCTAGAAATATTAATCTAAATAAAATCAAGAACACATATGTGAATACAAAAATCTAAGAATTCATTAAATAGCAATAAATCCATTCACATAATCCCAAAATTCATAAGTCTAGATATTAAGAAAATTAAGCTCTAATCATGTTAAAAACAAAAATTTTCAATGATATGAAAACATACATTATCAAAGAAAAATCCTAATTCTTGAAACATAGAAAAAAGTAATCTTTTAGTCTCTCAAAAAATCCTAGAATAAATAAATAAAAAAAAAGTCTTCTCTTAAGTTCCTGAGGTTGAGTCCCACATATCCTTTATATAGCGAGCATCAAAAACTTTGTTTTTAGGTTAACATGCTGTCTAACATGGTTATATTTTGGATTGTGTCGAAATTGTCAATAAAAAACTTGGAAAACTGGACACTACAGTTGACACGGCCTAGACACAACCATGTCTGGAGGTAATGTCTAAGTCCTGCTTAGAAATAATTATTTCCGATAAATACATGACCAATAAAATAGTCATGTCTAGCCCCTACGTAACTCTCGGCTCTTATGCTTCAATTTCAACACAGTCTAGACATGGTCATGTCTACTACCCGTGTTTATCTTAAAAAATTCACAACTTTTATTTAGCTCCAAAACTGAGTAAAATTAGATTCCTTTTCTTCCTTTTTAATTCAATTATCCATAAAAATCTCAAAATCAAAATATTACTCAATTAAAATTCAAAATTTAAAAAAACACACCAAAATAAAGAGAAAAATACTTTAAATCTCACTTGATATAATATATATATATATATATATATATATATATATATATATATGTACATAGATATCTAATTAAGCGCCTATTAGTCGCATTTAGGTTAATAACACCATCACGAGTGGAGAAATTCAAAGAGGCATGCAAGCAATTAGATGTTCCATTTACAAAAAAAAAAAAAAGAAGCTTTGTCTAGATTACAAATTAGGTGGAGCTCCACATATGACATGCTTGTCATAGCAATTAAATATAAGGAAGTTTTTTATAAGGTTTAGTATATAGACAGACACTACAAATGCCTTCCGACACTAGACAATTTGGAGTTGGTAGGTGAGATTTGCAAGAAGTTAGCTATTTTTTTTATAAAGTAATGACTTTTTTTTTTCTAGTACGCAATATCCTATAACCAATTATTATTTTGAAAAGGTGTTCGAAGTTAGGGAAGCATTAATTGATTAGAAGGGTTCCTTTGATGTAACTATTAGTATAATGGTAGATAAGATGTTTGAGAGATTTGAAAATTACTAAAGCGATGTGTATACTGTTATGGCTGTTTGTACTATTTTGGATCCTCATTTTAAGATGAAAAATGTGGATTTTGTATGTCCTATTGTTTATAGAGCGAGTGCTTCTATGGAGATTGAAAAAGTTAAGGATACTAGTTATGAGTTAGTTAAAAAAAATTAATATAAAGCTAAATCTCGACATAACAAGAATGTTGGCAGTAGTTTTTTTTTTTTCGTTTCCTTCAACAAGTGGTGATGGTGTTCCTTATGATCCTATGAGGAAATCAAGATCGGTGCAATACTTGAGCACCATTAGTACAAATCATGTAGTAAGTTAGAGTTTAATCATTACTTAGAGGAGCCCATATTGCCTTAAAGTCAAATTTTAAATATTCTTAGCTAGTGAAAATTGAATGAAATCAAGTATCTTACATTGCAAGAAATTGCTAGAGACATGTTAACTATTCTTGTATTCACAATTGCTTCTAAATCTACATTTAATATTAGTGGATGGCTAATAAGCTCGCATAGAAGTTGACTTAATCTTGATACAATAGAAGCATTGATGTGTAATCAAAGTTGGATATTAAATGAAAACAAAGGTAAGAGTTTGCTTATGATATTGAGTTTAAGATTTCTTTAAAGTCAACAATGCATCTTGTAGATGATTGACTGTCCATACATTTTTTGGCAACTCCATTAGATAGTGAAGCACTCAATTACATGGCAACGATAAGGAAAAGAGTTGTATAAGAGAGAAATTCCCATAAGCAAGATACCTAACTCAACATTGTTGAGCAAATCCAAGCAACTGAGGAGAACATTGTGCTTATAACGACATAAGATGACTCTTTTACTAACTTTTTTATCATATCAAATACCGTGCAAGAGAACATACGTGTTCTCAATCAGTTTGTGAGCACTTTTTTTGTAGTTTTCACTTAAGATGATAGCTTTTACCATTACTTATATTGGTGCACGACCTAAGGTTGCTTCACTGATGTAGGGACTATAAACATGTGGATCTACACCGGTGACAACTATACCATAGGGCGTCCAACAAGAACAAATCAAGCACCTATAAAATGTGAAGGTACACAACAAGATAATGTGCAACACCATTATCGACTAAATCTAGCTAACTTAATCTCTACAATCAAAGATTCGTCTTTTAAATGTAATGATTGAATACTTGTGGTTAGCAAAAATTTGTCTTACAACACCCTTCCTGCTCATTAGAATGAAGCAAACATTACACATGCAATATCATCTTAAGTGAGGAAAGAAATGTTCGAGAATTATTTAAAGTAGGTACAGATATCTATATCTGTTGGCACTTTAAATCTCAAACTCTTATACCTACAAAATGTAGCATGAGAAACCATGCCCAAGGACTACACAAAGCCTAAATTTACAAAGTTCAATGGCAAGTAAAAGACTACTAATAAGCACCTCCTTTGAATTCATTAAGGTTGATCTAAGTCGAACGAATTCTAGAAACTACTCACCAAACAGATATATACATGGTATGTCCATTTGTCGTTCCCAAATTAGTTGACTAATAGGGGATGATGTGCATAATGTTTTTAGAAAAGTTCTTTGAGACCTAAAAATGGTTGATGATTGCTAACATGGGATGAATCGAACAACATCAAAGAGAGGATTCATTAAGCTACATCAAGCGTTTTAGAGAACATTCATTAGATATTGAAGATGTTTATAATTGAAAGGAACTAGTAAAAAATTGCATTGAAAGAACGGCTACTAAGTATTTAGTGTGCTTGAAAAATCTCTCATTCAGCTCTTTTATTACACTCACCAAGAAAATGAGAAGAACTAGTAATGTTGTTTCAAGGCAATGAAATGAAGTGAACAAGCATGTCAAGCAAACACTATCAATGAGTGTCACTCAAGAGAACAACTTTATTTTTTTTTTTATAAAAGTACAAGTAACATGCGTTAAGGCTTTATAAAAACATCTTCCTTCTGTAGCTTGGTTGATTAAGTGAATGGCATTAGACCAATGTATATAGAATGGAATCATCACACTGCCAAAGGTCAAGCATTGACCTACTAATACTAAGCATATAGATCTAAATTATTATCGATATTACAGAGTCATCAATTACCTTAATGAAGATACAAAAAAATTGAGAAAAGTGTTTTATAAGAAACTATGAAAGTGGAACACTTAATTTTGAAGATGAGCAATGTCCATAAGCTCTCCATGAGTTGAAGGAAACATAAACAAAAGCCCTTGAAGTTGCTAAATTGTGCTTAAGACAAATGCTAAAGGCATAGTTAGCTTAATGTCATCTTCCTTATAAGAGAAAGGTGTGATTCATTCTTTGAAAAATGTCATATGTTATTTTTCTCATTTGACCATTGAGGTAGCCATAAAAGTTAATGTTATAGGGATTTCAATGGTTGGATGTTAGACTATAAGGTTTTGTCAAGCAACATAAAGAAAAATTATTAATTTTACATGACACATTCAAAATTTATCACTTGACTTCATGCATTACAATTCTTATCTACGATTCAATTGAGGTATTATAATTCAACTATATAGTTGAAACTTATTCAAAAGGTATGATTTCAAATTTAAAGCTTTGTAAATATTTTATGTTTAGAAAATGAAGTTCCTAGACATTAATCTTTTCCATCATGCGATATGTACATCAAAATTTTGAAGAAAAAATGTCACTACAAATGCTACATCTTTAAGTATAATATTATATGAGTTGTAGACCCTTTTTATAATGTAGATAAATTTTGCATGTTTTTAAAATGATGCACATTTTGAAGGGGGAAAATGATGTGTATTAGCCAATTCATCAAGTTTTCCTTCAATCTTGACTATGTGGCAATTTTATTCTTTCTTCATTTATTATTTATAGGTGAATATATCACTCCAAAACACCCTAAAAGCCTACCTTGCTTCATTTCTTCAATAAAGCATTAAGTATAGCCATGGTTGAATCCAAACAATAGGTGCAGACATATTAGATGGAGACGGTACTTGTAATACCCAGAAAAATTAAAAGGATAAATAAATTTAAAATCAATGGCAATTTGGTAATAAAGCTTTATGGTAAAGGGCCAATTGGTCAATTAATGCAAGGACTATATAAGCCTAACAAAGCCTAGTTTTTTCTTTTCCCTTTACACACTTGCACAACCTCTCATAGGGTTTAAGGTAATCAAACAATCTTTTCTTCTCTCTAAGTTTCACATTTGTATAGGTTGTGATCAATTTAAGGTTTATTAGTTCACAAAATCCTCAAATCTTTGATAAATAACTATGTGAATTATAGGATTTGGGGGTTTTATTAGGGAAGATGGAGGGTTTTCACTAGTTTTTGTTATTTATGTGTCGCTCAGTTGTTGTATAATGAAGATTGGGAGAAAAGCAAAGTTTCATGTGTTTGTTGGCAAACAGTGGGGAACATAGGCAAAATTACGATTGTAATCATGCTTGTGATGTTGCACATCATATCCTAACGAAAAATGTACATCTTTTAGTTCATAGTGAGATTCATGACCATGATTGCGCCTATGATCATGATTATGTACTTTTACATGCCCATAATCATACTTGTGATCATGACCGTGCACTTTTACTCACCCATGATCACAAACTCTTCTCTTTACATAAAGGTTTATGGCCATGAACACCCATGAACTTGCTCATGAACCTAGATCATGCCCATGAACTTGATCATGAACCTACCCATGAATCTCACCGCTTTTTTAAAATAATGTTTTATATATCTATCTATCTATATATATAATATATTTCTCTTCAAGTGTCTACCTAAGCCTTTTAATGTGTAAACATTTGTTAAATTAGTATTTTTTTAGGGTTACTAAAGCAATGTTTTTACCCTATTTTAATCAAAATCGAATTTTAGTGGAATTGGTAATTGTGCGGACAACAAGACATCGGCTATGTGTCAACCTTGCTTATTCTTTATACTTGTAATGAAACCAACGAACCTAGTGAATATCAAGATGTAACTTGTGTGCTAGTTGTACATGGCTTAGATTAAGGGTTAGTGGTGGTGAATTCTTAAGGGCACCCATTGATCGGTATATGGCAATTTCCTTATGAAGTTGCATACCAATATGATTTAAGTAGATTTAGGGATACTAGGTCTCGTAATGGCAGTTCTTGATACGTTGTAGAATGTTAGGACTTGGAGTGGTAGTTCCTAACCTAGGATTATATATATATTATATATCTATCCATGTTTGGGTCATGAGTACTTATGTGATTATTGCTAGATTAAATTAAAGATAACGAAAAGATTGTTGTGTTGTTATTGCATCCAATGCATGTTGTGTGTAAAATTTGTATGGCATCCACATGTGTTTGTGGTTTTCACATATTTGACTCTAGCTCACCCTTCGTGAAACTGTTTTCTCTTTTTCAACTGCAAATATAGATGAGTACAATTTATATGATGAACTAAGTTTAGATTGTGGGCAAGACGATGATTGTGCGGAGTAATATTATTATTATGAAAACTAAGAGTCAGTAGTAGTAGATTGATGGTTATTCCTATTTTGGGGTAATAATAGTTATGGTTGTATTAGGAGATTAAGCTATAACTTTTTCTATTATCACTACTAGTGATATTCGAATGCACATGAAGTTAATGCTTCCAATTCAGTTAGGGGATAATATCACCAATGTTACCTAAACTTTTCATTAATGATCAATTTACTACCTTAACTTTAAATTTGCTAAATTTAGTACTCAATTAAAAGTTTACTAGTCATCGTTACTACCTGCAATAATTCCACTGATGGCCATTTGTCTAAGTAGAGACTCCATCCATTGACAATGCGACACTTATCCATCTAATTAAAAGGATGCCACCTTAGTATTTTTTTTTTTTTTTGCATGCTTAAGACACAATAACAATAAAAGCCCTTTCACCCCCTAAATTGAACAAGTTGAAAACCTTAATTTCTCCCAATCACTTGAAATTAATCTCAGAGCCTTTTATGAACCATAGTTGAATGTCTCTAGTTAACTGTATTTGGCCCTAATGCACAAAAGAAGTTGCTTAGAAGAAATTGTTTTAACACTTAAAATCTTTGATAAATGATGGCTTCTTTGTCTCACTTTAATGACTCATCGTTGATTGCATCCCACATGTGAGAAGAGAGTGTAACTTTCTGTAACCGTGGCTTGAAGGCAAGGATTTCGATATTAAAGACCTAAGTTAATGTGGGTTAAAAGTTTTATTGATGCCTTGGATTCAATAAGGTAATTCTTTTTTTTTTTTAATTCTTATTTAGTTGAGTATAATTAGAATGAAATGGTGGTAAAGGATTTATTCGAATGAGAAAAAAGTGTAACGGGGTTCTAGTTTCTGCTACTTCTATAATGCATGCTATAGAAGAAAAGGTTGGGATGCAAGACCTGTTTGTAATTGCAAAATAACAATGTGCAAATGCAGGATAATGGTTGCAACTTCTTTGAGTGGATGATAAGAGATGGCATTGGTAAGTGTAGATCATATAATTTTTCTTAAGAGAAAATGCTAGTAGAGCTTATTGAAGATGTAAGAACCAATCGAATGCGACTACAAGAAGAAAACAGTGTGCTTAAGAAGAAACTAAAAGATGTGAAAGCTACCAATTTAAAGTTGAAGAGTGTAATCCGAATGTACAAATGCCTATGAGTGGTTTCTTGGGGATTAACTTTGTTGTATTAGGTCATAGTGGAGTAGACTCTTGTTGATGGTTGCATTTGTATTGAGTATGGTGCCATTTTATATAGCAACAAGCGATATTTTTTGTTGATTAGCTAATTGTACAATCTTGGAAAAGCCCATCTTCATACAGCTACACTTTAGGTGGTTACTATTGTAAAGGCTCATTGATAAGTAAAGAGAAGATATAACATTATCTAAGCCTTACAATAGTGATAATGGCTTGGCATATTTAAATAACATTAGCACAAGCTTTAAAAGTTGTCAAATTTGCCACCAACTTAATAATTAACAATAAACTTACAAAAGTCTACCACTTCATATATTTCCAATATTTTCATCACACACTAATATTCAAGTCCATACAACATTAGTTGTAAGAGTTTTCTCTAAAAACTTAACAAACACAAAAAACATTGGCAGCTTGTTTACATTGCATCTAAAATCTACCACTCCAAAAACCATTACTAGAAAGACATTTCAGGAGAAATTGAACAACAAAAAGGGACGCTTAGTTGCCAAACTCATTGTATCTAAGATCCTCTATTTTTGCTCTCTTAAGTAGGATACAAATTAACTTTATGGTCTGACTCCCCTATCACAATAACGTAATTATCTTTCTTCTTGTCAAGTTGTCAATATTCCTTTCCCGTGAGCCTGTAGCTCCTTTGAGTTAGTTGAGCAAGTGGTTGTTATTTAATAGATTGAATTAAAGCTGTGAATTTGAAATCCTTTCGCTGTTATATTTGTTGCTTTGCCAAACTTTCATTCATCTACTGTCCATGATGCCTCTAAGTACAAGCATTTTTCTACTTCAATTTAAAGCACAATGGAGAGGAGTTCACCATACCCCCCTGCAAGAAAATAAACGAGTAGTTGAGTATGCATTAATAGGATAGAATTTTAGGTTATGAGAAACATAATTGAAAAAACTCATGGCATAATAACACCTACCTAGCATTGACACCTACACTAGCAATAGAAGCTTCTCCAACATAGCTATCAGCAGCAACTACCTTAACACCCCACTGTTATCATTAGGAACAACCCTTCTACTTGTGTTACAATCACTAGAAATGCCCTTAATACCCTTACATGCATCACTATCAACAAACCTACCACTATCATTGTCATCACCGGCAATACCCCCAATACCCTCACATAGATCACCAAAAATACCCCTACCATTAGCTACCTTACCACTCTCATTAGTATCACCAACCACAATCTTAACACCGTTAACTCCAATACCCTCATTTGTTTCTTTTCTTTTCTTCTTGTTTTCTCCAATAGCTTGATTTGTAACCTATAAAAAGTAAAAGTTAGTTTTCAATAAAGGCAAGTAAATAAAATTGGATACTAATAGATAGAATTTGTAGTTTAGCTTTGTCGAGTCTAATTTTTGCATCCCCATTCCTAATCCGATCTAGACTAGACCCTATGCTCATCTAATGTAGATCCTCGACTTGAGTTAGGAATTTCGTTTGATTTTTGGAGTCGCAACTCAACTGTTGTTGGGAAATATTGAATTAAGACTAAAGGAGCGGATTAGTCTTAATTTGGACCACTAGTCGTCGTTATTTCCTCTTCTCGTTTTTGAAAAGAGGAAAAGGGAAAACCAGAGTTTCTAAGTCCGGAGGCTAACCTATTAAAACCTTACGGTTACCACCTAATCTCCTACAATTGTTCTTATTTAGAAATGCGTTTTATTGTGTTTCTGTTACTTTTTATTATGTTTTTGAATTATTTCAAGAAAATGATTTTCCATTCATTTTATGGGTTGACCCGAATGGGTGCCTACGTACCTGCTATCCAGGATTAAACAAGTCGTAGTTCGCTTTTCTGAAAACTTTAATGGGTTTGTGAATTTTAGTTTTTGAAATCTCTTTTGATTTATGTGCTTACCATTTTTGGGATTTTTTCTAAAAAAATCTAAGCCTAAGCTTTAATTTGATTTTGAAAATGATTTTTAGAGGAAAACATCAATTTTGGATTTATTTGAAGAAAAGGATTTTTCTAAGTGATGAAACTCATTTTTATGATTCTTTTGAATTTTTTATTTTTTATTTTTTGAATTTTCACGATTTTATGATTTTTTTTTATAATTTTTCTAAGTTTTCATGATTTTCATAGTTTTTTTATTATTTTTATGATTTTTGTTGACTTTTATGAAAAATTTTATCCTAAGTTATTATCTATCCTATTTTGAAATCTAAAATTTTATTATTATTTTCCTAATATTTTTATTACTTTTCTACATTTTTATTATTATTATTTCTTTTTATTATTATTTATTATTTATTATTTACATTTTTCTATATTATTAAATCCTAAAAATCTAATTTCTACATTTTCCTACTTATGGAAATAAAACATGAAACATAAATATATAACTAAATAAATAACCAACAAATAAATAATCAAATAATAAATCAAATAAATACAAATAAAATAAATAAACAAAATTCGAAAAAAATAAATAAATAATCCGGAAAATTCGACTTACCTGGATCCGGGTCGGTGCGCGAGTCGGGGTCGGTCAGACACGGCGGCGGAGAGGGCTCGTTCACCGCATTCTGACGGTCTTTTGCAACGGGTGAGGTGTCGAATCCTAGCTTCTTGAGGGTGCTGAACCCAATGATGGCAGTGGTTTGCTCCCAGATCGTCTCCTGGTGGTGGTTCAACTCCGGTCGGCAATCGCGATTTTGGGTCTCCTCCGATTTGCACTCTTTTCTCACTTTCTCTCAATTTTGATTCGTGTCTTGGCTTCCTCCGTTCGATTCCTATTTATAGGCACTTGAAACCGAGCTGGATAAGCTCGGATTTTCTCCGATCGAAGCTAATTAGATTTTCGGTTAAAAAACCAACTTCGATTTGTGTAAATCCTTTGATTTGTTGCGATTTGATTCCAATTAGATAATGTTTATCTTATTTCTGTTGAAGATCTGTTGGATTTGTGCAAAAAATCGAATTGAAACGGCCGAAATTCGAATTTTCTCTTCCGCTGGCGATCTCGAGCCCGAGGTAGAAGACGATCACGCGCCCGGCGCGTGCGCTCCCTCCAACCAATCGGATGCTACCACGTGTCCTCGATAAGTGAAAAAATTGCAAAATGCGGAAACTGCTCCTCCCGCGATTCGAACCCGCGACCGAGCCCCCCTGCGCGCGCCTTAGCCCGTGGTCCGGACCAGCTGGGCTAGCCCACTTTCCTGATTTTTCTAATTTCGCAAATTGCATATATGCAATGCGATTTTTTTATTTTTTTTGTATTTTTTGAAATTTCAAAAATTTATAAAAATTATTTATTATTTATTATTGCCATTTCTGAAATCATTTTTCAAAATTGATGTTTTTTCCTATTTATTTTTATTTTTTGAATATTTTTAATTATTTATGCTAAATTGGGAAAAAAAATTGAAAATTGATTATTATTCATTCTTAGGGCAAAAATGGGGTGTTTACACCTGTCCCTCTTTGTAGTAAAGTTTGAAAAACTTAACTACAAAGATTAAAAGGAAGACGCCATTTTGGCCTCTTGAATAGATAATACGGTCCTGACAATTTAGGGTCATGTTCCCTCCCCAAAAAGTGCTTTATGGGCTGACTAATTGGCGATAGGAAACACCTCAAGCATTGTGTGGAAGAAATGATGATAGGAAGCGTCTTATCGGACTAGCAACCTTGGAAAGAAAATTTACTTAGGAAGCGCCCTTATGAGCTGGCTACCTGTCAACAGAAGCGTCTTGTTAGACTAGCAACTGTTTGGAAGAATATTTCCGAAAAATGCCCCAAGAGCTGACTAATCGGGAGAATCTAGGAAAGTGCCCCTCATAGGCTGACTAACCTTAAGATAGATTTTTAGGAAAGTGCCCATCTTGGGCTAACTAACCTATGGTAGAGTGTCTCAAAAAGTGCCCTTATGAGCTGGCCTTGAGAACGGGTTTTTAAGAAAGTGCCAATCTTGAGCTGACTAACCTATGATAAAATTGATTGAACTATCTCAAAAAGTGCCCTTATGAGCTGACCTTGAAAACAGACTTTTAGGAAAGTGCCCATCTTGGGCTGACTAACCTATGATAGAGTTGTCTCAAAAAGTGCCCTTATGAGCTGACCTTGAGAACAACTTTTTAGGAAAGTGCCCATATTGGGCTAACTAACCTATGATAAAATTGATTGAACTATCTCAAAAAGTGCCCTTATGAGTTGACCTTAAGAACAAATTTTTAGGAAAGTGCCCATCTTGGGCTGACTAACCTATGATAGGAATGTTTAGACAAGTGCCCAACTATGGGCTGACTCATCTTATGCTTTTGAATATGCTTTCTATTGACTGAGCTAAATGATGTGATACCTTTCATAATATGATGATAGTTATTTATTTTTTCATTGTGCTTGCCAGTTTTATCGTGGATAGTAACCAAACAACCGAACCCTCGGGCTGGTTTGCTTCTGCTTCATTTCTTCTTATCTTGGCACGGGGTTGAAAATTTTGTTGTGCTCCCTTTCTTTATGCACATGGCTCTTTTGATGGTAATGTTATCCTACTAATGCATTCAGTTCTAATGCTCAAAAGTAAATAGAATTATATCACAAACTATATTAAGATTCATTATCATTTTAGTGTTTATCTTTCATTGGTGAAGTGGTGAGTAATGTGTTTAGGAGTATCTGTGGTGATGGGAATTGATTTGGATTATCGACCATTCAGGAATATTAAATTTGTTTGTAAAAAGTAAAAACTCGACTCAACGAAATTTATATCGAATGTTGGCTTTCATAAACATTGGCAAAATTTCGATTCCCTTGCCTAAGGATAGTACATCTTTACAACATTTGTGTTAATGGGGTCTCTCAACTCTGGACCATCCATTTGAGTTAGTATCAAAGCACCTCCTGACAGAACCTTTTTCACCACATAGGGGCCTTCATAGTTTGGGGTAAATTTCCCTCTGGAGTCTTGGGCATTCGGGAGAACCTTCTTTAGTACCAGATCCCCCTCCTTGAAGTATCGAGGTCTCATCTTCTTGTTAAACGCTCGAGGCATTCTTTGTTGGTAACACTGGCCATGACATAGTGCGGTAAACCTTCTTTCATCAATCAGATTCAGTTGATCAAGCCTCTTCTTTACCAGTCTGATTCAGTTAACTGAGTTTTTGACAGTATTCTGAATAATGGTACTTCAACTTCAACTGGTAGCACTACTTCTGTACCATATACCAATGAATAAGGGGTGGCTCCCGTAGATGTTCTTATTAAAGTCCTATAAGCCATGAGAGCAAATGGTAACATTTCGTGCCAATCTTTGTAAGTTGTTGTCATTTTCTCGATGATCTTTTTTATATTTTTGTTAGCTGCTTCTACTGCCCCATTCATTTGAGGTCGGTAGGAAGTTGAATTTCTGTGGTTTATATGGAATTGTTGACATAAACCTGTCATCGATTTGTTGTTGAGATTGGTACCGTTGTCCGTAATGATGGACTCAGGAACTCCATATCGGGCTATTATGTCCCCTTTCAAGAAGCGAACTATTACCCCTTTTGTGACATTGATATATGACGAATCTTCTACCCATTTGGTGAAGTAATAGATCGCTACTAGTATGAATCTGTGGCCGTTAGATGCTGTCGGAGTGATCGGGCCTATTATGTCGATTCCCCACATGGAGAAAGGCCATGGTGCTGATAGCAAGTGTAACTCGTTGGGCGGAGCATTTATCCGGTTTGCGTAGACTTGACACAGATGACAGTGCTTGACATATTTTATGCAATTTGATTCCATGGTTAACCAATAATATCCTAACCGCATGATTTTTCGAGCCAACATGTAGCCATTCATATGAGGTCCACATACTCCCTCATGTACTTCCTTCATCAGTTCGTATGCTTCATTTTTGTCCACACATCTCAACAAGGTGGTATTAAATGATCTCTTATAAAGTATGGACCCACTTAATAGGAAATGGCTTGCTAACCTTCTGAGTGTTCTTTGGTCATTCTTGCTAGCCATTTCGGGGTATTTACCTTCTTGGAGAAAGGTCTTGATGTCGTGATACCAGGGCTTGTCATCTTGTACTTTCTCAACGGTTAAACAGTAGGCGGGCCGACTTTCGATGTCTATTTTCATCTGTTGAACTTCGGCTCCCCCTGTTATCTGGATCATAGATGCTAGTGTGGCTAGTGCATCTGCGAATTGATTCTGAGTTCTCGGGATGTATGTGAAAGTGATTGCCTTGAATTCTTCGATTAGCTCTATCAAGTTTTGATGGTACGGTACCGGTTTGGGGTCTTTAGTCTTGTATTCCCCTCTTGTCTGTAGTATGATGAGCGACGAATCTCCATATACTTCTAACTCGCGGATTCCCATTTGGCAGGCCATTTTAAGGCCGAGAATACATGCTTCATATTCTGCGATGTTATTGGTATAGGGAAATTTAAGTCTCGTCGCTACAAGGAATTGAGTGCCGTCTGGGGATATCAATACTGCCCCAACCCCACAACCGAATACATTGGCAGCTCCATCGAAAAACAGTTTCCATTTCGGGTTCTGCTCTATCCCAAAGTCTTCTACCGGCCTATCTTCCACTATCAATATATTCTCATCCGGAAATTGGGCCTGTAGTTCTTAGGAATCTGTCTCGACAGTGTTCCGCCAATTGATCGGCTAAGGCTTGCCCTTTCATCGAGTTCTGATTTATGTATGTGATGTCGAACTCGGATAGGAGCATTTGCCACTTAGAGATTCTCCCTATCAAGGCTGGTTTCTCTGCCAAGTATTTCAAATGATCATGTCTTGTCAGCAGTTCAATATGGTAGTAAAGGGTGTATTGCCTTAGTCGATGCATGACCCAGATTAAAGCACAACACGTCTTCTCCACCTCTTAGTACCTCTGTTCCCCATCTGTGAACTTCTTGCTCAGATAATATATGGAACGCTCTCTTCCCTCGTCATCTTTCTGCCCCAGCACACATCCCATGGATTCAGGGAGTATAGTGAGGTATAGGAATAAAGGCTTTCCTTGTTTCGGGACTATCAAGACCGGAGGTTTTGTAAGATAGTCTTTGATTGTTTTGAATGCCTCTTCGCATTCGTCGTCCCATTCTATTGTGGCGTTCTTCTTCAACAGACGGAATAATGGCCGGCATTTGTCGGTGAGCTGTGAGATAAAACGAGCTATATAATTTAATCTTCCCAATAAGCTTCTTACTTCTTTAACAGATCGTGGGGAAGGTAATTCTAATATGGACTTTACCTTGTCAGGGTCGATTTTAATGCCCTCCTGACTTATGACAAACCCTAATAATTTCCCCGTTGTGACCCCGAAAGTACATTTTTCTAGGTTTAACTTGAGCTGGAATTTTCTCAGTCGTTTAAACAATTTCCTCAGGATATCTATATGGCTTTCTCCTTCTTTGGATTTGGCTATCATGTCGTCGACATATACTTCAACCTCTCGATGCATCATGTCGTGAAGTATTGCGACCATGGATCTCTGATACGTTGCCCCGGTGTTTTTCAAACTGAAGGGCATGACTTTGTAACAGAAAGTTCCCCATGTTGTGATGAAAGTCGTTTTGGTTTTGTCTTCCTCAACCATTTTTATTTGGTTATATCCTGAGAAACCGTCCATGAATGAGAAGAGATGGTTTCCCGCAGTGTTGTCTACTAGAACATCAATGTGAGGTAGGAGGAAGTTATCCTTTGGCGTAACTTGATTTAAGTCCCGAAAGTCTACGCATACGCGTACTTTTCCGTTCTTTTTCATGACGGGGACTATATTTGCTACCCATTCTGGGTAGTTGGATATTTCAATGAACCCTACTTCTAGCAGTTTCTTGACTTCTTCTTTGATTTTGAGTAAGATGTCTGGCCTAAATCTTCTCAGTTTTTGTTTTTTAGGTTTGACATCTTCCCTTGTGGGAAGCCTATGAACTACTATTGACTGGTTTAGCCCTGGCATGTCACCATATGACCAGGCAAACACATCTACATGTTCCGTTAATAGCTCGGTTATCTCACATTTTTGCTCGGCACTCAAACTGGTCCCGATTTTGAGGTTCTTAGGGTTTTCCATGCTTCCTAGATTTACTGTCTCCACAGGCTCGTCGATCAAGATTCCGCTTTGTTCATGTTTTAGCCAATTTTCTTGTATTATTTCGTGGTCTAAGATATCGCCTTCAACAACTAACCCAGCAGCATTAGAAACGATATGAGCATTTTTACTTTTTACCTGCGCGAAATATCCCTGTTGTTCGATGGTAGGAGATCTGAATAATATAAAAATGAAAGCATATATATAAGAAGAAAAACAAACTGTAGTTGAATTTGATAAAGAGTCTCAATAAAATTTGCTTAATAATTTTTCTCTACTTTCGAGCTAACCTAGCGCTACTGATAGGATAACAAAACCAATTGTTCATAGCCGGATGCTGGTTGGATGTGCGGGGGATTGATTTCCCTTTGCTCGCATCACCCTCACTTATCCGAGGCTCTTGAATAATATTCGCTCTTCGGAAAGATTGTTGGAGAGGTGGAATGCACATCTGGGCGTCGATTGGCTTCTCCTTTACTCTGCCTTTGACACCTTTTGCTTGCGATTCTTCCTTGGTTGTAGGAACGTAGTCAGTGCTAGTCTTATTGCAGTTGTCGCTGTTTGCCATTTTGGTCTTTGAGCGGGTAATGAATCGGGCTTCTAGGAGGGTTCAGTTGCTTGGGAGCTATTTTGATACCTGGCGCGCATTTTGTTTTTTTATTTTAGTGTGATGTATGCAAAATGATATGCATGTGTCACGCGAATGCTAAAAATGAAAAGGGTTCACAATTGATTGACAATGTAATATTGAAACTTTTCTTTTATTAATATTGAAAATTTTGGAGTTCGATAATCAAAATAAAAGATTACAAATAATGATCTATTTCCTAGCTCTTTTAGTCTTTTGTTGCGGAGGCTCAGACTTCTCATTGATGACAGCTTCTAATTCTTTGACTTTGGCTTGGGTCTTCTCCAATTGTCCTTCCAAGGCCTTGTTCCTTTGGTCGGATTCTTTGAAACGTCCCTTCCAGATGTCTTTCTTATGATCTGCAGCTTCAAGGTATACTTCCATTCGGGCCTTGACCTGTTCTAGGTATGCTTCTATCTCTGGATTGATCTTGTCTGGTCTTGGTTAGGTGACGTTTGGAACCCGGTATGCTCTTTCCCCTGTCTGGTAGAGCTGGCGGATTACAAACTCTCCGGTGGCTCGGTGTTTTCCCACTTCACCATCTAATTCCCCGAGGTCCACATTCGGGCTTTCAATTATGGCTTCCCAAAGTGCTTTGACCTCTGCCAGCTTAGCAAACTTCTCGGCTACCAACAGGCTCGGATCTTGGTATTCAAAGGTGACTGCTTCCAGCGAGGGCCGATAAACTATATCTTGGATGGTACCAAACTGGCGGACCACTAAGTTGGGGTGATATCCAACACATCCGCTGATTCCGATTAAAGGTACTGCTTGGAAGTTTCTGCAGGTCAAGATGATTTTGTTACAGCAACTCCACTTGGCTGTCCACAGAATATCCTCGGCACTGAAGCTCCTAAGCAGCTCTACCCAACTGTGGCTGGTAAGATCGTCGGGCAGCTTCACCTTTTCTATACATGAGTTTACGAGATCCACCTACTGGGCTAAGGTTTTTCGGACCATGTTCAGCCCGAAACACTTAAGGTGGCTTACAAACCAGATCAGCAGAAGGTTGAGGCTCGAGCGGAGAATCCCATGGCCTTTCTTCTTGAGGAAATTTAAGTTCCGGATTTATTCAGCCAGTAGAGCTGGGATGTAAGATCTTCCCTCCAGAAATTGGGTCACCAGCTCTGCGACCCGATAGTGAATATAGAAGGTCCCGGTGGAGAACGGTATGGTGGCAAAGGCTATCAAGATGAAAGCGTTCACCCTTCTCTGTTTGTAAGTTTTGGGGTCCCCACATAGTATGTCCTTCCTATCCCCATTGTCCTCTCGGGCGATGAACCAGGCTTCCAAATCATCCATTCGTATGTAATATCCATTACAGTCTGCTAGGGCTTTGTTGACTGCTATTTTACGGATGCCTAATAATCTGCTGAAGGTACCAGCTGGCCCGGCCTCGAGGTTTGGCATATAGATTTGATCGATTAGTGCTGGAGCCTGTAGCAACTGGGTGTACTCTTCTAGGGTAGGGGTGATCTCATGTGGCCTGATAAAGAAAGCAGCGGGCTCGATTTCCTATAATTGGAGCATGGCCCGGACTAAAGGCAAATTCACCTCTATCCTTGTCAGTGAGAGGACAAGGCCGATCTTTTGCTAGATGAAGACCTGCTCCTCTGGGTTGTACAAGGTAAACCAATGGTTTAGTACCAACTTTGGGTCCAAAGGTTTGTACACCCGAATTTCTTTGCGGAGGAGACGGTCGACTGCGGTGCTAGCCATCTATTTACAATAAGAATTCGCCTAATTACAAGACTATGAAAGCATTACAGGGAAATAAATTCGAACTCCATGAACAAAACAACAAACCATTACATCGTCATTCAATTGTCAACCCCTTATGATGTCATGTATGCAAGTAGGTTGGTTCTGACTGATTCCCGAGCTCTATGGCCTCCCGCATTCTCGAAGAAATGGATCTCAAGCCATATCGAAGCATAGGGTGGGGTAGCTTAATTGGTCCCGAACGGTGAATCAACTCACTTCGCCCGAAACCTACACAATGGCTCCCCGTCTTAGGTTTCTAGGACGGTCTGAGTTCGACTGCATCTACTCACACAAACATATGTATGCATGCAAAACCCCCATAGCAAAGAAACTAGAATCTAACTAATTCCTGAAAAGTTAGTAACAGAATAATAATTAAAGCACATTTAAAGAGAACAATTCGAGGATTCAGGTGGCTTAGCCTACTGGCATGGGTCCCAAGTGGAGTCGCCATCCTGTCGAGTCTAATTTTTGCATCCCCATTCCTAATCCGATCTAGACTAGACCCTATGCTCATCTAATGTAGATCCTCGACTTGAGTTAGGAATTTCGTTTGATTTTTGGAGTCACCACTCAACTGTTGTTGGGAAATATTGAATTAAGACTAAAGGAGCGGATTAGTCTTAATTTGGACCACTAGTCGTCGTTATTTCCTCTTCTCGTTTTTGAAAAGAGGAAAAGGGAAAACCAGAGTTTCTAAGTCCGGAGGCTAACCTATTAAAACCTTACGGTTACCACCTAATCTCCTACAATTGTTCTTATTTAGAAATGTGTTTTATTGTGTTTCTGTTACTTTTTATTATGTTTTTGAATTATTTCAAGAAAATGATTTTCCATTCATTTTATGGGTTGACCCGAATGGGTGCCTACGTACCTGCTATCCAGGATTAAACAAGTCGTAGTTCGCTTTTCTGAAAACTTTAATGGGTTTGTGAATTTTAGTTTTTGAAATCTCTTTTGATTTATGTTCTTACCATTTTTGGGATTTTTTCTAAAAAAAATCTAAGCCTAAGCTTTAATTTGATTTTGAAAATGGTTTTTAGAGGAAAACATCAATTTTGGATTTATTTGAAGAAAAGGATTTTTCTAAGTGATGAAACTCATTTTTATGATTCTTTTGAATTTTTTATTTTTTATTTTTTGAATTTTCACGATTTTATGAATTTTTTTTATAATTTTTCTAAGTTTTCATGATTTTCATAGTTTTTTATTATTTTTATGATTTTTGTTGACTTTTATGAAAAATTTTATCCTAAGTTATTATCTATCCTATTTTGAAATCTAAAATTTTATTATTATTTTCCTAATATTTTTATTACTTTTCTACATTTTTATTATTATTATTTCTTTTTATTATTATTTATTATTTACATTTTTCTACATTATTAAATCCTAAAAATCTAATTTCTACATTTTCCTACTTATGGAAATAAAACATGAAACATAAATATATAACTAAATAAATAACCAACCAATAAATAATCAAATAATAAATCAAATAAATACAAATAAAATAAATAAACAAAATTCAAAAAAAATAAATAAATAATCCGAAAAATTCGACTTACCTAGATCCAGGTCGGTGCGTGGGTCAGGTCGAATCGAGTCAGGTCGGATCGGTCGGACACGGCGGCGGAGAGGGCTCGTTCACGGCGTTCCGGCAGTCTTTTGCAACAGGTGAGGTGTCGAATCCTAGCTTCTTGAGGGTGCTGAATCCAATGGTGGCGGTGGTTTACTCCCAGATCATCTCCTGGTGGTGGTTCAACTCCGGTCGGCAATTGCAATTTTGGGTCTCCTCTGATTTGCACTCTTTTCTCACTTTCTCTCAATTCTGATTCGTGTCTTCGCTTCCTCCGTTCGATTCCTATTTATAGGCACTTGAAACCGAGCTGGATAAGTTCGGATTTCCTCCGATCGAAGCTAATTGGATTTTCGGTTAAAAAACCAACTCCGATTTATGTAAATCCTTTGATTTGTTGCGATTTGATTCCAATTAGATAATGTTTATCTTATTTCTATTGAAGATCTGTTAGATTTGTGCAAAAAATCGAATCGAAACGACCGAAATTCGAATTTTCTCTTCCGTCGGCGATCTCGGGCCCGAGGTAGAAGACGATCACGCGCCCGACGCGTGCGCTCCCTCCAGCCAATCGGATGCTGCCACGTGTCTTCGATAAGTGAAAAAATTGCAAAACGCGGAAACTGCTCCTCCCGCGATTCGAACCCGCGACCGAGCCCCCCTGCGCGCGCCTTAGCCCGTGGTCCGGACCAGCTGGGCTAGCCCACTTTCCTGATTTTTCTAATTTCGCAAATTGCATATATGCAATGCGATTTTTTTATTTTTTTTGTATTTTTTGAAATTTAAAAAATTTTTAAAAATTATTTATTATTTATTATTGCCATTTCTGAAATCATTTTTCAAAATTGATGTTTTTTCCTATTTATTTTTATTTTTTGAATATTTTTAATTATTTATGCTAAATTAGGGGAAAATTGGAAAAATTTGAAAATTGATTATTATTCTTTCTTAGGGCAAAAATGGGGTGTTTACAAGCTTCTTATGCTTTTTCTTCTTAGGACACCCTCTAGTATTGTGTCCCTCTTGCTTACATAATGTGTATGTCATAATTTGTATCAACTTTATTTGACCTTTACTTCCTTTACCCTCTTCCCTTTGCCTCATCAACTTTCATCTCCTTAGCTGCTTTTCAATGACAAGTGGCAACATTGTTTCGTGATTGGTTTTATGCTAAAACCCAAAGCTTTTAACCGAATCCAATTTATAGTTGTAAGTGCAATCATACATCTCTTTAGGGTAACACTTGCTCACATAGTTCTCAAAATCCCACCCTAAATATAAGATCACTCTATATGCATGTGCACATGGAATCCCTCTCAACCCTCATGCGTTGCAACTACAGCTCTTACCCTCTAAGTCAACAACAAAGGAATCCATTATTTGACAAACCTCAAAAGCAAGTCTTCCATTATGTAATGGGTGACATTTGGCACTAAATGCTTTTTTTTTTTTTTTGAATTTTTAGACATGTACGTGAAGTGTATCTTTGAGTTTACTTCTTGCTCTCTTTTCTCTTGTTTACTATCCAAGCCATAACTGCCTTACAAATGCATCATAGATATAATTAACATGTGCCTAGCCTCAAGAATAGTGGAGTTAAAGGTCTCCGACATTTTACTATCAACAACATCACATTTTGTATCCGTTTAGAAGAATGCCTTACACCAATACTTTGGAGGTATCCTCATAAGATCTTCACTACCTTGTATAGTAACAACGCTCTATAAGAGGAACGTTTTCCTTATATGTTAAGCCCTAATAACAAACAACTTAACAATTAATGATACTCATTATTTGTGTTTACTTCAAAACAAATTGAAGAGAGAATGACCTTTTAAGCCGATATCCTAATGCTAATCAAAGTTGAAAGTTGGTTAAGAACTTATGCCCAACGATCCATATTTTCACCTTCAACTTAAGCTCAAGCAACAGAATACATATGGTTGTTCGCGTCCTTAACAATAGCAGACAAAAGCTCTTCCTTCAAGTCACCTTTAAGGAAACAACCATCTAGGCCTAATATTAGCCTACAACTAGCTAAAAAACTCATCATGCAACCTTAAAGTAGACAAATAAACTCTTAAAGTATAGGGATCGAGATGGAGCAAGCCTTAAAGCAACAACATCACACATATTCTCATGCTTTTCACCTCTAGCTTTGCGAACTTCATACACACAATTCTATACCCGTGTGATCTCATCCTCATACCTCCCTTTAATCAATCCATAGTTATTTCCTTTGCACACCTACATTGACTATAGTTTACATCTACTCTAATTTCTTCTTTAACTGGTTCCTTTACATCACATGCTTTAATGTTAGGAGTCAGCCTTAATCTGGACACGAAATACTTTACAAGGACCTTGTATGTCACTCTCTTATTCTCAAAGGACAACCTACAATATTCACTATGTCCCTCTTTGAATGTCTTCACCATAAATTCTTTAGACCAACTCTCATAGGATGCAAAAATAGCAAACTTACACTTTTTATTACTGCACTTGAATTAGGTTCTCATCTCATCATTTAATCTCATCCTCATGGGGCAATGATGGTGTATTGAATGCTTATTCATCGCCTCTTTAAATTGTTTTAAGCCATTGAAAACAATATTAACACATATTTGTGGAGCATTTGTATAGGAATCATAGTAGTCCTTAGTCTTAAGATGTCTATGTGGTCTCATGTCATTAGATTCATCACTTAAACCTAAGAAAAAACTTCCCTCATTCTCTGAGAACAAATAGTCACTCCTCACTTCCTCTCCCTTGTGCTAACTCGCTTCTTTTTCTTTCCTTTTTCTCATTTACATTTCTAAATACATCCCGGTAGTCCTTAAATGTAGTATGCACCAAAATCTTAAGACCCTCCACCATACATTTGCCCTTAGTCGGAAAAAAAGGATTTCTTTTTCCGTCGTGCAACCATTACCTCTTCATTACCATTATTAGATAAACAATCCACCTCAATGACTTCATCTTCCTCATTGTCATAGTTACTATTGCTATTGCTACTTTCAACACCTAAACATGTGTCTCTCCCTTCTTTATGTTCAACATATATATTAGTAGTTTTGACCCCTCCATACACTATGCATAGCTATAAAAGTAGCTTCATTTCATAAATTCATCAACTCATTATCTAAACCCTTCCTTGGAATAAGAAACCAAAATATACATATGCTCACATACCCATGATCATTAAGAAAATTAGTCAAACTCTCGTAATTAAGTGAGTTAGGGTCAGTTGTCCGTTGCACACTTGAAGAAAATCAATTAAACTCTCGTAAGTAAGTGAGCTAAGGTTAGTTGTCCATTGCAACCTTGAACCATCTCCATATGAAACAATGCCTTGGAAGCATGAGAAATGATCACCGGCAAATATACTAAAGTTGACCTTATTAAATGAACAACATGCTACTGATTATTTCATTTATAGGCAGTAAAAATTGTCTAAGGGTGAGAAAAAAAGGAACAATCTTTTTGTCTCTATAGAACCTACTCCAATTTTTTTTTTTAAAAAAGAAAAACTTTATAGAATAAAGAAGATAACTTACTTATCTTTTCCTTCCATTGTTAATTTGAATGGTCAAGATTTGTCTTCCTTTAAATATTTCATGGTGTTGTCATTGTGCTAATGCCATTATCTCCCTCAATAAGACAATAACCGATGTTGTTTTCACCTTTGTTGACATTGTGTTATCTTGTAGCCTCACAAAATACCTAAGTAAGTAAAAAAAAAGGAACTATTTTTTTAGTTTTTTGTGCGAACTGGGGTTTTATTGTTTACATAAAGGATGTATTCACATTTTAAGAAATATTGAGAGAGAGAGGACAAGGGAAGCCATCTGGTTTTCTGTCTTTTATTTTTCCTTCATTGTTTTTTTCAATTTTGTTATCTTTTCTTTTTTTCCTTTCCCAATAATCTTTCTTGCTTGCCACATGCACCACCAAGAACCATTAAAGATTTTTTTTTTTCACGTGCCATGTGTCTTGCACTAATTTGCTATAGGATTTTAATGACAAACGATCATTAGTGGAATTACCATGGGTAGTAATGATGACAAGTAAACTTTTAACTAGGTACCAAATTTAGCAAATTTAAAATTCATGTAGTAAATTGAACATTCATGAAAAGTTAGGGTAGTATTTATGACATCATCCCATTAAGTTAGTTGAGATGGATTATAAGTGTTACTATGTGGTTTTACATTAATTTTCTATACATCATATAAGGAATTCGTGGAATGTTTATATTATGTGAATATGGCAGTTATGCAAGTGTTGTGGATTCTACACAGGTTAAGAACCTTAGCGTATTATTACCAAGTAGTAACATATGGCGAGTTATGATTTTTAGATTCTGAAGTGTTACAATACTACATCTATAAAATAACTAGAATCATCTTTTTTTTTACTCTTAAATAAATCATGTACAAAAGAAATGAAGGAATGCCAACCATGAAGGTTATAATTAGCCTTGATGGATGGCATGGGAGACACAAATGGAGCAATAGTGGTAGTATAAAAAAAATGAAGAGACCGTGATGGTTAATTTCCAAATTAGTTAAAGGTGATCAGTAAGATCTAAGTATATTAGAGTTGATGTGATAATTAAAGGTTAAAAGAGAAGCCAATTTAGTTTAGATTTTTAGACAATGATATAATGGATGGCATCCTCTTTGCTTATAGTGCAATGAATTTAAAGAAGGTGATGGGGATCGGTACATTAGCCAAGGCATAATTTCATCTAAATTTAAGGACTTTTATTGACTTTTATCCTAATTTTGAAAAGTGAATAACTTTTTCAATTCAATTTGTTGGGCATGACTTAAATTGTAACACAGACAAGTATTGGATGTCAATATAGCTTGTCATAAAACATGATGCATTTTTTATGAAATTTTAAGAATAAAGGGCAAGCAATTTTGCCATGTAAGGAAGAATGGCATACTATTGCTTACTTATCTAAAGTAACTATCAATATGGCAAACCGGTGATTTGGTTAACCAAATGAGCTATACTTTAGTCTTTGCAGTTTTTTATTTTATTCATTTGCATAAATTTGAGCTATGCTTTAGTCTTTATACAAATTTAAGAGAGATATAACAATGGTTTATAAGGTCAAAGTAATGAGTACCAAGTTAAAACTAACTATAAACTTTTATGCCAGTTAAACAAAATGCACTTTAGTCTCTTGTTAGAACTATTGTATTCTCGAACAATAAACCAATGATGAAGTTAATGGGCCCATGGTAAACCAACATAAAAAGGTTATTGTAGTCCAACCTAAAACAATCGATTTGAAAAAGGTAGAAACTATCAAGGAGCAAGGCTTGGCAAGATCTAGGACAATGAGGCCTCCAAAGGATAAGGAGCAAAAATGAACTAAATTGTACACTTAGATTAAGAAATAATTAGACTCAATTTTAAAGTTACGGAATAAAGATATTGAATATTTGACAAGAGGATTTTAAGACCACAAGTGATGGTGGAATGAATTACAATGATTACAATTCCCACATAGAATTTAAGGGAGATGTGACAGTGGCTTGAAGACCAAAATAGTTAATATTAAATCAGGAACTTTTGCACAAGAGGATAAAAAGATTTATAAATTACCTATTAGCTTGGTTCCTGACGGTTGGATGTTTGCAGTTTCAAATTTTGTATCTCAAATAGGTCCTAACTAATCATATACAATACTTATATATTGTTTTTTTTTTTTTGTTTATATGTTCGAATGCAATTGGTAGAGACAACAAATATCTATTCGTTCTGGACTAACCTACCAACAAGTTAAAACATTACATTTTGTACTTTGCAATTTTGGGAATATTTTTTCCCCTTTTTGTTTAGTCTCCATTCCTATTAAGTCTCATGAGTAGATGCTTAAAGAATTATTTTAGATTTATCTTAATCCCATGGCTTCATGCCTAAAGAGTCTTGATAATTCCTTTACTAAGAATTTTGATGAATTTTTTTATACAAATTCATGATCAATTTCATAAATTTTGATTGATGATTATTAATTTAATTGTTATGATTGAAAATGTATCATTCTGCAATAAGTTTTATACATCGCTCTTTTGTGTATTCTACTTATGCTTTATAACAAATCGATGCTCCTCCGTAAGGCTTTTTACTCTGATTGGGGTTTTACATATTAAATCACTATGTTCATTTTTTTCCTCTAATCACCATCTTGTTTTTGTTTTATGTAATTCAATAATGTCTTAGATGCATACCTCACATGTGATTTAACACTTTTTTCAGTGTTCACACCTTAATTTGCACAATCAATTTTACCTTAACTTTAATATTATTTTAGTTTCTTGCTAATTTTATTGTAAAATGTTTAATATTCAACTTTCTTAATCCTACTTTGCGTAAAAAACTTGTAAAAAGAGGAAAAACAAAAGCAAAACATTCCAAACAATGGTAATATAGCATTTGGTTTTCTTATCTTTTGGCATTGAATTGAAATAGAGCATTTGGTTAGCAAAGGTGCAAGAAAATAGCGATAATATATATATATGGTTAGCAAAGGTGTAAGAAAATAATGATATTATATATATATATAAAGGCAAACTAGTTAATGCCCCTTCAATGCATATACAAAAATTAAATACAACAATATAACATAATTATGATGCAGTACAATTATTGAATAATAACAAATAAAAAGCTCTATAAGACCCACTCTTACATATTCTTTTTTCCAATAAAGCAATTGCTCTTATATTTCAACTTTTTATATCTTGAAAAAAGTTTAGAAAGAGAATAGTAGAGGCAAAACGATGTTGTTACTATTGGTAGTTTATTTTATTGTTAATGAATCCTAATTTTACTATTGTTTATGGATAATTTAATGTCATAAAAACTATCAATAAGTTTTCATAAGGGTTGCACCATAAATGATGGAATTGTAAATTTCCCTAGAATAACTGGAATGTGGTTCAAGTAAAATGATAATAAACATAAAGATATTGCAAATAAATGATATAAAATGTGATAGCTAGAAAAAAATATTTTCAATATCAAAATGTGATGAACATGAAAGAAATAATAAGAAATCAAAATACAATATTTAATTCACTTTCTATTTACATTTGCAAATGCAAATACACAAAGCTTCCTAAATTGCTAAAAAACTTCTAAAGCTCATCTACTCCATCGATCCTTCTTATATCATAAGACAACTCGTCTATCCGTATTATGAGATGCATATATTAAGATAGCGTTTGGTTTATAGTACTGAATAATATAAAATAAGAAAAACATGACAAAAAAAAAATTTGTACCACGATTGATATATTTAGTATTGGAGAAAGACTTTTGTCTTATCTATTGTTTGGAATTGCAAAGTACTACACTAAACAGGGTATTTTTGACAATTATACCATTTGTATAATATCATGGTTATTTAATTATATTTTTAATATTATAAAAAAATATAATTTGAAAAGATTATTTAATTCTCATAATTAAAAGAATTATATAAAATAATAAATGTAAATCCATTTATTGAAAAATTAATAATTCATATTATAGATTACAATAATTTGTGTTATATTTAATAATATAACATATTATAAAATAATAAATGTAAATTCATTTATTGAAAAAATTAATGATTCATATTATAAATTACAATAATTTGTGTTATATTTAATAATATAACATATTATAAATATTATATTTATAATATTTAATAATTGTCATAAAAAATATAAATTATATTTAATAACCATAATGTTAATTATATTAATATTATAACAAATTAATATATATTAAATTATAATAATTTGTCTTAATATTTAATAACTATACTTTTAATTAAATTACAATATTTTGATGCATATTGTAAATTCCAATAGTAAATAAATTAAATCAATATCCTAAATATAATAGGCGATAATATAAGAATTAGTATTAACAAACTAGTATCATCATCAAAATAAAGTTCAATACTCTAACACTTTTTTTGTCCAGTACTCTAATACTTTTTTTTTATACTGTATTTGATATAGTATAAATTTTAGCCTTTTTGTTCAATATTTAAACCAATTTTTCAAACCAAATGAAGAACAAAAATTTTTGTCCAGTCCAATACCACGAAATATTAGGAACCAAACGTTACTGAAGAATAATAAATTGTGAATTTAGAAAATGAAAAGTTATGTGTTCCTTTTCCTATAATATGCTTTTAAAAGAAAAAACAAAAACAAATAAATGATGAAAAATCATGCTTATGTCGAGAAATAACTAAAGTAGACTACTTGTGTTGTTTAAGAAGATACATGCTTCTTGGCCCATGAAACATCGTACTTTTGAGAATTGTTATTAAAACAAAAATATTTTCATGTGAAAACATGAAAAATAGGAATAAAAATAAATAAAAAGGTAAATTCAAAAATTAAATCATCAATGCTATGATGTTGGTCTTCCAATGAGGTTTAACCTTCCTTTATCGTTGTAATCACTGGGAAAAAAAATGTTAAACCAACATTATGGTAAAATAGTACAACTTTCATGCACAAGCCATACTACTTATATATTATATATATACCATTTCCTTGTATAACAAATACATGATAGCATATAAAAAATGGAAGCCAACCATACATTTAAACTTCCATGACCTCATTATGTTCAATGGTTAAAAATGCAAATCCAAAATTAATCCAGAAAGCTTATCATAAATTCAAAAGAATATATTGAAGTAAAAAGGCAAAAGAAAATTGGGCAATTAGAATTCTAAGGAAGGCAATACCAAAGTCCAAGAAAGACTTTGACTCTTAGAACTTGATTGCTATCGATTCGATAACTTAGATGGTCAAAAGCCATTTTTTTTGTATTTTTTATTGAAATTGCTTAAAAGTTTATTTATTTTATTGAATTGAATAAGATTATAATAAAATTAGAATTATCATTGAAATAGAGATGTAATTCCTATTATTGTATTTACTTTATTGTCAATAAATTGATATTATTATGTTTACTTGAATTAATTAAAAACTGAATGAGTAATAAAAAGACGGAAATATCCCTCACATTAAAATTAAAAAAAGAAAAGAAACATGTAGTACATTAGGAATTTGAAAACAGATGACGAAACTCGTTTTCCATGGACGACGTGGAGATCTGGCGAAACTCGGATTCCTAGGCGAAACTTGTTTCTACAGACGACAAAACTCGTTTCCATGGAATACAAAAATCATTTTGCCAGGCAACGACGATCGATAGCCGACGAGACGTCCAATGGCAGACAAGATGCTGCAACGGTCGCGTTGGACAAATCTGGACAACGACGGTGAAGCTGCAACGATCACGTTGATGCCATACCTGAGTGGACGTCGATGACAGGGACAATGGACAAATTCGGCTGCATTGGGCTGCGATGGCAACGACGGACGGATCTCCTTCTACAAATCACGACGATGTTTCCACGTTTCCACGGCACGACAATGGATAGATCTCTATGTTTCCATGGACTCGCACGATTTTAAAATGGAATTATAAAACAAAAGAGAAAAACACATGGCAGTTAATCAAAGAAGTAACTTTTTTGCATATTTTTCACAAAAAATTCAAAAATAATAAAGAGTTAAGAAATAAAGATATCAATGTACAAATGCATGTTTAAAAAAAATAAGAACTATAAATAGGAAGACACTATATTACTATTTCCTCATTAGATAAAATAATTAAAAAATATTAAGATTAAAAAAAAATACATCAAAATTAATAAAACATGATGCAGAAACCCAAATACACAACAAAAGTAAATTCTAATCACACCAATATAAGAAATGTGTGAGTTTGTATATTCGGGATAAACTTTTTTTTTTTAAAAAAAAAAAGAAAAATGGTTTCGAGAAAAGTAATTTCCGAAATATCATTACAAAATCACATGTTGTAATAGTTTATAGCATGTGACTGAGTGGTATTATTGGATAGATCAAACCCCCATATATCATGCTAGTTGCATTCCTCTTGAGGATAGTAGTAGGTGGCAAGAAATGCAAACTTCTTTTGTTCATCCAAATGTTAATCTTAACCAAGGTAAGGGCAGGCCTCGATTTAAGCAATACCACAATGAAATAGATCTTAGGGAGCCATCATCCAAGAATACGTGTGATTCATGTCGAAAGGAGGGGCATAATAGAAGAAGCCACCTTAAACGAAGGGAGAGACAAGGTTCATGTTTGCTAATCATCGTAATATTTACTAAAAATTTATACATAACTCTTTATTTGGTAATTGAAAAGAAAAAAGAAAAAATTGTTTTATAACATTGACAATGGCTTAACTCTTTATTGTCTCTTATATAGATGTATCTAGGCCCAATAGATAGATCACTCCTCACATTACAACATACCCATCGCTCAAAGGTTGTATGGGGGGATAGGCAAAGGTTGTATGGGGGGATAGGTATATGATCGATTTTCACTTTCGTTACATTACATACTCATGAGTCACATTATTCGTACTGTTTTTTTTTTTTTTCAAGAGGATGCTTGATTAATATACTATTAATAAGAGGCCTCTTTGAAGACACTAAAGGAGATATTGCACTTTAATTAGCACCTTACACCTTATCTATGATAGGCTAGCTTTTGTGGGGTATCCAAGCTTACATTCATACAATTGAACTGGCATCTCATTACAACTCTTGTGGAGAGGTGAAGACCAAAGACACACACGTTTCATATGCCACATGGGGAGCTTACAATGACTTTACAAGATGTGGTGATGCAGTTCGATTTACCTTTGACGTGTATGAAATCATTAGTGTCACCAGCTTGCATTAGTCAGACAAGTGTAAGTGCCTACTTAGTGATAGGCCTAGCTCTCATGATATCTTTAGGGGACGACTTAAAGTGTCCTAGTTAAAGATTTTTTTTAGGGGGTTACCGAATGACACGAACAACTTATCCATCATGCAGTACGCACATACATACATCATCTAGTTAATTAGTGGAATCATCTTTGCAAATAAATCTTCTTGACTAGTCCACTTGATATTTCTCCCACTTTTAGAGAATTTTCAAGTGGCAGGGCAATACAACTAAAGGCATCATGCTTAGCCTAGTTGTATAGATTCTTGCACTATACTACTAACACATCAACATAGGAGATTAGAAGAGTTATGATTCTTCTGCAGATTTGGGCCTAGGGTAAATTTCTATACATCGCTCCAATTTAGTGCTAGGTTAACATTCCCTATGATGTTTGTCGAATCTAATTTTTGAATTTTCTCATTCCTAATCCGATCTAGACTAGACCCTATGCTCATCTAATATAGATCATCGACTTGAGTTAGGAACTTCGTTTAATTTTGGAGTCGCCACCCAACTGTTGTTGGGAAATATTGAATTAAGACTAAAGGAGCGGATTAGTCTTAATTTGGACCACTAGTCGTCGTGATTTCCTCTTCTCGTTTTTTGTGAAAAGAGAAAAAGGAAAACCAGAATTTTTAAATTCGGAGGCTAACCTATTAAAACCTTGCGATTACCACCGAATCTCCTAAAATTATCTCTATCTAGAAATGTCTTTTATTTTGTTTCTGTTGCTTTTTATTATGTTCTTGAATGAATTATTTGAAAAAAAATGATTTTTTTTATTTCATTTTATGGGTTAACCCAAATGGGTGCCTACGTACCTGCTATTCAGGATCAAACAAGCCGTAGTTTGCTTTTCCTGAAAAGATTTAGTGGGTTTGTGAATTTTAATTTTGAAATTTTTTTTTATTTATGTTTTTAACATTTTTGGGATTTTTCTAAAAAAAATCTAAACCTAAGCTTAATAATTCGATTTTTGAAATTAATTTTTAGGGAAAACATCAATTTTGGATTTATTTGAGAAAATGATTTTTCTAAGTGATAAAACTCATTTTTATAATTTTTTGAATTTTTTTTATAATTTTTATGATTTTTTCTCATTCTTCTACGTTTTTTATAATTTTTATGAGTTTTCATGATTTTTATAGTTTTTTATTATTTTTTATTAATTTTTCATAATTTTTGTGAATTTTTGTTAAAAATTTTGTTAAAAAATTTATCCTAAGTTATTATCTATCATATTTTAAAATCTAATATTTTATTATTATTTTTCTAATATTTTTATTATTTTTCTACATTTTTATTATTTATTTCCTTTTTTATTTTTTTATTATATTATTATTTTTTATTATTATTAAATCCTAAAAAAATCTAATTCCTAGCATTTTTCTATTTATTGAAATATAACTAATACATAAGTAAATAAATAAATAACTAACAAACAAATAAATAAATAAATAAAGATAATCGAAATAAATAAACAAAATAATAAAAATAAAAAATCAAAAAATCCGAAAAATCCGACTTACCTGGATCCGGGTCGGGTCGGATCGGTCGAACACGGCGGCGAAGAGTGCTCGTTAACGGCGTTCCGACGGCCTTTTGCAACGGGTGAGGTGTCGAATCCTAGGTTATCGAGGGTGAGGAATCCAATGATGGCGGTGGTTTGCTCTAGAAACGCCTCCTGGTGGTTGCTTAGCTCTTGATCAGCGGTCGCGGCTTCGATTTCCTCTGGTGGTCTCCGATTCACTCTTTTCTCTCACTTTCTCTCGCTTTTGATATGTGATTTGGCTTCCTCACTTCATCCTCTATTTATAAGCATTCGAAATCGAGCTGGATAAGCTCGGATTTCCACCGATCGAGGCAAATCGGATCGACAGTTAAATGAACCAACTCTGATTCGTATAAATCCTTCGATTTGTTGAGATTTGATTCCAATTGGATGATGTTTATCTCAATTTTGTTGAAGATCTATTGGATTTGTGCAAAAAATTGAATCGAAACGGCTAAAATTCGGATTTTTCCCCTCGCCGGTGATCTCGGACCGAGGTTGAAGACGATCGCGCGCCCGGTGCGTGTGTTCTCTCCAGCCAATCAGATGCTGCCATGTGTCCTGAGTAAATGAAAAAAACCGCAAAACGCGAAAACTGCTTCCTCCGCGTTTCGAACCCCCGACCTCGCACCCGCACGCACCCACTTGACCACGGCTCGGACCAGCTGAGCTAGCCCATTTTCCTGATTTTGTTTATTTCGCAAATTGCATATATGCAATGCGATTTTTTTATTTTTTTGTATTTTTTGAAATTTAAAAAATTTGTAAAAATTATTTATTCCTTATTATTGCCCTTTCTGAAATCATTTTTCAAAATTGATGTGTTTTCCTATTTATTTTTATTTTTTTTGAATATTTTTATTATTTTTGCCAAATTAGAGAAAAATAGGAAAAAATTAAAAAAAATTAAAAATTGATTATTATTAATTCTTATGGCAAAAACAAGGTGTTTACAATGTTCCTTTAGCATGTCACTAGCATGCCATGTTTGATGTCACGTAGTTGCCACTCATGTTCTTGTACAGTATTGAGATGCTCTGGATTGACAAATGCTTAAGTAGGTATAGTACATTGGTTGAGTTAATATTGTTTACTTTACTTATTTGTTGTTCATTGAATAACTTTATTTCTTGTGGAATTGTTAGATGTCATATACACGTGATATCTCAGAGCAACTTCCCCTTTATTGTCAGGAAGGGAGTGATATTTGGTGTGCTCGGGTGTCTCAATTTGCTTTCATATCGTAGAGTAGCACTATCCTAATAAGGTAATGTGACCTTTTAGAGGGATCTAGAGGATAGCACAACAGTGTGACATGTCTTCTTCCCTCCATATGATCGATCTTAGAGGAAAAATCGATGAGAATTGGAGTAGAAAACACACGGCCTATATCCAACAATGGGAGAAGCAACAATTTTCTATTGTTTAGCTAGAGTTCAACGACACATTATTAGGTGGTGTAGATTCTAAGTATTATCGTTAGTACCATAATATCACACAATGGTACATTAGCCACACTGAAGCGATGTTTGGTGTCCTGATAAGTCACTTTAACCATATCATTATACTTTAATGTTCTCTACATTGTATTATTAACATACTTGATGTTCTATGTAGTTAGATTGCTTCACTCACATTGAGGTGGCAGATTCCCTAGATAAATAACAAGTCGTGGCAACTGTTGGGAGGCATCTCCTCTGGGGCCATGGTAGTGTTATATTATTTCCTTTAGATCATCAGGAGTACCATTAGGAGATACCTTTACCTTATGCCACCTAAGGGGGAGAACGGGCTCATGATAGAGGTCATCGTCGGCAAGTAGTGCAAGATCGATCTCCTAGTCCTTCTGCAAATTTCCCACGCTCTCATTACTCACCGGTGACTCATCCTTCCCCATTTTACAATGATTTAACATTTATTGTCGATCTAATGGAGTTTTACACATCTAATGTCAATGTATCGTAAACATTTACGGTTACTTTACCTACTCTTCAAAAGGAAAGACATTCAGATGCACTAGATATGGAGGAAGGACTCACGCAAATAGATCCTTGGTATATTTCGTGGGATAAGCCACCATTCCATACCCAAACCTATCTTGACATTAGAGGACCTTGCAGCTTTTTCCAATTTGGAAATAGTTCAGCAAGATATAAGTGTGGACATTATGAGAGACAGCATCGAATAAGGAATTAGACATATTTGGCTATGTAATTATACACTGCTTTTTTCCATTTTTCTTAAATTTATATGTATTTCTAATTTTGTTTGCTTTAACTATGTAATTATACTTGTATAGTTTTAACGAATTGATGAAATCATTTTGTTTATCCAATTAATTTATGTTATGAACTTCAGAATTGTCATAGATTTATTCTCTTGACAAGTTTGCAATGCTATATAGACTTTAATATTTGTTATGAACTAAAAAAATTATTAAGAACTTTTTCTAACAATTATATAATGTTGTAAGATTGAAATATTTTTAAAGTTAAATAATTTATTTTCGTAGAAATCCATTTCACCAAATCTCAGTTCCAAAAAATAAGAAATAAGTTTCATGTTAAACATGCAATTTCTTATTGAATATACGATTTCCATATAAGTTATATGGAAATCGCATTTTCAATAAACCATTTTCTCAAAAATTGCACATTTAATATGTGATTTTCATAAAATAGTTGCATATATAACATATAATTTAGAAATTGTATATTTAATATGTAATTTTTATTATATTAAAAAGTTATAATATCGATGTGTGATTTCATAATACTATTTCAAGATTACTCTTTTTAAATTATTCTTATAAAAAAAGAGAGTAAACGCACACGTAACTTGTACCAATCTACCGTATCTTTCAATTCACCTGTTTTAATCATGGACACGTGGTTGGGCCGATGAGCACATAAAAGAGAAACCTCACGGGCCGCGTTCAACCACCTTCTCTCTGCAGACCGAACCCTCTTTCTCTCTCACTCCACGACCCAACGGCGGCGCTCGGAGTTGGTGTTATCCTCTTCGCTACTCCATGGCCTCCCAACCCCGTAGAGGCGGAATATCCTTACCAGAGAGGCGAAACCCTAAGACTGGAGGATCCTCCAACACTGACTCCTCGATAATCTCGAGAATATCTGAGTCGAAGATCGTTTCCAGCGGAAAACAAGCCGCTTGTGACACCGCATTGGTCGCCAAGAAGCTGTTGAAGAGCACTGGGAAGGCCGCTTGGATCACCGGAACTACTTTCCTTGTGCTTGTGGTGCCTCTTATCATCGAGATGGACCGCGAGCAACAGCTCAACGAACTCGAACTCCAGCAAGCTAGCCTCCTTGGCACTCTGACCCCTACTCCTCACAAGTGAAATCGGTAATTCTTTTAAAATATTTTTGCGAACTATTTTTTATTAATTATATCCGTATGTACTTCTGTTATCTCGCAAGTCGCAAGTCTGTTTCTTGTGATATTTTTGCAATAATTTGTTGAAGTTATTGTTCGTTCCGATGACGAAGTTAAAATATTGTTTTAGTTGTTTCGGTTTTATTCTATTTTTATGATGACTAAAAGTAATGTTAGATGTAAGGACGCTCGCATATTTACTTGAACGCCGTTCGAATTAATTGTAAGTTGAATTCGAGCCGAGATTGCCATCAATATTATTTTAGTTAGAAGAAGAATAACCTTTTCAACATGAAATGATGCTAGACTAGCTTAATCGAGCTTGGCTCAGCTCAAAATTTTATGCTTAATCGAGCTCAAATCTTTATTAATGAAAAGCTAAAATCTGACATTTTTAAAGCTGGATCAGGTTTGCGCTTTGAATTTCTGAATCTCAAGCTCAAATCTTTACTTGAGCTATGATGTCTTGTCCGAACTGTTTACATCCCAGTTATGAGTTCGATTAGCAATGCGGGTTTAAGAGGATGAAAAAGATTCTGATTAAGAGGATGAAAAAGATTCTGATTGAATCTATAGTACCTGTTAAGGATACGAGGCACAAAAGTGAAAATTATGAGGTGGGTGCAGGCTGTTTGTGGGTAGGCTAAGGTTCAATTCTAGTTGTTTAAGTGGATTACACAAAGTCATGCTCCCATGCACTTGATCAAATTATAGTTTGGAATCTTCAAATCAGGAAATCCTGCTAAATTTTCTGGTTTTCTTTATGTTTCTCTCATACGAAATTTTCCTTTCCTTTTTTATCTGTTTGAATAATTTCCTAATAAGAGATTTTTAACCTCATAAAACCATCTTTGTTGGAGCCAATCTCAACAAAGTACTCCAATGTTGTATTTAGATACTTATGTGTAGAATTTTAATCTGAAATGAGGATAAGCTATGGCCTAGGTGTGTATAGCCAATAAATCCAGTAAGGATGGACACAGAATACAGAAACCATTGAGACACTCAAAAAGTAATACATCTCCACATGTAAGCAATGTGACTTTAAATTGCTTAAAATGCATTTCTATTTCATTCTATTAAATGGATTCCATATAGGGTTTTTTCTTACTTGCTACTCAAGGTTAAGTTCATGTTGACCACAGCTAGTTAGGACAGTTTTTTAAATAGAACTCGAGTTTAGAGTGCTAACTTCAGTAGAAAAGAAGCCTATTCAAGTTTGGCGTTATCTTTAACTTTGTGCCTTCATCTTAATCTATTTAGAACTCCAGTTCAAGATTAACTTGTTTACGACCAGCATATTTGAGTTGAACTTGAGCTCATTGAGAATCACTTTATGCTGATGATTTGTTCTGTTAGCTTGTTTTGCTATGATAGCTTGGAACACCTCTGGGTGTTTTGGCCAAGGGACTGATCCTAGTAACCTATTGTTTTGTTGGTGCTTTGATGGCTCCCTTAGGTTTCTTATGTTTTCCACTTTATTTATCTTGTACAGAGGTCTCTTCCCCTCTTTTCTTGTAAGTATTCTCTTTACATATAATACAAACAAAAATGCAAAAATCTAACTTTGCCCAAAAAACTACATGCATCTCTACTTGCTTTAGTTTGACCACTAGTTCCTCATGTGAAAATGGAAAATAAGTTTCCATTAATAGCACATTTCGTCATCCCCTTAAATTGATCTCCAACCCTTTAATATATTTTTATTATGGTATAAGGCATGAGCAAATAGGGGCAGACCTAATCTGACATTTCATCCCCCCCCCAAAAAAGGGAAAATTGTATTTACTTTATTTTTTTTGGGATAAAATGTCAGTTTAATTGTATTTACTTTATGTTACTTAAAAAGTATATATTATATATTTTTTAAAAAACAAAATTTAACAAAATGTTATAGATTACTAAGTGGTTAGATTTGTTTTTTTTTTTTGTTTTTAATATGAGGTCATGAGTTTAAATCTCGTAAGAATCATTTTATTTTTTTTAAAATTGTATTTACTTTATGTTACTTAGTTCAGGCCCCCAGCTATATTAATCTGGGTTTGCCCCTGTGAAGAAATATATGCCTAGGACTGTCAATGAGTTAAATCAGGACACAATATTGAGCTCGAGCTCAAACTCAACTCGAATTTAGTATTTCAAGATGGAACTTGACTGAAAGTGGTGCTTGAAGAGCTAGAGTTCAACTTGATTAAGCCAGTTGAAGCTTAATTTATTTAATTTTTTTTCTAATTATAATAATATCAATATTCAAATTCAATTTGGACTTGGTTAAAATTTAAGTTCTACTTGAGCGTGATTAAACTTGAGTTAGTTAAGCTAAATATTATGATGCTCAAATGTGGTTAAATAAACCACTCAAATAGTTCAAGCTCAACTAGGTTGTTATAGAATCAAATTTGAGTAGCTCGCAAATATTCTTGCTCATTCATACTCTATTTAATTTTTTAGGCATCCAGTTACACCATTTAGTCATTATGATAGGCTAGGAATTAGATCCCTCATGAAGTATATTCATTGAAAAAGCTAGAATCCAACTTCTCACTCAAGTCTATTATTCAAAATTCCATTCCTTGTCTCTTATAACGGAAAAACATGATTTTCCTGTCTCTTCTAATGGAAAAAGATGATCTTCCCCATATTCCTAGCTAGTAAGTCCACTTATTCGATTAGGGCTCTCTATCTTTTTCTCCCCTTCCATCTTCTTCTTCATGCGTGTTTCTCTCTCTTAGTCTCTTTATTTCCAAAGTGCACATCAAGTCAACCAAATTAAATATGGCATTCCTTGTCCATGTATTTTTTGGATGTAATGTCAGATATATTTCATTGATTTTTGGTATTATAAGGAGGGCAAAAGCCCACTGTACAAGGAAACAACACCACAAGAAACCTAAATTTTCGAGCTGGGCACCGAACAAAATAAAATGGTGTTTATATCGAAAACTTGGCAAAACCAACCAATGGGGCTATGGCCTATACAAACAAGAAAGGCTACTACTAGCAAAGAAACAAGAAAGTACAATTCGGGTAACATCCATTGCCAATCAAGTACCAAGGCCTAATCTCTTTTCATTCCTTTCTTTCCAAATATAATATATCACAGATCCAACAAGCAGCTTCCAAGACGATGCAAGTCTAATGCCAATTGTGTTGAAAAGGTAATAAATATCCACAGCTTGGGAAGGCTTCATAGAATTATTCAACCCCACTTCTTCCAATTTATGCCATACTTGATGGACAAAAGCACATTTGAGAAAAAGATGGCAATGTGTATCCTCCTCTTGATTACATAGACAGCAACTATTCTAAGAAGAGATACCCCAAAGCCTCAATTTGTAAAGTGATGTGAGCCTTTGATGTGCAACTAGCCATAGGGAAAAAAAGCAAATCTAGGGGCTAAATTTATTTGCCACACAATCGGGTACCATTGGACCCTATTCCCACGAGGACGGAGTGAACCATGAGCTTTCTTCACAGAAAAAGGTTTAGAAGGCTTATTCCTCCACACCAGGCTGTTTTCATGGTTAGTCTTAGGATTTATTGTTCCTTGCACACCTCCTCTTATCCTGTCCCATAATTCACCTTCTGGCCAATCCCAACCATTTTCATTTATGATCCAGCATAATTCCTTGTCCATTCTTAAAATATTATCGAACGGGATAATTGATCAAATTCGAAGAAATTGGATTTTAGCAATTGAATTTTTTGAAATTAGATTTCTAGAACGGAAAACAAACAGGGCCTAAGAATAGTCATGGATAATAAGAACATGACCTACTTTTTTGCCATTCCCCTGGCATAAATAACACCAATCTGTAGTGCTAAATCTTCTTCTCTTCTCTTGTTATTATTGCAATTTGAGGGCTCATTTAAAGCTGCACTTCATACACATACTTCAACACATGCATAGCTTCTTGAACAGGTGGAATTTTACAAACAGCTCTCTGAAGAAAAATCAATCACCGCCCATCAAGGAGCTTCTTGTAATGGAACATAGTAGAAAGAGGTCTTCACTTACATTCTTCCAATACGATTTTATTCTAACCTTCACCTACAACTCCACGTAAGTCAATGCCTCATATTGATGAAATAGCTGTACTCTTCCAACTTCTTCAATTTCTATTTGAAATATGGAGAGTGAGCCTTGGTACAATGTGTTATCTGCTTCTTTGGAGAGGCCATGCGTTTGAGGTGTGAAAACCACCTCTTCACAAAATGCAAGGGTAAGATTGTGCAAATTTGTGTTCTTCCTCTCTTGACTCCAGCACTAGTGGGGAGAATTTTGTTTACTGGATGAACCCTACTTCTATAAAAAGGTGGTGCTTTTTCAACCACATTGCCATCCTCAGCCTCTCTGTAATCTATGCTTGGTTATTGATTCTTTCAGATAAGTTGTCACTAGGGATTGAATGCTAGATGTATTGCCATAAGTATGGGCACCGTATCACTATGCTACATGGTTAAAATGAAACTCGATTGCCTCATCTCACTTTATTTAATGAGAAACATAATTTGAAGAAAATTTACCCAAAAAAAATAATTTGAAGAAAAATTCTCACTCTTCGCCGATCAACTTTAGATCTGCATAGTAAGATTTCCGAGTAGTTTAAAGGCTGTCCAGGAATCATCTCTGTCGTGTATTTCCCTAATCACCTTACAAACACAAGCTATTTTTCTCCATGGTAAACCTCTATATATTATTGAGGTAGTGCTTCATTTAAGATTTTCAAATTTCTAATAACCTTGATGTCAGAGGACAATGAAGTTACTTCCATTAACAAAAATGATTGATAATCTAATATTTGTTGTTTTTGTTGATTTCTGGTTTTTGGCATGCTTGACCTGATTGCTGTTCTGTTACCTGTTGGATTGGGATAAGTAACTTTCTATGTTTAACAGATTTTTATTTTGCTTGATTAATAACCTGAAGCAAGCAAAAGTAAGTGTGGGCTTCTATTATATTCTTCCTCCAGTAGCGTTTTGTACCTAGTAATGTGGAGTCTTTGGTGCTTGTGCTATTGGGTCCCCCAAACCAGCTGTGACCAAATGGAAATTGTATTTGCTGCATTCGTTTGCTGTGTGTGGAAAAGAAGAAATGAAGCTAGAGTTAACATCCCCTATGGACTCAATTGTACAAAAGTTCAGTGCTTCTGTAACTTCTGCACTTTCTAGTGTAGTTTCTTTGCTTATGGGTTCCTCTCTTTTGGCTTTGTGTAGAGGGTCCTTAGCTTTTTACATATATTTTGTCAATTCAATCTCTTACTCACTTGGAGGGGAAGCAAACATGAACTTGTCCGTAGCCCCATGGTCCTAGGTAGATTCACATTACTTAGTAGCACAGACAAAAAAAAAAAAAGAAAAGGAGAGAAAAGAAAGGAAAACCTACTTTCTCCTAAATAAGTTATATCAAATGATTAACAGCACCTATATTTGGTAGCTTAAACTTCTACACGAGTTAATTATGTTGTGAAATTTTACATGGTCAAAGCTTGGTCCTACATATTGATTGATCAATCCACTAGGACTAATGTGTCTGACCAACTGTTGGCCCCACCACTCTACTCATATTGGCTAGTTTCTTCTTGCTACTATTGGTACAGATTCTTGCCTCTTCACCTACCGATACCACTAGGGTTGTAAATAAGTCGAGTTAAAGTGATATATTGTTGAGTTTGAGCTTGATCGAGCTTGTAATTTTGAGCTGAAACTAAAAATCGAACTAGTACTCGATTAGCTTGAGTTCCATTCAATTAAGTTTGTTTAAACTTGATTTGTGTAGAAATTATCTTCTTTTTTTTTATTTTTTTTTCCTTTCAAATAAATGTAATATCAACATTTACGCCCTATTTATTTCAAGAATAATATTTTTTGGAAAACATTTACTTCATTTTCCTTTGTTTGTTATGTTGAAAAGAGATCTTTTAAGTAGAAAACATTTTTTAAATCCTACTCTTTTATAGGAAAATGACTTACTCTTTTCAAAACGGAATGTCATTTTGTTGTTTTCCGGATGAACTGTTACAAGAGTTCTAACTCTAATAAAATGATGTCTATTATTACTATTTATTTTTTTTTATAATTAACCTTTAGATTATATTTTAAACATAAAAAATTGTAATTGGCAAACAAAATTAAAAACTCTTTAAAAGTTATGAAATTTAACTAACGAGGTTGTAATAATATGTATTATAAAGTTATTTTTATTATACTTTTAAATAAAATGTTTGAAACAAAGTATTTATAATAACATATAATATTAATTTATTTCAATAAAATTATGAGTTATATAATATTTGTAAGTTAAACATTAGAAATTTTTTTTTAACATATTTTTATATATACAACCAAACACATGAAAGCATACCATTTTCAGGAAAATATTTTAGGTTAACATGTAGTTTTCCTTAAAACAAATGGAGTCTTAAACTTAATTCAAAACTTGACCGACATTTGAATTTGACTTGAGCTCAATTTGGTTAGCAGGCTAGTTGAGTTAAATATTATAAAGCTTAAACTTGACTCAATAAGCTATTTGAGTAGCTTAAGCTTTAGCAAGTTGAAAGGCTAGGCTATAAGTAGAAGGCATTTTATTTTCACATGGCAGCCTATTTGAGTAGTGCATTAGATCTTTTAGAAATGTACCTGAGGCTTTTGCTCCACAGAAGGCAGCCCTTCATTGACAGGCTTGATTCTTAGGTATATGGGGATCTCCTACATGGCATGGGTAAATCCTAAGAAAATAGCGAAAAGAGCTTTCCTTTACAATAATATTGTAGAAAATCACAGAACGCTTCGCATTGGCTAGCTTGCTTGGCCGCACACATATAGATTCAAATAGCCCATTCAAGTCGATTCCGTGGGTTGGATTACTTCTTGCGATGATTCCAAAATGGCAAGCTTCACAAGGAAATATCGTATAATGACGATAAACGACCAAGTCCTCACTTAAAAGTGCAATCGAGCAAACAGTTTTTTTATGTACTACGTACGATCAATCAAGCCTACCGCTGATTACGCGGCCTTTTCACTTTTCACTTTGTTGAGATTGGCTTGGTGTTCAGTATAACGCACCCCATCAAAGTCTCAAAATTGAGTTTTTGTTGAGCCAAATTGTTAGGGATGCATTTGTTGAGAAAACTTATACACGGAGGGACAACCAAGGGGCAACCACAGCGCAGGGAGGAGCTCCACAAGTGTAGGACGTCACTACCGTGCAAGGAGAAGACCGAGATTGATGAGGAGATAATTTAGGCAGATTCTATGTGGGATCAAGTCTATCTTAGACATTTAAGTATTTATTTATAAATTAAGATTGAGGAGATTGTTTCCTACTATTGTATCTCTAGATTAGGGAAGTCCTTGTCCATTAGAATAAGAATCTATTATAGTATAGCTAAACTAGAAAAGAACAGGAGTATGTATTGAGAATTGAGCAGAGGAATGAATAAGCAATATTTTCTCCAAATTATTTGAGATCGGATTCTCTCTCTAATCGAGGTCCCAGGTCTTCAGATCCCTATAACGATCTGAGTCCATTTCCGTTCAGTCCACCATAGGGAGATCAAGGAACAGCAACAAGGGAAGGCTTTCCCGTTTAGACTTTGACTTTCCGGTGAATCGTCCGGTGACTAGAGCTTGGGCAAGGGATCCTAACACAAATGTTTGTGAGTAGGCTTGACTTACTTATACCCCTAAGTTATCGCCACTACTATTGCCAGTAAGTAATAGGCCTATTATTGTTAAATTCATGAGCCCAACCGCAGACCAATGTGCTTCAAGATCTCGCTCAAGTGTTACCTTAAATTTATTGGTATTGTGACCTTCTCTTGAGAAACTAGGCTTAAAGTGGGCTGGAGGCTTGGGTGAGAGCTCCAATCTCATGAAAGTAATTGAGAATGCATAAAGTGATTTTTTTGCTTGTTTATACCACTTCTCAAAGGATAGAATTCATAGTTTCCTGGAATACTTTATTCTTTACAGGAATAAACTAGCATGATTTCTCTATTTTTTTTGGTGAAGTTTAGGCTTGTCTTGGCAGAGGAATCTATGACAGCTAACTACTACTAAGTTATTGCTATTTCTGCTAACAACATTTGAATCTATTCATTCCTATAGTTTGAGGCAGAATGTATATTTTACACACCTTTAGGAGGTTAGGAGGTGCTTATAATATGTTTGATGTCTTCATAATTGGGAGAGATGATAGTTCACATATCAACAAAATGCTTATTTGCCGTCTGTTTTTCTATGCATATTTTACACAGCGTTAGGAGGTGCTTATAATATGTTTGACAATTCATAATTGGGAGAGCTGATAGTTCATATATCAACATAATGCTTATTTGCTGTCTGTTTTCCTTTAGTTTCGACGTGGTATTAGAGTGAAAGATCTAGAATAAAGGTCTTGCATCTTCATTTCTTACTCATTCAAAAGTTCCATGTCACCTATATTTACTAGTTTAAGCTTTGGTTGAGTTGGTCGTTTTATTAAATTTAACAGTTTGGAGTTATTTACATAATGGCATAACCCTAATCTTCTTTGAAGTTATATCAATGATGTATAACAGAATGGCTTCATGTGTAGTGTGTTCTGCTTCTTCTATGCTGTGTGCAAAACTGATTGTTTTTCACATGTGGTGTGTGGTTTTTGTCAGATTTAGAGAGTGAATACTTTAGAGCCACAAGCATATAGTTGATTGGACCTTGTGTATTACTTGTATGGTTTTTGTCGGATTTAGAGAGTGAATACTTTAGAGCCACACACATACAGTTGGTTGGACCTTGTGTATTACTTGTATGCTATGATTTTACCGGCCATGAGCTAACTTTATTATTATTTTACAGATTTGAAGTTACAGTAAGCACGGATTTTGGGCTAGGAGTTGAAAGGCATAGGCTCATTTATATTTGTCTCAAAATCCAGAGTGTTTTAATTGGTAATGTGTAGGATGTGTTCCCTGTTCTAGTTTATTTTTGGGACATTTACATTTCATTTGAGACTATTTTTTCGAGAATCATGTAAAACTATCAAGCGCGATAATGCTGAGGTGATTTCAGGTTGTTTGTTATGCACATATTGATAATGGTGATGCTCTATGTAAAAATTTTAGAACCATCACCACCAATATTAAGACAGCCATAATGATAATAATAAAAAGCCTCTTACGTTTGAGGTGCACATTGCTAACAGTGACTTGTGAGCCCATGGGAAGGAGTGTGGTTTCACCATTATGGCAGTCTCTTTGTAACACTTTTGACATACCGAATGCAATATGATTGATCAGAAAGGATATTAATTTTGTCTGTCTATGTGGTAGTGAGCTGTATTTTGCCATTTACTTTGTATTTACTCGACACTGCAGTAGCATTCTATATGCCTATGCCAGACAGTAAAATTTTTGTGCAACTAATATACCTTGACTTAATATCGATATGTTATGCACGGTTGCTTCATTGCCATGTTGCCTTGCATTTGTGAGCTCGCTACCTGATAGAACTCAGATACAGCCAATCAAAGAATCTCTAAATTCAAACGAAAATTAGGGTACACAGCAGTTGACAAAGGAACTCACCTGAGCAAATTGCTCAGATTCCAAATGCTTCCCAAGAACTGATTTGAGGGAAAATATCTGCTGCTCTTTTAACTAACTTCACGTTATTTGTATCCCCCACTCCATAAAAGCTTCTAACGAACTTTATTCTCACTAAGCAGTGCCACTTGAGCATGTAAGACTTATTTTAGGCATGTAACATCAATATTCGTGCCTTTGTATTACACTTATTTATTTACAATTATACGGCAAATACTGCTTGGCCTCAATTAATAGTAGTATTATTAGCTTTAAGCCTCCTAGAACAAACTTGTTTAAGATAAGTGTAGTTGTATAAATACCACCCCTCTTGAAGGGTGTCCCTATCCTCAAGGACGAAAGAGGGAAATTGAAGTTTAAAGGAAGCAGCATCCATTCAAAAGCATCATCCACTAACTCTCCTTGTCACTGAACCAACGATTGAGGTACATCCTTCTCATCCCTTGGACAAAAATGACCCAAAATGCACAAAGGAGGAAGATCAAGAGCAATCACAGAACCAACATATTTCTTTAACAAAGAAACATGGAGCACTGGTTGTAATCGGTACTCATTAGGTCAGTTCAACCGATAAGCAATGACATTAATTGTCTCCACTATTTGAAATGGCCCATAAAACCTTGGTTCCAACTTAGAAGTATTCTTCAACTTGAACTTAGAATTAAGGGTAGGTTGAAGATGAAGAAACACCCATTCGCCCACATCAAAGGAAATATCCTAACAATGTTTGTTAGCTTGATGATAATTGCACAACTAAGTAGCCTCTAAGTGTTGCTTCGACAAAGCTAAAGTTTCATCGCACTCCTTTAATTGACCTACTAAAGATTGATCCCCAATTTCACAAGGAATATAAGTAGGAAATGCAAAAGAGGTTGGTCATAAACTATTGTAAGTGGAGTTAAACCAGCAGAAGAATGATAAGATGTATTGTTGGAGTATTCTGCCCATAGCAACCAATCAACCCATGATTTGGGTTGCTTAAAAGAAAAGCAACATAAATAACAATCTAAACAATGATTCAACACCCTAGTTTGCCCATCTATCTCTAGGTGATAAACGGTATTATAATGAAGTTGAGTACATTGTGCTTTAAAGAATTCCTTCCAAAAATGGTTTATGAAGAGAGGGTCTTTATCACCCACAATTGTCCTTGGATACCCTGAGGTCACACTATCTCCTTTACAAACAAATTAGCGACCAACTTAGCAAAATAAGGATGTTTTAATAACCAAAAGTGCCCATATTTTGACAAACGATGTACCATAACCAAGATAACACCAAATCCCTTAGATCAAGGCATACTCGTAATAAAATCCATAGATGAATCTTCCCATATGGCATAAGGAATAGGAAGTGAGTGCAATAAACTAGCAAGAACCAATGTTTGTAACTTATTATGTTGACAAATGGTGCATGCAGCAACAAAAGAAGCAAGATTCTTGTGTATACCCACTAAAAAAAGTTTGAAGCTAAGCTCCTCTTACATGTTCTTAAAAATTCAGCATGGCCCTCAACAAGTGTAGAGTAAAATTCAAATAGCTAGACCCAACGAGACAAAGCAAGAATAACCAATTTGCCATACCGATACAAGGCATCATTCTCTAAATGATAACCCTTATCTACATATTTCCCTTCCTTGAGCAACTGTATTTTAGCTACTAAAGTAGGATCTCGCAACACATTAACTTAGATCTCCTCCAAATCAAACGAAATAGGCCTAGAAATTCCACCTAAGTCCAAATCTTCTTGTACATGTGACAAAGAATCGGCAGTGGAATTCTCACTACCAGATTTATATTCTATCCAAGTAACTTAGATAACCATCTTTGCTAGTCAGGAGTAGTAATACACTAACAAAGAAAGTTCTTTAAACTTTTTTGGTCAATGTGAACAACGAATTTTCGCCACAACAAATATGGATGCCTGTGTTGCATTGCTAACACCAAAGCCATCAATTCCTTCTTATAAGTTGATTTAGCCAAATTCTTACCACTCAAAGCTATGCTAAATTAAGCAATAGGCTTATTATTTTTGCATGAGAATCGCCCTAAGCCTCTTTCAAATGCATGACATTTAATTAGAAAAGATTGAGTAAAATTAGGCTTGGCCAAGACTAATGTAGTCACCAAAGTTTACTGTAAAGTTTGAAAGGCTTGCAAAGCATCCTTGGACTATTGAAATCCAACCTTCTTTAACAAATTAATTAAGGGTCTAGCAATCTTGCCATAACTTTTTATGAACTTGCAAAAATATCCTAACAACCTAAGAAAATCACATACGACTTTTTGAGAGGCTAGAATGGGACAATTTAACATACTTTTCATCTTATTTGGATCCATACTCACACCTACATAAGAAATAATATGTCCTAAGTATTTTAATGACGCCACACCAAAAGAACATTTCTTCTTGTTGACTTTAAAATGCTAAGATTGTAGTAACAACACCACCACCCACAAATGCTCCAATGCAACTTTAAATCTGCACTATACACTAAAATATCATCAAAAAACACAAGTACAAATTTCCATAGATATAGTTCAAACAAATTATTCATAGTGGTTTGAAATGTTGCTAGTGCATTTATAAAGCTAAAAGGCATTACTAAAAACTCATGATGGTCATGACGTGTTCTAAAAGTAGTTTTTGGATTATCATCCTTAAACACCCTAATTTGATAATGTAAACACCCCATTTTTGCCCTAGGAGTCAATAATTTTTAATAATAATCAATTTTCAATTTTTCCAAATTTTCCATTTTTTTCCTAATTTAGCATAAAATAATAAAAATGTTTAAAAAATAAAAATAAATAGGAAAACACTTCAATTTTGAAAAAATGATTTCGGAAATAGCAATAATGAATAATAAACAATTTTTACAAATTTTTGAAATTTCAAAAAATACAAAAAAATAGAAAAATCGCATTGCATATATGTAATTTGCGAAATAAATAAAATCGCGAAAGTGGGCTAGCCCAGCTGTTCCGGACCATGGTTAAGTGCGCGTGGGGGGGGAGGGGGGGGGGGCTCGGTCAGACGTTCGAATCGCGGGGGAAGCAGTTTCCGCGTTTTGCAATTTTTTCGACTTATCCAGGACACGTGGCAGCACCTGATTGGCTGGAAGAAATGCACCCGCCGGGCGGGTGATCGTCTCCTACCTCGAGCCCGAGATCGCCGGTGAAGAAAAAATTCGTATTTTGGCCGTTTTGATTCGATTTTTTTGCACAAATCCAACATATCTTCAACAAAAATAAGATAAACATTATCTAATTAAAATCAAATTGCAACAAATTGTTGGATGGGCACGAATCGGAGTTGGTTTTTCAATCGAAAATCCGATCAACTTCAATCGGAGGAAATCCGAGCTTATTCAGCTCGATTTCAAGCGCCTATAAATAGAGGAGGAGATGAGGAAGCAAGAACACAGATCAGAATTGCGAGAGAGAGAGAAAAGAGTGTAGATCGGAGGAAACCCAAAGTTGCGACCGCCGATCGGAGTTGAGCCACCGCAAGGAGACGTTTTGGGAGTAAACCACCGCCACCGTTGGATTCAGCACCCTCAAGAAGCTAGGATTCGACACTTCACCCGCCGCAAAGGACAGCCGGAACGCCGTGAACGAGCCAACCCCACCGCCGTGTCCGACCGATCCGACCCGACCCGACCGACCCGACCCGCGCACCGACCCGGATCCAGGTAAGTCGGATTTTCCGGATTTTTTTTCATTTTTATTTAATTAATTTTGTTTATTTATTTATTCCGAATTAATTAATTAATTGTTATTTAGTTATTTATTTATTTATTTATGTGTTATTTTTAATAAATAGGAAAATGTAGAAATTAGATTTTTCTAGAATTTAATAATGTAGAAAAATAAAAAAAAAATAATAAATAGATAAATAAAAAAATAAAAAATAAAGAAAAATAATAAAAATTAGGAAAATAAAATTTTAGATGTCAAATAGGATAGACAGTGAACAAAATTCCCAAAAAAATCACAAAAATCAACAAAAATTTACAAAAATCACAAAAATTCCCCAAAATCACGAAAATCAACAAAAATTCCCCAAAACCACAAAAATCCCAAAAAATTATCAGAAATCACAAAAATAAAATAATAAAAAAATCATAAAAAGATAAATAAATAAGTTTTAGCACTTAGAAAAATCATTTTCGTCAAATAAATCAAAATTGATGTTTTCCCTACAAAAATCATTTTCAAAATGAAATCAAGCTTAGGCTTAGAGTTTTAGGAAAAATCCAAAAAATGTTAAGAACATAAATCGAAAGAAATTTCAAAATTAAAATTCACCAATACACTAAAGATTTTCAAAAAAGCGAACTACGGCTTGTTTGATCCTGAGTAGCCGGTACGTAGGCACCCATCCGGGTCAACCCATAAAATAAATGAAAAATCCTTTTTCTGAAATAAATTCAAAGACATAACAAAAATTAACAGAAACACAATGAAACACATTTCTAAAGATGAACAATTTTAGGAGATTAGGTGGTAACCGTATAGGTTTTAATAGGTTAGCCTCCGGACTTAGAAATTCTAGTTTTCCCTTTTTCTCTTCTCACAAAAACGAGAAGAGGAAATAACGACGACTAGTAGTCCAAATTAAGACTAATCCACTCCTTTAGTCTTAATTCACTTTTTCCCAACAACAGTTGGGTGGCAACTCCAAAAATCAAACGAAATTCCTAACTCAAGTCGAGGATCTAGATTAGATGAGCATAGGGTTTAGTTTAGATCGGATTAGGAATGAGAATTCAAAAATTAGACTCGACAGATAATAATTTGCTCTTAAGCCAATTTTAGATAAAATTTAAGCATCATATAACTTATCCAAAAGTTCATCAATAATTGGTATTAGATAGTTATTTGGTATTAGCTCCATTAAGTGCACAATATTCCTTGACAATCCCCAAGAGCCATCTTTTTTCTTCATTAAAATTTTCGAACTCGATAATGGACTTAAACTTGGCTAAATAATTCTAGCCATTAACATCTCCTTAACCGGCCGTTTGATTTTTAGTTTTTTGTACTTGAACATAGTGATAAGGCCTTACATTTATAGGTCCCCTTCCTTTCTTAAGAGGAATTCGATGATCTATATCCAATTAGGAGGCAATAGTGTTGGTTCATCAAATATGGTAGGAAATTCAGCCAATAAAGACACTAACCAAAGATCCATGTTCTCCTTGTTCATCTCGGTTCTCATAGAATATAGTTGCCAAATCAAGCATCCCTACTCAAAATCTAATGTTTTACATATGGATTAGTAGAAACACCCATTCTATATAAAGAAAAATCACTTTGCTATATTTTTTCACCATTCTCTATAGGAATTTTCATTACCATTCTCTTCCAGTCAATTTTTACTTCTCCTAAAGTCTCCAACCATGCCATTCCCAATATAAGATCAACTCCCCCAAGCTTAAGAACATAACAAGTAATGGTAAACTCATAACCACAAAGGAATAAATTTAGATTAACACAAACACCACTAGATGCTACAGCATGACCATCACTCAATTTATGATGAAACTATGAAGTATTATCAATAGGTAATTGTAGATTTGCAACCGAACCATTTAATATGAAGTTATGGCTTGCACCACTATCAACTAAAATAAAAATGTTGTAAGATAATAAAGTACCTAGGAATTTAGAGTCTTTGGTGCATTTAATCCACTGATAGTCATTAATGATAGTTGAAACTCCTTACCACCAGCATCTCCACGCTCCCTTAGAAGCATGGTGTCCTCTACCCTTTCCACATCCACCCACTTCTAGTTTACAATTTCAAGTTCCTCTTCCAACACAAGAACACATAGTGTCTTATTCAAACATTTGTGGTTGATATCAAAAAGTTGATCATAGTGGAAATAAAGTCCTTTATCTCTAAACACAGCAATTTGGTAGAACACAAATGCAACCAATCAAAGAATCTCTAAATTCAAATAGAAATTAGGGTGCACAATAGTTCACAAAAGAACTCCCTTTAGCAACTTGCTTAAAATCCAAATACTTCTCCAAAATTGATTTAAGGAAAAATATCTACATCTCTTCTAACTAACTTCATGTTATTTATACCCCCCTACTCTGTAAAAGCTTCTAGCAAACTTTATTCCCACTAAGCATGCCACCTTAACATATAGGACTTATTTCTGGCACGCAAAATCAACACTCATGCCTTTTTATTTTACTTATTTATTTACAATTTTTATTACACTTATTTATTTACAATTGTGTAATAAACACTACTTAACCTCAGTTAATAGTGGTATTATTAGCTTTAGGTCTCCTAAAATAAACTTGTCTAAGAGGACCAACAACTTTACAGTAGTTCTTATTCATCTATATGATGTTTCAATCATCTTTTTACTTACACTTGACTTTTACAATGAGTGATTCAACATTGTATTGTGTTTCACTAGACCAACTTAATATAAGTATTGCTTGATCACCAGAAAAAAAAAAATACATAGTTGCTTGATTTGAAATGTACATTCAGATATAATTGCATATAGATATTATAACTACGTTTAAGTGGATTTTTCGAGTAGTATTTTTTAACTTGTCAATGGTGGAGAAGCCTTTAAGCTAGTATTACATTACAATTGCCCAATGTTGCATTAGGAATGCACATTTCGAGGTGACAACTATGTAACTCATTTTGGAATGAATTAACTCAAAATGTGTAAAACTACTCTACCATATGTTTGTCTAAACATTATTTACTACCCTACAAGAAATATACAAGGGATTCTATGGTCCAATTATTTAAAAAATGACAGGACCATGCTGTCACTAATCTTAACCATAGATCAAAAGGTGAGTTAATTTCAACCATTCATTTCTTTTTAAAATGAAAACCTATAACCTAGACAACAGGTAAATAGATAAAAAAAAATGAACTATGTAGTTACTAATCTTAACCATAGATGAATAGGTGAGTTAATTTCAACCATTTATTTCTTTTTAAAATGAAAACTTATAACTTAGACAATAGGTAAACATATAAAAAACAAAATAATTATAGAAAAATGTAAAAAAAAAAAGAACACAATTACAAAAAAAAAATGAAAAAAAAGAGAGGAATAATCTACTTCATTTACATTTTATGGAAGGAAAGTAAATGATAAGGCATTTTACTATTTGTCATAGTAAATAGAATAGACTACAATAAAAACACCACCTTTATTTCCTATCAATTGATACTTCCAACCAACTGATCCTTTAAGCAAGAAGTGTAGGTGTTTAGCCATATTTTCTTAGGTACAGTCATCGAAAAACTCCTCTTCTATCTTATCGTTTTTCTTTTGTGTTGTTATCTTGCCCTTCATATGTTTTTCATAGTTAGTGTTAAGGTTAGGGTTAAGGTTTTTTATTGACAACCATGTTGATTGGAATGCTATAAATAATTTTAGGGTTAAGGTTTTTTTATATGAAGTGTTGGTGTATTAAACAAAATGTTCAATAATGAGTATAGTTTTGATGATAGTTGACTTAAGGTTTGAATGATTAGATCGAATGTCTATTCAAACTTTCTATTAACAGTTCCATTTAGACAGTCAATAGTTTTACAAATGACTAAATTAACTTTTGAATTGGTTGAAGCTATTATTGATGATTTTTTAGCATTTATCGACTAATTGTTTGTTTAAAATAGTAACTGTCGACAATATATTTGCGGTCTATCAATAGGTAAATACCTCGACAACACTTATTATTGGAATTATCGACAAGTTATGGACCTAATTGTGTTAAAACAACTTAAAGTTGTCAATGGTTTTATAGTCCATGTCGATAGTTACAAACTGAGCTAGTCTAATTTATGAAGCTTGTTTATTCTATTGACAACATATTGTAGATTTGTCAATAAGTAATCCTTAAGGCCTTTGATTTTGTATGTTTATATATATATATATGATGCTTCCCAAACAGGGAAAGGGAAAGGAGAAGTAAGTCCCTTGTAAGGGACTTACAAATGTCCGGTCGTGGCTTGCTGCTACGGCTCCCAAAACCAATGCACCTCTGGTGATCAAAGAATGTGATGAGGAATCAACTGCCTCATCTAAACCAATGACCAAACAACCCAAAGAGGGAAATGTGAGTTTAAACACTGAGGGTTTAAACACTAATATAGTAATAACGCCTGAACTTATTAAGGCTATTACCAATGCTTTAGGTTCAAGGTCTCCTATAAAAGACCATAAAAAGATGATTAAAAACTCATCTACTAATGTTCATGTTACCGAGGTGGCGTCTTCTTCGAAGGCATTAGTCCCTCAAAATGTTTCCCAAAAATGGTATGTAAAGGATATTTTCAAGTATGTCTTCTCCGTAGAGAAATGGATGCATGAAAAGGATCATTTCGATTTTGCCAGGAAAATATTTCCTGAAAATGTTTTTTATATCCCGTATGATTCATTAAAAAACATGAATTATTACAAGAAAATTCTGATTGATAAAGATTCTGTGTCAATCAAACATTTCCAAAACAATGGAGTAATTTCTTACTCAACTGCCAGAATCCACAAGGTCATCAACCTGTGTGATTGGCCTGGTAAACCTTTTAAGAGCCATAAGCTCAGCTTTAATCCGCTGGGACCTTTAGAACCTCACCTAGCTTCTTATAATTATTTTGATTATAAGCAAGCTTGGTTCAATGTTTTCCTCCAAATGAATCAGAAAAGGTCACACACATGGTTGATCTTTTTTTATAAATGTTCTTCAAAAAATCTTCCCAATTGGTTTGCACACTGGTGGGATGAATATGGGGCAATAGAAGAAATTGTCCATGAAAATTCCAGAAAAGGATATTATCTTTTTCTGAAAATGTATGAGCCTAATGCTCATGAATATATGTTCAGCAAGACCATGTTATACTATATGCACATAGGTATATCATGGGTAATGACGTGGTTCTTCGGTTACAAGCTTGACCGATGTACCCAGACACCAGTCCTTTCTAGGAGATTCAAGGTCAAGCGGTGGGACGGTTTCAAAATGTGGGATAAGGTGACCGAGTCAACAATCGACAAATAGCTGACAAAGCAGAAGAGCCTTGCCCAAGGAGGTACGTAAACCCCTTTTCTCCATGATCGGGGTTTCCTAATGTCTAATATAGCCAAGACTCAGAATTCAGAAGAAATGAAGAAAAATCTAGAAATTGCTCTAGCACAATTGAAGAAGTTTGAAGATGAGATGCGGACTAATGAAGAGACCTCTTCCACTTCTACATCAACAGGACTATAAAGCAATGAGGATGACTGCTACAGCATCAATTTAGGAAGTCCGTAGGGTTAAATGTAAGTGTTTTGTTACACTTGTAACAAAGCACGTAGAATGTAGTACAGTATTAGATACTGTACTAGTTTTTATATTTACTCCGTATTTATACAGATTAATGTTGTATGAATATTCCTCCGTCATCTACGGAATAATGTCCTATGGGATCATCCCCAAAGCCTGAATGAACAAACCATCATTTACGGTTTGGAAGACAGGTGGAACTTTTCCAGCGAAAAAATTCTCTGGGAATTACTGTTGAAACAGTAATATTCCCGACAAAGTACTGTGCACTACAGTAAAAAGCACTTTTACTATAGAAACAATAAAACCACTAAGTTTATAAAAGAAAGAGGCCATCTCATTCTGAAGGCATCGATCTTTGAACACAGACTTAAATCCTCTGACAACTTAAACACTTAATCTTCCTTTCTTCTCCATCTAACCTCTCCTCTACCTCCGGCCACCGACCTTCGGCCACTTCTTCCACACACTCTTATCCTCTCTCCCAAACACTAATAGGTGTCTTCCTTTATGGTTGATGAACCATAGGCCCTAAGTACGCAGACATACTTAGGTATATCTTTCCTCCTTTCTTCTCTAACCTTCACTTACTCTTCTTCTATCCTTTCTATCTCTCCATCTCTTTTGTACATACTTCCTTACCCCCTATTTCTTCTTTAATGTATTGTTTGTTTCTGTCTACAAACTAATGTTGTAATGTTCCTTATTTTTAAGGATTAATGAAGTAAATATTTGTTTATTTACTTGTTTAAAAGAACAACACCCCGCTAGCCTTGGCTTTGCCACCTGTGGTGGTTAAGTTCTTTTGCAATTTATTTATTGCAGTTTATATTTCCTCTCCTCGGCAGGTTCTACCGCCTTTAGAGAGTTGTTTATATTTACTACTTAATTGGTGTTAATTATATCTAAAGTATATCGGCTGGAAACAAGTCACTGCGGGCTACTGACGCTAAGGATATACCCCTGGCTGGTATATCGTGTGACTTGAAAGACAACATCACGTATTTAGATATATTTAATTTTTTCCGCAATGCTTTTACTCTGATCTATGGCATGTTCTTAACTGTTTATTTTATTTTATTTTAATTTAATCTCTTACACTAGCTATTGACTAGTTAGTTAAGTTAGGTAGCCATAAACCTTAGTCTTAGCAACTGGTACCACTCTTCCGAGAGTGCCCCTTAGTCGATCTTGCTTGCTCTTTGGTATCAGAGCCAAGGGGAGAGTATATAGTTAGATTTGAATAATTTTATTTTAAGATCTGAACATTGATCTTAAAATAAAATTATTCAAACCTAACTATGGTTTTGGGAGCCGTAGCAGCAAGCCACGACCAAACATTTGTAAGTCCCTTACGGGGGACTTCTTTCTCCTTTCCCTTTTCCTGTTTGGGAGGCATCTCCTTGTAGGAATTCACGGGTTAGGAAGTCAGGAAGAGAATTGGATGTTCCTTTAATATGTTGAATATCAAAATCAAAACAAGATAAAATAGCTTGCCATCCGGCAAAAATCTGTTTTGAAGCTAAATTGTGAACATCTTTCTCTAAAATATTTTTTGCTGCAGAGCAGTCAATTCTTAAAAGAAATTTTTTATTTAACAAATCTCCTTGAAATTTGGAAATCGTTAAAACAATAGCCAAAATTTCTTTTTTAATTGTTGAATAATTAAATTTGACATTGGTTCCAGTGTTTAGACACATACTGGACAATATTTTCATTGCCATTACTGGATTTTTGTTTTAGGATTTCACCAAATCCTATGTCAGATGCATCAATCTCTACAATCTTAGGTAGGGATGGATCTGCTAAATGGATGCAAGGGATTTCCTTAATCGTTTGCTTGATTTGCCTGACAATTTCTGTATGTTCGTCAGACCATTCGAGTGGATTCTTTTTAAGCCTATTATGCAAAGGCTTGCATAGAACATTGAGATTCCTAAAGAAATCTGCTACATAATTTAAGCTTCCTAAGAATCGCTGGAGTTGTGTTTTATCCAGAATTCTATCAGGGAACTTAGAAGCAAATTCTATGGATCTCTTAATTGGGGTAATTGTTCCATTATGAATATCAAATCCTAAGAATTTAATCCGGGTTTGGAATAAGGATATCTTAGAAGGTGATATTACTAAACCATTGTGTCTGACTTTCCAAATGAAAGTCTTGATGTGTCTAAGATGCTGATCTATATCCGAAGAGAAGATCAATACATCATCTATGTAGACAATTACGAAATCTAAATCGCTAAAGATTTCGTTCATTATCCTTTGAAATTCAGAGGGTGCATTTTTTAATCCAAAAGGCATGACATTCCATTCGTATTATCCAAAAGGGACAATGAATGCCGTTTTGTATCTATAAGATTCTTTAATCTGAATTTGCCAAAATCCAGATTTCATATCGAACTTGGAGAATACTTTGGCATTGTGTATTCTATCAAGCAAGTCTTTCTTATTAGGTATGGGATACCTAATCCACTTAAGAACATTGTTAAGAGGTTTGTAGTTGATTACTAGTCTTGGTACACCTCTTTCAATTTCTGCATTTTTGTTATCGTAAAAAGCAGAGTAGCTCTAAGGTGACTTGGATTTGCGAATAAGCTTTTTAGCTAACAAGTCATTGATTTCTTTCTTACAGCGTTCAAGAACACTGCTATTCATTTGCGAAGGTCTTGCCTTCGTAGGAATGTTTTTCTCATCGAAATTACCTTCGTAAGGTAATCCGATTGAGTGGGATTTCCTATCCCAGAAAGCATTAGGTAAAGTGGAACAGATGGTGTTTCTGATCTCACTTTCTAATTTAGAAATCCTTTCCTTAGTAGGATTTCTTTTGATTTGGTCTTCGATTCTGTGAAGTTCCAAATCGTCATTTAAGAAGGATAGATGGTCCTCCTTGGCTTTAATCAAACAATTTAACTTAGAAACTGAGTTCTGTTTGAGCATATCAATCATTTTGGTTTTTGGTTTTGAAACAAAGATAAAACAGATAACTTGTTCGTAGTAATTTGTTTCAATCCCATCATTGGTAACTTGGAAAGGTTGGATTAAGTTGATAAAGGGTGTTCCTAAGATGACATTCTGCTTCAAATTTTTAACTAAGATGAAGCTGGTATTATAGGAAACATTATCTTTAACAACTTCTGCATTGGGTAATTTAAAACTAATGTTTAATTTGTTATCGGAAGCAGAGCTTAGAGATTGAGTTGTTTTTTCAAAATATTTTGTGTGAATTAATCCCTCTCTTATGCAATTTAAATCTGCACCAGTATCAAATAGAGCAGTAGTTTCTAAGATAAATTCTTCATTTATTTTAATGGTAATTGGAATTACCCATTTTCTAGTAGTGACCTCTACTAGTTGCATTAAGTATTCTGGGTTGACCTCTTTCCCAGATACTTCATTGGTAGAAGAACTTCCATATTCAGCTTCTTCATCTAAATACTTCGTTCTGGACATTTTGAATTCAAAGAATTGTTGTTGCAACTCTTGTTGCATCAATTTTAATTCCTTGATTTCTTCTTTTTGGGAATTGATTTCCCTTTGCAGATCACTAAGCGTTACTGGCTTAGGACCTTTGGATTTGCCTCGGTTAAGGACTTCATTAAGATTATAGGTCAAATTGTTAGAAATTGAGGAAGTAGGTTTGGTTCCTTCGATCCATCTCAATTTCTGGGAATCAGACATTAAATCTAATTTAAGGAGAAATTCTTCTTCTTCCTTAGTTAGGACATTGATTGAATCTTCCTCTGAGGATGATTCAAGATCATTACATTGGAGTCCTTCCTCTCCTGACGAAGAAGGTTCTGAAGAAGAATAACCTTCGAATATCCCGAAGATTTCTTCTAGGTGATGTTTGTCTAGATCGAGAGAATTGAGTTTTTTCCCGATCTTACATTTGTCAGCTGTGTGGCCAAATTTCTTACACATATAACACCTAATTGACTTAAAAGGTTTTTTCTTTTTAGAATTTTTCATTGTCATCAGATTGTTTTTGGAATTTTTTAGAAATTTTCTTCTTTTTATCTTTCTTTTTAGAAGATTTTTTCTTAATTCTCCTTTTACAATCTGTACATTTAGAATTATCAAAGATAAAGGATGGATCATACTGTTGACAGAATTCTCCAAGGCTTTGCCTTTTCATTTCTTTTTCTTTCTTTAATTGTTTTTGCAACCTAATTGTGTTGCATATTTGAGTTCCTATCTTATAGACATAAGATGTTAACTCTCCATAAGAAAGATTATTGTAAGGAATTTCACCATTGAATTCCTCACGAATTTTGGTTCTAACTTGTTCACCTATAAGGTTTGGTAAACCAGCTAGAAATTTTTCTTTCCAAAAAGGTTGATTGCAATCATCTCGCATTAAAACCTTTTGGAGGAATATGTCTTTATATTGGCGGAATTCACCTAAAGACTTGCATTTCATATTTGATAGAAGATCCAAATTCTTATCCCGAATGTGAGAAGGATCTCTTATGAAATATTGACTAATACATAACATTAATGTATTAACAACATCTTGAATTGGTTCATTTTGATCATTAAGTATTTTAACTCCAAATTCATTTTTCTTAACTGAAGTTAAAATATTCATTTGCTATTCTTCAATGAGATAGTTATCCCACCATCCTTTTAATTGTCCAGTAAATCCAAAAATTAAAAGTACAGCAATTTGGAAATCAGATATGCCCTGAATACTTCTGTTAGTATTTGCGAACATGATCATCTGATTCAAAACATTAAGAATCATTTGTTCTGAGGTTCTATCTATGTTCTATTTATAGGTGGTTCCTGCAGAATACTTGTTTTGGTAATTACTTGGTTTTTCCTTGAACATAATATCAGGAGGTGATGCTCTCTGATAATACAATTTTTGAGGTTCTTTCCAAGTAATCTTATTAACTTTTAAACTATTAGAATTATCAAGACTTAAGTCATTTGATAAATCATCTAGATTAGAATCATTGTTTGCACTTAAAACATTAATTTTCTCTGATGGAGTATCTTCAATAATTAGATTCCTGAATTTAGGAGTATCTAATTTCAAAGATTCCACCGATTCCATTTTCATTTTTCCTTTTAATGATTTCTTCCTATCTTGTATTGCTTGAAGAAATTCATTACTAGGATTTATCATTTCGAAAGGCTTGAAAAGCGGTTTCTTTTCAATCTTGACATTATTACTGACCTGAGGTTTACTAACTACATCTTCAATTCTGTCAAGTTGTTGACCTATTGTGTGAAGATTTTTATTAGTAAAATTATTTTGGTCAATAATTTTCTTAATACCAGTTCCTTCAGATTCATTTGCAATTTTAAAGGGAGCTAGTTTAATTTTGGTTTCTCTGTGAGAATACCAAATATTGCTAAGTAGCGGATGAGTGGATTCAACCACGTTGCCATCACTTAGTCTCCATTAAACAGTTTTATTAACTGTATTAATTATTTTAGGTTTCAAATAGTATTCTTCTAAACAATCGAAGAATAAAATCTGAGAACCAATTTCTTCCATAAAATTATAATATTCATTTTTTATTTGTATTTTAAACTTATCAAAAGTTTTAAAATACCATTTTCTTTTCTTCTCATTTTTGGAAGAATTGTAATCATTGTTTAGAAATAACCTATCTGGTTCGAAGGGTTTTTCTATGACATTAAGTTCAGAGTCTCCTAATTCTGAAGCAGTTAGTTCTTCCCATTCTGGACTGTTTTGGTAAATTGGTTGAGTTAATCCCGAAGGTTTATTAACTAAACCGAAAATTGTAGGATTAGTCTTCCTGAGACTAACCTGGACATTTTTTAGTTTATCAATTTTGGGCAGATCTACTGACCTTCTTGATGATCCTAAGGACATTGAACTTCTAGGATTCTCGAAAGATCTCCTAGAGAATTGAAGTGTAACCTTACCATTTGGATGTTGAACTACATTAGATGGTTCGGCATCATTGAATGATTTCTAGGGAATATGGTTTTCTATTTCCCAATGATCAGGCAGACTGACCTGATCCCATTTGATTATCCTAGGGATATTCACATTAGATCTAGTTAGATCTGTTTGAATCAAAAGCGTTTGACCCTTTTTGTCAATTTTGTACGCTTTTGATCCAAAGGCTGTTTTCATTAGTTTGAAATAGATTCGATAGATGACTGCCATAGGCAGAGCACCTTGAATCATTTTGTAATTGTGGGTTTTAATTTGAAGGACTAGGGATTTTATTATGGTTTGATCCCTAAGACCTAGAGTGACATTTAGATGACATTCAAACCGGATTGGTCCCGTGTTAAGACTGGTTTCAATCGATGCGTGGATCGATCGTTCATATTCTAGTTCTCTGGCATCCCTAAGGACCATTAGGACTGAGGTATCTAATCCTAGTTTTGTAAGAGGTTTAGCTCCTATTTGGATTAGTCCTATGTGCATGTAATTCCATTCTTGTCCATATTTGTGAATGGAACTACGGTTCAAGAGTTCAATTGTTGTCAATCTATCAGAGACGGGTATGTCTCTCTCTTCCGTGGATATGACATAGTCATTTTTGCCAAAGATTTTCCATTTGGCAATTTGGTAAATTTGGTCATAGGATAATTTGGGAATTTTCCAATTTTCTATGGTATCATTGAAGTCTTTTATTCTAATTTCATCTCTATTGTTTATATCTAGACCCTCAAGTTCCTCTTCTGGAACCGAGCTAGAGGACGACATAGTTCTGCTAAATAAATTCATTTTAAGTTTAAACACTTATTTTATCTTCTTCATAAGTAATTTCTGTAGGAATACATGGGCTTTTTAACACTTGAGGTTCGACTCCGAAACACTGCGCTACCCTTTTCTCAACAGCGGGCTTTACGCGACTTACACGTCAGTACTGACTACTACTCAAGCTTATATCACCCTACACACAGTTATCTCCCCACTGATACTACAGATGTTGAAGTTTTCCACATAGGAAGATCAATGTTCAGATCTTAAAATAAAATTATTCAAACCTAACTATTTATATATATATATATAAATAAGGAGGAGTGTAGAAAGAAAAATCTAGACGAAGGGACAAGTTGTCTCGTGGTATGCCTTGAAAAACCCTTTATATGAAATAGTACAACATTTTCAATACAAGTCATTGCTTGGGTTAAATCAATAGATGTAGATTGTTTCTTTTAATAAGTTGTTGTCAATTATGTTATTCTTCTAGATGCATAAGAGAATGGTGGAAAAGTGGCACACTCTATTGGAAGAGGAAAAGAAGCAATAAGCTTGAATGCTCTAGCCCACTAAGATAGCACAAGAGATGTAGTTATAGGGAATTGTAGGAGAATACATTGGTGATTTACTACTGGGCAATGGTGTATAGGTTAAATATGTAGTCAAAAGTGTAATTGAGGAGATTTTGGTTAAAATGTTTCCAATGTATTGGTGAACAACCCCTCTGTACATTGACTTAAATTTTTGTGCAGCAATGTATACAATTATTGTTGTCTTTTTGGCCATTAAATCTTCTACTCTTGGTTATTTTGTTTGTACTATTGTATGTAACAATCAAAGCATAGTGATTGGTTGATGAGAACATGCATGCAACATTGCAAATATTATTGGCTATTGACAACATGTCACCTGCCCAAACTGTCAACAGTTAAGTATGGAAACTATTTAATCACTGGTGATAGCTAGTATAAAACAACACATATTTTTCCTATTTCAAAATTGTCCACGGTATACATAGACTATCAACAGTCATTCTAGGACAAGTGCAGGCTGTTGACAATGACACTAAATTGTTGATAACTTTGGACACTCGAACAATAACACCTAGCCTAACACAGTAATGTTTAGCTAAAAGCAATAAAGGTCAGCCATGTACAATAAAATTATCCAAAAACAATAAATTAATAACCAAATCCAGTAAATCCTACCACTACCCAGTAATTCATGGATTTACATGTGTGGGGCATAAGTGCAGGCTCTCAACAGTTACATTAAACTGTTGATAGCTTTGAATTCTTGAGCAATAACTCCTAGCCTTGCACAATAAAGCTATGCCAAAAGCAATAAAGGCTAGCCATGTACAGTAAAATCATCCCAAAATAGTAAATTAACAACTAAATCTAGTAAATCTTACCACTACTCAGTAATTCATGGATTTACATGTGTGGGGCACAATTCTAAACTGTCAACAACATTGTACACTCAAATAGCAATGTTTAGTCTTGCATGGTAAAGTTTAGCCCAAAGTAGTAAAGACTAGCCATGCATAGTAAATTTAGTCCTAAATAGTAAATTAAGAGCTAAATCTAGTAAATTGTATCACTAGTTAGTAATTCATGGATTTACACGTGTGGGGCATAATTTTAAATTGTCGATAGTAACACCAAACTATCGATAGCTTTGAAAACATTAACAATATTGGCTAGCCTTACATAATAAAGTTATATCGAAAAAAAATAAAGACAAGTATATACAAAAAATTTAGCTCAAAATAAAAAATTAATAGTCTTATCTTGAAGACCTAAGTGAAGGCTGTGTTAACAGTAGGCTAAAATTGTCGACAACTTTGACATGCTTAATTGAATACTATCGACAATTATGTGATCAACCGTTGACAGTAATGGCAAATACTATTGATAGTTACCTAAAATGTTGTAAGATTGCACGCCCCAGCTATTCATTCAGCTCTGTCCATATTCCTTGACAATTACAGGAGTACTTTATCAATGGTAAAAACATTAAAAAAACCAGCATTAGGCATGATCCATTCAAAAATACAATTGCCATAAACCAATACATAGTCATGTTTGATAGCTAAAAAACATTAAACCATGTAAATGGTAACATCATACTCTATCGACAGTACATAAAACAACTAATATGAATTCTTTATAGCTATCGAAAGTATAGGATATGCTGTCGATAGCAATTCCATCATAGACAATCCATCCACATCATTGCATAGTAAATAACAGCTGATTACGATAAAAAGCAATCTTATACAGTATTTACATCTTCGCATAGTGAATCTCAATTTATTACAGTAAAAAAAAAAAAATGTGCATTATAACTTAACAGTGTGATAGTTATAACATTATATTCATAAGATTGTCTATATATAGTATTATATTTATGTCAAAAAAAATCGTATGCGTAATTTAAATATATAGATATATGGTATAGATCTATTTATATATATTTTTCGATTGTATTTGTTAATTGTAATATATCGTTGTAACATTGTTAATATTGCATGCTTATATAGCTATCCACTATATTTAAATATGTAAAATTATCATATCACTTCTTGGAATTAGTATTGTTTGGTATAACAATGGTAAAATACTATTAAAGTGTTTGATATAAATATATGAATATGTATGTTTATATGTACATTATTTATATAAAGGGACATTGTATCACGTTACACAAAGTACTGTACCAATGTGTTTGTTCAAAATTATAACAGTATACTTTTTGCTGAATTACAACATTGTACGTTTTTTGAATTATAACATTACATTTACGTGCTGCAACAAAATGGAAATAGTAATATTGTATAATTCCACGGTATTATACTGTTGTAGATATTAAACAAGTGAAACGTGCTTATTGTCATCTTTCATTTTAAATATATACTCAGTTATATAGTTACTTGAGAGATAATGGTAGGTATTTTAAATTAATAGAGAAATAGTTTTATATATTTATAATACAAAAGAATATACATAAAAGTAAGATTACAGATAGAAGGAAGTAAAAGTAGGTAATTTATGTAATGAATGCAATACATATGACTAAAACTATGATTTATCAAATGCAAATTAATAAATATCAGTGAAGTCAGTGTTTTAACTAAAATTACAAAGAGGAAGATGGAATAAGGGAATATAGAAAAATTAAATTAAACGGAAAGTAGTTTTTAAAAAGAAATCGAATAAATTTAACTGAAATTACAAAGGAAATGGAAGATGGATTTTATTGGGAAAAAAAAAAAGAGAGTAGAGGGAATAGAGAAAAATTAAACCAAACGAAGCGTAGTGTTTACAAAGGAATTGAATTGATTTAACTAAAATTACAAAGGAAATTGAAGATGGATTTTATCGAAGAAAGAAAATAGGGAATGGAGAAAAATTAAATTAAACGAAAAATAAGTTTTAAAAAGAAATCGAAATAATTTAACTAAAATTACAAGGGAAATGGAAGATGGATTTTATAGAAGAAAGAAAAAAAGTAAAGGAAAAGTAGTTTTTAAAAAGAAACTGAATAAGCCAAAGCCATGTTATTTTTTAATTTAAAAAAGTGAATTAAACAAAAAGTAAGTTCTAATAAAAAATGAAAAAAATTTAACAAAAATCATAAGGAAAATGGAAGATGGATTTTGAAGAGAAAACCAAAATAATAATAATAATAATAATAAAGGAGAAGTAGTTTTAAAAAGAAATTGAATAGATTCAAAGCATGCTATTTTCTAAATAAACAAAGAATAAAAGAATAGCTTTTGCTTTTAAAAAAAAAAAAATAAGAGAGAGAAAAATTACTTTTTAATCTATTAAATCGATTAAAAAGTAAATACAAGATCCAACTATTTTTAAATGATTGAAACTTAGAATTTTCCGAAATATACAAATAGGTTTGCACGGATGAACGTCAATTTTTCATTGCTTAGCTGTTCGCGTTTGATGTTGACATAAATCGAGGAGCTGTTCAAAGTCATTTATTAGATTTTGACTTCGAATTTTGGCCGGCTAGATATGGGCTTTGGATAAGTTTGATTGGGATTTTAGGCAAATAGGTTTTGGGCGTGTAGACATCCCTAGAAAATGAGTTCTGTTAGTTGCTGGACTTTTTAAAATGCAATTAATAGAAAATAAAAAATAATAAAAAATTATTTTTTTAAAAAAATTATTATTAAAAATAAGTTAAAAAAATTATTTTAATATTTATTTTATATAATTTTTTATTATAAATAATACTTATTTTAATATTTACTTTACCATATTAAATATAAAAATATCGATAAAATTAGTAATTTACCTCTATTAATAAAAATATAATTGATATAATATTTGAATTTTTTATTTTTATTGTAAAGTAAATAAAAATTTTAATTTTTTTTAAGTAATATCTATTTTTAATAAAATAAAAATAAAAAAATCATAAAAAATATTTTTATTTTTATTTTTTAAAATAAATAAATTAATAAACAGTTGAGATGAAATAGTTATTCTATTTGCTTATTACTATCTCCAAGTAAACGGTAGGTAAATGATTGTTGTAAATGCCAACACCAGTGGTTATTGAGATTCCTAAAACTTTCTAATATTAATTATATACCGTCAAAATTAAATTAAGTACGTAAAAATATGAAAAAATTCCTCGTTCTAACTTTTTTTTTTTTTTTTTAATGCACAACGTATTTTTCCCATCCAGTTAAGCTGGAGGTAGTGGATCATAAAGCACGTTTGACATGTAGTGTAATTAAATCCTACTTTAGATAAATAAGACATTCCGTAAAACACTCTAATTATCCATTTTATGATCAAATAAATTCTTCCTAAAAACCTTTTTTATTAGATTCTATTTAACTGTTTGTATGGTTATCAATAAAAAGCATTTCATAAGGTTTTTTTTTTCTTATTTTTTTAGAAAAAGATATATATTTAGTCAAGTACATTTTTTCTAATTAAGTCTTGTTTTTTTTTTTTTTTTTACTTGAATCCTCATGTCTTTCAAAACGTGCAAAAGAATTCTCCATTAAATAATTATTAGTTTTTCCGTTCAATTCGAAATGTGTCGATTTCTAATTCGTACACATAATTTTATTAAACAAATAAAATAAGAAAATATTGAACATAGATAAAGTAATAAAAAATCAAAAAATAATTTAAAAATAGAAAATATTTAAAAAATATATGTGCATATATATAAATAAATATAAAAAATACATACATACATATATACAAGTTATTATTTTAGGCAATATATATATAAAGTAATAAAAATTAGAAAAAATAAAGAAATATATTATATAAATAATTTATTATTTTTATACATATATATATATATATATATATAGTTTAAGGAAATTTTAAAAAAGAAAAAAAAAAACTAAAAAAAAAAAAACTTCAACCGCCCCCTTACCTTAAGGTAGCTAGAATGGCCAAAGGCAATAAAGGATCATGACCTAAGTGGGTCATGTAACCCATTAGAGGTTGTAGGTAGTCACTCACCGCTTAGATAGGGGTCGCTCAACCTCCTTAAAGTGGTAGGCAACCACCTATGACTACTAAGATTAAGCTTTTTCTAGTTTTTCTTAGCAACTATCCATAGCTATCAATGGGTTGCATGACACACTTAGATCGCAATGTAGGGCTACCCTTGATCGTTCTAGTCATCCCAAGACAAGGGGGTAGCTAGGACAAAATATTTTTAAATTTTTTTTTTTTAGATTTTTCTAAACCATATATATATGTACCTAAAATAATAAATTATATATATAATATTACTTTATCTATTTTTTAATATTTTCTTATTTTATTTATTTAATAAAATTGCACGATCAAATTAGAAGTTAACACATGTTCAACTTAATGGAAAAATTAATAGTTTTTTAACGAATAACTTTTTTGTATGTTTTTGAAAATGATAAAGACTAAAATAAAAGAAAAAATAATATTTAAGACTAAAATAAAAAAAAATGCTAAATATTGAAGACTATATATGCATTTTTTTTTAATTTTTTATTACCTTTTTATCTTTTCATAAATACGGTGGATTACGCTCCAAGTGGCAGTGATATCATACGAGATGAACGAGAAAAGTACAATCATAATCTGAGTTTACATAAAGTATTCGTGTGTTGTGCATGATACGCGTACATTACATTAATAGGATATATAAAAAGGGATTTATTGAAGAAAGTTCTTCCACGAGAGGTTTTTTTTTTTTTTTTTTTTAAATATATAATCCACCACCGTGGTCCCATTTTCCTGTTCTCAAAGCAGTTCGTTCAAGTAGCTTTTCCTCTCAGAAGCTGAACGAGATTTCAAGCCAAAAATCGACTCTTTCATGCTAAGTTAAATTACTTTACGTCTTCCTTCCTTCTCTTATGGGTTCCATTTGGTATAAATATTTATTTACACGGATAAATCAATAATACTGAATAAAAATAACAGTCTCTCTCAACATATTAAATGAGAAATATTTCTACCATCATTATGCAAAATATGGGATCAAAATCACCTTTATACTTGAAAAGCAAATCAAAACAGGAGTGAGACCTGTGCAGTCAAAGATCTGTAGCAGAGAATAGAATCGGATCGGGGCATAATATTTACCCACTTTTGCGTACCAAGTAAGGTGCACTAGGAACCAAATCGTTGTTGTCCCGTACCGTACGGTCCCTCACTACCCCAACATAGACACTGTTGTGACTTACTTCCATATTTGTTTTGTACGCCCGTGAACATTTACGATTGATTATATAATTTATTTAAGATAATCGATCATCATTCATTATTTTTAAAAATAATATATATGTATATATAAGAAAAAATTTAACTTTTTTTCCATCGGGTTATACTCAAATAATGCATTCTATATAAAAGAAACTTAAATTTTATTTATTTATTTTCTCTTTTTATTGAAGATAATGGATGATGATCCATTAATCTAGGTTGTCCATGCCATGAACCATCAGATTCTAGATGGTGTATCAACTATGCCAACGCTAGGGCATAGTCGGGTTTATGTAGCCCTTTCGATTGGTGGTTGATCACATGGTAGCCATAATGGTTATTCTAGGGCTTTTATGTTTTTTTTCTAAAATTTCTTTTTTTCTTTCTTGTTATTGTATATTTTATTTTTCTAACATTTAAATTATTTAAATATTTAATAATATATTTAATTATTGTGAGTCAATCTAGAGATTGTCCCATTGATGAACTTTGAGGGATATTTAATGTAATTAATAGAAGAATTTAAATAAAAAATTTTAAACTTTAAAAACTTAAATAAGGAAGAAAAAAAGGTAATAACTCAAATAAAAAAGCAATTAAATATTGATAACTGGCTTCAACTTTTACCTTCTCTCTCTTTTTAATATTTGAGTTGCTTGCATTTTAAGTTTTCTCTAATCACTACATTTTTAAAACAATAAAGTAAAGTTTATTAATTATGTAACTAATGGTTCCATTTTATGTTAATGAAGATAAATTTGTTTTCAACAAGTGATTTCTGTAATTAAAAAGATTCAAAAACAAAAATCTAAATGAACATTTACTAATCATGGTAGGATAATTAAGACTTGAATAGAAAAACAATAAAGGGTGTAAGGTTTCTTTTTCCTAAAAAGAGGGTAAATTTAAAAAAGAAAAATATATATAAAAAATTAAAATAGAGCAAATAGAAAAGCAATTGAATCATTATCATAATAGAAAAAAAGAAATAAATACTTCATAAAGTATTTATTTTATCAACAATCTTCATTGATTTTGTCATATATATAAAAAGGAAGTCCCGTATGTATATATATATATATTTTTCCTTTTTTATTATATAAATCTCTTTTTTATATATATTATATAATAAAAAGTGTTAACAGGACTTTACTCCTCAATAACCTACATAGAAGCCACCACCATAAACGAGAGGGTTAAACATTGAGCCTACTTTAACAATCGACTCATCGCGTGTGTGTACGTGCAATGAAGTACGAGTTCCATTGAAACTTTGATACACTCTAGGATCCATATCCTATCATTAATTAACACCATTCCACATGGGTATGCATATGCCCACAAACCACATCGCTTTCCTCTTACTTTCCCTCCTTTCTCTCACGCCTAGTTTCACTAATCCTTCTTCTTCAGCTTCAGATTACACCAATCTGGTATACAAAGGCTGTGCAGACCAGAAATTCCATGACCCAACCGGGACCTCCTCACAGAACCTAAAAACACTCCTCTCATCCTTAGAATCCCAGTCCTCTTCCAAAACTTTCGATAAGATCGCATCCGGGCAAGGACAGGATGCGATCACTGGTCTATTCCAATGCCGGGGGGACCTAACCGCTACCGAGTGCAGCAACTGCGTCAGCAAGATACCCGAAATGCTACCGAAGCTATGCGGCGACGACACGATTGCGGCTAGGATCCAGTTGAGCGGGTGCTGTTTGAGGTACGAGGTTGCTGGGTTCAAGCAAGTTCCGGATACGGAGCTGTTGTACAAGGTGTGCGGTAGGAAGAGCGGGGGTGGTGGGTTTGAGGAGAAGAGGGAGAACGCTTTTGGGATGTTGGAGAAAGGGTTGGTGGGAGGGTTTTATACAGGGAGGTATGAGGATGTGTATGTGTTGGGACAGTGTGAAGGGGATCTGGGGGATAGTGATTGTGGGGAGTGTGTGAAGAGTGGTGTGGAGAAAGCCAAAGTTGAGTGTGGAGATGCCATTTCTGCACAGGTTTATTTGCTTAGGTGCTATGTTAGCTATAGTTATTACCCTAATGGAGTCCCTAGTTTGTCTGCATCTCCTTCCTCAGGTAACATACAAATTGAAATTGAAACTGGAAAGAAAATCGAGTGTGTTTCTCTTCAAAATTTGTTACGATTAAAACTTTAGAATTATCAAATATTATGAAACAAACATGTTAAGGATTTTTTCTCGAACTTGGATGATTTTCTACAAAAATGGAGTAGGCAAGGATAGTTTGTACATAGAGAATTAAACCCATCTTGTCCAACTATTACTTAAAACGGTAGGAAGTATCATCAGTAGGTATATTTATTTGATTTATATTAAACATGTAATAATATAATTATGGCTTATATGAATGGTACCACAACTAGGTTACACCGTGGTGTAAAGAGAAAACAGTAAAAGCAAATTAAGTAAAACATTTGCTAACTTCGTATGCTGGCTTTGATAAAAATGATTGTGATGTGAGGTCGACTTTAACTTTTTTTTCTCCTTGATTTGTAAGATATTGTAGGGTTGCTTTTTTGTCATCGTTTATGTAATGGATTTGGCGTTATTATGACTTATTTCTTTTATAAAAAAAAGTAGTGCCGACATGACATTTTGTATAAACAGGGTTAAGGGGAAAAAAAAAATTATTTTGAAAATATTGCAACTTTATAGTATTGATTTTGATTGTTTTAATCCGAATTTTGAAATTCAATTTCAAAATTCTAAAAGTTTTAGGATTTGAGTGATGACTTATTTATATGATGTTATTAGTCGCGGGGAAAGGACACGGCGGCAATACCCAGAGGACGGTGGCCGTGGTAATCGGCGGCGCAGCAGCCGTCGGTTTTGGCATCGCGTGTTTGCTGTTCGCTAGGTCTGCATTTAAGAAACGGGATATGAAGTATGAAGGCTAGGAAGTAGAAGATCCATTTACGTTCATGATTGATCATACAGGTCTTTTTTTTTTTTTTTTTTTTTTTTTTCAGATTGTAATACCTTTTATACATACTTCTACTTTTTCTTTTGGAAAGACATGATGCAGTGGACATTAACATTATAGTAGTGTAGTGGTATATTAACCTGGGTTTTTTTTTTTCAGTTTTTTTCTTTTTAAATCCATAACAAATCAATTTCTCATTTTGTGATAATTAAATTTTTGGAAAAATATTTGAAACTTTGAAAGAAAAGCTTTCACCTACTTCCTTTGTCTCTTAATTGCAACTATATTTTATTATATTTATTTTATGTGTATTTAATCTTTCATCTTTAAAATTAAACATTTAAATTCTAAACCTTTAAAAAAAGTGTTTTTAGATTTCATTTTATAATTTTTTCCTTTATATAAAAGAATAGAAAATACTTTTAAAAAGCATAAAATCAAAGGTAAAATAGTCACACAAAAGTTTAAATGCATTTTTTCTAAAATTTTAATATATGAAAGCTAGGTGTTAAAAATTGGGAATTAAGTACATATGTTGCAAATATAAATGGGTGTAATTGCATTTTAAGTCCTTTTTTTTTTTTTTTATCGGATGGTCAAGGAGAAAAAGATAAGTAGTTGTCACTAGGGGGTTTAAATCTCTTCTTATTGTTAGACTGCTTCTCATAAAATTTGAATCTAAATATTCTAGAATCCCATATCAAGACTTTAACAATTAATGCATATTTTGGTAAATTTTTCTCACCTTTTTGCTAGTTTAGAAGGGAAATTTTATAGAAAAAGAAAAAAAAATGAAAAATAGGTTGAGGGAATGCTTGTTTTAATTTACTTTGTATATGTAAGCATGTATTTGTTGTGTGTGAGCATTATGTAACCAAGGTAGATTGAAGGAGTAATAGATCATAAAGTCACTTTCCCAAACTTCAAAATTTTCAAAAAAAATGTCCACAAAATTTTTGAAAAGAAAAAATTGAAATATATGTATATTTTTTGGTTTTATCCCTCCTCCATACAACTCATCCTCTCTCAAATCAAATCCTCTATATGTAACATATATAGTTAATGTAACATTCTAAAACCTCAAATGTTATGACTCATCATGTGTCATTATTATATAAAGACATGTTAAAGCTTTTAACCTATTTAAATTCCACAATTTTTGCAAAATCTGATATTGACGTATAATATGGCTAATCGCAATTTACCTGTATGGAACATCATAATCTAATTTGAACCATAGAGTAAAACTCATAATCTACCTCAAACTAATAGAGCTAAAAGTATTAACTTCACATACTTTCAGCTATCACATTAGAATCGTAAAGTTGGAGTCTTATCTCCTAAAACATAAACAACTAGAATTGCCAAATCAACATATCTCCATCACTCAACTATTGTTGATCAAATTTTCCTAATAACTATTGTTGAGTTTAATTTAAAAAATACTAGTCAACTATTGTCGAGTTTAATTTAAATTTTTTATTATTTTCCTAATTCAATTCATATTAGATCCTATGCCTATCTAATATAAACCATCAACTTGAATTAGGAAAAAAAAATTTGATTTTTATCATTTATTTGGAGTAACTGGAGTTGGGAAAAATTGTTAAGTTAGAATTAATTGAACGGATTAATTCTAATTTTAACACTAGTCAACAAAACTATTTAAAAAAAAAAAACAGAAAAGCTAGAGATCCTTGACTCGAGGACTATCCTATTAAAACTTTAAAGTAACCTTAACCGTCTAAAATTTTTATTTTATGATATCCTTTTTAGTATTAAAGAAAATACTAAAAAAAATATAAAACAAAATAATGATTATATTAATAATGATTTAAAAATATATATATACATTTTTAGAGTTGCCCAATAAAGATGTCTACTTACCTGCTATTCGGGGTCAAATAGACCGTAGTTCACTTTTGTTTTTTTTATAAAACTTTAGTGCTTTAATCTAATTTTAATAAAAAAAAAAGATAACTAGTCAGGTTTACATTTATTACCATTTAAAATTTATTTATTATATATATATTTTTAGAAAATTCTAAACCTTATTTCCTAATTTTGAAAATAACTAAAACCTAACTTTTGAAACTACCAATTGATTTTTTTTATTATTTCACGAAAATCATTATTTTCTAGGTGACAAAATATTTCTTATTGTTTCTTCTCGTAGTAAAATCATACCTTAAACTAAAAAAAAAAAAAAATCTAAACCTAATTCTCCTTTATTAAGGTTCTTATTATTTTATCAATAATAAAAGAAAAAAAATTTATAAAATATAAGTCTTTTATCATTATTATTATTTTTTATTTTTTTACTTTTATCTTTATCTTTTTATTTATTAATATTATTATCAACTAAAACTAATAATAATAATAATATGATAATAATATGAAACCCACTAACCTGGACACTAACCTGAACACAGGTCGGTGTGGTTTGGTTCGGGTCGCTTCAGTTCGATTCGAGTTACGAGTTAGTGAGCTCATCGTAGCTTCGTTCCATTGTGTGTGCTCCGGCGAACGGCAATGCAAAGCAAGGGGTCTAGACACTTCCTAGGCGCGGGCCGACATGGGAGTCAGTCATGTTTGGGTGGTTCGCAGTGTTTAACGGCGATGAGGAATGGCGACCGTAGGGGTTACGATGTAGCGGTGGGTATTTGTTTTTTTTTTTCTTTTACTCTCCCCTCTTCTTCTCCTCCCTTCTGCTTGAGAATCGACCTTATTTATAAGCTTGGACACGATCGAGGAGGATGAACTTGAATCAAAACCACGGTTGGGGATTGTTTTTATCCTCCCGCGATTTGAAAAAATTGATGTCAATCTTTTATATTAAAGTTATTTGTGTGATTTATCCATTTTCCTTAATTAAGATTAAAAAAAAAAACGTTTTGATTCACCAGATTTTACTCGTGATTTTATCTCCTTCGGTTTTCCAGTCATCATCCTCGTCGGAGAAAACGATCACATGTCAAACACATGATTTTAGCCAGCCAATGAGACACAGCCATGTGGCAACCCTTTCTCAACCAAAAGAAAAAAAAAAATCAAAGTGCATCCTGGGAGTTTTGAATGTGTGACCTCTCACTTTGCTCAACACTTAGGGCGCATGAGCAAATTAGCTATGCTAGTCCTTTTTCTCGTTTATTTTATACAACGAATTTGCATATAAGCTATCATCCTTATTTAATTTTCTATTGATTTGAAATTCCTGAGCTTAATTTAGAAACTCATATTTTAATCTTATTGAAAATTTTATTAGTATTATTTTTTTTGTTACTTGTTATTGCTATATTTTTTATTTCATATTATATTTATTTATTATTTTATTTTATTATTATTTCTATCTTGTTATTCTTCCTTTGATTTTCATTATCTCATAAACCAAACTTTTATTTTTATTATTTATTATTATTTTATTTTAAAAAATTAAATGGGGGGCAAAAATAGGGTATCTACAGCTGCCATCATTTGTAGTAAAGTTTAGGAAAACTTAGCTATAAAGACAAAAAAAAAAAAAGACACCGTTTTTGCCCGAGACAAAGGATGGATAATGCTATATTCAGTTGATTATCCGAACTTGGATATACTAGGGAGTTATCTGACCAACAGGTTGAGTAAGGAAGACGCTCCACGAGCTAGCAACTCTATGTTGCAAAAGAAGACAGTTGCTTTACAAAAACTAATATTCCTTAACGAGTGGTCTTGGATAAAAAGCAACCTTTAAGAAGAGCTTATATAGAAAAGTGCTCTTATGAGCTGACTAATCGATGATAGGAAGCATCTTATGAGACTAGAAACCCTAAAGAAGGAATTGTTTAGAAAAGTGCTCTTATGAGCTAACCAATTGATAACAAGAAGTGTCTTACAAAACTAGCAACCATAAAATGAGGATATCTAGGAAAGTGCCCCATTATGAGCTAACTAATTGATAGTGGGACATATCCTTAGACTTGTAACCCTAAGAGAGAAGGTCTAGGAAAGTGCTCCTATAAGATGACTAACCGATAATAGGAAGCGTCCTTTTGGATCGACAAACATAATAAGAGGAATATTAGTAGACTAGCAACCTTAAGAAGGAATTATAAAAGTGATCCTATGAGCTGACCAATTGATAATAGGAAGTGTTTTTTTAGACTAGCAACCTTAAACAAAAATGTAGCTCATCATTATGAGCCTGACTGAATGAGGAATGACTATTCTCCTATTACTTCAATTTTTATTTCTTTTGATGTTTAGATGCTTATCTAGTTACCACGAATAACAACTAAAAAACCAAACTCTCATGATAATCTAATCTTCATTCGCTTATCTTTGTCTCAACTAGAGCAGAAGATCTTGATGTAAGCATTTTTCTTGCAAGTTTAGCTCTTATGATTTTGGTATTATCCTAGAACAACACTAAAACTGCTATTCGGGAAGGGTAAGATCATAAGAGAAATTTAATGAGTTTTACAATTCCATCATTTTCATTATTCATTGTTCTTTCATATATGCGATGGAGGGATAACATAGGGAAATGATGTAAAAACTTGTTTGATAGCGATTGGTTAAAGTGACTTCAACATTCAGTGACCGCCCAAGGATATCAACTTTGCTTATAGAGAGATGAAAACCAAACCACAAAGTTGTAACGATTGTTAGCATTCATGAACTTTTGGTAAAACATTATTATTCATGTCTAGGGATAGTACATCTTAACTGCATCTGCATTTATAAGGTCCTTCAAATCTAGACCATCCATTGGAGCTAATATTAATGCCCCTCCTGATAATGCACTTTTTATAACTTACGAACCTTCATAATTTGGAGTGAATTTACCTCTTAAATCTTGTGCGTTCGGTAGAACTTTCCTTAGTACTAAGTCACCTTTCTTAAAATGTCGTAACTGCATTTTTTTGTTGAATGCTTGAGCTAGCCTTTATTGGTAACATTAGCCATGGCATAATGTTATGAGTCTTTTTTCATTGATCAAGTTTAATTGATCAATCCTTTTCTTTACCCAATCAAATTCATCTAGTTGTGTCTCCGATAAAACCTTAAAGGGCGGGATTTCAACCTCGACTAGTAATATTGCCTCAATACCATACACCAGGGAATAGGGAGTGACTCCGGTAAATGTTTGAATAGAGGTTCTGTAGGCCATGAGTGCGAAGGATAACATCTCTTGTCAATCTTTGTAGGTGACAGTCATTTTCTCAATAATTCTCTTAATGTTTTCATTAGCTTCTTCTACTGCCCCGTTCATTTGAGGTCAGTATAGAGTTGAGTTTCTATGATTTATCTTAAATCGTTGACATAACTTCATCATCAATTTGCTGTTGAGATTGGTGCCATTATCAGTGATGATCAATTCAGGAACTCCATACCAAGCGATTATGTCTTTCTTCATGAGTCAGACTACCACTTCTTTAATGACACTGGCATATGATAAGACTTCAACCCACTTGGTGAAATAATCAATAGCTACTAGTATAAACCTATGACCATTGGATGCCTTTGGGGTAATTGGTCCAATAATGTCGATTCCTCACCTAGAGAAAGGCCATGGTGTGGAAAGTGAATGGAGCTCTTTAGGTGGAGCATTTATTTTGTTGGCGTAAAGTTGGCACAAGTGGCAATGCTTGATGTATTTAATGCAATCTGACTCAATTGTCAACCAATAGTAGCCCATCCTCATGATTTTCGAGCAAGCATGTTCCATTCATGTAAGGGCCACATACCTCTTCACGTATTTCTTTCATTAGTTTATCTATCTCTTTTTCATCCACACATCTCCACAACATGGTGTCGAATGACCTTCTATAAAGTATAGACCTGCTTAGTAAGAAATGGCTTGCCAATCTTCTAAGTGTTTTTTGGTCATTTTTGTTAGCCATTTCAAGGTATCTGCCTTCTTGGAGGAATGTTTTGATATCATGGTACCAAGGCTTGTCATCTTGTGTTTTTTCAATTACTAGATAATAAGAAGGTTTGTCTTTAATTTCTATCCTCAATGGCTAAACTTCGATCCCTCTCGTTACTTGAATCATAGATGCTAGTGTGGCGAGGGCGTCTGCAAGCTGATTTTGAGTACTTAGGATGTATGTAAAGGTGACCACCTCGAATTCTTCTATCAATTCTGTCAAGTGTTGGTAGTATGGCACTAATTTAGGACCTTTAGTTTTGTATTCTCCTCGTGTTTATAATATGATAAGCGAAGAATCCCCGTATACATCCAACTCATGGATTTCCATATAGCAAGCCATTTTGAGATCGATGATACACGCTTCATACTCTACAATATTATTGGTATATGGGAATGTGAGTCTCGTTGTTGCAGGGAACTGCATTTCTTCTAGCGATATCAACACTGCCCCAATTCTACATCCAAACACATTGGTAGCTCCGTCAAAATACATCTTCCATTTAGGATCCTTTTCTATCTTGGATTCTTTTTCCAACTCACCCTCTACCATCAGTATATTTTCATCTAAGAATTGGGCTTGTGATTCTCGGGATTTCCCTTCGATTGGGTACTCCGCCAACTGATCTGCTAATGTCTGCCTCTTCATCGAATTTTGAGTTACGTATGTGACATCAAATTCTAATAGGAGTATTTTCCATTTGGAAATTCTTCCCAACAAAACAGGTTTCTCTGCTAAATATTTCAGGAGATTATGTTTCGTTAATAGTTCGATGGGATAATAGAGAGTATACTGTCTCAGTCGATGCATGATCCAAACCAGTGCGCAGCAAGTTCTTTCTATTTCGAAATACTTTTGTTCCCTTTCTGTAAATTTCTTACTCAAATAGTATGTGGACTATTTCCTTCCTTTTTCATCTTTTTGTCCCAATGTATACCCTATCGACTTAGGAAGTATTGTGAAGTATAACAATAAAAGTCTTCCCGGTTTTGGGACTATTGGAATCGGAGGGTTTATAAGATACTCCTTGATCTTCTTAAATGCCTCTTCACATTTGTCATCCCATTCCACTGTAGCGTTCTTTTTTAGTACCTGAAATAATGGGCGGCATTTATTCGTGAGTTGTGAAAAAAACCGAGCTATGTCCTAATAAACTTCTTACCTCTTTGATGGTACGTGGAGAAAGCATTTCTAATATGGCTTTTACTTTATCAGGATTGGTTTTAATGCCTTCTCAACTTACAACGAACCCCAACAACTTACCAAATGTGACCCCAAAGGTTCATTTCTTTGGATTTAACTTCAACTGTAACTTTCTTAACTGTTTCAATAGTTTCCTTAAGACAAACTCATGGCTTTCTCCTTCTTTGGATTTAGCTATCATGTCGTTAACATATACTTCGGCTTCTCGATGCATCATGTCATGAAGTATTGCAACCATTGCTTTTTGATATGTTGCTCCAGCATTCATAAAACCGAAAGGCGTGACTTTATAACAAAAGTACCCCAAGTCATGATAAAGGTCATCTTGGTTTTATCTTCTTCTGTCATTTTTATCTAATTATATCCCAAGAAGCCATCCATAAATGAGAAGAGATGACTTTCTGTGGTATTGTCTACCAAAAGATCTATGTGAGATAGAGGAAAGTTATCTTTAGGCATAACTTGGTTCAAATTTCAAAAATCGATGTATACTCGTACTTTTCCATTTTTCTTTAAAACAGAAACTATGTTCGCTACCCATTCTGGATAGTCCAATACTTCGATAAACCCGACTTCTAATAGCTTCTTGACCTCCTCTTTGATCTTTAGTAAGATGTCAGGCCTAAATCTTCTTAACTTTTGTTTTTTAGATTTGACATCTTCTCTTATAAGCAGCTTATGAACCACTATTGATTGGTCAAGTCCCAGCATGTCTCCATACGACCAGGAAAACACATCTGCATATTCAGTTAGCAACTTGGTTATCTTGTGCTTTTGCTCATCACTAAAATTATCTCCAATCTTAAGGTTTTGGGGCTTTTCTTCAGTTCCTAGATTGACTATCTCCATTGGCTCATCAATCAAAACTCTACTTTGTTCATATTTTTTCCAACTCTCTTGTATTGCTTCGTAGTCATTAATATTTTTTTTTATGGTTGACTCAGCAATGTTAGAAGCGATATTAATATTTTCATTATTTACATGCGCGAGATATCCCTAGCGTTCATCAAGAATATCGAATTTGTGTGGACAATGAAGTGAAAGTATATAAGTAAAGGAAAATAACTTGTAATTTTATTACTCGACATTGTCGAAGGGTCTTATTGAACAATGATGGATGTAAACATAAATAAAAAAAAAAGAAATCTTATGTCGAGTCTAATTTTTTATTTTCCATTCTTAATTCGATCTATACTAGACCCTCGACTTGAGTTAGGAATTTCATTTTATTTTGGAGTCGCTACAACATTGAATTAAGACTAATTGAGCGTATTAATCCTAATTTAGACCACTAGTTAGCGGAATTTTCTCTTTTCGTTTTTTGTGAAAAGAGGAAAGGGAAAACTAGAGTTTCTGGGTTCGGAGGCTATCCTATTAAAACCTCAAGGTTACCATCCTATTCTCCTAAAATCTAAACCTTATCCAAATTTCTTTTATTTTATTTTTGTTGTCTTTTTATTGTGTTTTTTAGTAAGTTATTATAAGAAAATGATTTTTTTATTCTTTTTAGAGTTGGCCCAAATGGGTGCCTACGTACCTGCTATTCAAGATCAAACGGGCCGTAGTTCGCTTTCCCTGAAAAACTTTAATGTGTTTGTGATTTTTAATTATGAAATTACTTTTGGTTTACATTCTTATCATTTTAGTATTTTTCTGAAAAAATCTAAGCCTAAGCTTGATCATTTGATTTTTTTTAAAACTAATAATTTCAAGGAAAAAAACCAATTTTGGATTTATTTAAGAAAAGGATTTTTCTAAGGGATAAAAAAAATTTATTTCCCTATTTTTCAAATCACCTCTATTATTATAATTTTTTATTAATTTTTATAATTTTTATTAACTTTTATTAATTTCTATTGAAAAATTTTCTCCTATATTATTTATCTACCCTAAACTAAAAATCTAAATTTTATCATTTTTTCTAATATATCTTTATCATTTTTTTATTTTATATTTTAATAATTTATTATTATTATTTTTTATTATTTTCTATTACTCATCCTAAATTAAATCCTAAAAAAAAAACTAATCTAAATTCTAATATTTTTCTATTTTTGAATTATAAATAACAAAGAGATAAATAAATTTGAAAAAATAACTAAAATAACTAAAAAAAAATAAAAAAATCCGACTTACCTAGATCCGGGTCGGTGCGCGGGTCGGGTCGGGTCGGGTCGATCGGTCATGGCGGTTGGGGGTGCTCGTTGACGGCGTTCTGGCGGCCTTTCGAGGAGGTTGAAGTGTCGTTTCCTAGGTTTTCGGGGGTTGGGAACTCAATTGTAGCGGTGGATTTCTCCAAAAATGCCTCTTGGTGGTGGTTTGAGGCTTGATCGGTGGTCATGGCTTGGAAAAATCCGGCAAGGCTTCGATTTCTCTCCTTTTCTCTCTTTTTCTCACTTCCGATCCATGCTTCTACTTCCTCCCTTCCTCCTCTATTTATAGGCGCAAGAAATCGAGCTGGATAAGCTCGGATTTCCTCCGATTGAAGCAAATCGGATTCGGTTGAAAAACCCATCTCCAATTTGTGTAGATCCTTTGATTTGTTGCGATTTGATTCCAATTGGATAATGTTTATCCTATTTTAGTTAAAGATATGTTGGATTTGTACAAAAAATCGAATCAAAACGGCCGAAATGCGATTTTTCCCCCTGCTGGCGACGATCTCGAACAAAGGTTGAAGAAAGTCACGCGTCTGGTGCGTACGCCCGTTCCAGCCAATCAGCTACTGAAATGTGTCCCAAGCGAGGAAAAAAATTGCAAAACGCGGAATCTGCCTCCCCCGAGTTTCGAACCCGTGACTTGACCCTCTCCCGCACGCACAGGGCCATGGGTCGGACCAGTTGGGCTAGCCCACTTACTCGATTTTTTTATTTTCGCAATTTGCATATATGCAATGTGATTTTTTATTATTTTTGTATTTTTTGAAATTTCAAAAATTTGTAAAAATTATTTAATCCCTTTTATTACTATTTCTACAATTATTTTCCAAAATTGATGTATTTTTCCTATTTATTTTATTTTTTGAATATTTTTCCTATTTTTTCTAAATTAGAAAAAAAATGTAAAAAAAATAGAAAATATTGATAATTGATTAATATTGATTATTAGGGCAAAAATGTGATGTTTACAGTTGCTCCTCTTTGTAGTAAAGTTTGAAAAACTTAACTACAAAGACAAGAAAGACGTCATTTTTACCTTCTTGACTGAATGGATAATGCCTTGGTTTGGCTGGTTATCTGGAATTTGGTCTCTAATAGGAAAATGCTCCATGAGCCAATAACCCCACGAGTACTTTGTGATGGTTGGTATTGCTTAGGAAATGGTCTTAAACAACCTAACAATCTGGAGTAATGTATCATCCCAAAAAGTGCTCTATGGGCTGACTAATTGGCGATAGGAAACATCTTAAGGATTGTTTAGGAGTATGTAATAGCTGATGATAGGAAGCGTCTTATCGGACTAGCAACCTTAAAGAGAAGATTGTCTTAGGAAGCGCTCTTATGAGCTGGCTACCTGTCAACAGAAGCGTCTAGCTAGACTAGCAATTATTTGGGAAAAATACCTTCGAAGAGTGCCCTTATGAGCTGACTAATCGGTTGTTGAAAATTTTGAAAAGTGCTCTCATGAGCTGACTGATCGACAGATTCGAAAAATGCTCCTTTGAGCTAACTAATCGATAGATTTGAAAAGTGCTCCTATGAGCTAACTAATCGATAGATTTGAAAAGTGCTCCTCTGAACTAACTAATCGATAGTTTCGAAAGGTGCTCCTCTGAGCTAACTAATCGATAGATTTGAAAAGTGTTCATGTGAGCTAACTTCAAGAAAGGGTGTTTAGGAAAGTGCCCCTTTGCGGGCTAACTAACCTATTCGAGAGGACATGCCTCAGAAGGTGCCCCTATGGGCTGACCTTTTTTAAAGGGATGTTTGGGAAAGCGCCCCATTGTGGGTTGACTAACCTATGGTGGGAAGCATCTTCTTAGGCTCACGATCCTGGGGAAGAAATGTCTCGAAAGGTACCCCTACAGGTTGACCTTGAGAAGAGATATTTAGGAAAGTGCCCCATTGTGGGTTGACTAACCTACGATAGGGAGAAACGTCTCAAAAAGGTGCCCTTATGGGCTAACCCTAAGAGAGGATGTTTAGGCAAGTGCCCCAATGTGGGCTGACTAACCTATGCTTTTGAAAATGCTTCTAATGAATAGGTTAAATGATTTGATAAGGGATGTTTTACGATATGTGGATAATAGTTATTTATTCTAAGATGCTTACCAATTTATCGTGGATAGCAACCAAACAACTGAACCTCCGTGCTGGTTTGCTTCTCCTTTGCTTACTCTTGCTTTAAAACAGGGCTAAGGGCCTTGATGTGCTTCCTCTCTTATGCGCATGGCTCTTTTGATTGTAGTATTATCCTACTAATGTCCTAGGTTTAATGCTCAAAAGTAGGTAGAATTATATCATAAAATTTATTGAGATTCATTGTCATTTCAATGTTCATCATTCATTGGTGAAGTGGTGGATAATGTGTTTAGGAATGTTTGTTTTAATGAGAATTGGTTGGAATTATCGACCATTCAGAGACATCAACTTTGCTTGTAAAAAAAATGAAAACTGGACTCAATGAAATTTGTATTGAATATTGGCTTTCATAAACATCGGCAAAATTTCAATTCCCTTGCCTAAGGATAGTACATCTTAATAGCATCTGCATTAATGGGGCCTCTCAATTCTGGACCATCCATTTGAGTTAATATCAGAGCACCTCCTGACAATACCTTCTTCACCGCATATGGACCCTCATAGTTTGGGGTAAATTTCCCTCTGGAATCTTGAGCATTCGGGAGAACTTTCTTTAGCACCAAATCCCCTTCTTTAAAGCATCGAGGCCTCGTTTTCTTGTTAAATGCTCGGGCCATCCTTTGTTGGTAACACTAGCCGTGACATAATGCGGTGAGTCTTTTTTCGTCAATCAAATTCAATTGATCAAGCCTCTTCTTCACCCAGTCTAATTCATTTAACTACGTTTCTGCCAGAATTCTGAATGATGGTATTTCGACCTCGACTGGTAGCACTGCTTCAGTATCGTATACCAGAGAATACGAGGTAACTCCAGTAGATGTTCTAATTGAGGTCCTGTAAGCCATGAGGGTGAATGGCAACATCTCGTGCCAATCTTTGTAAGTGATTGTCATTTTTTTTATGATTCTTTTGATATTCTTGTTGGCTGCTTCTACTGCCCCGTTCATCTGAGGTCGGTAGGGAGTTGAATTTCTATAGTTTATGTGGAACTGTTGACATAAACTCATCATCGACTTGTTGTTGAGATTGGTACCGTTGTCGGTGATGATTGACTCAGGAACTCCATATCAAGCTATTATGTCCCTCTTTAAGAACCGGACTATTACCCTTTTGGTGACATTGGCATATGATGAAGCTTCCACCCACTTGGTGAAGTAATCAATGGCTACCAATATAAACCTGTGACCATTGAATGTTGTCGGAGAGATTGGGCCGATTATGTCGATCCCCCACATGGAGAAAGGCCTTGGTGCAGACAATGAATGCAGCTCGTTGGGCGGAGCATTTATCCGGTTTGCACACACTTGACACAAATGACAGTGTTTGACATATTTGATGCAATCCGATTCCATGGTTAGCCAATAGTAGCCCAACCTCATGATTTTTCGAGCCAACATGTAGCCGTTTATATGAGGTCCACATACCCCTTCATGCACTTCTTTCATCAGTTCACATGCCTCATTTCTATCCACACATCTTAGCAGGGTGGTATCAGGCAATCTTTTGTAAAGCACAAACCCACTTAATAAGAAATGACTTGCTAACATTCTGAGTGTTCTTTGGTCATTTTTGCCAGCTATTTTAGGGTATTTGCCTTCTTGGAGAAAAGTTTTGATGTCATGATACCACGTGTCGAGTCTAATTTTTTATTTTCCATTCCTAATCCGACCTATACTAGACCCTATGCTCATCTAATATAGATCCTCGACTTGAGTTAAGAATTCGTTTTGTTTGGGAGTCGCCACCCAACTGTTGTTGGAAAAGATTGAATTAGGATTAATTGAGCAGATCAATCTTAATTTGGACCACTAGTCAGCGTGGTTTCCTCTTCTCGTTTTTTGTGAAAAGAGGAAAGGGGGAAAACCAGAGTTTCTAAGTTCGGAAGCTATCCTATTAAAACCCTAAGGTTACCACCATAATCTCCTAAAATCTAAACCTTTTCCGAAATGTTTTTTATTTATTTTTGTTGTCTTTTTATTTTATTCTTGAATAACCTATCCTAAGAAAATGATTTTTTTTTTCCTTTTTAGGGTTGCCCCAAATGGTTGCCTACGTACCTGCTATTCAGGATCAAACTTGCCGTAGTTCATCTTTCCTGAAAAATTTTAATGTGTTTGTGAATTTTAATTATGAAATTTCTTTTGATTTATGTTTTTACCATTTTAGGATTTTTCTAAAAAAATCTAAGCCTAAGCTTGATAATTTGATTTTTGAAAATGGTATTTTAAGGAAAAACCAATTTTGGATTTATTTAAGAAAATGATTTTTCTAAGTGATAAAAAATTTCATTTTTCTATTTTTTAACTCATTTCTACTATTATAAATTTTTATTGATTTTTTTATTGATTTTTTATAATTTTTATTAACTTTTTATAATTTTTATTAATTTTTTTATAATTTTTATTAATTTTTATAATTTTCACAATGTTTATTAACTTTTATAATTTTTATTAAATTTTTATTGAAAATGTTCTCCTATATTTTTCATCTATCCTATTCCAAAATCTAAATTTTTATTATTATTATTTTCTAATATTTTTATTATTTTCTTTATAAATTTTCTACATTTTTATTATTTATTATTATAATTATTATTTTTATTTTTATTTTTATTATTCATACTAAATCAAACCCTAAAAAAAAATCTAATTTATAATATTTTTCTATTTTTTGAATTATAAATAACAAATAAGTAAATAAATAAATTTGAAATAAATAAAATAGATAAATAAATAAAATAAATACAAAAAATCGAAAAATCCGACTTACCTGGATCCGGGTCGGTGCGCGGGTCGAGTCGGATCAGGTCGAAGCGGGTCGGGTCGGGTCGATCGGATATAGCGGTTGGGGATGCTCGTTAACGGCGTTCCGGTGGTCTTTCGAAGCGGTTGAGGTGTCGATTCCTAGGTTTTCGGGGGTGAGGAACTCAACTGTAGTGGTGGTTTGCTTCAAAAACGCCTCCTAGTGGCTGCTCAACGCTTGATCGGTGATCGCGAGTGAAGAACTTCCGGCGAAGCTTCGATTCCCTCTCTTTTCTCTCTCTTTCTCACTTTTGATCTGTACTTCTGCCTCTCCACTTCATCCTCTATTTATAGGCGTAAGAAATCGAGCTGGATAAGCTCGGATTTCCACCGATTGAAGCAAATCGGATTTGCGGTTAAAAACCTATCTCCGATTTGTGCAAATCCATTGATTTGTTGCGATTTGATTCCAATTAGATGATGTTTATCTCATTTCTGTTGAAGATCTGTTGGATTTGTGCAAAAAAATCAAATCAAAATGGCCGAAATTCGGATTTTTCTCCTCGCCAGCGATCTCGGACGGAGGTTGAAGACGATTACGCGCTCGGCGCGTGCGTTCGCTCCAGCCAATCGGCTGCTGACACGTGTCCCAAGCAGAGAAAAAAATTGCAAAACACGGATTCTGCTTCCCTCGTGTTTCGAACCCCTGACCGAGCCCTCCCGCGCACACCTTAGGCCATGGTCCGGATCAGCTGGGTTAGCCCACTTTCGCGATTTTATTATTTTCGCAATTTGCATATATGCAATGCGATTTTTTTTTTTTGAAATTTCAAAAATTTGTAAAAATTATTTATTCCTTTTTATTGCCATTTCTGCAATGATTTTCCAAAGTTGATGTATTTTTCCTATTTATTTTATTTTTTGAATGTTTTTCCTATTTTTGCTAAATTAGAGAAAAAATTGGAAATTAATTATTGTTGATTACTATTGATTATTAGGGCAAAAATGAGGTGTTTACACCAGGGCTTATCATCTTGTGCCTTTTTTATTATTAAATAGTAGGCGGGCCGATTTTCGATCTCTATTTTCAATGTTTGGACTTCGACTCCCCCTGTTATCTGAATTATAGATGCTAGTGTGGCGAGTACATTTGCAAACTGATTCTGAGTTCTCGGGATGTATGTGAAAGTAACTGCCTCGAATTCTTCTATTAACTCTGTTAAATGCTAATGGTATGGTACCAATTTTGGGTTTTTAGTTTTATAATCCCCTCTCGTCTATAATATGATGAGCGACGAATCTTTGTACACTTCTAATTCACGGATTTCCATGTGGCAAGCCATTTTGAGGCCGAGGATGCATGCTTCATATTCCACGATATTATTAGTATATTGATATATGAGCTTCGTTGCTGAAGGGAATTGTGTTCCGTCTGGGGATATCAACACCGCCCCAATCCCACAACCGAATACGTTGGTAGCTTCGTCGAAGAACATCTTCCACTTAGGGTTCCGGTCTATCCCACAGTCTTCTACTAGTGTACCTTCCACTATTAATATATTTTCATCAGGGAATGGGGCTTGTGGCTCTTGGGAATCTCCCTCGACTGGGTGTTCTGCCAATTGGTCGGCTAGAGATTGCCCTTTCATCGAGTTCTAATTTATGTATGTGATATCAAACTCTGATAAGAGCATTTGCTATTTGGAGATTCTCCCTAACAAAACGGGTTTCTCCGCCAAGTACTTCAGAGGATCATGTCTTGTTAACAGCTCAATGTGATAGTAAAGGGTGTATTACCTCAATCGGTGCATGACCCAAATCAAAGCACAACAAGTCCTCTCTACTTCTGAATACCTCTGTTCCTCACCTTTGAATTTCTTGCTTAGATAATATATGGAACGCTCTCTTCCCTCTTCATCTTTCTGCCCCAACACGCATCCCATGGACTCAGGGAGTATCGTGAGGTATAAGAATAAGGGTTTCCCTTGCTTTGGGACTATCAAGACTGGAGGTTTTATGAGATAGTCTTTGATCGTCCTGAATGCTTCTTCACATTCGTCGTCCCACTCTATTGCGGCATTCTTTTTTAGCAGACGGAATAGTGGACGGCATTTGTCTGTGAGCTGTGAAATAAAACGAGCTATGGAATTCAACCTTCCCAGCAAACTTCTTACCTCTTTGACAGTGCGTGGAGAAGGTAGCTCTAGTATAGACTTTACTTTGTCAGGGTCGATTTTAATGCCTTCCCAGCTTATGACAAACCCTAACAACTTGCCTGTCATCACCCCAAAAGTGCACTTCTCTGGATTTAACTTAAGCTGGAACTTTCTCAATCGCTTAAACAACTTTATCAAAATATATGTGTGGCTTTCTTCTTCTTTAGACTTGGCTATCATATCGTCGACGTATACTTTGACTTCTTGATGCATCATATCATGAAGTATTGCGACCATGGCTCTCTGATAAGTTGCCCCGGCGTTTTTCAAACCGAAGGGCATGACTTTGTAATAGAAAGTTCCTCATGTTATGATGAAAGTCGTCTTAGTTTTATCTTCTTCGGCCATTTTTATTTGATTATATCCTAAGAAACCGTCCATAAATGAGAAAAGGTGGTTTCCTACAGTGTTGTTTACCAGAACATCGATGCGAGGCAGGGGGAAGTTATCTTTTGGCATAGCTTGGTTTAAGTCCCGGAAGTCTACGCATACACGTACTTTTTCATTCTTTTTTAGAACGGGGACTATATTCGCTACCCATTCTGGGTAGTTAGATACTTCGATGAACCCCATTCTAGCAGTTTCTTGACTTTCTCTTTAATTTTTAGTAAGATGTCAAGCCTAAATCTTCTCGATTTCTGTTTTTTAGGTTTGACGTCTTCCCTTGTGGGAAACATGTGAACTACTATTGATTGGTCTAATCCTGGCATATCGCCATATGACCAGGCGAACACATCTGCATACTCAGTTAACAGCTCGGTCATCTCGCGTTTTTGTTCGGCACTTAAACCAGTCCTGATCTTGAGGTTTTTAGGTTTCTTAACGCTTTCTAGATTTACTGTCTCCACCGGCTCGTCGATTGAAATTCCACTTTGTTCATGTTTTTGCCAATTTTCTTGTATTATTTCGTGGTCAAGGACATCGGCTCCAATAGCTGACCCAGCAGTGTTAGAAACGATATCAGTGTTTTCATTTCTTACCTGCGCGAAATGTCCTTAACGCTCGATGGTAGGGAATCTGAGTGAAGTGAAACGAAAGTACATATATATAAGTAAGACAAATTGTAATTTATTTAATTATGAAAAGAAATCACAATAAAAATTGTTTAATAATTGTTCCCTATCCTTGAGCTGACCTAGTGATATCAATAGGATAATAGAACCAATTATTGAGAGCTGGATGTTGCTTGGACGTGCGAGAGGTCGAGCTCCCATTGCTGACGTCAGCTTTGCTTATCCTTGGCTCTTGAATGGTAGTTTCTTGTTTGAATGATTGTTGGAGGGGTGGAAAGTGCATCTGGGTGTTACTTGGCTTCTCTTTCCTCCTGCCTCTGACATCTCTGGCTTATGCCTCTTCCTGGGCTATAAGAACGTACCCTAGTCTAAACGTCCCTTGTGGCCCCTCCTTGAACCGATGGCCTTCCTTGCTGGTCACCACATTCACCTCGTTGAATATCTGGAGACCAAAGTCTTCAGAACCATCCTCCTCAATGTAAGGTATGGTGGTTTCTTTATAGATGACATAATCTTGCTCTCTCAGCACGGTGATGATCTGTCCATTTGCAATGAACTTGACTTTTTGATGGAGGCTTGAGGGTATAGCTCCAGCGGTATGTATCCATGGCCTTCCCAAAAGTAGATTAAAAGACCAAGGGATGTCGAGGACTTGGAAGGAGATGTAGAACACCTGCGGGCCAATCTCTACCGGCAAGCTTATTTTCCCTACTATGTCTCTCTTCGACCCGTCGAAAGCCTTGACCACCATCAAGCTTAATTTGATATTACTTAGATCGACCCCCGGTAGGTCGAAGGTAGCCAATGGGCATACGTTGAGAGACGACCCATTGTCAATGAGTACTTGGGAGACAATCGTGTTGTTGTATTTTACCACTATGAACAGCGGTTTTGTATGTTGGTCTCCGTCTTCTCCTAGCTCTTCGGGGGAGAAAGATATCTGGTCCATGGTAAAGATGGAATCTGCCACATGACTCAATTTATCTGTAGCAATGCCCTTTGGTACCTTGATCTGTTTGAGCACTTTGAAGAGTGCTTCCCTGTGAGGCTCGGAGGCCCATAAGTGATATCTGAGTTGGAACCTTATTCAGTTATTCCATGATCTTATATTCACTTGCCTTGACCATCTTTGTAAATGCAGAGAGCCCCTCTTCTTCTTCTTTTCCTACCTCTGTGTTAGGTTCCTCAGTTGAGATTTTGTATTTTGGGTCATAAACTCTCCCAGAGCGAGTGATTCCTCCTACCATAGGAGGTCTTTCTTTATCAAGAGCCTGATAGTCAAACAGTGCCACCTTATACCTCTCTGCGGGTATTGGAACATTGAACACATACCTCTTCTTTGGAATTTGCATCTCGGTTGATTATCCTTCATAGCACTTTATGACCATCGGCTTTTGGTTTGATTTTATCATGTTCATGGACTTCTCCCCTTCTTTTGGTGGGTTGTCTTCTTTCTCAAACTCGGGCCCCCATCCACTAGGCGGCCCATACTCAGTTGGGGTATAAGAATAATTTACCAGATACTCGAATCTCCCATGCGATTCGCCTAAGGTAACAACTGTTGGGTCTCCAGCTAACCATCTCTTTTTGATATGTGACTTAAGGGTTTCCTCCGAAGTTTGACGTGGATGACTTTTTCGCTGCTCTGTTGCTTTTTGCTGTCTTAAGGATTCTTTGGGATCTGGCTCTTCGGATGTGATCGTATTGATAGTGGGCTTATGGTTAGGCAGCGGATTAGTGTTGACATTGGGTGCCGGGGTGTTAACAAAGTCCAGCTGCACAATCCCAGCGTCAATCAGATCTTAGATTTTGTTTCAGAGCCTCCAACATCTGTCTGTAGAATACCTCTCTTAGTCCATATGATAGTCACATTTGAGGCTTGAGTCGAAATTTCTGGGCTTATACCGGTCGTTCGAGATCTCAAAGCTAATCAAATTATCCGCCCACGGTCGAGCAAAGACCTGGCTGAGCGGATCGGGATTGGAGTGAACTGTCTCGAGACTCTGGTGGTCTGGGTGTGATTTGTCGGGGATTGCTGGATTGGGGCACTCGTAGTCTGGAATGTCACGCGGGTCCTATCTTTGCCGTAGTTAACTGTGCTGACGGTAGACTCCTTGGCTTTGTTACCTCCCAAAGGCCTTTGTGATGATGTGACTCTGGGAGGATCTATTGTTTGGAGTCTGCCTGTTATGATGGCATTTTCGATCTGGCACCCTGCTGCTACTACCTCTGCAAAGCTGGATGACGTCTGGCCCACCAGATGTGAGAAGTAGGTCTTATCGAGAGTGTTGACAAATATGAATGTCAGCTCTTTTTCAGAAATCGGGGTTGCTACCTTGGCAACTTAAGCTCTCCAGCACTGAGCATACTCCTTGAAAGACTCAGAGTGTCTCTTCCGAAGACTTCCTAAGTCGATTACTGAGGGGGTAACTTCAATGTTGAACTTGTATTGGTCATAGAATGCCCAAGCAAGCCTTTCCCAAGTATTGACCTGATTGAAGTCTAGGTAGGCATACCAGACGAGGGCAGGGCCTGTAAGGCTATCCTGGAAGGTCTGGATCATAAGTTGGTCGTATTGAGCAAATTTGCTCATCTTTCAGACGTACAGCCTTGTGTGCATCTTGGGGCATCCAGTACCATTGTACTTTTCAAATTCCGAGGTCTTGAACTTCTCGAGGTATACCTCCTCCTCATATGCTGGCAAGCTAGTGATCCCGGCCTGTTCGAAACCGTCATGCCCCTCTATTGTCTTCATCTTGTCGGCCAGTTGTTGAAAAAGTTTCTTTTCCATCTCCTTTTGCCTGTCCTCCATTTCCCTCTTTAGGTCATCAGAGGTCGGACCCAGGTTGGCTCTCGGTTCATACTCAAAAGTTGGGTTAAGGTGGGAATTGATTTCTTCATATTTTGGAAGTTGACCTTCCACTGCTTTCCCCTTTTTGGCCCCTAAGTGTTCTTCTTGAGTCAGTTGGGTGGTACGAAGGAGGCTAATGCTCTCAGTCAGGAGGTGGACTTATGCAACTAGTTGCTGGACCGTTTGTTCCAAGGATACAATCCTAGAGTCTGAGGTAGCGTCAGCACTTGTGTTGTTGCAGTTGTCGCTGTTGTTGCCACTGTTTGCCATTTTGGTTCTTGAACAAGTGCAGATTTGGCTCCTTGGAGGGTTTGGTTATTTGGGAGCTATCTTTGATACCCGGTGAGCATTTTCCTTAATTTAATGTATGTATGAAAATATAATGCATGTATCACACAGATGCTAAAATAAAGGGGCCAACAATTGATTAATGATATAATACTGAAACTTTATTTTTATTAATACTGGAAACTTGGAGTTCGATACTTGAAAAAAAAATGAAAAAGTACAATAGGGATCTATTTCCTAGTTCTCTTGGTCTTCTACTGCGTAGGCGCCGGTTTTTCGTTGATGACAACTTCCAACTCTTTGACTCTAGCTTGGGTCTTTTCCAACTGAGCTTCCAATGCCTTGTTCCTTTGATCAGATTCCTTGAATCGGCCCTTCCAAATATCCTTTTTGTAATCTACAACCTCGAAATATACTTTCATTCGAGCCCTGACTTGCTCCAAATAAGTTTTCAGCTCTGGGTCTATCTTGTCTGGCTTAAGTTGGGTGATATCTAGGACTCGGTATGCCCTTTCCCCTGTCTGATATAGCTAGTGGATTACGAAATCCCTGGTGGCTCGGTGCTTGCCCACTTTGCCATCCAACTCTCCGAAGTCTACATTAGGACTCTCGATTCAAGCTTCCCATAGTGCCTTGACCTCTACCAGCTTGGCAAACTTCTCAGCCACTAGTAAGTTTGAGTCTTGATATTCAAATGTGATTACTCCCAGCAAAGGTCGATAAACTATGTCCTGAATAGTACCAAACTGGCGGACCATTGAGTTGGGATGATAACCCATTAGAGGTACGGCCTGAAAGTTGCTGCAGGTTAAGATGACTTTGTCGCAGCAACTTCATCTAGCTGTCCACAAGATGTCGTCGGCACTGAAACCTTTAAGCACTTTTACCCAACTGTGGCAAGTAAGGTCGTCGAGCAGTTTTATCTTCTTTATGCATGAGTCCACGAGGTCCACTTGTTAAGCCAAAGTTTTCCGGACTAAGTTCAACTCGAAACATTTGAGGTGGCTTACAAACCAGATCAAGATGAGGTTGATGTTTGAGTGGAGGATCCCGTGGCTCTTTTTCTTGACAAAGTTTAAATTCCGGATCTATTCAGCCAGTAAAGCCAGGATATAGGATTTTCCTTCCAGGAATTGTGCCATCAGTTCTGCAACTCGATAATGGACATAAAAGGTTCCGGTGGGGAAGAGTATGGTGGCGAAGGCTGTCAGGATGAAAGCACTCACCCTCCTTTACTTATAGCTCTTGGGGTCCCCACACAATATGTCTTTCCTGTCCCCATTATCTTCTCAGGCTATGAACCAGGCTTCTAACTCATCCATCCGTATGCAATATCCATTACGGTTTGCTAAGGCTTTGTTGATTGCTGTTTTGCGAATACCCAGAAGTTTGCTGAAGATACCAACTGGCCTGGCCTCAAGATCTGGTACATACACTTCGTTGGTTAGTGCTGGAGCCTGTAGAAGTTGAGTGTACTCTTTCAGAGTGGGAGTGATCCCGTGTGGCCCAATGAAGAAAGCCGCGGGCTCTATTTCCCATAGATGGAGCATGGCCCGTACCAAGGGTAAGTTCATCTCCATCTTCATCAGTGAGAGGATGGGCCCTATCTTTTGCTGAATGAAGGCCTACTCTTCTGGGTTGTACAGAGTAAACCAGTGGTCTAGTACCAATTTTAAGTCCAGAGGTTTGCAAACTCGGATCTCTTTGCGGAGGAGGCGTGTATGCAGATAGGTAGGTTTTAACAGGTCCCCAAGCTCTATGGCCTCCCGCATTCTCGGAGAAATGGATCTCAGGCCATATCGAAGCATTGGGTGGGGTAACCTAATCAGTCCCGAACAGTGATCATATCACTTCGCCAGAAACCTACACAATGGCCCCCCGTCTTAAGGTCCTAAGACGGTCCAGGTTTGACCGTATCTACTCACACAGTTACATGCATGCAAACTTGAAAGTAAATAACTACTTAAAGGTAAATAACCGAATCATAAACTTAAGCAAATCCCTGAAAAGTTAGCAGCAGTATTACATCATCAATCGATTGTCAGCCCATGACGTCGTGTATGCAGATAGGTAGGTTCTAACAGGTCTCCAAGCCCTATGGCCTCCCGCATTCTAGGAGAAACGGATCTCAAGCCATATCGAAGCATTGGGTAGGGTAGCCTAATCAGTCCCGAACGGTGATCATATCACTTCGCTAGAAACCTACACAATGGCCCCCCGTCTTAAGGTCCTAAGACAGTCCGGGTTTGACCGTATCTACTAACACAGTTACATGCATGCAAACTTGAAAGTAAATAACTACTTAAAGGTAAATAACTGAATCCTAAACTTAAGCAAATCCCTGAAAAGTTAGCAGCAGTATAACAAACCAAAAAGATATTTCTCGAAAAAGTGATTTAAGGAGATTCAGGTGGCTAGCCTAGTAGAGAAGTATCCTCAGTGGAGTCGCCATCTTGTCGAGTCTACTTTTTTATTTTCCATTTCTAATCCGATCTATACTAGACGCTATGCTCATCTAATGTAGACTCTCGACTTGAGTAAGGAATTTCATTTTATTTTGGAGTCGCCACCACATTGAATTAGGACTAATTAAGCGGATTAATCCTAATTTAGACCATTAGTCAGCGAAATTTCCTCTTTTCGTTTTTTGTGAAAAGAGGAAAGGGAAAACCGGAGTTTTTTTGTTCGGAGGCTATCCTATTAAAATCTTAATGTTATCACCCTATTCTCCTAAAATCTAAACCTTATCCAAATGTCTTTTATTTTATTTTTGTTGTCTTTTTATTGTGTTTTTGAGTAAGTTATTATAAGAAAATGATTTTTTTATTCTTTTTAGAGTTGCCCCAAATGGGTGCCTGCATACCTGCTATTAAGGATCAAACGGGCCGTAGTTCGCTTTCCCTAAAAAACTTTAATGTGTTTGTGATTTTTAATTATGAAATTACTTTTGGTTTACATTCTTATCATTTTAGTATTTTTCTGGAAAAATCTAAGCCTAAGCTTGATCATTTGATTTTTTGAAAAAAACAATAATTTTAAGGAAAAAAACCAATTTTGAATTTATTTAAGGAAAGAATTTTTCTAAGTGATAAAAAAATTTATTTCCCTATTTTTCAACTCACCTCTATTATTATAAGTTTTATTAATTTTTTTATAATTTTTATTAACTTTTATTAATTTCTATTGAAAAAATTTCTCATATATTATTTATCTACCCTAAACTAAAAATCTAAATTTTATCATTTTTTCTAATCTATCTTTATCATTTTTTTATTATTTTATATTTTATTATTATTATTATTTTCTATTACTCATCCTAAATTAAATCCTAAAAAAAAACTAATCTAAATTCTAATATTTTTCTATTTTTGAATTATAAATAACAAAGAGATAAATAAATTCAAAAAAAAAATAACTAAAATAACTAAAAAAATCAAAAAATCCGACTTACCTAGATCCGGGTCGGTGCGCAGGTCGGGTTGGTCAGGTCGGATCGGGTCGGGTCGATCGGTCACGGCGGTTGGGGGTGCTCATTGATGGCGTTCTGACGACCTTCCGAGGAGGTTGAGGTGTTGTTTTCTAGGTTTTCGAGGGTGGGGAACTCAACTGTGGCTGTGGATTTCTCCAAAAATGCCTCCTGAGGGCGGTTCGAGGCTTGATCGGCGGTCGCGGCTTGGAAAAATTCGGTGAGGCTTCGATTTCTCTCTTTTTCTTACTTTTGATTCGTGCTTTGACTTCCTCCCTTCCTCCTCTATTTATAGGCGCAAGAAATCGAGCTGGATAAGCTCGGATTTCCTCCGATTGAAGCAAATCAGATTTCGGTTGAAAAACCCATCTCCGATTTGTGTAAACCCTTCGATTTGTTGCAATTTGATTCCAATTGGATGATGTTTATCCTATTTCAGTTAAAAATCTATTGGATTTGTGCAAAAAAATCGAATCAAAATGGCCTAAATGCGATTTTTCCCCCCACTAGCGACGATCTCAGACGAAGGTTGAAGAAAGTCACGTGCTTGGCGCGTGCGCCCGTTCCAGCCAATCAGCTGCTGACACGTGTCCCAAGCAAGGAAAAAAATTACAAAACGCGGAATCTACCTCCCCCGAGTTTCGAACCCGTGACCTGACCCTCTCCTACGCGAATAAGGCCGTGGCTCGGACCAGTTGGGCTAGCCCACTTACTCGATTTTTTTATTTTCGCAATTTGCATATATGCATTGCGATTTTTTATTATTTTTGTATTTTTTGAAATTTCAAAAATTTGTAAAAAATTATTTAATCCCTTTTATTACTATTTCTACAATTATTTTCCAAAATTAATGTATTTTTCCTATTTATTTTATTTTTTGAATATTTTTCCTATTTTTGCTAAATTAGAAAAAAAATGTAAAAAAATAGAAAAAAAAATTGATAATTGATTATTATTGATTATTAGGGCAAAAATGGGGTGTTTACATCTTAATTATTATTGTTCTATATTCTAAAGCAAACCTAGTGCTATTAAGCGAATAGGAAAACTAATTATTAAGAGCCGGAGATGAGTTAGAGACGTGAGGAACCAAATTCTCTATTGATAAATCACTGCTATTGAACTTAGCTTGAATTGCTCCTGGATCTTGAGTGCTAATCGGCCTAGAAAAAGTCTATCGAAGGGGCAAAAAATCCATCTGGGTATCATATAGTCTCTCTCCCCTTTTGCCCTTAATGCACATTGCTTGAATCTCTTCTCTCGGAGTAGGGATATACCCTAACTTGAATGTCCCTTGTTGTCCCTTCTTGAATCGGGGCCTTACTTCGCTCATCTCTTCTTTAATGACTATGCATACCTCATCAAATATTTGGAGCCCAAAGTTTTTAGGGTCATCTTCCCTAATGTAAGGCATAATCGTTTCCTTATAGATGGCATAGTTTTGCTCACCTAGCACAGTGACTATTTAATCATTTGATATGAATTTGACCTTTTAGTGAAGACTCGAAAGTATGGCTCTTACTGTGTGTATTAAAGGTCTCCCTAGTAGTAGATTAAAGGACCTGCTGTGTGTATCAAAGGTCTCCTTAGTAGTAAATTAAAGGACCTGCTATGTGTATCAAAGGTCTCCTTGGTAGTAGATTAAAGGACCTTAGGATGTCTAGGACTTGGAATGAGATACTGAAAATTTGCGAGCCGATCTCTACTGACAGGCCAATCTCTCACACTATTTCCCTCTTAGAACCGTCAAAGGCCCTGACTACCATTGAGCTCGGCTTAATGTTGCTCATATCGACCCCTAGCAAGTCGAAGGTAGCTAGAGGGAAGAGAAGACTCGTTGTCATGAGGACCGGAGATACTATTGTATTGTTGTATTTTACCACTATAAAAAGTGGCTTGGTATGTTGGTCGCCATCTTCTCTCAACTCTTCGGGTGAGAAGGATATCTAATCCATAATAAAGATTGAGTTTGTGACGTGGCTCAATTTTTCTGTTGCAATTGCCTCTTGCATCTTAACTTGTTTGAGCACTTTGAAGTGTGCCTCTCAATAGGGTTTAGATGACATAAGAAGGCCCATGAGTGATATTTAGGTCGGGACTTTAGTGAGTTGTTCCATAATTTTATACTCACTTGATTTAATCATCTTTGTGAATGCAGGAAGTCCCTCTTCCTCTTCCTTTTCTACCTTGGTGGTGGGCTCCTCAATGAAGACCCTGTCTTTAGGATCGTAGATTCTTCCTAAGCGAGTGATCCTTCCAATAATTGAAGCTTTTTCCTGATTGACAACTTAATAGTTAAGTAGTGCTACCTTATATTTCTCTAGGGGGGATTGGGACATGGAACACATACTTCTTCTTTAGTACCTTTACCTCTGCTTTTGGTTCCTCGTAACATTTTATAACTACTGGTTTCGGGCTAGATCCGATCATATTTATGAACTTATTTTTCCAATCCAATCGATTGTCTTCCTATTCTAAATTCAGCCCCCCAACCAATAGATGACCTATAGACCGTTGTTGTGAATGAGTAATCCACCAGATATTCGAAATTTTATAATGATTCACCCAAGGTGTCAACTGTTAGATCTCCAGCCAACCACCTCTTTCTTAACCCCCTTTGTGTGTGACTCTTGTGTAGCTTGGGAGCTTTGTTCTTGTTCTTTCCTTCTTTAGATGGCTGGTAGATAGCAAGCTCAACCTGAGTTTCGTCTTTTAAGTTCATGCAATGTAAATGGCCTGCTTGTTGTGCTGTTTGTTTTGCTGGAGTAGAGAGTTCTTTTAGTCTAGGTTCTGGCCCTTCGGCTGTGATCATGTTGATCATAGGACCGTGATTGGGTAGCGAATTGTTGTTGACGTTTGGGGTTGGTGCATTGATGAAATCTAACTATACTATTCTTGCATCGATCAAATCTTGAATTTTGTTCCGAAGTCTCCAATACTTGTCGATGGAGTGTCCTTCTTGCCCCATATGATACTCAAATTTGAGGTTAAGGTAAAAATTCCTTGGCCTGTATCGGTCGTTGGGGATCTCAAAGCTGATCAGATTATCTACTCTTAACCGAGAGACAACTTGGCTGAGCGGGATAAGGATTAAAGTGAACTGTCTTAGAGCCTTGGTAACTTAGGTTTAATTCACCAATGATGGTTAGATTAGGGTGGTCGTTGTCTGGAAAGTCATGTGAGACCTTAATCTGCTATTCCTACTTGAGTTAACCATACTGACCGTGGCTTCTTTACCTTTATTATTCCTCATGAGTTTTTGGGATAATACGATTCTAGGAGAGTCGTTAGTTTGGAGTTTTCCGGATGTAATGGCATTCTCTATCTTGCATCCTACTTCCACTACTTCTGCGAAACTAGATGAGGTTTATCCCACCAAATGTGTGAAATAAGGTTTCTCCAATGTGTTAGTGAAGATGAAAGTTAGCTCTTTCTTCGAGATTAAAGTGGAAACCCTAGAAACTTAAGCCCTCCAACTCTAAGCATATTCTTTGAAAGATTTGTTGTGCTTCTTTCGAAGGCTCCCTAAATCCAGCACTCAAGGGGCAACTTCGATGTTGAATTCATATTGTTCATAAAACGCACGGGCCAATTTATCCCATGTCTTGACTTGGTTGAGATTTAATTGTGCATACTATGTTAAAGTAGGGCCTGTGAGGCTATCCTAAAAGGTTTGGACCATGAGCTAGTCATATTGTGCACATTTACTCATTTTTTGCATGTATAGCCTTGTGTGCATCTTAGGACAACCGGTGCTGTTATATTTCTCAAACTCCAGTACCTTGAATTTTTCTAGATAAACATTTGCACCATATACCAATAGGTCTATGATGCTTGTTTGATCAAAATTGTTAGGACCATCTAGAGTCTTTATCTTATTAGCCAGTTGCTGGAAAAGTTTCCTCTCTATTTCTTTCTGCTTATCTTCCATTTCCCTCTTTATGTCATTCAAAGTTGGCTCCATATTGATCATCATTTTTTGTTCATACTCAAATGCAAGGTTGAGTCAAAAAATGATTTTCTTATATTCTAGTGGCTGGATTTCCATCGCCTTTCCATTTTAAGCCCTGAATGTTCCTCTTAAGTAGGTTGGGTAACGCAAAGGAGACTAATGCTCTTGGTCAAGAAATGGACTTGCGTGGTCAATTGTTGGACTGTTTGTTCTAATGATATGATCCTTAGGTCAGGAGAGGTGTCGGTGTTGTTGCTATTACTACTGTTAACATGACTGTTGTCGTTGTTGCCATTGCTAGCCATTTTAGTCTTAGAGCGGGTGTTGATTGGACTTCTCGGAGGGTTTGGTTGTTTAAGAGCTATCTTTAATACTTCGAAAGTTAGACTCAATTTTTATTAGTAGGCATTCATTTACCAAAAAAAAAAACTAATGGGGATGATGCATGTATCACACACAGAGAACCAGCACTTAAATTAATCATGTAATAATACTGGAATTTTATTAATATTGCAAACTTTGGAGTTCAATGCTTTATTCAAAACATTTAAAAGAAAGAAATCTTATGATCTAATTTCTCCTATCTTTTAAGCTTCTTCTTCTTTGGTTGGGTGGGCGTTGAATCTTTCTTTTCCTTCTCAGCGTCCATAGCAGCTTCCAATGTTTTAAACCTTGCTTAGGTTTTTCTCAGCTAGGCTTCAAGTGCCTTATTCCTCTTATTAGATTTCTTGAATCTATTCTTCCAAATGTCTTTCTTTTTTTCTGTGGTTTCAAAATGGACTTCCATCCCAGCCCTCACTTGTTTCATGTAAGTTTTCATTTCTAGGCTTGGGTTGCCTGTTGTAAGCTGAGTGACATCAAGAGCATGGTCCATCCTTTCCCCCCATCTTGTATAATTGATTGATGATGAAATCCCTGGTAGCTCAGTGCTTTCCCACTTCACCATCTAATTCCCTGAGGTCGATATTAGGGCTCTCAATTTGGGTCTCCCATAAAGCCCTTACCTCTGCTAGCTTGGCGATCTTATCAGCTACTAACATGTTTGGGTCCTGAAATTCAACCGTGATCCCTTCTAATGAGGGCTTGTAAACTATGTCCTGGATGGTGCTAAACCGATGGACCACTGAATTTGGATGATAACCCATGCACCAATTAAGCCCAATCAATGAAAAGGCTTGAAAGTTTCTGCACATTAAAATAATCTTATTGCAGTAGCTCCATCTAGCAGTCCACGGAATGTCTTCAGCACTAAAACCCTTGAGCACTGAAACCTAACTATGGTTGGGAAGGTCATCTAGCAGCAGTTGGGAAGGTCATCTAGCAGCTTTATCCTTTCTACGCATGAATCCATGAGGTCCACCTATTGGGCTAGCGACCTTTTAACCATGTTCAGCCCGAAACATTTGAGATGACTTACAAACCAAATCAGAATAAGATTAATGTTTGAGCGAAGGATTCCATGACCTTTTTCCTTTATGAAATTCAAATTTCGGATCTACTCAGCTAAAAGGGCTGGGATGTAAGACCTTTTTTCCAAGAATTGAAATACTAATTCTGCAACTTTGTAATGAATGTGGAAAACCCCAGTAGAAAAAAGGATAGTTGCAAATGCTGTTAAGATGAAAGCATAAACCCATCTTTGTTTGTAATTTTTAGGGTTTCCACATAAGATATCCTTCTTACTTCCATCATAGAATCATGCTACAAACCAAGTCTCTAATTCATCCATTTGAAGACAGTACCCATTGCTATGTTCCAATGCTTAATTAATCACCGCTCTACGAACCCCTAGAAGTTTGCTGAATATGCTGGCTGGCCCAGCCTCTAACTCTAGCACATATATCTCATTGGAAAGTGGAGGGGCTTAGAGAAGCTGAGTATACTCTTCCATGGTTGGGGTGATCTCATGTGGCTTAATAAAGAAAGCCACGGGCTCAGGTTCCCAAAAGTGTAATACGGCCCGGATCAAAGGTAGGTTGACATCTATTTTCATCAATGAAATGATAGGCCCTACTTTGTCTTAGATGAAGGTCTACTCTTCAAGACTGTATAGAGTGAGCTAATGGTCCAATATCAACTTGGGATCTAGAGGCTTGCAAACACGAATCTCTTTGTGAAGAAGACGGTCAATTACAGCGTTAGCCATATAATAGAATTACAAAATGAAAATTTCTAGTTACAAACAAATATTTTACAAAATAAATACATAATCACCATGATAACAATTCTTTCACAAGGAGTGTTCACAAAAAGGAAATTGCATCAAAACTCCAAAGTGCAAAAAATTTTACAAGATACTACATCGTTAATTATTTGTCGGTTCCTGATCTCATGTATACAAAGAGGTGGGTTTTAAAGGTTTCCAAGCTGTATAGCCTCCTACATTTTCGTAGATATGGATCTTGGGCTATATCAAAGCATTGGGTGGGGTAGCCTAATCGGCCCCAAGCAATGATTACTTCACTTCACCCGGAACTTACACAATAGCTCCCCATCCTAAGGTCCTAAACAGCCTAGGTTTGACCGTATCTAATCACACAATCATACGCATGAAAACTCAATAAAGGCTAAATTTATCAAATCCTTGGATCATGAGAAAATACAAACATTAGTACAAAAAATATTTTATAGAAAGAACGCCAACTAAAGATATCTAAAATAAATTATAACTTTAGAAGGCTTAGGTGGCTAGCCCACTAAAAGTCCCTAGTAGAGTCGCTATCCTGTCAAGTCTAATTTAAATTTTTTTTATTATTTTCCTAATTTGATTCACATTAGATTATGTCCATCTAATACAAACCCTCGAGTTGAACTAGGAAAAAAATTTAATTTTCATCATTTATTTAGAGTCACCACCTAACCGGAGTTGGGAAAAATTGTTAAGTTATAATTAATTGAGCGAATTAATTCTAACTTTAACACTAGTCAACAAAACCGTTTAAAAAAAAAAAAACAGAAAAGCTAAAGATCTTTGACTTGGAAGCTATCCTATTAAAACTTTAAAGTTACCACCTTAACCTTCTAAAATTTTTATTTTATGATATCCTTTTTAGCATAAAAGAAAATACTAAAAAAATATAAAACGAAATAATGATTATACTAATAACGATTTAAAAAAAAAAATTAGAGTTGCCCTATAAGTATGCCTATGTACTTACTATTCAAGATCAAACAGTCTGTAGTTCATTTTTTTTTATAAAAATTTAGTGCTTTAATCTAATTTTAATAAATAAAAAAAAACTAGCCATGTTTATGTTTATTACCATTTAAAATTTATTATATATATATATATATATATTTTAGAAAATTCTAAACCTTATTTCCCAATTTAAAATATATATATAACTAAAACCTAACTTTTGAAAATACCGATTGAGTTTTTTTTTTATTATTTAACAAAAACCATTGTTTTCTAGATGACAAAATATTTCTTATTGTTTTTTCTTGTAGTAAAATCATACCTTAAACTAAAAAAAAAAAATCTAAACCTAATTTTCCTTTATTAAGGTTTTTATTATTTTATCAATAACAAAAGAAAACAAATTTCTAACATATATGTCTCTTATCATTATTATTATCTTTTATTATTTTTTCTATTTATTTTTATCTTTTTTATTTATTAATATTATTATCAACTAAAACTAATAATAATAATAATATGAAATCGACTAACTTAGATGCGAGTCAATGCGGTTTGGTTTGGGTCACGGGTTGGCGAGCTCATCGCAGCTTCGTTCCACTATGCGTGCTCTGGTGAGCGACGACACGAGGTGAGGGGTTTAGACACTTCCTGGGCACGGGTCAACATGGGAGTCAATTACATTTAGGTGGTTTGTGGTGTTTAACGGCGACAAGGAATGGCGACCATGGGGGTTGCAGTGTAGCAGTGGGTGTTTGTTATTTTTTTTTCTTCGTTTTTTTCTTTTACTCTCCCCTCTTCTTCTCTTCCCTTCTGCTCGAGAATTGGCCTTATTTATAGGCTTAGACGCGATCAAGGAGGATGAACTTGAATCAAAATCGTGGTTAAGGTTTGTTTTTATCCTCCCGCGATTCGAAAAAATTGATGTCAATTTTTTATATTAGAGTTGTTTTGTGATTTATCTGTTTTCCTTTAGTAAGATTTTTTTAAAAAAAAAAGTGTTTTGATTTGCTGGATTTTGCTTGCGATATTATCTCCTTCGATTTTCTGATCATCATCTTCGCTGGAGAAGACGATCAAGTACCGAGCACATGATTTTGGCTAGCCAATGAGACGCTGCCACATGGCAGCCCTTTCTTAGTCGAAAGAAAGAAAATTCCAAAGTTCTTCCTAAGAGTTTCGAACGTGTGACCTCTCACTTTACTCAACATTTGGGGCACATAGGCGGACCAACTATGTTAGTCCTTTTTTCTCGTTTATTTTATACAACAAATTTGCATATAAGCTATTGTCCTTATTTAGTTTTTTATTGATTTGAAATTCCCGAGCTTGATTTAGATATCCATATTTTAATCTTGTTGAAAATTTTATTAGAATTATTTTTTCGTCACTATTATTATTATTTTTATTTATTATTATTATTTATTTCATATTATATTATTTATTATTATTTCTATCTTGTTATTCTTCATTTGATTTTCATTATCTCATAAATCAAGCTTTTATTTATTATTATTATTTTATTTTAAAAAATTAAATCGAGGGCAAAAATGGGGTGTCTACAATAAGAGGTGAACTAGAGCCGAGTACACACAAGTCACATATGTATGTGTTTGCCAACGAGTATTCAAATCACATGTATTTGATGCAATAAATAATACAACAACTTTTTCATTATTTTTAATTTAGTCTAGCGCCCATCAAAGGAGTACCCATGACTCTGCTCATATATATATATATATATATGGGAATCACTACCTCTAGCCTCAATTTTTGAATTGGTATCGAGAATTACTATTATAGGCCCCAACACTCATAAATCTATTCGAATCATGTCGACATGCAACTCTACTAAAGATGTCACCACATATCGATCAATGAATATCCTCTAGGGATTTACCACCATCAACCCCTAAATCAAGCCACACACAAACAACACACAATTTATAAGTGCAATATACATTAGGTTGATTATTTTTATTGATATTACAAGCGTAAGGAACAAGCAAGGTTAGCACATACCTAATGTCCTGTTGTCTATACAACTATCAACTCCTTAAATTCGATTCTAATTAAGATAGGGTAAAAACATTGTTTTAGTAACCCTAAATAATACTAATCTAACCAAGGTTGCACAATGGCTTAGGTAAAGGCTAAAATATAAAAGATATAAGAAAACATTATTTTAACACATGGAAGATAAAAGATATAAAAGGTAAAACATCATTCATGAAAAGGTTCATGGTCAGTTATGGGTGTGATCTAAGTTCACAAATAGATTTATAAGTGTGATCATCCTTTTACATTTATTTTCTTATTTTATTTTTTCTAGGTGTTATAGTTGAAAAGTAAATTTTAATTAAAAAGTAAAATATTTTGAAAACATTAGCACTTAATCGTATAAATTTAAAAATGTTACAGGGCTCTAATTATTTGAATCGAAAGTTTCAAGATTCAATTAAAATTCCAAAAAATTCAGGACTTTCAGATGTACTTTTCTAAATTTCATAAAGGTAACTTGCTTCTGTGATGCCATTAGTCTTGGGAAAAAGGACACAGCGGCAACACCCAGAAGACGGTGGCCATGGTCGTCAGCAGCGTAGCAACCGTCGGCTTTGGCATCGCTTGTTTGCTGCTCGCTAGGTCGGTATTTAAGAAACGAGATATGAAGTATAAAGGCCAGGAAGTAGAAGGTCCATTTATGTTCATAATTATACATAGTTAATTACTTGATATTTGTTGAATTAGCAATGCTTAGATTGATAATATAGTCTGTTTTATATTTTTTTTTTTTTCATTTTTGGCAGATTGTGATACCTTTTATAAATACCTTTACTTTTTCTTTTAGAAAGACGTGATGAAGTGGACATTAACGCTATAGTAGTGTTGTGGAGGTATATTTACCGGGTTTTCTTTTCAGTTCTTTCTTTTTAAATCTATAACACATCCATTTCTCATTTTGTGATATTTAAATTTTTGGAAATATATTTGAAACTTTGAAGGAAAAGCATTCCCCTAATCCCCTTTGAGCTTTTTTTTTTAATAATTACAAATATACTTCATTATGTTTACTTTATGTATGTTTAATACTTTTTTATCTTTAAAATTAAACATTTAACACTCCAAACTTTTGAAAAATGTGCTTTTAAATTCTATTTTACAATTTTTTCTTGAATAAAATAACAAAAGTACTTAAAATAAAATATATATAATTAAGAGCAAAATGGTTATATAGAAGTTTAAATATACTTTCTTTTTTTTTAAGATTTGATGTATGAATGCTTGGTTTCAACAATAGGGAGTTAAGTATATATGAAATAAATATAAGGGGTGTATTTGCAAATTAAGTTTTTTTTTTTTTGTTTTTTAATCCAATGTTAGAAAAAAAAATGATAAGTAACTATTTATGATGGATCAAAAGTAGTAAGATTCATACTCGTTTAGAAGATTTATAAAAAGAGTATTCTTTCATTGTTTTACTAGAGTTTGAATCAAAGTATTTTAGCATCCTAAGTCATGACCTTCAATGTTAAGGCACACATCATAGATTTTACTCACCTTTTTGCTACTTTAGAAAGAAATAATTAAATAAAAGATGAAAAATAGGCTGATGGAATGCTTATCTTAACTTACTTTGTATATGTAAGCATGTATTTGTTGTGTGTGTCCAAATAGTCGCTTTCCCAAACTTCAAATTCTTCGAAACAAATGCCCACAAAAGATTTGAAAAAACATGTAGTAAAACTACATGGTTACAAGATCTTCCATATGCCAAAATTTTATATATTCGTCCCCAACAACGCTAGGCTTGTCAAGCTTACATTACCGCTACTAATTAGTCTGTGCAATCCCCAGGACACTTTATTTCCTAACTTCCACTCTGCCAGATTTCTTGTTACTGCCATTAGGGGCACGAAACACGACTTACAAGAGGAAAATCAGAATCACCTGTGTAGCAGGTAGCCGGTTGAGTATAGTATAAGAATATGCTAAACACTACTACAATTTGTCAAGATATGCCACATTTGGAAAAAAAGAAAAAAGAAAAAAAGATGGCAATGTAGTTAAATATGCATGTGTATTAAAATCAATTGATGGCTATTATAATTTGATAAATTGTATCAAAGTAGAAAGAAAAATTGATAATATAAACAAGAATGTATATATACTAAAATCACTTAAATTGTATCACAATTTGATAAAAGTTGATAATATCCTTAAACATGCAAGGGTATCAAAATTTCTTAAAGGGTACAACAATTTATAAATTGTACTAGAATAGGGAGAAAAAATTGCTAATATAAGTAAATATATAGATGTACTAGTATTCATGAAGTAATATCACTTTTTAAAAAATTGTACCAAAATAGGAAGAAAAAGTTAGTAATATAGGCAAATATGCTTATGCATTAGAATTTTTGAAGCAATATCATAATTTGACAAATTATACCAAAATAGAGAGAAAAGGTTGATAATATAGACAAATATGTACATGTATCAGAATTTCTTAGGCAATATTACAATTCGATAAATTGTATTAAAATAGAGAGAAAAGGTTAACAATATAGGCAAATATATATATGTACAAAAATTTCTTAAATTGTACCATAGTTTAATAAATTGTACCAAAATAATGAAAAAAGAGTTTTTACTATAAACAAATATGTACCAGAATTTCTTAAATGGTATCTAAATTTAACAAATTGCATTAGAATAGGGAAAAAAATTGATAATATAGACAAATATTTACAAGTACCAAAATTCTTAAGCAATACCTCCATTTGACAAATTGTATTAGAATTAGAAAAAAAAATGGTAATATAAGTAAATATGTACATGCATAAGAATTTTTTAAGCAATACAAAATATTGATAAATTATACTATAATATATATATAAAAAAAAAAGTTAGTAAACTAGGTATATCAAAATCATTTAAGAAGCACCACAATTTGATAAATTATATTAGAATAAGGAGAAAAACTAGTAACATGGGCAAATATATATATATACTTCAATTTTTTAAGTGATACAAAAATTTGACAAATTATACTAGAATATAAAAAAAATATGGTAAAAAGGGTAAAAGCACTAACAAAATTCGATAAAATGTACCACAATATGCAAAAAGTAAGTAAAATAGGTATAATAAAATCTTCTAAAGAGTACCATAATTAGACAAATTATATCTAAATAAGTAGAAAAAATTAATAATAAGGTAAATATATACATATATTAGAATCTCTTAAATAGTTCTAGAATTTGAAAAACTGCACTAGAATTTAAAAAAATTTATAGGCTAAACCAATTATCTATAATTTAATCGGACCGCTAGAGTTAATTCCATTTAAATCAAACAGCCTATGTATGCCACTTGAAAAGCCAATAGAGCCCCGACAAACAACCTCACGCCGACAGCGCTGTATCGGCTCTATTTACATTTGGAAAAACCACCGTCACGCAAAGCAAGCAATCGCCATCTATGGAATGAGAGAAAGGGCCGCCAATTCCGCATACCTAGGAATTGTTCTGCGGAAGTTTAGTGTTCATCCATTACTTAACCTGAAGAACGGGACGCCCTTTTTCCTACAGAAGTAGGAACGCCACAAAAAGTGAATCCCCGACAAAGGCCAAATGATGAGTGAAATATCATGATCAAGTTAACGAGGCCTGATCATGAGCGATTAGAATATCAAACACATACCACAAGGCGGTCAATTGTATCCCCCTCGATGCGACGCCACTTTTACATTCTTTCCACCAACGGGTGGCAAATATGGTGTAAATAGTTTCAAGCACAATGTCGAATGCACAGTGCATATAATAAGCTAAAATGCACAAATTAGTAAGTGCAGATGACCTGCAGGCTGCAACATAGGATCTCGATTCAGGCAGGACCACATTGCATCTCGGACCTATTCATTTATAACTAGCCTCTCCATATGATTTTGGAAAGAAAAAAATTGTACAAAAACATCATCTCTCCCATCAATAGAACATTAACCCTTGATCTTGATTATTCCACAAGATCAGCACAAAGAAAACTACAGCTTGCTGCTGTTCTTCAAAGCAATTAAGATCCATCTTCACATCAATGCGTAGAGGTATCGGAGATTTTTTTTGGTTGGGGTTGTTGGGGGGGGGGGGGCGGTGTGGTGGGTGGGGGTTGGGTTGGTTTGGGGTCATCAAACATGAGACGGTGGTTTGACCTGAATCGACTCAAGTAATGAAAAGGGTAACACCGAGAAGCTGATTTGGAATAAGTTCATAAATCCAACAATCAGAAATTGATTAAATTACATATATGCATTCAAAACTCGGCACTCTGGTTCAACACATGAATATCTTCTATCAATCATTTGATCTTGTTGACTAATATAGACTTGGAGAATGCCACACTTTCTCAGCCTTCCAAACTGCCAAATTATTGTTGTCTACTTGAATTCCAAAAAATGTCTCATGTTTTCGCATGAAAGCTGGATGAGTATACTAAAATTCTTCACCTGAATTATTTCCTTCCTCTGTTAAGCCTCTGCAAGTGATAATTAATGCTTCCCCAAGCCTTCCTATTGTTGCTCGACTGCACCAGAATACATTTTAATCAACTAAAGATACTGCTGTGTTCTGGTCACATGCACACAGGCACACCCATTCTCAAGCAATAATGCATACAGAAGCAGGCAATGCTTACTGTGGTCTAAATAATGATAGAAGGTGAGAAAACAGAAGAATAAGAAATTTCAACCTGAGCATCCATGCATGCATTCAATAAATCCTTATGCCGAACACACTTCTCATCCTCATTCTTGTTAAGTGCCAAGCAATTAAGAAATGTCAACATCTCCTTCATGCAAGGTTTTGTAATAGCACCAAACTTTTTGGGATTGATATATATTGAACCACTTTTTTTCCCCATTGCTTGTCAATGTTCAATCTGCAAATTGAAACAGGGCATCATCAAAATAAGATTCTTGAAAAGTTTATCATATCAAAGACTATATTCTAAACACCTAAAATACACTATCAATAAAAAGTTGGTGATATGATCCCCAGAACAACCAAGACAGATTGGAAGCATAAATGCCACTAAGTTGATAAAGTTAATCGCAAACTCCCTTGAACCCACGTTTGGTGAAGATCTAAAACAGTAGAAACAGTCCATCTATTTGATAATTATCATTGCCAAGTGCCGCAATGATATTGCTTGCCAATAATAACATAATACATTGAGCATTGGAACCAAGCAAACTAGGTAAAACTTCTGATATGCAAAACTACCAAAATAAGCACATATGGGTTACATGAGATTAAAATTTCAGCCTTCTACTTATTGTGTTAGATTTCATCCCCAAAAATTTATGATTTGCTCAATTAAACCAACAATAATAACTAAGCAGTTAGCATAGTATTGGGGTTATTAACTTGTAAACAACTCCAACTCCACTTAATATCTCCTCGAATTTGATGTGAAAACAGCAAGAGTCGAGCTGAGTTTAAATGCTAGCTGCATGAGTAGTCAATAGTCAAGAAGCTTGAGCTTTAGCTTTAAAATACTCAATTTACTTGAGCTCACAAGCTTGATCAAGCTTGTACTATAGCTTAAAAAAATTTTCAATTTAGTATCATTTGACCACTTTAACCCCTTTTCATTGAAATCCTAACCCCAACTCTCAGGCCCACTAGAAGGCTTCTCCATGGTAAAGGGAAGCATTGGATCAGGACGGTAAAATACCAGTTGATGCAGGGAAAGGCCTCCTGTTGATTGCTGATGTATAATTGCAGAGGTGACTATAAATTTTCGTAATGCCTATTGATTTACCTTTGTTATCTAGATTGTTATAGCATGTTAACGTTGTCAACTATTACTTTAGCTTATCAAAACTAGGTTTAAACCATGTTCATAGCAACGGTAACAACACGTGAAATTTTCTTGATGAACGTTAAACTATGAATTTGGTAATTACAGCTCTATTTTTTTTTAATCATTTCATCTTAATATTAAGGGATTTCTCTTGATTTTAATTCACTGTCCAAACAGCAATTTTTCTTTATGAACATTTTAAACTCTGTATTGCCTAGTCCTGTAAATCATATAGTTGACCAAAGACTTTAGAATCTATTCTAGCCAAGCTCGAACTCAAACTCTATACAGCAAGGTCTGGAATTGACTCTATTACACCTCTTATCCCTACATTTCTCCTAATAACTACTCAACCTTACCTAATTCAAAATAATTCATGAAAAACACAGAAAACTCAACAGTTTCCAGCAAATAGTAACATAATGTGCAGAAATTCATCCATCGAATTCGCAAGACAATGGAAGTTCAACCATTTCAGAACATTTTTTAGTTATCTCCAGCTCAATTTCTCGGAGATGCATAGTCTAAGCTTAGGTATAAGATGTGAATCAGCATGAAGTCAACGAAAAGTAAACACTCCACGTTTGAGTATTATATATAATCTTCGGTACCTCGGCTTGATTACTCACGAGCACGGCAAGAGGAGATGACGCAGAGAGGGAGAGAGAGAGATCCGCCGTCACCGAGCTTGCCGCTGCCAAGCCACCGTGAAATGGAAGACCAGAGCGTTGCTGCTGAGTGAAATGGGAAGGGACACAGTCGGCGAACTCACATGGCTAGGGTTTTACGTAATTTACAATTTTAACCTTCTTGTCAAGGCTCATTAAAAGTTCATTACAAAGCTGAAAAAAAAAAAGGAAAAAAGAAAAAGAAAATGAAGGGATTGAAGTAAATAGAAAGAGAGAGGAATTAAGAAAAAAAAAAAGTAAAATTACATTTTCAGTCACAAGGTTTAATCACTAATCTACTTGGACTTACAACCTTTTTCAATTTTAAATTTAGGTCTTCACGTTTTAAAACTTTAGAAGGTTGGATTTTTTTTTTAAAGTAAATCAAAGCTTGATATTTTTTAACATCAGTAATTTTTCATTAGTTTTTAATAATAAAATATAAAAACAAAGAAAATTTAAAAATCCAAAAAATGAAGAAAAAGAGAAAATTGGCATAATTTTTTTTCAAAAATAAAGAATTAGCCACCCCTGCCTCATATGAAAAAAATTCGTCATTAAATCCATCCATGGTTATGGATACCATTGCATGAACCCTTGAGGGTGGTGAATTAGTACACATCACCTAAAAAAAAAAACAAAAAAAGGAAATCCAGAAAGCTCGCGCAAATAATCGTGATGTGTAGGCATCTACCGCTGCCATTCCAACCATCCTAATACCAAAGAGTAGTTGTTCTTATTATTTTAATTTCTTGTCAATTTTTCTTTTACTATAGTTTATTATTAATTTAATTGATTTTATTGTATTATATAAATTAATTATTTGGACCAATTAAAGTGTATCACATATCAAACACTAATGGAAAAAAACTAGTGGTATTAACAAAAATTCCACTTTTTCAACTTTGGATAATGTTGAGGCTTAAATATTAAAAGTGTACTTTAAAAAGAAAGAAAAAAAAAAGAGTAATGCTTACATTTAAAACTCAAAGGAATTAAAAAAATATCAATCCAATATTTATAATGTATAATTATATATAAATCTATACTTTATCATAAATCAATTCTTTCTCGAATTTATATATATATATATATAATAGATAAATAGTGAGATTTATTTTTTATACATATAAATACAAAGCCACTAACATTGCAATAAATTTTTCCTTTGACATATGTAGGCGACTCAATTAAGATAAGGAGGTATATTTGTAATTTTGTTATTATAAGATAAACGGTAGATACATCTATTATATGTGTTTAAAAGTGTATTTAATTTTTTTATCTCTCTTTCTTTTTTTTACAATAATTTATTTATATTTAAAATTGAGCATTTAAGTTGCTAAATCATGTAAAAAGATACTTTTATATCATATTTTATTATTTTACCCTTTGCTAAGATAATTAAACTATATTAAAATTTAAAAAAAAATGTATGAAATCGAGCTCCTAATATCCCAAAAGTTTACTGAACATTTCAAAATAGTTAAGTTGATTTATTTTGTTTTTGTATGTAAATCATTTGGTTTTTAAGAATTTTTGTTTTTCTTCACAACTCAATTTGACAGTGGAAGTTTGTATTTTCAAATTAAATGGATGGAGTGCTGCCATGGGAGGTATAGTGCAAGATAGTGCTGAAAAACTTGTCCTTTCCATTAGAAAGTTGATGCAAGAATAGAGCACTAAAGAAGTTGAACTCTTTTGTTGTAGAATGTCCACTAATCTAATGTCATTAAAATAAATTAAAACATATCTTGATTGAATTAGACTTTATAAAGATAGCGTGTTGATTAGTTAATTGTAAAATAGAAATATGTAAAATATCTTTATTTTAGATATTAAATTATTTAAATATAAAAATAAAGATATTTTACATACTTTTTTTCCACTAATTGTTGCAAATCGTGTTGGGATGTTTTTTATTCTATGTCGTCAAATAAAACAATTAATGAGGGAAATCAAGGCTTCTATTGTGCAAGGAAACCATCCTGTTGATTATTTAATAGGAAAGGCTACAGGATTGCACAGTTCCCTTTATATGTCAAATTTCTTTAGTTGGGATGTTTTTGATAGAGGTTTTATTCTTTTATGAAAAAAACATTGATGCCCCTCATGCCACATTGACGTGTCTTTTTGTCATTTATTGAAATAAAGTAGCTAGGTCGGAGCTAAAAAGAATCGACAAGTTCCCATGAGGCCACTGGTTGGATCTCAAATACATTTTAAAAGAACCTATAGGCTACAAATGAGTTTTGGGACACTCAACATGATATTGAAATAAGTTAAAGTTTTATGAGACCCACCACCAAAGCATGTCCGATTACTATTGAGGTCAACGTTTTGAATTAAAATTTGGATAAAATATATTTTTAGTTATTAATGTTTATTTTTTATTTATTTCAGTTATTAACAATTTTTTATTTTATTTAAATCTCAATATTTTCAAAATCTTACCAAAAAAATGATTTTGTCAAATCTATTAAGCTTTTTCATCAATTTGTGATACGTATCAACTTTAAATTGATCCATAATAATTAAATTAATAAAATAATAATATTAAAAATATGTATTTACATAATATAATAAAAATAATATTAAATATATTTAACAATATAATATAAATATATATATATAAAATAATTAAAATTAAAAAAAAAGGTTGAAAAAAATTATATGTACCCTTACAACTTTTGGAAATTGACTCAAGGCTAATCAGAAACTAATATATACTTAATATGAATATAAAATTTAACATATTTAATGAAAGTTTTGTTTTTTTAAGGTTTTAAAAATATTATGGACTTAAATAAAAAAAATTTGAGGACTCGAATATAAAAGTAGGTAAACATTAAAGATTAAAATTGTACTTTTCTTTAAAAATTTTGATGAGACAAAGCATTTCATTTGAGTGTTTTTTATGATTTCATCGAAGTTAAATTGTTTTTCTTAAAGTACTTAACCCAAAATTGAGCTAGAGAACTTAAGTGTCATATTGTGGAGGGAGGGAGCAAGCGTGGGTGAACGGGTTGTTTAAGGATAGAGGGGTAGATGAGAGAATGTCAAGCGAGTTTGTGATGCATCTGGATGTGTTTACACTTTTCAAAGATTTACTAATTAGGATAAACAGAGATAGATGCAATCTTTGAAGAAATTTGGATACCTTTATCTATCATTAAGCTTTTCCTCTTAATGATGATAGATCTAGACAAATGTGAAATGAATTCAAACTAATTTTATAAAAAAACTAATTGTTAATGTATAATGTTTGCAAAAATTAGAGGTACCTTTTTATTCAACTAATAATTTTTAAAAAAGCTTTATAAATATATGATTGGAGGCGTATATGAAAGTTTGAATACAGTTTATATATATATATATATTTGCTATATAACAACTTTTTATCAAATTTAAATAATCTCACCGTCCCCTCATTCATTGCTTCATAAATATTTTAATTAGAAATTGTGTTGTACATAGTCAATCTTTGTTTGGCAATCTCTGAAAAACACTACACTTGTTGTCTTTTTAGTGTAAATTTTGTTTACTTGGCTTTTGATGGCTACGATTTATTGATTAATAACATTTGTGCGAAGTTCTTGGTTGGGAAGTATTGCGTGATCATTGAAAATAAAGAGCAATCCAAATTCTACATTTAAACTCGGGTTCAATTTTTTTTCTCTCACTTTGTTTTACTTTTCTGCAACTAATTTCATTTATTGTTTCTTTTATCATGAATGCATTGTTTTATTATTTAATCCTAACTAAAGCTAATAATTTTCAATAACTTACAACTAAATCCAATTCACCCTATCTTAAATTTTTAGTTTAGTGCTTCACATGGGTATTGAAGCTAGTTTGTAATTTTGCAGCTTGCTTAATTGAGATTTTAAGTAAAAATCATGATAACCAATGAATTGGGGAAATTATATTGGAGGGAATCAATGTTTTAAGGTAAGTTCAAATGAGATATTTGTCAGTTTGCTAATCTTTAGCAAACAATTTCGTAAAAAAGGGTTCTGACTAAACTAATTCGCCAAATACCGTGGCAAAATTGTAGGTTGGGATTATGATTTTCTAAATGAAAAAATTGAATGTTGGACATGCGATTTCTTTAGTGAAATCACAGTCCTAACCTGCGATTTTCTTGTAAAGCAAACTCACAATCCCAGATTGTGAGTTTGCTAAAACTCCATGTTCAACATGTGATGTTGGAGATGCGATTTTCATTAGTTCACGCACCTTGTGCTATCCTATTTCTCGAAGCTATAATGTAATAAAACTTGTGAAAATAAATGAACCCGTAACAATTATAAAGTTCATAATTGGAAATAATTGAACCTATGAAAATAAATAAACTTAGAAATAATCTCATTTCCCAAATTCTATATAAAACTAAGAACCCATCAAATCATAACACAAATCAATTGGAGAAATTAAATGATTTCATCAAATTGTTTAAATTGTACAATCAAAATTACATATCTAAAACAAATGAAGTTTTAAGTACATATACATATCAAGAAAATGATAAAATAATGTATAATTACATAGCAAAATATACATATATATATCTAATCCCTTCGCCAACATTGCCTCTAATAATGTTCATGTACAACAGGTGTTGAACTCTATCCAATCTGGTAAGAATTGCTAAGTCCTCTGACATTGAGATAGGTTTTGGGGCTAGAATGGTGGCTCATCCCATGAAATATATCGAGGATCTACCTACGTAACTCCCTCCCCCATATCTTATGTACCTAAATGTCTTTCCTTTTGAGGAGCGGGTGGAGTAATGTTAAACATATATGGTACCTGGACAACAGGGGTGTAAAACTCCATCAGGTCAACATTAAAGGTAAGATCATCGTAATATGGTGTAGGATGAGCCACTAATGAGTAGTGAGTGAGTGGGGCATCTATAGAAGGGCTAGAAGATTGATTTTGCACTACCTACTGACAAAGACCTTTAGCATGAGTCCATCCTTTACCTTTTTTCACATGAGGTAGAGGCATCTCTTGATTGTGCTCGTGATGATCTGGAAGGAATAATGTGACACCACCATGACTCTAGAGGAGATAACTCCCAACAGATGCTATCACATGGCACTTTTGTACGAAATTTGCCACTCTAATGCAAGCGAAGCAATCCGGCTACATAAAAAATAAAGCATATCAATAATACAATGTAGAATACATAAAAAACAACAATATGGTTAAAGTGACTTACTAAGGCACTAATCATCACTCCCGTCCGGCCAATGTACCATCGTGTGACACTATGGTACCAAGGATAATATGCTAGATCTACCCCACTCGGCAATGTGTCGTCACACTTTATATAAATGATAGAGAATCGACACTACTCTCATTGATGGATGTAGACCGCATGCCTCCTGCTCCAATCCTCATCGGTTTTCCCTCTAAGATTGATCATATGAAGGGGAAGAAAAGTGTCACACTGTTGTGGAATCCTCTGGATCCCACCGAACTGCCTCATGACCCGGTCAGATTGGTGCCACTCCACAATATAGAAGCATATCAAAGGCACCTCGATACACTAAATATCACTCCCTTCTCGATAGGAAGGGGGAAGCTGGTCTAGGAGCCCCTGCATGTATGGTTTCCAACATATCTATAGGAAATGGATTTATTTAGTGAACAACATACTAGTAAAGTAAATAATATTGAATCAAGTAGTGTACGATACTTGATTAAGTGTCTGTTGATCCAAAGCATCTCAATATTGAGCTAACACATGGGTAGCCATGTGTGTGATGTCAAACACGACATGCTAAAGGAGCATCATGGGGAATGTAGATCTAGCATCGAGTCGGGGCAATATGTAGAAATCCATCTTAAGCCCAGATCTACTGAAAGATCACAACTCTTCCAATCTCCTGTGTGGATGTGTCAATTGCACAACACATAAACCGATGTAGCCATGCTAAGCATGATGCTCCTCAATTGCATTGCTCAACGACATGAAAATCCTCAAGAAGTGAAAGAAACATCAAGTGAACTAGGTTGGAGGATTTATCGACGAAGACAAGATCAACCTTAAGCTGAAGGATGTATGCCCATATGTAGCACATGATGGCTAACTCATCTACATCATTCGATAGGCCTTTGAAGGAATTCTTCAACCATGACATCTTGAGGTGTCTCCTAAAGATGTCATGTGGACTAGGCTTAACTCTAAGTAGGCACTCGCATTCATCTACCTAATGTAAGCTAGTGATCCCAGTGACTACATGCCCGTCAATGGGCAAGCCCAACCGCACTGCCACATTATGTAAGGTGATCGTCAACTCCCCATGTAGCATGTGGAAGGTGTGCATCTTCGGTCTCCACCTCTCCACAAGTGCTGTAATGAAATGCCAGTCCAATTGTATGAAGGCGAGTTGAGATACCCCCCGAAAGTCAGCCTGCTGAAGATAAGGTGTGAGGTAGTGGTCGAAGTGCAACCTCTCATCTAGGGTCTTTAGAGAAGCCTCCTATCTACAACACACTAACCATGCATCCTCCTGAAAATGAACAAAATTTAGTACATAATGTAATATTATGTAATGAAAAGGGAAACCAATAATATACTTGTTCCCTCTATACAACCTCTAAGCAATGAGTCTCCTGCAATGTGAAGAGCAATCTATCTACTGGGCCCGGATCCATCTACATAAGAGAGAACAAAGGGTTAGGTCATTTTTTAAATTATACAACAAAATTTATTTATTTTTCCTTTTCAATCCAGAATAAAAAGAAAACTTATTATTGTATGTTACTAGAAACAATGATTGCTAGTAAGGTTGGACCTTGCCGCCGACTTCATTCAAGGCAGTTTCTTCTATTGTGCCCCCCTTCCATTGATAGAAACTACAAGCTATTCGCATTGATGGCTCTCTAAGGTCCATCTCATTGTGGTATCGCTTTGATTAAAGCCTACCCTTGCCTCAAGTAAGTCCTGTGTTTGGATGTACACATGGATACTACACATTTGGCCACCTACTATTATCTTCAACATGAATGAAGCTAGTATGGTATATAATGCTTTGGTTTGTCTAATAGTACTACTTGGCCACATGCTGCATACTGTCTATATGAATAGATGACATCGTAGCAAAAGCATGTGAATAAAGAATTCTATACGTTTGCCATTTGTTACATGTGTGTTGATTTGTTAAAAGGTTCATGGTGTGATAGTTGCCTCCAACAATCCCCTTTTCTATTCTTCTAGCACCCATGACAATCTCAAAGACTCCACTCCCTCTAACAAAGCTGATTTCCTAATGGTGACTAATAGTTTGGCCCCATTTTTTATTTTCTCGGTGGCCCACAATGTAAAACCTCTCCCTTTGCGAATGCTTCGCTGTTTTTGTCATGTATTTGTTCCTAATAACTAATGCAATTGTAAAAGATTTTCATGACCAACGTTGACACAGGTAAACACCTTACATCCTTCAACATGGTGTTGTAGCTCTCACAAAGGTTAGTTGTCATGAACCCATATCTTAAGCCTACATCAAATGCTCGCGTTCATCTTTCTTTAGAGATATGAGCTAAGTAGTTGGATGCCTCTTTGTTTCTTTTCCTCAACTCCTCCATGTAAAATTCGTACTTTTTTTTCCCTATGCTAGAAATCTTGCTACAATGACAATTTTTTTCATTATGGCACTCTTAAACCTCGTATTGAAGTTACTAGCAACATGACGAATGTAGTACTAATGATATACAAAGGGGGGTTGCCATCTAAGAGGGACAAGCCTAACAACCTTCACTATCCTTGCATGTTGGTCAAATATTAAACATATTGTATGTTGATCACAGTGATATCTGACAATGTGTCACTTTAACAACTATAAAAACCATGACCAATTTGTGAAGGTTTCTTTATCCACCAACGTAAATGCTAAAGGGACTATGGTTTGCGTTGTCTATGCCACAAGCGATCAGAAGCTTGTGGTCATATTTTTCATAATAGAAGGTTCTATCAATGCTTACAATTGGCCTACAATGTTGGAATGCCTCGACGCATGGCTTAAATGTCTAAAATACTTTGCAAAAGATCACTTTTGCTTTTGTCACGGTTAGCCAACCCTCCTACTCCACATGTGTGCCTAGATTATTGATTTGGATGGATGGCATTCAACAATTTGGGTAACTTCATGTGAGATTTATCCCAATCCCCATGAATAGTCTCGATTGCTTGCCTTTTGCCATCCCATACACATTTCCTTATGACCAGATACTTGTATACATGACAGATTTGTTACTTCAACGTGGAAACCTTTATATCGGGTTCATTCCTTACCTGACCCAAGAAGCAAAATGCCATGAAGCTCGAGTCCAACTGGGAATGGTCCTGATTCAATAGAAGATTAATTCATGTGTGTGGCCCTTTGATGATGGTAATTACAAAATCTATGTCCATTTGTTTTTAGCATGCACAAAGTCTCCATCTACATCCCTTATCCCTCTTAGTGTAGACAACGTACCATATCTTCTCATCAGACTCGACTACATGATAAGTGTGGTGATTCTTTATATGTTATGCCTTGGCTACATATACTAAATCAAATTTCAAGGTAAATCACATTCCTTTCCTCATATCATCACCAAAGCTCAACTCATCTAAAGAATGGGTACTCTCTTCAAATGATATGTACCCATTACCTCCATATCTCCTATTGAAGAATGGAATAGGATGCTCCAAGGACAGAGTCATGGGATCCACCATTAGAGAGTTAGACACAACGATGTGTACAATGGCAACCTCTATGGACACTAGAGGCAAAAGATGATCGGATGGGTCAAATGCGATATTCATGCAAGGGCCACTCGTTTCATCTTCCTCGTTTACCACTTTTTCTTCAGGATCAACAGATACTTTGTTGTCAACCTCTTCGAATTCCCTCTGAAGCACATCTCTAATGGGTAAATCGATGTCATCATCTTCAAAACCATCGATTTATTGAAATGATGTCCCAGCATTCATGCACTCATGGCCTTACATGGGGGCGGGGAGGAGGCATTGCATTCTCAAAACCTATGTTTTCACCTTGAATGGGGACATTATGACCTAATTTAATGAACATCTCCCATATGAACAATGAACTCGCAACAGCTTGAGCATATGCAACAAGACTTTGTACATCATCATCCTCTATGATTGGGATCAACAAATATCACGGCTAGACATAACTAGAGTTATAAATCATCGATTACCTATGGAATACCTCCACTTGGATGGAGGTATGATCAATTTTAATTGCTACACATATCTTCAACAATAATTCTCTGTGCCTGACATTTGTCTTCACTATAATTCTACTTGTTATAATATGATTCGTATTCACCAGAAATGATATTCCCATGGGCAAATATCGTGAATCTAACCAAATCCTCCATCTCCACAAATTTGAGCTGAATTCTTCAACATGAGGAATATTCCACAAAATTAGGGCAATTTTACTAAAATTGTGGTAAAGTCTACGAGTTAAGGCAATTTTAATAAAATTGGGGCAAATTCTACAAATTAGGGCCATTTTACTAAAATTGGAGGTAAATTTACTAAAATTATGGGAAATTGTGCAAATTAGGACAAATTTACTAACTTTGGGTTAATTCTACGAATTTTGGCAGTTTCACTAAAATTGGGCCAAATTCTACAAATTATGGTAAATTTACTTAAATTGGGGCAATTTCAAAAAAATTGGGATGCATCCTACGAACTAGTGCAAATATTATAAAATCTTCATTAACTTGTATGGAATGATGTATAATTTTGAGTACTTCTTTAATCTTAACTTTCATCTATCACAAAATTACCAATAATACATTTTATTGCATGGAGAGAAACAACAATGGAATATACAATCACTAAATTCAATAAATGAAATTTACAATGATTTTTTACATGAAATAAGTGATACTTACTTGAATAAAGACTGAAATCGTTAGTTGAAGTTGTGACACTACTATTTCTTGACACAAAATTGTGTTTCGTATATGTGTATTTGAGAGAAAATGAGTGAAATCATGTGTTTGTTATAAGGAAAATGAAGTTTTGTTTATGTAGGGGAATATTTAGGGCATGGCTGAATTGTAGGTTAGGATTGCGATTTTAGTAGTCGGTAAATCACTGGTTGGTAGTGTAATTTACCTCGAAAACGCATCGTATTATTAAATGGTAAATTACAGTGCTAACCTGCAATTTTAGTTAAGAGCAAATCACATGTTGGTACTACGATTTATCTCCAAAATGCGTTATAGGTAAATCACAGGTTGGACATTTGATTTCTTCTTTGGTAAAATTGCAATCCCAACTTATGATTTTGCCACGATATTTGCCAAAATACTTTAGCTGGAATCCTTTTCTAAGAATTAAGTTTTCCTGCCATAGCAAACTAAAACATATCTCAAGTTCAAATAGGGGATTAAATTATCAGTGTTTTATAAAGTAGTTTAAATAAGATATTCTATCAACTGCTATTATAACATTGTTAAATTGTGCTAATATGACATATCATTTGATGCATTTGCACTAATGGGGTACTAATGAGAATATTTTATTATAAATAAAATAGAAAAATAAATAAAATTATAAAAAAAGAAAAATAGAAAAAAATACAGAAAATTAAAAAAAGTAAAAAATAAAAAATGTTAAAAATAAAATAAAAAATAGGGAAGAAAAAGGTCGTTCCAACCTCCCCTTGCCTTAGGGTAGCTGGATTGGCTTTAATATTATAGGCGGGTTGCAACCCACTTACAATTAATAGCCCCCCTCATTTTATTAGGAATAATTATCGTTTTTGAAAGTGTAAAATGACAGTGCCTATTGAAACTTCAAATAGAAAAATGTGGGATATAATTTTAAGAAATGTGGAATTATCCATATATTATAATAAAAGTGAAAAGGATGTCATCAAAGAAGAATTAGAAATTCTTGCTTTAAATAAATATGCAATTAATATTTTACAATGCGGTTTGAATGAAAATGATTTCAATAGAACTTGTACTTATACAATAGCTAAAGAAATATGAGATAATCATGAATGTACATGTGAAAGAACCATGTGTTTTAGAGATACAAAAGTAAGTCCTCTTTGTGCTATGTTTCAAAATTTTTAAATAGAATTTAATGAAACTATCGATGAAATGCATAATAGGTTCATCAACATTATTAATCCTTATATTATACTTAATAAGACCCTCTCTAATCTCGAAATAAACTCTAACTTCTTAAGTCATTAGTAAAGGATTTGAATACCAAGAAAATAGCAATCAAAGAAGCTTGTGGCCTCTCAAAAAACGAAGAAGGAACAATCTCTTGGAGCTCTCAAAACAAACATGAGACAGTTGAAAAAAGAATATGGGATGCCAAAAAGAAACCAAAGCACATATGACCTCAATTTTAAATTCAAATGATAATGAAAGTGAGAATGATGAGGAGTTAATTGTGGTGGCAAGAAAGTCCAATAAAATTCATGAAATTTAACAAGAAGTTGAAGAGGGGAGAAGTCAGAACTCCTCAAAATCAAGAAAAAAAAAAAGAATGATGTGATCAAATAATTTAAGTTCCAAAAGCTAGACCACATCTAACAATATTATTCATTGTTGAAGAAGGCTAACAAGACACTAAAGAGAGTAGTGATGGTTGGCATATAGAGTGATGACAACTCTAGTGATTTTGATGGGGAAGTATGCTTTATGGTTCAAGACAATGAGGTATCTTTCACTTCCTATAATAACTCTTACAATGAGTTAATGATCACATATGATGAGTTATTTCATAAGTTGTGCAAAAAATATTAAGAAAATAATTCATTTAAAAGTATGATGAAACAGATTGGTAATGAACTTGATGACTTAATGAATATGACAAGTTGAATGAGGCAAAAGGATATATTAAAAGAAGAAAAAAAGAAGTTGAAGGGTAAACAAGAAAAAATGAAAGAATAATATAAGGAATCAAGTAGGAAGAATGAGAAATTGGAAAATGGATTGAAAAAAGATAGTGTTCTCATGGAAAAGCTAAAAAGGATATGAAATTGAGAATTTTGTTTTAAAATCTAGTTTAGAAGGCTCTATATAAACTACAATTAAATGTATGGAAGGAAAGGAAAAGTAAGAAATGCTTTTTAGGCCAACAAAGAATGAGGTTAAAGAAAAGTAGAGTTGACTATAATCAAAATAATACGTACAAGTATTATAAGAGTTAATTTGCAAAAGTCATAAATGTGACTTGGAATTATTATAGAAGCATGGATGCACTGTACACACATGTGCACTGAGAAAGGATGGCAACAACATTAAAAAAATAAAGTTGGTTTATGTATCAAATGGATAAGTGTTTAATTATGCATCTAATTGTAACCTTAAATGAGTGCCAAATTAAATTTTCTCTCATTATTATAGGAACCTCTAATGAAGAACAATAGATGGTACATGAATAGAGTATTTAGGATATATGATGGAAGATGCATCCAAATTCACAGCATTAGCATTAAGAAGAAAAGAAAGTCTTACATTTAGGGATAGTAAAAAAAGAAATAATTATAAGTGAATGAAACAATTAAGTCTATTTTAAAATATTCTTTAGCTTTTTGTAATTGATTAAATAGATTGTCTTTCACAATAGATGAAATTTATCATCAATGGTCACCATGTTCAACTCTTTGCAATAATGTATGTTCTCATGCTTCAATCTTTCTTCTCAATAAATGGGATCAAGGCTTCTCGTGGTGAAGCATTGGTACCATCAAACCTAGTTTTTTTGAATTCCTTGCGATTACTCCTTTAACTCAATTGGTGCCATTTTATAAAAATTATGTCTAACAATATCTTGATTTTGAAGTAAACTTTTTGAATTGATAATAACTGATGTATGTTTTATGGAAATATATTTGGTTATTATTATTATAATTTAGATATTTATTCAATATTTTTAAATTTTTCTTCAGAATAAAATTACTATATAATTGGTGGAAGTTATTGAAGATTTAAACTACAATTGGTCAATTTAAAAAAGAAGAAGAAAAAGGAGCTAAACCTATTTTAACCGGGGGTAAAAAAAAAAAACAGCTAAACCATATGGAGAAGTTTGATGCAATTCCATTACCCATTGTGTAATTGGCGAGCGCGATCATTTCGAAAAAATTGCAAGAATGCCCATAACGTTTCCGATTTTCGAAGAACGATTCTTTTTCTTTTCAAAATTTCTCCTTACTCCTCCTTTTACGAGCTAAAATACGTCTCGTACATAAACAAAGTACTGTCCAATAACGAAATTCAAGAACGAAAGACTCGTGTCGAAGCACTACAGATAGACACTCTGCAAAATCACCAGTGATTCAGTGAGTGAGTTTGTCGCTTCTCCATCTGCATCCCTCTCAAGCGTTTATGCAAAATGTATGTCTATCACTGTTTTGATCACGAAGCATTAGCATTTCTTTGTTCTTTATATCGCATAATGCATGACCTAAGAGAATCTCGTTTGTCTGTTCACGTTCGACAATGTGCATGCTTTTTTTTTTATTTAGTTTATTTTTGATGAGATTTTTAGGGAGAAACTGAAAGGATTGCTTTTGTTTATTTATTAGGTTTTTTGAGGTCTAGGGTTTTAGTGTAAAGAGTGGGCAGAAGAAGAAGAAGAGTGATGGCACCAAACCCTAGAGTCAAAGCGGCCTTTATGGCCATGAAGGCTTTAGGAATATCTGAAGAGAAAGTGAAGCCTGTGCTTAAGAAACTTCTTAAGCTTTATGACAAGAATTGGGAACTTATCGAAGAAGAAAGCTACAGAGCTCTCGTGGATGCAATATTTGAGGAAGAAGATAATGCGGTATTGCTTTTACCGATTATGGCGTGTCGTTTTTGTTCCACATTTGGTTTTTCGTTTAAGGCTCTTTTGGATCATGTTTGTCATTTTGATTTTCCAGGGTGCCGAGCCTGCGAAAAAGAGAACTTGCGATATGGAGGTACAAAGTTTAGCGATTATGGTTTGATTGATATACATTATATTCCAGACAGCGATATTTTTCTTGCTATAGTAGAAATTATCAAAGAATAGATTAAACAGTGTTGCATGGAATAGGATTTGGATGGTTGAGCATACTTTTTAGTTGTATCAGAAATGGAACTGTATGTGGCTCCCTTTTTTTACATGTCAGAAGATCAATGAAAGATGTATGCATTCAACCTATCCTACCTGCTTTCTCTCTCTCTCTCTCTCTCTCTTTTCACCTATATTAAAAGTTTAGAAGACCTATCCATTTTGAAATTTCGGTGATTCTGACCTGATTGATACCCTTTATGTGATGATTAATTGGATATTTCATGTGATGTAATGATAAGAGAAATTGAATGTATTGTGTGATATGGTGAGAGATGTGGGGAAGAAGTGTCATCTAAGAGAGTGTACAATAGTATTTGTTTTTATATAGGACTCACTTCTTTTTTCAGGAGGATGATCTGGAGGAGGAGACACCAGGTCAAGAGCTTCAACGGCCATTGAAAAGATTGCGAAAAAACCAGGAAACTCAGGCCTTATCTTCTCCAACTAATGGCACCTCTGGGCTTGGTGAGTCTCCTTTGGTACAGCCTACAACAGAGGGTGGAAGCCGCACCCCTTCAGCCCCGCAGAGCAGTATGAAGGGGAAGCAAATTGTTTCACCTAAGGCTTTGGTAATTAGGGATAATGCTGATTCTTCTTGGCCGCAGTTGCCCTCTACGGTTAGTGATCCTAGAGACAAAGGAAAGAGTCCTGTCTATGCTACTGAAGCGAATAAACCAAGACAAAAGGGTCATGATGCTCATTCTTCGATGCAACTGAAGGACGAACCGTATGGTGATGAAGTGCCTCTACCTGATGGTCCTATATCAATGATCCTTCCAGGTTGGTTGGTTTGTTTGTTTGTTTGTATGTTTTTTGGTTTTCAGGTTAGATTCTGTCTGTGCCTGATTTTTATATCTTTTTTGGGTAAATCCTAATTTCTGAATTACTAAAAACAATATCCTAATTTCTATGTTTATTTTGCTATATGCTTTGAGTTAGTTAATTACAATGGCTACAAACTTAGAGGTTGAATATTTTTTTCATAGTTATTGCATGTTATCTTTATGTCCACCTAATCAGTATTCCTTGAATATTTGATAGATAGTCCTTTGGTATAATTAATATGACTCAACTTCAGGATGAAGGAAAAAAAGAACTGAAGGGGAACATATATTCAATCAGTAGATCTAATAAAGAACAGATAAGACCATAATGCATGAAGGGTTTACAGTTGATGCTGTGAAGACATGATTTATTATTGCAAATGTTGATGAGAATTAAAAAGGTTTGAGGGGTACATGTTATGGATGACAAGATGCTAAATGTTACCACCTGGCTTAACTACATTATGTTGGCATTTCAAGCCTGGGATCCATTGATACATGTGATTTTAGTTAAAAAAAAATCAACTAACAGCCGTGTAAACATCCAACTGGCCAAGCATGCATAATTTAACTGTACATAGGCTAATTGTGCCATGTGGTGCTAAGATGCATGCCAAGTGGATTAAAAAAGGTAAAAAAAGACAAAATATTTCTTGAATTGTAATTATTAATATAGATAATTATTGATAAAGTGAACGCATTTGAGGTCTAAAATTTTTAGTGAATTTTGTGATTGCAATTTCTTTTTTGGCTGAATTGCAGTGACAATTAATTCATGAAAATTTAAGGCGGAAAAAATGCAAATGAGTACTAATATACTCTATAATATTAGAATCTTGATAACGTTGCATATAATTTTTTAAATTTAAATAACAATAAAAGAAGTAGAAAATGCATTGAAATTCTTTAGGTTTACCATTTTTGTTATTGATTGCTAAAGTTTTTTAAAATATGCAAACAAGTTCTAATATTCCATCTAATATATAATTAAAATATTTTATAAACATGAAACTAAAATAATATAATATTCCATCTATAAGTATTTTATATATATATATATATATATATATTGCTGACCTGAGGGGGGAAATCCATTGACTTTACTTTATTTAATTTGATGAAGTTTTAAGGGAGATTACTTTTCCTGATGCTTTGCTAACTTGCCACCTTACTGCCACATTAGTTCCACTTGGCCTAGGAAGCATTAAAATATATGCAGGTGTGGCTAGATGGACACTTGTTGCACTGTGGTTAGTTCTTAAATGACAACTAGTCTTAACAGATTTAAGTTAGGTGGTAATACTGGCATGTGGAATTTTAATTGAGTATTAAATGTGTCACTCGACAAGTACAGGTAGTAATTGCAATCTCATAGTAGTAGCCTCCCTGAGCAAACACCAATCCATCTGGTTTAAACAGCCACCACGAGAGCATTACACTATTCCAAAGTTTCTGGTCCTTTAAAGAGACATTTAACAGCATCCTTCCAGCTTATGAAATTTCTAGGTAAATCAAGGTAGATATTGCCATGCTCTACACCTGCTTATCAAAATAGTGCTCGACTAATAAATTTTGATGTCTTCTTCCATCAAACAAGGGAAACAGGTATTCCCAGAAACTAAGCTTTTAGAATATTCAGTTCACCATAAGCTGTGAGCTTTAGTTCGTTATGTAAGTGTAAGAAATATGCTTAAACTCCAAGAAGTTGCTCTAAAATAAAAAATTCTAATTGTAGTAAAGTTGGACAGATTTATTTGTCCCACTATGCCCTTTGAGATACTGTAACTTGTAAAATTTTTAAAGGGCTACAAGACTATTGTAGATGTTTTTCCCATTAATAGCTGGTGTCATGCCCTATGAGGCTGTTAAGCTTGATGTAATCTAGACCTGCTTCTCTTTCTATTTATATGTATCCAGAATTTTGTGAGAATTTTCAAAATTGCATAACTTTGATGATCATGAAGTATAATGGGAAATTTCCGTCCTTATATTTTGAGACAAGTTTTTAGTGCTCTGATGCTAGAGTGCTTATTCAAATATTTTACTACTGTGAGGTCTTTTTGTTCAACCTCTGCAGATCTACCTACTCAAGGTGATTCTGTTACTGGCAAAGAGAAAGATGGTGGAGATGGTAATGGCCATGTAGCTTCTCCACGTGTTGATGAGAAAAGTGGATGTGCAACGGCAGCATCATCAAGAGAGAAGAAAATCAACCATGAATCTAAAAACACTCAAGATGATACTTGTACAAGCATAGATATTGCTTCCTCGGCACTCGGAGAGGTAAAAATTACTCTGAGTTGCAACTCTGCCTTTGGAGGCTCAGATTATCATATCCCTAGTCTAGATGCTGTTCTGAAGTTGATGGAAGATAAATGTCTGAGAACTTATAAAATACTTGACCCCTCTTTTTCTGTCATGAATTTGATGAAAGATATGTGCCAGTGTTTTCTCGAATTAGGAACTGACTCTCATGATGAATCAAGAGAGCAATCAGTCAATGTGGAGCCAACACTTAATGTTTTAAAGAAACCCTTTGTGCAGGACTCTCATAATCTTAAAGGCAATAACCCAAAACTTCACATCCTATCTAGTGTTTCCGGAACAGGGGATACAGAGTCTTCAATGGAGGTGGATGCACCTAGGAATGTTCAGAACAACCATGTTGAAGCTAGCAGGGAAACTACTATAAACAAGGGGAACAGTCTGAACCAGCCTGAAGAAGCACCTCAGAATTTGAAGCTTATTGCTCAGGATCACTTATCTCCCGATAATTTAAGATCTCTTAGTCATGTCAAAGATATCAGCAAGGGTGAAGAGCGGATTAGGATTTCATGGACAAATGAGGTCAATAACCAATGTCCACAGCCATTTCACTACATACCTCAGAGCATAGTTTATGAAGGTGCTCTTGTCAATATTACTCTGTCAGGGATCAAAGATGAAGATTGTTGTTCAAGTTGCCTTGGTAACTGTTTGTCATCTCCAACACCTTGTGCTTGTTCATGCACAAATGGGGATGAATTTGTATACAATGTAAGAGGTCTTTTGAAGGAATGGTTTCTGGAAACGTGCATTTCCATGAAACATGACCCTGAGAAGCGCTGCTACTTTAACTGTCATGAATGCCCTCTTGAAAGATCTAAACAAAGTGATTTTATAGGACAATGTAAGGGCCATCTAAAGAGGAAATTCATTAAGGAATGCTGGAAAAAATGTGGCTGCGGTAAACATTGTGGCAATCGAGTCATACAACAGGGCATAAGCTGCCGCTTGCAGGTGAGAAGCAAATGAATGGATTTTATGTTCTTAGTTGATGCTATACTGTCTCTATATGTCAAGCAATGGTTATATCAATCCTTGTAGTGTATTTGTCTCTACAAAATTTTTGATTGGAGGGTTGCTTACATGTACTAGTGTCCTCCATTTTAGGTGTTCATGACACCTGAAGGAAAAGGGTGGGGACTCCGAACCTTCGATGACATTCCAAAAGGCACCTTTGTGTGCGAGTATGTTGGAGAGATTTTAACCAACAAGGAACTCTATGAAAGAAAGAAGAAAACAAATGAAGGTGAGCATTCTTATGAGGTGTTCCTCGATTCTGATTGGGGATCCATCACTCAGGATGATGAAGCTCTTTGTTTGGATGCAACATACTATGGAAATGCTGCTAGGTTTATTAATCACAGGTAATTCATCCTTTTTTGTTGAAACATCTGTTCTGCTTTATTGTTGATGAAATGTATTTTTAATGCTGTTTTTGATGCTTCAATTGATTTCCTTGGTATCTTTTGTACGTTTCTATCCTGTTTTGTACAGTGGGCAATACCCCTTTCTGTGTCCTCCTTTACAAAATTGATAAAATCTGACATTACACCAGGGGGGAAAGAAAAGTAGTTAACATTCGTTTACCAACTTCTCTAAATGTTAGTTTTAAATTGTGACTTGTGAGTTGTGAGCTTAGGATCTGTGAAAAAGTAACCAACTGCTAAAACTGATAAAAATATGATAGTAAGCAGCAGTATTCTGCATCATTGTGTCCCAAAAGAGGCCTCTGGGGAGCACTTGAAAGGCTCTGCAATCTTATATCTTGCTCACCACTTCAGTCGACCTACTTTTCCCTTTTAAAATCTTTTAATTGTGGGTTTATGTGATTGCTAACAATGTGTCTCATGCTGATGTAGTGAATAATGAAAGTCATAGGTGATAGAGAAGGGATAGAATAGTATCGTGTCTTCTATTTGAAAGTAGCCTTACATGTAGAATTTCATTGTGTATTGCTTCTTATACCTTATAACATTTTAAAGAGATTTTATAGCACAAAGTTTTGTCTTGTTAGGTTTAGAATCAACTAAAGATTCTTTAATGTCTGTCTCCCTTTCTTGTTTCATACACTTTCTGTCTGTCCATGTTAATCGATTTATCTTTCTTTAGCTAGATGGGCGGAGGTAAGTTGGGGAAAAAGATTTAGTTGGAAAAAGTATAGATGTGTGTTATATAGCGTTAGGATTTTTTCTTTATTTGTGTTGCTATTGGGAATTCTATACCTAATTATTTCACCTACCTTGCTATTGGAATCCACAATGAAATAGAAGTGAAGGGGAGAGGGAGGGAGTTTCATTGAGTTGTAATCTACTTACTATGAAGGCTTGATCCATTATTTGTAACGTCCTATCACAAATTGAAAGAAAGAAGGCAATCGACCGGAATAAGCTTGGATCGAACTAATTTGTGTACTATACTTGGCTAATAAAAATCATTCCAATTCCTTACTTGCTGTTACTTGATCCTGTGGAAGTGCTTGTGACCTGCATGAAGCAAGAAAAAGGAGCTATAGGGGGTACTGGAGTTGATTTTGGCATGTCTTCTTCGATGCTCAAGTTAGTTTGAGGTAGGATCAAAGTAAGTATAGGGAGTTTAGGGTAGCAAAATGTTGTTCTGTTACTTGAAGGCCTAACCTTGTATTCATAGAGGAAGGTGGTTAATGCCCATGATCTCCTATTTGACTCAGAGATTTGTGGAGATGAATTAGGGGAGTTATAAGATGTTGACTTGCCTTATCTGCCAAGCTTTTTCCTGCCTATCTTTGTTTGAATAGTGGGTTGGCCTGACTGACTTGAGCCTTTCTAGCCGACCTAGGCCTCATTGGTAACTTATCAGTGTTAGATAGATCAACATAGGCATGAGGGCCTACGTCCTAAATTGCTTATCAACACTATCATTATGCATAAAATAAATCTTTTGTAAATCCTTTGCTATTGGTGCATCAATCTTAATTGAGAACTTGCTATACAATAGTGGATCATCAAAGGCTTAGTTTTTTTCTTGATATCTTGATTCCTCGTGAAAGGGTGTTTACTTCATATAAATGGACATAATATGACATGGAAGGATACATGGTCAAAGCTGTTGCTGTAAATATTCCTATTGGAGAGATAAAATGTGGCATAGAAGTTTTCTTTTGTTGGTAAGTAATGTGGTATATAAGTTGAGTTGGGTGAAAACCTATGTACACATTTCATCAGAGTTTAGAGTTCAGTTCTTTGCTTTTAGTTGATGATGTATTGAAATAAAATATTAATATTGTCTGGTCAAATCTAATTAAACCAACTTGAACATTTTGTAAAATTGCTTTCTCTTGAATGATTCACTGTGCGCTTACTTTTCTGGAAATTATAAGCTTTCTGAAGAAAATCCTGTATGGACGTACAATTTTATGAAAAGGTAATGTATCTTTGTGAAAAAACCAGAGGAAACAGATCTCTAATACTGAATGCAATAACAAGAGTTGTATGAGGGGGTGTGCAATTATGATTCATTGTTGCTGATAGTGGTGGCTAGCTAGTGTTTGGCATGTCTAGGGCTGAGGTAGAAACTTAGTAGGGTAGAAGTAGGATTTTTGTTTTTTTAAAAGAGGGTATCATAATGTTTTGCTTATTTGATCATTACATTGTGATATGCCTGGGGATCTATCAGAATTGTGGGGTGGTGTTCCTTGGGTGAACCATCATTTACCTGTTATCTTCTTCTATTCTACACCCATTATCATCTAAAGCATATCCATTACTACCAGTTTTCTTGCTTTGTTTCTATTCTTTTTGGTCCCCTTCACTATCAAGTGGTCTGACGTGCATGCCGTGTTTATCCTCTAAGACTTGAGTGGATTCTCATGTGGAGGCGCTTGAAATATTTGTGCAAAGATTTGATAGATGTAATGAATACATTCTGCTTGGAGGACTTACTTTATCAATCCCAATTTGTCAAATAGTTCTTCCAGAAACATAATTAGCCGAGTTAATTGTTGGATTTGAAGAATCTAAGAAGTTCCTGAAAGTGAAAGAGGTAGAGTGACATGCTGATTCACCAATATTCTTTGGCACTCAACCTGTCTCGAATCTCCTATGCCTTTGTCGATGTCTCTAGCTAGATGGATTTTAGCTTACTCTAAGCTTCTTGTACCATCATTTGGTTTACACAAGTTTCCATACAGTTTTTTTTGTAAAATTTTAGTTCTAGAACTGAATTTTGCTGTAATCCTTTCCCGCATTTAGCGGTTGTACATTCTCCTCTTTATTTTAATATAATTACCTACAAAAAAAAAATCTTTGGCATACCTAACCTCATTGAAGTAACTCCTTTTCCAAGTCTAGAGGTTATCCATGGTTTTCATCTCTATGGCGGTGCATTTACTACCGATAATTCTTACATTATGTCACAATCCATTTCTGGTGAGCTTCATTTAAGCACCAAAAGTGTAGAATTCTGCGTTTTGATGGCACAGGTCCAATCTATTGGTTTTCACATGCCAAGCTCTTCTTCAATATTCAATGTCCTCCATCATATTTGAAGGTTTAGTTGGATTTTGTTAGTATGGAGGGGAAAGCCATCCCTTGGTTTTGTGTGTTGTGCTAGAAAATGCCTTATCTTGATTCTCACATAAAAGATGCCCTTTTGTGAGCTTCTCATGCACTACAGTGTCTGTAAGGCAATCAACCCATATGAGCATGTGGCACTCTCTATCAAGAGTCAAATACAGAGGGGCAAATCTTTGAACTTTTGAGGCCTTATTGGCACGAATGCTACTATTACCAGAAGACCAACTGTTTGGGTATTTCTTGAATGGATTGCATGATAAATTTGCTGATAAGTTCGAAATCATGACCTTGCTATTGGCTCATGTGCCATGGATCCAGTGCTTAATACCGAAGATGAGTTGTGAAATGCCCTTTCTTGTCTCACCTTCTTTCTTTTGACCATATTTTTGGTGAACACTATTTGCATTAAGTTTGAATTGGATGAGATAAGATGAATCTTGGCAATTTCAATGGCTAGTACTCACTCAGATCTCTTTCCCAACAGTGGTAATTGGTTGGGACACTACTGTTGTCACTTGCCTTGTCTCTATGGGTATTATCAAACCGTCACATAGACGACAACTTGTGGGATGTTCAAAACTTCCCCCTTTGCTGCCTAGGGGCACTAATGGCCATCGCCATTATAGTCATGCTGAGTTCTTGGCTAACAAGGAAAATGTTTTGTGTGGTGCATCAACCTTATCACCCATCCCATCAATGTGCAGATAAATCATTGTACTTGACAATTATAGAGGATGTGCTGGATGAGCTAGATATGGAATCTCGTAGGACACTTGTGAATACAATTGCAATGGAGCAGTCGGAGCTACTGTATCCATCTTCCTTGGTGATAAATGGGTTGTCAGGTCCATAATTATGAAGCTCAGTAGCACCATTTCTTATCATTTTTTGGTGTTCTTGATTGATGGTGGTGTGAACCACAATTTTTTCTCTCTTTCCATCTTTAAGTGTGTGGACCTACATGTAGAGTGGTCCACGCAAAAAGATATATAAAATTAAGCGTGCATAAATACCGGTAAGTGTACTGGATCGGATCAAGCAATATAGTGAGAGAAGAGTGTCGAACCACGAAGATTGATTAAGTAATAGACTTATATCAATTTCTACTATTATTTAGGTAATGATATTTGATGAGAATAAAATGTGAATGAATTATACTAAATGTGCAAAAAGAGAATTGTGTTGAAAAAGGATGAATTAATGGTGGGAAAATAGAATCCACCCTAATTCTACTAATCATATTCCCTTCATGTTACAATAACTTATAGATACGTGGATTTTCACAAGGAATTTGACAAAACCTTAATCCTTTTTCAAGTTTTAAAGTATCAAAACCCCAATTTAATTTAATAGCTCCCGCTAAATAAAATCAATGGAGGATTCTAAATTACAATCATAAATTTCCCAATTATATGATTGCCTAATATCTTTAAAATAATTTCTCCTAATCCCTTAGTGAAAAATTAAATAAAAATACTGCATGAAACGCTTAGGTCAATTTCTAATAAAATTCAATAACGTCGCTTCTGCATAAATTATTAAATCTTACTTGAGAGTTCCTAATAAATCCTAAATTTCTCTTTCGAGTCCATATAGATTTCTATGAATTGAATTCAATTATAAAATACAATTCATAGTAGAAATTCCCATATGAAAATTCCACATATCTATATGTCCTATAACATGAATACAATGATTATTTTAGTTGAATTATGGCTCCATTATGTTTCCCACAGAGATGATTTAGAACATTATGGTGTGGATTGCATAAAAACAATTTAAATGAGTAGGTGTAATGGAATTCATATTAAATAATAAAAATAAACTGATAAATTGCATAAAAGAAAATAAAATAAATGAAACAATTGCTATAATCTTCAAGAGTTTGTAGAACTTCAATTTTCCAAAATGATTCCTAGAATTCTTCAATTGAAAGCAAACTTCAGCAAAGTAACATTCTCTCTTCAAAACTAAAATTTGGAATAACAATGAAATGAAAAATATTTAAAGAGAAGATAAAATCCTAAAGTTCTCAAGGGAATTCTAATGATTCAAAAGATTAAAACAAGAATGAATTCCAAGGTTCACACAAGGGATCTACTTATAGATCGAAAGAGGAGGAAGATAAGGCTGATTTGGTGAGGAATTGAGTCAGCAAATCAATCAAGATAAGGTTTTGGAGAAATTTTCGCATGGACACTCGAGAAACAGTCAAGGCCGGCCAAGAGCCAGCGGCTTTGATGCGCTGGGATGATTTTTTCCCTTAGGCCGGCGGCCTTCAATGCAATTCTTCACTTGCTTCTTCAATTTTGTGAAAAACTCCTCCAATTAATTTGTTTTTTACTTTTAGGTCCTCAAAACCTGAATTTTCACAATAAACACTATTAAATACCATTTCTTTATATTTTCTTATAATATTGAAATAAGTTTAATATAAATCCTAAAAGAAAATATAAGTATAATGTGATCTTGTCAACATCCCCACACTTGAACTTTTGCTTGTTCTCAAGCAAAATAATTGAAATGAACAAGAGAAATCTGTCATTGAACTTCTGGTGCCCATTGTTCTAACCATATTGAAACTTGTAACTAGAATAATCTAGTTGAAATTTAGTAGTTAATCTAAATAAAACAGATTTTTAATCTCAGTGTTTAACAATTGAATTCTCCTTCAAAAGAAAAATACTTAGTCCATAAGGAAAAACATTCATTTAAACTTCATTGGTTATTAGCAAGTATAATATCTCTCAATTTTACTTCTCTAAACAAGATAACAAAAAGTGAAAGCATATGGTATCCATTTTTTTCCTAGAATTTCTCCCTCTTCAATTTAGTCTTTATTTCACTTATTGCCCTGTATTCAACATTTTCTTTTTAATTTGCCTTAATTGACAGCGGAGTCAGACTTCACTCTTCTGAGGGACCAAAGCCCACCCATGTCAACCTGGCTTTCATTAAGGTACTAAAATTTTTGCCTTTCCGCCCTTCTCGTTCTTGTGAGTTCATTGAGTCGGCACATCCCGGGCTCATCACCCAAGTGACCAGGTTTTAAAGGGATAGTGTGAGGAAAAGTTCGTAGGGGTCCCTTTAAAACCTGGTCACTTGGGTGAATGAGCCCGGGATGTGCCGACTCAATGAACTCACAAGAACGAGAAGGGCGGAAAGGCAAAAATTTTAGTACCTTAATGAAAGCCAGGTTGACATGGGCGGGCTTTGGTCCCTCAGAAGAGTGAAGTCTGACTTTGCTGTCAATTAAGGCAAATTAAAAAGAAAATGTTGAATACAGGGCAATAAGTGAAATAAAGACTAAATTGAAGAGGGAGAAATTCTAGGAAAAAAATGGATACCATATGCTTTCACTTTTTGTTATCTTGTTTAGAGAAGTAAAATTGAGAGATATTATACTTGCTAATAACCAATGAAGTTTAAATGAATGTTTTTCCTTATGGACTAAGTATTTTTCTTTTGAAGGAGAATTCAATTGTTAAACACTGAGATTAAAAATCTGTTTTATTTAGATTAACTACTAAATTTCAACTAGATTATTCTAGTTACAAGTTTTAGTATGGTTAGAACAATGGGCACCAGAAGTTCAATGACAGATTTCTTTTGTTCATTTCAATTATTTTGCTTGAGAACAAGCAAAAGTTCAAGTGTGGGGATGTTGATAAGATCACATTATACTTATATTTTCTTTTGGGATTTATATTTAACTTATTTCAATATTATAAGAAAATATAAAGAAATGGTATTTAATAGTGTTTATTGTGAAAATTCAGGTTTTGAGGGCTTAAAAGTAAAATACAAGTTAATTGGAGGAGTTTTTCACAAAATTGAAGAAGCAAGTGAAGAATTGCATTGAAGGCCGCCGGCCTAAGGGAAAAAATCATCCCAGCGCATCAAAGCCGCTGGCTCTTGGCCGGCCTTGACTGTTTCTCGAATGTCCATGCGAAAATTTCTCCAAAACCTTATCTTGATTGATTTGCTGACTCAATTCCTCACCAAATCAGCCTTATCTTCCTCCTCTTTCGATCTATAAGTAGATCCCTTGTGTGAACCTTGGAATTCATTCTTGTTTTGATCTTTTGAATCATTAGAATTCCCTTGGGAACTTTAGGATTTTATCTTCTCTTTAAATATTTTTCATTTCGTTGTTATTCCAAATTTTAGTTTTGAAGAGAGAATGTTACTTTGCTGAAGTTTGCTTTCAATTGAAGAATTCTAGGAATCATTTTGGAAAATTGAAGTTCTACAAACTCTTGAAGATTATAGCAATTGTTTCATTTATTTTATTTTCTTTTATGCAATTTATCAGTTTATTTTTATTATTCAATATGAATTCCATTGCACCTACTCATTTAAATTGTTTTTATGCAATCCACACCATAATGTTCTAAATCATCTCTGTGGGAAACATGATGGAGCCATAATTCAACTAAAATGATCATTGTATTCATGTTATAGGACATATAGATATGCGAAATTTTCATATGGGAATTTCTACTATGAATTGTATTTTATAATTGAATTCAATTCATAGAAATCTATATGGACTCGAAAGAGAAATTTAGGATTTATTAGGAACTCTCAAGTAAGATTTAATAATTTATGCAGAAGCGGCGTTATTGAATTTTATTAGAAATTGACCTAAGCGTTTCATGCAGTATTTTTATTTAATTTTTCACTAAGGGATTAGGAGAAATTATTTTAAAGATATTAGGCAATCATATAATTGGGAAATTTATGATTGTAATTTAGAATCTTCCATTGATTTTATTTAGCGGGAGCTATTAAATTAAATTGGGGTTTTGATACTTTAAAACTTGAAAAAGGATTAAGGTTTTGTCAAATTCCTTGTGAAAATCCACATAGCTATAAGTTATTGTAACATGAAGGCAATATGATTAGTAGAATTAGGGTGGATTCTATTTTCCCACCATTAATTCATCCTTTTTCAACACAATTCTCTTTTTGCACATTTAGTATAATTCATTCACATTTTATTCTCATCAAATATCATTGCCTAAATAATAGTAGAAATTGATATAGGTCTATTACTTAATCAATTTTCGTGGTTCGATACTCTTCTCTCACTATATTGCTTGATCCGATCCGATACACTTGCCGGTATTTATTCACGCTTAATTTTATATATTTTTTTGCGTGGACTAAGTTTTTACATCAAACCAACAACTTCAATCCAACAATCCCATCAATTCCGCATGTGATCTGAAATTTACAGCCTACATAGATGACATTTTCAGCAAACTCCAATAAGCAAAGAAGAGGAAGAACTTAAAGAGAAGAAGAAAAAACTTACTTGGAGTGTCTTGAATGCAAGAGGAGAGTGAGTGAGAGAGTGAAGAAGAAATAGGTCAAAGGGAGAGGAGAAGTGCGAAAGAGAGGTAGAGCAGTCGTGAGAGAATAAGTGAGTAAGAGAGAGAAATAAGTGAGCAAATGAGAGAGAGAGAAGGGTCGGCCAATTTCTAAAAACTAGACAAAGGTCGGCACCCTATACCTGTATGCCGCTGCCCTTTTGAGCCGGCCTTTAATTGTTCCGAGAGCTTAGGCCGGATGAAAGCCGGTGGCTCTTATCCGGCCTTGAATTCGAACTTTTTTTTTTTTATATATATATCAATGAAAATAAAACACTAGTGTATACAAATATTGAGCATGGGCTGCCTCCCATGAAGCGCTTAGTTTATAGTCGCTAGCCCGACTTTTCCAGTTCATGTCCTCAAATCTCTTAAATCCACAGCTGTGGCATCTCTATCAACATTTTCCCCTTCATAGTAATGTTTGAGAAGATAACCGTTTACTTTGAAAGTACGGTTGTCTTCTGCCTTCAACTCAACTACACCATAAGGAAACACATTAACAATTTCAAAGGGTCCAGACCATCGTGACTTCAACTTACCTAGGAACAGCTTCAAGCGGGAGTTGTATAGTAAGACCTTCTGACCAGGGAAGAATTCTCGCCTCACAATGTTCTTATCATGCCATCGCTTTGTTCGTTCTTTGTAAATTTTGGCATTTTCATATGCTTCTTCTCTCATTTCAGCCATCTGATTTAGTTGAAGCAATCTTTTTTTACTTGTAGCTTTCTCATCAAAGTTAATGTATTTAATAGCCCAATATGCCTTGTGCTCGAGCTCTACTGGTAAGTGACACGATTTACCAAAAACAATCTTGTAAGGGGACATTCCTATAGGGGGACATTCCTATAGGGGTTTTAAACGCTGTTCTATGAGCCCATAATGCATCATCGATTTTTAAAGACCAATCTTTCCTGGATGCATTGACAGTCTTCTCTAGAATTTACTTAATTTCCCTATTGGATACCTCAACCTGTCCACACGTTTGTGGATGATAAGGGGTGGCAATTTTGTGAGTAACTCCATATTTTAATAACAATTTCTCAAATTGCCTGTTACAAATATGTGTTCCCCCATCACTTATTATAGCTCTAGGTACCCAAAATCTTGAAAATATATTCTTTTTCAAAAATTTAATAACAACCCTGCTGTCATTAGTTTGTAGAGCAACTGCTTCTACCCATTTCGAAACATAATCAACAACTAAAAGAATGTATTTGTTTGAAAAAGATGAGGGAAAAGGACCAATAAAGTTGATTCCCCAAATGTCAAAAAGCTCAATTACAAGTATATTGTTTTGTGGTAATTCGTGTCTTCTAGAAATGTTGCCAGTCCTTTGACATTGAGCACAAGACATGATGTAGTTCCTGCAATCACTGAACAACCTGGGCCAATAAAATCCACATAATAAAATTTTAGCTGCTGTTCTTTCTATACCAAAGTGACCTCCTACCTCCTTAGAATAACAATGCTGTATAATGCTAAGCTGTTTACTTTCAGGTACGCACCGTCTAATTATTTGGTCAGCACAATTTTTAAAGAGATATGGTTCATTTCAAAAATAAAACTTCACATCATGTAAAAATTTCTTTTTCTGTTGGTAAGATAAACCATATGGAGTGATTTTGCTAACCAAATAATTAACGATATCAACATACCAAGGTAATCCTTGGACTTCTACTGCATGCAATTGTTCATCAGGGAACTTTTCATTAATAGGTGAATCAAAACAATTAGATTCCAAACGGGATAAATGATCAGCCACCATATTTTCAGTTCCCTTCTTATCTTTAATTTCTAGGTTAAATTCTTGCAGTAGTAGAATCCATCGAATTAACCTAGGTTTAGCATTGGCTTTAGCAAATAAATACTTAAGGGCAACATGGTAAGTATATACTATGATTTTAGAACCTATCAGATAATGCCGGAATTTATCGCATGTAAATATGACTGCTAAAAGTTCTTTTTCAGTTGTGGCATAATTCCTTTGGGCCTCATTTAAGGTTCTACTTGCATAGTATATTACATGAAATGACTTATCTTTCCTTTGCCCAAGTATCGCTCCTACAGCATAGTCGCTGGCATCGCACATCAACTCGAATGGAAGCTCCCAATCAGGTGCAACAATCATTGGTGCAGTAGTGAGCTTCTCCTTCAATAGATTGAATGCCTACAAACAATTGTCATAAAAAACAAAGGCAGAATCTTTTTTTAATAAATTACAAAGAGGTCTTGAGATTTTAGAGAAGTCCCTAATAAATCTCTTGTAAAAGCCAGCATGTCCCAAGAAGCTTCTGATTCCTTTCACTGTAGTAGGTGGTGGTAGCTTCTCTATCACCTCTACTTTTGCCCTGTCAACCTCAATTCCTTGCTTAGATACTTTGTGCCCTAAGACTATTCCCTCTCTTACCATGAAATGGCATTTTTCCCAATTAAGAATAGTTTCCTTGCATCTCTTAAGCACACATCCTAAATTTTTCAAATATGTTTCGAATGACTTCCCAAAAACAGAAAAATCATCCATGAATATTTCAATAAAATTTTTTAACATGTCAGAAAATATGGGCATCATGCATCTTTGAAATGTAGCGGGTGCATTGCAAAGACCAAAGGGCATTCTCCTAAAGGCAAATGTGCCATAAGGACAAGTAAAGGTGGTTTTCTCTTGGTCCTCGAGTGCTATATGGATTTGATTGTAACCAGAGTAACCATCTAAAAAGCAGTAATAATCATGCCCTGCAAGTTTTTCTAACATTTGATCTATGAAAGGGAGGGGGAAATGATTTTTGCAGGTATCATCATTCAGTTTTCTATAGTCTATACAAACTCTCCAACCAGTTACAGTGCGAGTGGGAATTAATTCATTAGCCTCATTTTTTAATATCAGCAATGGTCCACCTGATAGCTTCCTTATGCTCTCTTAGAACATCCAAAAGTTGTTGCTCTTGATCACTTGTCAAACAAGAAGAAATGATTATTAGCAAAGTATCATCTGTTTCAAGATATGCATATTTTAAATGACTAGGTAATGGTTTAGGCTCAAGCACTGGGGGTTGTGTCAATGATGGAACTGGCTTCTTCTCACTTGTTCCTAGCTCCTCATAGTAGTGAGCTCGAATTTCTAATGCTTCTTCCACACATTCTTCAATTTGTTCTTCATCATCACTCCATTCATCTATATCCTTGAGAATTGATTCTATTGTCTCCATACCTGCATTCTCTTCAATATTCTCACAGGAGACTTCATCAATAACATCAATTGTGTAACAAGACTTACAATCATCAAATTTCCTAATGGCCTCATAAACATTAAAAGTAACTTCTTCATCCATAACTCTCAAGGTCAGCTTACCTTGTTCCACATCTATCAATGCCTTACCAGTTGCAAGGAATGGTCTTCCTAAGATCATGGGTTCCTCTATCTTCTTCCATTTCCAGGACTATAAAGTCAACTAGAAAAATGAATTTGTCCACTTTTACTAGGACATTCTCCACTATACCCTTTGGGTACTTGACACTTCTATCAGCAAGTTGTAGGGTGACATGCGTCTCCTTACATTCTCCAAGTCCTAGTTTTCTGAAAATGGACAGAGGCATTAAGTTTATACTTGCACCAGAATATATAAGGACTTTATCAAAATGAAAATTACCAATAGTGCAAGGAACAGTAAAACTTCCCTAATCTCTTTGTTTTCTTAGCAGATTGGATAAATTCTTCTGTAGGATCATAGAACACTCTCCTGTAAGCATTACAGGTTCATTCCCATCTATCTTTCTCTTCTTGGTGAGCAAATCCTTCATGAATCTAGCATATGAAGGCATTTGCTGAAGTGCCTCTGCAAAATGAATGTTAATTTGCAATTTTTTAAAGACTTCTAAAAATTTAGCAAATTGTGAATCCAATTGTTGTTGCTTCAGCCTTCCCGGGAAAGGAACAGGAGGAACATATGATTTCACCTTTGGTGAATTTTGCTTTGGTTCCTCTTCCTTTTGTTTCCCTTTATCTTTCTTTGGGTTAACCTCTTTTCCCTCAAATATCTTATCAACTAATTCCTTACCACTTCTTAGCATAATAGCATTTACACCCTTAGGATTCTGCTCAGTATTGCTAGGTAAAGACTCAGATGGTCTATTACTCAACTGTTGAGACATCTGATTAAGCTGATTTTCAAGATTCCTAATGGTAGCTTGTTGATTCTGCAACATTGTGTCAGTCTTTTGCATATAATTTATCATGAGTTCTTCCATTTTAGACTGACTTTGTTGAGAAGAGGTATTATGATTAGAATATTGTTGATGGGGGGTATTATGATTAGGACCTTGCTTTTGAAATCCAGGTGGTTTAAGTGCGTTGTTATCATTTCTCCATGAGAAATTTGGATGGTTACGCCACCCTGGATTGTAGGTGTTTGAATAAGGTTCTTGATTACCTCTTTAGAAATTGTTGACAAAATTTACTTGCTCTCCATGGGATGAGGAGGAAAAGTTTCCAGATGGGCACTCAAGAGTTGAGTGTGGTCCTGAGCATAACTCACAACAAGAAATTTGATTAACATTAAAAGGTGCAGATGTGAGTTTACTTACTTGGGTTGTAAGAGCTGAAATATGAGCTGTTAAGGTGTCCATGTCATTGACAGATGCCACTCTAGACTTACCTCTTTCATGTTGCCAATTATGTGCACTAGAGGCCATTTCATCAATCAAAGCACTAGCCTCATCATACGTCTTACCCATTAGTGCACCATCAGAAGCAGCATCTACCAGAGACCTCAATGTCTCATCTAAACTGAGATAGAAAATCTCAATAAGGAGATTATCTGGTAATCCATGGTGGGGGCTTTTTCTAATTGCCTCATTGAATCTTTCCCATGCTTCATAGAGTGATTAACTACTAAACTTAGTGAAGTTTGTGATGTCATTCCTTAACCTAGCAGTTCTAACTGGTGGGAAAAATCTCCTTAAAAATTTAGATGAGAGATCAGCCCAAGTGGTTACAGAGTCCTGTGGCAGTGAATTATACCAAGCCCTAGTTTTATCTCTAAGTGAAAACGGAAAAAGTTGTAATCTAATTACATCATCAGATACATTATTCATTTTCACTGTATTACAATATTGAAGAAATACTGCAATATGCTCATCGGGACTCTCATTTGGATATCCTCCAAATTGATTTGATTGAACCATTTGAATGAGTGCTGGTTTCAACTCAAAATTGTTAGCCTAGATCGTAGGTCTTCTGATTGCAGGACCTGAAACAACAGGTATTGTATATTCCCGAAGTGCTCTACTAGCACCTTGAATCCGATTGTTGTTATCATCTGCCATGTCAACTTCTTTCCTTCTTCTTTGCTCTCTTCTAAGTTGTCGCAAGGTGCGTTGTATCTCAAGATTAATTGGTAGAAGTTCAACACTTCTACTATTGCGCATAAAAAACCTTCAAAGAGAACGGGAAACGATCACACAATGATAAAAAAAAAAAAAAAAACAATTGCGCCTAAATTAACAATAGAATCTGAAGATGGTCTAATATTAATCAATCCTCGGCAACGATACCAAAAACTTGGTCCACGCAAAAAGATATATAAAATTAAGCGTGAATAAATACCGGCAAGTGTACCGAATCGGATCAAGCAATATAGTGAGAGAAGAGTGTCGAACCACGAAGATTGATTAAGTAATAGACCTATATTAATTTCTACTATTATTTAGGCAATGATATTTGATGAGAATAAAATGTGAATGAATTATACTAAATGTACAAAAAGAGAATTGTGTTGAAAAAGAATGAATTAATGGTGGGAAAATAGAATCTACCCTAATTCTACTAATCATATTCCCTTCATGTTACAATAACTTATAGCTATGTGGATTTTCACAAGGAATTTGACAAAACCTTAATCCTTTTTCAAGTTTTAAAGTATCAAAACCCCAATTTAATTTAATAGCTCCCGCTAAATAAAATCAATGGAGGATTCTAAATTACAATCATAAATTTCCCAATTATATGATTGCCTAATATCTTTAAAATAATTTCTCCTAATCCCTTAGTGAAAAATTAAATAAAAATACTGCATGAAACGTTTAGGTCAATTTCTAATAAAATTCAATAACGCCGCTTTTGCATAAATTATTAAATCTTACTTGAGAGTTCTTAATAAATCCTAAATTTCTCTTTCGAGTCATATAGATTTCTATGAATTGAATTCAATTATAAAATACAATTCATTGTAGAAATTCTCATATGAAAATTCCACATATCTATATGTCCTATAACATGAATACAATGACCATTTTAGTTGAATTATGGCTCCATCATGTTTCCCACAGAGATGATTTAGAACATTATGGTGTGGATTACATAAAAACAATTTAAATGAGTAGGTGCAATGGAATTCATATTGAATAATAAAAATAAACTGATAAATTGCATAAAAGAAAATAAAATAAATGAAACAATTGCTATAATTTTCAAGAGTTTGTAGAACTTCAATTTTCCAAAATGATTCCTAGAATTCTTCAATTGAAAGCAAACTTTAGCAAAGTAACATTCTCTCTTCAAACTAAAATTTGGAATAACAACGAAATGAAAAATATTTAAAGAGAAGAGAAAATCCTAAAGTTCCCAAGGGAATTCTAATGATTCAAAAGATCAAAACAAGAATGAATTCCAAGGTTCACACAAGGGATCTATTTATTAATCCAAAGAGGAGGAAGATAAGGCTGATCTGGTGAGGAATTGAGTCAGCAAATCAATTAAGATAAGGTTTTGGAGAAATTTTCGCATGGACATTCGAGAAACAGTCAAGGTCGGCCAAGAGCCGGCGGCTTTGATGCACTGGGATGATTTTTTCTCTTAGGCCATCAGCCTTCAGTAGTAGGCTGGCCTAAGGCCGGCGGCCTTCAATGCAATTCTTCATTTGCTTCTTCAATTTTGTGAAAAACTCCTCCAATTAACTTGTATTTTACTTTTAGGTCCTCAAAACCTGAATTTTCACAATAAATGCCATTTCTTTATATTTTCTTATAATATTGAAATAAGTTTAATATAAATCCCAAAAGAAAATATAAGTATAATGTGATCTTATTTTAGAGGAGACCTTATAGTTGGGGCATGGCTAGTTTAAGGGTTTAAAGTCGATTTGTGGTTTGTTGTAATGTGCAGCTTTATTCCTTGAAGTTATTTTATCAGGGCAAGGAGATCAAACTATGTGGTGACTACTCTCTTCTTTGTGCTTTTATATCATTCCATTTTCTAGTGAAAATGATAGAGGTGGATTTTTGTGGCTTTCTTTGGAAGCAATTGACCATGATCGATCTTGCCTCAAAGGACTTTCGGATGTGTGGGCTATCCACTATGTTGGACAAATGTGGCTAGGTGTTTGATGGGAAACATGCATTTTTGCCCTACGGTCTCATGGATCTCAACATACAATTAGAGATAGTGTTTTTTTTTTAGATAATTTATAGTTTATTAATCCAAATTAAGGTATACATCCATCATAAGGACGGTTGGAATTACATCACAAGTAGAAGTACAAGATTCACATGTATTGATACAAAGGATACCCTACCGGATTACAACCTAGTAACACAAGATCTAATTTGGTTGGCTAAAAAGCTAACACTAGGAAGATTACTCCCTAGGCGAATCTTGTTTCGAGTTCTTCATATGCGGTAGACTGTGGTTGCAAGACTTGCTCTCCTAGGCTAAAAAGATAGTTTGGTTTTATAAAGGGAAAAAGTACACTTCTAGTTCTTAATGTTTGATTATATTTTTATCTTAATCTTTATTTTTTTATATTTAAGCTCTTGATCGCTTTTCAATGTTAACAAAATAGGACTTTGTTAATGCCGCTAAATTTTCCATCCATAGTGGATGAGTGGCAGTGCCTAATTCATTGAAATAAGATAATAAGTTTTCCATACATATGTTTGTGTATATATATATATTAAATAAGATAATAAAATTAATTAAAAGTCAGAAAATGAAAAAAAAAAAAAGAAAAAAAAATCGCAAAATCTAGGAGGTAACAAACCCAGTTCGAACCAAAGGAGATGAAGAAGAAAACAAACATGCAGAGGATGGATTGATGAACAAATATAGATTAAGATCACAACTTTATGATAAGAAAGACGAAGTTGAGACTAGATAATCAAGAAACAAAGAAGAAAGAAATTGGATTGGACAAAGGAAGATGAATTGGTACAACATACCAACCATATTTTTTTTTGGCCAACCCCCATCCGTGATCCTAGAACAAAAGAAAACCCAGAAAGGAACATAGACAGAGGGTTGGGGATGAAGAATACTAATGGAGAGAATGAATAAAACCGAGGAAAAGGTCAAAAGAATCCCCTTGATGCTGGACATTAGAAATGAAACTTCTGTGTTTTTGTGACCAAAATACGGAGGAAGAGTAAGTTGAACTTGAAACAGAAATTATAATCTAGGATATAGAAATTAGCTTCTTCAACCTTTCCTTGATTTTTCTACCTTCGCAGAAAACCAAAGACCAATGGAAGTGGATGGTCTCAAGGAGGCTTCATTCCAGGAAATCTTTTATGTATCTCTATGATCAAAACAAATTCAATGCTTTAACTGCATTTGCTCAACCCAAGATGCTACAACTGAATTCGATCTTTGAATGGTCAATTTTGGTTTCTAGTGACATCACAATCATACTTGTGGCCATCTTTTTCAATAGGCATTTATTCGTCAAACGTGGTGGTTTATGGAGCAACTTCTTTAACTTTTGTTTTAATTTAGAAACCCATGTGGTTTGTAGAAGTTCCCTATAATATTGGAAGATAGCAGTACTGAGTAATGATAGTTTGTTGCAAAGAACCACTATTTTTCAAAAATATTTTCTTAAGGCTTATGATAAAGTTGTGGTTTGGATTTATTTTTGTTCATTAATCTATCTTGTGGGTATCTATTTTCTTCATCTTCTTCATTCTGGATTGGGTTTCTACCTCCTTATAGATTTTGTGACTCTCTCTCTCTCTTTATTTTATTTTTTGATTTTTTAATTATGGTTACATTGTATATATTTAATTCTGTTGTTTATTCAAATTAATTATTTCCATGAATTAGGTGTTGCCACTTGTCAATTCTGCATGGAAAACATATTGGTGTTTATGAAAATCCTAATTGTAAATGTTGGAAAATATTGAGGACTCAAAAAAAAAAACAAAGATGAATACCCGAATAGAAAGTAGTTAAAACTTTGAGGATTGAAAGTGTATTTTTCCCTTTTGTAGATGTCTATTCCTATCAAAGTAGGTACTTGTTTCCAAAGGAAAAAAAAAATGGTTTGTCCCTATCGCTATGCTCACTTGCAAAAGGATGAAATGGAACACTCAGTCAAGGAATTCTATGTGATGGTGTTTTTAAGTTTAGTTCTAGCACATACTCAAGTTCGGTGATATTGGTTCGAAAAAAAGAGAATGGGTCATGGTACTTGTTGGTTATCAAGCTTTGAACAATATCACTATTCCAGGCATGTGCCCCATCTTGGTGTTATTGACAAACCCTTGATGAACTGGACGGTGCTTGTTGCTTCTCTAAGATTGATTTTCACTCAGGTTATCACCTTTTTCATGCATGTGTTGAAAGGACATCACAAGTTTTTTTGTGATGATTTCAGATCTTAATTTCCAGTCTAGAACTTAAGGGAAATGACAGATCGATTTTTTGGCTTGGTAAACAGCAGATCTTCTATCCTGATCTGTCTTCATGGACTCTTTATTTGGTGATGGTAACAATGACTACAACGTTGAAAAGGGGTGTCTTTAGCTAGTTGATGACAAGAAGGGATGTGCATTTTGCGCTTCCTGTTAAAAGAGTGGAGGTGTCTTGTGGCTGGGTTCATGCCAATTGAATATTCAAAGTTTTCATTATAGTGAACACCATATAACTTTATCCTCCAAAACCTTTGAACTGACAATGTGAAGATTAATATTATAGGCATTGTTATATGCTGATGTTGTGAAGATTAAAATGACAGTGCTAGGAAAAAGTTACCTATTTGAGTACATGTCCAAGTGGTGATATGCTATTTGGCTGACTTCAAATGCCGATAAATTGGGCTCAAACATCAAAATGTTTATCCTTTATCTGGCTCACCTAAAAGTTGATTGACCTATCTGAACATGAATTTTTTCATTACCTCTTATGGATTTATCCATTTTCTTTTTGGACTTTTGACTTACCTTCAAATCTGAACTCAATTTTTGTTTGATGAGGAGCAATGCTTGTTCAACTTGTGGATTGCTTGTGTTTCAATTTGTCTTTTACTTCTATTCTTGTACCGTTTCATGGACAAATGTTTTAAGGCCATGCAGTGTTTTTTTTTGGGTAAATTGAGACCTTGCAGTGTTTTTGACATCTAATATAATATTTTGTAGATGTTGTGATGCCAATCTGATTGAGATCCCAGTTAAAGTGGAAACTCCGAAGCATCACTACTATCATGTATGAAAATTGAAGGCCTCAGCATTACTCTGCATATTTTGTTCAGTATTGCCATAGAACATTTTCTGGAATAAGAAGTCTTAATCTTGGATGGATTACTCTGTTGCAGCTTGCTTTCTTCACTACTAGAAAGGTGCAAGCCCTTGAAGAGTTGACCTGGGTGAGTTGATTAATTTGCTTCTATTGCTATCACATGGAAGTATCTTCTAACCGGTGTCAAGAGCCGGCTGGAATGCCCCATTTAGGCTATGTTTGGCAGTGCTTCCATATAGCAGTTCAAATGCTATTTATGAAAAAATTTGATGAGAGATAGGGAGAAAAGCTATTTAAGGAGGTTAAAAAGAGAAATACAAATACAGTTGGAAAAAGGGTGTAACCACTTAAAATCATCTTGAAAGCTTAATTCTACTATGTACTGGTGTTGGACATTTGAGATAATTATACATAATTGCACATATCATGGAAGCCTTTCTCTCCGCTTATCAAATCTTGTTAAGAGCATTTTGCCTTTATATTACTATAACTGAACATGGCCTTATCTTTTGGGTGTTTTTTCTTTGGGTCTTCCAACATGAATATTATAATTTTTTTGCTCCTTTATCTTTTGAAAGGAATGGAAGAGATCCAAGTGTATGGAAAGGAAATTACAAGGGATGAATATTTAAAGAGACTGCTATCATTGTAAAACCTGTTTTTAATACTCAAATGGCAACAATTTTTGTTGGGTGGGTGTGGGTGGTTGGTGGTGGGGGAATGGACCTGAATTTATATTATTTCATTGTTTGAGACATGTTGCACACCAAAGAACTAGTACTCCTCGATGTAGAGAATTGGGAAGTTTGCACATATAATTAAAAAAAGCTACTCATAGTAGAGAAGCTATTATATTTTGTCTGAACCCAGAACCTCGTTAATATGCAGCAACCTTACCTTCACATCAATACTTGCATTTTGTTGTAGGATCTTTACATGCAAAGTTAACAAATTTTTATTTTTTTTATGGTTGTGGTCATCATAGGCATAAAAAACATTTCCCATGTTGTAGGTAAAACCAGAAAAACTCAATTTGATTATTGGTAGTGGTGGCAAGAAAGTAAACAGAAAAAAGAAGAAAAAAAGGTAGAGTGAGAAAATGCTCTCTCCTCTCTCTATCCCTGCCCAGCCCACCCTCCCTAGAGGACTACTTCCTTTGGGTAATATCATACACTTGCTTGAAACCACCACCATCCTTGTACCTGTCCAACCCCCATACGCCGTCCACCACTCTCATTGGCATCATTCCTAATGAGGGGTGGACTGGCCAGAAGCTCCCATTCACCAAGCAAGGTCGGTGATACTCATCGGACAACCTTGGTGGATCAGGTTCCCTTGGATTTCTTCGGAAACCAAAACAATAAAACCAATGGCACAACCCCAGAAGTGGATTGCAGAGGAAGCCCAAAAAGGGAAAAAGCAAGAGTAACTTTTGCCAATACAAAAAGTAACCAGTTGGACAAAGCTAAACGGGGTATTTTGGAGCCAAGTGCCATGTTAACTCAGGCCGACACACAGTAGGGATATCCCCACCTTGATGACTGCCCCATCACTGACAGCTCTCCTCTGTCTCCTCCCCTGCCTACTCGTAAAACCACATTGGAAAAAGTCAATGGTTTACTGGAAAAAAGGGAGGACGAAAACCAGCAGCCACCAACCGCTGCCCATACCGGTATTCCAGCTGGTCACAAATCATATGCTAACGCTTGTGCCTCTAGTAGCGCCGCATGCAACCAAGAATTCAGCCTTTGCTTCATCCCTCCGGCTAGGAAAGGACTCATCCCTCGGGTGACTATACCGAAAGCTGTGGAGGAGATGGGAGCAGATTACTAGGAATCTTCACTCGTAGGATACTTCCTTGGCCGGAAAATACCATACTTGCTAGTCAAAGCTACGACTTTCCGCTTATGGAAAGAACATGGAATCCTTGATGTTTTGGGCAGCAAGGTTGGCTTTTTCTATTTTAGGTTTGCTCAAGGGAGTGATTTAACACCTATATTGGAAAAGCATTGGTACTTTGCCCAAAGATGTCTAATTTTGCAAAAATGGCAGAAGGGAATGCCACTCGACAAACCCCAACCCACCAACGTCCCGATATGAGCACAACTGAGATTTAACACCTATATTGGAAAAGCATTGGTACTTTGCCCAAAGATGTCTAATTTTGCAAAAATGGCAGAAGGGAATGCCACTCGACAAACCCCAACCCACCAACGTCCCGATATGAGCACAACTGAATTCCATTCCTTGCGAATTCTTGTCTGTCGAAGGGATTAGTTACATTGCAAGTGGTGTGGGCATCCCTCTCAAGGCTGATGCACTAACCATGTCACGTCAGAGGGCTAACCATGCAAGGATCTTAGTGGAAATTGATGCACGGGATGAGCTCATCACCCAAGTGGAGGTGGAAAGAGCTGATGGCGCGGTTGCTTTGATACATGTGGAGTATCAGTGGCTATCCCCCAAGTGTGGTGAATGTAAGGTGTTTGGTCACAAGTGTGGTAGTCAAGCCCCAAAAACGCAACCCCAAGTTGCTACTGACCAACAAATAGCCAAAGTGGATCAATGGAGGCCAGCTTGCTGCATCGGGAAGGGGAAAAGGGTGACTGTTGTAGAGGTGGCTAGCATGGGCTAGTCATCGGGAACTCCATGCCATCAAGGGAAAGGGGAAGTTAGTGAGGAAGTCAAGCTGCCCCCCCACAGGTGAAAGCACCTTGATTGACCTTATAAACCTAGAATCGGAGGTGGATGAAAGCAATGGAATGGCGACCATATTAGAGTAGGAAGTAGAGGACACCATAGAACACATGGTGGCTGAGCGAGCCGTGGAGGAGGGAATGGTGGGCTCCTTAGAAAACATGGAAGTTGAGAGACTGAGTGAGGAGGCTAATCAGGAACCAGGAGGGAAGTTGACTGCCATAACCCCTTCCACAGTTCCGGATATCAAGGGGCACAACCTTGATGCACAAGAGGGCCTGATGGTGAATGGAAGAGAGGAGGAGGAGGAGGAGATGGAGGAATTCAAAAACACCCCTCTCAACAAGCTGCTATCCCAGTTAAACCAATCGTCTGAGAGCCTTTCAAAAAACAGTAAAAGCTCTAACTCCTCTAGCTGACGGAAAAAGAAACAGCGCAAGAGGAGGAGAACTTTTACTTAGCAATTGGGATCCACCTCTCAATCTCATGTATATAGCATCTTGGAATATACGGGGATTGAATGATCCTATAAAGATTGCAGAAGTTCGAAGAACATGTGAAGCCTAAAGAATTAGTCTTATTGGCCTCCTTGAAATGAAGGTCAATCTTTCCAACGAAGACGCCATAAAGAATGTGTTAGGGCATCAGTGGCAAGTGTGGATTAACACAGCTGCAAGGAAACGTATTTGGATAGCCTAGAAACCAAGGGATTGGAATATTAGGGTGGAGAGAATACATGCACAATTCGTACATTGTGCAACAACCAACCTATGTAACAATCTAGTTTTGGCTACAACATTTATCTACGGATCTAATAGTAATAGGGAAAGAAGATCCTTGTGGCTAAATCTTGAGGCTCTAGCGCCTTCACTAAGTCGTCATCCTTGGGTGGCACTAGGCGACTTTAATACCACGAGAACCCTATCGGAAAAGAAGGGGGGAAGGATGCGAACTATAGAAGTTACGGCTGATCTCCAAAACTGCATTGCAAATGTGGAATTGGAAGACTTGAGACAATCAGGGGATCTCTTCACATGGTTCAACAAACAAGAGTTAAACCCTATATTGAGGAAGCTAGACAGGATTATGGTTAATCACTGTTGGCTTAGCACCCTCTCGAGAACATAGGCCAAATTTCTACCACCTATGTTCTCGAATCATTCATTGGTAGTCATACAATTGGACTATGGTTTAGGCAATAGGAAAGTCCCCTTTAAGTTCTTCAACTTTTGGGTTGACCATAAGGATTTCAAGGAGATAGTTAGTAACATATGGATAAGGCGGTTAAGAAACTTAAACAACTCAAGGCGGAATTTAGAACTTTGAATCGATCTGAATTCTCCAACTTATCTAATTGAGTTAAGGAAGCGAAGGATCACCTGGTTGAAGTTCAAGCTCAGATACATGCCACGGGGAACACTGCTTGCATGGAAGAAGAGAGGGCTACCTTTAAGGCATATTACCTATTGTGAGGGGCTGATGAGAGCTTTTACAAGCAAAAATCAAGGACAAAGTGGTTGAAGTTAGGAGATAAAAACACTTCATACTTCCACAAGGCCATGAAAAGCTTACATAACCGGAGTGCCTTATACCGCTTGATTAGGGAGGATGGTAGTGAGGCAATTGGAGAAACTGAAGTAAAAGCTCTAGTAGTAGGTTACTTCTAGCAACTCTATGACAAACCTCCTACGCTTGGCAGCTTGGAGGATGTTGGAGACATTGTGACTTAGGCCCTAAATGAGCAGCAAAGAAACGAGCTCGATGCTTCATTCACGGATGATGAGATCAAATGGGGCTTCACATCACAAGCTAATGAAAAGGCCTCAGGACCGGATGGATACACGGCCAGATTCTTCAAAGAGGCTTGGGAAACCATCGGTGCTGATCTGATTTCTGCAACAAGAGAATTCCTATTGTCTGGCCACCCACTCAAGGAAAATAACGCCACAATCATATCCCTAGTGCCTAAGGTGGCAAACCTCACCAACTTGGGGGATTTTCGCCCCATAACTTGCTGCAATGTACTTTACAAGACAATCTCCAAAGTCCTTGCGGCACGCATTAAGAAGGTCTTGCCATCTTTGGTCGGTAGGGAACAGTCGACCTTTATCTCGGGCAGAAGGATAACAGACAATATCTTCATCGTGCAAGAGTTAATGGCAGGGTACCACTCATAATGGGGAACATTAAAGTGCACTTTAAAGGTGGACCTACAAAAAGCCTATGATACGATATGCTGGGGTTTTCTATTGGCAGTCCTGAAGGCAATGAAGTTTTCCCAAAATATTTGTATACTCATTGCGCAGTGCATTACTATCCCTAAGTTTTCCATTAACATAAATGGAGAACTGACTGGTTTCTTTGCAAATAGGAGAGAGTTGAGACAAGGGCACCCTATCTCCCCCTATTTATTTGTATTGGGTATGGAAGTGCTCTCCACATCACTGAGGAGGCTGACTTCTAACCCCCAATTCTCTCTCCACTGCCGATGTAAGTCTGAAAAGCCAACCCATTTCCGTTTTGCAGATGACTTACTCATATTTGCACATGGCAATATTGAGTCCATATCACTGGTTATGAAAACCCTAAAACACTTAACACTATTTCTGGTTTGGAGGCAAATAATAACAAGAGCAACATATTCTTCTCCAATGTCAACATGAGGACCAAAGAGGACATCCTTTGTGCCACCCGATTCCATAAAAGTGAGCTGCCAGTACGCTACTTGGGGGTCCCGCTCATATCTTCAAAGCTTAAGAAGGTGGATTGTGAGGCACTTCTGGAGAGAACCCTAGCACGCATCACCTCCTGGACACCCAAGTACCTATCTTATGCAGGTAAACTATAATTAGTAAAATCAGTCCTATTCTCTATACAGGTATACTAGTTCTCTGTATTTGTTTTCCCTAAGTCTGTCATAATAAGAATCGACCAGTTACTTAGGAACTTCCTGTGGAACGGTAAACCAAACACATACACTAAGGCTAAAGTGCGTTGGGAAAATGTTTGGAAGTCACCGAGGAGTAGGGGATTAGGAATTTCGAATCTGCAACAGTGGAACAAGGCTATCCAAATTAAGCATATATGGCACCTATGTAAGGATGGACCGAAGAGCTTATGGCCAGAAGGGCACATTCTACCCTACTGAAAGGCAGAAACTTCTGGTCCGTTAAGGCACTTGCTATATGCTTATGGTCTTGGAGGAAGCTACTAAAATTGAGGACTACGGTTTGAACATGCTTTCAATGGGAACCTAATAATGGGTTAGAGATATTACTATGGGCGGATTATTGGCTCCTAATAGGCCCCTTGGAAGCGCTATACAATGCTAGAGAGAAACGAAACTCTGTTCCCTAATGAATGAGAATGAATGGAGTGTTCTAGATACTCCGTTTTGGACTAACATCCATATACCGCTCTCCTAGACCGACTTCGTTGGATACATTTGAGTTCAAGAGAGTACACTATCAGAAGTGACTATGAATTCCTTAGCTCTCCAGATATTGCAATGCCATGGTGTAAAGTGGTTTGGAATAACAACTCCTTGCCGAGGCATTCCTTTATACTATGGCTAGCTTGGCAAGGAAAACTAGCTACTCTGGATAGAATGATCTCTTGGGGAATCTCAACACCTGTAACATGCTTTCTCTGCAACCAAGGAATGGAAAACCACGATCAATCTTTTTTTCACCTGTAGCTACACATCGCTGATATGGAATTTAGTTTGTGACCGCTTGCAGTGTCCTTTCTCCTTTCGTACATGGCAAGGAGCCACAAATGCTTTGGTGGCAATGGCGGATTCTTAGGCTTTGATAGTCAAAATGTGGAGAGCGACCCTAGTGGTGTTAGTATATTGCATATGGCGAATGCATAAGAGAGTACGCCTAGGGGGAAATTTACCCATTGTGGGTTCTATTGTAAATCAGATCAGAATATATGCTACCCTAATGTAGGCTAGAGTTAAACCTTAGCCAAAGTACTTTGCTTTTGTGATTGTAACTGTTATAATATGTATATTAATGTATAATATCCTACATTAATGTGTATTTTTAACTAGCTATTATTAGAGGATCTCATTTCCTAAAATAGATAGATAAATCCTGTATATATAGACATCAATTTCTATATGAAATTGCAATGTAATAAGATTAGATTTTCTTTCAATTCACATGGTATCAGAGCATAGGTATATGTAAGAGAAAAAAAAATTTTTTTTTTTTTTTTCGTCTTGTCCTGTGAACAAGGACTTGCTGCCCTTGGGAGCAAGCACTGTTGGGATCTTTTTTTTTTCTTCACCACCCATCTAGGAGGAGAGACCAGCCTCCGACCGACCGAACCCCGAAACCAGAGCCCCACGCGCCGCTTTAGGGTTTCGCTTTCCCCTTCCATCGACGGCGCGTGAGGGCGCGTGTGACGACTCTTCGCCCACCAGAAGCTTCGACGCACTGTTGTTAAGTCCGTTCTACTCTCCTTTGGTGTTGCATTGGTTGAATACATCATCTTGGGAAGCGGTTTTTGTTATGGTTGTCGGAATTGGTCGCATTTGGTGATTGGCCAGAGGTTTGTTCAGTGTGTCTGATCCACGTTGGGTTTTGTGGCGTCGCTGGGCTGTTCGTGGCCTTTTGAGGTTGTCGTTGGTTGGTTGTGTTGGTTCACCGGAGTCATTTGGCTTGTCGAAGGTGACTGAGATTGGTGCGATGTTGTGCTTCGTGGCCAATGACGTGTTGGTCTTGGTGTCTGTTCGTTGGCGTTTGTGGGTCGATCTCATCGGAGGCTTGGATTTTACATTTTTCCGGGTACACTGTGATTGGCTATTTTTTTTTTCTTTGTTACTATTGTGAGAATCTTTCTTTTGCTGTTTGAAATGGATGATAAAAGCTTAAAATCTCTGGTTGTTGATATGATTCCTATGACAACTAAGATCACAGATCATAAACTTAATGGGAATAATTTTATGGCTTAGAGCAAAACGGTGTGAGTATATTTGCAAAGTATTGAAAAAGAAGACCATCTTACTAAAGATCCACCAAATGATAACACTAGACAAGTATGGTTGCGTGATGATGCTAGGATATTTTTGCAGCATAGAAATTCCATTGATAGTGAGATTATCAATTTGGTTGATCATTGTGAATATGTTAAAGAGTTGATGAGTTACTTGGAATCTATGTATTCTGGAAAGGGGAATATTTCTCGTATCTATGAGGTCTGCAAAGATTTTTATCGTACTGAACAACAAGAGTTGTCCCTTACTGCTTATCTTATGAGCTTTAAGAAGACATATGAGGAACTGAATACCTTATTGCCATTTAGCCCCGATGTGAAAGTACAACAGGCTCAACGAGAACAAATGGCAGTAATGAGTTTTTTAGCAGGTCTTCGTCCAGAATTTGATACTGCCAAATCTCAGATCCTCTCTAGTCCTGAGATTTCCTCTTTGCAGGAAACCTTTACTCGGATACTTCGCACAGAAAATCCGTTATCTGTTGCTCCTTCTCATCCTACTGGTGCTCTTGTCAGCCAAAATACAGCCCGCTCTTCCACCTATAGGAAAGGGGGGGATGATATTCATGGGCATAATTCAGGAGGAGTTGTGTGCTATTATTGTCATGAGTCGGGTCATACGAAGCGCATTTGTAAGAAATTGCAAAATCGCAACCTGAGGAAACCTTTTGCACACATTGCCTCCACTAACTCTACTGATGGCTCTTCCTCTGAGAAGAAAATTACAGTTTCTGCAGATGAATTTGCAAAATTTACTTAGTATCAGGAGGCATTAAAGGCTTCATCTCATCATGTGTCCGCCATTGCTGAGACAGGTAAACCCAACACGTCTCCTTTCCTCATTTTCTAACTGGGTCATAGATTCTAGTGTCACAGATCACATGACAGGTAATCTTAATCTCTTCTCAACTTATCAACCATACACATCCCCTACAAATGTTACTCTTGCTGATGGTTCTAAGTCATGTGTTCTTGGCTCTGGCACTATTAATCCCACTTCTCAGATTTCCCTATCTTCTGTTTTGAATTTACCACAATTTTCCTTTAACTTACTATCTGTGAGCAAACTCACTCGTACTATGAATTGTTGCATATCATTTTTTCCCGATCATTGTCTATTTCAGGATCTTATGACGAAGAAGATTATTGGTAAAGGACATGAGTTGGGAGGTCTCTATATCTTGGATACTCAAGGGCCTAAATCTGTTGCATGTTCCAGTTTTTAGACACCTTTTGAAGCACACTGCCGAATGGGCCATCCCTCTTTGCCTGTGTTGAAAAAGCTCTTTCCTCATTTTAATAATGTCTCTAGCTTAGAGTGTGAGTCATGTCACTTTGCAAAGCACCATCGTTTATCTTATGTTCCTCGAGTCAATAAAAGGGCAAGTGTACCATTTAAATTAGTTCATTCTGATGTATGGGGTCCTTGTCCTGTTATGTCATCGACTGGCTTCAAATACTTTGTTACTTTTGTGGATTTTTTTTCTCGCATAACTTGGCTTTATCTTATGAAAAGTCGTTCTGAGGTATTTTCCCATTTTACTAGTTTTTGTGCTGAAATCCAAACACAATTCAATAGCTCTGTCCAAACCTTAAGAAGTGATAATGCCAAAGAATACTTGTCTCACTCATTTCAGACATATATGATTAAAAAGGGCATCATTCATCAGTCCTCATGTGTTAATACACCTTCTCAGAATGGAGTGGCTGAAAGGAAAAACAGACATCTCCTTGAGACAGCGAGAGCCCTCTTATTTCAAATGAATGTTCCTAAACGGTTTTGGGCCGATGTAGTGTCTACTGCTTGTTTCTTGATTAATCGTTTACCTTAATCTGTTCTTCAGGGTGAAACTCCATACAAAGTATTGTTTCCTACAAAACCATTGTTTCCTATTGAACCAAGGATATTTGGTAGTCTCTGCTTTGTTCGTGATGTCCATCCCCAAATAACAAAATTAGATCCTAAGTCTCTCAAATGTGTCTTTTTAGGTTACTCTAGGGTTCAAAAGGGATATCGGTGTTATTGCCCTCATCTTGATAAGTATTTGGTGTCAGCTGATGTTTCATTTGTAGAAAACAATCCGTTTTTTCCTTCATCTATTGGAACACCAACACCGGATGAGGATGATGATATACTGATTTATCATATTACTTATCCATCTCCGGATATGCCTTCGCCGCCTCCGCCGCCACCGCCACCGCCACCTCCACCACAGCCTCCTATTCGACATGTCTGCTCTAGACGGAGAGACCTGCCTGCTTCATTTCTGGAACCATCCTCTTCTTCCTCATCAGATCCAGCTCCAAACGATCTTGATCTTCCTATTGCTCTTCGGAAAGGTAAACGTCACTGTACCTATCCTATTTCGTCCTTTGTTTCCTATGAAAACTTATCATCATCATCATCTTCATTTATTGCATCACTTGATACTGTGACAATTCCTAAATCTATTCATGTGGCCCTTTCTCATCCTGGTTGGCGTGATGCAATGATTGAAGAGATGACTGCCTTAGATACTAATGGCACTTGGGATCTCGTGAATTTGCCCGTAGACAAGAAGGCGATTGGTTGTAAATGGGTGTTTTCTGTTAAGGTTAATCCTGACGGCTCAGTAGCTCGGCTAAAAGCTCGTCTTGTCGCTAAAGGTTATGCTCAAACCTATGGTGTTGATTACTTTGACACATTCTCCCCTATGGCTAAGATGACTGCTGTTCGCTTATTTATCTCTTTAGCTGCTACTAATCATTGGCCGCTCTTCCAGTTAGACATTAAGAACGCCTTCTTACATGACGATTTGCAGGAAGAAGTATACATGGAGCAACCACCTGGCTTTGTTGCTCAGGGGGAGTCGGGTAAAGTTTGTTGTCTTCGGAAATCCTTATATGGACTGAAACAGAGCCTTCGTGCTTGGTTTGGGAAATTCAGTCAGGCTGTTGAGACATTTGGTCTTAGCAAAAGTAGATTGGATCACTTGGTATTCTTTAAGTGTTCTGACTCGGGTATGATTCTTCTTATTGTATATGTTGATGACATTATCATTACAGGAAGTGACAGTGCAGAAATCTCATCGTTGAAGTCATTTCTTCACACATAGTTTCATACCAAGGATTTGGGATTATTGAAATATTTCTTGGGGATTGAATTGACAAGGAGTAAGAAAGGCATTTTCCTCTCTCAACGGAAATATGTGCTTGACTTATTAATAGAGACGGGCAAATTAGGTGCTAAGCTGTGTAGCACACCCATGCTCCCTAATATGCAGCTAACTAAAGAGGGTGAGTTATTTCAGGATCCAGAGAGATATAGACGTTTAGTTGGGAAATTAAATTATCTCACAGTGACTCGTCCCGATATTGCTTATCCCGTAAGTGTGGTAAGTCAGTTTATGTCATCTCCTACTGTGCATCATTGGGCAGCTTTGGAGCAAATTCTGTGTTACCTGAAAGGTGCCTCAGGACGTGGTTTAGTTTATGGTAGTTAGGGACATAATCATATTGAGTGTTTCTCAGATGCAGATTGGGCAGGATTCAAAATAGACAGAAGATCCACCACTGGGTATTGTGTATTTGTGGGTGGAAACTTGGTCTCTTGGAAAAGCAAGAAACAACATGTTGTGTCTCGCTCAAGTGTAGAGTCGGAATATAGGGCTACGGCACACTCAGTATGTGAGATAATGTGGATTTATCAGCTTTTACTTGAAGTTGGCTTTAAAGTGCAAATACCTGCACAATTGTGGTGTGATAATCAGGCAGCTATTCATATTGCATCTAATCCCGTGTCTCATGAATGAACGAAACACATTGAGATTGACTGTCATTTCATTCGAGAGAAGATACGACAAAACTTGGTCTCTACAAAGCATGTCAAGACTGGAGAACAGTTAGCAGATATCTTTACTAAAGCATTAAATGGGGTTAGAGTCAGTTATATTAGTAACAAGTTGGGCATGATCAACATCTATGCTCCAACTTGAGGGGGAGTGTTATAATATGTATATTAATGTATAATATCCTACATTAATTTGTATTATTAACTAGCTATTATTAGAAGATTTCATTTCCTAAAATAGATAGATAAATCCTATATATATAGACATCAATTCCTATATGAAATTGCAATGTAATAAGATTAGATTTTCTTTCAATTCACAGTAACATTGTTGTATGTTATATTTGTTGTCTGGTGGTTGTAAACCTTTCTTTTGGATTAATAAAATTTCATTTATAAAAAAAAAAAGTTAATTTTTTGGACATGACATATTCAATTGGAAACTTTTGATATAAAGTTTTTTTTTTTTTTTTTTTTTTTTGTGGGTAAATAACTTTTGATATAAAGTTTAATGAAGGAAAAGCGGATACTTATGTTGAAAAGTTTTGTTGGAGTTTGGCCACTTCTATTCATATTGCTTGTCTTTCACCCCTATGTCACCATTTTCAGCTTTTCTTGTTAATCCATCCCCGTATGATTGAGAATTTGTTTGGAGTTGTGCAACAGTTGCCGGAGCAGGCTTCTGCCATAGATGTTGCAATCGCACATTATTTTCTGTTCATCATTTTTGTTGCATATTTGGTTGGATAGAAGCTGTGTACATTCTTGCATCATTTTCTTTTAGCAATGTGCATTATGTTATTTAATGTGGACAATAAATGATTCAAGGAGATGTAGAAAGAATGAACTTTTCTTATATTCTAGAATCCTTATGTTAGATCATATTGCTTGTCATGCAAACAAACCTTCTCGATGTATATCAACTCAAAGCCATTGAAATTTCTTTTTCCTATTTTTTGCAGGATTATGGAATTGATTTTGATGACCACAGTAATTGGTCCAGGTCATTCCAGTGCTATTGTCAAAGTGAATTTTGCAGAAACAAAAAATGCCCTTAACGTAAGTTGCCTGTTACTTCTCTACCCTAACTTCCTAATTCCAGAAGAAATTAGTTTGGTGGAGCTCATGTTGGTGTAATTATTATATTCATATGTTCATTCATGTATGCTTGAAGTTTTCTCCATTGAACTTCATTATGTTTTTGGCTGGTAGGTTGCAGCTTGATCTTGCATGAGTAGTGGAATGGCATCACCTTTGTGGGTTGCGTATGATTTTGTGATTGACCTACATATTGCAATCATGTCATTTTCTTTTGTAATGTACTGTTTTATAGGGAACTACTGAATTGATAAAGAAGTTCTTGCATTTGAGCTAATGTGTCTAATCTACTAATATATTTATTGACACAAAAGTAGGAAATTAAAGAATATAGCATCTCATTGCTTTTGAAATAGAAATGAAAGACAATTTAAGCACCATGGCAATTACATATTGCCAGAGAAGAATTGCATCAAATTTGGCCTTAACTAGATGAATGAGTTAACAGGGAGGATGTAACTTCAGAAAGACGTGTTCTGACAGTTACATTAAGAGAAACATGTTTGAATTTAAAATTACAGTGGTGTTTGAAAATCTCCCACATCAAGTGAGGTGCCTATTGCACTAACTTTTAACACCATAACTATGCTTCGCCCACCATATGGAAAGAAGCTAACTTGACCCAATTAACCTCCAATGAGATCTGGGGTAAAAGATAGTAAATTAAAGTGATAATTTGAATCAAACTCATATAAGCAAAATCTTAAATGTCCTGGGTCATGAAACACATATGTCACTGTAATGTAAGTGGGAAACCCCAGCTCTGTATAGTGTGGAACAGCGTTTGAGTCTAGTTGTTGCTCAACTTATGCTGCCATATATGGCGTTTCTTTGCACATCACCGGTCGTTGTGGCTTGTCTCACTCTCAATGCATAGCAGATCTGGTGGTCAAATTCCACACAACAGCGGGAAGGCTGCCCCCACTGGCTGTGCTGCTTCTCAATGGGGATGGGAATGTGTGTGTTGTTGTCACTGTTGCTCCTAGTTGGTGAGCACATGCTATAGCTCTTTCATGTGCATTGAGGGTAGGCAAAAAAACTCGATCAAATCAAAACTAAACAAATTGAAAACATGGTTTTTTCTCCCCCTCATTTTGGTTTGGAAAATTACCAATCCGAACCAAACCTCAAAAAAATTAAATTAAATCATTTTAAGAAACAAAATAATGTTTTACTTGTATTTGAAAAATTCTTTTGCTGTGATATTGTATTTAAATGAATTTAAGTTTATATTTATTTGAAATTTATATGTATATGAATTCTATGACCATAGGCTCTATGAAGATTTATATAGATTGACTCAAAATTTATACAATATGTTAGTTTTATGAATAAAATTAGTTGTCAAGGCCATTGATTTTATCAACCTCTTACATAGTGCCACTACATATTTATTAAAAGAAGTTAGTACTGTTAATATAATATGAAATGTCATGCACCTAATTTTTCTTAAAATATGAATTTTAGTTTTATTTGTGAACCAAACTGAAGTATTATGTTTCTAAAAAATTTCTAAATCTAATCATACGGTTTGATTCAAAATGATAAAAAAAAAAACTGTATTTTTATGGTTTGATTTAGTTTGACAGGAAAATTGAACTGTGCTCACCCTAATTACTGTGCTCTTGTGTTTAGTCTAATCTATTTCTCTCAGTTCAATTTCTCTCTCTCTCTCTCTCACACACACACACCCAAACCCATGATATCTTGTTCTGGATTTCTTGGATAGATGTTGCTAATTGCCCACTCAAGCCTGTGAAATTATCTATGGGCAGTGGATTTAATAGCAATTATTTTGGGCAGGAGTCAAGGATCTAGTTAAAGGGCGATTTACTAGGTAATATGAAATTAGAGCTTTGGTTTTGTTAGAGTTTTTCCCTTTTTGGGGCTTGGAATTATTGATTTATTCATATGGAGCAAAGTGGTCCAATTAAAACATATTTGGCTTGTGTATGGGAAGTATGGACGTGTTGTGGCTGAGTTGGGTTGGAAGTGAACTTCTGAAAGGGCGGAATTTCTGGTCTTTTAAATTCCTGGTGAGGCCTCTTGGACTTGGAGGGGAATTAATCTAGACCTTTGGCAAAATCTCTTCTCAAAGTGTAAATTGGTAATGGTAATAAGATAACTTTGTGCTATGATGGTTGGGATTGGATTGGTGAAAAATATCCACTTTTGGTTGATCTAAAGAAACTTGTCTTTGCTCCTTTATAGATAATGAATGATGGTTTGGCCCGATGGAGAATTTTTGGGAGCAGGCTAAAGGTAGAGCTGGGAATTTAAATAATTTTAATGATGCTGTTGAAGATTTTCTTACACAGTGTGACCAGCCAACAGAAGATTTGTCTGTTAAGGTGGGCTACAATATGTTGAGTGGACAAGGAAGTCAAATATCATGGTGTGGCCTTTGCTTGGTTCATGAATCATATTCCTGGACATGGTTTTTTTCACTTGTTTAATTGTAAAAAAGAGAATTTACACTGAACAAGCTGAAGGGGTGGGGGATTATTGGTTCAGATTCTTGTTTCTTGTGTAACAATGGAGAGGAGAGCTATAGCCATCTATTTTTAAAATTTTCCTCTTATAAGGAAATCTGGAATGTAAGTCAAGATCAGCTCAATTGGCTGGTTGCAGCAAAGAACAAGAATAAGCAAATATCCCTCATGGTGCTTATCCCGGCGTAAAGTGGCTACAAGATCATTATATTTATCTGGAGGGAAAGAAATGATTGTGGAGTTGGGCGTCATCCTTTGCCTCCTCAAGCTTCAGCCATTTAGAGTTGGTGTTTGAAGTTTTAAGGTAGAGCCCCTGTTTAGTTTATAGTTTTTAGCATCTTCTTCTTCTTCTTTCCTACTTCTCTTCTTCTTTGTGATTTCTGGCCTGTGTATAATTGCTCATAAAGGGGTATTTATTCAAAGCCTCTGTTAAAGGCTTCTAAAAGTAAGATGTGTACTAATAATAAAAATAACATAATTAGAGCCCAAACCATAATCCTTTCTCTTCCTGATAAATGAGTCTACGTCATAATATTTACCAGCAACATCTTAGAGACTGATGAATCGTCTGTTATGCTTGGTTAAATGAATATATGGTCAGTAGTTTATGGCTTGACAATACTCATTTAGGATGCATAAAGAAGCAGTATCTTAAGGACTGGGTTGATCATTTTCTTTGTTTCTTCTCATGAGGCCCATAGTCATTATTGTTTGACTTGATGGGCACATATAAGGTACAGGCCTGGACAATGAAATATAAGCTCACAAACTTGGGATTTTGGTGATGGTGTAGCTATTGGAAAGAGCTCTTTCTTCTTTTTCTTCTTCTTTCCATAATTTGAACTGAGAGGAACAAGACAAAATTTGATGATAGAAAATCTGAGACATCTAGTATTAAGGACAAGCTCCTCTATATGCATATTTCATTTAGGTGTCAATATATTGTTAATTTTCAATAGTATTGGTGCGACATGTTTTTGAGATATCCCCCATACTGGTTTTGGACCCCTGGTTACCTATCGACAATCAAATTATTGCTTGGAAACTTGAGTTTGTACTTGGACCCACTACCTATTTTGAAGCTAAGTAGTGAGTCATGATCTACTTTCCTACTTATAGTTAGTTTCTTTGCTTAGTCATTATTGGGATATATGATTTTATCCATGATCTTGCAGTCTATTGAAAGTTCATTAGCCAAATGCAGCATGACGACTGTAAGTGGGATCAAATGACACGTCTATGTGCATACATTGTGATTGAATATGAATTTCATTGATTTTCATTTAGCCAATATATTAATAGTATATGTGGTTCATGCCATTAAGACTTCAAAAACATGTGTGTATTTTTGCTTGGGTGACAAATTTTTGGGAGTTCAAATGGAGGGTATGTAAGCCTTCAAATAGACTAGATTATGTTGCTCATATATATAAATATATGTATGTATGTATATATTGCTCTTAACACACAAAAAAAAAAGAGTGAAATGTGCCGTAATAATAATAATAATAATAACAGAGTATAAGCGGTCTCTTTCTTGGTTGTGCCGTAATTTAAATTTCTTCCTCTCTGGCTTTCTTCAAATGAATCAGCTTTATGTTGAGCTGCATTGATCTTCATGTTTTGATCTTGACTGACAGCTTTGTGTATGTGGTTTACAGGTGCTAGAATGGCAAGGTAGCTCTTTTGTGAAGAATTTCTAGGCTTTAATTGTACAGCTTTCCATAGTATGTCAGCTTAGATCTGTTTTTAAGCGTAGTCACTTGCTGAAGTTAAATGCTATCTTTGCTTGTTTTGAGGGGTGAGCCACTTCCATTTTGCGTGTCATTGGCTGCTGGGTTCTACAGCTTTGTTCTCCCCGTTCGGTATGCTTTCATTTCTCTCAAGAGGGCTGAATATGCAAAAAGTGCTGGCAGGTTTTTGGACAAACGTTTAATTGTAACTGCACAGGTGCTAATTTGAAAGTTGTTAATATATCTTTTGCGTGAGAAAATCTCCATTCGTCCATTTTGCTTTTTTCTGGGATCAACTTGAATAGAATAGAAATTTGCAGGGTTTTGCTAAGTGGCTATTGTTTGGGGGCTCTATGCCTTTTAAGACACTTAGTCTTGGAAACACCGTATCCATGTTTTGTCTAGAGATCGCATCTGGATCTGATGCAGGTTGATAGACGGAATATCCAACTGGACCTGCCTCAATGCAGATGCAGACGTGTTCTAATGGCATATACTTGCAATCTAATTTACTGTTCTAATACAACATCTGTATTCTATATGAAGTTCCTATTCCTGCGCTTAGTCAGGTTTAAGCAAGGCAAGTAACAGAACGAGTTGACTTTATCTGGAGCTACACCTCAGGGAGGGAAAGATCAAGGGACGATGTACGACCAGGATGAGAAATTCGAATGTGCTTAATGGAGAGTAATGGACCACATTATGATAGCAAATAGAGCTATACTTTAAACGAAGGAAAGAAGTTTTCCTAAATTTTTGGATTTTTTTTTAAATTCCATTTCTATCCATGTGTTAAACTATTAAAAAAAAAATCTATCAACGCAATTAACAACTATCCAACATCAATGATTATGGTTGGCTTAGGGCATATGTATAAAAGATCTAGATTTAGTAGAATACGTTGCCATATATTAAGCTTGATATCTACCATAAGCTGTTACATACTTGGTGGTAGTACTATCCTAAATGATATCATGCAATTTAGTCAAGCGAGGAAGTTGTGAACCATTCGAATATACTTGTATTGCACATGTATTGAGCTCAAGCTCGAGCTTCCGTAGGATCAGCTTAGAATACTTGCATGCTTAACTGTGACCGAATCCCTTAGGTTTAGATTCAACTCAATCTAGTTTGGTATTAGCAGCAGTTCCCCTCCATGCAATAGCTTTTCCACTATTGAAGACGCGGTTAGAAATATAATTTTCTTGAAAATAAATGGGAATCGAGTGAGTATTCCCCTTAACTAAAACAAGTTAGAGCTTTGGAATTTCCACATGCAATAGCTTAGATCATATTGTTTCATGCAATAACATTCAGCAAATAAATCTGGCTATTATTTGGCTCATAACCTAACCATGCTTGCATTTCATCTTTTGCGTATGAAGCTCATAATGTCAGTAAAGCAAAGAAAATGATTCAGAAAACAAAAATGCTGCAAAGAACAAGATTTTGCACTAAATTGTGATCACTATACAACATTATACATGCTCTGCACTAAAATAAGGCGGGTCTATAGAGCTTCAACTTGACTTCTACCTGGTACTGATACATATTCCCTGCTGTGACGTCTAGACAAGTTTTCATGCTCACAAGTAGAAGGCATAACTGGTCTAATGTTGCCCGGATTCAGCGGAAAAAGAAACTTGTAGTACCCGTCCATAATTGCTTCGAAATTACAAGTAGCAGCAACCTTTGGGATCTGTCGGAATGTAAACTTGCATCAATGTGACTAGACTTTCAACTTTACCAAGTCAACACATTCATCACATCAATTAGCACCAAAATTTTTATCTTGTTGGGCATATACAGGAACGAGAAAAAACAGCTTTGCATGACAGTGAAACTTGTCGAAAACAAGAAGAATCAATGGAGGAAATGGTAGTAAACTCTTTTCCGATCAATATTGATCTCTTCCATTCCTTCCAGAGTGGTACAAGCCAAGCAACTGTAACTGCAAAAAAGCAAAGAGACTACGTATGCACTAACCATGAGATTTCATGGTTAGAGTTTCTCTACTCTTCGTTGCTGTATAAAGCTCAATCCAGTGGTGGGCCAACGAGTGGGGCAAGTTTCATATTTTACTTTTTAGGCAGGATAGAACTATAAAAATTATAAATTTTCTTTAAAAATTCAGAGTCTCTAAGGTTAATTTAAGAAAAATTTCAAAGTAAGGGAAAGCAACAGCGGGGACCCACCCCACTCTGTGTTTTTTTGCCAGTTGTTCAATTCCGAGTATGCTTGCTTTGCTTGCAGTCATCTCAGCATATTCCAACGTTGAGCAAAAGCTTTATTCTACAAGCCTAAACATGAGAAGATTTTTTATGGTTGTTGGCCACCCAACACATCGGAGCGATCAACCCATTAAGGTGATTTGCACAATCAGGGGGAGATGGAAACACATGGACCAACTGTAAGCTACAAAAAATGCCTTCTTTTGGTAGTTCCTCCATAACAAAGATTGCCGACCTACCAGCAAGGGCCAAGGGCATCGTGCGGTAGCATTCAATCTCTTTATTTTTTTTGAATCAGCCGTAAATCCTTCTCCAGCTATCACCTGAAGTACATATTGAGATACATCTAACCTATGTAATGGAGAATTGACCCTATAATTTAATAATGCCAGATGAAGACCTCTGCTGCAATAACCATCAGGGTTAAAACTGGCACGCTCTGCCATGCATGCACTTCTGATAACTTTGCTCAAGCCCCCGTATTGAAGGGGCTAAGGCAGGTCCGGGACTAGCAATCCCTTTTCCTTCTCAATTCATAGCTCCGAGTTCATACAACTAAGTAGCACTTCTGTTATTCAATCTAGAATCGGTTCCAATCAAATTGAAAAAGCCCCCTATATTATTTGTAAGCTAGGGCCCTAATACTGCATTGAATAACATGAACGGCAAAGCACAGAATGGTGAAGATGGGATATGCCGAAGTTCGAAAGAAATCAGTACCTGGTATATATCGCGCATATATCCATGAAGATGGGGATACTCAACAAGCTTCTTTTTCATGCACTTGAAGAGTACGTTGTACACAAGATCAAACCGAACCAAAGTAGTGAACAAGCAAACATCTGCAAGGGTCAGCGCATCTCCACACAAGTAGCGCGATCTGCTCAGATGATCGTCCAACATATCCAGCGTACTGAACAGATCATTTACTGCTTTATCGTATGCTTCTTGACTCTGAGCAAAACCACATCTGCAATAAGCCTTCATCAGTTTTCTCGCATTTTCATATGGTAACAGGAAACAATATGCTTCATGAAGAACGCGTAAATTGCAATACAATCCCTCGGATTTGCTGCATGTTCACACGCAACATTACTACTAGTTAACATGCAATACATATATATAACAATACAAGAATTATATATTTGAATTTTTAACTAAGTTTCCGCAAATATGACCATGAAGTTGGTTTAGTGGATAAAAGTAAAAGGAGAAATCATTTATATAATTAGGACCGTAAACGGTTTGAATTCGTCTTTAACTCAATAATTAAAAAAAAATCATTATTAGTTTAAATAAAATCATATTGATTTATAAAATCGAATGTCTAAACACTAAATACGTTACTTAAATAGCTCAAGATCGAGCTCAACTTAAATTGAATTCGAATAAATATCGAACTAATGTGTAATAGCTTGCAAATAACCCGTCTCATTTACGCTATTAATATCAAAAGCTATATATATATATATATCACATTGTTTGGAAACGGGGAAGAAAAGGAAAAAAAAAAAGGAGGAGGACAGATTACCTGTAAACGCCGTTATTGATATTGGGATAAATAATCCTATTCCAATGATCAATCTCTTCCTTAAGACCCGGCGGAGACAGATCCAATTCCGGGTTATGGGCCAACCCGTTAAGACCCGAATTAAACAACTCTATTATATCATAGCTCTCATTACATGCGACGTCGTTTCTCTCCACATCCCACAGCATAGGCACCGTACACCTTCCACTATAGCCTCCTCTCCTTTTCCCATACGCCTCCCTCAAATTCCCACACCCGTTTACCCTATCCTTACCCGGAATAAGGATAGAATTGCCGTCATCGCTATCATGATTCTCATTCTTCCTATCCTCGTTGCCGAACACCCAAGAGCCGTCGAGGCCCGGAGCGGCGACTGATATGGGTACGGAGTCTTCGAGACCTTTGAGGGCACGGACTATGAGAGTCCGGTGAGCCCATGGGCATGGTAGGCCCACGTACAAGTGGAGCCCGCCGGGTGGGTGTTTCGTGTTACCGGGTCGTGTGTGGAATCGGGAGGGGGGTCTGGAGTAGTTGCCGGTGGGATCGGAAGGAGCGAGCTGGGACATCATGAGGTGCCACGCGGATGTCCATGTGAAACGGACAGTGGAGATTAGGAGCCCCGGAGGTAGAGATGGGCCCCACAGAAGCTTCGTTAGGGTTTTGATTGCTGAAGTAAGGGAGGGAGTATTGGAGCTGGAGGACATTCTTGTTTTTGTGATTGGTAAAGGGTTGTGTTTGGTTGGGAGTTTTGGATTGGGTTTGGGGGTGTTTGGGAGGAATAAGGATGGATTGTGATGGTGGTGATGGTGAAATGGAGAGTAAGAGCAAGAAGATGGTGTCATCTTACTTCAAGAACTAGTTATGGTAGTAGTAAAAGTGATATAATGGAATGGAAGTGAGCATTGGACAGCAGAGTGAAGTGAAAAAGTGAGATGGAGCCAACAGAACAGAAGATGGAAGATTGGCATGCAGCCCAATTTGCAATATTGAGTGAAATTAATATTACTAAATAAATCTCAAAACTAGATAATTTACAGGGTGCAACTACAACTTGAGCTGCCTATTTGCCATTTTTATTTTTAAAAAATAAATATTATAAATAATACCTTTATATTTGTTTGTTCCATAATAAGGAGTAGGGCATAGACGAATTTGTATCTCTTAATTTTCTTCGATTTCTCCCTTTAAATGCTGTAATTTATAATAAATGATTGTGATTATAAAAAAGTTGTTGTATGAGGTGATGTTATGAGATTATTTAATTTTTTAAGTAATCTTAATATTAATTTGTAAATTACGATGGTGAAAATTAGGAGGATTTGTTTTTGGGTCTAGATACTCAAATCTTAATAAAAAAAAAAGAAGCTTTTAGATGCTATTCAAACATGATAAGAAATAAACAGGCAATACTTTAAAATATTACATTTTTTTTTTAATTTTACAAATATTATATATGAAATAATTATTCATAAAATAAGTTTCGAAAGCGCGAACGCGATTTGTGACTTCTGTGTTACAAAAATTTATAAAACTGAATGTAGAGATTGGGTCTACGTCCTCAAGCATACTACACCTTTAGCGTAACTTTGTTTTTTTTTTTATTTTTTTATACTTCGATATATGAAAATATAACAATTTGATTTTTATAAAAATAGCAAACAACAACGCCATTTGGTTATAGTTATAATACACTCAAATCAATTTTTTTAAATATATATTATGGATTTCGTAAATTTAAATAAGAAAAAAGTTATGACTTTTCAAAGTTGAAAACAAAATAAAACTATGCGATTTTTTTTTTCAATTTTAAAGGGTCATAACTTTTTACTTGTTTAAAGTTACAAAGTATATAATAGATAAAAAAAGACTGATTTAAGTATATTATAAGGATAAAATTGTGTTGCCATATGGTATTTTTATAAGGGTAAAATTGCTATATTTTTGTCTGTCGAAGTGTAAAAAAAAAATAAAATTATACTAAAGGTGCAGACATCGTTTGTGCTTTCAAGCAATTTGTCTGAAGGCGTGAACGACAACTGTGCCTTTAGTACAATCAATATAATTTGTACTAAAGCTACAAATTGAGTATGTACTTTTAGTTTTGTAAATTTTGGAAAAAAAAAATCATAAACTAGGCCTATGATTTTGAAACCTATTTTGGAAATAATTTTTGTGAGTACAATATTTGTGAATTTTTTTTAAAAAAGTGTAATATTTATGGGTGTAGCCCGAAAATAAACAAGGGAAGAAGTTAAGTATGATGAGATGTCTAAAAACAAAAACAAAAATAAAAGATTTAGCATTTTTTATGATTTTATTTTTTTATTTTAATATTTTTAAGTATTATATCTAAAGTAAAAAAAAAAAATTAAATGCTCAATTTTAAAATTAGCAAAACCAAACCCATATGGAATAAATCCTAACTTTGTAATCTAACTTTTTTTTTATCTAGAATATAATATAGGATGATATTATATTAAAATTAGGCATTGCTAACTTTATTTGTCTAGAAACTTGTTATTTTTATTATATTTAAATGCCAAATTTCGATTCCTCACTTCTCTTAACCTATCTAGATACCTAAAAGTAGATTAAAGTAGTTGTTATGGGTTCTCTAATCATGTGTGTTTATTTATTTGAATAGGTTTAAAGGTTAAGAGAGTGTAGAGTTGTGAAAAGAGTGTTTATTACTTATCGCGTACATGTATATTGTGTTTGTTGATTGTGTGTGCTAGGTTAGAAATGTAAACCAACCTAAGTTATGATTGAAATTGATTAATGACATGATTGTGCTTAGCTAGGTTCGAGGAACTGAAAATATCAGTGATCACAGGGTGGCACTTCGACAATTGGTATGTGTCATTATTTTTAATGGAGTCATATATCAAGATGATTGGAGTAAAATTAGAATGTTTGGACTCATGGACAGTGGAGAGTACCTATTGTTGTATATGTATATATATATCTATGTTAAAGACTCATGAAATCTTAGACTTGTAGACCTTGGGAAGGACTCATTATCATATATATATATATATATATATATATATATGGTGAGTATAGTTGTATATATATGGAGCTTGCTTGTGTTGTTGAGAGTTGTATGTGAAAGATAATAATTTGGTGCTTGAATATCTTATTTGCATTATGTTTGTATTTGTATTTTAGCATAGCATGCTTGTGTGGTTATTAATATACATTGTGCTGGGTTTTAGCTCATCCCTTATGAGACCCTTTTTTAGTTGTAGGTTTTTCTGATGAAATTGTGGGTTATGATGAGAAGTTAGTGAACATAAGTCAAGACTTGGATAATGATGTGAAATATCTATATTGTGAAGAGTGACAAGCAAACTAAAAGAAGGATTAGTATTAAAATATTGTGTTTTGAGTATTATGCCTGTGATTTTAATTATACTTGTCTTTTCTTAAGCTTCCGCTGTTATTGATGGTGGGAGATAGATTATGGTTTAATTGTTGTGAGCAGTTATTTTTTTGCAGTTTCTTTTTATATAAAGAGATTAGGTGTGATTTGTTAAGTCATTTATTTATATATATGAAGAATTCTTTTATTGACTAGTGATTGAATATTGATTATAGATTTTAGTAGATTTTGAACTTTTGTATATCTTTAACATGTTCTGGGTTTTTACATCTTTAGCTGAAAGGAAAAGACTGAGTATGGCTAGAGAACACGATATTGTTGGTAAAGGAGAAATCGTCCCTCTCTCTATCTTCATGCTCTTCCCTCAATTCAATTTGATGGACATTGCGTATACATTTTTGGTAGTTGCAAAGCTAGAATTTTTGCATGATCAATCGCCGCAAGGTATGAAGAACCTTGGAACTTCATATTTTCCTACTACCTTAGGGATTGGGAATTACATGAGTAGTTTCCTACTTCATAGAGTTAATGGTTTTACGCGGGCGAATGGTCAGCAGAATGGTTGGGTAGAAGACAACCTTAACCGGTATCAGTTAGATAAATTCTATGCGTTACTGTCCATTCTGGGCTTTCTTAATCTGATATATTTTCTTATTGTGTCCAAGAAGAAGGATCAGACAAACTTGAAATATTCGCAGATTGTCATTAGTTTGTTTACTCAAATAGTCTCCTACATACTTGTGTTGCAAACCCACTGTTCTCGTACGTCGTTTCCAAACCAATCAGTGTTACAAGGAAGAGTGTTCTGCTTCAAAATCAAGTTCAACAGCTTTGTCGGGTAAAAACAGAGGTGGTAGTCCAAGGGTGAACTACAATTAGTGTCCTATAGAAACTGTCCGGATTGGGGGGCTGACACTACACAAATGAAAGCCATACCCTTTAGGGGCACTAGAGGAATATCCAGATCGAGAGCAGAAGCTGGGGTGGGTGTTCAATAATCAATATTGTGGATACAAATAGCGCTGATGTGATCATGACCCGAGCCTTGGACATCGGCTCGACCACTGGAGGAGCGAACCAAGTCGCGCCAAGGATAAGACACCATTTTCTCCTATTTTTGAACTTGGAACATTTTGAAACTGGGCTTGTAGGAAATCAGAAAAGCTGACTGACTCAACGGCTACATGGAGCCATCCTGACGGGGAGATATATGTATATATATATGATTGAAGCCTTCGTCCGATCGGCAACTAGGTGCCATCTAGATGAGTCGGACGAGTTTTTGGACCACAGAGGATTTTCGTTACGATCCGAACGGCCTTGAGAAGGCGGTCGAACGACACACGAGTCTCTGGCTCCTGTTATTTTATTTCTGTGTATTTTATTTGTAGTGTAATACCCATCACACACTGTAAAACCCTAAATACTATTGAAGTGGTAATGTTTTTCAATGCTAAGAAGGAGAAGACCCCATTTTTGATATATGATTTGAAGATTTATCCTCCTAACTTTCTGTTTATGTCAATCCTGTTTATCGAATTGCTTTAATAATTCGAAAATTTGAGCCGTTGAACTGTTACTAGTTTAAAGATTATAAGTGCTTCAAAACTAGGTTGACACCTAAATTTCTCAACAAAAAGCTTGACTCCATTAAATAAGCTTATAAATTTGGATTGATAAAAATCCGTGTTCTAGCTTAAATTTTGTGATGAGTCGATAAGAATTAGTTAAAATGAGCTTGTAAGTTTTGATTTTTGAAATAAAATTACTTAAATGCGATATTATACATATATATATATATATACTTGGATTTTAACTATATGTATTCATCACTTAGAAACTTAAATTTTGAATTTTAAAATATAACGAAATATTAGATATAGATTAACAGTTATATGCAATCAATAATATAAATATATATATATATATATACCTCAAATTTACATTAAATTAAGGAATGTTTTCAACCTAACTTCTATGTATGTTCACTGCATTAGAAAATAAACTACAAATTTAGCCATGCTTTCTCCTAACAAAATTATAACCTAATCATTAATTGAAAACAACCTAAAATAGCCTATTTGTAGTCAAAATTCAAAGCTAACTAGGAATAGATACAAGATCTGAATTAAATCGGTTTGAACTCGTCGGTTCTCAAATCTAAAAAGTATGACCCATAATAGGTTCAGAATTCTATGGTTTCGACTTGGTTAGGCTCGTAAACTGGTCTAATTTTTTTTTTCTTATATTTTATCGACTCAAAATTCATAAATTGACAGACGAATTCGCACTAGGCTGATGATTCAACCCAACCCATCTTTGTGTAACTAGGAGTACCATTAGTACTCTATCCTTGGACGGTCAAGGGCCTGCAAACTATGTGGATTTCAGTCTGAAAATCAGAGGCAAATATTGTCATATCCCTTGCTAGATTAATTAAGCTAGTAATTGTAGATGAAGTTCGATAGTCATTCAAGAGCATGGCCATATTTATACCGGACGGACACCAAGAGCATGGCCCTTAAGTCTTGCTGCGACTCTTTTAAATGCACAATGAAAAAAGAAATCTTATTGGTTTGTAAATATTTAGCTGTGCTTAGATTTTGTTAGCTGGTGATGCCGCTAAAGCGGGTCTAAAGGATTTTATTTTAAAGGAAGTTCAGTTTTCTGAAAGCTATCTCAAGTTGAAATCAAACCCAAATTTTTAAGTTCAATTAAATTTGATGTAATTATAAACTTTAAAGTTCTAGACCGAGCTTGATCTCACATTCAGTACCGTATTATTTTAACTTGATTTGTTTATAGTTTTAAGCATACCGTTACTAAGTAAGACTAAAATCAAACTTAACCATAAATTGTTTAAAAAGATGAACTTGTTTGAAAAAAAAAATACCTTTTTTTCTCTTTAAAAAAACAAAGAACTAATAGCATATTAAATTAAAAAAAAAAAATTCTTACATCATATAGATAAAATAACTAAATACAACCCACACCACAATCTCCTTTGTCGTTCTTTAATAATGCAAATACCATTTATTTATCTATTTATATTTCATGCATTTGCATTTTAAAAATAGCAGTGATTCTATTTCAATTTGGGAGACTTGTATCGAATCTTGGTTTATGAGCGTTCAGTTATTAATTTTAAAGAAATTCAATGTGGACTTTGATGAATAATCTTTTCAACGTGTAGTTGCTCCCTCATTTCAAACATACACGAAAACAATACCTTCCATAATAATTGCATCTTCCTCTTTTTTCTCTACCATGTGGATTCAATTAGGATATTTACCAATACTTCTATAACTAGTTAAAGGCATGTGATGCGTACGAGTTTTTTTTTTTAAATATATACAATTTGAAAGAAAACCATAATCAATATTTTTAACAATATATGTTCATGTATTGTAATAAATATGGTGTGAATTTTAATTATATTAACAGATAGATTATTTGTTGATTAAATATAACTACATATTATAAAAAGTTACAACTCTTCAAATTATAAAAATGTAATATAATGCGTTAAAGATTATATTCTTTCTTATTAAATCATATAAATGCTGCAACCCTTCATGCAAAGATTACAACCTAATTTTATTCTTTCTTATTAAATCATGTAAATGTTATAACCCTTAATGCAAATATTGCAACCTATTTATATCCATCATTTTATGTGTAAATGACATATTTCTTGATATTATTGAAAATTTATCATTACTATCAATAAGGAAAGTGTCACTTACCAAAAGGTATTAAGAATAAAATGTTACAAAAGGAAAAAACTTTTGAAATCTTACATGTAAAGGCTTTGATAGAAAATTTTATTATTTGTGTTCTTTGATTTGCATGGCATCAATATAGAAAAATTAAATAACTTTTACTATTTTATTATTTGTTTATAAAAAGATATCTATTTGTGTTCAAATGTACTATAAAAAATTCGTCTTCAATTTATCAATTATACATTACATTAAGTATTAAAAATGTTAAAACTCTCTATAAATACTACCTTTGCATAGAATATGTCCATTAGACACAATAAAAAAAAGGAAAAGGAAAAGAATCTTTAATAACCAAATGATATAAATAATGTAAAAATATAAATTAATGAATTTTTTTTATAATTAACCAAAAGGAATTACTAATAAAATGGTAAAAGTCACAAATATAAATATGAAAATCTTTCCACTATGAAATAATATGTTGACTAGAAAGAGTTGTTATTATTTAAACTATGGAAATGCAACGTGAATTGTGTTATTTTGCAAAGTGACAAAAAATTATAAATGAAAAAAGGTTCTGACTAATAAAAAGGTGCGAGTAATCAAAATTTCAGTTCCAAAATTTAGCAACTTGTACCTTATTATAAAAGGTATAAGTAAGACTTTATATCCTGCTCACTCTTAATTTATATGACAACAATGTAATATGAATTATGACATAAAATAACATATAAAATTAGGAATAATTATTAAGCTCAAGAGTATGTATGTCTGCAAGTGCAAAGGGAGTAAGTATATCATTAACTACTAAATTATATATTTTAATGTTGATCCTCTATTTGTACTTATGGATAAATATGTATACTTTTTATGCACTGCAAGTTAACACCGTTATAAAAAAGAAATTAATAATATTCTTTATATGCATTATATATTGTAACGTTTATTTTTAGTTTGCAAAACTTAAAATGTACAAAACTAGTTGAAATGTGCTTCCTCTAGCATTTGGAGACAAACTTATGCTCTCTCGTTGTAGCTATTCTTACATACATACATACATACATATATATATATATATTACTATGACATATGTTTTTATCATATATATAATGCAACGCAGTTATTTTCCTTTTCATTTGTTGTTATTATTTTTCCTTTGTCTAACGTAATAAACAAAGATACAGGTTGCACAAAAATGGATAAATGCAACGAAATGATGAATTTGAAAAGCAATCTAATAATAGGCCTTTATATTAATCAACATGATAATTTGTGCACTTAATTGATTAAAAAAAAAAGGGATACGATAAATACTCTCTTTAAAATGATAAGATAGTTAGAGTAATCAAATTGAAATATGGGGCTTTTTGCAATATATAAGCATTCGTTCTAAAGAAGTATAGACAGGGAATTCATAATACAAACCAATAGATAAAAGAATTCCTAAATATAATTTATTAGTGTTGTATATCTCCTAACAAAGAAACTCAATTTTGTTGAGGGATGGTGGTTGTCACACAAATCATTATCTCGTATTAGTAAAGGTATAGGACAATTTCCTTGTACAAAGCTCTCCTTCATTATTTGCATATATCTTTAGATTGTTTAGTGATGGTTTATTTTTCCTCCTCATTTTAGTAATGATTTCAAATACAAAATTTTTTTGTATTTACATAACTTTTTGATATTCATATGGCCCAAATGACATGATGATTACATCCTTACTCAGTTAGGCCGTTTTGGTCTTGTCAATGTAACCTTTTAGTTCTATAAGATTGGTTGGTGTTAATTGTGATCCTCCCAAATCCACCTTATTGTCCTGTGTGATTTGTTGGTCTTACAATTTTCCAAACGACATATCCTATGAAAAGGAAGGTTTCCTATAGAGGGAAGAATTTGTTCCTTATTATTAGCAATAATTCCTTTTGTCGGTTCCATATTCTAAAAATATACTAGTTGTTGGATATATCATATATGTTATGAGTTATGGGTAACCTTCTTCATTGTTCAATGTTTAATATTGAGCCACATGTCTATAAGTAATAAAATCTAAAAGGTAGTTTTAGAAATTAAATTCAAATGTTCAAACTTTGGTTAAGTTGGTTTAGAAGTAGACTGAGAATTGAGATGGCATAATGTAGGGGTTTCCAACAGGAAAATTTGTTAAAATTGTTAATTTAAACTTGGGGATTGAATTGATTAATTTAGTTCTCGATCAGTTTTTAATTACAAACTAAATCTTAGGGCTTATAAAAGAATATACGTGCGTGCATGCATACATGCAACGCATAGGAACAACTCATATATAACGTCGTCTACCAATAAGCTCCAGTTTTCAAAATGAAAATGGTGGAAGAGAGAGGTCGTGCTGATGAAATAGAACGACTAACACAAGATGGAACTGTTGATCTCAAAGACAGGCCTGTTCGTAGGTCGAAGACCGGTTCATGGAAGGGTTGTTCCTTCATTATTGGTACGTGTTTCGTTTTATGTTTCATTCATCCAGTATTTACTTGTCTATCTGCATTTTTCTTTCGTTTTAAGGTTTTCTGATGCTTATTATCCACCTAGTATTGCCAATAAATCCTTAAATAAAAAACATTTATTCAGTTTATACCGCATTAGTAATTCGTATATTCAATAGCTGGAAACTTCTATCTTTAGAATTGCATATTTTCGTTCTTTGCTGTTCATATTTCCATCTTGAATTACTACCTACGTAAGAGCTAACTTGGGTATAGTGCTGGAATTGATGATGGTTTTGGTTCTTATGAAACTGGAAAGACTTTTTCTCGCTCTTTATCTAGCTTCTTGGAATATGGTGAATTGGTCGAACTTAGACTTATTTATGTTTATGTAGTTGAATTAATTCTCTTTATATATGATTGAAAAGAATCAAGTAAATGCATAATGAATATGATTCTACAAAGTGATCAATAAATTTATCATATTGAAGTTTTGAGAGTTTTAATGGTTCAAGTTGCATAGGTTCTTTTTAGTTTTTATTTTTTCTTTATCTTACTTTTAGTGATCTTCTCTTCTTCTTCTTTGGTTTTTTAATTTTTTTCCAATTCTAAAATTAGCAAGTTTAAAGTCTCGTGATATCATATTTGCATCTCATCGATTTCCACACTATTGTAAGTTTGTGTTATTGCATTTAGTACATCCTCTCTATTATCGTAGGCAATACTAATGTTTACTTTTTACGAAAAGACAAACATAAAGTACTTAAATGTTTCAATTAAAACATATCAGGCTTAATTCAATTTTGACATGAATTCAAAACATTTAGTTGAATTTTTAACGCAAAAATATACGACCTTTGTTCCCATTATTTTCCCTCAAATTTTGCTTCCTTTCCACGCTGTAACTCTCAAATGATAACGTTAGGAGATATATCTTACGTTGGTTTTGTTCAGGATACGAGGTTTTTGAAAGGGTGGCGTATCATGGACTAGCAACAAGCTTGGTGTTTTACTTGTCAAAGAAAATGCATGAAAGCTCAGTAGAAGCTTCAAAGCATGTAGGCAACTGGAATGGAACAGTATGGATGACGCCCATTATTGGGGCTTACTTAGCAGATGCTTACTTCGGTCGATTTTGGACATTTTTGGTCTCCACTCTCATCTATATGCTGGTAATTATCTCACACAAGATCAGATCCTTCCTCCACATTTTCGCCGATGCGGGTTCTTTTCGCAGAAAATGCTATTCGGATATAGTTCAGCAGCATTTATCATGGTCCAATCCTGTCATATATCAACTTAGTAATCAATAAATCATAGAAGCAGCACGACAACTTTTGATTTTTAAGCTGTAGATGGGAAGTCGTTAGTAAATGTAAAACTAGTACGCTAATATTTGTCGATTGTTACAGCTCAAGTGGTTGAAAAGGTAAACGCGTGCATGTAAGTGCATGCTAAAGCTCTTTCATATGAACTCTATAGAATTAAGTTCACTTTAGAACTTTGAAGGTAAAACATTAGGTTTTTCCCTACGTTGCAAAAAGCTTAATTTTGTGACACTCTGATAGTTTCTTTCTTCAAACAGGGAATGATTATGGTGGTATTATCAGCATCTCTACCAGCACTTAAGCCTCCAGTATGTGGCCCTGAAGTCAATGACAACCATTGCCAGTTAAGACCCACAAAATTTCAGGAAACATTTTTCTATATTGCTTTGTACGTCATTGCAATTGCGAATGGTGGAACAAAGCCAAATATTTCTAGCATGGGCGCGGACCAATTCGACGACTTCCACCCGCCGGAGAAAGTCCAGAAAGCTTCCTTCTTCAACTGGTGGATGTCTACTGTTTTCGCAGGTTCATTATTTGCTAGCACGTTCTTAATGATCATACAGGAAAAAAAAGGCTTCGAAGTCAGTTATATTATCCAAACGGCTGGTCTTGCTGTTGGTATGTCAATATTCATAGCAGGGATTCCATTGTACAGGCACAAGAAGCCTTTGGGTAGTCCTTTGACAATATTAGCTAGAGTGTTGGTGGCTGCTATAAGGAAGTGGAATGTTCCTATCCCAGATGACCCTAAAGAGCTCCATGAGTTGAGCTTCGCGGAGTACGTGCGAACTAGAAAATTCAGAATTGAGAACACACCATCATTGAGGTGAGTCTCGTGGTCTCAATCTACTATTGCAACTAAGGTTTAGAAGGATCTCTTGCTACTGCCATCATAAAGGTGAGGTTTAGTTGAGGAGAATAAAGAGGGTAATTAGTATGCTTATCCCTAAATAGAGCCTTTGTTCCATCCTTTAATTCAACTTTGAGTATGGAATCATTATTCCAAGAAAAGACCCTAATCTAACACTTTGTGAAGACATTCGAAAAGACAGTTCATAGCAGTCATCAATGCAAATGACCTAAGCTTTGAGGTATAGCGATGAAGCAGCTCGATCTTTAAGATACTTCTCCTTAACATATAGGCCTTTTGTTTGAGCCAGTAAGGGGTAAATAGAGATCCGCGATTACTCCTTTGAAGAAGTGAAAATATAAATTAGCATGGACTGGCCTAGGCAGTTTAACAAAAACACTCGCAACCATTGGTAACTGACTTTCTTGATTTTGGCCACAGATTTCTTGACAAAGCTGCAGTTATAACCGGATCGAATTCACCATGGATGCTATCTCCAGTCACTCATGTCGAAGAAACAAAGCAAATGATTAAGATGATCCCAATCTTGGTTGCGACAATTATGCCTAGCTTAGTGTTTGCACAGCTCACAACGAACTTTATACAGCAAGGTCATTACTTAGAAAGGCGAGTTGGGCAGAACCATGAACTCCCTGCAGCAAGTCTGAAGGCATTGGTACAGATTACGATGCTGATAAGTAGTTTTCTGTATGATCGCTGCTTTGTTCCATTGGCGCGTCGGTACACGAAAAATCCCAGAGGGATTACTTTGCTTCAGAGGATTGGAATTGGCATTGCGATTCACATAGGCCTTGCGCTCACAGCATCTTTAGTTGAAAGAAAAAGGCTAAACGTGGCTAGAGAACATGGTATTTCTGGCAAAGGACAAATTGTCCCTCTCTCTATTTTCATCCTCTTCCCTCAGTTTATTTTGATGGGCATTGCAGATACATTTTTGGAAGCTGCAAAACTAGAATTTTTCTATGATCAATCACCACAAGGTATGAAGAGTCTGGGAACTTCATATTACACAACCAGCTTAGGAATTGGGAGTTTCATGAGTAGTTTACTACTGGTCGGAGTTAAAGATTTTACACGGACAAATGGTCAACTGAATGGTTGGGTTGAAGACAACCTTAACCAGTCTCACTTGGATAAATTCTATGCATTATTGACCATTATGGGTGTTATTAATCTGATATACTATCTTCTTGTGTCGAAGTTGTATGTTTATAATGTGGATGTCACAGAATGCAGCGAAATTTCAATGGCAATTATGCCCGGCAGAAGTTCTGATGAAGAAGAAGAAGAAGAGGAAGAAGTAGTGAGGACTAGGCACGTTTAAGATATCTTCAGATCATCATCAGATTAATCTAATAGTTTCCTATATACTTGTATAGCAAATCCACTGTTCTCATCTGTCATTTCCAAATAATTGGTGTTAAAAGGAAGGGTGTTCTACTTCAACATCAAATTCAACAATTTTTATAATGCAAAATCAAAAGTAGTAGTCTAAAGGTAACATATGTATAGTGTCCTATGGAATGATTTGAGAAGAATAGAAGCATGACAAGACAAGTTGTCAATGAAGTGAACGGTAAGAAGCTAAAGAATAGAGGTAAATGAAGATAAATGCTTGTAGAGGATAAAATGAGAATACCCAAATCATCAAGGGAGAACTTGGAGGATTGTAGAAAATTATGGCATGGAAGAACCTAGATACATCATTAATTTAATTGCTCCTGCGTCATCACTTGGAGGATTGCAGTAAATAATGGCTTGCATAGATGAATATCTTAGCAAGAATCGTCACTTTTCATTTTGTTTCTCAAACAATGCCCATTAAGAACCTTGTTATAAACAACTATTTTACAATGTTGCAAGTGTACAGCATATTGAACTTTTAATGACCGTGGTGTATCTATGAAGTGATTTGCAGTTGTATTCTAAAAAAAAAAAAAAATCCTTGGTCATTGGACCTCAGATCCTTTCCCCCAGAGTCCAAAAACCTACCCAAGAACTAAAGTAAAGAAGACAGAAGAAAAAGCAAAAAGCAAATTCAAGTTATGCACATACAATGTATACCAAGACTCTTTAATGGCGTTTGCCATGGCCAGTCCATCCATACTCTGCATAATTTGAGGTGAACAAAACACTACAGGAAATTCTATAACAAACCAACATCTTCATCAAATGTTTGAGTGATCAACAAGCATTGAAAAATATTAAAACAAAAACCGGATTATCCCTTTGAAATTTGTTTCTTGGCTGCAGAGAAAAATCTTGTGTAACTGCCTTTTGAAATGTACTTAAAGAAGTAATCTCAGTAGTTCGTGACAACCAAGAAAATACCTCTTCATGGACTAGCTGCTCTTTCTCCTGATTTCAAAGGAATATCTTAGTTCCATGTGACACCTTCTATCATCATCTTCAAACTGCACATACATGAATTACTCTGTTATTTGAGCTGATTAAGTCTATATAAACTCAAAAGTTAAAAAAATTTTGGTTGTCTAAAATTTTCAAAAATTTTATGCCGGAAAGCTCTTCACTTCCTTTCTTTTCCTTACTGTCTTTTTTCTTTCCCCAGCCTCTAATAAGTGCATGTATAGCTTTAGGGCTTGGCATCTCCTTCAAGAAGTCCCCTCAATTCACAAACAAACACAAATGCAAAATCACCAAATTTAGTGTGAAAGACGTGGGTTTAGGAATGTCTCACATGACAAAGAACTTTTGTTTTTAATAAGTAGTGCACATATATTAAGGAGGGAACAGATTAAAAAAATGTCTTTTAAGGGGGAAAAACGGATTACAAAATGTTGAGAGTTTAATCATCTCCAATGCATCTCTTAAGCAGAGATGTCTTCTATCCATGCTCACTAAATGGCATGTATGCATTGACCGCTTCCATTCTTTTTTAAATCTTTGTTTTCCATTTCCCCTTCCCAAACTTTTATTGTAGATCTCTAAAAGAAGAAATAAGAGGCAGAACATAAACAAATCTTTTAGCAACTATACATGTACATGAGTCAGTTTATTTTTCAGTAATAAACATAAGATATTATAGCATGATTCAGCAAGTACAATGCATAGACAATGTTTTACATAAAATTTAGAAGATTTGGTCCAAATCTTCAATTTGTCATATTTATACCTTGAGTAATGCTGAATAAGTTCCCCGAGCAAGAACACCGGATGGGGTAATCTCCTCATCAAAGATATGCACATAAGATTCTCTCTGAGGGGCAAATGTACCCAGCATCCCTTTGCTTTGATCAACTGATATTTGAAACCAAATGAAGCATGTATACACGTTTATGCCAAATGATCCATGAGAAATCAAGTCCTACACTAATTTTCTAAAACAACAGACCCTTTTTTATAGAATATTTGATACTAAATGAAAAGAGTTGGAATTTCCAATTTCACAGTTGATTTCTAGCCAGCTGCATAACATCATTGACAAATAGCGTCTACTTCTGAGATTGCTCACTTTTATCTGTACAAAAAATGATGACCGAGACTTTTCTTTGCACAAACCTACCAATTGTCTAAGAACTTCATACGTATTGACAGCAAAAAATTCAACAAACATATTAAAAGGAGCTAACATGAAAGTATAATCATTGAGGCATCAAAATGTACAAATGTCCATGGAATGAATGCATTGGAAGTCCTAAACCTGCAAGCATTTTCAAATGACCCCTAAACCTTTATAATGTCTCAATATAGCTCTGGACCTTTTCAATGTGCTTTTTAAACTTTCTGCTAATGTGGAATGCCAAAATGTTAAAAGAAAAAGGGTTTTCAGGACTTAATTGGTTTTCAACAAAATAATTTGGGACTGGGTCAAAGAAATGCAAAAGGAGTTAGGACTTCTAATGCTGGCATTTCTATCCCTTCAATACCAAGCTTCATTTGCATGGTGAACAATTTATAATGCCCCCGAGACAAGTTTTTTCTGTGATCACTAGACAAATATGGATAATTTATATCATAGTCTAAGTATTGTAGCCACACATTGCTGTGCAAATGAAGCTATTGTTCTTCATGAATGCAAACATGCCTTATCAAGTTCACTTTTAAAATAGCATAAATAGAAGGATAAGTGTAGGTACTTACATTAAATCATGCTGCCTAGAATGAAATCATGTTTGATCATGCTGTCTCGAAATAAATATCATGAACTAATGATCACAAGAGTCATGACTTAGAGAATCAAATGTGTGCTGTCATCTAAACTGAAGTAGATTCAATGTGAAAGTCTATAAAGGAAAAATGGATTTTAACCTTGTACACCTCCCTTCCACACTGTGTTTGTGTAAGTTAGACCAGAAACAATGTTGTGAAGGACACTAAAGGTCAGCTTGAGTCTATATGGCGATCCTTCCCTCAGGGTAAACAAGAGATGGGAACCGTTATGGTTTTCACTGAGAGGCAAAGGAGTGTTGGTTTCCTCAGAATCATCAGTGATAATACCAATGGAGTGGAATCTGACTTCAGGCTCCATTTGACCTAATTATGAGCAACAATCAAACTCATAAATCAAGAAAAGGGATAGCTCAGAATTTTCATTCAAAGAGAATTAGAGTGAGTGAAACCACCGTCTATATCCCCATCCACACAACCAAGAAGCTTCTCCTTCCACTTCCTCAAGCTATCATCCTCCTGCCAAAACGTGGGAAATAAAAACACAAAAAAGTGATTGAGACTTGAGGTTATACTAATTACACAATTGCTCAGGAGAGAAGTGATTATGATTTACCCAGAAGAGATTTATTAGTGAATAATAAATAGAAGTGGATGCTTATGATTTACCCAGAAGAGAAGTGATAAAAATGGATCTTTAAGTTCATCTAAGCTCCACATAGAAGTTTCATTCAACAAAAAATTGAAGATTGTAGTAATCATTATTCAACTATGGTATGTACAGAGATTTCACATTACTAAACCTACAGAACTAATTTTTCCTTTTTTTCCTTTAAAGATATATGGGAGGCAATGTGCATTGTTACTTCTCTTCTTAAATCTTATGCACCAGTTAAGTATAGTTTGCATTACGTAGGTAGCCCAAAGAGGTTTTCCTCATGAGATTTGGACCTAGGACCTTATGCAACACGTAGGGTTTTGATTAGATGATTATAGTCTTCCTTCCTTTCAATAATTTTCCAATTTCTTTGCTAAACTTCATCATTCCTAGAGTTCCCTTTGCCCCCGAGATGTAGTCAAGTCAAGCCGATAATGCAAAACACAGTTAAAATTCAGACCTCGAGCTCAATTCCAACTCATTATTATTTTGAGCTTGGTTTTAAGTAGCTGGCTCTAGTAGAGTCCTTTGTATTCCCAAAATTAAAATCCTTCAACAATTCTGCTATTAGAGCTTCAAGTCGGCTTGAACTTAATTAAGCTGAGCTCGAGCCAAATATTCAAATATTGAGCTGAGCATGATCACACACTTATCTTCCATTATATATCACAAGCATAGTAGAAGAGAAATAGAACTATTCAACACATTCTACTTTCGCCGAGGCTCTGATGGCTCGGCTAACATGATCACCATTGTTCTTCCCACCGAATGGAACAGTTTCAATTCCCCATTCCATTCCTGTAAAAGAGAAACTACAATCGGCAAAAGAAAAACACAACCACACACAAATATTCTATTTGCTATACTGGGACCATAACACGAGTCAAATCAAATTCAAAGTAATTACAGAGACACCGGAACTTAAGACGACGCGAAGTATGGTTAATAATTTGAATGTGCGTTGAATTTAAAGAGAATAAAACAAAACAAACCTTGTCCCTGTCCATCTGTTGTTTGAGTGGAAGCAGAGGACCAGGGACGAACTCGGGAAGAGTGTTGTGGCCCTGATCATCATCGGCATCGCCGTCACTATCAGCTTCACTTGGTCCGTCTCTCTCCTCAAAAACTATATTATTTCCACTAGATGATCCTGCTACTTGTTCTTCTGCCTTCTTCTCCATGACAGCACCAGGCAGGCTCTTTTTCCAAGTTGATCAAAATGAATAAGAAGAATACGGCGTCACACTCACACACACACAGAGAAAGAAAGAGAAGAGAGAGAGAGAGAGAGCCTATTTCAAACAGTCTCCATGGGTGGTTGTCTAAGTGATATTTTCTGGCATTATTATTGCATAATTCAAATTTGTCGGTCTGATTGGGTTGTTTTTCATTTTCAATTTATTGCATTAATTCAATTTTTTCCACCTTTATCCGATTTTTATACTATATTCATATTTTGAGAAAGATCACACCATTTTATTCCTAACATTTTTTTTTAGCTGAGATCCACATTAAAAAATAAGTCTAAAATTTTATTTTTTCTAATAAATTTAATAAAAATCTTTTTTTAAAGATCATGATTCAAATAAAACAAAAAAAAAACTAAGAATTTAAATAAATAATTAAATAAACATTAAAAACTAAAAAAAATATGTTTCCTATATACATTTATATATACACAAAATGTTTATCGTTGCACCAATAAATGTGATCAAAATTACTCTACAAAGTTACCCCTATGGTTTATTTTCATTTCTTACCTTCAAATAATGTTTAATGATATTCAGTTTGTAATTCCTCTAATCATATGCTACTGCATAGTTATAAATAATAAGTTGAAATAATTGAGTGTTGAGATCCAACTCCGACCCAAACTCAACTCTAGTTAAAATTGAATAAGCACAAACTTTACTTGATTAAATTTGTTTAAGTTTAATTTATTTAAAAATATATTGGAAAAATATAATTGTAGTTTTCAACGTTTACCAACTTTTCTATTTTAGTCCTAAATATTTTTTTTCTTTACACACAAGTTCTCAACATTGTAAACATTTGCAAATAAGTCCTTTAAATGATAGTATTAACTTCTTCATGAGGAATTGATATATGGCACAATTCAATTAGTTCATGTAATTATATAAAATAAATAATATAATAAAATTATAGAAATAAAATTAATTAATTTTTTTGAATATATATATATTAGTATTAAAGTAAATTAGTAAAAAATTAAAAAAAAAAGAAAAATAAAAAAGGTCTAGCTACCCTAATTTTTTCCCTCTTTTTAAATTTATTCTTCTATTTTTTATTTTAGATTAATTTACTCAAATATTAATATATATATTATTTCGGACTATTTTTTCATTTTATTAACAATTTTTTATTTTTATTTTAATTAATTAATGTAATTTTATTGTATTATTTGATTTATATAATTATGTGGACCAATTGAATTATATCACATGTCAATATTTTATGGAAAAGTTAATATCATCATTAAAGAGACTTGTTTGCATACATTTGCAAACATTGAGGACTCGAATGCAAAATAAATAAATAAATAAAATAAACGACTAAAATAGAAAAAGTGGCAAATGTTGAGACTAAATTTGTACTATTTCCATAAAAATACCTAAACCAATAAGATAGTACCATGTATAATATATAATAGAAAAAATTACTTCGAACTTGTTTGTAAATGTTTACAAATGTTAAAGATTATTTAAACTTGACTTACACTTTATTAATATTTAAATTTAACTATAGCTCAATTAGGTTTACAATCTAAATGAGTTAATATCACAAAACTCAACTTGGTTGTTGTCTAATTGAACTTGAAAAATATATTGTCACCAATTTAAGTAACTTATGAGTAAGTTTAACTTATTTATATCTATGTATGATTTTTTTTTTATACCATATTCTTTTTTTTTTCTCTCATAAATGATAATATATGGATTGAGAAGATACAAATTCAGAATTTTATTATCTCTTAGCACTCATTAGAGCTCATAGAATAATTTAGAGGACACATACATCTAACTAATAATTTGATTTGGTGTGAAATTGCAATAATCGTATAATTTATTTTTATTTATATTGTTTTTTAGTTTGTTTTTTCTAATTATATATTCTTTTTGTTCTTCAAATTTTTATCGAATATGATTTTTAGTTTTTACCTAACCAAGCCTTTTTTTTTTTCAGGAACCAATAGTAGCCAAATTAGTAATAAAATACCATCACAAGAAAAATACTCGAATGTGTTAAATCATGTTAAATAAAAATAAACAACATTTTTTAATGTGTTGAATTATATTCTTTTGTAAATATTTAGTGGAAAATGTTAATGGATGAATAAAAAAATTACATTTATATGCACTAATTTTTAGTAAAGAAAATTATAAATATTAAAAAGTGTATGAGATTCATAAGATAATTTTTTTGTATTATTATTATAATAGGGAAGGGGGATTCGAATTTGATTCATCTTACTTGTGAGACTAGTACCTATAATTTATGCTACTAAATTATAACGTAATTTTTCATGATCTTAACAGATGTTTAATTTGTGTTTAATGTTTAAATATTAACAATATTTTTTTAATATTTATGTTTTAGGAAAATATCAATGGTGCTGAAAATATTTTTAGTAATTTAAATTAAATAAATTATTATTTTCTATTTTTTATTCTAATATAAAAACTTATAATCAATATTAAACATATAAGATAATTTTTATAGACATTAAACCAATACCATTTATGCATTAACCGAACCGCTGTTTATTATGTGTATACTATAAGTGGACCCCAGACACTGGTCACCGGTCACTGGTCAGTATTGTGGCGTGTCTGGCTCTGAACCGACATTAAGACATAGACCAATCGAACGCGCTTTATAAAACAAAGCAACACCCACTTGCATTGCATTTACATGACCTGCTTGTCGGGTGCATGCATATTATTTACCTTTTTTTTGAAAAAAAAAAAGAGAGTAGAATTTTAAATAATTTTTTTCAAATAAGCATATGAATTTTTCAACTTCACCAATTCCAGTACCTAATTAAACTTCTTAATGTCAATAATATTACCTCACTTAACTTCATCAATGCCTCTTAGAGCTAACAATTTTTCACCCATGTTAGCTTGACAATTATCCCATTTATATATAAAAAAAATTCTTAAAAATCAATTCATAACTTATGTATTTTTCTTATTTAAATAAATTAACTTGAAAAATAAATTGACATAAATGAGTTAAGATTGCAAGTTATCGAGCAATATAAATATCAAAAGCATTAGATGCAGAAGAATCATAAGCACTAAAAGAGGTTGTCCGAATCAAAGGTCGAGAACTAGAAATCATTTAAAAAGAGTGCTAATCAAGTTCCGAAGGAATTACTAACTATTTATAAAGACTTATTTGAGTCTACTTTGAACTAGACTAAACAATTATGCCATTTAGGTCCATTTTTAATGTTAAATTTAAGTGTTTTCATTGTATATCAGAAAGTTAAAGAATTTTGTCTAGATTAGAAAAGTCTATTTTAAGTGATTTAGTTTCTTATTATATTTTTATTTAGTTTTCTTATTAGTTTTAGTGTTCCTAGTTTATAAACACTAGATAAATAATTTAATCAAGGATTATTATCAACTATTATATGTAATTATGACTTTTCTTTCCCTCCTATTTGAGTATACATGCTTCACACTACATTAGTTGGTATCAAGATGGCAACCGATAATGGTGATGGCAACGACCTTTGTGATGATCATCAAGATGTTAAGGTTTTGATAAGTATTGAAAAAGTCTTATTTCTAGTGCTTATTGAATATAATTTTGTATGAATTTTATGTGAATTTATCAAGAAAATGACATTTAAGTACTTAATATTTGAATTCAAGGTTTAAAGAGGGCAATTGAAAGATTTAGATAAGATTCAAGCTAAAATGAGGCGAACTTTGGCAAAGTATAGAAAATGGTGATTCTCGTGTGTGCATAACCTTCAACATGGCCATTTAAACATTAGTGCTGTATGGTAAAAAGTGATTAGAATGCATCTTGAAAATGTGTCCTGACTATTGCACAATTGTGTAGAGAGTAGTGCTAAAGGAGGAAATTTAACTAGAGAAGAAAATGAAGGAATTTTAGAATGCATAACCTTGAGCACAACTATGCAAGAGGCCATACAAAACCTTAAATGCTAGAATTTTACTTTGCTCCAGAGTACACAACCCCAAGCACGAGCATATAGTAGGTCGTACATGCCACCTTATTTCTAAAACTGTAAATACTTCCTTTATTTCGCAATTTAGGGGAGTTTTGACTTTTTATCATTTAGAGTCACTCTAAAAACCCTAAAAGAATAGAGTTATGAACATGAAGAGAGAAACCGTTGGAGCATCATCGGAGATCACAAAACATCTATAAGGGTTTATTCTTTTCATCACAATTACTTGTTATTTCTTTAGATTTTTCGTGATTATTGTAAATTCTATGGAGGAATAGATTTATATACTCTGTATTTTGTGAAACTCTAGACCATGTGATTAAATTATTTTTTTATTAATAAAAATTTTATGCCTTTATATCTATTCATGTATTTTGATTATTTTGTGATTAATTTATACGCGTAAATTAATTGCATCTATGATTCTTGTTAGATAGAGAGAAGTCTCATCTAATATGATAGATATTCATGAATAGAAATATTGCATGTTTTGCTTAGAGGTAGAAAATTTTCAATTTTCTACACAAAAATTAAATTTTTACTTGGGAATTATGAACTTTGATGAAATCTTATATGGTGATAATGAGGGAGAGGTTTCCACTATTTCATGTAAGGTTAAGAATTAATTAACTCAATGGAGTAATTAGTTTAATCGAGAATTCCTACAGTGCAAAGCATAAACAATTTGTTAATCAATACCTTATTATATGAAAGCTAGGGTTTAGAGTGGATCAAGATAAATGGTATGTTTTTGTGATTGAATTCATCAATAAAGCATTCATAATAAGTCTTAGGGTTGTTAGATTAATTAATTAGTATTTTAAATTATTAATCTTATATTAAGATCTAGACTAGATAGTAGAAAGACGGTAATACTAATACTTTTTTTTAAGATTCTTAAGGATGATACCCACTATAATTTATACTACATTAAATAGGTACACTTGCCTAGCTCAGTCGTTATATTTCTTTAGGTTTATAAATTTATAATTTGATACAATCAGAAAAGCATGCATCAAGTTTTTGGCGCCGTTGCTAGGGACCTGGCAAAACAAAATTAGGAAAAACCTTATTATCTGCTATTTTAGTCATTTATTTTATTTGTTTTATCTCTTTTTACTCTCCCCATCTTTTAAATACTTTAACTCGTGATTGTTGCTTCTATAGTGCATGACAAGGACTCTCCCTTCTGACATCCTTGATTTAAACCTTGATATTGAGAGAACATTTCACAAGATTCAGAAGAACACAGTCACTAAGTCTTCTGGGCAATCAGCAATTGAGTGAAAAATGCCTAATATAAAAGTTAAGGCAAGAGTAAAGGAAGAGGAATTATCTAAAGAATCTTTAGACGGTAAGATATAATTATTGGAGGACATTAAAGAGGAAACACAAGAAGTGATGGTTGAGGATCCACCTAAGACCAATCTAGATTATGTAAGGCCCACCCTAAATAGAACAGGCCAGACCATTGTGAAGCCTCCCATTTGGGCTAACAATTTCAAAATCAAGGGTGTAATGATTCAACTTTTGCAGCAATAATATCAATTCGATGGATTACTTGATGAGGACCCCCATGCTCACATTCAAATGTTCTAAGAAATTTATAAGAACTTCAACAATAACGGGGTGATAGATGAAGCGGTGCGTACTAGATTATTCTCTTTCTCACTGAGGAGGAAGGCTAAAAATTGGCTTCAATAATTGGGTCTTGGAGCTTTAACTACATAGGATGACACAGTAAAGCAATTTCTAGATAACTACTTTCCTCCTTACAAGATAGCGAAGCTCCAAAATGACATTGCATCAATTCCAATAGGTGAGACTATGTATGATACTTAGCAAAGATGGGCAAAATTATTGAGAAAGTGCCCACACCATCAACTACCCACATGAATACAGGTTTAGACCTTTTTCAATGGACTTAACCTAGCTACTTATCAATTAGTAGATGTCGCAGCTAGTGGTACATTAAATTCCAAGACCCTAGAAGAATCCTTGAAACTTTTTGCTAACATGGCTAAAAATAATTATCAGTTGGGCAACAATAGAGGCAAGCGAAAAGTAGCAGGTAAGTATGAAATAAATCTCATGACTACTTTGGTGGCGAAGATGGAACCTCTTAATCACCAAGTTTCTACCCTTAAGAATCCTCAAGGATCACAACCCCAAATGGGAGATGCTAATGAGAGCATGGACTTCCACGAGCAGTGGAATGACATTACATCATTCATGTAATAGGATGGTGGGACCATGTATGATGCTTGGCAAAGATGGACAAAATTATCAACTACCCACATGAATCCAGGTTCAGACCTTTTTGAATTGACTTAACTTAGCTACTCGTCAGTTGGTAGACGCCATAACTGGTGGTAAATTAAATACCAAGACCCTAGAAAAATCCTTAAAGCTTTTTGCTGACATGGGTAAAAATAATTATCAATGAGGCAACAATAGAGGCAAGCAAAAAGTAGCGGGTAAGTATGAAGTAAATCTCATGACTACTTTGGTGGCGAAGAAGGGCATTAGGTTTCTACCCTTAAGAATCCCTAAGGATCACAACCCAAGGTAAGAGATGCTGGTGAGACTATAAACTTCCACAAGTAGTATGAGTAAGTAGATTACCTTAAGAATCATAATAGATAGCAGTATAGCCCGTACAATAACACCTACAATCCTAGTATGAGAAACCATCCCAACCTCTCTTATTGCAATCATGATATACCCAAAGATCTAATTTTCCTCTACTAGGATTCCAAAAGCAACAAATGTCACCTTACCGACTTATACCCCATCCATTAGTCCAACCACTTCAACAAAAGAAGAAGATTAGTTTGGAAGATCTAATGAGTTAATTCATTTAGTTATGAAGCAAGAAATTGAAACCAAGAGCCTTCTATTCACAACCTTGAGAAGTAAATTAGCCAATTGGCCAAGATGATGTCTGAAAGGCAACCGGGCTCTCTCCCTAATAATACTAAGAATAATCCAAGGGAAAGGTGAAAGCCATATCCTTGAGGAGTGAGAAGGAACTGCGAATTGAAAAAGAACCTGAGAAAAAGAGAGAAGACGATCAATCTTTTGAGAATGAGAAGGCGATACCTAAGAAGAAAGAACCTAAAAAGCAATCACCACTAGTTGTCAAGGAGTATATGCCAAAAATTCCATATCCAACTCACCTCGATCAAAACAAAGGCAAGGAGTAATTTGGTAAATTCCTTGAACTTTTTAAATAGTTTTATATTAATATCCCATTTGTTGAGATGCTTTTGCATATGCCAAAATACGTTAAGAACTAAGCTTGACACAAGGAGAGGAGAAAGACATGAATAACTCTGAGGTTGAGGCATTCATTAAGCAGCTTAATGTAACAGAAGAAGTTACATTTTAGAAAGGGTTTAAAGAGCTGAAAATAGGCAATAAGGCAAGACTTAAGACTTCCATAGAAAAGTCGCTAGTGTTGGAATTAAAACATCTACTAGATTATCTAAAGTATACCTTTCTGGTAGAAGACTCCAAGCTGTCAGTTATCATAGCCTTAGATTTGTCTCAAGAGTAAAAAGACCAATTACTCACAGTCCTAAGAGCACGTAAGCAAGCCATCGCTCGAAAGATTTCAGACATCAAAGGTATCAATCCCTCTTTCTTTACACATAAGATATTATTAGAAGAAGGATTTAAGCCTATAGTGTAACCACAACGAAGGTTAAATCCTAATATGAAAGAGGTGGTAAAGAAGAAAGTTATTAAGCTTCTCAATTCTGGACTAATATATCCTATATCAAATAGTTCTTAGGTTAGTCCAATACAAGTTGTGCCAAAAAAAAAAGGGGACCAAGTGCTTTTGTTTAATTCTTGGTTGAAGCTTTTTCCTGGAAAATTGAAATCAAGATAGTCTTATCCTTTTATAGTTAAGAAGGTCTTCCCACATGACATGGTAGAGCTCGAACATCCAAAGCATGATGATTACAAAGTGCATGATCATAGACTGAAGCTGTACATGGGAGGTGGAATAGAATATGAACATCGAGAGAAGTCTAGACTCCAATTACGAGATATTTAGCTAAAAAAAGTGAAGGATGTCGAGCTAATGACATTAAAAAAAAGTGTGCTTCTTAGGAGGCAACTCATGAATAATCTAGGTATGTTAAGTTCTTGTTGTTTCATTTTTATTTCATTATCTTAAGTCTTTTTTGCTAAAAAAAATTACAGATTTATGGGGGAGTAAGTGAGCTTACTTGAGGGGAATGAGAGTTAATCCTTAAGTGTAGGGAAGCATCAATGACAAGTAAGAAAATTCAAGCTTTACTTCTGAAGTGTATTTAGTAAATCATTTTCATTCTCTTTCACTTATGTCAAGGTGCACACTGAACAAACACATTGATCAAATAGCTTAGAGAGTTTTTACTTGATTTCTATACAATTTTTAAGCACCTACATAACCTTAAGCACAAGTAGTGTACACATGAAGAGGAACTTCTTGACACTTTTTGGAGCCCTACACTACCCCTAGCACAGCTATGCAGAAGGCAGGGCACTTTTGTGCCCTAAAAACAGCCTTTAAATAACTGTTTAGGGTTCTACACGGCCCCAAGCACGGCCATGCAGAAGCTTGAGTAGAGTTTCCGCGCATATATCTGTGCTTTCCTTTCTTTCCTCATCCTTTCTTTTATTTCTCTCCTTGTTCTATTTTTTGCATATGATTTGTAACTAATCAAGCTCCCTTATGGGAAGACTTTCTATCTTAATTTGCTAAATGTTTTCTTCTCTAGACTAGGATAGGCTAACTTTGATGGGAATCGGCTTGCACCAACTCTTTCCTATGATCAATTGGAAGGAATTGGAGTACCAATGACAAGGGCAAGAGCAAAACGCATTGAGCAAGCTTTGAATAGACTTATTCAAGATCACCTAGACCAAGCATTACGGATGATTAATCCAAAAGATGAGCAGGTCATTTTCCACCTGTCACGCATCTCTAACAATGATAATGAAGACCAAGCTTAGAGTAATTTTAGCAAATGGACAATTTTGAACTTCAAGGATGTCATTACATACAAGATATTGAAGATCACTTAAAAGTGGAAGAAAGTCATCGATGTTAGAACTTCGGTCGCCGGCTTTTCTAGCCTGCTTAAGATGCAGGCCATCAACTTTATCTATGTAAGCCACCGGCTTACTTAAGCCAGCCTAAATATAGGTCACTGACTTTGAGGCCGACTTAAGGTGCCGGCCTATGTTGGATCCTTAGTGTAATTTCTTTTGTATTTTGCCTAGTCAATTGTAGACTATAAATAGTCTTCTAGGGCACGAAATTGAGGGACTTTTGATGTGTGTTTCTTTTAAGAAAACCTCCTTGTGTTCTTCATCAAAAACTCCTTCCGATCCAATTCAAGGTAACTTGTAGCGATCATAATTCCTTATAACCTTGGTTTTAAATTCGTTGTTCGAGTTAAGATCAAGTTGTTGCTTGGTTCCAAGGACGATTCTAAGACTACTTTTCCATTCGATCGAGTTTCGTCACAGGTTGGCAAAGTTTGCATCATTTGGTATCATAGCTTTAGCTCTTGGAAATCAGGTTTTATCTATCCTTTAGCATTATCGCAATTGTTATATTTTTGTTAATTTAGTCTTTTGAATTCAATTGTTCAATATTGTTCTTGTTTGTCAAAAAAAAAAAAAAAAAAACGGTGTTCCTTTGAATTTGTTTTGCAAGTTTAGAATTGGTCAATTGATTTGGTATATTGCTGGTGGTTTTCGTTAATAGTGTGTTCAAAGAGTTAAAAAAAAAGGAAGAAGAAAAAGAAGAAAAGAAAATTCGTATTAAAAAACAAAAAAAAAGGAGGAGGAGAAGAAAAGAAATTAAATTCGAATAAAAAAAAGGGTTCTCACGAAATTTCCTCTTGGATAGATTAGACTGAATCATTCCTTAGTTCTTAGCATTACGTGTCGTTATTTGCTACCTGGTAGGGTCGTTGATAGGGCTCTTGTTAAAGAACTTGTAGGGAGAAGTTTATTGAATACAAAAAATATACATATATTATTGAGTGATACATGTGTGAATTGAATCCGTATTTATAAGTGTAAACACGTAAGGGTGAGTTGAGAGGAAAAAAATTATTTTTTTTTCTTGTGTTATTAACAAATTTATTGCATGCTATGGAAACATGAGTAGTGGAAGAGATCATGTGGATTCTGATATGAAGACGTTTATGAAGGCAGTCCAAGATCAATTTAAACTTCTGAATAGAAGGTTAGATTATCTTAAATCTCCTTCTAAGCATAGGTCTTTCAAAAGGACTATGGATGAGGAGGGGGAAAATGAGGAGTCTGATGTTGATATAGGTAGTTATAGGAGAGGAAAAAGGGTTGTTTAGAGGCAAGATAATAATTTAGGGAGCATTAAGATGGCAATTCCTACTTTTCAAGGGAAGAATGACCTTGAGCTGTATTTGGAATGGGAGAGAAAAGTAGAACATGTATTTGATTGTCATAATTATGCTGAGGAGAAGAAGGTTAAATTAGTAGTAGTTGAATTCATTGATTATGCTAGTATTTGGTGGGATCAACTTGTGGTTAGTAGGCGAATGATAAGAGAGAGACCAATTAGGTCATGGGAGGAGATGAAGGTAATAATGAGAAAAAGGTTTATACTTAGTCATTACTATAGGGATTTATATAGAAAGTTGCAGGGGTTCACTCAAGGTTCCATGAGTGTTAAAGATTATATTATAAAGAGATGGAGGTCACAATGATTCGAGCTAAAATAGAAGAAAATCGTAAAGCTACCATGGCTAGATTTGCTAATGGCCTGAATAGAGAGATAGCTGACATTGTGGAGCTGCATCATTATGTGGAAATGGAGGAACTATTGCATAAGGCTATTAAGGTGGAGAGGCAGTTAAAGTCCAAGGGTACTTCTAGGTATGACTCTACTTTTGGCTCTTCAAGGAAGACAATTTGGAAGAATCATAAGGATGCATCTAGACAAAAGGAAGATGCAAAGTCTAAGGAACCAACTACCTATCCTAAAGGTAAAACTGAACTTAAACCCTCTGCTAGATCACATGATATAAAATGTTTTAGGTGTCAGGGGTTAGGGCACATTGCATCTTAATGTCCAAACAAGAGGGCTATGGTTGTATTAGATAATGGTGATGTAAAGAGTATCGGTTCAAATGAGGAAGAGATGCCACCATTGGAGGAATGTAGCGATGTTGATGTAGAGGGTCCTATGAAAGGAGAGATGTTGGTTACTAGGCGTGCTCTAAACATACAACCTAAGGAAGATGATAATGAGGAACAATGTGAGCATATCTTCCATACTAGGTGCCATGTAAGTGGTAAGGTATGTAGCATGATCATTGATAGTGGTAATTGCAAAACGTTGCAAGTTCTTTGATGATTGAGAAATTGCATCTACTTACAATGAAGCATCCTAGGCCATATAAGCTGCAATGGTTAATGAGTGTGGAGAAGTTAAAGTAACAAAGCAGGTTGTAGTTGCTTTTTCCATTGGTAACTACATGGATGAGATACTTTATGATGTTGCACCTATGCATGTTGGACATATCCTTTTGGGGCGTCTATGGCAGTTTGATAGGAAGGTCACTCATGATGGGTACAAAAATGTGTACAAACTTATAATGAATAATTGACTCATTATGCTAACACCTCTCAAACTTTTAGAGGCATATGAAGATCAAGTGAGGTTACAGAGAGAGAGTGAACAAAAAAGAATGAGTGATAAAAATAAAATGAGTGTTGTTGCAAAAGAAAAAGAGAGAGAGACTAAGAAAAGGGAAAGAGAAAAGAAAGGGAGAGAATTGAGTAGTGAGAGAAAAATAGAGTGGAAAGAAAATTATTATGCGAATACAAGTGAGATTAAGAATGCTCTGTTATTAGAAACAAAGAGATCCGTTGAGGTTGCATATGGTCTAAATTCTTTTACTGCATTTGATTTAACTTCATTACCTATATTCGAATATGTTAGTATCAAAAGGAAGGCTAAATTTATTAGGAAAGTTCATGAGAAGGTCAAGCCCAATATTAAGCGATGAAAGGAACAATATGCAAAACGAGCCAACAAAGGGTATCGTCAAATACTCTTTAAACCTAGAGATTATGTTTAAAAGCACATGCACCAAAGGCAATTCCCAGCGCAAAGGCAATTAAAGCGGTTTCCAAGAGACGAGGGTCCATTCCAAGTCTTTGAGTGCATCATTAACAACACTTAAAAATTAGAATTGCCAGGTAAGTATTAGGCTAGTATTAATTTTAATATTTTTTATTTAACTTTATATGATGCAAGTGATTCGAGGACTAATCTTTCCGAAGAAAGAAGGAATGGTGAGAATCAACTTGCACCAACTCTTTCCTATGATCTATTAGAAGGAATTGGAGGATTGATGACAAGGGTAAGGGCAAAACGCATAAAGTAAGCTTTGAATGGACTTATTCAAGATCACCTAGACCAAGCATTACAGATGATTAATCCAAAAGATGAGGAGGTCATTTTCCACTTATCACACATCTCCAACAATGATAATGAAGACCAAGCTTGGAGTAATTTTAGCAAATGGACAATTTTAAGCTTCAAGGATGTCATTACATACAAGATATTGAAAATTGCTTGGAAGTGGAAAAAGGCCGCTGGTGTTGGAACTTAGGCCGCCCACCAGCTTCATCCATGTAAGCCACTGGCTTACTTGAGCCGACTTAAATATAGGCCGCCGACCTATGTTGGATCCTTAGTGTAATTTCTTTTGTATTTTGCCCATTCGATTGTAAACTATAAATAGTCTTCTAGGGCACGAAATTAAGGGACTTTTGATGTATTTTTCTTTTAAGAAAACCTCCTTGTGTTCTTCATCAAGAACTCCTTTCGATCCAATTCAAGGTAACTTGTAGCGATCATAATCTCTTATAACTTTGGTTTTAATTCGTTATTCAAGTTAGGGTCAAGTTGTTGCTTGGTTTCAAGGAATATTCTAGGGCTACTTTTCCATTCGATCGGGTTTTGTCATAGGTTGGCGGGGTTCGCATCAAACTTCCATTTTCATTTTTTAGTTTTTTTTTTTTTTTTGTAAGGGTCGATGCTGCATAACTTTTGATTCGATGGATTCATAACTCGACATATAATGAAAACCAGGAAAGTTCTTAATATCCTTTTTCTTTCACCTCTTTTCTTTTTCCCTATGTGTGCTTGCTTTAAGAAGACATTGGAGATAATGTCTTAAATAAGTGTGGGGAGGAACATAAAGACAGAAGCAATTAAGTTTTGAATTGTTTATGCTCCTTATGCACTTGTTGATCAAATTTTCCTCACTTAAAAGTTTGTAATTGAGTTTTAATTTTGATTTTGAATTATTAAAAAGTGAGAACATTGAAATTGTACTCATTAAAATGTAAAAGTAGCATTTTTGTATACACATATGTAAAAGTAGTGACTTTGTGTGCTTTACTCAGCTATTGTTGGGCTTGGTATACTTAGCTAGAGTTTAGGATGAAATCCAAGTGGGGTAAATCTATTTGCTATTTAATAGCTGAATTTAGAGTTATGAAGTAAATGGAAATCTTTAGTTTCAAGTGAATTGGTTGTGTTTTCAAGTTGATTAGCTAATATATTTAATATTCAATCATTTTAAAAGCTCTTTTAACTTTTTATGAAAGGAAATATGAAATTGTTAACTTAGTAATCCCTTTTGAAAAGATCTCTTTGAAAAAAAATTTTTTTTACTAAGTTATGGGTATCATTATTAAATCCCTATATATTAAGGTAAGGGAGGTTCAATGGGGTCTCTTTAAAACCTGGTCACCTAAGGTCATTTGTCCTGAAATCGATTGACCGATGAAATTACCATAACTTTAAGGGATATCAAAAAGGCAAGTTTAGCAAGTCTTGTAACTTAGATAAATAAGCCCGTAACGATGCCTTCCATTAAGTGAATAACATCTATTAACTTGGGTGATGAGCTCGAGATTATTGGCTGAAAGCCCGCTACATAGATTACTGGCTCTATGCCTTTGTAAAAAAAAAAAAAAAATTAACTTAGTTTAAATAAAGAGACTTGAAAGAAAAAAGGAAATAATCTAATGGAATAATAGATGCCATATACATTTACTTCTTGTTGTTGTGCTTTGAAAAATAATTAAATGTTTTATATGCTTTTTGGTAAGTGGTGAGATGCAACTAAGCAGCTTAGGTTTTGTTTGATTTGTTATTTCTTTTGTGACTTTGAAAGTGGTTGTTAAACGGTGAGGATAATAGTTTAACTTACTTAGATTAATCTAAAAAGTCTAATTATTGTATGCTAGGTACACATACAATTATGGTAGGTTTGGGGGATAGGCATTAACGAGTCACTAAAAATTAATTAAGTAAAGAATGCTACTTGTGATTTGAAGTTTATAATGAGTATAATTGATAATAGGGTCTTTCTCTTGTCCTTATTTTATTTGCTTGAGGATAAGCAAACGGTTAAGTATAGGGAAGTTTGATAAGTATTGAAAGAGTTTTATTTATGTTGCTTATTAAATATAATTTTGCATGAATTTTATGTGAATTTATCAAGAAAATGACATTTAAGTGCTTAATATTTGAATTTAAGATTTAAAGAGGGCAATTGAAGGATTTAGAGAAGGTTCGAACAAAAACGAGGCAAACTTTGGCAAAATATAAAAAAGAGTGATTTTCACATGTGCACAACCTTCAACATGGCCATGTAGACACTATTGCTGGAGTGCAAAAAGTGATCATAATACATTTTGAAAATGTGCCTTGGCTACTGCACAAGTTGTGTAGAAAGTAGTGCTGAAAGAGAAAATCTAACTAGAGAAGAAAATAAAGGAATTTCAGAGTGCAAAACCCCAATCACGGTCATACAGGAGGCTATATAGAACCTTGAATGCCATAATTTTACTTTATTTCAAAATAAACGACCCCGAGCACGGGCGTAGAATAGGTCGTGCATGCTACCTTGTTTCTAAAACTATAAATACTCGTTTTATTTCACAATTTAGGGGAGTTATGACTTTTTATCATTCGATTCACTCTAAAAACCCTATAAGAGCAAAGTTACGAACTTGAAGAGAGAAATCATTAGAGCATCATCAAAGATCATAAAACATCTACAAGGGTTTATTCTTTTCATCATGATTACTTGTTATTCCTCTAGATTCTTTGTGATTATTGTAAATTCCATGGAAGAGTAGATTTATATACCTTAGACCATGTGATTAAATTGTTTATTGATTAATAAAAAGTTTATGCTTTTATATCTATTCATGTATTTTGATTATTTTGTGATTAATTTATGCGTGTAAATTAATTGCATATATGATTCTTGTTAGATAGAGAGAGGTCTTATCTAATAGGATAGATCTGCATAAATAAAAAGATTGCAGGTTTTGCTTAGAGGTAGGAAGACTTCAATTTTCCGTACAAAGATTAAATCTTTATTTGGGAATTATAAACTTTGATAAAATCTTATATGGTGATAGTGAGGAAGAGGTTTTCACTATTCCATGTAAGGTTAAGAATTAATTAACTTGAGGGAGTAATTAGTTTAATTGGGAATTCCTGTAGTGCAAAGCATAAATAATTTGTTAATTAATACCTTATTGTAAGAAAGCTAGGGTTTAGAGTGAATTAAGATGAAGGTATGTTTTTGTGATTGAATTCATCAATTAAAGCATTCATGATAAGTCTTAAGGTTTTTAGATTAATTAATCAGTAGTTTAAATTATTAATCTCATATTAAGATCTAGACTAGATAGTAGAAAAACGTTAATACTAGTGCTTGTTGTTAAGATTCTTAAAGACGACACCCACTAGAATCTATACTACATTAAATAGGTACACTTGCTTAGCTTGGTCGTTATAATTCTTTGGGTTTATAAATTTATAATTTGATATGATCAGAAGAGCGTGCATCAAGTTTCTCTTCAAGGAAATGATATATTGCAATGTTTGGAGCGACGTCTAAAGCAATAAATGGATCTTCGATTCCAACATTTGAAAAAATGTTTTGAGAAGATTATTCAACATTTAAATGCTTTAGGAATCAATGTGCACAATAGAAAAAATGGTAATAGAAGACCAAGGACAAATTTGACTCATAGTGACCTTATTAATAGGCTTGCTCCTCCTCATAGGCAATCCGCCTATGACGATGATGGGTTAGAAGAAGAAGACGACTTGGAAATAAATCAATATGGTCGATGACAACCTTATTAGGGGCATGGGAGGAGAGATGCTTATAGAGATGATAAGGATTCCGAAAATTTTCGATTGCAGGTTGATATTCCATGTTTTAATGGTTATTTGAGAATAGAAAAGTTCTTAGATTGGATTACAAAGGTAGATCCATTCTTTAACTATTTAAAGACTCCCTTAGAAAAAGCGAATCAAGTTAGTGGGAAGTAGATTGAAAGGAAGAGCCTTTTCTTGGTGGGAGGGAGTTCAATCCAAAAGGGCACATGAAGGAAGAAATCCTATATGAACTTAATATAGAATGAAGGATTTGTTAAAGAAAGAGCTCTTACCTTATATTATGTATAAATCTTGTTTCAACAATATTGGAGATGTAAATAGGGGAATAGTACTGTACATGAATATACTGTGGAATTCATGAGACTTACAAAAAGGAATAAACCTTCTTGAGTCGAAAGGACAATAAGAAGCAAGATACTTAGGTGGCTTAAAACTAGTAATAAGGGATAAAATTGGTGTTCAAGTTATTCGTGCTTTATTGAAAGCTAAGAAAATTGCTTTGAAAGCAGAATTTATACAATATGAAAGAAGTGGTTTAGAATTACAAGGGTTACAAGGTTGTAGGAACTAGTGAAAGGTCAAACCTAGTGTTAAAATTAGTCGTACATGGTAGTAGCAGTAGTGAGAATACATGTTATTAAGAAGAAAGGGTTGTAGGCAAACATCATGTGATTGACATAAGAGAGAAGGAGAATAGAATGGTTAAGAATCCTTATATTAAGCCTATAGTCGAAAAGTGTTTCCAATGTAATCAGTTTGGGCACAAGTCTAATGAGTGTCTACCGTAGAAGACTGTGTGGGAAAAGAGGAAGAAGATGAGGATGAGGAGATTTATTATGAGCTAGATGGAAATGAAGAAGAAGAATATGAAAAAGAAGGTCAAATGTATATCCTTTAGAGGTTAATGTTATCTCCTAAGGATAGAAAACAAACTTAGAGGCATTAGCTATTTAGAACTAGATGCACCAATAAAGATACAGTATTTGAAGTCATCAATGATAGCAAAAGTTGTGAGAATATTATCGGAAATGATGCAATGAAGAAGTTGAAACTCTCCATAAAGAAACATCCAAAACCCTATATATTAGGATAGATTTAGGCCACAACAAGAAAGATAAAGGTAATAGAACGTTGCAAGGTTCCCTTCACCATTAGTAAGAATCGTGATGAAGTTTATTATAAGATAGTTGATATGAATGTTTGCCATTCATTGTTTAGAAGATCTTGATAATATGATGTAGATGTCTAACACTTGAGTCAAAACAATATACATAGGGTGGAGAAAAATGGGATGAAATATACTTTGTTACCTTTGAAGGGTAAGTCACAGTCACATGAGAGGAAGAGCATAATTTTATCTATAACTTACGAGTTTAATTCCACAGTTAAAGAAATAAGGGAGGTTCACGTGATGGTGGTAAATGAAGTTGAATTGCAGATGGAGGAGCACCAAAAAGTAATGCATCCTTTGTTGCAAGAGTTTCAGGAGATAATGCCAGAAGATACTTGATGGTCTACCACCTTTGAGAGAGATATAGCATCATATTGATTTGATCCTTGGGGTAAGTCACACCATAAGATGAATCCCAAGGCGAGTGAGATTCTAAGAGAGAAGGTAGAGGAATCGCTACAAAATGGACTTATAATAAAAAGCCTAAGTTCATGTGTTGTTCCTATATTACTAACTCTAAAAAAGGATACGAGTTAAAGGATGTGAGTTGATGGTAGAGCTATCAACATAATCACAGTGGCATATACATTTGTTATTTTGAGGCTACATGATTTGTTGGACTAGTTGCATGATGCCAAGTGGTTCTTGAAGATTGATTTGGGAAATAGGTACCATCATGTTCGAATCAGGTTAAAGGATGAGTGGAAGATAATGTTTAAGATAAGGGAAAAGTGTATGACTGGAGAGTGATGCCATTTGGATTATCTAATACTCCAAGTACCTTCATGCACTTAATGAACAATGCACTAAAACCTTTTGTTAGAAAGTTTGTTGTAGTGTATTTTGATGATATCCCGATCTTAGTGATTTTAAGAAAGAGCACTTGATGCATCTAAGACAAGTGTTATCCACATTAAAAGGACACAAGTTATATGTTAACTTTCAGATATGTAGCTTTATGACGAATAAGTTGTTGTTTTTAGGATATGTTGCGTTTGCTAAGGGAATTAAAGTGGATGATTCTAAGATTGGAGCTATTAGATATTAGCCCACACCTAAGAATGCATTAGAATTACATAGTTTTCATAGATTAGCTACTTTTTATACGCATTGCATCAGAAATTTTAGCACTATTGTTGCTTCAATGACAAAGTATTTGAAAAAAAAGGGAGGCTTAAGTGGAGAGAAGCTATGACTAATAGCTTTGCAATTCTAAAGGTGAAGTTATATACTACTCCAGTTTTGGCATTGTTAGACTTTAATAAGTTGTTTGCAGTTGAATATGATGCTAGTTGAGTGGCAATAGAGTGGTTTTATTCTAAGAAAAGAGACAAGTGGCATTCTTTAGTGAGAAGTTGAATGGAGTTGGGCAAAAGTGGAGTACCTATGGTAAAGCCTTATACTCTATGGTACAAGCTCTTAAGACTTGGGAACCTTACCTAGTAGCTAGGGAGTTTGTGTTACATTCTAACCATGAGGCTTTGAAACACCTCAATAGTCCAAAGAGGAATAGCAATAACATGCACTCTACGTGGTGTTAGCTCCTAAAAACATTTCCTTTCATGTTGAGGCATAAATCAAGTATTCAAAATAGAGTTGCCGGTACTTTAAGCAGAAGAGCATCTTTTTCGCTCACATTAAGTAATGGAACTGTAGGATTTAAGCAACTTAAGCATGATTATGAGAATGATAAAGACTTCATTGATATTTAGAGGAAGGCTTCTCAAAATTAACCAATTGATAGGTTTTATATGCATGATGGATATTTGATGAATGAGAATCAAGTTATGTTTGCTTAGAACATCCCTATGTGAGCAAGTGATTAGAGAACTACATTGAGGAGGTTTACTAGGACATTTGGGTCGTGATAAGATTCTTGCAGTAGTGAAAGAGAGATTTTACTAGCTATGGTTAAGAAGAGATGTTTATAAGTTTATTGACAAATGTATCATGTGTCAAAAAGTAAAGGGGCAGTCTAAGAATACGAGAATGCACATGCTTTTACTAATACTTGAAAACATTTAGGAAGATATATCAAGGGATTTTATATTGGGGTTACAAAGAATCGAAGGGGAGTTAACTTAATTTTCATGGTAGTAGATAGATTTTCGAAAATGGCTCATTTTATTCAGTGTCAAAAGATTTCTAATGTAATTAATGTTGCAAGGTTATTTTTCCAGGAAGTCATACATTTGCATGGAGTTTTGAAGTCAATTACTTCCAATTATAATAGTATGCTTGTGAGTTATTTTTGAAGGACTTTGTAGAAGATGATTAACACTTCTTTAAAGTTCAATGGTACAGCTTATTCACAAACCAATGGACAAATTGAAGCTATGAATAAGACATTGAGGAATTTGATTAGAAGTATTTGTAGAGATAAGCTAAAGCAGTGAGATATTGTGTTAGTATAAGCAAAGTTTGCATATAACAATGATGTACGTAGTTCAATTGGAAGATTACCATTTTCTATTGTGTTTATTGAGATTATTCAACACACTCTTGATTTGATCAAGCTACCTATAGATAAAGGAACTACTGTCTCATCCAAACATATAGCAAAACATGTTATTAAAGTCCACAAGGATATGAAGGTGAGATTAGAGGTTATAAATCAAAAGTACAAATTTGTAGTAGATAAGCATAGGAGGCTTAAGACTTTTGATGTGGGTGATTAGATTATGATACATCTTTGGAAGGAGAGATTTCTAATTGGGACTTATAGAGAATTGCAACTGGGAAAGTATTGTCCATTCAAAGTGTTTCAAAAAATCATTGATAATGCTTATGTAATTTATTCCTAACAATTTAGGTATGTCCAAAACATTTAATATAGTGGATTTGTCTCTATTTCATGATTCTAATAGCTTTGCAATTATGGTGATGAATTTTTCTTTTTTTTTCTTTTAATTTTAGATACATAAATTTCGATGTGTCTATTATGACCACCTTTTAAAAAAAATTATGAAAACCATATTTTGAATTGTTAAATTAAAAATTTCTGAATAGAAAATATAAGTTATTTGTAGTTAAAACCTTTTTTTATGGAAATGTGTAAAAATAATACATGTTAGATGACCAAATGTTCTGCCAAGTGACTTCCTCTTAAAAAAAACATTTGTAATGTACTATTGTAGTCATACATTCCTCTTTTTTTTTTTACATATTTTTAAGATTATTATACATAGTGTTTTTCTTTCTTAAATTGTCAGTTGTATAAATGGTTTAATTCAATATTTGTAGTATGCTTTAAATTTAGTTATACTATTGTATTTAATTTTTGTATATATAGGCACTTTTGCTAGTATGCATATATATAATATAATGCTTATAGCATTCTTATTCTATGGAAAAATTAGTTTAAAAAAAATTATCCATATTTTAATACTTTTGTAAATAAGTAGTACACATCAATAAACAATATTTCTTCATTTAATATTGATGCTAACTAGGAATCACGTGTCACTTTTAATTTATCCAAAATAATTAATTTAATAACATATTATTAAATATATTTAATTAAAAAATATAATTAAAATTGCAAAAAAAAATCTAAGTCCTTGGGTCGGCCTATGGTAGTGATGGCAGGCAGCTAACTAAGAAAACACATGCCAACTCAAAAAAAATAATTTGAGAAGACAATATTTTAAATGAATATGGTACAGGACAACTCATCCGTATAGGATGTGGCATCGATCACCGCAAATAGATTGTCTACAATATCCAAACACTAATGTGCTGTTTAGACTAACCTAAATTTGATATAAAATGCTAACTAATCCCTGCTATTTTTATGGAAAATTAGTTTTAAGTAAGAAAATAATCATACTAAATTATAAATCTTAATTGGAAAATTGATCCGCATAAATAAATTTTGAGTTGGAATTAGAAAGGATACAACAAAACTACTCCATATGTTTCGAAAGTTATAAAAATTGATACAATAATGAACTTATAGTGCGCAATCATGCAGGGACCGTACGTTAGAGTGAAGCCCAGTATTGGATGAATCATGAGTGCACTTCAGAGAAGTTCTACTATGAAAACAAACATGAACAGTTGAGTTTATACGAGCACTAGACATGGTTTTTGAAGACCCTCATGCCAAAAGGAACTTAGCCATCCGAGGATACTATTGACACCTTGGCTGCTTTTGCAACCATAGAAAGGGTGGATCTTAGTGCATGTATGATTTGCGCGTCAGACACCTCATAGTTCTTGAACTAGATATGACTCTGCATCTAAGGATACTTAGATGCGCGAGCATCCACCAATAGAGATTGCCGAGGGTCAATACAACTCAATTATTGTCACTATATACAGTGATATAAATGTCCGTAGGACAAGCACCATGGCAATTTTTTTGTGTTTCTCAGACTAATAACTAGAGTAGTGTATCTACAATGGGCACAAGGACAATCATTTTCTGGGTGTGACAGGACCATGGCCAGCAGCCATATATCTACCATGTAGCGTTGAATTTCCTCAGCCATGGATTCTTAATCTATCATCACTATCCCGATCATTCCCCCTGGAAAGGTCCTTCCTTCTTGAGCCAGTTGAGGGGCCCAGAAATATTAACTATTTGTTCCTCTTAGGAGGCGTTCTAGAAATGTCTGCAATCTTGCAACTCTCTATACAGCATAAACGCTTCGACATTCTTCTCGACCTGTAAAACACTGTACAACCAAATAAAATTGCTATACATCTTGTGTATGTATTTGTATCTGTGTCTGATGTTTGGAGGAGACTGCTAATGAAGAAAGTAGATTATCTGAAGGGTTCAACTGGTGCAGTCTCTTCAAGAAAGATTGCTGTCTCAAAACAATCTGCTGCTTCTCTTAGTGATGAAGCAGTGCCCAGGTCCCTGTAGAGAAGTCCTAGATTGTACCATGCACAAGGATTCATTGGATCAAGCTTCAGGGCTTCCGTTAGAAAACTCCTAATGACGACATGTGAATGTTTTCCCAGGTGTCTAATAAGTTCAGCAACTGACACCAAACTTGATACATGTATCGGATTGATGGCCAATGCACTTGCGAAGGCATTCAAAGCATCTTCATGAAGGCCTCTAGATTTGTTCAAGACACCTGAAAATTGCAAATTTGAGCTCATCTTTATTTTCTACAGGAAAGATTTGAAAAGGAAGATTTTGAAAAAGGAGACACTGGATGTCAGGCAAAGGCCAACTAAATGCCCGAAAGCAATGAGAACAAAGAGAAACAATTATACCTTTACATGCATAGATATCATATGTATATACATCCTTAAATAAGTTCTTATGCATGTCTGTATGTACATACACATACATATGCATGTAGTATCTGGGGAAGAGTATGGTCACAGATGCTAAGAAGAAAATTAAGGAATTTCCCAATTCAATGGACACGTTCCTGTATAACTGAAACAAAATGGATTGAGAGAACTTGCTTTGTAACGATTTTGCTGGAAGCCATGATTACAGTAATAGAAATTTCTCTCTCTGGAGAAAACTTGCTTTCTATTTGGAGGGAGGAAAAATGCTTTTTGGTGAGAAATGCAGAAATTCCAGTGTCTACAGCGGAAGCAATGCATAATTATGCATACCCCCCAAATACACTAACTAATGTCTGTTTCATATAAGGAGCGGTTCTTTTATAAAAATGGTCCTTGTTTAAAGTATCCTACGAGCATTTTTAAGTGCTAATCGAGGTTGTCCTTGTTCATCAAAAGAAAATATGGACTCAAGACCAGCTGCACATCCAAATTTCCAATGAGGAAGATGCCACTAAAATATTGTAACTGGTTGAAAGGGGTGGTGGTGCACTGTTGGAGAACAGTTCCTTCTTAAAGTATCTAGATATTTCTTTGGGTGACATAGCTCCTTTCAGAATCACAGTTTCTACTTTGCTGGAACAAGCATAATCCCTTTCCTTTATCATTGATACTCTAATCTAATCTCCTTTCATAGCCACATTCTTATTGTCCAAAATAGTATTAGAAATTATTATGTTGTGAGCTTGTCAACTGCTAATAGTGTTATCTCACAAAGCCTCTTGACAAAGGTGTTTATAATAAATAAACGCTCTCCTTATTGAGCTATACTGAAAACCTCTTTTCTAAATGGTTAAAAAGTTTAACATCTGCTTATTTGACATATACATCTTCCATCTACATCAATGTAGAAGTATATAAAAATAATCCAGTTCCAAAAACAGAACATAGTTGATTAGATATTTGTTGTTTGCATGTCATTCTATTCAGAAAATCTGGAAAACTTCCATGGAGGATTCCAACAGAGGCAACAATATTAGATGCCTGCTCTTTATCATTGTTGATAGGCAGCAAGAACTAAGGGCCACATACACATTCTTCTTTTTTTTTTTTGGGTAAGCCACCTATAATATCCTCCATCCCTCAGAATCCAAACCTACTATCTCTAATCACACCTTCAAAAGTTGATGTCAGTTGGTTCATCTTTCACATGCAACAAGCAAGTAGTTACAAATTCTCCCCCTTTTACTGACAAAGGAATTCATGATGTTCAAGTTTGAATTTGGGGCTCAAAGCCTGGATATTCAAAAGAAGACAAACTTCTCATTGTTTGCTCAATTTTGTCAAGCTTTTCTTCAACGCTTTAGTTCAGAACAGGTCAATGAAGGTTCAGTTATCGCACTATAATAAGGACATTACTAGGTACCAGCATAAGGAGTTTCGGTGTCAGACAGTCTTAAATTAATGAAAGGCAACTTGTCGAAAAAGAGAAGCATCAAGTCATCATGAGATAGGTTCTTCTCCAATAATGTGTAATCTTACCAACCCTTATAACTAGACTGAGACATTTGTTGAGGCACATTATGTGGAATTAATTAAATGGGGTCTCAAACGATGATGTGAGGGTATGAACTAAAACATGTTTCGCCTCCATACTACGAAAAAAATTTTATCTGCAACTAGAATCAAACTTCTAGACTGATGGGTGTGTTTTCTTTTTTTTTTTAAATATATATATATATATATTAAAGTTCATCAGTTACAAAAAAAGTAGTGATCTTTCTTTCAGCATGATGAAAATCTTATACTGTGACAGAACGTATGATAAACTTATGCAGTAAAGTTGAGCAGAGCAGGACTAGAAACAAAAACCCAAAATGCATGGAATTTTAAGTATTGAAGAAAACAAGTACTATATTATTTTTAGGATGGTAATATTTTCTCATTACTGTGTCTCCATAGTAGAGGAAAACTAACCTATCCACAAAGCTAACCAAAGTTTGCACTAATATTCCAACAAAGTTGGTTATAGATGCAAGCGCAACCAAACACGTGATAGAGCATTGTTGTCCCTGCACTCATCCTTTACTAATACCCAAGTTCCATACCTTCTCTTGTTTAACGTACAAGCCAGTCTTGGTGATGACACATAACGATGTCTCCTCAACTTCAAAAATTATCTTCTGCATCATAATATTCTATGCCATATTTAGACCCGACTTCCATCTTTAGTACCATAATGACCGAGGGAAATCAGCCTAATATCTAACTCAGGCTCCTGCAAAGTAAATTCCTTCTTCATTTAGGTTTTTGAGGTCTGCATTCCATGATTGCTCTGTTATGGCGACCCCTGAGATGAAGAAGTCTAGATGCAATCTCTGAACGTCACATGCCTTCTCTCATGTGGTCTTTTAGTTTGTCTAGAAGAAAAGTTGGGCTTGACAAGTTCCTTCATTCCTTTTGATAAGTAGGACCAATATATAGTTTTCTTTTCTCTTGTTCTTCTAAGGCTCCACTAAAAGCATATTTTTCTGATTTTCTTTGCACAAGATATATTCTACTTTTGGATTGAAAAAACTTGGAATATTTAGAAGGTGATTTTTCTTTGTGACAGCATGGGAAGGTAGATCTGTGTAATGCCCCCCCTCCCCTTACCGAACCCCAGGGGAGATGAGCACCACAAATTTGTGTGTAAGCCAAAACATACATTAAGTAGCAAATTTCTCTTAGCAGGACATTGAACTGAAATTTCAACACACTCTTAATCACTCCATTCCGTTATGGTGTAGTTGCTGGGCATTTAGAAATCGGTTGCATGCTTTTGTCAGCTGTATAATTTTTCAAGTTACTTCAATCACAAACAGCATCCTCCATTGAGCACTACCAGCTCTTACCTTCTCATCGTGTAAGATAAAATTGTTGAACTATGAAATCATGCTGGATGCAGAAGTATAGACCATTTTTTGAGTATGGATTTTGAGTATGACTTATAACTGAGTAACCCATGCTGCTTGTGATATTAGGAACAAGGATCGATTTTATCAAAAATTGTCTCAATATGCAGGTGCAAGGACAGAAAAGCATATACAGATAACTCTCTTTAGGAATATTCTTTGTTTACTTTCTTTTTATCATTATTCTTTCTTGATTTTGATGAGCCCCTATATGTGAACCACTGAGGAACAAGCTATATCCTGTCATTGGTTTGTAAACACAAGCAGCTTTTAGGCTCATAAAAATACCCATGCAATCTAGTGAGACGATGAATAATTTTTAGCAAAAAACATTCAACAATAACCACATATCAAAAGTATGAAGCATATTAATAATGCACCTGTGGCGTGATATCTTGTTGCCAATTGAGGACCAATGGCCTCCCATCTGGATAGACAAATCTCAGCATCATGCCACCTTGAAAGGCTTATGTAGAGATGAGTGAGATCATTCCATGTCAAAGATTCCAATCTTTTGGTGGAGTCCAGCTTTCCCTGCCAGGAGATGCATATGCCCAAATAAACTTTCCACGAGAAACTCGAATATTGAGCAATGGCCAATATAGTTCAATGCATGGTAGTTCTCTAAAAATAGTTATAACTGTAATTTTTTTAAAGTAATCCATTTCTAACATTATACATCAGAATTTCGTTTAACAGTGTCAAGCACTCATCAGTCCAAATATATAAATCCTAATAAATATGCTTTCTTCTTATTGAGTCTCAGTATCTCACACAATGAAAAGATGATTCTGGTATTTTTTATGAAAAGGATGACAAGTCGAGCAATAGGAAGAGTAGTATTCAAGACTATATTCCTTTTGTTCCCTCTTCAACTAGCAAATATCATTCTACTCCATAGTCTTAAAATAACTTTAGCAAGTAGAATGAAAGGCCAACCTTTCGCCCAGATAAACAGATGGTATCAGTCAAATTGGAAGAAAAACTCCTATGGACATATGACTTGCAGGCAAAAGGATGCTCAATATGACCTACCTTACCAAGTTTCTTTGTACTGAAATTTTTATTCAGGATTTGAAGAATCGCCAGAAGCTCTATGTATGTCCCAATGGCACTTTTTAAAAGACCTTGGGCAATTTGAAGCTTGGCTTTAGTCCTTAACAATTCTCCCTGTTCATACCTCCCTACTTGATCTAAAGCAGCATTTACAACACTTGCAGCATCCAGGAAAAGCTTCTTTGAGGACAATACCCGTGCCAGCAATAACCACCCCCGAAGATTAGAACCAGCCTCTAATTTAAGCAAGTACTTTGCATAAAACAAAGCATCATCTAACTTCCTCTGCTCAGCAGTTTCCAGGCAGAGATGGTACATGACATTGGCATCCCTAAATCTTGAAAGTCTTCCTGCGGTTTCCAAGGCCTTCAATGCCTCAGATTGCCTACTCATCCTGTCAAAATTAGAAATAGTGGATCTTGAATATGCGGAAAGTAGGACGCCCAATAGACAATAGGCAATACTTTTTAGGTGGCTACAGCCATCCTTTAATCCTTCAATGGCTCTATGAGCATAACCTATTCCTTCATTGGCAAGGATGTCACTTTCTGCACAAATCTTTACTGCAAGCAACATAGCTGAAGCAGAGACAGAATTTTCTCTACTATAAAGTAATTTCCTCAAGAGATCCAAACTAACCAGATCCTGGGATGCTCCAGAATAGCAGAGAGCCAGAGTATGGTGCAATTCTTTCTCATCAATAATTCTAGGGTCCAGTTCTTCTATTTGGTTAGCTAGAGCACCCAAGCCTCCCGAGACGGATAGAGCAAAAGAAAGATGATCCATGATTGATGGATCCCACTGAATTCTCCTCTGAGACATTTTCCTCAGTACCATCATCAGTAATAGTATAGCCTCTTCTATATTATTCCTGGGAACAAATGACCCTTCAATTTGGAACTCTAGACTAGGAGGGCTTGCCTCATCTCCACTATACAGAAGGAAAATGGCAAACTCTTTCTGAATTCTAGTAGTATTTTCCGAGTTGAGGTTCCAGTGATGTAGAAGGGCCCGGCGGTATGACATAATTGTTTCACAAGGAGATTCAGCAAGTTTCCATAGCTCAGGAAGTAACTCGACAGCCTTACTGACCGTCTCCTGCAATTTACAATCAGCACCAAAGTTTTCAGGCAACCCTTCTGGAAATGAAGACTCAAGTATGTCCAGAATAACTTGGCAACATTGAGCAGCTTCTGCAAATATGATTGAAAGATGCATCAGCCTAGGTATGGGTGCATGCAGCAATATCTTTTACATCTCTTAACTCCTCCATGAATGTAAGAGCAGAGTGCATATTCCACTCGATGTGTTATCAAGTGATTTTGATTTGAGATGCAGTAAGGGGCAGGGAGCTTCAAAACGGAGTTATTGACAGACAAGCAATGATTTACAACTATTAATCACATGATGGCATGGGTGGTGATTTGAATTGTAAGGAGATGCTGCATTGAGAACTATTAGTCATAATCTGATGCTAACATGGGCAGTACCTGAAAACCTTGCAAGAGCCTCCAATGATTTTGCTTTGAGAAACATTGCTTCCAAGATGAAACTGGCAGTCTTAATAGACATTGTTGGTGCCGAAACATGTTGGGAAGATTTCTTCTGGTGTTCCACGGTTCTAGCAAAAGCGTGTTTTATCTTGGGAGTTACTAAAGCAACATCAATTCCTTCAAACACATGCAAAGCAGCTTCTATATTTCCTTTCTGATATTCATATCTTCCAAATAATGCTCTAGCTTCCTGCACATATGTAAAGACACAAAATTACAACATGGACATCAGCATGAATAGTATGACTGAATACAATTGCCAAACCTTCAGAGGCATATGCTCAACCTATATAAGGTTTTTACCTCATGCAGGTCAATGTACCTAAAATTGTGTTTCAGAAACTTTAAACTATAAATAAATTAGTAGTAATCAAATGAAACGTAATGCAAGAAGATTAATTTTTTGAAACATGCTCATTGTCTTTTGAGATTTACTCTGTACATAATCAATATTATGCTCTGACTAAATGTGATCTTCACGTAAAATCAATTGGATCGAACTCTTCCACATATTTATGTGCAATTTTTCCTATGGTCAGGTCAATGTTATAAAAAATCTGAAAACTTTTCAATCACCAAGTTCTGCAAAATTATATTTCACAAGCATATCAAATCGTCAACTCAGCATTTTTAAAGTTTAAAAATGTAAAAATAATTTAGTTAGTACTTAATACTAACATATCAATGTAATAAGTACACTAGAACTCATCTATACTTGGTTGAAATTCAATCAAATCCTCCATATTTTTAGTGAACCATTTTAGTCATCTATGTTCATTCAGAATTCAATCAAGTTCCCTATGGTTTGAGTAGGTCATTCAACTGTTCTAAGTTTGTGCAGCAATGCCAACGAGTCCTCAATATTTGGCCATAACTTATGGGAGATACTAAAATGGAGACTTAGTGCAAAAACACGACATAGGGACTCAAATAACTCTCTTAAAACATATGAAACTTAATTAAATTCAGGTACAATAAAAAAAGGACTTGTGACGTACTTATCGCATATAACAATACAACTAGCTTCACAGAGAAGTATACCCTAAAAAACACAATATAAAAGCGCTTTCTATATCCAGTTGGAATGATGCCCTTCAACATACCAAAACGATGCAAAGAAACCAAAACATACACGGCAACATAGGATGTTACAGGAAATCAGACGAAAGAACAAATTCAAACGAAAGCGACCTCACTGTTTAAGCGACCAGCCTCACGAAGTGAGGATTCAGCTTCTTCAATATCACCAGTATCTGGTTTTCGCCCTGTCCCACTAGCTTGAGAAGATGACATATTTTTTACAATTTCATTAGGTTCAGGTGAAGGTGCCATTCGCACAATCGATGGTCTTAACTGTTCTCCCGAGCATAAACACCCCATTAACATACCCAATTTTCCCCTGACTTCACCCGAGCTTTGCCTTTTGCTTGTCCTCATATTAATTCCACTAACTCAAGAAATCTGTTACTGCAACGAAGACAACAGGAAACCCGAATAAATGATAAGAGACATTAACCAGAACAAAACACTTGCATATACTGAGTACCAAATATATATATATATATATATATATATATCTTGATAGAATTATCATAAATAAATTGATTACACACATGAACGCCCCTACACTAAAGCAAGATAACAGAAGGGTATAAAGAAAAGATTTTAATGCAAATTAATGAATTTTGGTATCAAAATCCTAAAAGGTATTATATTTCAAATTCTATACAACACGATCAAAAAATCCTAACATATCACATAAACACATATCCAAAACAATTAATGAAATAAAATTCCATTAATCAGCAGCTCCTAGAAAATTCATTCTTACCCACTTTGAATATGCAACCAAATATGATCATAAGAATCACTTTCAGTATCAACCCAGAATATCAACAACAAAACTAAATAAACCCCACTTTAAAAGATTCAAAATTTAGCATCTGGTAAAGTGGGGGAAAAAAAAGAAAGAAAGAAAGAAGTCAGTATCAAAGTAGTGGCAGTAGTAGTACCTTTTTTTTTCTTTCTTTGCCATGAAAATATAAGCTAAGAGACAATCTAATTAAGACCCATCTTTTGTTTTCAGTTTTTTTGGAAAGCAATTAAACGGAAATTGAATTCTAAAGATAAAATATTAACAAGGTTCGAGAAGGCATCCGGATTGCTTTCTTTTTTGGCTTTTGTTTCTTTCTCCATCGGTTGGTTTGCCGTTGAAATTTGTCTGTTCTAATACATGGGTTCGGAAACCCGAATACGGATATTAAATTTGATCGCACAAACAGGGCCCCGCCCTATGATAACGACACAGCACTACACTAGGATACTAAATTGCTAATTATCTATCTGTCGCACAGGTAATCGGATTAGGTCTAGGACCCCACACACCTTTTCTTTTCTTTTCCTTTCCTTTTGTTTTTTTTTCCCACCAAAACTAATAAATTAATGACTCGAAACGAAACGCGAAACGAACATACAGTAAAATTATGACTCCTATGGTATCGTACATATTTTTAAATGGATTAATTCAATTTTTAATTTTATTATTAATATATAAAATAATAATAATATTTAAAATTAGATTAATCTTATTAAAAATATAAATAAAATCATAAAAAATTTCCTATTTTCTATGAAAATGAAATAGTTGAATTTGAATTATTTTACTAGGAGCATAGTGATAGCCAGATGTTTACACCAAACCAACAATTTAAGGGTTTACTTCTCGAAGTACGAGTGATGTATTGATTATCTATGGCTTAATCCTCAAAGTAAGAGCGATGTATTATTGATTATCTATGGGTTAAGTGTATGTATAATAGTATTATCATAAAATTTTATGACTATCCAGTAAGAAATGCACAAATAGTAAACACACGAAAAAAATTACAAACTATGAGATTAATGTTTAAGGTTAAATTTAAATAAAAGATTAAATTTTTAAGTAGTTAAAATAGATTATCAACATTGTATTAATTGGTTAAAATAAAAAATCATACTTTCAAGTAATTAAAATAATAAATCAACGTTATATTAAATGATTCAAATAAAAATTTTATTATTATCCCATAAATATACTAAGTAATTCAAATATAAAATTTGATACTATTTATAAAGTACCATAATGAAATATTTTATTTAAATTATTTAACGTAATATTGATCATATATTTTAATAACTTGAAAGTTTGATTTTTATTTAAACTTGACTTCAAACGATAATCCCTTCGCTTATAATATTCCCTAAATACACATTTTATACTTCCTTTATGTGCAAGTTTTATATATTTTATTATTATTATTACAACCGAATGAGGATTTAAACATAATCCATCATATTAGAAAACTAGTGCTTATGCCACTAGATTACAAAGATTCTAGTACTTAATACTATATTTGAGATGAGAGAAAGGGAACAAAAAGAATAGGGAGGAGAGGAAAGTGGGAATAAAATATTGGAATTTCACTATTTAGGTAAAGAAGGAAACTGGGAAGGAAAGGAAAATAAGAAGAATTATTTATTTGGGCTCCACACTATTCTTTCTCCCCTCATATTAAAGAGAATGAGGAAGGAAAGGGGGGGAATAAAAAAGATCTATTCGCTTTTACTTTTTACTTGCTTTTTTTATAGGTATTTTGGTAATTATACATTATACTTTATTTTGTTAACAATTAAGATTCTTTCTATGTTCCTTCCCTCAATTATCTAAATACATAGAAAAGAATCAATTCTTTCTCTAATTTCTTCCTTCCACATTCTTTCATTCTATATTATTTCCTTTCTAATTCCATCCTTCATGCCAAACAAAGGATGAGTGTTTAGATCCAGATCTTTAAAGACATAATTTCATCGTATTACATGACTATTTTATCCCTTAATAAAAGTAATAACAAAGAGCAAAATATTAACACTAAAATAATTGCATAAAATTCCCCCCCCCCCCCAAAAAAAAAGAAAAGAAAGAAAGAACTTTCGTTTGCTTTTTTTAACTTTTGAATAGGGTAGACTACAAAAACACAACCTACGTCTTTGAGCTTTTTATGAACAAGTGATTCATGTTTTCTTTTTTAACAAATACATTGTCAATGTTTAATCATTACATGTTAATTTTAATTTAAGGCACATGTTAACTCATGATTGGTTCATTAAAATTGATTTAAATGATAAATATATTTCCAAACATGAATCTTCCATTCATAAATTAAATAAATTAAAGAAAAAAAATGAATACAATAAATTTTAATTTGAGGCTTTCAAAGATTAGGTTAAATTTTCTTTTGCTATGGGGATGCCCTATGTTAGGGAGATAGTAAAGAAAAGAAAAGAGAAGAAGGAATGGAGAGATGATGGTGCAAAAATGAAAAGACAATGGCCATGCGATTAATATTCGTAAAGGCTGCTACTCCACAAATTTCTTTTCTCTAAAAGTATCGATGTCATTAGCAAGATGCCCTTCTTCCACTTTATGAGTATGAAGGAAAAATAAATGAATTTGGTTACATCGATGAAGGTTTTACACATTTGAATTGGAAATTGATCAAGGGATTGGTATTTTTCTTTTCTTTTTAATTTTTTTACTTGTATTATTATTTTTACTTTTTAATGTGGACCAATACCAAATGACATGCGTTCAAAATTAGAATTACATATAATGATGAAATACAAGTCATGTGTTTGTCAAAAAATAAAATGCAGGTTACTTGTTTATGAAAGCCTAAAAACACAAGTCATGTTTTTATAATTTTCCCTTTTGAATATTTTGTTATATCTATTGTAATTTTTATTTTGGAAATAATGCAAATAACCATTCTAAAATTTGACATAGGTGTAAATATATTCCTTGAACTTTCAAATGTTACAAGCAACACTTTTAAACTTTAATAAATTGGCAAATAACCATGAAAAATTATAAATAACCCCCATAAAGTTTGACTTTGGTATAAAAATATCCATCAAACTTATAACACCTTCTAAATTTTAAACTTAGTGTATTTTTAAACTAAAAAAAAATGTTTGTTATATTGTTAATTTATCAAGGTTTATGAAGGTTATTTGTAACATTTAAAAGTTTAGGGATATATATGCATTTTAAGTCAAAGTTTAGAAATTTATTTTCAATTTTCCCTTTTATTTTTATAATTTTTGAAAATTTCTTATATTGTTTTTATTAACGATAAGATAGGCATATAAGGGTCAACAATTTGATTTCTTTTGAAGATTTTAGGATCTAATGCTAAATTTGATAATTTTTATATGATAGAAATGTATGGAATGAGTGAAAAGAAAAATAAATAAGTAGATATGGAAGAATTATAATTTTTACCTTTGTGTTTAGGAATTTAGGAAGGAAAATGAGAGGTGTTTCAATTTCTTTTTTTATTATTATTAGTTTTACAAAACGAAAATAAAGAGAATTGAAATGGGTCTAGTTTCCAGTGCAATACTAGACAAGAAGAATAATTGCACAATATAAGAAAAACAATATAATACAAGTTTTTCATTACATGTTTTGTGTCCCTTATAATATAGGATTTTTTAAGAAGTTATATGTCGTTTATTATGTATAAATACTACACTAGATTAGTTTATATTATCATATAAATATTTTAACCTTGTTTTTCAAATTTATACCCCCAGTGCCACTACGCAATGTTACCAACATTGTTGACTTATTGTGATGGGGGGTCTTAGACGAAGTCATGCGAAAGCTTGGGGTGCTAGAATTGTAATAGGCTAAGGTGGGACAAACTAACTAAGGCGTGACCACCTAAAAGAATAGCCAAGAGAAAACCAAGACTAAGGTCGATCAGTGACTGCTTAAGGGCAATCAACTGGATATCATGCAATGAACCTATGGTAGGCTTAATGCGAAGTTGTTCATGGTTGTCGATATTTCATGTAATTATATTTTGTTCGTTAAATTGCTTTATAGATATTTAATTGTGTTGTCTTTTATTCTTTTAGAAAGTTTCCTTTTATAATAGTTTGTTAGGGTTTTACTTTTTATAGGCCTTTGATTGTATTAAGAGTATTCAGTTATTCTCCTCATTAATCTCCATACGTATAACTCTATTTGAGTTGTTTATGAATTATTGAGAAAAGTTATTTCTCTCTTTAATTATGTGCGTTATAGTCAATCCATTGGATTATGTCTAACCCATTATTATGATTTTTTGACTTACCTCGATTCCTTCTAGTAAGTCGTAATTAGTTTGCTAATTATGCATTATATCAATTGCAATTCCAATTACAAATTAGCTTGTTCTTTATACTAGTGTGCAATATCTAGCAAATATCACATCCACATCATTTAGTTTCATTTTGTTACAATAACCCAAAAACCCAAAATTACTTCCTCTTTGTCGAGTCTAATTTTTAATTTTTTTCATTATGTTCCTAATCCAATTCATATTAGATCCTATGCTCACCCAATATAAATTCTCGACTTGAACTAGGAATCTTATTATTTATTTAGAGTCACCACCCAACTGAAGTTAGGAAAAATTATTGAATTAAAACTAATTGAGCGGATTAATTCTAATTTAGACAACTAATCGACGGAATCTCCTCTTTTTTATTTTTATAAATGAAAAAGAAGAAAGAAAAACTAGAGACTCAGGGGCTATAATATTAAAACTCTAAAGTTACCACCTTATCATTCTGAAATCTGAGTCATGTTCTGATATCTTTTTTATATATTTTTTTTCCTTAAAAAAGAAGATGTTAAAAATTATACTAATAACGATTTGGAAAATGATTTTTTTATTCTTTTTATAATTGCCCCATAACTGTACCTACGTACCTATTATTCAGGATTAAATAAGCCGTAGTTCACTTTTTATAAAATTTTAGTAGATTGATTAATTTTAATTATGAAAACATGTCGAGTTTACGTTTATTATCAATTTAAAGATTTCTAATAAATTATGAGCCTAAGCTTTAATATTTTCTTTTCTAAAAAAACAAACTTTTAATTTAAGAAAAATCAATTTTGAATTTATTTTTTTTAAAAAAAAAGAATTTCCTAAGTAATAGAAAATAAGACAAAATTCATTATTATTTATTTATTTATTTTGATTCACATTATTCATCTAACTTCTATTAATTTCTAATTATTATTATTTTATTATTTTTTAATTATATTTTTTATTTTATTATATATTTTATTACTATAATGAAAATTTATAAAAAATATTTTTTCGCATATATATTTTTCATTTTTTATTTATTCTAATAATAAATAATAAATAAATAAATAAATCAGCTGACCTAGATACGGATCGCGGGTCGGGTCGCAGCAGTCGGAGATTCCTCGTCGGTGGTGTTCTGGTGGCTTTTGAGGGCTATTGATGGTTGCTCCTGAGCTTTCTGAAGGTGGGCAATCCAAAAGTGGTGGTGGCTTCCTTCCAGAACCTCTCCAGGTGATGTTTCGAAAGGTAGTCGTTGGTCGCGGCTTGGGAGAACTCTGACGAAGCTTTGAACCCTCGTGTTTTCTCTCTTTCTCTCTCTTCTGATCCGTGTCTTTGCTTCTTCTCATTGTGCTCTATTTATAGGCTTTAGAAACTGAGCTAGATAAGCTCGGATTTCCCTCCGATAAGCCTAAATCAGATTTGCGGTTGAAACCACCTCCGATTTGTCTTTGATTTGTGTAAATATTTGATTTTTGTTAGGATTTGTATTAATTAGATGATGTTTATCTCATTTTAGTTAAAGATTTGTAGGATTTGTGCAAAAAATTACCTCAAAACGGTCGGATTTCCCCCTCCCCGCTACTGGCGACGATTTCGGGCGGAGGTTGAAGATGATCACGCACTTGGCGCATGCAATCCCTCCGTCCAATCATATGCTACCATGTGTCCCTGGGAAAGAAGAAAAACAAAATGCTCAAAACACTTCCCTCGCGATTCGAACCTGCAACCAGATCCCCCCCCCACCCCTTAGGGCCAGCGACCAGACCAGCTGGGCTAGCCCACTTTCTCGTTTTTTTTTTATTAATTACAATTTGTATATATGTATTGCAATTTTTATTATTTTGAAATTAAAAAATTATTTAACTTTTTTATTATTGTTTCTACCATCATTTTCCAAAATTGATGTATTATTCCTATTTTTTTTCAATACTCTTATTTTTGCAAAATAGAAGAAAAATAAAAAAAATGAAAAATGAAACATTATTTGTGATAAAAGGGTAAAAATGAGGTGTTTACACTCTTATTTATGGATTTTACTAAAAACCCTAACAACATTATTTTCAATATTGCAACTTACTTAAGACCCTATATTATTTAACTATGAATTTTTATAAGGATCGAACTAGCTTCAACCTTAGAATCTATCTACATAATTAGTATTAGAGCAAAGAATTAAGGGAATAATTGTGGTTGTGAAGCAACATGTGCGGTAGGTTGTGAGACATAAAGGTGCAAATTTTATTGGTAAGTTCCAAGTCTCATCAATTTTATCCTTTCAAATTTGTAGAGTTGGTGATATTATATTAGAATTTGGTTATTTAGTGAATTATTGGTGATTTTAGATTGAAGACTAAGATAGTAGTCAATGACTTTGTTGGTGATGTGAAATGTTGGTGGAATAAATTTGTGAGTGAGAGATGAGAAGATGGAAATAGTGAAGTTTGTTTATAGAGGTTGTTGAAGCATCTTAGGTACAAGTGTTATGTGCCTCCATATTATTGTCATGAATTTTTTATGAAATTGCTAACTATAAGGTAGGGCAGTATGTGCATCAAGATATATATTGAATAACCCAAAACCCTTATGCTGTGGTATGAGGCGATGGAGTTATAACAATAAATGATGTAGATATTTGTTAATGGGTTTATTTATGAAATAACATAACTCATAGATTTACAAAAATGTTAGACTATAGAAGATGCTATAGGATTTGCTAATTAAGCTGAACACCAAAGAAGATATGGGAGTGTGGAGTCAAGAAATTAAGACTAGTGATAGAGCCATTTTATACTAAATCTTTATAGTATGAATTGTGTTAATTTATTATTGATTTTATGGAAATCATAAGGAAATAGTACTTAATTTTATTATGGTAGTAAATCAGGCTTAATGGAGTCAAGAGTGCTAATTCAAGTGATTTAGAGAAGTCATCTACAATCTGGATCAAAGACAAGGATCTACATCGACCAGAGGGAGGCACGGTTTGTGATCTAGCCGTGGTGGTAGCCGTGCCACACACTGAACAAGGATGAGGAATTGTGGATTATCGACCAGAGAGAGGCACGGTTTGAAATCTGGCCGTGTTGGTGGGTGTGACAGGCGTATGTTATTCACTTCACGAGATTTACTTGGAAAAGGAAAGATATATTCGTATCTTGTTAGCTGAAGATCCTCTGCCATTCCCTTAACAGTATAAATAGAACCAACCCTAGAGGAGAAAAGGGAGAGAGGAAACCGAATAAGCAGAGCAAGAGACACCAGAAACAAAGACTTTTCATACTTTCACTTTTTTATTTTCGTTTTGAAGATGAACATGTGTAGATAAGTAGATTTTCTAGCCAAAGGATCATTGAAGTTTAATTCTTCATGAATTGTGAGATCTAATTGATTTATCTTTACTCTATTCTTTGTTTTTTATATTTATATATCTTCTGAATGTTTTGTTAATGTTATCTTAGTTAATTGGTATGAATTAGAGCTCTTCTACTCAATTAGCAAGTTAATATATTGTCAACTAGTACGTCAGATCCGTAATTGTTTGATAGTTCTAGTTTCTATGACACAATGACATGTTTGATTATAAATTAGATAGTCAAATTCATGTTATGGAGATATATGATCTTGTTTAAATAGGTTATCTTATAATCTACTGGCATGAATTGGTAATCTCTTTAGTTTTTTTTAATGCTATTGATAGATTAAATCCTAAGAGCTTGTTTAGGGTTGTTTAATCAATAAGAGAAGTAATCAAAGAGCTTGTTTTGATTATCAAGAAAGTAAGGAGAGATAGGTTATTAGAGCTTATTAATAACTATAACTAATTTATCTTAGATAAAGAATATAAAATATTTGCATCAATGATCAGTTCTATGAATTAAACTATAGTGATTCCTTTGGTTAGGCTTTTATCATTATTCAATTTTATTATCTGCTTTCAGTATTATTTTGATTCACAAACAAACCCCCCCCCCCCCCCCCATTCTTCTTTTCCTCTCTATTCTCTCTTAATAGAAATATATTTAATCAATCCCTGTGGATACGACCCTACTCACTACTGTACACAAATTATATAATTATCTAGGAGTAGGTTTTTATTTTGTTGGATTCGACACCCATCAAAATTTGGCGTCGCTGCCGGTGAATGGTGTCAAATTTATTTCTATTCTTGCGTGACTCGTTCTTCTCATACAAGTGAACTCACTTATAATCCAGAGATTGAGAAGACTTTTAAGAAACTGCGAAGAGAAGCTAGGCTGCGTCAAAAAGAAACCGTATCATCTTCATCCCCTGGACTAAACTTGGCATTGGATTTGTCTGATTCATCTATTGATTCTGAAAAAGAAGAAGATATGGCAAATCCTGAAAGAACATTAAGAGCATTGGCTGCACCGAATGTGAATCAACAACCACTTTGTATTTAATATCCTGAATTGGCTGTTGAATTTGAGTTGAAATCTGGTTTGATACATCTGCTACCCACCTTTCATGGTCTTGAGAATGAAGATCCTCACAAACATTTGAAAGAGTTTCATATAGTGTGTTCTAGCATGAGGCCGCAAGGAATATCCGACGATCAAATCAAGTTACGTGCTTTTCCATTTTCTTTAAGTAATAGAGCTAAAGATTGGTTGTTTTATTTGCCTCCAGGTTCTATAACTACTTGGACAGATATGGTGAAGCTCTTCCTGGACAAATTTTTCCCTGCGTCTAGAGCCGCTGGCATAAGAAGAGAGATTTGTGGTATCAAACAGAGGGATACCGAGACTATTCATGAGTATTGGGAGAGGTTCAAGCAACTTTGTGCAAGCTGTCCACAACATGGGATATCTGAACAACTTCTCATTCAATACTTCTATGAAGGTCTACTTCCAATGGAGAGGAAGATGATGGATGCTGCTAGTGGAGGCGCCATAATGAATAAAACCCCTGGTCAAGCTAGGGAATTGATCTCCATTATGGCTGCTAATTCGCAACAATTTGGGTATAGGCATGATTCATCTTCAAGGAAGGTAAATGAGGTAAGTGTTTCTAACCTTGAACATCAAATTTCTAACCTAACCTCTCTTGTACAGTAGATAGCTCTTGGAAATACACAGCAGGTGAAGGCTTGTGGAATTTGTGCTGCTCCTAATCATCCTACCGACATGTGTCCCACATTGCAAGATGACAATCATGAGCATGCCAATGCTGTAGGAGGATTCCTAGGACAGCCACAAAGGAAATATGATCCCTACTCGAATACTTATAATCCTGGATGAAGGGATTATCCTAACTTCAGATATGGCAATAAACCACAAAATTTCCAACAATTCCAACTTAAGCCATCAAACCAAGTCCCACAAGCTCCTCCCACTTCAGGTATGTCTCTTGAGGAAATTGTTAAATCACTTGCTGTTAATACAAAACAATTTCAGGATGAGACAAAGCAGAGCATTCAAAACTTAGAGAACCAGGTAAGCCAACTTGCTTCTTCTATAAACAGGTTAGAAACTCAAGGTAAGTTACCTTCTCAAACTATCACAAATCCAAAGCAAAGCGCTAATGCAATTACATTGAGAAGTGGAACGGAATTGTAGGGATCAAATGAGAAAGGACACTGAACTAATCTTGAGGAAGAGACTGAGAAAGAGATTTCAACTCCGAGCCAGCAGAACAACCCGACCAGAGGATCCCTTATTGAACCACCAAAGGTCATGATGATAGCACCTCCTTTCCCTTCTAGATTAGCAAAATCCAAGAATGAAGCTGAAGAAAAAGAGATTCTTGAAACTTTTCGCAAAGTTGAGGTAAATATTCCTTTGCTGGATGCAATTAAGCAAGTACCTCGTTATGCTAAATTTCTCAAAGAATTGTGCACTAACAAAAGAAAGCTGAAAGGTAATGAAAAGATTAGTGTGGGTGAGAATGTTTCAGCTATTCTTCAGAAGAAGCTTCCTCCTAAATGTAAGGATCCAGGTATGTTTACTATTCCTTGCAAAATAAGTAATCTTGGAATCACTAAAGCTATGTGTGATCTAGGAGCTTCAATCAATGTCATGCCTTTGTCTGTTTATCAAGGTTTGAATGTTGGTCCCTTGAAGGAAACAGGTGTTATTGTTCAACTTGCTGATAGGTCCAATGTTTATCCTGAGGGAGTTCTGGAAGATGTTTTAGTACAAGTTAATGGGTTGGTTTTCCCTGCAAATTTTTATGTGCTTGACATGGAGAATGATGATTCTCATAATTCATCAATGATATTATTAGGGAGACCATTTCTTAAGACATTCAAAATGAAAATTGATGTACATGACGGTAACCTCACTATGGAGTTTGATGGTGAAGTGATTAAATTTAACATTTATGATGCCATGAAATATCCTAGTGATATCTCTCCTGTTTTTGCTGTGGATGTTATTGATCCATTAACACAGGCTACATTTGACTTGATAGACGATGATGAGTTGAAAATTGTACTTAATAGGAGTCTTACTATTAATGCATTGAAAACTCTTAAGGAGAAGCTTGTAATATCCTCTGATTTGCAGGACATGATTTGGGAGATGGAATCGTTAAAACGTATTAGGTATGGTGTGTCCTACATTAATTTACCCCCTTCTAACACAAGACTTCCTCCCTCTATTGTGCAGGCACCAAAGCTGGAATTAAAACCCTTACCCAAACATCTAAAGTACATTTTCTTATGAGAAAATGAGACTCTTACTGTAATAGTCTCTAACAAACTAAGTTCTTTAGAAGAAGAAAAGTTGATTCGGGTGTTGAGAGAGTATAAAGAAGCCATTGGATGGTCCATAGCTGATATCAAAGGACTAAGCCCCTCCACATGCATGCACAAGATATTAATGGAAGATAATTGCAAACCTTCAAGGGAAGTTCAGAGTCGTTTGAACCCGCCTATGATGGAAGTAGTTAAGAAAGAGATCTTGAAACTTCTTGATGCAGTGGCGCCGGAAGATCAAGAGAAGACTACTTTCACATGTCCATTCGGTACCTTTGCATATTGAAGGATGCCTTCTGGGCTCTGCAATGCCCCAGCCACATTCCAAAGGTGTATGGTTAGTATATTTTCAGATTATGTGGAGAATATCATAGAGGTTTTCATGGATGACTTCACTGTCTATGGTAACTCTTTTGATTCATGTTTGACTAACCTTACAAAAGTGTTTCAAAGATGTATAGATAAGAGTTTTGTGTTGAATTATGAAAAATGTCACTTTATGGTTGAACATAGTCTAATTCTAGGTCATATTGTATCTTCTAAGGGACTTGAAGTCGATAAAGCTAAAATAGAATTGATTAAATCTCTACCTTACCCTGTAAGTGTACGGGAAATTCGCTCTTTTCTTGGGAGTGCAGGATTCTATCGACGTTTCATCAAGGATTTTTCCAAGATTACTCAACCCCTATGTAGATTGCTGCAAAAAGAAGTGACATTTGAGTTCGATGAGGCCTGCAAGCATGCTTTTGACACATTGAGGGATAAGTTAACTTCTGCTCCAATCATCCAACCACCTGACTGGAACCTTCCCTTTGAAATTATGTGTGATGCGAGCAATTATGCAGTTGGAGCTGTTCTTGGCCAAAGAGTTGGAAGAGCTTCTCATGTCATTTATTACGCTTCCAGAACATTGGATAGTACTCAATGCAACTATTCCACAACGGAAAAAGAACTCTTGGCTGTTGTTTTTGCATTAGAAAAATTCAGATCATATTTACTTGGTACTAAGGTAATTGTTTACTCTGATCATGTAGCTCTCAAGTACCTGCTCGCAAAGAAGGAGGCGAAACCAAGACTTATTCGATGGATACTCTTATTACAAGAGTTTGATCTGGAAATACGCGATAGGAAAGGCTCCGAAAACTTAGTTGCCGACCACCTCAATAGAATACTTATCAGTGAAGGGTCAATACCACTACAAGATGATTTTCCAGATGAGCATCTCTTTTCTATTCAAAAGACAATTCCTTGGTATGCTGATATTGTCAACTATTTGGTTACTAAGACACTACCAAGTGATTTGTCTAGGGCTCAAAAAGATAAAATTAAAAGTGATGCTAAGTACTATGTATGGGATGATCTGTATTTGTGGAAACATTGTGCTAATCAAATCATTAGAAGGTGTATCTCTCAAGACGATATTCCTTCTGTCTTGCAATTTTGTCACTCATATGCATGTAGTGGACATTTTGGCCCTAAGAGGACAACTCAAAAAGTGTTAGGGTGTGATTTGTTTTGGCCTACATTGTTTCGTGATTCTTTTATGTTTTGTAAGTCTTGTGAACGATGTCAAAAAGTTGGCAACTTAGGACATAGAGACCAAATGCCACTTACCCCTATTCTTGCTTGTGAAATATTTGATATATGGGGTATTGACTTCATGGGTCCTTTTCCTCTTTCTTTCGGTAATGTTTACATCCTTCTTGCTGTGGATTATGTCTCAAAGTGGGTGGAAGCCAAAGCGACCCGAACTAATGATGCCAAAGTTATTGTGGATTTTGTTAAATCTCATATTTTTGCTAGGTTTGGGACACCAAAGGCTCTTATCAGTGATCGTGGCACACACTTTTGTAATAGAGTAGTGGAAACTCTACTTAAAAAGTACAAGGTCACTCATCGCACTTCCACCGCATACCACCCTCAAACCAATGGATTGGCAGAAGTCTTAAATCGAGAAATCAAGTCTATTCTGGAAAAAATTGTCAATCCAAGTAGGAAGGATTGGAGCACAAGACTTGAAGATGCATTATGGGCCTACCAGACAGCTTACAAAACCCCTATAGGTATGTCTCCTTACCATTTGATATTTGGCAAACCATGTCATCTCCCTGTGGAGTTGGAACATAGGGCGTACTGGGCTGTAAAACAATGTAACATGCAAATGAATGAAGTTGGTGAGCACAGAAAACTTCAATTACAAGAACTTGAGGAAATTCGAAGAGAAGCTTATGAGAGTACTAAAATCTACAAGGAAAAAACAAAGGATTTTCATGATCAAATGATTTCTCGAAATAATTTTTCTGTAGGTCAAAAAGTATTACTTTATCATTTTCGATTGAAGTTGTTTTTTGGAAAACTATGATCACGGTGGGTTGGTCCTTTTGTTATCACTAAAATATTTTCACATGGTGCAGTTGAGATCGCAAGTCTTGAAACTGGTAAGAACTTCAAAGTCAATGGTCATCGCTTGAAACCTTTTTATGAAGGATTTCAAGTATGTAATATTGAAGAAACCAGTTTAACTTACCCCGAGTATTGTGATTAATTACCAAGAACGTCTAGCTAATGACGTTAAAGAAAAGCGCTTCATGGGAGGCAACCCATGTTAAAAAAAAAAAATCAATTTATTTTATCTTAGTTTTATTTTGATTTTTTTTTTCTCTTTTGATTAGCTGCAGAAATGGTACATATCATCATATGACACTCTCTAGTGCTTAAGGAGAGAACTCCAATCACTTTACACTTTATACCAGGGAAGTACCAATATTCCTTTTCTCTTATTCTCTAATGTTCCTTATGTTTTTAATTCCTCTTTAATTGTGCTGAATTAGGAATAGTGTGGACACTGTTCAAACTAAGTGTGGAGGAGAGGATAATAAATATAGAGGATAGAGAATTGACTCATACTTTGAATGTTTGTCCTTAAGCAATTTTAAACCAAATTTTTCATGAAATCTGGAGATTGTACTAAATGTTGTAATAAGTATCTACAAAATGTGAAATTGACTTGTTCAAGTGTTTTACTCACCTACTACTGTGATTAGAATATTTAGTTAAAATCTTTAAGAAACAAATTTACCTTGTATTTAGCTTTAGAATTAGAAGTTTAAGAGTAAGTCTAGTTCTTAAGTGAAAAATAAACAAGTTTACTTCTAGGTTATATTAGTTACTGTATACTCTTTGAAGTTGTTTTTGAAACAATGATAACACTTAGTGAAAGATGTTGAAGAAACTTTTTCCTTAGTAACCCTTTAAAAAAAATATGTAGAAAAAGAATCAAGCATAGCCATTACTCCAATGATTCAAATAATTGAGTTAAGAGTATTCGAACTTGAATGTTAGAGTGAGGAAGAGTCCGTAGGGGTATCTTAAAACCCGGTCACTTGAGTGACGAGCTCGGGATGTTCCCGACTCAATGAACTCACTATAACGATAAGGGCAGAAAAGGCGAAAGTTCATGAAAAGAAGCGGGCAAAAACCCATCAAAATAGATGCTTGATTAAATCAAAAGAATATGAATGTAAAAAATCATTGAATGAAATAAGACTTGTAATAAAAAGGGAGAAAATCTAGGGAAAGAGTAGATACCATATGCTTTTACTTTGTGTTGCAAAGATTATATACTTACTAATATTCAATGAAGTTTAATTGGGTGTTTTTCCTTATTGGATTAAGTATTTACTTTTGGAATAAAAGTTCTTTTGCTAAACGTGAGGATTAAAGTTTGTTTTGTTTAGATTAGCTATTAAATTTTGTTTATGGTAATTTAATCACAGGAAACCAGTTTAGTTGGAGCAGTAGACATTAAAATTACAAGTCATGAATTATAAAAGAATAGATGCTTGAAATGATGAAAAGAAATTTCGTATAATCTATGATGGATTTCTTAATTGATTTGATTCAATTGCTTGAGGACAAGCAAGAGTTTAAGTGTGGGGGAATTTGATAAAGCCATTTTATACTAAATCTTTATAGTATGAATTGTGTTAATTTATTATTGATTTTATAGAAATCATAAGGAAATAGTACTTAATTTTCTTATGGTAATAAATCAGGCTTAATGGAGTCAAGAGTGCTAATTCAAGTAATTTAGAGAAGTCATCTACAATCTGGATCAAAGACAAGGATCTACATCGACCAGAGGGAGGCACAGTTTGTGATCTAGCCGTGGTGGTAGCCGTGCCACACACTGAACAAGGATGAGGAATTGTGGATTATCGACCAGAGAGAGTCACGGTTTGAAATCTGGCCGTGTTGGTAGGTGTGCCAGGCGTATGTTATTCACTTCACAAGATTTACTTGGAAAAGGAAAGATATATTCGTATCTTGTTAGCTGAAGATTCTCTGCCATTCCCTTAATAGTATAAATAGAACCAACCCTATAGGAGAAAAGGGAGAGAGGAAACCGAATAAGCAGAGCAAGAGACACCGGAAACAAAGACTTTTCATACTTTCACTTTTTGATTTTCGTTTTGAAGATGAACATGTGTAGCTAAGTAGATTTTCTAGCCAAAGGATCATTGAAGTTTAATTCTTCATGAATTGTGAGATCTAATTGATTTATCTTTACTCTATTCTTTGTTTTTTATATTTATATATCTTCTGAATGTTTTGTTAATGTTATCTTAGTTAATTGGTATGAATTAGAGCTCTTCTACTCAATTAGCAAGTTAATATATTGTCAACTAGTACATCAGATCCGTAATTGTTTGATAGTTCTAGTTTCTGTGACACAATGACATGTTTGATTATAAATTAGATAGTCAAATTCATGTTATGGAGATATATGATCTTGTTTAAATAGGTTATCTTATAATCTACTGGCATGAATTGGTAATCTCTCTAGTTTTTTTTTAATGCTATTGATAGATTAAATCCTAAGAGCTTGTTTAGGGTTGTTTAATCAATAAGAGAAGTAATCAAAGAGCTTGTTTTGATTATCAAGAAAGTAAGGAGAGATAGGTTATTAGAGCTTGTTAATAACCATAACCAATTTATCTTAGATAAAGAATAGAAAATATTTGCATCAATGATCAGTTCTATGAATTAAACTATAGTGATTCCTTTAGTTAGGCTTTTATCATTATTCAATTTTATTATCTGCTTTTAGTATTATTTTGATTCACAAACAAACCCCCCCCCCCCCCCCCATTCTTCTTTTCCTCTCTATTCTCTCTTAATAGAAATATATATTAACCAATCCCTGTGGATACGACCCTACTCACTACTGTACACAAATTATATAATTATCTAGGAGCGGGTTTTTATTTTATTGGATTCGACACCCATCAACTAGTATTTTCCATTTCTAACTTACCACTATCTACACTAATGAATTCAACACCAATAGTGAAAAGGTAAGTAGAATCAATGGAGTTTGTTGAAAATAAGGTTGAACCTAAGAGATGTGAAAGATCTAAAGTTATACAGGTTACAGATTAGATAGATGGTGAGGTTGAATGTAGAAATTCAAACGTTGTGGAATCTCTAATAGAAGCAATGAGGTGAGAGCAAGGAGTTTGAGGCAATTTAGACTCCAAAAGGCACCATTAAAAAAAAAATTTAGAGATTGTAGATTAGATAATGGATAAGGAAGGAGTGGTTGAAATTCTTGACATAACCAACACGGAGGAGATTAAGGGGTTTAGTAATGCAAAACTTGTGGGTTCAATAGAATTGATGAATTGTGAGAATGCATCAACTATGAAATTGCAGAAGGTTTCATGTATATAAATTAAGGAAGATCTAAGATAACGAGAGAAGTTGTTTCATATATGTGGATATAATACAAGTTAAGACTTATAAATTGGTCATGCGTGGTGGTAGCTTTGCTAATATCATCTCTGCTGATTTTGTGAAGAGGTTAAGATTACAAGTTACGGAGTCCCCTTAGCCATATGGTGTTTGTTGGTTTTAAAGACCATGAAGTTGTTTATATATAGAAACAAATCATGGTTCCTTTGATCATTGGAAAGTATGTAGATGAGATGGCTTATGAGGTTGCTCCTATGAGTGCCACTTATATGATTTTAGACAAACCATGGTAGTATGATGGGTGTTGAAACACCTACTACTTCAAAAAGGATGATTATATTTTTATATTGTTTCTTATGAGCCTTGAAGAGATTCGATATGATTAGTTTTCTTTAGTTAAAGGGGAAGGTGAAAAGAAGTTTGTTTATTACTCATTAGGAAAGTGCAAGGACAAGATATGAGGGCAAATCTTCACTAACCAAGAGGTAATAATGAACATTGGGTCTTAAACAAAGTTAAGTGAGAGCTTAAGGCATTGGATTTGCAAGGGATTGAGATAGGTTGGATCAAATAAGGTGTAGCTACCTAAAAAGGATGGCTAGGAGAGGATTGAGTCCAAGGTTGACATAGGGGCAATCAACCGGACATCATGCAACCGACCTTTGGCTAACTTGATGTGAACTAGTGAATTTGTTTGTGGTTTTTGATATTATATGTTATTATCATTTGTCTATTAAATAACTAGAGACTTATTTAAATATTTAGTTGTGCTATTTTTTATTATTTCAAAAAATTTCCTTTTATAAATTTTTTTGTGCCTATAAAAATAAAGGGAAAATTAGAAGTAAAAGATCAATGTTTGGGGTCAAATTCAAATAGAGAATCAAAGTTATGCTAAATAGTTCAAACTTGGAATCCCATTATGGTACTATTACAAACAGTAACATATTTTCTTTTCAAGCCACTAAGTATGTTTACAAAATAGTAACGGATCTTTTGTTTAAAATACTTAACAGAACATTGATTATCTACTTTAATCAGTTGAAAGTTTTATCATCTATTTGAACTACTTAACATAACATTGATTCTTTATTTTAACCATTTAAAGTTCAATTTCATATTTGAACTTGACTCCAAATGTTGATCCCCGTACTTATAATTTTTCCTATAAATATGCCTTTGGTTGTATTAAGAGTATCTAATTATTCACCACATCAATCCATGTATTTAAAACTCTCTTTGAGTTGTTTATGAATTATTGAGTGTAAATTATTTTTCTTTTTAGTTACATGTATTCTTATTAATCTTTAAGATTGTGAATAACCCACTATTAAGATTCATGACTTATCTCAATTCCTTTTAGTAACCCATAATTAGTTTGGTGAAAATATCATGTTGTTAATAGGCTATTTCTACTATGGGCCCAAGCTCGATCCAAGCTTATATTCTATCTCACATAGGAAGCTCAATCATGACCAGATCAATTATAGAAAGGGTACATTGCAAACTAAGTCACTCGCTCTCCCACTACTTGAGCACCTTAGACGTATAGCCATAAATGCACCCTATGTTCTTTGAAGATACCAATAAGGGGATAAAAAACCTTTAAGCCTCCTAGCTATCATTTTAGCTGTCTCTTACTCTCACTTAGCATTCTAATTTGAACGTTAGATACCAATAAGGGGATAAAAAACCTTTAAGCCTCCTAGCTATCATTTTAGCTGTCTCTTACTCTCACTTAGCATTCTAATTTGAACGTTAGAATGGCAACATCAGATAGCCCTAGCACCTGCATAGCTTATACTTCCTTTGTACATTGCAGGCTAATCCATTCTCTATTGAACTCAACAAACGACATTTGGCACCATCTGTTATCGAATCACGACCATGACTAGCAGTATTAGATCTAAATAAAAAAAATTGACAATGCACCTTCCCAAACACTCCAGCAAACTAATCCTTCAAATTCACAGTAGTAAAACCCTTAGGGTGAAGAAGATAAGTTGGCTTGTCTCAAGCAAATGCTCACCAATCTTTATGCTAAAAACACTTAGCTCCATGTGCAAATGGACCAATTGCAATGGTAACAACACCGTCCTACATGTGCATACCCCAGGGAGCATGACGATGATCAAACATCCACCCAATCTCCCCCACCTACCTTACAAGTGGCCACCCAAAATCTAGCACTGCCTGCACTACCGCCACTACTTGATCCCTTTGTCTCACATAGCCTAGTAGCACCCCTACGCCAACAACCGTAGCTATTTGAGGTGCACTCCCATCATTCTCTACACGAGTCTAATGTAGAAAAACTAGAAGACATGATTCGAAGACTTTTAAACATACGTGATAATAAGAAATTAGATTCATGGGATCAGTTCTCGTTTACCCAATCTTTGTTCACATAGGAAATCAAGAATAAAGTGCTTCCTCCTCACATCCGTATCCCCATGCTGGAATTTTACAACAGTACCACATATCATAGGGATCACCTCAGTTATTTCATGTCTTAAATGCACCTCCTAGGATGCAACAATGTAATCATTTGCAAGGCTTTCCTGGATACTTTAAAGAAGTTAGCTCGAACTTGGTACAACCATTTGAAGTCAAACTCTATCTCCAACTTCAAAAAGCTCAGCAAGCAATTTTATCAACATTTCATGGTAAACAAGATGCTAGTGAAGGATTCTTCTAATCTTAATCTTATTCGCTAGAAATAGGACAAGTCTATTAGAAACTACTTTTCCAGATTCATGGTAACCATGCTCAAGATTCCCAATCTTCACATGCGGGTTGCCTTCAAAGCTGCCATCATGGAGGCATGACCTTTAGGATGCTTCTTCTTATCTATTTTCAAATATAAACTCAAAAACTTCAATGAATTTCACAAATGATCTGTAAAATTCATCACCATGGAAGATAATATCAAAGTTTGCAAGGGGGTCGAGCAAACTATGTCATATAAGAAGAATGATGAAAAGGATTGGTTCACCATAAAATATTAGCTCGGCCCTAAGAATGATGAAGATTCACCTCACTAACGTAATGACAATAAGCTTGGTAAGAAGCGCATCATTCCGTTTTATGCGGACTACACACCCTTAACCAACCCAGAGGCCAAATGCTCCTTGAAGCTTGCAACATGGATATCTTAACATGGCTTGAAAAACTTTGAGGACCCCCCTTTAGAAGGAATGCATATAAATATTATAAATTTCACAAAGACATAAAACACAACATGGAAGACTATGTCCAATTAAAAAATGCTTTGGAAGACACCATCAAAAGGGGTACCTCTACGAGTACATAAATAGCTACCCTAAAAAGGCAGCAAGACTAACTTAAAGGAGGTGGGCCAACTTAGATAATAAAGCAGTCAATTCTACCCTCAATCAAGGCAATAAAGCCCCCAATGGTGTAGTTAACACCATTGTTAGGGGACCTTTACAGGGGGAACAACCTAGTTCGAGCAACAAAGCCTATGTTTGACCTTAGTAAGGGATGAACTTGTATAATAAGAAATGTAGAGTGGATAACTCCATTTCCTTTTTGGAGGAGGACTTGGAAAGCATTCAAGTCCACATGATGATATGCTAGTCATATTAGCCTAGATCGGTGGCTTTGAAGTCCAGAAAATGCTAATTGACAACAGTAGCTCAGCGGATATCATATTTAAGTCAACATATGATCAGATGAAGCCAAAGCTCAAAGCAAAGTTGAAGCCATATAGCTAGGATTTATATGTCTTCAACAACCAACCCATCTGAGCTGCTAAGATAATTTCCCTCCCTGTAAAGCTTAGTCATGACGAGAATGTCATCAAATAGTTCATTGATTTCCTCATATTTAACTGCCAGTCTCCTTATAATGTCATAATAAGGAGACCAAGTTAGAACGTTGTCAAGATGGTCCCCTCTATGGCATATTTGAAAGCCAAATTCCTTATCAAAACAAAGGTCGGCATATGTTGAGGAAGCTAGCAATTAACAAGATCATGTTACCTACAGGCAGTAATGAGGGGTCACTATCGAAGTTAGGCTGGAGGAAAAGTTAGATAATAGGGGAGAGCCAACCAAGGAGACTAAGACCATTTAACTCGACTGTAGACCTGAACAGACCACATAGGTGAGAAAGTCAACACCGGCCAAGCTAAAACAACACTATATCAACTTCTTTTAGTTAAATAAAGATGTTTTTGCTTGGTCTCCATCAAACCTACCAAGCATCCTTATAGAGATAATTACATACCACCTTAACATTGACTTGGCCTTCAAGGTAGTAAAACAGAAGACACAGCATTTTGGTCCTGAAAGGTAGGCAACAATTGAGGAAGAGATGCAAAAGTTGCTTTAAGCTAATTTCATAAAGGAGGAGCCCTACCCCCACTTGGCTAGTTAACTATGTGTTGGTCAAGAAGTCCAAGAGTAAGTTGCGTATGTGTATTGGTTTCATTGGTTTAAATAAAGTCTACCTGAAGGAGTGTTTTCCCCTCCCAAGGATTAACTAGTTAGTTGACTTAACCTTAAGTCATGCCCTCTTGAGCTTCATGGATGCCTTCTCAAGCTACAATCAGACTAGAAGGAATGAACTTGATCAAGTCTACACTTCGTTTGTCACCAATTTTAGTATATATTGTTATAATGTTATGCCCTTCGAACTAAAGAATGCAAGGGCAACTTATCAACGTTTAGAGATAACAATGTTGAAACCGCAAATTGGGCAAAATGTGGAAGTTTACATGGATGACGTGATTGTTAAAGGTAAGCACCCTAGCGATCATATTGAGGATCTTTAGAAAGCCTTTGACACTCTAAGGGGGTACAACATGAAGCTAAACCCACAAAAACATGTGTTTGAGGTTACTTCAAAAAAGTTTTTTGGTATATTGTTATTATTAGAGGTATAAAGGCAAATTCTGAAAAAAAAATTAGGCTATCTTTAAAATGTAGCCCCCAAGAACTATTAAAGACATCTAGCACCTCATAAGGCGAATTGTCACTCTAAGTAGGTTTGTATCCAAGTTAACTGATAAGTGTATGGAGTTCTTCAAAATTCTAAAGAATCCACTAAATTTCCAATGGGTTAAGCAATTCCAAGCAGCATTTGAAGATTTGAAAGCCTTTTTTACCACTCTTCAAGTATTATCTAAGCTGGTCCTTAAAGAAGAAGTATATTTATACTTGTCCTAAGTGAATAAGTCCCTTCCTCAGTTTTAATCCAAACTGATGGAAAGTAACACAAGCCTATGTACTACGTAAGTTACATTTTGCAAGGACCTAAAATAAAGTGTTTCAAGGAAGAAAAAATTGCCTTAGTAGTGGTGATATCTACAAAAAAGCTTCGGCCTTATTTCGAGGCCCATCAAGTGGTTGTCTTAATGGATCAATCGCTTCGCTAGATATTACAAAAGACTAATGCTTTGGGGAGAATGGTCAAGTATGCCCTAGAATTGAGTGCATACAGAGTCTAGTACTAGCTCAAGGGTGCCATCAAGGCATAGGTCTTAGTTGATTTTGTAGCGGAATATATTGCACAAGAAAAGACTTATATCGATGAAGAAACTTTGAGGTAAACTATCCATGTTGATGGATCGTCCACCTGAAGGGGAAGTAAAGCAAGACTAGTTTTAAAGGGGTCATATGGGATGAAAGTACATTACGCATTAAAGTTTGGGTTCCCCACAAGCAACAATACAGCCAAATATGAAGCCTTCACTATGGGGATGAAGCTAGTGAAAGAGATTAGAGCTCAGAGGTTGAAAGTTTTTTCAAACTCCTAGTTAGTAGTTCAAAAGGTCAAAGGGGACTATTTAGTCGAGAATGATAATATAACCAAATATCTAAAAGTCGTATAGGTGCTTGGAGTAGAGTTCTTGGCTTAAAATAATTCTGTAAGCCAAAAACTTCGAGGCAGATGCGCTGTCTAAACTTGCTTCGACCAACCTCTCCAATTTGGATAAGAAGGTGTTCATTGAATACCTGCTTGATAAAAGCATTAACCGACCACTGCACTGGTGCCTTAAGCTGCAATCCGCATTGACCCAGCATTGTTGGATGGACTCGTTTGTTACATACTTGAAGGATGACACCATTTCATGTGAAAGGAAGGAGGCAATGAAGTTTTTGCATAAAGTAACTCGGTACATGCTCATAGGAGATCAACTTTATCAATGAAGATTTAACCTCCTCTACCTTTGATGTTTAAGGCTAGAGGAAGCCCAACACGTATTGGACAAGTTACATGCCGGCATTTGTAGTAATTATATCAAGAGTCAGGCCTTATGTGTTAAAGCTTTTCACCTTGATTATTATTGGCTTATGACAAAAAGAGATGCTAAGAAGTTGGTCGAGAAATGTGTCTAATGCTAGAAATATGCCCTTGTAGACCAGCTCATGAGCAGTAATTCTTGCCCATTACGAGCCCTTAGCCTTTTGCTTGATGGGGGATTGATATCGTGGGTTCTTTTCCGAAGGTCATCGACTAGCGACAATACATCATTGTAGCTATCAATTACTTTACTAAGTGGGTGGAAGTAGCGAGGAAAATTTCGTTTTCAACAACATCCTCAGCAGGTTCGATACACCGTACACCTTGATTGTCCAACTTAGTTCGATAATAGGAAGTTCAAAGAATTCTATTTGGAGAAAGAAATCAAAATCCACTGCAACTTAGTAGCTCACCTTCAGTCTAATGACTAATTCAAGGTAGTAAATAAGATTATCTTGTATAGTTTGAAGGGTAAACCACGCAAAAGGAATGTAGGTAGATGAGCTCCCTTATACCTTATAGGGATATCGAACTACTTATATAACAAAAATAAAAGAAACATCATTTAAGCTTGCCTTTGAATCAAAAGTAGTCTTCTCGATCAAATTAGAACATCCTAACTTGTATACCCAGGAAATGGACTGAAATCGGTCTACAAGCAAATTTAGACTTGATTGAGTAGGCTTAAGACTTGGCAAGCACTCAAGTGGTATCTTATCAGCAAAGGGCAACACAATACTACAATGAGAAGGTAAAATATAAGGCATTTAGACCATGAGACTTAATATGTAGGGAATTAGAGCTCATAGGTTTATGAGAAGGGTAGGGCAAATTGACACCTAATTAGGAAGACCCGATCAAAATTAAAGAAAAAGTTGGTCATGGCACATATAGACTAGAAAGATTAGATGGATAATCGATTTCTAAAACCTAAAATGTTAGCAATCTTAAATTGTACTTTCATTGAAATTTATGAGAAATGAAATGTTTATATTTATCTCTATCTAATAGTTTGATTAAAAAGAAAGTTATGTTCAAATGCTTAAAATGTATCTAATGAGCTCTCTAAAGCCCTTAATGTTTTTTAATTTCATGAAAGGTAAACTATCAGCTAAGTCTCCATAATCCCTTTCAAGGGAAGAGGGACAGCCAGCCATCCTAACCTTTTCCAAGGTGACAGATGACCCTACCCTAAGTAGGTGAACAAGTCAACTCCATGCGAGGATGAGGCACCTTAGTCTCAACCAAACTAGGTCTACTAAGGTAGAAGTACTTTGTCAATCATGTTTGGCCTTGAACATCCAAAGTACTAAAAATAGAGGAGAACTACTTTAAGACAACCATATTATGTAATAGACTCACACATTTAATACAGAAGAACAAAAAAGAACAACAATGGAAGAAAGGAGACATAATATTAGAATTAAAACAATAATTTTATTCAATAATCTCCATTGAAATGAGTTGGTGTACCAAAAAAAACAATGTTTCATTCAATTTACATGGGAAAGGGGTTTGCATACCAACCTGATGGATTACAAAAGAAAAAAAATTCCCTACAAATCTAAAAAAGAGAAAAAAAAAAGATTGTTAGTCAAAAGTAGGAGTAGGGGGATCCTTTAAAGCTTCAACCGTTCTACCACCTACAACTGGCTCAAGGAGTTCAGTAGAAATCTCTTAAGGAAGAGCAGGATCCTCTAGAGAATTAAAGCTAAGAGGTGGGGGGACTTTACTACTAGAAGTGCCACTTAGCTTTATGTCTACCTTGATGGTGTTATCTACAATGCTAGTAAAGACCTTAAACTCCGCAAGAGGATTATTGTTATCTTCTAGCCTATCAAGATTCAACTTTAGGTGATGCTTGAGAACAATTACTTTGGTTGCCTTAAAACCATTTGCATATATCTTCACTTGCAGTTTCACCAATTCATCGTTGTTCATAATCTCTTCATAGACCTTTAACTTCATCAAGTTGATCTCCTACTTAAACTCTTCAATTTAATCCCAGTGATGCTTGAGGTCATCCTCTAAGCTTGTGATCTTCCCTTTATATCCTCTCTCCCTACCCTTAAAGGATTGGACCAAGGGCCTCAAAACCATCAATTCGCCCTAAGCTCTAGACAATTGCTTGGAAAGGCTATTGGATTTCTTTAATAACTTTTCCCTCTCCTTTCGAATCTTATTTAACTAGTCTTAAAGCGCGATGTTCTTGCTAACGATGACTTTGGTTTAACATCCCAACTTGTCCATTTGGGCTTGGTTCCCATTTGATTAGCTCCTTTAAGTTGACCACTTTCTTCCAATAGAAAACCTCGATAGTCTCTGCATTTTGAGCCCTTTGCAGTAGACCTATAGTCTGGTTAAAGAAATATTCTTTCTTTGCTGGTAGTCTACACGAAGAGCACATACCTTCCTTTTCTCCTCTTAGAGGGCTCGGTAAAGCATGGACACCAATATATTGGTTTGCGAAACAATAAAAGAAAATATTAAAACAAATCAAAAGACGATAGTGGAAAGAAAGAGAATGATAAGAGGCAAACATCATAAAGGTAGGTTTACACCATGTTTTCCTCATTGTCATGTGTAACCTTGCACCTCGACACACCAATCTTGCTACGGTCTAATGAAAGCACTACATGGGACATAACCTGGTGACACAATTTAGGGTTTCCTACAACTTGTCACCCGTCTGCATATCCCAACTTAGGATGTACAATGACCCCCTTGATAAGGCATTGGTGTTAAGGGGTTGCCTTCATGGACCGCCGGACTTGGGAAATGGTTCCCCAAACCCTCGACTAGACTAAAAAGCTTGGATGCCTATGTTGGAGCCAACCTCTATCCTTCATCTCCTTGTAAGGTTAGCTAATGGATCCTTAGGTATGTCTTCATTAAACAACACATGCTGATCGGCTCCAGTAGTACCCCTTTTGCCCTTGCAGTTGGTGACAAGATCCTCTTCCTGAGACCTTGAGTAGGGGGTAGTAGATCTTTTAACTTATTGCCCTTTCTAGTGGGCTCGTTAGCAGAGTGTTTTTCCTAGGCCGACTACGACTCTTCGATCTTTATTCTTCTTTCCTTTAATCGAGATAGGGTAGCCTTCTTAGCCACCTTTCCTACTTTTGCCATGACTTTAGTTTAGGCATGAAGCTAAGCGATGTTTGGCTTTTTTAGTTGCATTTTGCAAACACAAGCAACATTGAGTTATAGTGAAAGGATAAATAGAAGCAAGTACAGATAAAGGGAAAAGGTGTGTCATGCTGAGCACAAACTAATAAGAGCTCTTCCCCCACTAAGTAGCGAATAAGCAGATCTCCTTAGCTTAGTCTACATCAGCACGACGGTAGAGTAATGAACAATACCTTCGCCCCCCTTTTCATCTTCATCTCCCTCAACTACTTCCTCCCTCTCTTTGGAGGGAACTTTCTCTCTTATTTCTTTTGGAATGGCCCTAATTTCGAACTAAACAACAATAGTCATCCTGGCATTGTAATATTGCCTCGACTTGCTAAATTGTCTCAATAGAAAATTGGTAACCCACCTATCCTTATCTAACAACTCGATAAGCCCTATCTTGGTCAGCTCGACCTACCTAGTCTAGAAATCAAGGTTGCCTTACAACTTAATTTTGACAAATTTATCTTTTCAACCATGAATGCAGGTGGCTAGACCTTCGAATAACTTACACCTTGGTTGGCAAGTTAGGTAATACCAGCTTATTGCTAACCGCGTTCCTCTTGATGGTATAAAAATACTGAAATAACTCTTACATGGTTCTAATCTTATGATCCATACACAACACCTTGAAGGCCACCAAGATTCGAAATGAATTAGGGACAAGTTAGCAAGGATTGATCCAGTGGTAATTAAAGAATGCCTTCTGGAACTCCATAAATGGTAGCCAGATCCTAAACTGGAAGTGCTTATAGTACATGAAAAACTCCCATTTTGCCATTAAAGCAATCCTATTAAGTGGATCTAGCTTCACCACTTGCCACCCCTTTGGCATAGGTTTCAAGTATGAGGATGCACCCTTAATGTCACCGTCGAAAAATTTTCTTTGGACACCATTTAGCTTGTCACCACTAACTACAGCACTGTCGTATAATAGAACCGAATGCCTCTTGCCCCCATCGTCGTCGTCATAAACATCCCTCAACAACTCTTCAATAGCCAGTTTCTTACTAACTGTCGCCGCCGTTGCCATGTTAATGGATCCAGCATTGTCATTTGCTAGTGCCACCACTACTTCTAGGAGGGGAACAACCCCCTTAAGCTTTGGTGCTAGCATGAGCTTGTGCTCTGTGATGGTACATGAAGAATTTGATTTGGTTTCCGACATACCTAAGAAAAATATGGGTTAAAGAAAAGTGTGAAAGTGGGTTGAAGAAGGATGATCAAAGAGTTTCACTTTGAACCAGAGAAGTTGGTGTTTTTAACTAAGGAAAAAGTCAAGGTATTTCTCTCCTTATGACTTAGATATTTATAGCCAAGCACAGACATCGAGGTAAATAGATATCAAAGAGACAGCCTACTGAAACGACTTTTGATAAGGAGATTTTGACATATGATGACCAAGCCAAAATGAACGACTAAGATGTAACTACATATAGCTGCCATATCAAGGTTAATTGGCTAACACTCGACACGTGTTCACTAGCATTTAATGTGCCTAGATGCATGCATGTAAAAGCAATTTAAATTGAAACTTCCTTAAGAAATGAATTGACGGAGGACTAGACAACCTCCTTAATATTCCACTCCCTTAAAATAAGCCATACCTCTTCATCTTAGTTCAGGTTCATCAACACACCTTAGGGAGGTTACGCTTGGTTTTGCACACCCTTTCAATCCGACTCTACACTAAATAGACCCAGCCACTGCACATAGCACAATAGTTTCGCCAAAACCATCAGTGCCTTCGAAACAGCTTGATCAATATGCCTACTTTGGTTTGCAGCTCAAAATCATAAGCCAAACCCCCATATTGGCTCATAAGTCTACATACATACATTTTAACGGTTTATTTAGTGCATACTCTTTCTATTGCCCAGCTACTAAAGAGAGTAGGAACCTCAATCATGAGCTCACTTAAGAGCTCAGCCCTATGAACCATAGCTCCTTAACTTAGTTAATTACAGAAAAGGCACGTTGCAGATCAAGCATCCACTCTTCCACTACTTGAGCACCTCATGTGTGTAGCTATAAATGTGCCCTAAGTTCTCTAAGGATAACTGCACATTGGTACTCCTTGTAAAAGGTTTAAAGCTAACTATTGGTAAGGGGATAAAAAACCTTTGTGCCTCTTAGCTATCTTTTACTCTCACTCAACATTCTAATTTAAGCATTGGTGTAGTAACACCAGATAGCCTCGACACTCTTATAGCATATACTTCCCTTATGTATTGCAGGTAAATCCATTTTCTGTTGAAATCAACAAATGACACATATCAATCGTGATTTTAACTACAAACCGATTTGTGTTTTATATTTGTGCATAATATCCATTTATCCTCTAGTTTCAATTTGTTACATAAACACAAAAACCTAAAATACTTTCTTTAATCATCGATTTTATAGAAAACTCCAAAAACACCATTTTCAATTTGAGACCTACCCAAAATCCCAAATTGTTTAATCATGAATTTTGACAATGACTTGATTTATAGTGATAATGACATGCATTGGTCATTGGCAGTAGTAATGATGTTAGTGAATTAGTGGCTATGTAAGAGCATAATGGCAACAACAATGTTGCACAACAAAGGTATTAGTAATGTAGTAATTGTAACTATTGTAGTGGTGGTAGTGGTGGTGGCATATTGGTTTTTTAATTTGTTAATAATTGTGGCCAAGGTTGTCCGGTGCTAATATTATCTTGGTGGTAATAATATGGTAATATTGATGGTGACTTGGTACCGATGTTGTATTAATGTTGGTTTTTGAGAGAAAAAATGGACTTGAAAGTAGAAATTTTTCATCCTATACCCTTTTTTTCCCCCTCCATTTATTTCCACTTTTAACCTAAATTATCAAATAAAGGTTTCATTTGGTTCATCTTTTTTCTTATCTTTTTTTGGCATTCATTTGGCATCCATTACAATTGTGTGTTTGTTAATAATAAAATAACAAAAAGATGAAAATGAAAATACATATACATCCTTCTTACAATATTCAATATCTAATAAATCCTTAAAAATTTAGATCTATTTACTAATTACTTTATTCATATTTACAAAAATATTACTTAATATTTCCCTTTACAATGCATAAAATATATATTTTAAATATTTTATTTAAAAGTGTACGAATTTTTACTTTCCAATTTTATTCCCTAATCACCATATCTATCATAATTATAAAATAAAAATCGTTAAGATATAAATACAATAATTTCCTAAATATTAAATTTTAAATAAATATAATTCAAATACAAATAATAATAATAATAATAAGCCTATTATATATCTTTTTATTTTTATTGATTTCCTTTTATTTTTACCATCTATATCTATCCTATCAAAGCATGAATGCTTAATTTCGAAGAAAGACAAATAGAAGAACAAAAATAAAATAACTTTTACCATTTGCAAGTAAAAGTTCCATGATCAAATATAGGTAGATCTCGAGGATCCCAAAATAAAAATGATAAAAATTCATGGTTGACAAGTAATGGAATCAATCAATTTGTAAAGGAATATTTGTATATGACCAGGAAAAAAAGAAGAAGAAGGTGAAATCAACCTTTTTGATATTCTTTGTAATCTGAATGAATAAATCTCATAATAATATATAAAAAGATATTCCTTCAAAAATTTTATATATTCTCTCGCTAACAAAAACCGTGAAACCAGGTGAAGAGTCCCACCGACCACCGAACACCCAAACCCCAGAAAACCAGACCATAAAACATGCAGATTTTTGTGAAAACCCTAACCGGGAAAACCATTACTCTCGAACTCGAGAGCAGCGACACCATCGACAATGTTAAGGCGAAGATTCAGGTCTCTCTTTCTTCTTCCCCTTTTCTCCATTTTATTCTTACTTATGCTTTCGTACAACGTTTTAAATCGCATGTTAGTGTTAGATGTTTCGATTTCTTTTAAGTGAGTGGCACTGACACGATACGGCACCATCCTAGTTTTGACTGATTAACTATATGCATATTTACCGTCCTGCAAGACCCATAAGACCCATGTGTGATCTAATCAAGTTTGGACCGAGTTTTTCTGTGCCCCACCAATCACACGCTGTTCATGAATAGTATTCAATTTGCATTCAAGATTTTCGCCTTTTTCTCATGCATGGGATATGTATATGGAGGGATTGGTTGTGAGGTTTCACCCTCGTAACTATTGATAGTATTACCCGATTACTCAATCCTTATGTGATGAATGAGATTTGTAATAGTATCATCATGTTGTAGCTGCTATGAGTATTGTTATATGGTCTTCTAGTTTGTTGGGAGTGTTTATTTGAATTAAGGCGCTTCTTTTGGTTACCCGGAATTTGTGTTTCTCATAGAAGTGTATATACAGGCTAGTTTTATGCATTGATGTAATATATAAGTGCTATGTATTGTACTAATGAATATTGTTGTATGATCTTTGCGCTTGTTGGGGGTGCTTATTTTGAATCAAGGGGCTTGTTGTTGATGTTTGTGATAAAACTGTACATATGGGTTCATTTATGCATTGTTTGATGTAAAAGATATGTGATTTGTAGGATAAGGAAGGGATTCCTCCTGACCAACAAAGGTTGATCTTTGCGGGTAAGCAATTGGAAGATGGTAGGACGCTTGCAGATTATAACATCCAAAAGGAGTCCACCCTTCACTTGGTCTTGAGGCTCAGGGGAGGAACCATGATTAAGGTCAAGACCCTTACCGGAAAGGAAATCGAGATTGATATTGAGCCAACTGATACTATTGATCGAATCAAGGAAAGGGTTGAGGAAAAAGAGGGTATTCCTCCTGTTCAGCAACGGTAATATATCACTCTTTGAATTTCCATGTCTGTAGTTCATGTTTGGCTGTGTTTCTCTGTTGGTTCAAAGATGCAATCCTTTTATTTTTTTTTGGTTAACCCTTATCAAGTAATTTAGTCGGCTTTAATAAGAAGTGGCATCTATATTTCTGACTTTCTTTGGTTGTTGATATGAAAGCCTCTGACCTTGTGTATCTATTTTTGTTGGCTGTTGGATACATCATCTAATTTGAAGTGTTTCATCAGTGATACGCTCAATCGTAGTCATTAAATCTGGTACAAATAAAATATCAAGAAACCTTGAGATAGTTTGCTAGGTACATTTCAAAAGTTCACAAATGTTTATTGGGTATAATTTTGATGAAGATTGAAGAAGATACAGAAATGAAGCTATTATGTGAGTAAGGTGTATATGTACTTTTGCAAATAGATTTCTTTATTTCCTATAAAAAATAATAAGAAAAGAATTCTAGGCTTCATTGAATTGGACTGTGATAGATAACTAGCAACATGATCAACAAATTACTTGAAAGCACATAAAAGACAAATGAGGCTCTAGCTGTGGTCGTCCGTAGAAAATTCTAGAAAAATAAGAAAAAGAAATCAACCATTTCAAGAATAAAGGGTGGCTGGAGAGCCCCCTGTAGGTGGTCGCTAGCTACCCTTTGACTTTAGAGTGACCAAAGCCACCTAGTCATTTGGTGGGGTTGTAACTCATATATAAAAGTGGGTCGTTTGACTCACCATGATGGTGGGTAGCCACCTAAAATTCTAGGGGATTAAGCCCACCGCAACAAATTATTAAAAAAAAAAAAAAGAGCAAAAAAAGAAAGAAGGGTGAAAACCCAACCTGTTGTAATTGGGTTGTGACTTAATTAGGTTTTTCAACCTTTTATTTCCTTTTTCATTTTTAAAGTTGTGCATGGTGGGCTGAATGATCCACTTTTATATGTGGGTTACGACCCATGAGAATATTTAGGCTACCCTAAGGCCACACATCATATGTGAATGGAAAAATTAACAATGTTAAAAAAAGTCCCAGTTTGCTACCCTTAATACTGGTCCTATAGCTTACTCATCAACAAACAAATTGAGTTTTCATTATGTGTTATTTTTGAAAGTTCTGCTACCATCCCAATCATTTTTCTTTTGGAGCAGATTCACAGTGTAAGCATCTTTTGAAAGTCCGTTTCTTTGACTGCTTTATAACCTATTGAAAGCAACGATTCTTTACTTAATCCTTGACAGATTTTGATTTTGGAAAACTCTATAGATGATATTTGTCTGGTTTTTCAGATTACTTATAAATATGGTTGGTCTCATAATATAAATCTCGAGTGTCCTAAATAAGTTGTTGACTTCAATGAATCTGAAGTATTGTGAGCCAGTAATTGGATTTGGTATTTGTTCTTCTTTAGTCTTCACATGGATTTCAGTTAAAGCTTAAAAGTTACTGATTATTTGCTGTTGCAGTATCTTTCCTATGGGACCATACTGATTTTTTCTAGCTTAGGTTTTCTTGTTCTGAATTACTCTTGATTTTTTTAGATAATTCATAATTTATTAATTTAAAATGGCATACATCCGTTAAAGACGGTTAGGGATATAAATACAACACTAAGACCAAACTCATTGGTGTTGGTACAATGAAGGCACTACCAAACTACATCCTACAAATGTAAGATTTGATTTGATTGGCTAAAAGAGAGATGCTAGGAGGACTACTTCCAAGTCGGACTTTGTTGCGTGTTCTCTATATGCAATAGATTGCGGTTGCAAGGCTTGCTCTCCATGTCTGATGGAGTTTGGTGGCTGATTGAGCTATTGCTATTAGTACGCGTTTGGCGCCTTGCCAATCCCTACATGGAGGAGGACACTGGGTGAAATCACACACTTGCTCCCACACTTGGGATGAGTAGTTGCAACTGAAGAAGAGGTGTGAGTGGTCTTCAGCTGCCTGTTGACATAGGTAGCATATTGAGGATGTAGCTATTCCCGATGCAATCAGTTTGTCAAGAGTAGAAAGTTTTCTTAACCAGGTTAGCCATAATATGAAAGAATGCTTTGGAATGGTAAATTTGTTTCATATTATTTTGTACCAAGGGACGGTTAGTCCTTCTAGTTTAAGAAAAAAGTATCCACTCTTGATGGTGTACTCTCTTGATGTTGTGTGGATCCATCGGATTTGGTCAGGGATTGAGTTATTAGGCTGGATGTGGATATTTGACCAAGGCAGATTATTTGGTAGCCGCCATGTGTTATTATTCACAATGGAGCATAGCTTAGCCATCATCTGGATACCTGAGCTTTTGATTTGCCTTGAACTGAATAGGTTGTCTAAAAGACCCATGGGTAGCCAGAAGTTTGAGCATACAGAGATGGATAGGCCGTCTTCTGGTTGCCATTGGAAGCTGCCACGTTCTAGGGGTCTTAATTTTAGGAGCTTTTTCCAAGTCCAAGAGCATGTGGTTGGGGCTTGTGACGACCAAAAGCTTTTACCTTTCAATAATGTTAACTGCACCCATTCAGGCCATAGGCTTCGGGCTTCGCTTTTGCATAGGTGCTAGATATGCTTGATCTGCACAACCTTGTTCCATAAATGAAGGTTGGGAGTCCCTAGGCCATCGCATTTGATTGGCTTGCAGACTTCCTCCCACCTAACTTTGGCTTATGAAATTTTGTGCGGGTTTCCACTCCATAGGAAGTTCCTAAGAAGTTGTTCTACCCTGGCCGTTATCTTCTTAGGTAGTAGAAAGATGGAACTCCAGTAGACTTGCATTGAGAAGAGAACGGATTTAACTAGCTGTAGTCAACCTGCATAAGATAGGAACTTTGATGTCCATGAGGTGATGCGAGCTAGGATTCTTTCCACCAAGGTGCCACAATCCTCCATTTTGAGTTTGGTGGAGAGGAGTGGGACTCCTAAATACCGCACTAGGAGACTGCCTTCCTAAGATTGGGTGACCTGTAGAATATGTTGTTTGATCTTGGTGGAGACATTGGAGAAGAATATGGAGCTTTTAGAGCTGTTAGCCACAAGACCTGAGAGTGCTTGGAACTGTTGGAGAGCATCCCTGATCAAGGATATGGACTCAACATTACCCTTTGCAAAGATTAGGAGGTCATCTGCAAAGCATAGATGGGTTAAGCGCTTGGGTTTGCACCTCCGGTGGGGGGAGAATGCAGGGTTGGAGATTAGTCTTTGAAGTAGGGTGGAGAGGATTTCCATGCTTGCAACAAATAAATATGAAGAGATTGGATCACCCTGCCTTAGGCACCGCTTGCTTGGAAAATAGCCTGCAAATTCCCCATTGATGTTGATAGAGAATTTTGTTGTGGTGATGCATTACTCTATGAGAATACAGAAGTGGGGTGGAAATTGTATAGTCCTGAGCACTTCGATTATGAAATCCCATCTTATAGAATCATAAGCCTTCTAGAGGTTGACCTTAAGTGTGCAACGGGGTGCTCTTGTTTGTGTTTGATAACCGGCCATCAATTCCTGGGCAATGAAAATGTTATTAGTGATTTTATGCCCAGGGATGAAGGCGGCTTGCTCTCTCCCAATCAAAGAAGGTAAGACCTTCTTAAGACAGGCAGCAAGTACTTTGGACATCGCCTTGTAAAGCATGTTGCAGCATGCAATGGGTCTAAACTCTCCTAGGTTGGTAGGGTTGGGGGTCTTGTGAGCCAATGTGGGGATGGTAGAATTTATCTCCTTAAGTAGGTGCCCTGAGTTGAGGAATTCCTTGATGGCAGAGGTGAGGTCTTGCCCTATTATCCCTCATGTTTCCTTAAAGAAAAGAGCTGTATATCCATCCAGGTCAGGAGCTTTCTCATTTGCTTGGGAGAAAAAGCCCCATTTGATTTCCTCTTCCGAGTATGGTGCTTGCAATTCTTCTTTCTGCTGATTATTAAGCCTCCAAGTTATCGGGTTGCAAATCTCCTCCTTGTTAATTGGAGGGTGTGTTTTGCTGTAGAGTTGTTGGAAATGGGTGACCACTAGGTCCCTTACCTGCTCTTCGCTTACCGCTTCACTACTATCCTCTCAGCTAATACGGTAAAGGTTGCTTCTATTGTGATGGTTCTGCATGGCTTTGTGAAAGAAAGAAGTGTTCTTGTCCCCAAGCTTTAGCCAATTTATTCTTGACTTTGCTTGAAGAAGCATTCTTCGGCGTTTCTCAATAGATAGTACTCCTTAAATGTTGTTCTTTCGGCTTTCATTTGGGATGTATCGCTGGTCCCATGAATATTAGATTGTAGTTGGTGAAGGGTGTGCTTGGCTTCCTTTACTCGGTTGGACAATTGGGAGAATTTGCCGTGGTTAAGATGTCTTAGTTTCTCCTTGAGTAATTTGAGCTTACTTACTACTCGGTAAATCTTGGAACTAGCTACTCCGTTCTCCATACATTGGAGACTATGTACTTGAAACCTGCATGATGGATCCAAAAATTGAAAATTTTGAATGTTAGCTTCCTTGTCCTCGTGGTGGAGTCTATGTGTGTGATGGTTAGGGAGTGATCGGAGAGGAGGGGGGTAAGGAACTTGGCTTGGGCGTTTGGAAATGTTTGCATCCAAGATTGGTTGATCGGGACTCGATCTAGTTTCCTCAATATGGGATTGTGTTCTTGCCGATTTGTCCGTGTGAAGAAGTCACCCGTGTACCTTAGGTCCTTAAGCTCAACGTTGGTTAAACATGTTTGAAAGTCGGACATTGCTGGTGTCATATGCTCTCGGCCTCCTTGCTTCTCGGAGGGATTTTGGGTTGTATTGAAATCTCCAAGAACTAGCCAAGGTAGGGTGGTGAAGGTTGGGGAAATTTCTTCTAAGCTTCTCCATAACAACTTCCTTTCACCATCATTGTTAACACCATAAATGAAGGTCACATTTAATTTGGAAGTGGTGCTGCAATGGGTCGCTATGCAATGCGAAAGTTGGGCACTTTCCTTGACGATGCTGATGTCCCCATACTCTCGGTTGTCATGCTATCCATGTATGCTTGGGAGCAACTTGGTTGATTGCTACTTGCCATTGTAGACCTAGTCGTTGCATTACCGTTGTTTCATTGGTGGTGTTAACTTTGGTTTCTAGAATCCCTATAAGGGATACCCTATGAATGTCACACTCCTTTCTAATTTCCGTTGCTTTAAGGGGGTTGTTTAGCCCTAACATTCCATGCTACTATGTTGTCGTGTTCACTATCATCGTGGTCCACTGTGTTGCATGCTTTTGCTGGGAGTGGGTTGAGAGTTGAGGAGTTGCGTGGAGGCTTGTTGTGCTTGGTGGTTCTTGGTTGTTCTGTGTGTTGGCATGCAAAGGGGTGTTGTTAGCTTCTTCCATCTCCATATCATCAACTTCTAGAGTGGGGGCCGCCGGGGGGTGGTGGTGGGTGGGTGGTATTCCTGATTTGGTTTTTTTTTTGGCTGGTCCTGGGGTGTTGCAGATGTGGGGTGGTCTTGGTTGGGCAGTGATTGAGTCCCCTTAGAGCTTTCCGCTTGGGAAGGAGTGACTGTGGCCCTTCTTTGTTTGGCCTTGGTTGCGTGGTTGGCTTGCATCCATTGGTCCTCTGAAGGTTTGGGGGGGCTCATCGGAGTAGGTTGTGTTGGTTTAGTTATCGTTTGGCATATATGACCAAACACCTTGCACTTGTTGCAGCGGGGAGGGATCTATTGGTACTCAACTTGGATAGTGGCCAAGGATCCATCAGCTTTCTCCACTTCAATTTGCTTGATGAGCTCCCTTCTTCCATCTATCTCGACAAGGACACGCGCTTGATTGGGACGTTGTCTAGTGGCCGTGAGGGTGTTAGCCTTTATGGGCGTGCCCACTCCACTCGCTATAGGGTTTATTCCTTTAGCGCAAAGGAGCTCATGGGATGTGGTTGAACGTGGCCCATACTGGAACGTGGGTAGGTTGGGGCTTGTCTAGCATCATTCCTTTCCTTCACCATTGAAGAATCAGGTAGCATTTGGAAAAAAACCATACCTTCTCTAAGATTGGAGTAATGTCCTTCTCCTTGTCAAACTGGAAGTAATAAAAGCCTTCTAGATTGGCTAGGATGCTTTGAAGACCGTATTCCTTCCACAACTTGGACGCTATGGCGTGGACTAAGGTGTAAGGTATTTTGCGGCCTATAAAGTAGCCTATTAGTGTGGACTTCCAATAGGTCACTCCTTCATCCTCGACGGTTTTTGGGACCCTGACCTTGGGGATTCTGGTGGTGGTTATCGGTGGGATGAAGCGGAGAGGGAAGTCCTGCGTCGCCGGAGGGGCTCCATGGAGACACGCATTGGCATATGATTTTGCAGGTGTGGAAAGGATTGGAATTTGGTTTTCCAGATGTTTTGGTTGGTTGGTATGGTGAGTAGGCTGGTTTGTGGAATCCAATGCGGTTTTGCCAAAAAAGAAGTGCTTTGGGTGTGGGTATTGGCAGAAGGGACAGAGGGATAGCTGTGTTTGGTGTGGGGAGTTGACAGTGTCTCAGTTGGGCCTGCTGTAACAGGGGCACAAGGCTCCAAGTTTTCACTTTTGAGTTAGTCAAAGCTGTCCTTTCCTAATGGCTTGAAAGGTGACACTGCTTTTACCTTATTGGGTTGCCTAGGGAATGATGTTTTTATGGGGCAATTCGATGAAGGTTGTGGGGGCTGGTGATCGCCTGGGATACTTTGGTGACCAGAGGGGGTTTTTCCAGTTTCATCGTGGGGGTGGTGGGGGTCTTCCGTCAACATTTCCGATGGTGGTCCAAGCGGGTGGGTGACTAGGGGTTTGGTAGTGTTTGTTATTACCTAAAGGAAGAGGTCCTCTAGAGGTGGGGACAGGAGCAGGGGGCAGAAAGAGGAGAGAGCATTTTCTCACTCTCCCGAGAGAGCATATTTACTCTTGATTTCCCTAACTTTGTACATTTGGAAACTCTTGCTATCTTTTATTGATAAAACTTTTATTGCCTTTTTTAGTTCTTTCATCAATTGCATCATATATAGTTTGCTCTTGATTCTTTATTTATTGACATATATGTGCATGCACGTGTGCTTGCTTACTTCATTCATGCATCCACATTAAGAGCTTGACCAAGTACACAAATAAACTTCCTAGAGTTTTGGCCGTTGTGAAATGTTGTCCCAAAAGAATAGATATGAGTAATTAAGCCCTTGCACTTTTAGTTCCATGCAACTAAAGCCCCTAAACTTTTTGAATGCCACAAATATTATGAAGATGCAACTCCATGGATTTGGCCTAGTGGCTTAGGCTCAGGACTTGTTATGACAATTTGCATGAGGTATTGGGGTCAGATCCCACTGAGGTCACTTCTTTAAGCTGCTTATATAGCAGAATTTATACTTAACCGGTGCACAGGGTTTGAAACCTGGGTGAGTTTGATGTGCTACCGGGTTTTTAATGGAGCTTTCTAACTTGGTTGCAGTTGTGTGATCTTTGTGACATTGGAAAAAGTTAGGGGCTTAATTGGAAAAAGTTTAGGGGCCATAATGGTGAGAGCTTTGGGGACTTGTTTGTTTCTTTGGCCTAAGCTTACTTAGTTGATCTAGCTTATTATAGGTTGTACTGCATGGTGCAAATGTGGGGACATGGCTTTTTATCGCAATGTCAATTGTATGCTATGCTTTACCATGTGATTTAAGCTATAAGCAATTCCTTCTGCAATATTGCTACTTCTAATGATGCACATCTTTTGGCAATCAACTCTGCCCGTTATCTGGTGTAATAGTTAGCCAGATCTAAATCAGCATTTGACCATGTCTTTCTATTGTTGAGCTGTTTCTAGTCATATTTTCCTTTTATAATTTTGAAACAATATTTTTTTTCTTTCAATTGTTGATTTCCTGAAGTATTTGTTCTTTTTCATTTGTTTAGGTTGAAATTATTTTGTCTCCTTAGTCTCTCTCCTTGGTGCTATTTTATTGTATTTGTGGTTTTTGCCAGTAATTTTGTGTGCCTGTTGATTTGGCCTATATCTTTTACACGCAACGAACTTTCCAGGTTTCATCTAGAAATTTGCTTGCATAACGCCTGTCTTTAGCGTGTGAAATGTTTTGCCTCAAATTGTATGAACTACTTTTAAGCTTCAACCTTTTGTCAGGAGATGCAATCGGTCTTGATTGTCTGCTAGATTTGGGCTAGAGCCAACAGGATATAATTGTTTCTAAGGAAATAATGCACAGCGTCCTGTGATTGCTTGTGCCTGAGCAAATGTCTTCCCGGACTCTAGATAAAGCTTTTGGGGGGTTGTTTTGGTTTTCAAGGTTCTTGTGTAACCAGTGTTATATCATTTTATTGCAGGCTTATTTATGCAGGTAAGCAGCTTGCAGACGACAAAACAGCCCGGGACTACAACATCGAGGGTGGTTCTGTGCTCCATCTTGTGCTCGCTCTTAGGGGCGGTAGTTAATAGGATTCAAGAGAGTGGGAGTGTTTTACTGAATAACTTTATTTTGCTTGTCTGACAATGGACCAAAAACTGCACTTTCTGCCATGATAAAACCAAGTATGCGTTTTGTAGTCCCATAATTGATTTTGTGAGCACCTTCATTCTGGTCATTTATGAGTTGTACTTTGAAATATCGTGTTCGCTATTTTACTTTCCTTGTGGGTTGTCTTCAGTTGCACAACATAATACCCATTTACCTGCAGGAAATAGTTAAAACGGCAACAACTGCATCTTCAGCCCTCCTGAGGAAATTCTTCTTGGTATATTTTTGCAAATGTAATGTAAGAACTAAGGAGGGAATAAAATAACATGTAAGTTGATTTTCTTTGGTAAAGTTCACCGTTGTGTTATGTAAAAATTTTAAAAGCTGACAGCCCAATGATAATAAAGGTTTATTTTTGGTATTTAATAGATAAATGACACACAAATTATTGAAAAAATATATAGTAATTTCCTCTTGAAAGATGGAAAAGAAGTAGAACACTAAACAAAATTTGTAGGTTCCAGGGCCCTGCTTTTATAAAAATTGGATCCATATCATATGTATATAAAATAAAACAATTAAATAAATAAAATAAAATAAAAATAAAAATAAAAGAAGAAGAAGAAGAAGATTGGTGCTTTTCAATAGTTGGGACCTTGTCAGCTCAGGGGCCTAACAATTTCAACCCAACCTGATTGATTGGGGTTGTAAGGTCATTTCCAACTGTAAGGACTATGTCGGAATACTTGCGGCATTACATTAAACTTTCATGTCAAGTAAATCTTTATTTTATGTTTCATTTTGGGATTCTTAATATTTATATATATTATTTATTCAATTTACAATATAAAATTACACAAAACTAATGCTAAATTAAAACAAAAAGAAAAAGCACATCTTCTGGAGAAGGGCATCTTAGAAAGGTAGAAAATCGGCTTTGTTGGTATAACTACGATTTTATTTATTATTTTAATAAGGTTGATATAATTTTTAATTTTATTATTTAATTATATATATTAAATATTTATAATTAATTACTATTGAATTTCTATTATTAATATATAAATTAATAGTGATATTGAAAACTGAATAATTTTATAAAAAATTCAAATAAAATCACAAAAAATTCCCTAATAAAGATGCTTAAAAGCATTTTTATCAATGGGTTTCTTAGAGAGTTTCTTATGATATTATGTTAACATGTAAGAATCTCTCCATTTTATAAGTAGAATCCTTTAAAGAGATCTTAGCAATTCTATAAAATGATGTAATTTATAGAGAAAAATTTGAGTGAAAAACTCTACTTAATCTTGGCTTATTTATAAAAAAAAGAAGGAGAAATGGCAACATAATTTAATTTCAAAATAATTCAATTGTTGCAAGCAATGGCGTGTAATAGCTTGACGTGTCAAACTTTAAAGATATTTAAAAAAAAAGAAAGAAAAAAAGCTGAGACAACAATGCTTGGTAAAGAAACTTAAAAGACTCCAGAGGAACTCTCCTTAATTTTCTTTTTTGGTAAAAGTAGGTTCTTTGATATAGATTATTGTCATAAGGTCCCTTAATGAAGTTGCCCTTAAATGAAGTTAGCTTGTCTCCTAATCTTAAGGAGTGATGAGTACTAGTATTCAATATTAAAAATAAAGAATAAAGTAAATAAATTACATTTAATTAAGGTATTTAAATAAATATATTATAACTGGAGGTATGTTGTAAATCATAAGGTTACAACAAACTAAAAAGTATATAATTTGAAATATGTATATGATTTTATATATATATTTTTTATTCTTTTTATACACACGAACTCATCCATTAATAGAAAAAGATAATTATATGCCGTTTCAGAGAAAATAAATTAAAAAGATGGAAATATGATCCAAACAAGCCTTCATCCGTTTGTTTCGGCACTGGTTCGAACATAACATTTTGAAATGACAAACTTCTTCCAGTAGGACCATCTTGCGGTGTAGACTTTCGGCTCTGTTAAGCTTTTTTTTTTTTTTTTTAAACTGAGGAATCTTCAGATTCCGTTCTACATGTACAAGGAAAATAACAAAAGGAAATTGCACCCCCCTTTCTTTTCATTTCCATTATTTTAAAATTTCAGAATAATACACCTAAAGCAAAATTATTTAAATATAAATAAACCTCATAAATTTTCAAAATATAGGCAAACATAAAGGGCCAAGTGGTTAAGTATTTGTATTTAAAAGTAAGTGATTATGGTTCAAATATAAAAAGAGTGTTTTTTTTTTCTTTTTCAAGTTATATTTATTTATATATATTTTGAAATTTTTTATAATAATTAATAATATTAAATTTTATTTATTATAAAGTAATGATAATTAAATAAATTCTCCCAAATTATTATTTATTTATTATTAATACACTAGAGAGAGTAATTTTAATCATGTTATACATAAATTAAGTATGACCTCTTCAGTCATATGATTTTGTATCCGTTCCTATTTTAAAGTACAAGTTTATCTGTATTTTATAATCAATATCACCAAATATAAATAATTAACGGTTGGAATATAGAATTTCTAGAACACGGTATCGAATAACGCAACGACCAAGGAAACAGGATAGCACAAATGCTGTCGTTAAGAAATAAATCCACTGGCGAAATCAGTTAATAAATACAATTGTATCTACCGACAGGGTTACTGCTTACTACATGTACCAATAAAACAAAAGAACCCGGCTCATTCTACTTCACCAACAGGCTTGCTTCTTTTGACTCAGTCACTTCGAGACTCCGGGTCACGGACTCATCTAGTCTCGTCTAGCTCCCAAAGTCTACATCTACTTACTTGTCCAGCCCCAGTTCACACCTACACTATAGAGAGAGATTGAGAGAGAGAGTCTCTGTATGTGTGTGTAAAGGTGGATATGAATCTTATCACAACATTCAATCAATAAAGGTATGTGTATTTTGTTTTGTTGACACTGATTCATAGATCTAAGAATTTTAAATTTTATGTTAAATCTTTCTGGGTAGTTTAGTTATATGCAAATTCATGTAAAGTTTGAAACTTTCTGGTTAAATAAGTAAAGAAACAATGTTGGGTCGATTTTATTTTCCTCGTACTTGAAGTTTCATACCAGATAATTTGAGTACTTTGAAGTTTGTGTTAAATCTTTCTGGGTGTTTGTTTTATAAGCAGATTCATTTGAAGTTTGAAGCTTTTTGGTTAACTAAGTAGAGAAACAATGTTGGGTCGATCTTATTTATCTCGTAGTGGGAGTTTTCGACCAGATAATCTAGGCCAAGATGCAGTAACCTTAATAGGAAACCTATGCTTTACACTGTTTGTAACTTGTGTCTTAATTTTCACAATTATAGCTGCCACTTATGAACCCGAGGACCCCTTATTTAACCCTTCACCCACAATCACTACATTCCTTACTTCCACCACATCCAATGCCACATTCGCTCCTGACGACACTGTTGTCAAGACCGGTGAGGATTTCATGGCCTCGAATCAAACCATGTTTGCTTCGTTCATCAATATTACCGATGTTGAAAACCCTGTTGTTGCTGAAGAGGCTTCTGCCACCACTGCTGCCAATGAGTGTGAGGGCAGTGTTGATCAGCCCATTAATTGTAGAGACACTGAAGTGTTTCACTTGCTTATGCGGTCTGCCATTGAGCATTTTAAGGATTTGCACTTTTACCGGTTTGGGAAACCCGTTCCTGGGGGGAATCATAGCACTTGTGACATGGCATGGCGTTTTAGACCTAAGGAAGGGAAGACTGCTGTACTTTACAAGGATTATAGGAGGTTTGTGATTTCTAGGTCTGAGAATTGTACATATAGTGTTGTTGGCATCGGGGATTACCATACAGGTGTGAATGCTAGGAGGAGGGGGAATCAGGCACCTGGGTTTGTGAAACACGCTGAAGTGAAAGAACCCCAGCGTATTTCATTGCCTGTTGTTGGGGAGATTGTGAATGACACACTTCCTGTGGTCGAATCAGAGCGGTCTTTTGGTCAAGGTAAGTACTTGGCATATGTGGGTGGTGGAGATAAATGCAAAAGCATGAACCATTATTTATGGAGTTTCTTGTGTGCTCTGGGTGAGGCACAATACTTGAACAGAACTTTGGTGATGGATTTAAGTATTTGTTTGTCTAAGATTTACACATCTTCAAATAAGGATGAGGATGGGAAGGACTTCAGATTTTACTTTGATTTTGAACATTTAAAGGAAGCTGCATCTGTGATTGACCATGTCCAGTTTTGGGCAGATTGGAAGAAATGGCATAAGAAGGAGAAATTAAAATATCACCTTGTTGACAACTTTAGGGTTACACCCATGATACTCAGGGAAGTAAAGGATACGTTGATAATGAGGAAGTTTGGGTCAGTGGAACCAGACAATTACTGGTACCGAGTGTGTGAAGGAGAGACTGAATCCATCATTCAACGGCCATGGCATCTTTTGTGGAAATCAAGAAGATTGATGGAGATCGTATCAGCAATTGCTGCGAGGTTGAACTGGGATTATGATGCTGTTCATATTGAGAGAGGTGAGAAAGCAATGAACAGGGATCTCTGGCCAAATCTTGCAGCTGATACTAACCCGGATGCACTAATCTCGACCCTTGCAGACAAAGTTGAAGAAGGGAGGAATCTGTACATTGCAACGAATGAACCCGATACATCCTTCTTTGACCCATTGAAGGACAAGTACAGTACTCATTTTCTGGATGAGTACAGGGACCTGTGGGACGAAAACAGCGAGTGGTATCCTGAAACTACAAAGCTTAACAATGGATCTCCTGTTGAATTTGATGGATACATGAGGATTTCAGTTGATACCGAGGTTTTCTTGAGAGGCAAAAAGCAGATCGAAACCTTCAATGATCTCACAAATGACTGCAAGGATGGTATTAACACTTGTAGCACTTCAGCCGGTTAATCCATTGCATGGAGTATCCGAGATTTTTCCTCTCCATTGGCACTTCATTACATCCGCCCGTGTGTTTAGTTGCTCTTCATGTTACATGTAAACATTAACCATTAGATTATATTTTCCCATAGCGTCGCAAAGTTTCCTAGTTTTATGAGCAGTTTAATATGCAGCTTGACTGTTTTTTTTTTCGTGTTATAATTTGCATGAGATTCTGTTGTGCTATCATTGGAGATGATGAGGAGATTATTTTCTTGCCGGTTTTGTGGTTTAATTTGATAGCATTTTTTATACTTTTTGAGTGAGCTCTTGGTTTCTTGCAAGTGAACTAGAGAGAAGACTAACTTCTCTGATTGATACTGCTCATGTTGCTCAACTCCATCTTCATCGAACAATCCATCTAAATACGGTGTTGTCGAGACTCAATGATGTTTTGGGTTGAGAGCTTGACAATTAGAGAGGGATAAAGTGGAGGCCAGAAGGCATAGGAACGAAATTTTTTTTTTCTTTTTCCTTAATTTTCACTGTTGTTTGAATTGAAAAAATAACATCATCATCAGCAATAATAATAATAATAATAATAATAATAATAATAATTCACATATCTCTATTATTTACATAGCCGACCCAATCAATGTATAACATATTTTGCTTTAATTCACACTTGTTCTTCATTTGTATGATCAAAAGGGATTTTATAATGACAGTTTGGCCGGACTCTTATAAGTTAGTATATGACTATCAATCTTCTAATAGAATTAATGGTTCGGGTCTAAATCTCTTCTTTCGATATAGTTGTATTGTGTTTAATTCTCTCCTTTTGATAGTTGTACTATGCATAGTAATTGAAAAAAAGAAAAAAAAAAAAGAAGAGTGTTTTTCCGTATATAATATTAAACGTCAGAAAAGTTGAGAGCATGAGAAGAAAAAAGTGGAGAGATATCCTGGATCCTAGAAACTACAATCACAGAAGCTAGATCAGGTTAGGTGAGAGTTTCCACACAATCGATCTACCCAATTAAATGTCCCTTAAACTGGCAAGAATACCCTTTTTCATTCATACATAAATTAATGGTCATTGCACCCGACAATCGAAATTCATTTTGGAAACCATTGCAAATCATACTCTAGCTATGATCCAATACGAACAAGAATTAATTTCATACTTAATCATATACCTAGCAAAATAATAACACAATTTTAATTGTGAAGGTGCTATTGTACATATTTTAATTGTTAATCTACACATTATGTATAAATAATGTGTAAGATGTAATATGCCAATGGTTACTATGATTAGGGACATATGTTTAGTGTTTCAAACTTTCTATTTTAAATATGTTTTCATTAGTTAAAAACTTTTTTGAAATAAGTTGCCTTTTCATTACTTAAATTTTGTTATGATGGAAAGCGGAAAATATATTAGTAGAAATATAGAGTGCACAAAATTAAAAAGAGAATGGGATGAAGATCAAGTGGAAGATCTAAGGACACGATCGTTTATATTGGTTGTTTCACTATAACAAATCAAGTAAAATTAAGAGTTGTAAAGTCTAGCGAACATAGCTTCAATAAGTTGCAAGTAAAACTTGTGATTTTTTTTAATAAAAATTTATAATTTGTGGACAAAAAAAAAAAAATCGCATTGAAACGGTAAAACTCAAATTACTTTTGTTGAATCCCTTTTTTAAAAATTAGTTTGTGTACAAGAGACAACCTCACCTATTTCTCCCAACTTCTATTTAAAATACATTCATGCACCATATTACTTGCTAAACAAAACATGTAAAGCACAATAAACTTCATCAAGAACCAGGTGTTCTACTCATTTTCCAATTCTCATTTCATCTCCTTTCAATTCTTGTTTAAGTAGTATTCTTATGTATTTTTTCCTTAATAATTACAAATATACATACATATATAATATCTATATGCATGTCACTTAATAAATTGAATTCTTTATCTATGCTGTGATACTTAATATTATTTCAAAAATGAGAGTGGGAGACCTTATGACTTTGATGGGTAAAATATAATCCTAGAGATACTCAAGCGCCTTTACTATTGCATTATAGTGTGTTTGGCAATTGTTAATAGCGGGAAAATGAGTAGAAATAAGTTGAAAGGAAAAGAAGAATGGAAATGAAATAAAGTATAATTTTTATTGTGTTTGGTATCATATAAAGGAAATGGAGTTACTAATTAACAAAATTATTGTTGTTATTATTGTAAACACCCCATTTTTGCCCTAGGAATAAATAATAATTAATAATAATCAATTTTCAATTTTTTTCTAATTTAGCAAAAATAATAAAAATATTCAAAAAATAAAAATAAATAGGAAAACACATCAATTTTGAAAGATGATTTTAGAAATGGCAATAATAAGGAATAAATAATTTTTACAAATTTTTGAAATTTCAAAAAATACAAAAAAAAAAAAATCGCATTACATATATGCAATTTGCGAAATAAACAAAATCAGGAAAATGGGCTAGCTCAGCTGGTTCAAGCCGTGGCTAAGTGGGTGCGTGCGGGTGCGAGGTCGCGGGGGAAGCAGTTGCCGTGTTTTGCGTTTTTTCATTTACCTAGGACACGTGGCAGTATCTGATTGGCTGGATGGAACGCACGCGCCAGGCTCATGATCGTCTTCAACCTCGGTTCGAGATCGCCGGCGAGGGGAAAAATTCGAATTTCGGCCGTTTCGATTCGATTTTTTGCACAAATCCAACAGATCTTCAACAGAATTGAGATAAACATCATTCAATTGGAATCAAATCTCAACAAATCAAAGGATTTACACGAATCGGAGTTGGTTCATTTAACCGTTGATCCGATTTGCCTCGATTGGGGGAAATCCGAGCTTATCCAGCTCGATTTTGAATGCCTATAAATAGAGGATGAAGTGAGGAAGCCAAAACACAGATCAAAAGTGAGAGAAAGTGAGAGAAAAGAGTGAATCGGAGAGCACCGGAGGAAATCGAAGCCGCGACCGCCGATTAGGAGCTAAGCAACCACCAGGAGGCGTTTCTGGAGTAAACCACCGCTACCATTGGATTCCTCACCCTCGATAACTTAGGATTTGACATCTCACCCGCTGCAAAAGGCCGTCGGAACGCCGTCAACGAGCACTCCCCACGCGCCGTGTCCGACCGATCCGATCCGACCCGACCCGCGCACCGACTCGGATCTAGGTAAGTCAGTTTTTTCGATTTTTTTTCGAATTTTATTTATTTTATTTGTTTTTATTTGATTTATTATTTTGTTATTTGATTTATTAATTTTTTATTTATGTTTTATTTATATTTCCATAAATAGGAAAATATTAGAAATTAGATTTTTTTAAGATTTAATAATTTAAAAAAATAATAAAAATAATAAAATAATAAAAACGTAGAGAATAATAATAAAAATATTAGAAAAATAATAATAAAACTTTAGATTTTAAAATAGGACAGATAATAACTTAGGATAAAAATTTTAACAAAAATTCACAAAAATTATGAAAATTTAATAAAAAAATAATAAAAAACTATAAAAATCATGAAAACTCAAAAAAATTATAAAAATTGTAGAAGAATAAGAGAAAAATCATAAAAATTACAAAAAATCATAAAAATTACAAAAAAAGAAAATCATAAAAATTAATAAAAATTCAAAAATGAGTTTTATCACTTAGAAAAATCATTTTTGCAAATAAATCCAAAATTGATGTTTTTCCCAAAAATTATTTTCAAAAATCAAATTATTAAGCTTAGGTTTAGATTTTTTTATAAAAATCCCAAAAATGTTAAAAACATAAATCAAAAGAGATTTTCAAATTAAAATCCACAAACCCACTAAATTTTTTCAGAAAAAGCGAACTACAGCTTGTTTGATCCTGAATAGCAGGTACGTAGGCACCCATTTGGGTCAACCCATAAAATGAAATAAAAAAATCATTTTTTTCAAATAACTCATTCAAAAACACAATAAAAGGCAACATGAACAAAATAAAAGACATTTCTAGATAGAGATAATTTTAGGAGATTAGGTGGTAACCGTAAGGTTTTAATAGGTTAGCCTCCGAACTTAAAAACTCTGGTTTTTCTTTTCCTCTTTTCACCAAAAACGAGAAGAGGAAATCACGACGACTAGTGGTCCAAATTAAGACTAATCCGCTCCTTTAGTCTTAATTCAATATTTCCCAACAATAGTTGGGTGGCGACTCCAAAATTAAACGAAGTTCCTAACTCAAGTCGAGGATCTATATTAGATGAGCATAGGGTTTAGTCTAAATCGGATTAGGAATGGGAAAATTCAAAAATTAGATTCGATAATTATTTTGATGAATATTTTTATAAAGAGTGATTTTGTAATTACATCTCATTTCACCTATTTCTATTCATTTCCCTCCAATTTTAGAGGGAAAAAAAAGTGGACTTTAAAGTAAAAATATTTTTACTTGTTTTCACTCTTTTTTTTTTTCAATCTATTTCTACTCTTTACTTGAGTTGCCAAGCATATGATTTCTATCAATTTTCTTTCATTTTCACCCTTTTCTATCCATCCAAACACAATACAAAAGTTATAATAGATGATGATGTACAACTTAAATCATTTTAATATAGAGGAATCCAAGTGCTATGTTTGATAGTGATTTGATCCATCCTAACCTTCACCATAAGCAAAGTGTTGACACACTATTGCCAAAAGATTTCCCATACATTCACAAAGTTTTGTAATCTATGCTTTGCATAAAAATATTCATCACGTAGAGGATTTAGGTTATCACCTAGGGCCTAGGGGCATGTGTGTGATTATTTGTAATTAGGGAAAGAATGGAAAATAAAATTTGCAGCAATTTTTTTAAAATAAATAAAAAAGTCTATAACTATCGAATAGGCGGTTTGGATCAATAAAATGTTTAACTAATGTAGAAGCACCTAAATGTAAAACCACTACCAATAGGTTAGAACTATGGGGGCCAAGATGTAAAAAACTAAGTTTGGGGGTAAACATATGGTTTGAACATATTCCCACATCATAAACTAACATAATGACATGTTTTGTAATGCCAAATTATGGTGAGAACCCAAATATAAAACTCACTATGAATCTCAAAGTTAATCAAATCAAAGATAAGAAGATTTTCTAGTAAATTCAACACGTGGCACACAATTTTATTAGATACTAAATTATTAATAACCTTACCTTAACAAAGATAGTAACCTTAGAGACTTCACTATAGACATGGTATTTAAAAATATGAGAACTCACTATCATCTAAGCTAAAAGTTTAACTTAGGAATTTCACAATATTCCCTTCTTTTAAGGATGGTTATTGCCTAGTATATAGGGATGTAAACAGGTTAGGTTTGAAGTAGGTTTATTGAAACCCAAACCAAACCTGGTAAAGGATATATATGCCCAAAACTTACCTCGACTTGATAGGTTTTTTTTTTTAAACCTAACCCGATTAACAAATGATGTGATCCGAACCCAACTCAAATGACGATTAAATCTTTTTTTTTTTTTTCATACTTTAATTTATTTTTATATGTCATTTTTTAAATTTATTATTAATCTACTTGTAATGGAAAAAAGAGAGAAATTAAATATAAAAATATAAAAAAAATATACTAATTAAAAATATAAAAATAATAAAATAAAATATAGCAATCATAAATTATAATATTAATTTATTACTTTTTTAAAAAAATTGGATCAGATTTTCTCATCAGATTTTTTCTAGATCCTATAATCCAACCTTAAACTCTATAGGGTTTTTATTAAGTTGATTGGGATGGATACCGTATTACGACCCGCTCTGATTGCATCCCTATCCAGTGATGTATATACCACTCCTCTAACGGATGATGACAAGGTTTAGTTACTCCTTTTTTTTTTTTTGTCTTCCCTTTCTTCCAAAAGTTGTAATATATATTAGTTGGCCAAAAAGATAGTCCTTTGGAACAAAAACACACACAGACCGGATAAAGACAGTAAAAGTGTCTTTATGTAGCAAATTCATCCAAAGGTAAATACCAGAAATGTGGAGTTACATTGAGCATCATGGATTAAAGAAAACTAGGAAAGACAATTCTACACAACCAAATACATCCGCAAATTAATCTCTAGTGCAGCAACCACCATCCGTCTCTTTTTGAATGCTCAGTACACCTTCTGTCAATGCACGCTGATAAACAAGCGGTGTGACAATTACAGCATTGTAGTATTGGTTGTTAGCAACTCTAATGCCGTTACATATTGTTCATTAACAATCTGTCACTAATGAAGAAAACATGCAGAACAATTAGTGCATCCTCACAGCTCTCATGATACTATATATGAATATAGCAAGCAATGGGAATCAGATGAACAGTCTCACTCCATACTGCACATTTCCACAAGAATTGACAGAATAAACTAGTGCAAAAACAAAAAAAAAGAGTTTAAAAAAAAAGCAGTCTGTCTGCATTAAAATGGAGATTAAAAAAACGCCTTCAGCATGCTATATGTTGTGTAGGGTTCTTCATTCTCCAATTCTATGTGCCTGCTAACTGCTTTAGTTCTAACCTGTTTGAGCAGAAGTTAGATCCAAGCACTGGTTAGTAAAAATGGAGAGAAAAGGCTATTTTTAAAGCAGAATTCTCAAACTGAAGTACCCACATGGCTGTGAGATGAGTTCACAATAGGGGAAAGTATTGTGACTATTTTCATTCTTTAGAGAAAATGTTTGAGCAAAGTCAGAATTCCATCAAGAAAGTCCCCATAGCTTGGAGTGTAAATTTGGCAAGAAAATATTCACAAATAGAAGAAAAAAAGTGTTCAGATCAATATGCAAAACACGTGTAACATTTTTTTTCTAGGACAAGTTTTTCAAGAATGAAAATCAAACATGGAAAGATCTGGTTCAGAGCTTTAGATAGAAAAGGTGGAAAATTCACCATTGTTGTGTGGAATATATAAACCAGTTAGAACCAGCATAACATTTTACCTTGCATAGTGGGTTTCTTGTTATCTCATACTGTTATGACTAGCACCGCAGCCAACTTATCTAAAATCGTGCTAACATCCAAGACTGAATTGAATTTGGAGATAGAAAAAAGATTACCTGCATTGCATGCAGTCCCAAAAGGCATGGCTTATCAAAGAGGTGAGCCAGTAATAAGTGCTTGATATCATTCTGCTTATGCAAGGAACAAAGGCCAACATCAGAAATCAATAGTTTTGCTCTGAAGAAATCATTATTAATGCAAAATATTTGAATAAATAGATTTTTCCTACCATTACAATAAATAACTTATAAAGCACATTGTTTCCTACCATTACAATGAATAACCTATAAAGCACAACATTCAATGCACCGGTCTCCTCATTAAGTGACATCCGGTATCTTTCTTTTATGTACCTTTGATATAAGTAATCACACGGTTGTAGAAGTATTCAGCCATCTAAGTAATCATTTTCAAAGCTTGTTCATTCCTGGAAAATGTATACTGATCAAGAAACCTGCCAAGATCTGTAAAAATACATGAGTAGTATCAAAGACCTGACAATAAAAACATGTGAAATTGATCACAAAGCAACAGCTAAGGTGTCAATTCAGCGGAAAAGTCGAAAGATAACTTGATCCTATTTGCTCCTGGCAAGCGGCTAAAGTGGACAATAGGCAGATATTTTGTCTTTGAGATTATCGCTGTGGGTGCTACTACGACTGTGCTAGTCCATATTTGCACCAATTCACTCAAGTAGTGTCCTAAAAAAATAGGTAGAAATAAAGTAAAAAAGTATGTATGATCAATATGGGCAAAATGTTTTATCTAACTCAGAAAGCAACAACAGCACCTAAGAGAATCAGATAATCAATTAAGAGACAAACTAACCAATGAAATGACCTGGAACTCGATATTGGAAGCCTCCAAGCCATCATAGGGCTTTCCAGGAGTTGGCTAACTGGTGATTTTTTATAAGACCACACTAGATTACCCCCTTCTAACAACATCAAATACTTGAAATTGGTTTATTGGGCCCTCCAATGTACAGAACTGATGCAGCATTGTCCATATAAGACCACACTAGATTAACCACTGATTCTTTTTGTATAGCACTGTCCATATAAGCTGCCTTTTCCTTGTCAAATTAGTACTGCCAGGTAACAAGTTTGCCAAGCCAAACCGCTGGTTGGTATCAAGTGGTATGTTTGAACATCTCATGCTTCCAGGATTTGTTCTTGGAGGATAATAATAGCTCATATCAAATAGTATGAAATAATAGTTGAGAATGTATGTTTGTGCACTCCTAACAATCAATACTAAAAAAAATACAATACCAAACAACAAAGAGCACCTCTTGCTCTGCATTTTCAACTCAACTCAATCCTTACCGCTTACACAATTGATTTGCAAAAATAGGAACAAACAGCTAGGCCAAGAGAAAGCAGAGAAAATAATAAGTACATTGATCATGTATTGTGTTTGTTGACTATGTGTAATACAAGTAGAAAGAGAAAAGGTAATTAATCTCAATAAAAATGATAGTTAAAAAAAACATAGAAATGCCTCTTGCTCTTATAGTACTTCCTTTTTTTGGGACGATTTTGCTTCTGTGAGATCCCATGGGAGAATTTCTCCAACCAACCAAGAAAAATACTGTTACATCAAAATTGTTCAAATCTGACTGTCAACTTCAGCTGTTACTGTTGCAGAATCTGATGTCTTGGTGCAGTCTTCAGTGGATGTGATCTGTCTGTTAACTTCTAATGGGCCCAGCTTGGCTTCAAAATCCTTGAGAACAGACCTGAAGGATCTCGGATCCTTAGCTGCTGCTAGCTCACTCAAAAATGATGACTGTAAAAACATCAGGATTGTAAGACTTAAGATGCTCAAAGGCAATTAAGTTGGAAGACAAAAACCATATACATGAGTGAAAGAGAAGGTAATCAAGTTCCATACTAATTAAAAATCAGGTCACGAGGAGAATGCTGTGAGATTAGTATATGAAAGCCAGTAATTTAATGAAGAAAGTTACACAGAAAACTGAATGTATAAATGGGAAATACTGTAAGTTCATTCATCACTCTCTATAAACCAACTAATTAGGGCACATTAATTAGACTCTTCTACCAAGCTTCACTAACCCCAGCTACCCCAAAACCCATCCCACACCACCCTTCCCCCCCTCCCCTACAAAAAAGAGAGAGAGAGAGAGAGAGAGACTGACCTCTACTTTTTCTGCTAGAACCCTCAGATCATCTGGAGAGGCATCCTTATGAATACTTTGAAGGACTTGTAACAGGTGCATATGGAGGCTTTGAGAAATATGTTCTTCAATCTTAGATTGAGGAACAAGGGGTCGGCAACCCACTTGATAAAAGGGGCAATTCACAAGCTTCATGGGACATACAGTAATACAATGTCTGTCCATCTCACGTCTCATCATACTATCTGGGCACTTCTGCTCGCAGGGTATTATTTTGAAGGGACAAACTGAGTCATGCTTTTCTGTGTGGTCAGCAATAAATCTCGAAGTACACCCTTCATTTGTGCACGTCATTGGTCTAAATCTGCAGCTGAGAACATGCTCGGCAAGCTCCTCTGAAGATTTTAATTTCACATCACAGAGAAACACATTCTTGAAGTCAACATTTTTAAGCAAAGTTCGTGCAATGGTCTCCCTCCTTTCTAGCAGCCAAAACTTGCTCATTTCCATCTCCTGTACTATATCATCAATCTTATCTTCTCTCTTCTCACTAAGCATCCATCCTGAAACCCGGCCAAACAAGCTCCTCTTCAAGGTTGCAAAGTCTTCCACAAAATCGGATATTATATCATATGGATGATCAGAAGCTTTTTCTGCTAGATCATCATCCGGTACAATTGTTTCTGCCACAAAAGTTTCACTTCTTTGGGTAAGGTATTCCACGAACTCTTTCCTTATATCAACGGCTACTGAAGCTGGTGTCCTGAACACATCACCTGTTGTATTGTCTACACATGCAGTGGCTAGACCCAGAAGCAGCATTTGAGCTATTTTGTGCACTATTTCAGTGTCATATAGTTCACAGTGAAATAAGGTCTCTATCTCTTCCTTATCTTCAATCTTATCAGGCACAACCTCCGTTCCATTTGCATGGGTTTCTACAGCAGGAACATCCATGCTTGTATTTACCTGGAAGTCATTAAGACCGTTACACCCATAACTTAATGCCAGCATCCAAAGCAATAGTCCCTAGCCTTTTCTTACTGAAACTAAAATCATTTCCATTACATGCCAATAGCCTTCCAACCTGATCAGAACCAACCCACACAGATATATATATTTATCCCATGAAAACACACTTAGTGTGTCAAACTCAAATTCAAGGGAAGGATGCCTTTTATTTTCACGACTGAAAGACTCAAATTCACTGAGAGCCTATTCATTACATGGGTAAATTGCAAATATAATCCTTACATTTACTGTTGGTGGATTTGGCCCCCTCTAAATTTTTAAAGAGTGCTATTAAGCCCTTATATGGCTATTCGCTCTTGATAAAAATAGCCAAAAAAAAAAAAGTGTAATAAAATATTTTAGTAGCTAAAAACTGAAAAAGGAAGTTCTCCCCTTTTTCTAATTTATCTAAGCTATTTATTTATTTATTGTTTTCTTTTATTTTATCATAGGCTAGAGAATAAAATAGGGTCTGATATAATGTTTTTACAGATTTGGAGCTTGAATGCTCAACTTCAAACGTAGTGAAAGATGCAAATATAAGATGGTGCAATTCCTTTCTCAAATGACCCATCCCTTCAAAATATGAAATTGTATCATAATGTATGAAGTTTAAAATTCACTCATTATCTTCCATAATGCTTAACTCCTTTCCTAGGCTTTTTTTCCCCTCCCCACTTTTTCTTTGGAAGGCACAGCTGTAATTGGATAAACAATCTCCAAACACATCAAACACCCTACAAGATCCACATAGCAGGAATTCCTGTCTAGCCGGCAATGTGCAAGTTGCCTAAGAAGATCCAAAGTCCATTCCAAAGGAACCTCATAACAGGGTCTTGTTACCAAATGCTCACTGTACCCGGTAAGGGGCCAATAAAAGAAACCATTCATGTTTTCAAGATATGCACTTGAATATTTTACGGAAAAGCAAGTGTACGAAAATAAGCACGACTGCCCGAGCACCAATAACATTTTTCTGTTACAATATACCTTTCCCATGACCTTTTCTATGATCAATAAAGCCCTAAGTTCAGCTGTGGATTTAGCCCAATTTCGTTGCCATAAAAAACAAAGAATCAATCCCAATAGATCATAAAACATCCACAAGAATACCCGAAAATTCTAAAAATAAGAAAATGTATCATCAAATCATTCATACAAATGCTATGATCAATGATCTTCCATCCTCAATCTCATTATAAATTGGGACTGTTTCATGACACATATGCAGCTGCAAAATGCAATAAATCAAAAGAAAGAAGTTTCAAACTTTGCGCTGTTTTAAACTAAAACGGGGGGAAAAGAGAGAAGAAACACGCAAAAGGGTGATAGAAGAAGGGAAGAATTACCCGGAATTGTGTTTGGGGATCCTGTTGGAAAGAAATTGAGAGAGAGAGAGAGCGGAGTGTCATTTACGTGTTTATTTTTGTTAATATGCATTTCGAAAACTAATTCAACGGCTCTAAACTGCTCCTGTTGTTCTTCGGCTGCACCGGACAATGGAAGCACGACTTTATATATTTTATATGGTCGTCCTAATTTTAAATTTTACTATTAATTTTATATATTAATAATAATAATTTAATATATATAACTAAATAATAAAATTAAAAAATAAATTAATTTCACTAAGATGAAACATTTTGTACAGAGGTTAAAGGGATATTTTTGAGTTGGTACATTTGATAGGTTTATGATGCAGCTTAATTTAGTATTTATACCGGTTTTATTTAAAAAACAAGTCCAAGAGTGAATTTCCTAATATTTTAACTTGATTACAAGTATTTTAAATTCATAATGTGCGATTTCACTTTCTTTTTCCCACCACTATTAAATGAAACCAAGGTAATTACTCATCACCCTTTAATTTTTAAAACATAAAAAAAAAAATCTATGCAATCATCTTAAACGAATCGAGGATAACTCATAATTTTTTAACTAAAAGCATACTTTTTCTTATTTTCCACATTTTAGGAGGTTTATAGCAAGATGGGTTGGCCTTAGGAACCACCTATAATGATTGGTTACAAGCTACCAATTAGAGGAAATTATATACTTTAGTCGGTTGGTAAGGGTCTTTAGGGTTTCAACACTACTTTTTTTTTTCAGATTTTTTTATTTTATGTACTTTTTAAAATATATATTTATATTATTTGAATAAATATATTTAATAATATTAATTTATTAAATTAATTATTATAAATTCATAAAAAACTAACATATATCCCCTAACTATCATAAATCTCAATTCATGAGTTTATGAGTCAAAACAAAAGTTATCGGTTTGCAAAAAAGTCAAAGTATAAGTTATATTTTTATTACTTTTTATTATTTTTGTTAATATGCATTTTAAATACTATTTCAATGACTTTAAAACTACTTAAAATACGCCAAGAAAATACATTAAATAAATGCATAGAATAAAATGAAAGTTATCATAATTAAATAAAATTAATAGCATATTACATGTAAAGAGATAATAAAAGAGAGTAAATAAATAAAAATCAAAAGATATTAATATATAAGTGGCTCTTTTTTATAAAAATAGTCGATCGAAAAGTACCCCTAATCCATTTCAATAAGTTTTCACTTGCCGTGATAAGGGAAAAAGGAAGAGCGAGAAACAAACAAGCAAGTCTTTAATCTTTAATCCTTTTCATAATCAATAGAGCATAGACAATTAAATTATAATATGCCAAGAGATATAAATTATAAAAGAAGCATTATAACAATTTAGCAAATCTTATTGAATCTAAAACTCTAACTATATGTGATATTTCATTTCCTTCTTATTTTATATGATTTGCTATTACAGTATTTACTTATATTTTAAACATTACTGTAATGCAAAATAATGAATAACAATTTATATATTTACTCTTACGAATTGTTATAAATATCTTAGTATTGAAAACTTTACCATCACTACACTTATTGTCTAATATAATAAATGTTTATTATTACTAGAGGCTTAAAGGATATTTTACTTTTACCATTAATTATTTTTTTTAATATCAACTAAATAATATAATGGGCATATAATAACTATTACAACTCTATTGCATTCTACCAAGACCTTAGGTTTAAATCTTCCCTCTTCCATTGCAATAATCCGAAAAAACAAAAAACTCTTTTACATTATTAAATTGCAATTCAATTATCCTCTATTGTATATGGTGAAATGAATAGATTGTAAAAATTAAGATAAGATAGCATTGTAGGATTTGATTTAAATAAGAACCAATTAGAAAACCCTTAAAAAGAGAATTATTATAAAAGATGTAATTAATAAAGGTAGGAATAAAATGTACAACTACATTCCTTGATGGTCAAATTGATCATAAAACCTAATTTGGGAATCTACATTAAAACCATAAGTAATTTATGATTAAAAATTAAAAGAGAGGGATCAAACTATAAAGAATTTTAGAAAGATTTTTTTTGAAGATTAAAAAAAGTGCTTTAATTAAAACCCCTAAATTGATGATAATTGGTGATTTGGAATCCTAGTTAGATTATCATAGAATCCTAACTTAGACTAAGAAGTCAAATTAGATAAATGAAAAATAAAGGAACCCGCAAGAGAGAGAGTGAGAGATCGACCCATTTAAATGGGGAGGTTGATTGTCCTTACTAGCTCGATTGACCCTACGATCCTTAGGGGACCGTCCCTTCTCCCTCAAGGTCAATTGCACAGATAATTAATAATATTATTCTCTGTAAATTTAACACATTCATAGCCTATTATGAAATTAAAAACTCATAAAGGTTAGAAATAGTTATAATAGTAAAATTCATAAGAAGAGAAAATTCAACCATGGTAAAATAATTATTATTTTAATTTAAGAAAAAAATATATTTTTAGTTCTTAACATTTATTTACTTTTTTAATTTAAATTCTCAACTTTTTTTTTCTTTTATTTAAATCATCAACATTGTTAGAATTTTATAAAAAAAAAAGTTATTGTTAAATCTATTAAGTTTTCTATCTATCCGTGACACGTATCAATTTTAAATTGGTTTACAATAATTAAATTAAAAATAATAATATTAAATATATTTATTTATATAATATATTAAACATTAATATTTAATATATATTATAATATAATATAATTAAAAAAATGATTAAGTAAGAAAAGGGGTTGGAAAATTTTATATATACCCTAATTATCTTGCCCAACTAGTTTAAAATTAATCGGAAGCTAATACATGCTCACAAAGTAGATGGAAAATTAACATATTTAATAGAAGTTTGATATTTATAACATTTTAAAAACGTTGGGAACTCAAATAAGAGGAATATATATATATATATATATATATATATATAATATATATATTAACGACTAAGTGTACTTCTCCCGTTAAATTATTCTCTTAGAGGAATTGTGAAGGCAAGAAATTAAATAAGTGATTATATGGAAAAAATGAAGGTGAGTAGTTATATTGTTGCATATCGTTTGTATTTGTAGGATTAAAAATTGAGAAATAACTAATGATTATTTAGCTATTAATTGTTGGGTTGTTTATACTTGGTTGTACTAAGATTTGTGGATAGCAATCTCGATTGGGTTTCTGTAACCTTAAAAGGGATTATCTCCTAAGATGAAGCAATAGTTGGTGCTTAGATTATGTTTATGGCTCATGTGATAGTTAATATGACAGAACTATGATTGGTTAGGATTAGTGAGTTGGGAAAAAGTTGCAATGGTGGAAACTGGTGGTTGTATGACACTATTCACATGTTGCATATGAATTGTGCTCTTGATAGTATGATATAGATGATAAATTCAATATGAGACTATTTATTGTCATTATTGTTAGTGGTGTAGTAAATATATTTTTGTTGTCGTTTAGGTTAGCTTATGTGATGAGAAATGAGTTACTTTAAGTCTTAAGATATTAGGATTGTCTTGCGTGTTGTATACTTATTATTTCATTAGATTTTGGTACGTGTATACGATCCATGATGTTTTAGTGTTTGTGTGTGCTGGATGCAATATAATTATTTGCTAGGCATTTGCTCATCTATTTGGGGAAATTATTTTCTAGGTGCTCATATTAGGGGCATGACACTATTCTCATTATTCTTTGACTAAAATAGAAAATGGAAGCTGAACATTTTTTTCTTCTTGCTTCAAATTAATACTTTAAAGAGTGTAAATGAGTTAAATTAATTTGCCAATAACTCGAATTTGATTTAATATTTACTCGGGTTTAATTTGTGAATAGTAGACCTAAGCTCGAACTTCATAATAATATGGGATCGGTGTTTGGAAGTTTGGGAGTAAGCATGTTTGCTACTTGAAGAGCTTGGCGCTGTGACCGTAGAGGAAGTGATCGAACGGCAAAGTACGGACTGATAAGGAAGATACAACGATTAGAAATCAAGGGTTGGGAGAAGTTTTTTATATTAGGAAAAATCTACTTGTCTGTCTATTGTTCTATTGATTTTGCTTAAACTTAGAATTTGGAAATTTTGCCATTGTAAATATTATGGAGATTATGATTGTTGTTTATTTAATATTTTAATTATTTCGAACTTTTGAGACTTCACACCTCTCTAGTAAAATATTGGTAATAACTAAAATTAAATTGGACAAGATATAAAAAAAAAAAAAGTCTAACAAAGTCGGCATGACTTTTGACCCACTAGATTAGAGTAACACTCACTCAAATACTCAAGTCTACGTGGCTATGTCAATTCTCCATTTCAAATTAATATTTTGGTTTCACGTTTATTGTGTTTTGTTGTTATTTCGAATTTTGCATTAAAATATTATTTTTTTATTTTTATCAATTTATATTTAAAAGTGATATTAACTTTCTATTTTGAATATAATTTTATGTATGAATAATTGTAATATTCTAAATAAAGAAAAAAAATCATAACTTTTACAAGGTACCTCACAACTTGTACATTTTATATGGGTTTTAAAATGGTTTTAAGACATTACATAATAAATTTTAAATAAAAAATTTAAAAATACATACTTATTGAATAGGGTCGGATTAATGGTTCTTGTCCGACTCAATTTTCACTCACTTAGCCATCTTATATATCTTACATTTGTTTTTTTTATGGGGATAATGATACATTAAGAAAGATAAATAAAGTACCACAAATTAAAAAGGGTTTTTGCTTCTTAATAATGACTACGATAAATAGGTAGAGTAGAAAAATTTGGAAAGGGGATAGTGATCGTACTTCGTACTATTTGGTATCGACTATAACATATTTCCCCCCTAAAAATTGTGACTATGCAACCATACTTAATCACACTTATTTTTGCCTTCAAAGTCATATAAGATTTTATACAAAAGGTAGGGATGGACCTTACTCTTCAAGTAAGAAATTATTCTTATCGAAAATAAATTCTTGTTAAATACTTTCATCCCTATTAAGGTCTATTTACGTGAAAATATTATTGTTTAAAAAAAAGCATGAATAGCATAAATTAGGCCAAAGGTGTTAAATTCGATCTTACCAAATTAAATGCTAAATTTAATAATTAATTGGAGATTGCACCATAAATGTGTTCTAGAGAGAATAGCAATCTCCAGCATTGATTTACTTCTATATATAAGCATGAAATTGCCACTCTATGTCAATGAAACTCCTCTTAACTATTCCTCAAGCTTAAAGAAATAGTGAAAAAATATAAAAAAATAAAAAAAATGAAGGAAGTGTATCTAGTGATCCTATTTCTCTTTTGTTTTTTTTTTTTCACAGGTAAATCTAAACACCACAGCTCTATTATGCGATCCCTTTCTTAATCATACATATTTTCCCCTTCCAAGGCTAGCTAGGATCAATGGTATATCACCGGTGTTTTCCCAAGCTATCAATTGTATCACTAAAGTTGTGAAAAATTTGATGATCGAATTTTCACAAACATTTCATACTTAGGATTTTGATTTATTTCTTATTAGAAGTCGTTTTTAGATCATCTTGCAAGAGCAACATATATATATATATTTGTAGTGATTATGTAGATCTATGGGTCCGAATGTAAATATCATGTGTGTCCTATGTGTATGCACGTTACACGTGATCAAAGAAGAGAAATGACACGTATAGGAATGATCAAGAGTGAATAAAATGGGAAAGATATTAAGTTCTAACACTTTGTGATAGGTGTATATTCTTCATTAAGTTCTTAATTTGATTTTTGAGAGAGTAATCTGATAGAATGATAGCATTTCCCCCCAAAAGTTCTCCCTCTTAAATAAAGATGACTTGGGTTGAGAGAGTAATCTGATAGAATAACAGTATTTTTAGTTTTTAATTCTTTTTACATCAATTAAACTAAAATAACGTATGTTTGGAATAGAATTCATTTCTCACACATTGAAGTTTCATGGAAATCTGTAGGACCATGTACTGTGGTGGTAGAATGTTTAGAATGTGTTGCGGGCATTCATGTTGCAGCTTATACTGACTTCGACTGTTCAAGAATATGTGGAGGATTAGGTCCAAGAGCAACATCTTGTTGTATGAACCGTATCACTTGTTGTTGTATTGCGAAATAGGTGACTACAAAAGCAATTGCTCATGGCATGATTCAAATTAAATGGATCAAATTTGAATCTCTTTCATCGTTGTAATCATCGATTAATCATGATAGCATTTTTCCCCAAAAGTTTTGATAAGGATAAATTAACACTTATATTTTGTATGGGTTTGAGTTGCTTTTGAAGTAAGTTAATTATGTTTTAAAAGACTTTGGTACTTAAAGGAGAGCTATTTCAGTTTTAGGAAACTAAAGGACCTATCAAGGAAGAATGATCAACATTTGCAAGAGTCGGAGTGGATTACATGAAGAAAAGTGTCCAAAAGTGCAGCAGGAGAGATACACGGGCGTGTATCACAGGGGCACGACCGTGTATTGTATTTGATACACTCACAGAAGGGTACACGACCATAATACACGGCCGTGTATTGAGTTGGAATTGTCCACAGAAAGATACACGGCCGTGTATGACAGCCGTGTAGTTGATGCGACTCCGCGTTTTACAAGTTTCTTCCAAGATTTTGGTATCTTTGGACAGGAGGAAGGGAGAACGTCAGGGGGCAGAGTGGAGAAAAGGAAAGGACACTTGAAGCAGATAGAAGGAGATGGAAAGAAAAACAAAAAAGAAAAGAAAAGAAAGAAGAGGAGAAGACGGGGAAAGCTTACCGGAGGGAAAAGCAACATCAACGGATTCATCCTTATCTTGTGAAGTGTTTATGCACACGGGTTCTTCATCTTTATTGAGTTGTATCTTGAAAATCATGAGTGGCTAGTTTATTTCATACCCGAACCTTACGAATTCTAGTTGTCATGCAATATGGGATTGATTGTATAGTTAGTGAATAGTGGAATTCTCTGAATTTATTCATATTGTTCATGTAGTGTTGCTAATTTGATGTATGGCCAGCATTGAGTTTGCATTGATTTCTTAGAAGTTGATTGGGAAATTTCTTGCTTGAATAGATCATGCATGAATAAAGGAATTCGTATGTAATCTAGTGATAGAGAACGTGAATTTTCCGTATTAGATTAAATTAGATAATTTGATCTAATTGAGGGTTCAATAGTGTTAATGCAATTCTAATCGAGTTTTGATAGAAGAGGGATCTTTATCAAAGCGATTAGGGTTAGGAGCTAATGAATCTGGGAAGAAGATTAGCTTAGTGTTAGATACTCCGCGGTTTAGAGATAACTATTGCTCGTTAACTAATTTATCGAGAGGGTGAAGTTACATGACAATTAGAAGAGTAGTAAGGGTAGGGTATGATCTTAGTTATCGGATTTAGTAATCAAGTTATTGTGTTATTTTTAATTGCTATAGGTTTTGTTAAGTATTTTAAATTTAATCTGAACCTCTCGAATTTGTGCAGTTAGATAGTCGGTTTAGAGTTATTATTGGTACTTGTTGATCCCTGAGGATACGATACCCGAACAAAATTCTATACTATTACAATCGATAGGTGCACTTGCCTATTTGATCGTAACAAAGAGTCATAGAAAAAGGGATTTTTAAATTTGTGTGATTACGATCATCAATAAGTTCTCCCTCTTAAATAAAGATGACTTGGGTTGAGAGAGTAATCTGATAGAATAACAGTATTTTTAGTTTTTAATTCTTTTTACATCAATTAAACTAAAATAACGTATGCTTGGAATAGAATTCATTTCTCACACTTTGAAGTTTCATGGAAATCTGTAGGACCATGTACTGTAGTGGCAAAATGTTTAGAATGTGTTGCGGGCATTCATGTGCCAGCTTATACTGACTTCGACTGTTCAAGAATATGTGGAGGATTAGGTCCAAGAGCAACATCTTGTTGTATGAACCGTATCACTTGTTGTTGTATTGCGAAATAGGTGACTACAAAAGCAATTGCTCATGGCATGATTCAAATTAAATGGATCAAATTTGAATCTCTTTCATCATTGTAATCATCGATTAATAAAAAAGAAATACCTAATTGCTTGGAGTATAAAGCAAGCACAAGCACCTCTTTTGAGCCAACATTAATTAAGAAAATAGGGACTAGGGTGTGAAGCCCTAAAGAATTAGGTTATTTTTTATGATAAAATTAATTAAGACAACCATTTAAGATCTCAATGTAGTAGAATATAGTACTATAATTTATTTTTTTTTACTAAAACTCTCAAATGATTACGATTGTTGTCTATACTTTGCAATCAAGCCTCAAATATTATTAATTATGTAAAGTTAGTCTTCAATCTTTATGTAACAAGAGTTTTATTTAGTTAATTTAAGATTTTTTAAAATATCTGTATAGAATTTTTCTTCTTTTAAAAGATGTAAATAATTAACTTGTCTAAGAAAGTTTTCTAGCTAATTTCCCAAGAAAGCTACATCAAAGTTAGCTTTTTAAGATAGGTTACTTAATTAACTTCTTAAAGAAAGTTATTTCACTAACTTCTTAAGGAAGCTTACTTGATCAATTTCTCAAATAAGACATTACAAGAAACTTAGCTAAGAGATATACTAAGTTAACTTTTCAAGGAAGTCATCTTGATAAACTTGATGATAAAGTTTCTCATAACTTCTCAAAGAAAACCACCAAATCAACCTCTCAATAAACTACTTATCTTGCAAAAATCTCAACCCAGAAATAAATTAGTTCCTAAATCTACAAAACCTTATCTTGAGATAGTCAAATGAGGTTAGGATACTATAGTTGACTTAATAAACCAATAATTAACTTAAGTCAACTTGCTACAAATAAAGCATTGACTTGAGTCAACTCCATATTAGATAAAAAAGATTTGAGTTGACTTGGGTCTATTAGTAAAAAAAACTTGAGTTGAGTAAAGTAAACTTTTGAGTTGACTCAATACCCTTTAAGTAACGATGTAAGTTGTCTTGCCTACAAAATCGAGTAAACCCAATTGATCTCAAACTTATGAGATAAATCTTAGTAATCCAAGCATGCAAGTCAAAGTTAAATTTAACTAGAAAACCAATCCTTCTTCATCCTAAATCGAGCTATTGGATAACAACGAAATGCTTATTCTAACTAAAATATCTTATGGAGAAGGAAAACAAGTAAGGACACTTGATAGATTTGGCCTAAAAATAAAAATCAAAGATTAGAAATTCTAGCTCAAATATCATATGTAATTCTTAAGGACTTTCGTAGATAGTATTTTTAGAAATTTTATTATATAAGAAAATACACTTAGTATTTACTTCCAAATAAACCTAAGTAAGGTTCAGGAACTAGAGATAGATTTTGCAATAGCAGTTTTGCTTTGTTAAATTCATTTTGTGTTGGTAATGAAATTGAAGTCTTGCTTTGATTTTTTTTTTCAACATTGTTTTGTAGCATTAATGGACTATTAAAGGGAATGTATGAGACTTTAATTTTCTCCACAAATCATCTTAAGTAATTTTTTTTCTTTTTAAATTTTAGAATCTATGTTTTTATTTATTTATTTAGAACAACATTAAAATCACTACTGTAGTTATTTTTTTTATTTCCCACCTAATATTTGGAGTTACTAAATATAATATACCAATTAATTTTTTTTTGTCAAATTTACTACCTCACCTCTAATTAGTTATAATTGATTTTTTTTCATCCAATGAGCAGATGATGGAAGTAGTAGATTTGATAAGTAAAAATTAAATTGAGTATAATTTAAACTTTACAAGCAAAAATTTGATTGGCTATAACATTTAGCAAGTTTAAGTTTCAGGTATAAAATTGGAAAACTGTTTTGGACATTACCCTTTTCTTTTAGTGCATTTTTAGCAAATACTAAACATTGCAAAAATACTTTATATACCGTGAACATTTCATAGTGAAAAATAGTTTTTTTAAACAAAAAGATGACTAATGTATGAAATTTCCAATGATTTTTTATTATATTATTTAATTAAATTTATTTAATAATATATTTTATTAAATTACTTATTACAGATCAATTATAAGCGAATATGTCTCTCTTGATTAGCTTTGATATATAGAGACTAAATGCAGGTTATATGTTTATTAAAATAATAATAATAATAATAATGAGTTTGCAAACAGGTCAAATATAGGTTATGTTTTTATAATTCTTCTTTTTTCAAACTAACTAAAGTTAAGACTATATGATAAAGCTAGTTATAATCAACATTGTAACTTACACATTTTCTTAGAGATCAAAAGGTTAATTGAAGCATGTTTCTTCTTCTTCTTTTTTACCGTAACAATCTTTTTGAAATAATATATAATGATTTTTAAAGAAAAGGAACCATGTAAACCTTTTGAAAATATGGAATAATCCTTACCAAATAATATGTAAAAATTTTCCCAAGTCCTACTAACTAGTTGTAAAGATGGTTTATATTTTAAGTAAGTTGGGGCATGGAATCACTTATTTTTGAAATTATCACCACCCTCAAATTCACACAAATTTTTTATTTGCTAGAGTCATAGGACTATTTTATTAAAATAAGAAGTGTTGTCAAAGCCACTCACTTGATGCTTAATCTATGCTTCTCCCATCCCCCTTAGTCCCCTTCCATTTTCATCACATCCTCCCTTGCTGTCTTCTTTATTTCTCTTCCCTCAAACCCACTCACTTGATGCTAGCCTACACATGTTTCTTAGCCCCCAATATCTTCTCTCTATGCCTCATCACCATATAGAGGCTCTTTGTGATCCTATTGGGGTAACCTCCATAAAATAAGTGTTTGAAGCTCTCCTTAAAAATAGCGCTTAGGTCCCTATCCCACCTTAGACCAATCAAAACGTTGGTGGTAATACATGAAAATTTCGTATTAAGTATAATGTAGAGAGACAAACTGAGTTGTAGTATAACTCAACTCATCTTGTTGCACATGCAATTTACTCATGACAAAGAAAAGTCTTTCAAAATGCGTATTTCATGGACCAGTGTGCCAACAGAAGATACAAGTCACCTAGAATCGTAGCCCATAAATTGCAATCTAAAAGGAAGATCTACATGTTACATTGATTATGAGAATTTTACATTTTTGTAGGAATGAGTTAAGGGGAAGTCTAACTATGCCAATAACTCAAGAAGACCAATTTTAAGCTCTTAAATTTTATATTGTCCAAACAAAGCCCTTCACCTTATAAATATTTTTAATCAACCCTTCTACCACAAAAAAAAAAAAACTATTAAAAGATTAGTAGAATATTTATAATTAATGCTAATCATCTTTATAATTTAAAAAACTATTAAAAGAATCTTAGAATATTTATAATTAATGCTATTTGCCTTTAATCCCACCATGCATGCAAGCGAATAGTCGTGAGCCCTAGAGTTTTTCTTTTTTTTTTTCTTTTTGTAATTTTGTTGAAAGCTAAAATGATGCCATCTAAACACAAAAAACTCTATTTGAATAATTTTGTTAAGTTGAGGGACTTATATATAAAATTTGAACTCTAAATACTTAACAACAGTTAACATTCTTTTAAGACATTACTTTTGTCTCATGTTCAACTGGCCTTTCTGGCTACACATATGATGTAATTGAGCCTATTGAGTTCAAAAGGATCTCAAAGATCCAAGTAATATATGCCATGAAGAGAAAAGTTTAGTGATACTCATTCGATATACACTATAAATTAGTTAATAGTTTGTAAGTATATAAAAAGTTTTGATATATAGCAGCTTTTCAAATAATAAATCTATGAGACATGCATAACTTTACTTATTCTTATAATAAATCTTATTTGATTTTGAATATTTCCAAAAAAGACATACCATGAACATTTCTTTTAGGTTTGCTAATTATTTTACAATCAGCTATTTATCTTTTGAAAAGGGGTGTAGCATTGAATCGGGATATTGGACACCAAAATTAGCAGAAAAAAAAAAAAATCAGATACGTCATCAAGCTACAAGCGAAGGAGATTTTATAAAAATATTATGGAAGATTTCCTCATAGTTCGTGCAGAACAAAGAAAAATTAACAAACAAGTCGATGTACTTCCCATGAATTATTGAAGAAGCGAATCAAATATCTTAAGCAACAAAGAAAATGAAAGAAGATTATGCAATGATCATATACATATTGATAGTGAAGTAAATCCGACATCTTATGTTAATTACTTGGAAATTTGCTTTCTACAAAATGCAATTGATTTTAAACTTTACACCTTTGGTTTTCTTGTTTTATCCGAATTAGAACATCCAGCCTGGAGTTCTTTCTTGCATGCCTGTCAGCAACCCATCAAAGGGATTTTCTTCGTTCCGGCAACATTAAACAGCATCCCATAAAAGATATCGAACTTATCAAAAGAGGTAAGAAGAATAGAAAGCTCTGTATTTAACAAGCTTTGTCAATGCATCATCCCTCTTGCCTTAAATAATGATACGTTGGAATACCATGACATTGGCTAACCTTGTACATTAGAATTCCAGGAATTACAAAAGGTCTACTCACACACTCATCGACACACACATTTGTTTTTAGAGTTAGAAGTGAGGAGAATTTTGAGTAGAAAAATGATGAGCAAGGAGTGTTGCTGTTTGTTGGTTAGCGTTTTCTTCCTTTTTAGCGTCGATGCCAGGGAGTGCACGAACACGGTCACTAGTTTATCTCATACATTTCGATACGAGACGACGAAACATCAACACTTGGGACCAACGGATGATTCCGCTTGGCAAAACTTGATGCCTGACAACAAAAATTTGATAGAAGAAGGAGATGGCTTCATGTGGACGATGCTTTACAGAAAAATCAAGTACTACAACTCAAATGATGACTTCCTCAAGGAAGTCTCCTTACATGATGTGAGGCTCCATCCCAATTCTCTGCACTGGAGGGCACAGCAGACCAACTTTGAGTATCTCATGATGTTGGAAGTGGACAACTTGGTATGGTCCTTTCGGAAGACTGCCGGTTTGCCAACTCCTGCAAAACCCTATGGTGGCTGGGAGGCTCCCAATATCGAGCTCCGAGGTCATTTCGTAGGTTAGTTTTTCCCGCATTTGATTCTTCTAGGTGCATTTTTACTCTATACAGAGAGAACATTTAGCCTATATTGAACACACATAATTTTTGTTTCTTTCTTTCTCCCCATTTTGTCAGGACATTACTTGAGCGCATCGGCGCATATGTGGGCTAGCACTCACAATGATAGTCTTAGGGAGAAAATGTCTGCCTTGGTGTCTGCTTTAGCTGCTTGTCAGAAGAAAATGGGATCGGGTTTTCTTTCAGCTTTCCCATCTGAATTTTTCGACCGCTTTGAAGCTATTCAAAAAGTATGGGCTCCATACTACACCATTCACAAGGTAGAATCATCTTAACTGTTGCTTTGCAGTCAATTTCGCATGTTCTTTCAGTAGGTGTTTGATTATTACTTATGTACTTTTTACAGATCATGGCAGGTCTTCTTGATCAGTATACATTCGCTAGGAATGAGCAAGCTTTAAAAATGGTTACTTGGATGGCTGAGTACTTCTACAACCGTGTCTTAAATGTTATATCAAAGTATACAATAGAGAGACATTGGACATCACTTAATGAGGAGACTGGTGGAATGAATGATGTGCTTTACAAGCTATTCATCGTAACAGTAGGAAAAATCTATTTATTCAAATAGTTTGCATCACTGCTGATTTCTTCAGAGCAAAACCATTGATTACTGATGTTGTGTTTGATCCTTGCATATGCAGAATGATACCAAGCACTTATTGCTAGCTCACCTCTTTGACAAGCCATGCTTTTTGGGATTGCTTGCCATGCAGGTAAATGTTTTCTTTTCTATCTTAAATTCAATTTTATATCTTGGATGTCTGCACGAATTGTGCATATGAAGGATGCAAACTCTGAAACCAATTAAATTTATAGCTGTGAAGTTAAAAAACTTGCTCATAGTAAGTAAATGCCCTAACATAATAGAATTAAATGTTAAAATCCTGCTTTAATGGACATCTTTGTTGTCGACAATCATGTCCGATCATTGCATGCCCTTCATTTAACACCTATTCTCTGCACATACCCTCTGGATATTGCTTACAAATAATTAAGAAAATTTCTCTTCACTTGTAGGCCGATGACATATCTGGGTTTCATGCCAATACCCATATTCCCATTGTTATTGGATCCCAGATGGGATATGAGATAACAAGAGACCCACTTTACAAGGTAAAATGATATGTTGGTTCTAAATAGTTTAAAGGTCATTCTCGAAAAACTTGCTGTCCTAGAAAAACAGAACTGCAAAAATGTTTTGCATATTGATCTAGAAACGTTGGTTTTCCTATATATGAATACTTTCTCTTTGTAATCCAGGCTATAGGGACCTTTTTTATGGATATTGTGAACTCATCTCACAGCTATGCAACTGGGGGTACTTCAGCTGATGAATTCTGGTAGAAAAATAGCCTGTCCTCTCGATTTTTTCCTTATTAGTGCTCAATGTTACCTTCCTTTTCATTGATTGGGTCTGAAATCTGCTCAAACAGGCAAGAACCGAAGCGGTTAGCTAGCACATTAGGATCAGAGAATGAAGAATCCTGCACAACATATAACATGCTGAAGGTACTCTCTGTAAATCTCAATTTTAACCCAGATAGTTTATTCTATCAATTCTTGCAGAATTGTGCAGTAGGAAGTGACATTGTTTATATGTACTAGTCGTTCTGCATGTTTACTTCAGCTGTGGCAAGGTGTAGTGGACAACATATAATGGCAGTAGTGTATGGTGTTGCTAACAACCAATGCTACGGTGCTGTAGGTGTCACGACACTTGTTTAGATGGACGAGAGAGATGGAATACGCGGATTATTACGAGCGTGCATTAACAAATGGTGTGCTAAGCATCCAAAGGGGTACTGAGCCGGGTGTAATGATCTACATGCTTCCACTGGGTCGAGGGAGTTCAAAAGCAGTAAGCCATCATGGCTGGGGAACCAGGTTCGACTCCTTCTGGTGTTGCTATGGTACAGGTATTGATTGGTCTTCTCTTCTCATTCTTCTTCATCGATTTAGGAAGCATCAATTGGTTTCCACATTCAATTTCCGCGTCAAAGATCTCTATTACTAGCTGCTGTATTACCATGTTTAAGCAGCAAATTAACATTCCTTCTTGGTGTTTTTGTAGGAATTGAATCATTCTCAAAACTAGGAGATTCAATATACTTTGAAGAGCAAGGTCAAATTCCAGGTCTTTATATCATTCAGTATATATCGAGTTCCGTGGACTGGAAATCTAGCCACATTGTGGTCAATCAAAAAGTAGATCCCATTGTTTCTTGGGATTCTCATGTCCGAGTTACACTCACATTCCGTACGGAGGAGGTACTTTGCTGTTGAATACATTATTTTGCTTAGTGATTGCTCTCATAACCTACTGCTCTCTTCCTTGTTCCACAACATTTAACAAGTAACGTTAACTTTCTGTAAGTGATCACTGAATTGATGGTTTTGATGAGTTTTTCTCATCATTAATTTTGCTCATATATAAGTTGTGTTATCATAAGGAAACGAAATAAGATTTATTTAACTCTTAAACTTCATCATTTGGTACTTAATATAGAAAACGGTGTTAGTGGCATTTAGCCAAGAGAATTAATCTTATTCCTAATGTCCATCTCAAGGTGTTTCAATCACATTACTCCAAATCGCATGTGGATAAATAGTAAGCAAGAATATACTCAAGGACATAGGAATCTTCAGAATTTCAAAAATGAATGTGGGTGATTCCATATAACTGAAAACGAGTTTTATGATTTCCACGAGGTTGGAAATGTTAATAAGCCAGAGTCAAGATGTTTCTTTCCTAAATAACCTCATCTGCATGGATGTTTTGTTGCATTGCATGTTCTGTCAAATGGATTCCCTGGCACTTCTTTTGCAAATATCTAATTCCTTCAATAATATCTTTTACCAGGGAGATTCAAATCTGTCCACTTTGAAATTGCGCATACCCATCTGGTCTGATTTAAGTGCAGCTAAGGCAGAATTAAATGGGAAGGCACTGGCTTTACAAGCTCCAGGTGAAAGTTTGGCCAACACATTTAGCTTTCACAGATATATTTATTCCTTCCAAGGGTCTAGACTTTAAAATTAGGGCAAGAAGTTTTTTTCTTTATTTTTTCAACCTTAATCAAGAATGTTATACAAGTATTCTTATATACAAGAATACACCTCATATACCATATACAAAAATATCTCCTACTAATTATAAACAATTTTACTAACTATAATAACACTTACTACTATAAATAATCCTATTATATTTAGATCATTCAACACTCCCCTTCAAGATGGTGTATAGATGTTACACATGCCCATCTTAGATAATATAATTGAAAAGGCACTAGTACTAAGACCCTTAGTTAATACATCATTAAGTTGATTAGAAGACTTGACAAAGGGCAAGCATATAATTCTTTGATCCAATTTTTCTCTTATAAAATGTTGATCAATCTCCACAAGCTTTGTCCTATCATGTTGTACTGGATTATTTGCAATATCAATGGCTGCCTTATTATGGCAGTAGAGCATAAGAGGGCCTTTTTCCAAAAGTTGCAACTCTGTCAGAAGTTATCGGATCCATAATGCCTCACATACACCTTGGGCAAGTGATTGATACTCAACTTCAGCACTTAACTAGGCCACCAAACCTTGTTTCTTGCTGCGCCAAGTCACCATGTCACCCCTAACAAAGCTGCAATAAACTGATGTAGATCGCCTATCATCTTGCAATCTTGCCCAATCTACATCTGTGTATACTTCAACTCGAAGATGTTTATGCTTACTTAGTAAAATACCCTATCCTGGACAACTCTTTAAGTATCGAAGTATACGATTAACTGCATCAAGATAAGGTCTACAAGGATCATGCATATACTGACTCACCAAGCTAACTGCATAAGCAATATCTAGCCGTGTATGTGAGAGATAAATTAACCTCCCTACGATGCGTTGATATTTCTCCCAATTTACTTGCTCTCCACCTCCTGCTTGGAGACTATGATTGGGATCCACTAGAGTTGTAGCTGGTCAACATCCAAGCATCCCAGTATCCTTTAGGAGATCAAGGACATACTTCTTTTGAGAAAGATATATCCCCTTGGATGATCTTGCTACCTCTATTCCCAAAAGGTATCTTAGTGCACCCAGATCTTTGATCTCAAACTCTTCTGCTAACTTCCGCTTTAAATGTGTCATCTCTTCAGTATCATTTCTTGTGAGAACAATGTCATCTACATATACAATTAGCAGGGTAATTTTTCCTCCATGTAGTTGGATAAACAAAGTGTGATTAGCACAACTTTGTTTGTATCCAAGTTGTAACATAGCTTGTCTAAACTTGTTGAACTAAGCCCGAGGAGATTGTTTTAATCCATAAAAAGATCTCAAGCGACACACCTTCCCAGCTGTTTGAGTATCATGAAACCCAAGTGGGATCTCCATGTAAACTTCTTCCTTAAGATCCCCATGTAAGAAAGCGTTTCTTTACATCTAACTGATGTAATTGCCAATCTAGGTTAGCTGCATAGGAAAGCATGATTCGATTAGTATTTATCTTCGCTAGTGAAGCAAAAGTCTCTTCGTAGTCTACCTCATATGTTTGAGTATATCCTTTTGCCACTTGTCAAGCTTTATAGCGGTTCACCTTCCCTTCTGAGGTGCGCTTTATTGTATACACCCATTTGCATCCAATAGCTTGCTTGTTCTGTGGTCCAGGCACAAGCTCCCATGTTTCATTCTTCTGTAGTGCTCGCATTTCTTCAATCATAGCTGCCTTCCACTCAAGGCTTTACAAAGCTTCCTTCTAGTGCTTAGGAACACTGGAAGATAACAAGGATACATAAAAGGCTTGAAATTGAGGAGACAAGGACTCAAGAGAGATGACATCAGTAATAGGATGCGAAGTAGAACACAAATGGGACCTATATTGGGAATTGTAGGTTCTATTTTGTTTTCTAATAGCAATAGGTATGTTCAAATCATCACTATTAAGAGAGGAAGATGCATCACCTGAGATTGGCAAGGAAGGAGAGGGATCTTCATGAGCTACAGATGGTGTAGATAGGGCATGAGAGTTATTGGGGGCGACTATTTTAGGCCTTCAACTGTAAACCTTCAGTGGTCTTGATTCCTTATAAGGAATTTTAGATATCCCATTGTCAGGTGATCTTGTCATATCATTAACAGGCATCTCCCCTTCAATATGAGAACCACTAGAAGGTATCTCCCCCTCAACATCAGGATCACTAGGAGATGACATTAGTAACTCTATCATTTGATTAACATCCATTGAAGAATTATCAAATGTCTTCACCTTTTGAGAATTCTCAGTTGAAGAGGATCCAAAGTATGGTTGTAACTCCCAAAAAGTCACATCCATTGAAACATAAGTCTTTTGATCAATAGGACAATAGCATATGTACCCTTTCTTATCCAATACAAAACCAACAAACACACATTTCTTGGATCTAGGGGCAAGCTTGCCATCTAAAGGATTTCGAATGTGGATGAAACAAACACAACCAAACACTTTTGGAGGAACAATAAAAGAGTGGTTGCCTTGAAGCACTTGTAGAGGAGAATGAAAATCCAGAGAACGCAATGGCATCTGATTAATGAATAGGTTGCACACAAAATTGCCTCTCCCCATAAATATTTAGGATCATTGATGGTGACGAGTAGTGAACGAGCTACCTTAAGGAGGTGAAGGTTCTTCCATTTTGCAACTCCATTTTGAGTAAGAGTTTCCACACAAGTCTTCTGATGCATAATCCCATGTGAGAGTTAGAACTCTAAGAATGTCATATTTGTATATTCGGTGCCATTGTCAGTTCGAATCCTTTTGATGCGAGCACCAAACTGAGTTTCTACCATTTTGTAGAAATTTTTTAATGTTAAGAGTACATCGCCCTTAGCTTTTAACAAGGTTAACCAAGTTGTCCTGCTATGACAATCAATAAACACCATAAACCATTTACAACCACTAGTAGAGGTATTAGCAGTTGGACCCCAAACATCAGAGTGAATCAAATCAAAAGGCTTAGAACTTTTATTTCCACTAACAGGATAAACACTTCGAGAATGTTTAGCTAATTCACATGCTTCACATTTGAGTATGTCTTTATTACAACTTTTATAAAATAAAGAGACTAACTTCTCAAAAACTCTAAATGATGAGTGCCCAAGTCTCTTATGCCACATGATAAAGACTTGTTATGAAGAAACCATCAACTATGCCAATTGCAGTTTACTCTCCTCTAGAAAATACAAACCATCTTGATGACTACCATGCCCAATCACCTTTCCTGTCTTCAGCTCCTGAAAAATACAATGTGTTGGCCAAAAGGTTACTTTACACTGTAGAGAATTTGTAATAGTAGAAATTGAGAGAAGACATGTAAGACATCAAATAGATGAAGACCGGAAAAACTATTTATTTCACCTTTTCCTAGAATGAGAGAGAGAGAGAACCATCGGCAATTATAACTTTATCCTCACTAGATTGGGGAACATAAGAGCTAAAGGTGGTGGATTTGCCAGTCATATGTCTAGATGCACCAGAATCTATAATCCAAGTTCCTAAGTCTTTTAAGAATGAAGAGTAAGCATGAGTAGAACTACTAGAGGAATTATAGGGAGAAAGAGTGGAAAGAAAACTAGTAGATTCTTGAGTGGTAGATGCATAATTTGAAGATGACGATGGTTAGGACAGTAGTAAAAGCTTTAAAGATTGAAGCTCCTCAGCAAGATATGCTATGTTTGTAGCATGACTCGAGGTTGAAGCTTCATGTACAACATTAGCATTTTCTTTGATCTTGCTCCTGTTGCTACTTGATTTCTAACCTGCACTGATGGGACGTTTGTATAACTTCTAACAGGTCTCCCAAGTGTGGTTGATTTTGCCACAATGATCACACCATAGTTTGTCAAGTGCTAAGTCCATGGGTCATGGACAATGCTTGCCTCTTCCCTTGATAGAATCTCTAACCTTAACTGCTGTTTTTGTAATGGAACGATGTAGCATAATCTCCCTCTTACTATTCTCATGCTAGACAAGAGAGCATACCTCTTGAAGATTTGGTAGCGGTGACCTTCCGAAGATCTGGACCTGAATCTGATCATATTCGGGATTTAGTCCAACAAGGAGCTTGTACACTCTTTCTTGCCCAAGTCGTTCCTTGAAAAGTGCAGCATTAGTAGCACAAGTGGCATTGAACAGATAGTAGAAATCTAGTTTCTACCATGCCGTCAAAAGAGCATTGATATACTCTGTCACAATATGTTCTCCTTGTTGTAGGCTATATATTTTCTGATGTAGATCAAATATCTTAGCGTAATTATTACTTTGAGAATATGACTGTTTTATTGCACTCCAAATTTGGGCAACAGATTCATACAAGATGTAAGAAGATGCTAAGGTTGGATCCATGGAATTGAATAGTCACAACATAACCAAGGAGTTCTCAAGAGTCCACTGTTCAAAAGTTAAATCACCAGATTCTGGTTGCTCCTTGGTGCCAGTGAGATATTCAATGAAGCCTCTTGAGTGAATTGTGATGCTACATTATTGAGACCACATGAGATAGGTCTTCGAGCCATCAAGTTTGACTGAACTGATGGGAGTATTGAAGCTGTAGGCGCTTGGTAAGCGAGTATCTGCGGATGACACCAATTTCTCAGTGCTCTTCGAGTTGTTTGACATATTTATCAGAATAATTGTATTCCTTCACTACTAGATTTGTAGATTTAGGTTCCACCACTCTTTTTACGATTAAGTGTGGAACAAATTCAAGATCTACAAATGCCCTAATCCAAGAAGGCGCCCTAATCCACTGGGCATAAACTAAAATTCAAGATCTGCAAATGTTCTAATCCAAGAAGGCACCCTAATCAACTGGGCATAGACCGAAAAGGCCAAGATACACCTCCCTTACTCCTTGTCACTACACAACCTCCTCCCAAAAAATGGGTCGCATTATTCAGGCACAATGTAAGGGTGCTGGATCAATCTTCAAGTCCCACACCCACCACCGAAAGGGTCTCGCCCAGTTCCGCAATCTTGACTTCGGCGAGCGTAATGGCTACCTCAAGGGTGTAATCATCGAGATGCCCTAGTCCGAGAAGGCCTTTTTGAAGTAGCCAAAAAGTATTCCTCTGCTCGAAGGAGTCGGGGAAGGGCGGAAACAGGTATTGAGAAGGCCAAGGCCTGGAAGGGTTGAATCACGAGTACAGTTTTTTTTTTTAGGGTTGATCTAAACCAGCTTTGATACCATGAAGCAAGAAGTTTTTTTCTGTATTTTTTCAACCTTAACAAAAAATGTTATGCAAGTATTGTTATATACAAGAATATACCTTATATACCATATAAAAAAAATCTCCTACTAAGTATAAACAATTTTGCTAATTATAATAACACTTATTACTATATAAATAATCCTACTATATTTAGATCATTTAACACTTTTCATCTTTTTCTTATATATATATATATTATTCAATCATTTTGCATACATGTATTTAGGTGTTCTATTCTTGCAAACTTGTGCAGATAAATTCTTAACGGTTACAAACCAATGGAGCTCTGCTGACAACTTGACGCTTGATCTACCGATTGGTTTGACAAAAGAAACCATTAAAGGTACTCAAATTATACTTATCAACAATGCTCCATTCAATTGTAATCTTCTAATTGTGTGAAACATAATGGAACTCTCAGATGATCGCCCTGAGTTTGCTTCTCTTGAAGCTATTCTTTATGGTCCGTATCTTCTTGCCGGTTTGATAAATGGAGACTGGGACATTAAAGCTAATGCAACCTCTCTTTCCGACTGGATAATTCCAATTCCTGCTGCCTATAATTCTCAGCTGGTTTCGATTTCTCAAGAGATTGGTGGTTTGATTTATGCTTTGTCCAACTCAAACCAATCGATCACAATGGAAAGGTTTCCCGAGTCCGGTACAGATGCGGCAGTTCATGCCACTTTTAGAGTCATACTAAAGGAACCCGGATCCTCAAAAATCCCATCAGTGAAGGGTCTAACCGGAAAAGAAGTCGTGTTAGAACCATTTGATTTGCCGGGAATGTTCTTGTTACATAAAGGAATAGAGAAGACCCTTGGTGTTGAACAATCAAGTGGTGATAGGGCTTCTGTTTTCCGCATAGTGGCTGGACTGGATGGCAAGGATGGGAGTGTGTCCCTGGAGTCAAAAAACCAGAAGGGTTGCTACATTTGTAGTGACTCAAGCTATAGTCCAGCTCCTGCTGTAAAGCTCCGTTGCATAGAGCCATCCTCGGATCGTAAATTTAACCAATCGTGCAGCTTTATGTTGAAAGATGGAATGAGCGAATACCACCCGATCAGCTTCATGGCAAGGGGATCTAGGAGGAACTTTGTTTTAATGCCATTGTATAGCTTGAGAGATGAACTCTATACTGTTTATTTCAACATACACAGCAACTGAAAAGCTTTCCCTCTCTCCCTTGTGAAACTTACATCCTTTTGTTGCATCTGTTCCTTACTGTTCTGTCTGGACAGGAAATGTTTCTCTTGTTTAGATGAGACGACGATTGCGCGATATTTATTCATTTATGCTGGCAAAGACACATTTTGCTCCATTTAGCATCAAACAGCCGAAGACTTGCCAGAGTCTTAATAAATACCATCCTCGAGGTGATGCCAATGGCCGTTCCATGTCTTACTGTACACAAGATTGTCGCTGAATGAAACCTAGTACTCAAGATTGTAATATTATGGCAAAACGTGTATAATCGAGTAGTCAGTTTTGGTTTGATAAGACGGTAGTATACAAATATTCTAACTACTGTCACCACCATATGCTGATCTAGGCTATGAGGAATGTTCTAACTAACATTTAAACCTGTATTGAATGAATACATGTGTTTGATATCAAAAAATTATTAAAAACAAAATCCTTGTGGACATGTAACAGGCCTTTGAGCTCGTGAGTTGTAACCCCCATCAACCCGGCCTAGACCATCTTCTAAAACACTCTAGACATTAGTGATCAAAATCCTTTTGAATTTTGAGCTTGTGATTGATTCAAGTCTATTATAGAATATAATTTCAATTTATAAATTCCTCTTCCATTGGATCAATGCTGGAGTATAATTGCTATAGTCTTTCCAAAATACATCCAAATGGTGCGTTCAGCTATTATTCGATTTCGGTTTAAATGAGGAATGATAATGTTGAAAATTTATAGGACATTTAATTTGGTAAGATTCAATTTATGAAACCATTCGCCTAATTTCTGCTACTCATGCACGTTTTGAAAACAATATTTTGACACAAAATTTATTTTCGATAAGAATAATTTCTTATTTAAAGAGTGAAATTCGACCCCATATTGAAAAGGGTGTATAAAATATTATATGACTTTGAAGGCACAAGTTATTTTAATTAAGTATGGTTGGATAATTAAAATTTTTAGGAAAAAAAAATTGGTATCGTTGATACCATTATCGAAAGATCACTATTCTCATTTCAGATATTTCTATGGTATATATTTATTCATAATCATTATTATTATATTGTCAATAAGATCCATAAACCCTCTTAATTTGTGGTACTTTATGTATCAAAAAACCACAATGAACCACATGTGAGATACTCGAAAAGTCTTGATCTTCCGACTCCCGATTAGTACATACTCTAAAAATTTTGATTCAAAATCTATTTTGACTTTTTAAAATCATTGTGAAATTTGTACCGTGTAAAATTCACAAATTCTAAACTGCCTTACGTAAGCTTTGATTTTTGTTTTTCTTTCAAACTCCAACCCCATAGTAAGATACTCGTGATACTACAACTTAAGTAAAGCTTCACTTTTACGTCACTTGAATGCGTAAAAACTGACGTTGAACGAATGTAAAGTGGATTGATATGATTGTATTGTAAAAGGAGCAAAAGCAAAACTAAGTAATGGGTTAGGATCGTAAGTGTATCGAAGTTAAAATAAGAAATAGAAATGTGGAAGTTAAGCTTAGGCTTTGTGAAATGGAGCTGCATATGTATCATTGTTGCATCTGGGTGTTTTGAACGTGTTTGAACTCCTATCTGACGGCTACAATTAGCCGCTATGAGACAATTTCCTTTTTTTTTTTTTTTTCTGGTGATCACAATAGGAAAAGGGAATTCAAACTTATTTTATATAACTTGAAAATCAATGTTCATACCACTAGGTTATAAGAGTTTTAGTACAACAAGAAAAAAAAAATCTTTTAATCCCTTAATTCATAAAAGATTCTCACCTAATACAAATTGCTCAATAAAGGAACTAAAAGAAAATTAAATTTTATAAAAATTTTGAAGTCACTGCTAACAAAAGTTGAAAAATGAAAATTAAAATTGAAGGGTATACAAATTTTAATTTTTGAAGCACTAACCTTTGAAAAACTAAAGTTTTAGAGCTTGAGGACTAAAGGTGTAAATGAATCAAGCTTATTTGCAAACTACTTGATTTCGGTATAATAAATACTCAAATTCGATTTGACATCAATTGAGTCAAACTTGAGCTCAAATTACTTAAATAGTTTATTAAGTCAAACTCAAACTTCATAATAGTTAGCTCAACTAGCTTGTAAGCCTAATTAAACTCAAATAAAAATTTAATATTAGTCAAGTTTCAAGTAAAGTTCAAATATTTATATTATATTTATTTTCTAAAAATAGGAGGGCCTAAGTATTCATAAGATTGACTAACTAAGCATGTAGGAGATGAAAAAAAATTATATTTAATTTTTTTTTACAATATCTTTTAAGAAAAACTAAGTCTAAAGAAGAAAAGGAAATAAAAAATAAAAAAAATGACTAGCTACCATTTAGTACCTATGTACCCACCATTCAAGATCAAACTAAAATATAGTCCTTTTTTTACTAAAAAAATTAGTACGTTAGTTTTTATTATTTTCTTTGAAAAGTCTTTTCTCTTTAAGTTTTTACATTTTAAAAAAAAAATTGATAGCAATGCTGAATTGTAAAGAATTTTTTTTAATTTTTCTATTAAAATGTTATTTGTTTATATTTTTTAATTATTAACTTGAAACAAAACAAAGCGAAAGAAAATAAAAATTCAATTATTACACAAACAAAGGAAATTACTATATCATATAGTCACTAAAAAGTGACTATATGGTATAGTTACTTTTTTATTACAAATGGCTTTTGTGTTACTATAATTAGTGTTAATTTACTATTTATAAAAAACTATCAACAGTTTCCTATGGATTATTAACAGTCTCTTTTACTATTAATAGATCTTATTTTACTATAATTCAAAAAGTGATTATATCATATAATTACTTTTGAGTAACTATATTATGGTCTAACAAATACTGATAGTGCAGGTTAAACTCATAGTGGGTAGGATTTGGAGTGAGTTCAAGTGGAAGACCGAATCATAGTGAAGGGTGCGGGTGATGGAACTTCCTTAAGTGGTAGCAATACTTCTTTTAACAAGCAGTTATGTCAGATTAAACTTTCTTGAGCTTCTTAAACCTAGTTGCAACAACAATTTAGCAGTAGGTATCAAATAGGTGGGTTTTCAAGGGGAATTGGATATAGAGATTTAGCTTAACAATGGGAGTGGTGATTTGTGGTGGTTAGGGAGCTTCGCTAGTGGTTTCAAAGTGACTAAATGATGGTGGTGTGATTTTGAGTGATGGTTTCCGGTGAAGACATTGGTAGAGGTTGGAGATAAGATAGTTGCTAATGGTTGTCAATGATTAAATTGCTGGCACTATGAATTGGTTGTTGTGGTTAAAGTGTTGGTGTGGAAATTGTTGTGAGTTGGTGATGGTTGCAGTAAAGATGGATGGGTGGTGGACGATAGTGATCACAAGTTGAAACGAGTCTTTCTACGGTCCCATCTACAATTTTAATAAAACTAGTTTAACCTTTAATATCATTGCTCAGTTATGTATATTAAATCTTTATTGTAGATTATCGTTGAATCTCTACCATTAATATGTAAATTAATAGTGAGATTAAAGGCCAAATCTACGTTGCCAAAAACATGGATGGGACCATAGAAAATTCCGGTTGAAATAAGGATGTTCAAAAATGGTGGTCAACAATGGTTTTTGGTGGGTTTTAGATTAGAGCTAGAGTGCAACTAATAAAACAATAAACACATTTGAAAACAAATGAAATCCACAAATATAATTAAAAGTGAAAATAAAATAAGAAATATAAAAATGTGATTGACAGTATCTTGGTTTAATATAAATACTCATCCAAAAATTGGTTTGCAATAATCATAATCTCGATAATATTAGTGATCGTAAAATTTCCAAATTCTGAGTTAAAGCACAACTAATATAATAATAGACATACTTGAAATAAATATAAGTAAAAAATGAAAATGAAATGAGAAATATAAAAATGTGATAAATAGTGTCCTAATGTGATATAAACACTAAAGAAAAAATCGAAATTTGAAAATACTGAGTTTTGAGGCTCAAAAGATAAAAAGACTATAAACAAATACAAACGTCCAAAAATATATCTTAAAGCGATGAAAATCATTTTTTCAATAAAATGTTGTTCAAAAATTCCGCGAAAGTATCTTATTGCATCTTCATCAATCATTCCTACATAGAAACCGATGCTAAGGAACTCACCATTGCAAATATCATGGAAAAGGTAGGAGATTCATGCTAGCAACTGGAAGACATAGAACTTGCTAACAAGGCAGCTAATTTTTTAAAATATCATTACTTGATTCCTCCCTTTTGAAGGTGAGAATAAATGTTTAATTAGAAATCAGGATGGCCGTTGGATGCAGCTTGAACGACCTAAGATTGATGATCATCACACAAATGATATGAGCATTAACATTAATGTTTAAACATTCTTAATATTGAGTCCACTCATTATTTAGCTTCTCCAAGCGAAGTCCAACATGTATAAACCATGAAAATGAAGATTCTGTCGTCTTTTCCTTTTTTTTTTTTTTTTCTGCATTCGGTTTACTGAACTAGAATTACTAATTCTATTTTTATTATTTATAAAATGGTTATTCATTTGTTTACTTTACAAAAAAATTATATTATAATCAATAGCTATATCATATAAGGTGAAATAGATTAAAAAGAAAAAAAAAATCTCTTTTCCTTTACTTTGCCAAAGGAATTACTATTTTTCATAATACATAACTTTTATTTAAAGCATTTTCCTCATCATAAAACAAAGTAACACTACAGAAATTACACCGGTATATATCCAACTTGTCGAAATGTTTTATCCTTTCGCGTGAAGTAATTATTTGAAAATAAATAAATAAATCATAAGACATGGTTTTAATTTTTATCGATATCTATATTTATTACGATAAAAAGGTTCAAAAGAATCTTTTACAGGCTAATGTAAATGTCTTAGGAAAGGGGGACACAATCTTAATCAAGGAGGAGATCCATGATTATTATATCACCACATTATAAAGGCCTCGATGGAATTGCTATTATTAACACTGCTGGTCTATTCGGAGCATTTTCCAACTATAAATTGCATAGCAGTACGCCATCTTTATGATAATTCTCTTTTAATTACTTTCATCCGGATATCAACTTTGTAGTTTGACATTATAGCTTAACTTTTCTCTAAATATAATCCGTTCTATTCGATTTTTTCTAAGTATTAATATTTCATTTAAAATAAGGAACATTGTATTTGTATTACTTTATGTTTCATTTGTATCCTATTTTTATTCTTTTTATAAAGGTTTCCATAGGAATCATATAAATATTCCTCTTGGGTATTTCAATAGAAAGTGTTGTAATATAATACATTTTTTATTTAGTATGCACGAGTTGAATGGTTCGTGCAAATGGCTGTGTTTGGTTCCTAGATTGGGACTGATTTGCGTGACAACGTGTAGATAAGTCTAGCCGAAGACGATCATTACAGCTATTATCCCTAAACCTCAATTGGATTGAGCTGCAGCCATTTCCCCAACTTTTAAGTCATTGCTTCCTTCCACCTGCGAATCGGGTTTTCTAGTCTGTAAAATGATGTGCTCGGCCCGGTGAAGCTTTAAGTGACTCAAAGATCCATCTCGCATGGTGCTGTCTATAATTTGCCAAAAAAGAAATTTGAAGAAGTGGAACCCGTTAAGTGAGGAGAAAGATGCCAAAAGGCTATAAGCATATTGATCGATTGTCCAGAAATATATAATTTCAAGCTCTAGTGTATTTCTAAAATCACACGTAACGACGAAACAATTGATATTTATCCTAAATTGAGTGAATGCATTCGTTAGCTTACTTGTTCCTCTTTGTTTCCTACAGACAGCTTCTACTGAGAGAAACAAACATATGCAATAGGACACGAATCCTTCGAGCACGTAGTCGAAATAAAAGGACATAGGCAAAAAGGGCTTTTCAATAGAATCACCGGATACAAGTCAGAGGTTAACCTTACATTTCTAGGGCCCCTGAACACTCGAGCAGCGGTTATCAACCATACAAGGAGTGCCATGGCGCTTGGTTATCCCTGGACTTTTTGGCTGGCTTCCAGGTAAATTTGTCCCTGGAGAAACACAAGCCGAAATTGCTTCCCAAAAACTGCCCCAGTTTAAATACAACCTGTGAAAAGGACGTCCAAATAAGCAATGGGCATATGAGATTATCTAGACTGAGCATCAAAACTATGACAGGTACCTCTTCATCTCTTAACTCATTAGCTGAAGAGTTATGACCTTCCCATCCGAGAAGAAGAAGGGTTGGTACCTTCAAGACCCTCACAAAGTGAATAAAGCATGCCAAGGGCTCATAAAGGATCTGCAGAAATGCTGGAGGTCCCTGAGTTTTAGCAATTATGCTACTGATGGTTTCTGTATCTTTACCTATTTGCAAACCATAAATTGAATCTTTGCTACTGTCTATTCCTGCAATGTTCTTTTCCCACTTCAAATTGGATGATGATGCTGGAAGGGGTACTACAAATGATGGTGTGTTTCCGGATATCTCAGACAGTATTTGTGTCAGGACTTCATTGAGAGAGCAGGCCAATATAGGCGGTTCATAGCTTTCCATGAGCAGTACTGATAACTGTAAATAGTATTAATTAAAAAAAAAAAAAAGACAACATGAGAAGGTAGGTTCTCTGAGTTGCATCATCATTAGAGGCTAATTTAATGCATAACATCCAAATGGTATTATTCAAAAATAAAAGAAGCCAACAGACAAGTATCTGAAAGAGATATCCAGCCAAAAAAAATGAAAAAAAAAATCTGAAAGAGATATCTCAATGTCTTGTAATTTTGAAGAGCACTCAGTTGGGCAAATATGCTTACAACTTCATCAAAGCAAGTATATCTGTAAATGCTGGCCAAAAAAACAAAACCAAAAAAGTATATCTATAAATGGCTTGGCATTGGGTACGTAGAACTGTAATTATTGTAGTCATACTCAGAGAGCCTCTTTACTTAAGCCATAGGCCATATCCAGAAAACCCATAATCCAACATGTATATTTGAACAGTATGTAGTTTCAATTACACCACCATGACATCCTAAATGGTGAAGATGTATTATTTTGGCCTTATATTTTGGATTTTGTTAATAAAAAGCCCCCTATGCACTTTTTTAAAATAAGTTGTCACTAGGAAATTACCAAAAAAATGTTTGTCCCTAAAAATGAACTTTAGACCTATGTGAGGGCCTCCCACAAACTTATAAAGTAACCATAACAAGAAATTCTACACATCCAATCCATTAGCTTTTTGTGTCAAACAAATAATTATTGCTTTGAACCTTTATCTTAATTAAACAGATAAACTCAAAAGTGCCTAGGGTAACTTGTTAAAAGACCTATCTTATTTATCTCATCTTCAGAATGCTGCTTACACTTGCATTCACCTCTATTACTTTTGTTGCTGTAGTCATTTTTACGAACAAAAGGAACTATAAATTCTATTTTGAGCTGCAAACTCCATTTAGATCCCATATTAGCAACATGGACACAGTTAGCAGGTTGGAATAGCAGAATTCTTCTGCTATAGGAGAATAGCAGATTAAGCATGTAGAAACAAGTAGATGCTAGGCTATGTATCACCATCCAGCAAGGTAAAAAGGACTCCATTGAAAGCAAAGTACAAGCAAAGCAAGGGGTATATTATTCCAGTCACTTGATCATCAAATAGGAATCAAGACACCAAAAGAGTAAAGTCGATCTCTAGTGTTAACTGCAACATGTTAATTGATTTAAACAACAAGACTCCATCTTTATTGCCCTTAGTCACATCCAAGAATTAAAAACATTTGTAGATTCTCATTTGTTGTTGTTTTATGGACTAATAAGCACCACCATTGGAAACACTAAGTTGAAACTTGCTAGAAGATACATAGAAAATCGGCCTATTTGATAGACTCAATCAACATGTATACCCAAGCTAAGCATGATAGACTCATCCAGATCAAAGTTTCCCTTCCTCTTCAATGGCAAAGGAAAACTCAAAGGTAGATACACACATAATTCTCGATTTTTTTTTTGGTTAATTTATAATTCTCAATTTTCCTAAACTACCACCAAGAAAATAAAAGACAAGGAAGCTCATGCATTGCTTTAGCAAGATCAAATTTTTGCACAAGAGAACAGAAAAATGGGCAAACGATTTGAGCCAGATTTTTAGCTGAGTCGATCACTTCAAATCAACATTCTCCTTTTTCTATTCCCTTCTTCCTGTTACTTCTCACTTACAGGGCAGCATCACTCAGACACCCAAATTCGCACCTTTAAGTTTGGCAGGCAACTCATTTTTCCTAGCAATCAACTGTCCTAATAACTGACCAATGAACAAATGTTGTGCAATGGGTGGGCATCACATGCATTGATTTATCTTGTCTATTTGGTGTTATTTTCCAAGCAATCATCAATAACTACTTATTCAGTGATTCACACATCTTAGGATTTTCTGGTGTGATAGTTGAGTACAGTGTTATCAGGTTACACATGATTACAGTACACGGATGAAGTTTCCCTCCCCTCGACCGTGTCGCTCCAATCACATACTGCCGCGTACAAAGAATATCATTGGTGCAGCCAGCATATTGCCTTCCATACATGATGGAAGGTGATTTGGAACCATTTAGGGAAGAGAAAACTTTATTATAAAACGTAATTTTACCGAACATCAAGAAATTCAAAACAAAATGATTTCTACCCCTTAAGCTCCTAAAACGTGCATTTATTCACACTAAGCATACAAGGCCTGGAGTTGGGAGATCAAATCCCGATTACTCTTAAATTGGAGTATACGACCTGATACATAATTACCCAAAAGAGAGAGAGAGAGAGAGAGATACCCGATAGACGCCGGATTTATCAACGAAGTGGCAGAAATCAGCACGAGCATTGGTATTAGTAATACCATAGTGATCAAGAGATAGTTGGAGAGACTCCTCTCTGCAATGCAGCGAACCAATTAATTATTAGCGCTCGAAAATAGAAGAAACTGAAAAAATGATGCAACAGTAGAAAGGGGGGGAAAAGAAGGAACTGACATGCGAGTGAGAGTGGATTTAGGGTTAGGGTTAGGGTTGGGATTGGGTTGGAGAGCAGCGGAAATTGCTTCGCCAATACCGTCCTTGTCTTTGAACAGGACAACTAGATTTGGAGCTACCTTCATGTTTCAATTTTCTCCAACTACACGAATTTACTAATCGTTTTTTGCTTCCACGTCGTTCTTCTCCCGCTAAAAGAATTTTCAGGTGGGCTAAGCTACTGTTACGCTGTGATGGAGTGAACCGTTGTCGGCTTTATTGCATAGCTCTAAAGTTCCTATTCACCACTCCGAACCAAATCTAACCACAAAGCAATAATTCTTGTTTTAAATTCTCTATTTCATTTTACTTATCATTTCTAATTATAGTAATTTAAAAGTAACTATATGATATTTACTGTAATTCAAGTTAACTTATGGTTTTAAAAAAAAAATGGTTGTGTTTGGTTGGCTTAGGAATCCGGTACTGGACTGGACAAAATTTTTTGTCCTCCGTTTGGTTGCCATCCTTGAAGCAAGTACTGGACTAAATACGAATATGGTACTGGACTAAATCAAATATATTAGTACCGTGTATAATTCGGGACAAAAAATTCAGCACTGGACTGGACAACCCAATATTTGCGAAATTCCGAAATTGCCCCTCAATTATTTCGTTTTACTTTCCCTTCCGTATTCCATCTGCAAGATTTGCGTATTTCGTCACTTTCTTCCTTCACTGTTCTGCAATTTTTTGGAGCATCGTGCAACGGCTTCGGAGGAGGAACAACGACATCTCATCAGCGCCGGTCCTTCCACGATCAGGTTTGTATGCTTCCATCTCTTCTCAAATCCTTCCTTCCTTGTCTTGCTTAAGGGATAGGGTTTAGGTTAATGGATTTTGATTTAGGTTTTAGGGTTAGGGCTTAGGTTAATGTTCCTCGCAGCTGGTTGATCATGTCGTTAGCAGCTGTCAAGTCGCTAATTAGGTTGCCGATCCTTCTGTCGTTAAGGACATCAAAAGGGCGGTTTTGATCCCCATTGTTGTACGGTCTCCGGTCGCTCATGTTGTGGAAGCACAGATGGTGGAAGCATTTGGGGTTGACTATGTCGAATGAAAGCGAGGTGCTTTCGGTTGCGGATGGGGTTGCCATGTTTGTATACTCATCATCCTGTTCGTAATAGCATATGTTAATTAAGAACTGTAATCCTGAGAGAGCTTTAACCAAGGGGGTATCAAGAGGGATTGCCAACAGCATTCTAATCACATCCATATTCTCTCTCTTCTCTTAAGCAAAAATCTTCAACAAACTCATGGATGGACAAGCAATAACTTAAATACCCATTATTTTTTTCAGCCGAAAGACCAATCTTTCTTACTTTAGTTCACTCCTCGGAACCCATAACGCAACCAGGTTTGCCCTTTTATTCTCTTTCTTCTCTGTCTTTATCTTTCAGCTAAGTTTGGTAAACTTTGGCTTGTTGGGTTGTACTTTTGTGTAAATTTGCGTGATTTAGCTTATCGTAGTTGATTTGGTTGTACAAAATTTGTTTCTTTAATGTGATGGTGTTTTGGGTGTTTGTTTATTTTGTTTCTTATCGGTTATGTTGTACAGATCCAGCTATTGGTTTGTTGATGGTGTATTATATGTATCATAGATCTAAGGTTGTACGAAATGGAGATTGTTTTAATTATTTTTGTTTGTGAGGAATTCTTAAAATGTAGCAGGTTTGAATGCTTGGGATTAATTGGATGTATAAATTTATGTTTTCTAGCTGCATGTGGAATATGTAGAATGGGGTGTGATTCTGTAATTTGTATGTTTTTTGTGCTCATGAGAGGTGTAAAATCTGCTCTTCCCACTCATTAAGAAGAGAGAGGACACGCCTTTCCAAAGAAACAAGAAACTTAACCATTTGAGACATCACGGATGCATTTGAATGCTTGTAAAAGTTATGTCCCAGAGCAGAGGTATGTGATGAAATATGTTGATGATTCAAACAAAGGTGGAGCAAGTGTTCTGGCATAAGCCTCGAATCCAAGCTGGCAGAATGTAGACTCCAAAAACCATTGGTCATCCCTGCACCCAATTTATAGGACTCCAGGAAGGATTGCAATTTGCTCATATCAGACTCCTCAAATGTTTTAGGAGGAAGGATGAGATTGCTTGATCCAAACAACTGGTTATGAATGCGCACAATGCTAAACACAATAGGATCCTGCATTATATCCCAAAATCCCTCGGAACTGTCACCCGCAGCAGCAGTTTTGATCCTTTCAGTAGATTCCTCTCCAGCTTCCAACTTTTGCCATTCCTGGAAACTCTCACTTGTAGATGAACCCCTAAGAGTTGAGATATCAACTTCAATAACATTCTCCATCTCAAATCCTCGAGGCTTGAATCTGAATTGCTGAGAAGCCAAATCCTCTCTTTTTTTTTGTTTGAATTTTCATGTCCAACCAAAGTTTGGCAAATGCATTAAATGTTTCATCTAGTAGAGAAAATGATTCCTGGCTAATTGCATGAGCATTCCCAACACAATGGGCTGTTTGAATCAGAATATTGTGATGAACAGCAAGCTTAAGTTGTAACTCCGATACCAATTTATCTTCGCTGTGAGCACTCCTTTGAGCCAGCTCCTCAAGTAGTTTTACATCCAAGGAGGAAAAACTGGTTGGCATTTTGATATTGTATGTGGAGACCTCCTGCAAAATGGAGCTGCAATTTGAAACATTTACAGCTCTAATGTATAGAAGCATGTCTTATCATTGATCTTTTATCTTCATTAAGTTTTATGGGATCCTATTTCTTTAGACTAACCTGTCAATGCCGAATGCACATGATAGCAATGTTCTTGATTTAGGTTTATTGTGAAATAGAAAAGGAATGCGCTTTCATCAATGGACCACTCGACCATCCTGACTTTATTGATATTATGTAGCATATGATGTTGTCCATTATGTTTTGTATTATGAAAATGATCTTTCGATCCCCAACGTTACACTTATGGGTCTTTCCTTTGATATTTCCTATAGATCATGGATCAGCATGGATTTCTAATTTGTCTTCTTGGATAGAGAGTCTATATCAATATGCTTACAATGGCGGCATCTAGTTTCTATTATATAAACTTTGTTTTGAATAGGAGAGTAGAGAGGGCTGTATTGAATGAGCGAGCAATAGCTAGATATGAAACACGTTGAGAGGTGATTGATTCACTCATTAATGGGAGTGATACAAATTGTTTATGGGAGTTAAGGATGTGTAGGAATAGTTTTGCACATCTTTGTGAACTCATTAGGGTACGAGGGGGAATGCATTGTAATGGAAGAGCAACGGTTGAAGAACAAGTTGCGATTTTTGTAAACATCCTTGCACATCATACAAAAAATAGGAGTATTCAAGTCAAATTTCGTAGATCAGGTGAGACTGTTAGTAGAAATTGCCATCAAGTGTTAGCTGCTGTGTTAAGGTTACAAGATATCCTACTTGTAAAACCCAACCCAGTACTAGAAGATTGCATTGACGAACGGTGGAAATGGTTTAAGGTAATACAATTAATCTTTTCGGTACCTTCAGTTAATCAACGATGGTCATGATTACTTATATTACAATACAAATTTATTTCTGTTTCTTTGGGAACATATTAGGGTTGCCTTGGAGCATTAGATTGGTACATACATTGCAGTTACGACACCAGTTGCAGATAGACCTAGGTATCGAACAAGGAAAGGGCATCTTGCAACGAATGTCATGGGTGTATGTGATCGTGACATGAAATTTATCTATATATTGGTTGGCTGGGAAGGGTCTGCATCAGATTCTAGAGTATTACGTGATGCAGTCATTCGATCTAATTGATTGAGAGTTGTACCTGGTAAGCATTTTAAAAAAGAAAAATGTTTTCATTTTATCTATCCAGTTGAAATTTTTCATGTAAATTTATGTGGTCACATTTCGTTGTAGGTTCATATTATCTAGTCGATGGTGGATATTCCAATGCACCAGGATTCCTTTCCCCTTTTAGAGGGAGGCGTTATCACATTCAAGAGTAGGCTACAAGTCAACGTAGGCCTCAAAATCGTGAGGAATTATTTAACTATAGACATGCAAGAGCAAGAAATGTTGTTGAGAGATGTTTTGGAATTTTGAAAAAACGATGGGGTATTCTAAGGAGTCCATCATTTTATCCTATCAAAATACAATGTCGAATGATTCTAGCTTGTTGTCTATTACACAACTTCATTCGAATGTACATGCCACTGGACCCATTCGAGCACGCAGTAATTGAAGGAGATAAAGTTCCAATTGGAGAAAATGGAATTAATGCAATTGAAACAGTAGAACCTACTAAGGCATGGACTGAGATGAGGAATACCTTAACACAAGAGATGTACGATGAATGGAGAGCCCGCCATAGGAACTAGAATGTCACTGATTGTTGTACTTTCTTTGATTATGTATCTTGGATCAGTGTCAGTACTGAATTTTCGTTATTTTTATATTATTGAAATCATTTGGTTGTCCAATTTTCAATTTTATGTTGTAATGTAACTTGAAATATTCTATCTACTGTTTCTATGCATGAATTACATTTTATTTGTTTGGTTTTTGCCTTACATTATGGATTCGTTTACAGTTATGGATAGTAGAGATAAAAAAACTAGACGTTCTTAGAGCCAAGTTGAGGAAGATACGTTATTGATGGTGCTGGAGGAATTAGTCGTTGAAGGATACAAAGGAGAAAATGACAGCTTTAAGAATGGGGCGCATGAAGAAGCTTTAAAAAGAATGAAAACCCACATTCCAGAAATCAATCTCAATGTCAAGCAAATTGTTAACAAAATGAAGAGGTGGTTAATCAAACTAGCAGAGGTTGTTGACATGATAAATACTAGTGGATTTGGGTGGGATGACGCCAAAAAATGTGTTATTGTTGATAATGATGTAGTTCTTACTGAATACATAGAGGTAAAATCAACATTATGTTTATTTGAAATAAGGTCATTTTTTATACATTAATTCTTTGTTGTTATAATAACTATTTCTATTGTTTTGTAGCAACATCCAAAGGTTGTTAATCATGCCAACAAGGAATTTAAAGAGTTTGAAAAACTTCAAGGAATTTTTGGAAAGGATAGAGCAACTGGCAAAAGAGCTGAAATACCTGCAGATGTGATACAGGAAATGAAAACTGAGGGTGAGGATACTTTTGATGAAGAAATGGAGTCAGAACAAGTGTCACAGTCTACTGAAGCCTCCAGCTATGCCTCACGTGATCAATCTGTGCGACCGACTCGCAAGCGTCCGATGGCAGAATATGCTACAGAATTTATACCTACGTTTCAACAGAGCATTAGAGATGTTATGAGTGATTTTGCTTTACTTGCAGGAAAAATTGCTAATCCTCCTAGGGACGATATTGTTGCAGAGTTGAAAACGTTAGGATTGTCGGAAAATGAAGAGTTGGATGTGCTTATGCAAATGGCGACAAATCCACAGTATGAGAAGTTTTTTTGGAGGCTCGAAGGAGAACAACGCCTAGCATTTGTTAGGTGATTTATTGGTTGATATAAAACATGCTTGTAGTATTTATGTAATTGAGACTTCTTTTATTGGCTTTGTATTATCAAACCTCTCTACCCTGGTTTAGTACCTTCTATGGTTAAACCGGTTTTTGGATTTTGTAGAAGTTGTAACCTCATGTATCTCCTGCAACAGAGTTGGCAGGTTTTCTATCAGATGTAGTTGGCAGGTCATAATAATAGAAACTACTTTGACTATTAAAACGTATTATTATTATCTTATCTATCATTTATGCCTTGTCCTTATGAAATATAAAAGTGATTGATGTTCTAATCTAATCGATCTAATTTGTGGATGGATTTTCTAATTTTCAAGTCCTTCAATGACTTGTTTAAAGTGGTTGATGGATATGTGGATGGTTCAGTGTAAAAGTGTTTCATATTTTCAGTGACATATTCAAAATCATAAATAATGTATTATTTCATTAAATATAACATATTTCCTAAAATATTTAATATAATATATTAAACCTTCAAATCATTTTTTGTTATAATAATATCAAATATATAAATAATTATGATATAATTAAAAAAGGAAAAATTATCAATTTTACGCTGTCCAGTCCAGTACTTTACAATTTCAAACACTAGACAGCACAAAAGCTTTATCCAGGGCAAAACAGTCAAATTACCTATGTTCAGTCCAGTATTTTGCAATCCAAACACTGGACAGCACAAAAATCATTATCCAGTACTGAACAAACCAAACGTGGTACAAAAATTTTTTTTGTCCAGTCCTTCATTTTTAGTCCAGTCCAGTACTCCTTGTTCTGTCCAGTACCAGTAACCAAACGGTACCAATGTTTACTATTATTAAGCATATTTTTAATATAATTTAGAAGATATTATTGTAATCGATAAAATAATTATATTATATAGTTATTTTTAAGTGATTACATCATAAAATTCTTCATTATCTCTTATTTGTATATGTTACAGTTAAAATGATAAATACAAGTCGGGTTTTTAACAAAGTAGGGATAGTGACTAAATACAACATTCAGAAGTGATGCATAAGCTTTAGGTTATAACAAGTGAGTATGCTAGAGATCCTAGTATAGTCACACTTGAAGGAAGGCCTTGGATTAACATCTCAAATCCATAAACAAGGAGAGTTGAGCAAAACTTGACACGAAGGACTAGATAATAATATAACTTAGCCTAAGTAGTAGTGTATTAGAGGAAATCTTATTAGAGAAGATGACGACATATTTGTGGAAGAAATTGGATGAGTTGCAAGTTTTTCAAGGCAAAGATTTTATTTACACTAAATGAGTGCAAAGTCACCATTACAATGTCATATTTTGAAGTCCATACCTCTCTTTAGCGATTTAAACAATATTAAAGCAAATGTTGAGACCAAATACCCAATGACGATCATACCATACCCTTTACTGTCCTTATTCCATATGTTTGAGGAGTACATAATCTATAATAGGTATAATTCATTAATGAATAAGGCCATAAGAAATTTATTGAATAAGGACCAATCAAATTACAAGATGAGATACATGTGTCAAGTGTAATGGAGAGGCATAGCCATCACCAAATGCACAATAATAGAGGTAAAACTATTATTGATATAACTATAGCTAAGCTAGAAGACATTGTGTTGTTTTAGCATATAGTACTTATAAGAGATTCTTCGATTAGGTTTTGGAGCTTGAGAGTACTTCACATGTGTTATAAAAGAGAGTCATTCCAATCTACAAGTCTATGTAACGTAGATGTATGCATCCGATGGGCAACAGTAGAGGCCAGAAATTGCTCTTATAAATGAAGTGTGGGTTGGACAATATGATAAGCCAATATGCATGATATTAGATATGAGGCATGTCAAGATTGTCCTATAATATTTTATCTCTCAATAAAATGGATTTTGTTGGTCAATGTAATATAGTGAGATCCTTTTACATAGAGGTGTCTATCTTGTGAAAGTACAGTGGTAATAAGAGGAGCCAATTTTAGTAACTTATCCCATGTCCTATTACAAAGGATTGCAATTCACGTTAGTCTCATTATAGATGACATCCTAAAGTATAGGACTTTGTCATTTTTTGTTGGCTATGATGTACCAAATATATAAGATTATAACTTACACTTTTATTTTAAGTTGCTTATTTTAACTAAGGATGTAATTGGATGGATTTAAATCAAGTTTTTTAAAACATGAATCCAAATGCAATAACAAACATATTATATGTCCAAATTTCAACCTAAATCTATAATATATTTTAACATGTGTTTAAAACTCTATTTATAGCATTATAAGATATTCAATATATACCTAAAATTTGGTTGATAAGTTAACTTAATTCATAAATTTACAAAAATTAATATTCAAAAAAATTGCAAATACTTTCAAAATTGTTAATTAGGTATGAATAGATTCTCTACACTTGTTAGACAAAACTTTTTCAACTCATAACTTTTGAAAATATGCATATACCTCTTAAAGTATTAGTAAAACTCCAAAATCATCATTAAAACAACTACATAATAATGATGTGTTTTAGGGCTATGGGGTTTGCAAAGTATGCACAAATTTTCAAGAGTCATGAGGAGGTCAAGCCATAATCTAGATGTTTGGGGGGTCTATTCTTATCTAATGATAGCTTTTGAAATATATTTTCAATTTGCCCTTCATATAATTTTTTTATGTAAAAGGAAAAAAAATTCCCAAAACAAAAAACTAAATAATTTGAGTTTACGTTAAAAGAAACTTTTTCTCATAATTCTGGTTTGGGTAATTGAGTATACAAGTCCTTTTCCAAAAACCTAATATAAATCCTATGTTGTATTATAAGTTAAATTGAATACTTAAATCTTATAGAAAATTACCCTACAAAATTCATCACATTGGATTCTTTATAAGATCCAACATGCTCGCATCCTTTGTTTTAACCATTTATCCATAAATTTTGGTGGACTTCAAGAGTATATTTTCTCTTCACTCCCATTTGATCATTATAATAGATAATACTAAGTGTCAAAACCTTTGTTATTTATATTTTCTTCTAATAATATGGTAAGATCCATGATATATGAGTTATGTTTTTTCAATCACCACTAAACTTGATCAAATTAACAATTAAGTATTCATTTATATGATATCATCACCTCCTTGATTAATTTCCCATCAATGAGCAATGGAAAAAAAAAAAATCAATTTCCTATTAGTTTTTGGCCTAACTTGATTTAGCGACATTATCAAATTCATCAAAATTTGATCACTTCCACAAAAATATACTTGAGTGATATAACCAGTAAATTAGGAAATATTGATGACTTTATACATATTTTACTCTATGCTAATAGTATTGAGTATTTAGTTACTAAATAAGCCTTTTGCATTTTTGTTATCATACTATGGAATTTTATTTTTATCTTTAGGATCATTTGTTGAAACAAGTTGCACAATGTATCAATATCAATGTTGGTTTCTTTTGGTTTTGCAAAGAAGGTTTTGGTTTAAAAGAAGATGGTTAGTGCTTAGTGGATATCATTATCATATGTTCTTGTAATAAATTAAAGGGAAAGTATAAAAGCATCATGTGTCTCTTTTGATACTTTTATAAACAAATAATGCAGTACATATAACACATACTTTACACAAGAACGTACTTATGCACTATACACATAATTTATACTTTTTCAATGTCACTCATGGGACCATAAGTATAGACTTGGCAATGCCCTCGATTTAGTCATCTCAATTAATCAATTCTCATTTTCTAAGAGCATTTCAATTTATTAACTAACTTTAATTAACTCCACAATCACAATAAATGAAATTTAAAACTAAATCCTGATTCATCATTATGCTCTCGAATGCTTGAGGTCTTATTTGACAACTCATTTGATGGCAATTTGTTGAAGTGTTGTTTTTATAGGCATGAAAACATAATAATCCACTACAAAGTACAATGAAAACCTTGGTCTAAGGATTAATTACACCAATCGTATAGGAAGCAAGCTAAGAACAATGCAAGTAAGATGGGTCGTATAGGTTGACCCATTTAACTAGCAAAAAAAATGGGTTGGTATTGGAAACCATATATATGATTACCAAATATATGGTGTCATAAATTTGTAAATAAGTTATTTTATGAAACAAGATAGATTGTAGATATATAATAAGATTCTCTGTTATTCTTGTTTAGGAAGGTAGGATTGCATTTTCTTGTATATAGTGTTGGACTTGAATGGAAAACGACTGAGAGAGATTTTTCCTCCAACTTGGCTTTCATTGTTCTGTTTTAGCATGGTATCAGAGCCAAGCTAAGCTTCCCTATTCGAAGAGGCAGACATGGTTGAGAATGATAGGAAAGGCAGCGTAAATGGTGAGGGAATGAACCAGAGGAAAACTATTTCACCATACGACATCACGTCTAATGATAATCCTGGAATTGTGATAACACAAGTCCAATTGAAAGGCGACAACTATGATGAATGGGCTCGGTCTATGCGAACAACCCTGAGAGCAAGAAAGAAATTCGGTTTTGTTGATGGTACGATCAAACAACTGGATGAGGAGTCTCTAGACCTTGATGATTAGTGGACCATCAACTCGTTGCTGGTGTCTGGGATTAGGAATACCATTGAATCCAGTCTTCACTCTACCATATCGCATGTGGAAGTAGCGCAAGATTTGTGGACAGATATCAAAGAACGGTTTTCAGTGGCAAACGAACCTAGGATACAACAATTAAAGGCGGAGCTTGTCGAATGTTAACAGAAGGGACTAGCTATCGTGGAGTACTATGGAAAATTGAAGAAACTTTGGGAAGAACTTGCTAACTTCGAGCAAGTGCCAACCTGCAAGTGTGGAATGTGCAGGTGCGATCTTGGATCGATTCTAGAAAAGAAACGAAAAGAAGAAAGAGTGCACTTTTTCTCATGGGATTAGATGAGGATATATATGGTACAGTGAGATCTAACATACTAGTTCAGGATCCACTGCCAAGCCTGAACAAAGTTTACTCAATCCTGGTGCAAGAGGAAAGAATGAAGATAATCGTTCGAGGAAAGGAAGAACGAAGTAATGTCATGGCTTTTGCCGTTCAAGGTGCGATTGCAATTCGTAGTCGCAATGAAGGAAGGGACAAAAGCATGATCTGTTCAAATTGTAAGCGTGTTGGACATGAATCAGAAAATTGTTTTAAGATCATTGGTTTTCCTGAATGGTGGGGAGATCGGCCTCGTGGAGATGGGAAAATAAGTAATCGGGGTAGAGGACAACAACAGCACCAGAAAACCAGTGTAGGAGGAAGTCGAGGACGGGGGGGTTTCTTGCGTGCGAATGCTGTCCATACTGCAGAAGGAAGTACTTCAGCAATGTCTGCACAGGATGGAGAAAAAAGGGGGACTGTTGAGCTCAACAGAGAGCAGTGGCAAACATTGTTGGAGATGTTGAATAACCAGAAATCATTGGTGAATGAGAAGATGACTGGTAAGCATGTCAATATTCCTTGGATCATTGACACCGGAACATCAAATCATATGACAGGTAGCTCGAGAATTTTGTCTAACTCGCGAGAAATTTCCAGATGTCCTGTTGGATCGCCAGATGGAAGTAATACTGCAGCGACTAGAGAAGGATCGGTTCAACTTAATGAGAATATTTTCCTTAAAAATGTCCTTTATGTGCCCGGCCTAAACTGCAATTTAATTTCTGTGTCGCAAATGATTGATTCTTTAGATTGCATCGTTCTGTTCTCTGATAATTTATGTGTTGTTCAGGACCGTGCCTCGAAGATGCTGATTGGTGCAGGTGAACGAAGAGATGGACTCTATTATTTCTGGAATATACCGCACATAAAGGCTATGAAGGTGGATGGAGTGAATGTTTTTTATCTTTGGCACAAGAGATTAGGACATCCCTCTCCAAAAGTAATCAAGTTGATTCCAATAGACGATGTTAGGAATAAAAGTGATGTTATGAATAAGTGCTGTGATGTGTGTCAACGTGCAAAGCAAACAAGAAATAATTTTTGTCTTAGTGATCATAGAGCCTCTGATGTTTTTGAATTAATTCATTGTGATTTATGGGGACCATATAGAACTCCCTCATCATGTGGTGCCTCGTACTTCCTAACTATAGTAGACGATTACTCTCGCGGTGTGTGGATTTTTCTGCTAGTGGATAAGAAAGAAATGTCTCAAACCTTGAAGAATTTTTTCTCTATGGTTGACAGACTGTTTAACAAACAAGTTAAAATTGTACGAAGTGATAATGGCACAGAGTTCACTAGCATGAAAAATTACTACCTAGAACAAGGCATTGTCTTCCAAACCTCCTGTGCTGGAATGCCACAGCAAAATGGTAGAGTGGAACGGAAACATCGCCATATCCTAAATGTAATGCGTGCTTTGCGTTTTCAGGGAAGCCTCCCAATTGATTTCTGGGGATAGTGTATTTTGGCGGCAGGGTACTTGATTAATCGCACCCCATCCTCAATTCTACATGGAAAAACTCCTTATGAAATCTTATACAATCAAGTGCTTGCATATGAACATTTGAGAGTGTTTGGATCCTTATGTTATGCACATACTCGAGGGAAGACAATGGACAAGTTCGCAAGCAGAAGTAGACAGTGCATCTTCGTCGGATATCCTTATGGGAAGAAGGGATGGCAGTTGTATGATTTAGAAACTAAAAAATACATCATCTCACGAGATGTTGATTTTTATGAGAATGAGTTTCCTTTTGCTTCTGTCGCATCAAGATCACATAGTGATGTTGCCAGACCAGTTCGCACGAATGATGTCTTTAGTGACAATGAAATGGTTACAGTCAGGGGGGGCATAATAGAACACATTTCTCCTGTCCACATTCATGAGCCTGTGCAAACGGCAGCAGAAGATTCAGAGGATGAAGTGATTCCAACAGATACAGCAGCAGATGAAGAACAAGAGCAAATACAGTTGGGGCGTAGACATCGTCAGAAGCAAGTATCAGTCCGTTTGCGCGATTATGTTACTCATACACTCCAAAAATTGAGTCCATCTCGTTCGTCACCCAAACCGGCGCATCCTTCAGGTACACCTTACCCTATAACACATTATGTGAGATGTGACAAATTTTCTGAGGGACATAGAGCATTTCTTGCAGCCATTATAGCAGATCGTGAACCAATAACCTTCTCTGAAGCCATGAAAGATGAGCGATGGAGACAAGCTATGCAACATGAAATACAAGCTTTAGAGGATAATGGAACCTGGGTGATTGACAACTTGCCTCTGGACAAGAAAGCTCTGGGATGTAAATGGATTTATAAAATCAAATACAACTCGGATGGCACTATTGAACGCTACAAAGCAAGACTAGTGATCTTTGGAAATCATCAGATTGAAGGGATTGACTACACTGATACATTTGCTCCAGTGGCCAAGATGGTGACAGTGCGTGTTTTTTTGGCTGTTGCAGCTGCAAAGAACTGGGAATTACATCAGATGGATGTTCATAATGCATTCCTACATGGCGAGTTGCAAGAGGAAGTGTACATGAAATTGCCTCCCGGTTTTCAGGTTCCAAGTGCTGAGAAAGTTTGTCGTCTTCGCAAGTCCCTTTATGGTTTGAAACAAGCTCCTCGCTGTTGGTTTGCCAAGTTATCCACTACATTGGTTGCCTATGGTTTTAAGCAATCGTATTCTGATTACTCCCTCTTTAGTCTCTAACAAGGTGATACTTGCATCCATCTTTTGGTCTACATTGATGATTTGATTATCTCTAGTAACAACCATGCTGCTATCCAACGATTTAAAACTTATCTTAGTGAATGTTTTCATATGAAGGATTTAGGATCTTTGAAGTATTTTTTAGGTGTTGAGGTTGCACGCAACTCTGAAGGTGTCTTCCTATGTCAGCGTAAGTATGCCTTGGATATCATTTCAGAAGTTGGATTATTAGGCGCCAAACCTACTAGTGTTCCTTTGGAGCAACATCATCGGTTGGCATTGGCTACTGGACGCCTGCTAGATGATCCGGCACGTTATCGTCGATTGGTCGGTTGTCTCATTTATCTTAGCTTCACAAGACCAGAACTGTCTTACAATATCCATGTCCTCTCTCAATTTATGCACCAACCAAGAGATGATCATTGGGACGCTACTCTGCGTGTTGTGAGATATCTGAAAGGGCATCCGGGACGAGGTATTCTGTTGCATAGGGAGAACGATTTGTGCCTGTCCGGCTAGTGTGATTCGGACTGGGCAGGTTGTCCTCTGACTTGCCGGTCACTCACAGGCTGGTGTGTTCACTTAGGCCACTCGCTCATCTCTTGGAAGACTAAGAAACAACAGACGGTATCTCGATCGTCTGCTGAGGCCGAATATCGATCCATGGCAATGACAACGTGTGAACTGAAATGGTTGAAGGAACTGTTATCTGATCTTGGTGTGGCTCATCCTTCTCCTATGCATCTTCATTGTGATAGTCAAGCTGCACTACACATAGCTCAGAATCCAGTGTTTCATGAACGTACGAAGCACATTGAAGTCAATTGTCACCTTGTTCGTGATGCAATTGTTGATGGCTGCATCCGTCCGTGCCACGTCTCAACTCATGATCAACTAGCTGACATCTTTACAAAAGCACTGGGGAAAGTATCACATGATCGTCTCCTATGCAAGTTGGGCACTCAAAACCTTCATGCGCCAACTTAAGGGGGGGTATTGGAAACCATATATATGATTACCAAATATATGGTGTCATAAATTTGTAAATAAGTTATTTTATGAAACAAGATAGATTGTAGATATATAATAGGATTCTCTGTTATTCTTGTTTAGGAAGGTAGGATTGCATTTTCTTGTATATAGTGTTGGACTTGAATGGAAAACGACTGAGAGAGATTTTTCCTCCAACTTGGCTTTCATTGTTCTGTTTTAGCAGTTGGACAATAAAATTTTAACCTATATATAAAACATGTTGAAGTGGGTTGGCCTGCATTGATCATGAGTTGGTGCGAGTCAGTTTCATATTAACCCATTTAACTTTAAAGATATTTATATATATATATATATATATATAAAGAGTTGGCCCATTAGTCCGCAAGTTAATGCAAACTAACCTTCTTAATCCACCAAAAAATATAGGTTATGTTGAAAATTTTGACCTATGAAGTAAGCCTAAACGAATTAACACATATTGACCCATAGACCAACACGAATTGGCAAACTTAGCCTGCTTTCTCAACCCTAACTATTGCACTTAATAAGAAATTTCCTCAAAAAGTGATTGTAATTGGTCCTCTACAAAATCTTGTTACCACTATGTATATCTTTTTAGACCGAGTCCCTAAGCCCATTGAGAATTGCCACAAAGATCAATGCACACTCTATCGGTCAATGATAGATTTAAATATGATACAATATCATAATATGTCATGGAGATATTTCATTTTCTTATAACTTTAATTATAATTTGGACCTTATCAATAAATCAATCTTAAAAATATAACCCGAAAAAAAAAAATTAATCAAAGATGTCTTCATCAAATAAACTTATTCATATACAACAACAACGCCTTGGTACAATATGAACAAGCTAAAAATTACCTAGGTACCTCCACATGGGGGTCTACTCGATTGGCCCCCATTGCTAATAGTGGCCATAATCTTACTTCTCAGTTCACCATTCTTAGCAATAATTTTAATCGGCTCTTACTATTTTTACTATAACAATTTTCATTTGGCAACAATCATGGATTCAAAAACATTAACTATTTCACTCATCGTAGAATTAATTAAGACTTGATCCAACTCCCAATTGAGCTTAACGAGAGTTGCTTTTCCATAAGTTCTTGAGGATGATACTTCACCTATTCTGATGAATTAAACCAACTTTGATGCTTTTCAATTGTGCAAGGATTTCTAGAGCCACCTCATCCATCCCTCATTTGGTGGTTATAAATAGCCATGTGCCCGTGCCTAGATCGTCTAAGCATGGCTATACCTATGCATATCACGTGGTCGGACTTAGGTATGCAAGAATGGGCATGCCAACTGCCAAGCCTGTTAAAGTTGGTAGATTAAATGACCCAGCCTGCCATGCATGCAGATCTTTTTTTTTTCAATCTCCTCTAGATCTTCTATTAAAAATAATTTAAATGTTATTTGTATTATCATAGTTTCGATTGTTCTTTGATACATTATGTCCAAAACTCTATATTAGTTCTTAAAAAAAGTAACAGGAAATAATTTTGTTTCCTTATATCTAATTAGCATTATCAAATCACCTTTTTTAGTTCTTCTTTACAGAATCATTGAAACCTATATGATGCCAAAATGTTCTCAAATTACTATTTTTTTTTTTCTAATTATACAAAGAATTAAACTTATTTCAATCCATTAAAAGGATAGTATTTGTGCCATATATACTATAAGATACATTGTATCTTGAAAGTTTAGTCATATTGAATAAACTTTCTATGCAATATGATTTATAAATCATTTTGCCCAAAAAAGAAAAAAATAATAATAAAGAAGATGAAGAAGAAGATATGATATGCACCAAATCTGCATTTATATTCAGTTTCATGACCAAAGCTAGCATCGCAGAATGTCACATTAAACATTCCTAGTATAAAACCATAGGATACATTCCCTTCTGCGAAATCTTAAATCACTCATTCAACCATACATATGAATAAGTGACCCTCAAACATCACGTAAACCATTAAAATTTTTCTTTTTCACTCTACCTTCCATGCATACAGGAACAAACAAAATTCCGCCGGCGTCGAACCACCGCGAACCGAATAGTATCTGCTTCCACCACTATTGTCACTATCACCACCCCGGCTACTTCCGTCCAAATCGCTTTCGGAATCCGCCGCGCCGGGCTTGAAGATGAATAGACCATGGCCTGCTCCAGGGCTCTTGAAAAGCCAATCATGTACATCCCAGAACACTTGCAGGGGCTGTGCGTTTACCATAACATTCTGGTTTCCCCTAAATTTCCAATGCAGATTCCTCACATGAACCACCACAATTCCATCTATACTAATCCACATTTCGGGGTCTTTGATCCCCGACGTCGCGCTTTCCACGGTGATGTCATGATCTTTGCTCCTCTCATCAAATCTAGCTCTCGTCGAGAAGGTTTTTTTACCAAAAACATTCTCCTTCTTGGAAAGCAGGACAGCGTCTACCAGGGCAGGCCTAGACTTGGTCTTCTTGTAAGCCTTTTTCTTGTAATCGCCCAACAACAACACCACCTCCTCATCAGAGACTAAAGCAACGTAATAATCCGTGCATGGCTCGGGGCTTCCAGAGAATTTAGCTGACCGTAGATCCCAATACACATCCACCCGGTTCGACTCGACCTCAAATGACTTATACCCTTTTTTGCTCCAGAAATGCCATGGCTTAAGGTCAACTTTGCAAGTATACTGGAAATCACCTTCTAAGCTATCTACTGTGATGCCGAGGGAATGATTCATCAAGTTTTTACACCATGTAATCGTCACATTATGCCAATAACCCGCGATGTTCGCCTGATAAGCGAGCGTAACCGTGCTTTGAGCTGTCTTAACCGTGACATGATCCTCTGATACTCTTTCAGCAAATGTAGGAGAATATATCATGGAAGCAGCCCGAACCGGATGATCGATCGACATCTTCTTCATGAAACCCTTTCAGCTCCCTCAAAGACTTGCACCTGTAAATTTTTCTATCCAAACATTACCAAGAATTTCGAGATTTGTCTAAGCTTGATCGAATTCCTCCCAAGATTCGTAAATTGTCTATCATATGTAACTCGTATGACGACAAGACAGCGAAACTCGCGATCGATTTGCCTAAGAATACCTTCATTACGTTGCAATACCACCAAAATTTCTTGTCTCCTTTGGATGGATAGAAATTTCTTTGCCTAATCACATTTTTTTTTTTTTTGAAATACGGTGTGAAAATTGAAAATGTATTAATAATTTACAAGGAAATGGGTGCTTGAGAATTCAGGTAGACAAGAGAGACAAGAGGAAGAAGCAAACAGAGTTTGTTCTTGTTTGAGGAAAAATCTCCATCCTAAGGCTATGAGCCACGAGGCTCCCCGGATGGCAGGGGGTGCAACGATGCGTACCAGAATAACATCCTCAAGATTTTTACTATTTTACCATGTGTATTTTATTGTTTTATTTTTCTTTTTTGCTAGGTTATTACGTGGCATGATTCGATTGGGTCAGCCTAGAATATTTTAACAATTTCTGAGCTGTGTCCCATAACCATGATGGGCAATGAAATGGGAATTAGTCCAACTTTTCAACATCTGTTGCCATAAATTCTTGGCATTATACAGCCTATTTGACTTGATCTTTCCGTTTACAAAGATGATAATCGATTTGCCTTATACCAATAATTTAATTTCCTTGTTTATCCTTATTAATCATCCTCTTATATTTTTCTATATAACCATGTAGGGTGTTCATTTAAATAACTAAAAAGATTAGATAACATTCTTAAATATAACATTTAAAAAAAATCATAAATATTATATCTAAAATAATTATTTTTAAAATAGATTTCGAAAATACAAACGTGATTTGTGATAATGTTACAAAAAAATTTCAAAACTGAAGGCGTGGGCCTCATTCATGCCTTCAATTGTATTGTAGGCGTGGATCCAGTTTACACATTCAGTTTTGCTACCCCAAGTAATTCCACCATTCTTTTTTTTTACTTTAACATTTATTGTCAATATAAAAAGCAACTCACGGAGCAATAGTATAGAAAATTAAAAATATAAATACAGAAACAGAAGACATTTACTTTAATTTTCTATCTACAAACTTAATCTGATTTTTTTTTCTCTTATTAGCAAGAAGAAGAAGAAGTGTTTGTGTAGAGCGAAAAGAATAGATTTGAATGAATATATTGAAATCCAAGGATTTCCTCAACAATTAATCAATTGTGTTATTTTTTTTAAGTTGATTTTTTTCACTGTCTTTGATATTATTATTTGAGAAAAATGTTTTTGTAATGTTATATTTTGTTGAAAATATTACTACTTATTGTTAGTTTGTAGTATGTTAGATATGATAAGTATATCCTATAATATGTCACATGTGATATTAATTTTTGTGTTAGTATGAGAATACTTTGTTATGATGAAAATTTTAATATTATCTGCAAATATTAAATTAAAAATATTATCAATGTTATTATAAAAAAATATGGTTATGGAAATTTGTAATATTCAGTATGCAAAATGATTTTTATAATGTTGTTAATTAAATCTGCAAATTTTTATTGGGAAATAATGGGGAAAAATTAAAATTAAAAATGATACTAATTTTTTTTGGGCTAATTTTTACAATATTGTTATTAAAAATTGTCATTTTTTTTAAATCTTAGAATTTATATATATTGTGGATAGAGAAACAATGGCTAACTACATGAAATTGATTATTTATGCGTTTGAAAATATTGTAGCTGGTAACTAGGGGCTGGAATATAACAGGAATCCAGTGAAGAAGTTGAAAATGAAAAAAAAAATGTTAACTACAACGAATTCTTATACAGAATATGTTAGAGCATCGAAGTCGATCTAATCGAAATGAGGGTTGAGATAATTCACAAGTATTCTATGTTCCATGAGAGTAGTATATGTTATGCATTGATGGGAATTAGAGATGATGAAGACATTGAAAATTTCATTAAAACAGCTGAATCATATAAAGATCGTGGCATACAATAATTATACATCAAAATTTTCAATGATTTGGGGAGACCCTTCGTAAGGCAAACATTCGATACAAACAATCAGCCACATTCATCACATAACATTAGAGAAATGTAGCTCGAGCCATCGACATTTGAACCCTCAATTCCTACCCTAATGGAAGTTAATGATGAAGATAAAATAGATAGAGTAATTACTCTAATATTACACCAACTAGACACACGTGATCTGTATATAGTTCATTTAAGAGCAGAGATTACAACTGACACTAATGTGGAAATGGGTGTTAAGGAGGAGAGTACTTATAATGAGAAGAGTTTCGATGAGAAAAGTGGGGAAAGTGAAAACAATGGAGATGGAGTATCTAAAGAAAACTCTCCAACTATACATATGTACTTAAGACAGGCAATATATCAATCAAAGCAGGCTGAACCACTAAGCATGATTGTTAGATATCCTATTATATACTACAACAATGATGATAATAATGATTACACTTATTTTAAGTAGGAGGAAACTAATATTTACAATGGTTCGAGTAGTAACGACGATTTTTACAGAGACATGAGATTCAAAACGAAAGAAAATGTGATTCAAGCAGTGAAGGCTTACCATGTGAAGAACTATTGTAACTTCACTATTGTAGAGTCTAATATATTGTTGTGGTCTGTTTATTGTTTGAGAAGAGACGACGACTGTAAATAGAGGCTTTAGGCCCAAAAGAAGAAGTTGGAGGGCATGCTCATAGTAACGAGATTCAAGGGTCTACGCACATGCAATAACCGCTGATTAGTTAGGATCACCCACAATCTGATTGCAATCTTCTTATTAGCCAATTTGTAAATCTTGTTAGGGACAATCCTGATATGAAGGTAGCGGAACTAGCTTCTATTATCGAACATGAATTTGGCTATAGGATTAGCAGGAGATGGGTTTAGGAGGGGGAGAAATGGGCTATTGAGCATGTGTACAAGAATTGGGAGAAGTCTTACAATGAACTCCCTAAACTTCTTAATGCAATAGAAAATACAAATCCCGAAACACAAATTGATAAGGAGTGAAGTAGATCAACCACCCTCAGGGTGTCTACTTTAAAGTAGGTATTCTGAGCATTTGGGTCGTGCATTGCAGCGTGGAGATTCCTTAAACCAATTGTTACCATTAACGCAACTTTTCCAGTATGGGAAGTACACTCACAAGTTACTAATTACTTGTGGCATTGATGGTAATAACCATATACTTCCACTGGTATTTGCTCTAATTGATTAGGAAATGGCTAAAACATGGGGTTGACTTCTGAAAAAATTAAAGGAATATGTTATCGAAAATCGTGCAGATCGTGAAACCATTTGCCTCATATCGGGTAATCACGCGGGTATCAAGTTAGCAATTGAAGAAGAAGCCAATGGATGGTGCCCTCCATTTGTGATGTGGTGATTTTGTTTACAACATCTTGCAAGCAGCTTTAACTCGACACATAAAAAATGCAATGCAAGAGGTTGGTTACATATGCCGAGTTACAAGCACAATCTCGTAAGTTGAATTATGTGATTGAGCAGGTGAGGATTATTAAGCCCAATGCGTTAGACTGGCTTAACGACGTGTCGTTGGATATGTAGACGCTGGCTTATAAAAGTTGATATCAGTTTAAGTATGTGACCTCTAACATTGTTGAAAGCTACAATTTCGTATTGAAGGGGGCTTGGGGTTACCTATGATTGCTTTGTTAAAGAAGATGTCCTATAACTGCGTGGGGTACTTTGTCAAGAAGCATTCAAAGGCTTTGAAGAATATGGTGAATGGTAGAATTTTCACTAAATATGCAACCCAAAAAATCAACAGATGAAGTTCACCAACTAGCAACCACAAAGTCATCGACTATAGCAGGTAGGACAGATTTTTCGAAGTGCTCACTAGTAGTTATTGTGTCATGAGCGAGTTAAGGGGAGAGGGCCGAACTCACATTGTTGACTTTGTCCACAGCACATACAGTTGCCAAAAGTGGCAAATTTTTGGCAAATATACGGAATTCCATGCTCCCACACTTATGCAGTAGCTACCTCACTGAGGCTCGATATGACGCACTCTATATCTAATTAGTACAGATGGACGCATTAGGAGCTCACATATATGATGCACTTTATGTCTATAGGTGACGAGTTGGATTGGGAGTCAGTATACCTCCCGTCACTCTGCATAAAGGGAGACCTTGCACGAAAGAAGGGAGAACCCAGGCGAAAAAGATATTACATGGAGATAGACATTAGGGAGTGTCTATATCAAATCACATGTGGACTTTGCTGAGCCGAGAGGGGGCATAGTAGAAGAACATGCCTACGTTGACGCGATAATGGTAAATGATGAATACTAATACACGTTTTATGAAGTTTCATGTTGCATCTATGATGCTAACATTACCTTTTCCCCTTGTACAGCTTAAGTAAAGTCTCGACCACTTCATCAACTTTGTTTTGACATAATAGAAGGGGGATCCTTCATCTTTTGTATTTATATTAACAGTTTTGTAGGTTATTGAGAAATTATATTAAATGTTAATTTCTTTAGACATTTGTTAATTTGTTTTCACATATTTGAAGTTGTAATATTGTATATGTATATGTTGCATGTGTAACAGGTGATAAGTGCTAAAAAAACCTTATTTCTAATAGTTATTTAATATAATTTTGTATGAATTTTATGTGAATTTATCAAGAAAAAGACACTTAAGTGCTTAATATTTGAATTTGGGATTTAAAGAGGACAATTAAAGGATTTAAAGAAGAGCAAAAATGAGGTGAAATTTGGCAAAATATTAAAAGGGGTGATTTCCATGTGTACACAACCTTCAGTATAGCCATGTAAACACCAGTGCTGGAGGGCAAAAAGCGATCAGAATACATCTTGAAAATATGCCTTGGTTGCTATACAAGTTGTGCAGAGAATAGTGTTGAAGTAGGAAATCTGATTAGAGAAGAGCCTTAAATGCTAGAAATTCACTTTATTCCAGAGTATCCGAGTCGACACATAGACGTGCAATAGGCCGTGCATGCTACCTCATTTCTTAGACTATAAATACTCGCTTTATTACGTAATTTAAGGGAATTTTGACTTTTTATCATTTGGAGTCACTTTAAAAATCCTAGGAGAGCAAAGTTACAAATTTGAAGAGAGAAATCATTAGAGCATCATCAAAGATCACAAAACATCTACAAAGGTTTGCTTGTTTCCATCATGATTACTTGTTATTCCTCTAGATTCTTCGTGTAAATTCCACGGAAGAGTAGATTGATATACCCTGCATCTTGTAAAACTCTAAACCATGTGATTAAATTGTTTATTGATTAATAAAAAGTTTATGCATTTATATCTATTCATGTATTTTGATTGTTTTGTAATTAATTTATGCATGCAAATTAATTGCATGTATGATTCTTGTTTAATAGAGAAATGTCTCATCTAATAGGATAGATCTTCAAAAATAGAAAGATTGCATGTTTTGTCTAGGGGTAAGAAAACTTAGATTTTCTACATAAAGATTAAATCTTTATTTGGGAATTATGAACTTTAATGAAATCTTATATGGTGATAATGAGAGAAAGGTCTCCACTATTCCATGTAGGTTAAGAATTAATTAACTCGAGGGTGTAATTAGTTTAATTGAAATTTTCTATAGTGTAGAGGATAAACAATTTATTAATTGATACCTCATTATAAGAAAGCTAGGGTTTAGAGTAAATCAAAATGAAATGTATGATTTTGTGATTAAATTCATTTAATAAAGAAATTATAGTTACTCTTAAGTTTGTTAAGTTAATTAATCAATAGCTTAATTTATTAATCTCGTATTAAGATTTAGACTAGATGGTAGAAAAATGGTAATAATAGTATTTGTTTTTAAGATCCTTGAGAACAATGCTCATTGTCATCTATACTACGTTACATAGATATACTTGCCTAGCTCAATCGTTAGATTTTTTTGGGTTTATAAAATTATAATTTAATACAATTGGAAGAGTTGCATCAATGAGCAAATCCTAACATTATCTTTAAGAAGAAATGCATAGAAATTCATTACAAAATGTTAAAATACATCAGGTAGATGGTTTAAATGGAGCATATACATATCAATGAATAACAAATTATCAGTTCCTATCCCATCCTATCTCTTTCCCTTAGTGAATTGTCTAGCTAGCCAAACAAAAGCGTTGGTTGGTTCCCAAGATGGCCTTAGACATGAAGCAAGAGGAGCTTCAAACTCCTATGTTAGATGTTGCTGGAGAGTATCATTGAACACTTGCCAAGGCACGAGACTCTACTTTATAGGCCGAGTTAATGATTCACCCTGGTACATAGGTTGTTTTCCAGAGCGTTACTTTTGTGGAGTTAGTTGTATTGAGATAAGATCGCTTACAGAATGCTAATGCGGTGTCTCGTATGTGCTGAAAATTGATCCCAAGCTATCGTACATCACATCAAAATCCATTTGGAAATGTTGGTCTTATATTGGATTCTATTGTGTCTCACCCCAATTTTGAGGTCATCGACATCCCACCATCCTTCATCGCGTAGGAATCAGTTGTGCCTCCACCTCCTGGGTATTCTGCTATAACGCCTACAAGTACAGTGTCAACCTCTTATGGCGATGCATGAAATGAAGATCCTGAGCAACTATTCTCATGGTCGTATCTAGATCCGACAATAAGTAGATTTGTCTTAACATTTCACCCCGTAAGTATGAATAAAATGTAAATTAAATAAAAAATGGTCATGCAATTATTCACTTAGAGAGTGTTGATGTAAATTGTACTTACTATAAATCTAAGAACAGTCCCCATGCGTCCAATATATCGCCAGTTGATCAATCCATACCACTACATGTAATCATCATGCACACCACTAGAGCCCTCTATGTGAACCACTTAATCGACCCACTGTTCTCACATGTGTATATACACTGCATGGTGGACCAGCCAATCAACATCAATCCTCTCTCGTAGGTCGATTTGATGGAGCTCCGACTATGTGTTCATTGGCTATGGAATATATCAAAACCTACCAAACTACTTAGCCATTCAATCAAGGAAATGCTACTTAGCAATGTGGAAACATATTAGTTGCACCCGAGCCATCTAAATGAGCATGCTGCCTTTGCAGAAATTAGGTAGGAGATTAATTACATTCTCATCGTACGACTCACATTCCTTTAGGTGGAATGGGAAATTATATTCAGTGGAAATGATTAATATGATGAATTGGAAGAAAAAAAATAGGTTACTGAAATACTTGTGCCATGTTCTACTTGTTGAACGTATCCTGATATGCGTCGACAATGTGGGTCAGGTAATACTGAGTGTTCCTCCTCGTGTTCCAACGTGCCGCCAATAGACTGCCAAAATATATATATAGTCCATGTCAGCTCATGGGTGCTATATAGGGAAATCTATCCCTATCTTGCACCTATAGAAGAATGGTAGCCCTTCTAATCTCATGTGCCAACGATAATGACATGACACAAATTTGGCAATATAACCAAGCTAGACATACAAACCACCAACTATATGTCCCAATAATGTTGAAATGCTCCGACAGAGATAACCACATCGTGTGGATGAGGGCACTGGATTTATCAACAAAGATAAATTCCCCTAACAGCTACATTATATGCATATATAAATGGATTTGCTTAGCATCGGCTTCAAGTGGCAACATCTATAACATATCACGAAGCCACGACATGCTAATGTGACCCCCTTACCTCTAGGCTCCAGCCTTGCCCCCAACAATTGTTCACATATTATACCACAATCCAAGCAATTATTTCTTGTAACTACCTGACCATCAATGAGGAGTCCTAATCGAATCTCCACATCCTATAAGGTGATAGTAAACTCCCATGTTGACATGTGAAATGTGTACGTCTCTAGCCTTCATCACTCCACTAATGCTGTAATCATGTACCAATCTAATGGAATGAATAGCAGGCGGCTCGCGTCTTCGAATCCTACCAAATATAGGTATGGCTCCATTCAAGGATTGAGGGGGATAATGCACTTGTCATAATAAAGTGATAACTTACAGTGTCGAACAATGAGGGTTGATTGATCCTATAATGATAACAAGTGAAACGTTATACTATTTCTAATGCAACATAAACTAATCAACAAGTGAAAGGTCATTTACCTCTCTGTCCTAGATGACTTGTGATTGATGTCTCTCCTATTACATCAAGACTAAAGGATCGAAAGGCCTAGGCTCCATCTATCATGCAAATATATACATATATATATATTAAAAAAATTAGTATATGTTACTATTAATATCAAAATATTAATTAACGACTTATTAGCAACCATTTACTATCTAGTTAACAATTAATTAACAGAAATGAAAGTTTACACCTACTTTTACAGTAACAGATAAAGATATTACATGTACAATCAATATCAATTTTTTTTTAGTAATTAATTTTATGACGATTAATTAATGACATATCAATGACTAATTACTAATAATTAACTATTAATTAACAACTTAATTTTACAACTATTTTCATAAAAAACACACAAACATAAACATGTTACATTTACTATTAACATAAAATTTCTCACTAATTGTTCTTAATGACATATCAATAACTAATTACTCTTAGTTAATGGTTAATTAACAACGACTTAATTTTACAACAACTTCTACAATAACAAACAAACATATTACATTTACAATCAATATAAAATTTTTCACTACTTAATTTTTTAACAATTAATTAATGACATATTAACAACGTAATTTTACAACTACTTGTACAAAAAATACGTAAACATATTGCATTTGCAATTAACCCAAAAATTTTTACTAATTAATTTTATAATAATTAATTAATAACATATTAACGATTAATCATCTTTAATTAATGATTCATTAACAACTACTTAATTTTATAACTAATTGTACAAAAACATATAAGTATTTTATATTTGCAATCAACACAAAAATTTTCACTAATTAATTTTTTAACAATTAATTACTTACATACGAACAACTAATTACTACTAATTAACAGTTAATTAACAACAACTTAATTTAACAACTACTTGTACAAAAATACATTATAATAACACACAAAGATAATCCATTATAATCAATATAAAGGTTTTTCCTAATTATTTTTCTAATGATTAAATAATGAATAATTAAGTACTAATTACTCATCATTAACAATTACTTTTATAATAATTTTTACAACTACAAATTAAGACATTTCATTTACAAAAAAAATACTAATTTTTTTTACTAATTCATTTACTAATGTTAATTAATGATATATTAACAACTAATTAATTACTAATTAATAATTAATTAACAACTACTTCTACTTTAATAAAAGTAGTGGAATACAAATAATTGTATTTATTTTGTATGCATTCATATAAAGTAATATAATAGCAAAAAAATAATAGTTTTTTCTCTAAAAAAACATATTGAAATCTTGTTTTGCCAAAAAAGTTAAAAAATATTTTCTAGATATTTCTACACACGTAGTTCAACAAGCTAAACCTATATCGAATAGAAATCAAGAAAACAAAGATTTTCAAACTATAAGAAAGAATGAAACTTGCAAAGGAAATTCGAAGATGTTAAAATGAACATATGAACTGAGAATTCATATTTATATTATAAACTGTCAGTGCAAAATTTTTTTTATGCATAGGAAATCACATGTTGTGATACTATATAAATTTACTGTATCACTTTATAATAATTTTTATAAGCTTGCAATATTACTTTGTAATAACTTTTTATAGGTTTGTAGGATTTCATCACTGTAAAAATATATATATATATATATTCCTCAGTGCAATTATACTGAAGGCACGAACTTCATTTGTACCTTCAGTACAAATTTTACTAAAGATGTAGACTGAGTTAGCACCTTCAGTTTTGGAAAATTTTTTTACACTAAAGTTGCAAACCGTATCCTCGCCTTCAAAACCTATTTTAAGAATAATTATTTCGGATATAATATTTGTGATTTTTTTTCAAAAATTGCAATATTTTAAAGTGTTGCCTTAAAAATTTCATCTATTTAAAGTGTTTCGATTAAACATTTAAACAAATGGAGCTGCTTTAAATTAAACGGACATTTATTGATTAAAAAATAAAGAAAAATGTTTTAAAGTAAAGATACTAAAATGTGTTATTTTATAAAATACAAGCTCTTAAATATACATTTGTAGATATAAGAGTCCAACTAGTATGATCACATGCATTCTACGATGTCTTACATTTTATATGGCCTTAGAAAATGTATGTGGAGATGACATACTAAGGAATGACTTAGAAAAATAATATAGAGGTAAAACAAGTAACCTTGAAGTTTTAAATGCACAGGTAATAGATAAAGGAATTAGAGGCGTTGAACTTCCATTTCATGAGTGATTAAAATCGTTTTTTTCCTATTGCTTGTAATCTTTAAAAGTAAATAGTTCATAGCCTAAAATTATATCCCCAATCTTGATCTCCAATAGCTTATAAAAAAGTTTCAAATGAAAACATATGGCAAGTTGTTTATAAATTCTTATGCTTGATGGAAATCTAATAAGTTTATTATGAGCCCAAGACCTATAGGCTTCCTTATTGAGTGCATAAGCCTACCAAGAGAACTTAAAGCATATAAATCGTTCCAATGGTTGCTATTTCTAACTTAACAAGCCAAATCATCCGAGTGTTTCCAAATATCAACCAAACCATGTCTCTTAACTTAAATTAATAATGAGCTCAACTTAGTATTGCAATATAGCTAATTTATGTCATCTACAACGTTAAAAAAAATACAAGTCTTCTAACATAAAGACCCTATAAATGCATGCACTTTTTTTATAAATTTTATTAATAGCATAACATGTCATATCATGGTATAACAGCAAGAAAGGGATGTACATTTTTTTTTAAGAGAAAAAAAATAAAAAACTACATCCTTAAACATTGCTCTAAGTCAAAGCATCTTATATTGCATATACTGTATAAACTCTAGCACTTATATTACATGTTTTTCATCTACTTTTTTCCATTTATATATGATAGCGTTTGATTCACAATTTCATAAGGTATTAAACAAATAAAAACTAATATGTTTGCTTTGCTAATTAAACTTGGTATTGAATAAAAATTTTCTTATAATACTTGATGAATTTCAAAAATCCTATACTATTCATTTGTCAATAAATAAAAAAAAAGATTGTACAAATAATATTTGTTAACTAAAATCCTAAACTAACACTCTTACTAAATCACCACCTTATTGCCATCACCACCACCACCACAACCATCAAGTTCACCATTGTCATCACTATTATTATCACTACTATCACTATCATTGCCATCATTGCCACTACCATTATCACCAATGTCACCACTACCACCACCATCAATACAAAGATAATATCAATCGCCATCGCCACATTATTATCACCATACCACCACCTATGCTCACACCACCACCATCATACATACCATATTCGCCATCATCATTACATCTAAAAAAACTCCATATACCACCATTACTATTACACTACATCACCATTATTACCACCACAACATCATCACCACCACCAATGCCACTAGTACTATGATGATGGTGGTGATGATGAATTGATGATAGTAGCAGCGACAATAGTGAGATGCTAATGGTATAAGAATATGTAATTAAATAAATACATGATAATATAAATAGTATACTTGTTAAAATTGTCATTCTAATGTGCTACATATACATAACAACAACATATAACACAAAAAGAAATTGTACTGTGTATAGGTCACCAAATTCAGTACAAAAAACTTATACTATATTGTTCTTATTATATTATGTCACACTTTTTTTTATCCTATATTTTATTGAAAGCAAAATACATTGAGATGTTGATTTATCCTTCCAAACCTTCTTTGAATAATGTATAATGGTAGTTGGCTTATTATGACTCAATAATGACTTGCCTATTATAAATAGAAAAAAAAACATTTGGGAAAATTCCAAATAACCTCTTAAACTTTGACTTTCAAATATAGCAAAAAAAAAAAAAAAAAACCCTTAAACATTGATAAATTAATAACATAAAGAATACTTATTTTTTTAATTCAAAAAAATTCATTAAGTTCAGAGTTTAAGAGGAGTTAAAGCACATCTTGATAAATTCAATAAAGCATTTCAACACCAAGATTAAAGTTTAGGGGGGTTAATTATAATTTTTTAAGGTTATTTACCAATTTATAAAAAATTAGGATGTTTATCTATAACATTTGAAAGTTTATGGGCTATATCCACACATAGTTCAAAGTTTAAAGGGGTTATTTGCATTTTCCTCCTTTTAGCTTAACAATTAGGGAAATTGTAAAATCAACCACACCAATCCCCCCTCCCCCCCAAAAAAAAACTTTTACCTAGATACAAATTTACCCCCTAAACTTTCACGTATACTTATTTTATTTTATCTTATGTTTGGATAAGAGGGGAAGAAAGTTAGTAACATATGCTTCTATTTTATTAGCATGATATGAAATTTTGTGTTTTTGTTTTAAGAGTTCCAAATTTGGAGAGAATTGTTTTTATGGTCTTAAAGAGAAATTTAATCCTCTAAATCTTTAGCTTCCTTTTGCAAGGGAAAAGCTAATTATTCTCTTCAAATTGTAGAATTCCTTTTTTTTTTTTAAATACTATTGCATAATACCTACTAATATCTAACTAATTAATACAAAAAAGTCTTGATCAACAACAATTCCGGTCATAATTCACACATTTATAAACAAAGTTTCAAAGCAATTAATTTTAAATAGTGTTATTATTATTTAGACTATTGATATATATCACAGATTTGGTTTGTATATACTGTAGAAAAGAATAGGAATGACAGTATACATCGCATATATTGATTTATATATAGCATAGGAAAAATAAAGACAAAAATTTACGTGTAATTTTTAGCACATATAAATAATTTATCTAAACTAATCGATATTTAACTAGCATATACTTTAACATTTGTTTGTACTGTACTATAGAATTATGTACAAACATTTAGAAACAAATAGAATTGACCATTAGTGGCAGTAAAATTTAAATACTCATATATTATAGATTTTTTTATCAACTCTATACTTCGTAATATATACGTGAGTTGAGGTTTACTGCATTGTGTTATGCCTGAAAAGCTTCTCTTTTATTAAGGGAAAAAAAAAAGTTTGGAAACTTAAATTTTGCAATTTACCAACATTTTCTTTCCTTTAATATATATATACTGAGTCATTTTATTCCAACATATTATCTGATTTGGAGATATTCTCATATAAGACTCATTCCACCAAGGACCAAGCATTTCGGGTTTTCAGATCAATGCGACTTGATCACTTTCGCACGTTGGTATTGCAGATGCATAGCGACAGACCAACTAGCTAGCTACCTCGTAATGTCATGCAACACGACCCAAAATAGCGCAGGTTGCTCTATCTGGACATCCCCATGTTTCTCATTCTTTCATGTTGCAGGGGACATTCGATCTTGTAGCAATTCATCTTAATATGATTTTCATGAATCACCAGTGTAAAATCTTTACGGGTATAGCCAGTAAGCTACATAGGGAGCCAAATTCGATAAAGATACACCGCTACATGGTCTATATAAGAAATTTTCCATTCGAATGTGACAATGCAAGAGTTCTAGCATTCTGAGGTATGCAAATTGCTCTCCAGTTTAATAAATCTCTCTGCTGGTTATCAATGCCCATTTAAAATGTAATTTACCTGTTACATGTAAAATCATTGCTCCTCAGGTCCTGAGAAGAATTTTTCCTGGTGATTACAGGATAGTACAGAGTAAGAGGATGACTCAATCTTGGTACAGTGGATATGTTTTCATCAGCATTTTCATCATAAGCACCATTGTAATTTCAGCAATTTTTGTTTCACACTACTCTAAAGAGATCCTTGCAATCACCCCGTCTTCGTCGCGCCCAGATGCCCAGACATTTTTTGATTCCTTGATGATGGTACTAAAAGTTTCCAAGGAAGAATGATTGTTTTTCTCTTTCTTAAGGTTGTGAACTTGACTAAGGATTTGATTTATTCCTATGATAGGACTATGCTCATGGACAAAGGCTACATAGAATTGCAGGAGGATTGAGCAGAGCAGCCCATACGAAAAAGCTACTAAGAATTGAAATTGGATTGAGTAGAGCAAGAGCTTTGATTAGGGAATCTCTTATTAACCCAAATCACACCACTAAACTTGAAGGTGGGCAGGACTATGTTCCTCAGGGAAACATATACCGCAATGCACACGCCTTTCACAGGTAATACAGTTATGTAACAGATGCGCAACACATTCACAAATGCCTGTTGAAATTCAGAGTTCCGATCGAGCTTGATCCCAACTGAGAATTCTAGGAATAGAACTGTTACTCCTTATTGGTATTATTGCGCATTGCAAATACACCCCAAAAACCGTTAATCAGAGATAGAACTGTCACTCCTTTTTTTTTTTATTCTAAAAAAATAAAACATGAATCCACCTCTATATAACTTCGAAAATTTGCACTCGCATCTCCATCCATTGCTAACCCCCTTCAACCATTGCTATTTACGGTTCTTGTAATGAAGATTTTGGAAACTCTTAGTGATGGTTGAGGAGTTAATTGCAAAGTTTTACGGGAGGTAAAATATGTTTGGGAGTTTAGAGAGTATCTTCTTACTTGATCAATAGTTCCAAGGCATTTGTAATTATTGCTTCTTCTTTTTCTCTCTGTAGATACTCCTAATTGATATTTAAGAATGCAAATTGCAAAATCATGGGACTAATTAATAAATCAAAGAAAAAAAAAATGTCTTTCAGCTGGCTTGGTAGTATTCCCTCTCTAGAATTATTCGTCATTAATCATGCTTAAACCACCCTAATCAATTGCAGGAGTTACTTGCTGATGGAAAATCTGTTCAAGATATATGTATACGAAGAAGGGGATCCCCCTATTTTCCACAATGGTCTTTGCAAAGACATATACTCCATGGAAGGATTTTTTTTGAACTTGATGGAGTTGGATACACAGTTCAGGACACATAATCCTGATGAAGCTCATGTCTTCTTCCTCCCCTTCAGTGTCGTGATGACTCTGCAGTACCTTTTTGATCCAGTTATTCGTGATAAAGCAGTCCTGCAGCGAGTCATTGTTGATTACATTTACACAATTTCTCGTAGATATCCATACTGGAATAGACTCCTTGGGACTGATCACTTCATGCTGTCTTGCCATGACTGGGTATTTACGCGCTCTCTTGCTGAAACTCTTAAGACAAATGATATCATGACCACTGCCTAAACTTTACGTGCTTTTTCCAATTTTATAATCAGTACTATTGTTGAGTTACATACTCGATTGATAACTTGAGATTATTTTCTTTTTCCTAGTTGGCATCTTGCCCGGGTGCCCACATGTCCTCTTTTATTTTACATTTCATGACATCGTTGGTGGAAATTTGCGTGTGGAATGACGAAAGTGAGGAAAGTTAATAAAGGTAGTAATGTTAAGAAGCAAAAGTTCTATTAGACATGATATTTAGTAAGATCAAAGCTCAACTGCAAAATTGAAAGCAATAATAATTGCGACATTATCCCAATTTAAAGCAAGAAAGTTTTATTTACTTCACAAAGAATGTAATCCAACGTATGCATTATGGTTGCAGGGTCCGAGGGCCACATGGTATGTTCCTCAACTTTACTTCAATTCGATCCGTGTATTGTGCAATGCAAATACATCTGAGCACTTCAATCCAAGGAAAGATGCATCCTTTCCCGAGATCAATCTAAAAACAGGGGAACTCAGGAATCTTACAGGTGGGCTGCCTCCAACAGAGCGCTCGATTTTAGCATTTTTTGCAGGTGGACAGCACGGAAAGATCAGGCCACCACTTTTCCAGCACTGGAAGGAAAAGGATAATGACATCCTAGTTTATGAGACCCTTCCTAAAGGACTTGCATATGATGACATGATGAAGAAAAGCAAATACTGCATTTGCCCCAGTGGCCATGAAGTTGCTAGCCCGAGAATCGTTGAGGCCATTTACGCAGAGTGTGTTCCAGTTCTAATATCGCAAAACTATGTTCTTCCCTTCAGCGATGTGCTGGATTGGAACTCGTTTTCAGTTCAGGTCTCGGTAAGCGACATACCGGATTTGAAGAGGATATTGTCGGGTATAAGCCATGAACAGTACCTGCAAATGCAAGAGAGTGTGAAGCAAGCGCAGAGGCATTTTGTGGTGAATGTACCTCCTAAAAGGTATGATGTGTTCAATATGATAATCCATTCAGTTTGGCTTCGAAGGTTGAATGTGCGCATTGAGAGCAGATGATTGGGGGGGGGGGGGGGGGGGGGGGGGGTTGGAAAGAGTAGGTTGGACAGGTTGTACATATTCGATTTATTTTTCGACATGTAGGAAAACATGATCCGTATGTATATTTTTTGTATATTTACAAACAAATGGAAGTAGTACCGATTTCTAGACACTACTCTATTGATTATTTAATTTACTGTTCTTGTTTCCTCGTATTTCAAAAAAATTAATGCCCTCAATAGTGTATGAAGATCATGAAGTAGAGCATTACAAGTGAAGAATTGGTGTGGTATAGATAGATTGTATTTTAATTGGCTTCTTTAGCCTATTTTTGTTGATATAGAATTCCGATTTACTAGTTGATTCATTGTATATAATTAATCACATGTAACAACTTGCTAATTCATTAGAATCACATATTTAAAAGCAATTACATCTTCTTTTCCTAGTATATTCACCATTCTTGCAGCATCAATGGAATGATTCGTGCATTAAAAATGAATAAAAAAAAGAAAAGAAAAAAGATAGGTTTTATTTGAAAATGGAGTCAAGAGTGGTTTTACATTTCGTATTCTCCAAAAATGACCCTCATTTCATTCATTATGTTGCAATCTATGAATAGTTAGTCCAGAGTCTCCTACTTGGGTGAAGCTATTAGTATATTAAATAGCTACTATTAGTAAAATTACTTGATATTTTTAATAAAAATGAAATTAAATGTGTTCATCGACTTTATTTAAGTTAGTTACCTCAAATAATTATATAATAAACTTTTTTTGAAGTTAAATATAAAGTATTTAAGGTTAGAATCAATTATTGGGTTACTAAGCTATTATGTTTTACTAAACTTATTCATACATTTAGCTTATTAAAAAAAATATTTTTTTAATGTAATTTTTATTATAAGTATTAAGTAAATTAAAGAAGATATTGAAAGCATATTTTTCAAATAGAAACTTGATAAATATGATATATTTTTATTTTTTTAATTGATAAACAAGTTCAATAAAAAAATACACACGTTTATTAAACTAGTTGTGTTATGAATTTAGGTCTTTATATATAAGCTGTTTAAACCAAAATACAAAATATGATCTATTAATATGAATTGTCAATCCTAACAAATGCATACCATTATATTTACTTCATATGCTATAAGCCTCTTTTAATTAAAGTTGAGAATTTAAGCTCTTAAATTGTCAAAAAGATTGCTTTTCTAGATTTATATAATTTGTGGATTTTAGATTTTTAAAAATTTTATTATTTTATTAAATTCCTCCCCTAATTTCAAAAAAAAAAAAATTGTAGCAGTTAAACTGAAAAAAATCATATCCTGTAGCCCGGCCCAGTAAAGAAGGCCCACACCCATCGGTTTAAAAGTTAACAGTAAATGAACCTGAAATTCAAATCCTCGTCTTTCCCCCCCCTCCTCTCTCTCTCTCTCTCTCGAACTGTGAAGCAATGGCGGACCAAACTCTGAAGCTCCACATGGAAAAGGGTCCACGAAAAGGAGAAGCCCTCGAATACAAACCCGGATCATCGGTGCGGATCGGCCGTGTCGTACGCGGCAACAATCTAGCCCTAAAAGACGTCGGAATCTCCTCAAAACACCTCACCATCCACTTCGACAATGCATCGAACAATTGGCTTATTACCGACCTTGATTCATCTAATGGAACGATCGTGATTCGAGGGGGTTCATCCAAACAGCTCCCTCCAAATGATCCCTTCGCTCTCTTCAACGGTGATTTTATCAAAATCGGTGAGTGCAGTTCAATTAGGGTTGAAATTGGTGTAATTGGTACTGTTGTTATTGATGAAGAGGAGAAGGTGGAATCGAGATTGCGTAGAAACCCTAGGAGAAGCGTTAATGGGAAGCAAAAAGTGGAGGATAGGAATGTGGAGTCTAGGGCACGTAAAAAACCTAGGAGTGATAATGTCGAAGTGGAGGATATAGGGAGTGATTTGATTGGACAGAGTAAAGAGACACGAGGGAGGAGAGGAAGGCCACGTCGGTTTGTGATGTTAGAAGTTGTAGAGGAAGAGGAGAGAGATTGTAATTCTAGTGGAGAAGTCTATAATGGTGTTGAGAAGAAACGGGAGATGGTGGAGGCACGGGTACCAAGTCCTAGGAAAACTAGAGCTAGGAAAAGAGAGGAGAATTTGCTTTTGAGTTTGAACAATGAGAGTAAAAGTAAGAGAATACAAAGGCGGTCGAAGAAGGTTGAGAATTTCAAGGAAGAGAAGAAAGAGGTATGCTTGAGTAGATTAGAAGAGGAGATGGATGATGATATTGTGGATAGTAAGGAGAATGTGAAGAAAATTGATTTTGTAGGAGATGCGAATGGAAGAGATTTAGTGGATGGGGTTGAAGTTAATCAAAATGTGAGAGGTTTGGGAAGAAGTGGAGATGTTGATATTGATACATGTGAAGCCTGGAATGAGTTGCAAAATGAAGGTGGTGCTGCTGGGGTTGATGAGATTGGACAAGGAAGTGGGGACAATCTGGACGTGAGGGAGGATGTGAGGAAGGTTGATTATTTGCCAGATTTAGCAAAGATGACTCTTAAGGACTGGTTTGACTTCATGGAGGTTTATTTGCCGAAGCAGATAATTGATGAAAGTGAGAAGTTGATTGCCGAGATGAGGAGCAAAGCTCAACGTGTTAGGTGTTATGTTGCAGAGCAGAAGGCATTTTGATAAAGAGCCCATTACATAGTTTATGTTCCGTGATTTATGATCGAGGAGGTGAATTGAATCTCCTTCTTTGTATGTTCTGTGTTTCTTACTTATGAATTCAAGTCTTTCATTTTTATTTTCTTATAGACAAAATTCACTGTTGTGCATTCAAAGATGGGACTAACTTTGATATGACACAAAATAAAATCAAAGAATTGGCTAACGATATGTATAACTAATGATTAAATCTTTCCATCTCCCTTTCAATTTCCCTTGTTATGCACATGCCTCTCATATGGTGCCATGTATCAGTAAAATGTTGAAAAAGGGGACCCACATTATCTAATCGATCATATTTTGTTGCATATGTTTAGCAATTAACATCAGACGGATCGGACAGAGAAACTTCTGGCAAAGACAAAGGCAGAACTCCATAATCCATCTTTTTTCAATATGTGGATTGTTTAAGTGAGAAGTTTATATTTCAGTGAAATACAATGTTATAATTTAGAAGATCCGATTGCACTTGTTGGATGATTTTCAGATTTTATAGACAGATTTTTCATCTATTTCAGAAGAAAACCCATAGTAGTTCTCTTCTGCTTGGTCTCAATCTGCAGTCTCATCCCTTTCATGCTCACATTTCATGGTGCTATTGCTCTTCTGATAGCAGTAATAGCTAAATGGTTGTCTTCCATCTCCGCAACTCTATTCTCTTCATTGATGCCACTCTATGTTATGAGGAAAGCCTTCTTCTTCTTCATTACTTTTACTTCCTCCCCCTTTAGGACAATTGTAGGTTGGAAGTAAAACCAGCCTTAGTTCCTCTGAAGAAGATAAAACAACAAAGTAAAAGTGGGTTCTATGTTTAAGAAAGTTTATAGAACAAAACTCTGGAAGGATCCAACAGTAAGTCTGAGCAGAATACTGAAAGGTTTCAACAACTGCTTCTGCTAGGGTCACAAGGCAGTGAAATAGAACATTTTCGTGTTTCTCTTGGGCTTGGAGATATGTTGCATGAGCCATATGATATCAGAGTTCTTTTTTTGTTCTGGCCTCCTCTTGCCATCAGAGAATGTTCTTTCTTGATTTTTTTTTCCATTAGTTCTTATTCATTTGAAATTATGATTAGGAAATGAAGTCGGACCCAAAAGTTGGAAACCTATTTCTAAGGGTACATCTAGGGAGCATGCTTTCTCAAGTTCTGATTTTGGTAATAGTCTGTGTATTTATTATTACTTTTTCTGGTTATTGCAGAAAGCATTTCTATACTAATAGAGTTTTTGCCAGTTGAAAGATACGAGAAAAAAGAAAAATGCAGCAAAAAAACTAGTAAAAATGATGCTCTTTTTTCCCCTTCCTTAAAGTTGTTAGATTCTAACATGGATTTAATATGGCAAGGGTTGATGTTTGGTGTTTCCTGTAGTATGTAGTATAAATTAAATTTTTTTAGATATTATAGCGATGCTCAACTGTGATAGTGTGGATACGTGGTGACTTGAAGCAGAAAACAGAAAGCAATACAAGCCAATGGTGGTGCTATGGTGTATGATGGTATTATACTCATAACTTCTTGTTTTGCATTTTATAAGGAAGAGCTGCTGGGATGTTATAGGAGATAGCCGATGTGACAAAACCAAGTTATTCCTTGTCCTTTTTCTATCAATGCTAAAATTGAGTCTGATTGCTATCTAACACAATGGTATTGGCTTAATCACTAATCATTAGGGTTGTAAATAAGTCGAGACACTATAATATTGAATTTGAGCTATACTTGAAATTTCAAAATTTGAAGTTCAACCTTTTGGGCTATACTGGAAACTTTAAAATTTGAACTCAATTTAAGGTCAAATTTCAAATTTTGAGCTCAAGCTTAACTCGAAGTGATATTTAATGAATTTGAGCTCAACTCGGTTATACTTGTTAAGCTCAATTTATCTAAAAAAAATATTTTTCTTCTATTTATAATAATATTAATTTTTAAACTTGATTCAAATTCAATTAATGTTTATACTCAATTTAAGATTAATTAGTCTTGGGAATTAGTTAAATTGAATACTATGAAGCTTAAGCTTAATTCAATTAACTATTTGAGTAGCTAAATTTGAGTCCAACTTGACTGTAATTTTTGTTATTATTGTTATTTTTATTTTATATTTTTTCACAACTCAAAATAACTGGTTTCGATAAATCCAACAGATTGACCTATCATGAGTTTATAAAATTAGTGATTTCTATGTGGATCAAAACCCATTACTCTAGGTCATTGGTCCAATTCGAAATGTAACAATGTCTACCGGTGTGGTTTATGTTGTAAGTACATTTCTTCCTAAATGAAGCTTTTAATTACTACAAAACGAAACTCTTGAATTAACATAATGAATCATTTGAAACGGTCTAGAATTGATAAGAACATTAGGATTGGAAAGTGAAGTCGGGAATCCAAACGTAAACATAAGAAGTTCAACAAATAAAAATAAGCATGATATGGAACAAAGTAAACCAACTCAACAAATGATAATTCCAGATTTTTTAAGGAAAAATAATACCGGGCCACACAAAACTAAAATATATATTAGTAAATATGCATGAAAAAGAAAAGAATTTTTATTTGCCTTACAAAACTCCAAATGAAATAGGATATGCTCAAAAACATACAAGAGAAAGAGAATATGCTTCGAAATATGATTTAACACCTTTATCCCAATTTTTTTATTTTTTTATTTTTTAGAACTGACACTGTTTGTTTTCTAGCATGATTATTTGTTTAGTAGCAATGCATAATTCCATAAGTCGACATTTAAACTTTCGGATTCGAACAATGAGTGGAACCCCACTTTTACTTTTTTTAAAAAAAAAATCTCAATTCCAATATAAATCAGGTGACTCGTGGCAATTTCTCGCCTAGTACCTACCCCATCACAGGCCTTTCATTAACGTGGTGAACAGTGTCCCATGTTAACTAAAGTCACACTCTTTATCTAACACCCAGTATAAAATCCTAAATTCTTTTCATATACGGTTTTTGATAATGAATGTCGGGAAACATTATAAGAATAAGGAAAGTTTAAATTCCCATTTATTGGGAAGCCAAGTTGAGAAAACAAATTATTTTAGAATGAAAAAAAACATTTTTAGTTTTTTTATTTAATATTAACTTTTTTAATTTAAATTTTAATATTTTTAAAATTTTATAAAAATAAAATTTCCGTTAAATATGTTAAACCTGTAATTAATCTTGAATATGGATTAACTTTAAATTAATCTTAGATTAGTTGACTAAAATGATAAAAGTGCACACAATTATGACCACTTTTTTGTCTGAGTTATTCCTCTCTTTTTTTTTAATTTGAGTCAATGTTTACCAAGCGTACCTTGAATTTTTTTCTAGTACCGTTAACCTTTTTGCTTGTATTTGTCATGTGATAACCTTTGATTTGTTCACGTAATTAATTTAATTAAATAATATGATTATATATATTAATTAATTAAAATTTAAAAAATTTAAAAAGGTCTAGAAAGTAAAAAAAAAAAATTATCATCAATCACCCAACTAGCGGTCCACATGATTGATGGCTGCTTTTTTTTTTTGAATTTCTTTATTTTTAATTTATTTATCTATATTTAATTTAGACTAATTATCTGGACCAATTTTAGGATAAAAAATTATGGCTTGTATTGTCTATTTCAATTCAAGGCCTTTAAAAAACCAAATTGGAAGATGTAATTGAACCGAACTTTACCCAACCTTAGTGGAAGGCAAACATTGCTACATACGGTGAGGATGGTGTGATTTAAAAGAAGAAAAAAAGAAAATGATAACATTTACCAAAGCAAAGAAAATTTATTGATTCACTAAAATTAACTACTTATGAGAAGTATTTTTAATTCAAAGGGCAATAGAAAAAATTTATCGATAAAATATTAACTTTTAAAAGATATAAAACCGATCACCTACATTTTAATATTTAAGATTATTCTATATCAACCTTTTATTGGATATATGGAATAAATTTAAAATATTTTAAAAATGAGACACATGATTAAACTTGGGAATGGACTAACCCAATGCCAACCTAGCTCGTGAACTAATGATTCACAAGTCGAAATTATGTGAACCAATGGTTTATGGGCCTCTTCTTTTTTTTTTTTTAAACAAGAGAGAAAATATAACATCATAATTCAATTATACATCATAGTTACATTATAGTTTTTTTACTTAAATTATTATGTCACCAATTTTTTTATCATTTTTAATTGTAAAAATATTAATGATACATTTTTTCCTATTTCACTGTATTGGAAAAAAAACATAGTTAGCTTTATTAGTCAGTGGCAAACCCAATACATAGGGAGTGACAACCCCAAATTTTAATAATTAATTAAACAAATTACAGAAAGAGAAGAAGATATTTGACCTTACCTCTTATACATAATACTTAGACCCTGCAAGTATATAACAAAAATAAATGACTATATACTGCTCCTCTTACAAATTATTTATAATCTACTGTAAAAAAAATAAATAAGATAGTATTATTACCTTTATAAATTAACTTTTCTTACACTAGAATAGCACAATAAAAATAAATATTATTCAATCAATTATGTTTTGTGTGAGATTTGGAGTTAAGTTAGCCAAACTTCCCCCTAATGGAATAAAGTCGCTAAATTATTCATCTTCTTCATTAGGCGTCTTATACGACTCTTGTCTTCTACTTCTTACTTCAGACTAATCCTCTATGCAAACTAGTGCTTCAACATTAATGAGCGTTAATCTTGATCGTTATTATTCTAGAATAAGGCCCCCAATGTTGAACTGTTGTTCAATAGCTATTGTTAATGCAAAAGCAATAAGAACTTAGCAAGCCATTTTGGAAAGAATTGAATAAGTTTTCTTATACTTTCTCCACCATTCCAAAATATTAAAATCCGTGATACTACTGTCACCACAATCAAAATTAGTATTCAAATGGTGGTCAAGTTCCATGTATTTAGTCCTACAAGCTCAACGCTATTTAACTTTTGTACCATCATTTATTATGTATGGAGGGTTTGGCCAAATGTGACACCATGTGAGGTGGGAGATGCTATGAGAGTAATCAAAACTTGACCACTATGTATAATAAAAAAAATGAAAAATAAGTCTTTTGTTACCTAAGTCATCTATCGTACTTCTTGTGCTATAGTAACGATATAAGTATCTTGTGTGTCAAAAAATATATTAACAATTTGGTAATATAGATTAAGATATTTGATAAGCATATTTTTTTTATAATGCAAATATAAAATAGAAGTAACAAAATAAATAGCAGGATTTTGTTTATAATATTACAACCATTTCATTAATAGCTACTTAAAGAAATGGGTTGTTCCAAGCATCAAGTAACACTGATATTATGTTTACAGCATTCATTAAGAAAAAGTGAATATTAGGCTATTACACTTAAGAAAATGTTAAAGTACACTCGTGGAAAACTTTAGGCACATTTAATAATTTGTTGCATACATCCCCGTTGTTGAGGTGTAATGGAACGTTTAAGACATCCATTATAACAAAAGAACATAGTACATCTTTATAAGAGATTTTACTTTGTAAAAGTCAATAAGTCGAATTTCACTTATACTTAATGTCTTTCCTTTTTTTTTTTTTGTTGCATTCCATTATTAATGCAAAATTTCGACTATACCTTACTTACAGATGTATGCTCAATTAAATGCATAATCACTTGTCTTATTAGGAACATATTAAAATCTAAACAATTGAGACCGTTTTTAACATAAAGATTTAAAATATAGCATGCGCATTATATATAAAAAAATGTTCCACCTAGTGTTGGTTGGTATAATGCCCAAAGTTCATTAATGGAAGCAGTGTTTGCAGTCACATTATCAAAACTAATTGAAAAAAAAAAATTATTAACGAATATTCACCTAAAATGATACTTATGATCTGAAAAATATTTTGTGTCGAATAGTGCTTATTAAATATCTTAAGAGCTATTAATTTTTTTGTAATTGTCATGTTTTATCTATCTAATGACATGTTATTCCTATATAAGTATCATCCTACTAAAGGCCAGTTCATATGTCTGCACATATATAAACTTGTGTATCGAGAGAATTAAATTTAGCTACTAATCCATACTTACTTTGTTTTTCAACTCAAACTTTTCTAAATTAGGATTAAGAAATTCCTATTTGTAATCAAAGTAGGGTACAAAAAATTCATGGTTTCATAATAAGTGACATTTTGCTAAATATTCTAATAGGACAAATTTCCGTCTCTTAACAGGATATTGAAATAAGGCTAATGACTGCGAATCACCAGGCTTCAATATTTGTTATTGTGACTTGTTTATACCAAACTTCATTGGATATTTCGATCACATGTACCTGTTTAACATCCAGTAATCATCACCCTTTTTTGGTGCATAACTTGATTGACGATAGTTGTAATATGCATAGATATTCCTATCTACACTTACAATTTTACAAAAATGTTTAGTCAAATTATCTTATTTAAGTAGCATGAGTGACTTACCGCTGGAGTTAGCTTTGTTACATATGTGGCCTAGTATTTCTTTCTTCGGCACTTCCTTGACTCCCTCTTCCTCCTCATCCTTGCTCCCCTCTTGCGGTTGCTTTTCGCTTTCACCACTAAGTCTCATGTGCTCAAATTTAGGGGGAGGCATCATTAAATCCTCCAAATGCTCAATAGTAAAATCATGAGGTTGTAATCTTTCACATCATAAAATTTCACTTACTCACATTGAACAGATTTTCTCTTATCACCTTTTATAGAACTTCCTTTCTTACTAGAAGATAAACAATGGAAAAAAACTATTCCTACTAGAAAAAATAATAATGATATTAGAAAAAATATAATTTGAAAATGTGGTTATAGAAAAAAAAAATACACTTAGGGAAAGACAATATTATGTACACCAAAAAAAAGAGATAACAAATCTAGATGTGAACTAAATAAAATGAAAATGTGAGAGACTAACATTGTATGCATTTTTATAAAATGAAAACTTAGGAAATTAAGTAGATGAGAGTATATAATGAAAATCAGCAAAGAAGAGTATAAGAGTTTTCTGTGACTTATCAAGAAGTGAATGCTTCAACCAAGCAACATGTCGAGCCTAATTTTGGATTTTTCCTTAATTAACCCATATTAAGTCAAACTCACTTAATAGAAATTACTCGACAGTAAAATTAAGGAAAATTTATATTTTTAATTATTTTAAGAATCTAGATCCATTAAGGAGTTATCCAACCAAAGGATCGAATGAGGAAAACGCTCTGCAAGCTAGCAATCCTATAATGCAAAAGAAGACAGTTGCTTTATGATGACTAATATTCCTTGGGGAGTAGTCTTAAACAAAAAGCATCTCATTAGACTAGCAGCCTTTAAAAAGAGATTATTTAGAAAAGTACTCTTATGAGTTGACTAATCGATAACACTTAAAAAACTAGCAACCTAAAAAATTATCTAGAAAAGTACTCTTATGAGTTGACTAATCGATGATAGAAAGTGTCTTACATATACTAGCAACCTTAAAAAGAGATTATATAAAAAAGTGCTCTTATAAGCTGATGAATCGATGATAAGAAGCATCTTACTAGACTAACAACCCTAAAACAGATATTATCTAAAAAAGTGCTCTTATGAGCTGACGAATCGATAATAGAAAGCGTCTTGCTAAACTAGCAACCCTAAAAAAAATTATCTAGAAAAGTGCTTTTATGAACTGAAAAATCAATTGTAAGAAGCATTTTACTAGACTAGCAACCTTATAAAAAAAAAAGATTATCTATAAAAGTGCTCTTATGATTTGACTAATCAATGCTAGGAAGCGTTTTTTTTTTTTTAACTTGCAACCTTGAAAGTTTAGGAAAGTGCACCATTATGGGCTAATTAACTGATATTGGGAAGCGTCTCTTTGGACTTGCAATCCTAAGAGAGGAATATCTAGGAAAGTACCTCATTGTAGGCTAACTAATCAATAGTGGGAATGAATTCATAAGTGAGAATCTTATTTTTTTCAATAACAATCAAGAGTTTCTAAATTTAGGATAACTTACGACTTTTGAACAAATGATAACTAAATTTTTTTAAAAAATTTTCAAGACAAATGCTCTTCAAAACTTAAGGATAAGGTAACATGGTATTAAAGTATTTTCTAGCAAACTTTGAAAATTTTCTCTTTCTTCTCAAAAAATCTATTATTATTATTATTATTATTATTATTATTATTATTATTATTATTATTATTATTATTATTATTATTATTATTATTATTATTTAAAACATTGCTAACAAGTAAAGAGTCTAACAAGGCTCCCAAAAAATATAAATAAAGGGTAGGCCTACCCTACTTACTCTTTTACCTCAATTTACTTGGAGGATTTGGTCTAATTTAGGAAAAAGTGGCATCTTAGCTTAGTCAATCATCTCTTGAGGAGTTCCTTGCAATTAAAACTTATATCTCCTTCTTAAGGGTATCAATATTTAAAATTTGGGTCAAACAACGCCAATGACTTTAAATTCCCTCATTCTATTTGGAAACAGATATCATATTCTCAATTGGTTTAATCTAAAAGGACTTCCTCACAATCTGTCGATTTAGATGTCACTCTTGACTTTTATTCCAAAAATTATGGTCTTTCTTATAAGTAATACACTTTGATCAATCTGTTAGGCCTTTTTGGGACTTATAATGCAATATAGGCTCTTGGTTATTAGTCTATTTTGAAAGAATCATTTTAATTTTTTTATTTTATTTTTATTTATTTATTATATTTATAAGTTAAGTATTACTAATTGTCGAGTCTAATTTTTGAATTCTCATTCCTAATTCGATCTAGACTAGACCTTATGCTCATCTAATGTAGATCCTCGACTTGAGTTAGGAATTTTGTTTGATTTTTGGAGTCGCCACCCAACTGTTGTTGGGAAAATTGAATTAAGAATAAAGGAGCGGATTAGTCTTAATTTGGACCACTAGTCGTCGTGATTTCCTCTTTTCGTTTTTGTGAAAAGAGGAAAAGGGAAAACCAGAGTTTCTAAGTCCGGAGGCTAACCTATTAAAACCTTTACGGTTACCACCTAATCTCTTGAAATTGTTTCTCTTTAGAAATGTGTTTCTATTTTGTTTATGTTACTTTTTATTATGTTTTTGAATTATTTCAAGAAAATGATTTTTCATTCATTTTATGGGTTGACCCGAATGGGTGCCTACGTACCTGCTACTCAGGATCAAACAAGCCGTAGTTCGCTTTTCTGAAAACTTTAAGTTTGTTTGTGAATTTTAATTTTGAAATCTCTTTTGCTTTATGCTCTTACCATTTTTGGGTTTTTTTTTTAAATTCTAAGCCTAAGCTTTAATTTGATTTTGAAAATGATTTTTAGGGAAAAACATCAGTTTTTGGATTTATTTGAAGAAAAGGATTTTTCTAAGTGCTAAAACTCATTTTTTTTATGATTCTTTTATAATGTTTGAATTTTTTATGATTTTTATGATTTTCTTGATTTTTTATGATTTTTATGATTTTATCTATCCTATTTTGAAACCTAAAATTTTATTATTATTTTCCTAGTATTTTTACTACTTTTCTACATTTTTTATTTTCTTTATTTTTATTTTTTTATATATTTTTTATTATTATTATTTTTTATTTTTTCCTTATTTATTATTTTTCTACATTATTAAATTCTAGGAAAATCTAATTTCTACATTTTCCTATTTATTGAAAAAAAAATAACTAAATAACAAATAATAAATAATAAAACAATTCGGAATAAATAAATAAACAAAATAAATTTAAAAAAAATCCGAAAAATCCGACTTACCTGGATCCGGGTCGGGTCGGTCGGGTCAGATCGGTCGGACACGGCGGCGGGGAAGGCTCGTTCACGGCGTTCCGGTGGCTTTTTGCAGCTGGTGAGGTGTCGAATCCTAGCTTCTCGAGGTTGCTGAATCCAATGGTGGTGGTGGTTTGCTCCCAGATCGCCTCCTGGTAGTGGTTCAACTCCGGCCAGTGCTTCGCGGTTTTGGGTCTCCTCTGATGCTCTCCGATTTGCACTCTTTCTTCACTTTCTCTTAATTCTGATTCGTGCCTTTGCTTCCTCCCCTCCTCCTCTATTTATAAGTACTTGAAACCGAGTTGGATAAGCTCGGATTTCCTTCGATTGAAGCTGATCGGATTTTCGGTTAGAAAAGCCAACTCCGATTTGTGTCAATCTCTCGATTTGTTGCGATTTGATTCCAATTAGATAATGTTTATCTTATTTCTATTGAAGATCTGTTGGATTTGTGCAAAAAATCGAATCGAAACGGCCGAATTACGAATTTTTCCTTCCGCCGGCGATCTCAGGCTCGAGGTAGGAGATGATCACGCACCCGGCGCGTGCGCTTCCTCCAGCCAATCAGATGCTGCCACGTGTCCTGGGTAAATGGGAAAAATCGCAAAACGCGGAAACTGCTTCCCCCGCGTTTCAAACCTGCAACCTCACACCCGCACCGCGCCTTAACCCATGGTCCGGACCAGTTGAGCTAGCCCACTTTCCTGATTTTTCTAATTTCGCAAATTGCATATATGCAATGCGATTTTTCTATTTTTTTGTATTTTTTTGAAAATTCCAAATTTTGTAAAAATTGTTTATTATTTATTATTGCCATTTCTGATATCATTTTTTCAAAATTGATGTGTTTTCCTATTTATTTTTATTTTTTGAATATTTTTATTATTTTTGGTAAATTAGAAAAATTGGAAAAAATTGGGAAAATTTGAAAATTGATTATTTTTTAGAATTATTGATTCCTAGGGAAAAAATGGGGTGTTTACAGCTGCCCCTCTTTGTGGTAAAGTTTGGAAAACTTAACTACAAAGATAAACAAAAGACACCATTTTTGGCCTCTTGAATGGATTTTTGGTAGGAAAATGCCCTAAGAGTTGATAATCCCATAATTGAAAATGGTCCTAACAATTTCGAGTAATGCTCCTCCCCCAAAAGTGCTTTATGGGCTGACTAATTGGCGACATGACACATCTCAAGCATTGTGTAGTGTCGAGTCTAATTTCTGAATTCCCATTCCTAATCCGATCTAGACTAGACCCTATGCTCATCTAATGTAGATCCTCGACTTGAATTAGGAATTTCGTTTGATTTTTGGAGTCGCCACCCAACTGTTGTTGGGAAAATTGAATTAAGACTAAAGGAGCGGATTAGTCTTAATTTGGACTATTAGTCGTCGTTATTTCCTCTTTTCATTTTTGTGAAAAGAGAAAAAGGGAAAACCAGAGTTTCTAAGTCCGGAGGCTAACCTATTAAAACCTTTACGGTTACCACCTAATCTCTTGAAATTGTTTCTCTTTAGAAATGTGTTTCTATTTTGTTTATGTTACTTTTTATTATGTTTTTGAATTATTTCAAGAAAATGATTTTTCATTCATTTTATGGGTTGACCCAAATGGGTGCCTACGTATCTGCTACTCAGGATCAAACAAGCCGTAGTTCGCTTTTCTGAAAACTTTAAGTTAGTTTGTGAATTTTAATTTATGAAACCTCTTTTAGTTTTATGTTTTTATCATTTTTGGGATTTTTTTCTAAAAAAAACTTCTAAGCCTAAGCTTTGATTTTATTTTGAAAATGATTTTAGGGAAAAACATCAATTTTCGATTTATTTGAAGAAAGGGATTTTTCTAAGTGCTAAAATTCATTTTTTATGATTCTTTTATAATTTTTAAATTTTTTTATGATTTTTTTGTTATTTTTGTGATTTCTGAGAATTTTTTGGATTTTTGTTGATTTTCGTGATTTTTGTTTATTATCTATCATATTTTGACATCTAAAATTTTATTATTATTTTCCTAATGTTTTTTATTATTTTTCTATATTTTATTATTTTTTATATTTTTTATTTATCTATTTATTATTTTATTATTATTATTTTTCTACATTATTAAATTCTAGAAAAATCTAATTTCTACATTTTCCTATTTATTAAAAATAAAACATAAATAAATAAATAAATAACTAAATAACAATTAATTAATTAATTAATTAATTCAGAATAAATAAATAAACAAAATTAATTAAATAAATAAAAAAATCGGAAAATCCGACTTACCTGGATCCGGGTCGGTGCGCGGGTCGGGTCGGGTCGATCGGACACGGCGGCGGGGAAGGCTCGTTCACGGCGTTCCGGTGGCCTTTTGCAGCGGGTGAGGTGTTGAATCCTAACTTCTCGAGGTTGCTGAATCCAATGGTGGTGGTGGTTTGCTCCCAGAACGTCTCCTTGCGGTGGCTCTAGCTCCGGTTGGTGGTTTCGGCTTCAAGCCTCTCCGACGTACTCCGATTCGCTCCTTTCTCTCTCTTTCTCTCACTTGTGATTCCTGTTTTGGCTTCCTCATGTCCTCCTCTATTTATAGGCGTCCGGAAACCCTTTTGGATAAGCTCGGATCGGCTGATTTGGATAAACCCATATTTTTCCATTTTTTAGATTTGATTCTATCCAACTTATTTGATGCCGATTTGTTGTAATCTTGTGATTTATCTGGATAATTCGGTTTTAGATTTATTGAAATCCAAAAAGATTCGAAGAAATCCAGCAATTTTAACCTTATCGGACTTCTGCCGGATTTTTTCTCCGGCTGGGCTCGGGGAAGAAGACGACCACGTGCGAGGCACATGTTTCCTCTCGGCCAATCACATGCTGCCACGTGGCAGCTCCAGGGAAAAGAAGGAAAAAATTTTGCCGAGCGCACGTGGGGGGGATTCGAACTCGCGACCTTCAGCCTTCACATGGTCCCAACATGCACGCACGAGCCAGCTGAGCTGGCCCATTTTCCCGATTTTCTTTGTATCGCAAATTGTATATATGCAATGCGATTTTTTTATTTTTTTGTATTTTTTGAAATTTCAAAAATTTGTAAAAATTGTTTATTATTTATTATTGTTATTTCTGAAATCATTTTTCAAAATTGATGTGTTTTCCTATTTATTTTTATTTTTTTGAATATTTTTACTATTTATGCTAAATTAGAGGAAAATTGGGAAAAATTAAAAATTGATTATTTTTGAGAATTATCGATTCCTAGGACAAAAATGGGGTGTTTACATGTAGGAATGTATGAGAAATGATGATAGGAAGCGTCTTATCAGACTTGCAACCTTGGAAAGAAGATTTACTTAGGAAGCGCCCTTATGAGTTGGCTACCTGTCAATAGAAGTGTCTTGTTAGACTAGCAACTGTTTGAGAGAATATTTCCTAAAAGTGCCCCGAGAGCAGACTAATCGGGAGAGTTTAGGAAAGTGCCCCTCATGGGCTAACTAACCTTTGAATTGAATGCCTCAAAAAGTGCCTCCTATGGGCTAACCTTGAGGTAGTTTTTTAGGAAAATGCCCCCTATGGGCTGACTATGAGAACAGATTTTTAGGAAAGTGCCCCATATGGGCTGACTAACCTTTGATGGGACTTGTCTCAAAAAGTGCCCCCTATGGGCTGACCATGAGAAAAAGGTTTTTTTTTTAGGAAAGTGCCCCCTATGGGCTGACTAACCTTTGATGGGACTTGTCTCAAAAACTGCCCCCTATGGGCTGACCATGAGAACAAGGTTTTTAGGAAAGTGCCCCCTATGGACTGACTAACCTGGATTGTACTTATCTTAAAAAGTGCCCCCTATGGGCTGACTCACCTAGATTTAAATTTTGCCTCAAAAAGTGCCCCCTATGGGCTGACCATGAGAACAGGGTTTTAAGAAAGTCCCCCCTATGGGCTGACTAACCTAGATTTGAATTTGCCTCAAAAAGTGCCCCCTATAGGCTGACCATGAGGACAAAGTTTTTAGGAAAGTGCCCCTTATGGGCTGACTAACCTGGATTGGACTTGTCTCAAAAAGTGCCCCCTATGGGCTAACCATGAGAACAAGGTTTTTAGGAAAGTGCCCCCTATGGGCTGACTATCCTGGAATTGAATTTGCCTCAAAAAGTGCCTCCTATGGGCTGACTAACCTAATATAAAAATGATATCTAGGAAGGCGTCTTTATAGACCGACGTTGGAAGAGATCTAGGGAAGTGCCCCTTTTTGGGCTGACTACCCTATGATGAAAATGATGGCTCAAAAGGTGCCCCATGTGGGCTAACCTTGAGAGATCTAAGGAAGTGCCCCTTTTTGGGCTGACCACCCTATTAAAGGGCATGTTCAGACAAGTGCCCTACTATAGGCTGACTCATCTTGTACTTTTGAATATGCTTTCTACGGCCCGACCTAAATGATGTGATGCCTTTCATGACAGTTATTATTATTATTATTATTATTATTATTATTATTATTATTTAATGTGCTTGCCAGTTTTATCGTGGATAGCAACCAAACAACCGAACCTTCGGGCTGGTTTGCTTCTGCTTCATTTCTTCTTATCTTGACATAGGGTCGACAATTTTGATGTGCTCCCTTTCTTTATACACAGCGCTCTTTTGACGGTAATGTTATCCTAATAACGCGCTCATTTTTAATGCTAAAAAATAGATAGGATTATATCACAAACCATATTAAGATTCATTATCATTTTAGTGTTTATCTTTCATTGGTGAAATGGTGGGTAATGTGTTTAAGAATATTTGTTATGGTGCGAATTGATTTGGATTATTGACTATTCAGGGATATTAACTTTGCTTGTAAAAAAATAAAAACTCGACTCAACGAAATTTGTATCGAACATTGGCTTTCATAAACATTGGCAAAATTTCAATTCCCTTGCCTAAGGATAGTACATCTTTACAGCATCTGTGTTAATGGGGTCTCTCAATTCTGGACCATCCATCTGAGTTAATATCAAAGCACCTCCTGACAGAACCTTTTTCACCACATAGGGGCCCTCATAGTTTGGGGTGAATTTTCCTCTGGAGTCTTGGGCATTCGGGAGAACCTTCTTTAGTACCAGATCCCCCTCTTTAAAGTACCGAGGTCTCATCTTCTTGTTAAATGCTCGGGCCATTCTTTGTTGATAACACTGACCATGACATAATGCGGTAAGTCTTCTTTCATCAATCAGATTCAGCTGATCAAGCCTCTTCTTTACCCAGTCTGATTCGGTTAACTGACTTTCCGACAAGATTCTGAATGATGGTATCTCAACTTCAACTGGTAGCACTGCTTCTGTACCATATACCAATGAGTAAGGGCTGGCTCCTGTGGATATTCTTATTGAAGTCCTATAAGCCATGAGAGCAAACGGTAACATTTCATGCCAATCTTTGTAAGTTGTTGTCATTTTCTCGATGATCTTTTTGATATTTTTGTTAGCTGCTTCTACTGCCCCGTTCATTTGAGGTCGGTAGGGAGTTGAATTTCGATGGTTTATGTGGAATTGTTGACATAAACCAGTCATCGATTTGTTGTTGAGATTGGTACCGTTGTCGGTGATGATGGACTCAGGAACTCCGTATCGGGCTATTATGTCCCTTTTTAAGAAGCGGACTATTACCCCTTTTGTGACATTGGCGTATGATGAAGCTTCTACCCACTTGGTGAAGTAATCAATCGCTACCAGTATAAATCTATGGCCGTTGGATGCTGTTGGAGTGATAGGGCCTATTATGTCGATTCCCCACATGGAGAATGGCCATGGTGTCGATAACAAATGTAGCTCGTTGGGCGGAGCATTTATCCGGTTTGCGTAGACTTGACACAGATGACAGTGCTTGACATATTTTATGCAATCTAATTCCATGGTTAACCAATAATATCCCAACCTCATGATTTTTCGGGCCAACATGTAGCCATTCATATGAGGTCCACATACTCCTTCATGTACTTCCTTCATCAGTTCGCGTGCTTCATCTTTGTCCACACATCTTAACAAGGTGGTATCAGCTGATCTTTTGTAGAGAATAGACCCACTTAATAGGAAATGGCTTGCTAACCTTCTGAGTGTTCTTTGGTCATTCTTGCTAGCCATTTCGGGGTATTTACCTTCTTGGAGAAAGGTCTTGATATCGTGATACCAGGGTTTGTTATCTTGTATCTTTTCAATTGTTAAACAGTAGGCGGGCCGACTTTTAATGTCTATTTTCATCGGTTGAACTTCGGCTCCTCCTGTTATCTGGATTATAGATGCTAGTGTGGCTAATGCATCTGCGAACTGATTCTGAGTTCTCGGGATGTATGTGAAAGTGATTGCCTTAAATTCCTCAATTAACTCTGTCAAGTGTTGATGATACGGTACCAGTTTGGGGTCTTTAGTCTTATATTCCCCTCTTGTTTGTAGTATAATAAGCGACGAATCCCCATATACTTCTAATTCGCGGATTCCCATTTGGCAGGTCATTTTGAGGCCAAGTATACATGCTTCATATTCTGCGATATTATTGGTATAGGGAAATGTAAGTCTCGTCGCTGCAGGGAATTGCGTGCCGTCCGGGTATATCGATACCGCCCCAACCCCATAACCAAATACATTAGCGGCTCCATCGAAAAACAATTTCCATGTAGCATTCTACTCTACCCCAAAGTCTTCTTCCGGCATATCCTCCATTGTCAATATATTCTCGTCTGGAAACTGGGCCTGTAGTTCTTGGGAATCTATTTCAACAGGGTGTTCCGCCAATTGGTCGGCTAAGGCTTGCCCTTTCATTGAGTTCTGATTCATGTATGTGATGTCGAACTCAGATAGGAGCATTTGCCACTTAGAGATTCTCCCTATCAAAGCTGGTTTCTCTGCCAAGTATTTCAGGGGATCATGTCTTGTCAGTAGCTCAATATGGTAATAAAGGGTATACTTCCTTAGCCGGTGCATAACCCAAATTAACGCACAACACATCTTCTCCACCTCCGAGTACCTCTATTCCCCATCTGTGAACTTCTTGCTCAGATAATATATGGAACGCTATCTTCCCTCTTCATCTTTCCGCCCCAGCACACATCCCATGGATTCAGGGAGTATAGTGAAGTATAGGAATAAGGGTTTTCCTTGTTTCGGGACTATCAAGACTCGAGGTTTTATAAGGTAGTCTTTGATTGCCCTGAATGCTTCTTCACATTCATCGTCCCATTTTATTGTGGCGTTCTTCTTCAACAGACGGAATAGTGGCCGGCATTTATCGGTGAGCTGTGAGATAAATCGAGCTATGTAATTTAATCTTCCCAATAAGCTTCTTACTTCTTTAACAGATCGTGGGGAAGGTAATTCTAATATGGACTTTGCCTTGTCAGGGTCGATTTTAATGCCTTCTTGACTTATGACAAACCCTAGCAATTTCCCCGTTATGACCTCAAAAGTACATTTTTCTGGGTTTAACTTGAGCTGAAATTTTCTCAGTCGTTTAAACAATTTTCTCAGGATATCTATATGGCTTTCTCCTTCTTTGGATTTAGCTATCATGTCGTCGACATATACTTCAACCTCTCGATGCATCATATCGTGAAGTATAGCGATCATGGCTCTCTGATACGTTGCCCCGGCATTTTTCAAACCGAAGGGCATGACTTTGTAACAGAAAGTTCCCCATGTTGTGATGAAAGTTGTTTTGGTTTTATCTTCCTCAGCCATTTTTATTTGATTATATCCTGAGAAACCATCCATGAATGAGAAGAGATGGTTTCCCGCAGTGTTGTCTACTAAAACATCAATATGAGGTAGGGGGAAGTTATCCTTTGGCGTGGCTTGGTTTAAGTCCCAAAAGTCTACGCATACACGTACTTTTCCGTTCTTTTTCATGATGGGGACTATATTTGCTACCCACTCTGGGTAGTCGGATACTTCAATGAACCCTACTTCTAGCAGTTTCTTAACTTCTTCTTTGATTTTCAATAAGATGTCAGGCCTAAATCTTCTCAGTTTTTGTTTTTTAAGTTTAACATCTTCCCTTATGGGAAGCCTGTGAACTACTATTGACTGGTCTAGCCCTGGCATGTCACCATATGACCAGGCAAACACATCTGTATATTCCATTAATAGCTCGGTTATCTCACGTTTTTGCTCGGCACTCAAACTGGTCCCGATTTTGAGGTTCTTAGGGTTTTCCATGCTTCCTAGATTTACTGTCTCTACAGGCTCGCCGATCGAGATTCCGCTTTGTTCATGTTTTAGCCAATTTTCTTGTATTATTTCGTGGTCTAAGATATCGCCTTCAACAACTGACCCAGCAGCGTTGGAAACGATATCAGCGTTTTTACTTTCTACCTGCGCGAAATATCCCTGATGTTCGATGGTAGGAGATCTGAGTAAAAAACGAAATCATATATATGTAAGAAGAAAAAAAACAAACTGCAATGGAATTCGATAAATAGTCTCAATAAAATTTGTTTAATAATCTTTCTCTACTCTTGAGCTAACCTAGCGCTACTAATAGGATAACAAAACCAATTGTTAAGAGTCGGATGCTAGTTAGACGTGTGGGGAGTTGATTTCCCCTTGCTGTCGTCCTCCTCATTTATCCAGAGCTCTTGACTGACGTTTGCCTTTCGAAAAGATTGTTGGAGAGGTGGGATGCACATCTGGGTGTCGATCAGATTCCCCTTCATTTTTCCTCTGACACCTTTTGCTAGTGCTTCTTCCACGGCCGTAGGAATGTACCCCAGTCCAAACGTCCCGTGCCGCCCCTCTTTAAACTGATGGCCCTCCTTGCTGGTCACCATGTTTACTTCATTGAAAATCTGCAACCCCAGGTCTTCTGAACCTTCTTCCCCAATATAAGGTATGGCAGTCTCTTTGTATATGGCGTAATCCTGCTCGCCCAGTACGGTGACTATCTGCCCGTTTGCGATGAATTTGACCCTTTTGTGGAGACTAGAGGGGATGGCTCCAGCAGCATGTATCCAAGGTCGTCCCAAGAGCAAATTAAAAGATCTTGGGATATCGAGGACCTGGAAGGAGATGTGGAATATTTGTGGACCGATTTCCACCGGTAGGCTCACCTCCCCTACTATGTCTCTTTTGGACTCGTCAAAAGCTCTGACTTCTGTGGAGCTGGGTTTTATATTACTTGGATCGACCCCCAATAAGTCGAGCGTTGCCAATAGGCAAACGTTGAGAGATGATCTGTTATCGATAAGTACCCGGGAGACAATGGTGTCATTGCACCTGACCACTACGAACAGTGGTTTGGTATGTTGGTCTCCCTCTTCCCCTAGCTCTTCCGACGAGAAGGATATTTGGTCCATTACGAAGATGGAGTCCGCCACGTGACCCAATTTGTCTGTAACGATACCTTCCGGGACCTGAATCTTTTTTAGCACTTTAAAGAGTGCTTCCCTGTGAGGTTCGGATGTTGTGAGAAGTCCCATGAGCGATATCTGCGCTGGAACTTTATTTAATTGTTCCATGATCTTGTATTCACTGGCCTTAACCATCTTCGTGAATGCAGCAAGTCCTTCTTCCTCTTTTTCCCCTTTTTCCACGGTGGGCTCTTCAATCGGGCCTTTATACTTTGGATCGTATAATCTCCCGGAGCGCGTGATGCCTCCCACTATAGGAGGTCGCTCTTGTTCGAGGGCCCGATAGTCGAACGGTGCAGCCTTGTAATTCTCTGCAGGTATCGGGACATTGAATACATATCTTTTTCTTGGGATTTGTACCACAGCTGATTGTCCCTTATAGCATTGTATAACCCTGGGCTTCTGATGAGAGTTGATCGTGTTGACAGTCTTCCCCTCTTCCTTTGCCGGGTTGTCTTCTTTCTCAAATTCTGGTCCCCATCCGCTAGGTGGCTCTTGTTCAGTTGGGGTATAAGAATAGTTCACTAAATACTGAAATCTCCCGTGTGATTCCCCCAAAGTGCCGATCGTTGGGTCTCCAGCTAACCACCTTCTTTTAATGTGCGCTTTTGGTGTTTCCTTTGGAGCTTGGTGGGATTGTTTCTTCTATTGCTCTGTCATATTCTGCCTTGGGGCTTCTTTGGGAGCTGACTCCTCTGACATGATCATGTTGATGGCAGGCTTGTGATTGGGCAGTGGGTTGGTGTTGACATTGGGTGCTGGGGCATTCACGAAATCCAATTGTATGATTCTTGCATCAACTAAGTCTTGGATTGTGTGCCGGAGCCTCCAGCACCTATCTGTGGAATGCCCCTCCTGACCCATGTGGTAGTCACACTTGAGGCTTGAGTCGAAATTCTTGGGCTTGTATCAGTCGTTGGGGATCTCGAAGCTAATTAAGTTGTCTGCCTTCAACCGAGCGAAGACTTGACTGAGTGGGATGGGGATTGGAGTGAACTGCCTTGGGACCCTGACAGCCTGAGTTTGACCCGTCGTGGTTTGCTGGACTGGGGTACTCGTAGTCTGAAATGTAACACGAGTCCCGGCTTTTTCTGCTTTGCCGGAGTGGACCGTGCTGACAGTGGACTCTTTAGCTCTGTTTCCTCCCACGGGCCTTTGTGTCGGTGTGATCCTAGGAGGCTCCATTGTTTGGAGTCTACCGGTGGTGATGGCATTCTCAATCCTACAGCCCGCGGCCACTACCTCTGCAAAACTAGAGGAGGTCTGGCCTACTAGATGTGAAAAGTAGGTCTTGTCCAGGGTATTGACAAATATGGATGTCAATTCTTTTTCAGATATAGGGGTTGCTACCCTGGCGACCTAGGCTCTCCAGCGTTGAGCATACTCCTTGAACGGCTCAGCATGTCTTTTCCGGAGACTCCCCAAGTCGATTATAGAGGGGGCGACTTCCATATTGAACTTATATTGATCATAAAACGCCTGGGCTAGCTTCTCCTAGGTATTGACGATGTTGAAATCCAGGTGGGCATACCAAACCAATGCAAGGCCTGTGAGGCTGTCCTGGAATGTTTGGAGCATAAGCTGGTTGTATTGAGCATACTTGCTCATTTTCCGGGCATATAGCCTGGTATGCATTTTGGGGCAGCTGGTCCCATCATACTTTTCGAAATCTGAGGTCTTGAACTTCTCAGGGTATGCCTCTTCTCTGTATGCTGGCAGGTTGGTGATTCCGGCCTGTTCAAAACCGTCAGGGCCCTCAATGGTTCTCATCTTGTCATGGAGCTGCTGGAAGAGTCGTTTCTCCATCTCTTTTTGCCTCTCTTCCATTTCCCTCTTTAGGTCGTCAGAGGTCGGCCCCTGGTTGATTTTTGGCTCATATTCAAAAGCCGGGTTAAGGTGGGAATTGATCTCCTCATATTCCGGAGGCTGTCCCTCCACTGCTTTTCCCTTTCTGGCCCCTGAATACTCTTCCTGGGTTGGCTGAGTGTTGCGCAGGAGGCCGATGCTTTCAGTTAAGAGGTGAACCTGGGCAGCCAGTTGTTGGACTGTTTGTTCTAGGGACATGATCCTAGAGTCCGAGGCAGCTTCAGCATTGGTTTTGTTGCGGTTGTCACTACCGTTGGCCATTTTTGTTCTTAAGCGCATGAGAACTGGGCTTCTAGGAGGGTTCGATTGTTTGGAAGCTATTTTGATACCTGGATTCGCATTTTGTTTTGCTTTTAGTGTAATGAATGCACGAATGATATGCATGTGTCACGCGGATGCTAAAAGTAAAAAGGGTTGACAACTGATTGACAATGTAATATTGAAACTTTACTTTTATTAATATTGAGAATTCTGGAGTTCCAAAACGAAATATTACAAATAAAGATCTTCCTAGTTCTTTTAGTCTTCTGTTGTGGAGGCTTAGACTTCCCACTGATGACAACTTCCAATTCCTTGACTTTGGCTTGGCATTTCTCCAATTGTGCTTCTAAGGCCTTGTTCCTTTGGTTGGATTCTTTGAAACGTCCCTTCCAGATGTCTTTCTTATGATCCGTAGCTTCAAAGTATACCTCCATTCGGGCCCTGACCTGCTCCAGGTATACTTCTGTCTCTGGATTGATCTTGTCTGGTCTCGGTTGGGTGACGTCTGGAACCCGATATGCTCTTTCCCCCGTCTGGTATAGCTGGTGGATTACAAACTCTCTGGTGGCTCGGTGCTTTCCCACTTCACCATCTAATTCCCCGAGGTCCACATTCGAGCTTTCAATTCTGGCTTCCCAAAGTGCTTTGACCTCTGCCAGCTTCACAAACTTCTCAGCTACTAATAGGTTCGGATCTTGATACTCAAAGGTAACTGCTTATACCGAGGGCCGATAAACTATGTCTTGGATAGTGCCGAACTGGCGGACCACTGATTTTGGGTGATATCCGATACATCCACTGATTCCGATTAAAGGCACTGCTTGGAAGTTTCTGCAGGTCAAGATGATTTTGTTACAGCAATTCCACCTAGCTGTCCATAGAATATCTTTGGCACTGAAGCTCCTAAGCAGCTCTACCCAACTGTGGCTGGTATGGTCGTTGAGTAGCTTTACCTTTTCTATACATGAATCCACCAGATCCACCTGTTGGGCTAGGGTTTTCCTAACCATGTTCAGCCCTAAGCATTTAGGGTGGCTTACAAACCATATTAGCAGAAGGTTGAGGCTGGAGCGAAGGATCCCATAGCCTTTTTTCTTGAGGAAGTTTAAATTCCGGATCTGTTCAGCCAGTAGAGCCGGGATGTAGGATCTTCCCTCCAGGAATTGGGTCACCAGCTCTGCAACCTTGTAGTGAATATAGAAGGTCCTGATGGGGAACAGTATGGTGGCGAAGGCTGTCAAGATGAAAGCATTCACCCTTCTCTGTCTGTAAGTCTTGGGGTCCCCACACAGGATGTCTTTTCTATCCCCATTGTCCTCTCGGGCGATAAACCAGGCTTCTAAATCATCCATTCGTATGCAATATCCATTACAGTCTGCTAGGGCTTTGCTGACTGCTGTCTTCCGGATGCCTAGTAATCTGCTGAAAGTACCGGCTGGCCCGGCCTCTAGGTCTGGAATGTAGATCTGATCGGTTAGTGCTGGAGCCTGTAGCAACTGAGTGTATTCCTCTAGGGTAGGGGTGATCTCATGCGGCCCAATAAAGAAGGCGGCGGGCTCAATTTCCCATAATCGAAGCATGGCCCGAATTAGAGGCAGATTCACCTCTATCTTCGTCAGTGAGAGGATGGGGCCGATCTTTTGCTGGATGAAGGCCTGCTACTCTGGGTTGTACAAAGTAAACCAATGGTCCAGTACCAATTTTGGGTCCAGAGGTTTGTACACCCGAATCTCTTTGCGGAGGAGGTGGTCGACTGCACTGCTAGCCATCTATTACAATAAAAGGTAGTCTAGTTACAAACAGAACTACGAAAACATTACAGGGAAATGGTTCTGAACTTCAAGGACAAAATAACAAACCATTACATTATCATCCAATTGTCAACCCCTTATGATGTTATGTATGCAAGTAGGTTGGTTCTAACTGGTTCCCGAGCTCTATGGCCTCCCGCACTCTCGGAGAAATGGATCTCAGGCCATATCGAAGCATAGGGTGGGGTAGCCTAATCGGTCCTGAACGGTGAATCAACTCACTTCGCCTGAAACCTACACAATGGCTCCCCATCTCAGGTTTCTAGGATGGCCCGGGTTCGACCGCATCTACTCACACACACATATGCATGCAAACCCCCACAGTAAAGAAAAACTGAAAATCTAACTAGTCCCTGAAAGGTTAGCAACAGAGTAAAAAGAATGAAACACATTTCTTAAAGATAACAAATTGAAGAGATTCAGGTGGCTAGCCTACTGGCATGGGTCCCCAGTGGAGTCGCCATCCTGTCGAGTCTAATTTTTGAATTCCCATTCCTAATCCGATCTAGACTAGACCCTATGCTCATCTAATGTAGATCCTCGACTTGAGTTAGGAATTTCGTTTGATTTTTGGAGTCGCCACCCAACTGTTGTTGGGAAAATTGAATTAAGACTAAAGGAGCGGATTAGTCTTAATTTGGACCACTAGTCGTCGTGATTTCCTCTTCTCGTTTTTGTGAAAAGAGGAAAAGGGAAAACCAGAGTTTCTAAGTTCGGAGGCTAACCTATTAAAACCTTTACGGTTACCACCTAATCTCTTGAAATTGTTTCTCTTTAGAAATGTGTTTCTATTTTGTTTCTGTTACTTTTTATTATGTTTTTGAATTATTTCAAGAAAATGATTTTTCATTCATTTTATGGGTTGACCCGAATGGGTGCCTACGTACCTGCTACTTAGGATCAAACAAGCCGTAGTTCGCTTTTCTAAAAACTTTAAGTTTGTTTGTGAATTTTAATTTTGAAATCTCTTTTGCTTTATGTTCTTACCATTTTTGGGATTTTTTTAAAAAATTCTAAGCCTAAGCTTTAATTTGATTTTGAAAATGATTTTTAAGGAAAAACATCAATTTTTGGATTTATTTGAAGAAAAGGATTTTTCTAAGTGCTAAAACTCATTTTTTTATGATTCTTTTATAATGTTTGAATTTTTTATGATTTTTATGATTTTTATGATTTTCTTGATTTTTTATGATTTTTATGATTTTATCTATCGTATTTTGAAACCTAAAATTTTATTATTATTTTCCTAGTATTTTTACTAGTTTTCTACATTTTTTATTTTCTTTATTTTTATTTTTTATATATTTTTTTTATATTTTTTTATTTTTTCCTTGTTTATTATTTTTCTACATTATTAAATTCTAGAAAAATCTAATTTCTACATTTTCCTATTTATTGAAAAATAAAAAAATAACTAAATAACTAAATAACAAATAATAAATAATAAAACAATTCGGAATAAATAAATAAACAAAATAAATTTAAAAAATCCGGAAAATCCGACTTACCTGGATCTGGGTCGGTGCGTGGGTCAGGTCGGATCGGTCGGACACGGCGGCAGGGAAGGCTCGTTCACGGCGTTCCGGTGGCCTTTTGCAGCGGGTGAGGTGTCGAATCCTAGCTTCTCGAGGTTGCTGAATCCAATGGTGGTGGTGGTTTGCTCCCAGATCGCCTCCTGGTGGTGGTTCAACTCTGGCCGGTGCTTCGCAGTTTTGGGTCTCCTCCGATGCTCTCCGATTTGCACTCTTTCCTCACTTTCTCTCAATTCTGATTCGTGCCTTTGCTTCCTCCCCTCCTCCTCTATTTATAGGCACTTGAAACCGAGTTGGATAAGCTCGAATTTCTCCGATTGAAGCTGATCGGATTTTCGGTTAGAAAAACCAACTCCGATTTGTGTCAATCCCTCGATTTGATTCCAATTAGATAATGTTTATCTTATTTCTATTGAAGATCTGTTGGATTTGTGCAAAAAATCGAATCGAAACGGCCGAAATACGAATTTTTCCTTCCGTCGGCGATCTCGGGCTCGAGGTAGGAGACGATCACGCACCTAGCGCGTGCGCTTCCTCCAGCCAATCAGATGCTGCCACGTGTCCTGGGTAAATGGAAAAAATCACAAAACGCGGAAACTGCTTCCCCCGCGTTTCGAACCTGCGACCTCGCACCCGCACCGCGCCTTAGCCCATGGTCCGGACCAGCTGAGCTAGCCCACTTTCCTGATTTTTCTAATTTCGCAAATTGCGTATATGCAATGCGATTTTTCTATTTTTTTGTATTTTTTTTAAATTCCAAATTTTGTAAAAATTGTTTATTATTTATTATTGCATTTCCGATATCATTTTTTTAAAATTGATGTGTTTTCCTATTTATTTTTATTTTTTGAATATTTTTATTATTTTTGGTAAATTAGAAAAATTGGAAAAAATTGAAAAAAATTGGGAAATTTTGAAAATTGATTATTTTTTAGAATTATTGATTCCTAGGCCAAAAATGGGGTGTTTACACTAATTATAAAAAAAAAAAAACTAATTTGGAAACCTAATCGTCCTTAGACAACGGTTAAACTGCAATACCTAAAGCCTACGTAATGGTTCCTCCTAATTATTTGATTTATTAAATTTTTCTAAATTAAATTAATTATGATAAAGTTACTAACCTAATTACATTCATACTATCATTATTATGTATTAATTTAGACTTATTTTGATTTTTTTTTCAATTAAATGTCAACAAAAATAAATAAACTAATTTGTCTAAATTAATAATAATAAGAATAATAATACTTACCTAGATACGGGTCGATTCGAGTTTAGTGCGCTAGTCAAACTCGAGTCGAGTTGGGCACGCATGTGACAACTGGAGGGTCTTCGTTGGCGGCGCTCTGACGAAGATCTAAGGTGGCTAAGAGGTGGTTCCTTAAGTTTTCAAGGGTGTAGAAGACAAATCTGAAGTCATTTTCACCTAAAAACTAGCTTAGGTGGTAGGTTGGAGGCGGATGATGATGGCGGAATTTGCGTTTTTCGATTCGCACAACGAGGAAATGATTGAAGCAAAAGATTATCTCTTTCTAAAACTAGAAATCACTAGGAATCTATTGACACTAGTTTCGTGTTTCAGTTTCCAGTGTAGAGCTAGTAATATTAAAGAGAAGTTTCGACATGGGTTTAAGGTTTCTAGAGAGAGAAAGTTCACCAGCTGAAGCTTATGAGTGTTTATTTTTTATGATTCCCTCCCCCCCCCCCAATTTCCAAGCATCTCCATGCATTTATAGGCGCCTCCATTATTTCTGATAAGGCCAAAATAGGCACAAATCAGATTTGTGATATCCCACTGAAAATCTAAGCTTATCTCTTGATTTAATCCGTTTTTTGCTAAAGATTGATATGAATCTTTGTTTTTAGTTGGAATTAGAGTAGATTATGTTGAAAAATGAGTTCATTTCGCATGGATTTGTTCAAATCTACCTTTGATTCCACCCCCCACCTCCTCCCACGAGCTCCGATGTCTGTCTAAGGAAGAAGACAATAGCATGCTACCATGTGGTGGCTAGACAGAATAAAAAGAAAACAACATAAAGTGCCTCTTGTAAGGATCAAACCAATGACCAACATTCTCTTCGCAAGCACCCAGGCTCACACACAGACCAGCTAAGCTAACCCATTTCTCAATCTATTATTGCAATCAATTTGTATTTAAGCTATCGGTTCTAATTAGTTTTTATTGACTTGAAATTCCCGAATTTAATTTAAAGACCCATATTTTCTTAATTTTATTTAAAATTTTATTGTTATTATTTTTTGTCACTTGTTATTATTATTTATTTATTTAATTTTTACTATTTCACAAACTAGGCCCTTTTATTATTATTATTTTTGTCATATTTATTTATTTATTTTAAAATATATATATATGGGGGGCAAAAATGAGATGTCTACACAACATATAGACATCCTCCTTGCAAACGTTCAAATATTTCTAAATGTTCAAATATTCAATTTTCTTTTTCATTGCTTCTAAATGTTAGAAGCATCAAAACATTCAAATTCAAAATTTTTGTGCTATCAAATTAAGGTTTCTAAAAGGCCGAAAGCCTACCCTTGATAAATTTCTCAATTGCGTTATGAAGACTTCTAAATTTCACTTCAAAAATTTTCCACACATCTTTACTTCAATGAAATCTTCTTGTCCTTTTCTTTTCATCTATTGATGGTGTTATTTGTTCTTCAAAAGACTTGTGTGTATTAATTGCTTCTCTCAAAAGCACATCTATTAATTGTGTTGTTTTATAATTTGTGGACTTTGCTCCTCTCATTACTATTTTCTTCAATCACTTCTCTTAACCCCAATTAATCTCCCATTATCACATATAACAATGCAATCACCATAAATCTAGCAATAGTAATCTAGGCAACAAAATACCAAAAAATTACCTTTCGCCAGTGGTAGCGTCCTTACAGTTCAATGACCGTCTATCACAACTTGTAGCTTTGATACCAAAATAATGATGTGCCCTGAATCATAAGATTGAATTCGGGCACTATCAAACCAAAAATTGATATCTCTTTATGTTTATATATATATATAAATAGTAGAAACTAAAATGAATATGAAAAATTATCAATAGATAATTGAACTAAAATATTGAATCATGCTTCGATATTCTCATGATAACATAAATTAATAAACAAGTATAATTAAAAAATTGATGAACTCACGAATCAATCTAAGTATATTAAAGAAACTCACTTGACTGGAGTTCATGAAAGGCCTTTCAAGGAAAGAAAAGGTTTTACAACTCTATGAATGTAATGAATATCAAAGTGTCTCTTCTCATTAATAGAGAAATAAAATAAACCTTAAATATTAACCCTAATAACATAGTAATATTGTAATTAATGAGAATCTTAAAAAAAATATCAAAATAAAACATAAAATAAGTATCTTGGCGTGTTCATGGTCAAGTGGATGTTCACGGTCAGGTTCATGGTCGTGTTCATGGCCATGATTCTCTCTAGTCTTCGCATTTGTCATTTATTTTAGCCATGTACATAATCTTCAACATGCCTAAGTTCACAAGTGTAAACCTTAGCTGTGTACCTCTCAAATCTCCATTTCTTACAATTCCATGCATCTAAACGACGATCTCCATTAATATATCAATCATAATTTTTAAGATTTGAAGAATGAGTGGCAACTTAAATCACATCATGTAAAGTTAGAGTTGAACAGGTTTGACGTTGAAATTGTGAAAATAAGCCTTTACATGTCACTAAATAGTAATAACACGTTGAGGGTTATAACATTTTAGGTTTTGGGACATTGCAAATATAGATAATCAATTAAGATAGAAACAAAAGTAAAGGAATTACAAAAATAATAATAATCGAAAATGAGGATTGAATCTATAGTCCATTTGTCCACACTCAGAATGGTTGATGGAATTTTAAATTAAGTGTGCAAGTGAATCAAACTAGTTGTGAACTATTTGAGTTTAGTTCGATATTTACTTGAGTTTGACTTGTAAATATTCGAGTCAAGCTCGATCTTTATAATGTTTGACTTTAATAAGCTTACAAGTGTAATCCATCTCAAGTTAAGGGTAAATAGTAGTCTCGAGTTGATTTCAAATATTAATATTTATATAGTTAGAATAAAAATATCTTTTAAATAAATTAAACTTAAACGATTTTAATCGAATCAAACTCAAATTTATTAAGTTTTACTTGAAATCGAGCTAAAATTCAAGCCATTCTGGAAAGAATCGAATAAGTTTTCTTATACTTTCTCCACCACTCCAAAATATTAAAATCAGTGATACTACTGTCACCACAATCAAAATTAGATTCAAATGGTGGTCAAGTTCCATGTATTTAGTCCTACAAGCTCAACACTATTTAACTTTTGTACCATCATTTATTATGTATGGAGGGTTTGGCCAAACATGACACCATGTGAGGTGGGAGATGCTACGAGAGTAATCAAAACTTGACCACTATGTATAATAAAAAAAATGAAAAATAAGTCTTTTGTTACCTAAGTCATCTATCGTACTTCTTGTGCTGTAGTAACGATATAAGTATCTTGTGTGTCAAAAAATATATTAACAATTTGGTAATATAGATTAAGATATTTGATAAGCATATTTTTTTTATAATGCAGATATAAAATAGAAGTAACAAAATAAATAGCAGGATTTTGTTTATAATATTGCAACCATTTTACAACCATTTCATTAATAGCTACTTAAAGAAATGGGTTGTTCTAAGCATCAAGTAACACTGATATTATGTTTACAGCATTCATTAAGAAAAAGTGAATATTAGGCTATTACACTTAAGAAAATATTAAAGTACACTCGTGGAAAACTTTAGGCACATTTAGTAATTTGTTGCATACATCCCCATTGTTGAGGTGTAATGGAACGTTTAAGACATCCATTATAACAAAAGAACATGGTACATCTTTATAAGAGATTTTACTTTGTAAAAGTCAATAAGTTGAATTTCACTTATACTTAATGTCTTTCCTTTTTTTTTTTTTGTTGCATTCCATTATTAATGCAAAATTTCCACTATACCTTACTTACAGATGTATGCTCAATTAAATGCATAATCACTTGTCTTATTAGGAACATCTTAAAATCTAAACAATTGAGACTGTTTTTAACATAAAGATTTAAAATATGGCATGCGCATTATATATGAAAAAATGTTCTACCTAGTGTTGGTTGGTATAATGCCCAAAGTTCATTAATGAAAGCAGTGTTTGCAGTCACATTATCAAAACTAATTGAAAAAAAATATTTTTTATTAACGAATATTCACCTAAAATGATACTTATGATATGGAAAATATTTTGTGTCGAATAGTGCTTATTAAATATCTTAAAAGCTATTAATCTTTTTTGTAATTGTCATGTTTTATCTATCTAATGACATGTTATTCCTATATAAGCATCATCTTGCTAAAGGCCAGTTCATATGTCTGCACATATACAAACTTGTGTATCAAGAGAATTAAATTTAGCTACTAATCCATACTTACTTTGTTTTTCAACTCAAACTTTTCTAAATTAGGATTAAGAAATTCCTATTCGTAATCCAAGTAGGGTAAAAAAAATTCATGGTTTCATAATAAGTGACATTTTGCTAAATATTCCAATAGGACAAATTTTCGTCTCTTAACAGGATATTGAAATAAGGCTAATGACTGCGAATCACCTGGCTTCAATATTTGTTATTGTGACTTGTTTATACCAAACTTCATTGGATATTTCGATCACATGTACCTGTTTAACATCTAGTAATCATCACCCTTTTTTGGTGCATAACTTGATTGACGATAATTGTAATATGCATAGATATTCCTATCTACACTTACAATTTTACAAAAATGTTTAGTCAAATTATCTTATTTAAGTAGCATGAGTGACTTACCGCTGGAGTTAGCTTTGTTACATATGTGGCCTAGTATTTCTTTCTTCGGCACTTCCTTGACTCCCTCTTCCTCCTCATCCTTGCTGCCCTCTTGCGGTTGCTTTTCGCTTTCACCACTAAGTCTCATGTGCTCAAATCTAGGGGGAGGCATCATTAAATCCTCCAAATGCTCAATGGTAAAGTCATGAGGTTGTAATCTTTCACATCATAAAATTTCACTTGCTCACATTGAACAGATTTTCTCTTATCACCTTTTATAGAACTTCCTTTCTTACTAGAAGATAAACAATGGAAAAAACTATTCCTACTAGAAAAAATAATAATGATATTAGAAAAAATATAATTTGAAAATGTGGTTATAGAAAAAAAAATACACTTAAGGAAAGACAATATTATGTACACACAAAAAAAAAAGATAACAAATCTAGATGTGAACTAAATAAAATGAAAATGTGAGAGACTAACATTGTATGCATTTTTATAAAATGAAAACTTAGGAAATTAAGTAGATGAGAGTATATAATGAAAATCAGCAAAGAAGAGTATGAGAGTTTTCTGTGACTTATCAAGAAGTGAATGCTTCAACCAAGCAACATGTCGAGCCTAATTTTGGATTTTTCCTTAATTAACCCATATTAAGTCAAACTCACTTAATAGATGTTACTCGACAGTAAAATTAAGGAAAAACCATATTTTTAATTATTTTAAGAAAATTGGAGTCGCCACCAACCTAAATTGGAAAATAAGATAAGTTAACCTAATTAACCTTAACTAGCAACTGGTCTATGAATTTTTCTAAAAAAAAAAAAGCAATTTTGGAAAATTATTAACCAAAGAATTTGGACTCAGGGTTATCCTATTAAAACTTAAAAGGTTACCACTTGTTATCTTCTTCAAGAAAATGAATTAAAAGCTTCTTATCAATTCATTTCGCTATCACATGTGCAAAACATAAAAAAAAAAAAAAAAAATCAAAACAGCATGGAAAGTTTTTAATTATTTTTTATTACAAATGGATTTTCTATTCTTACAAATAAAAGATAATAAAGCTTTTTCATTTTTATTTTAATTAAAATTGAACTAAAAATAGAATAAAATATTTTTATGTTTTTATATTATGAATAGAAATTTTAAAAGGATAAAATATTTTTATATTTTTTTTATATGGTAAATTGAAATCGAAAAAGAATAAAAAAAATTATTATTTTATATGTAGTTGCCCAGTAGGTGTCTACGTATCCACTAATTAGGATCAAATCGACGTATTTCTATTTTTATAAAACTTTAGTGGATTAATTAATTTTAATTATAAAAACAAGTTGGATTTACATTTATTATCATTTTAATTTTTTAAGGGAAAAATTTCTAAACCTAAACTTTTATTTCCCAATTTTGAAAGACTAAAAACCTAACTTTTGAAAATACCAATTAAAATTTTATTTCATGAAAATCATTTTTCTAAGTGAGAAAAAAAAAATATATATATATTATAGAATAAAACTATATCTTAGATAATAAATCATTTTAATTTTTTATTATTTTTGCTTTTATTTTTTTTTATATTTATAAGCTAAGTATTAATAATTATATATAAAATAATAATAATTTGGGAACCTAATCGTCCATAGGCGACAGTTACACTGCAACACCCAAAGCCTACACAATGGTTCCTCCTAATTATTTGATTTATTAATTTTCCTAAATTAAATTAATTAGGATAAAGTTACTAACCTAATTATATTCATACTATCATTATTATTTATTTATTGGGACTTATTTTCATTTTTTTTTTCAATTAGATGTCAACAAAAATGAATAAACTAATTTGTCTAAATTAATAATAATAAGAATAATAATACTTACCTAGATACGGGTCAGTTCAGGTTTAGTGCGTGGGTTAAACTCAAGTTGAGTCGAGCTGGAATTCGAGTTGAACTCGAGTCGAGTTGGGCATGCATGCGGCAGCTGGAGGGTCCTTGTCGGCGGTGCTCCAGTGAAGATCTGAGGTGGTTGAGAGGTGGTTCCTTAGGTTTTTGAGGGTGTAGAAGACAAATATGAGATTGTTTTCACCTAAAAACTAGCCTAGGTGATAGGTTGGAGGCAGCCGACAGTGGCCGAATTTGCGTTTTCCGATTCGCACAACAAGGAAACAATTGAAGCAAAAGATTATCTCTTTCTAAAACTAGAAATCACTAGAAATCTATTGATACTAGTTCCGCGTTTCGGTTTCCTATGTAGAGCTAGTAATCTTAGAGAGAAGTTTCGATGCGGGTTTAAGGTTCCTAGAGAGAGAAAGTTTATCGGCCGGAGCTTATGAATGTTTATTTTTGATGATTTTTGCCCCTAACCTCCATTGTTTCAAATAAGGCTAAAATAGGCGTGAATCAGGTTTGTGATATATTATCGAAAACCTAAGCTTATCTCTTGATTTAATCCGTTTTTTTGCTAAATATTGATATGAATCTTTGTTTTTAGTTGGAATTAGATTAGATAATGTTGAAAAATGAGTTCATTTTGCATGGATTTGTTCAAATCTACCTCTAATTTCCCCCCTCCGCAAGCTCCGACGTTTGTTTAAGGAAGAAGATCACATGCTCCACGCATGTCTCCTTCGGCCAATAGTGTGCTACCACATGGTAGCTCGAAAGAAAAAAAAAAAAGAAAACGGCACAAAGTGCCTCTCGTAAGGATCAAACCCATGACCAACATTCTCCTCGCATGCACCTAAGCGCACATCCGGACCAGCTGAGCCAACCCATTTCTCAGTTTATTATTTTAATCAATTTGTATTTAAGCCATTGATCCTAATTAATTTTTATTGACTTGAAATTCTCGAGTTTAATTTAAAGACCCATATTTTCTTAATTCTGTTGAAAAAAAATTTTTATTATTTTTTGTCACTTGTTATTATTATTTTTTATTTAATTTTTACTATTTCACAAACCAAACCCTTTTTTATTATTTTTTATCATTTTTATTTATTTATTTTAAAAAATCTATATGGGGGGCAAAAATGAGGTTTCTACAACTGCCTCTCTTTGTAGTAAAGTTTGGAAAAACTTAGCTACAAAGACAAAAAAGACACCATTTTTCCTAGAAGAAAGTACAGATAACGCTATATTCAGCTGACTATCAGAATCTGGATCCATTAAGGAATTATCCAACCAAAGGATCTAATGAGGAAAAAACTCTACAAGCTAGCAATCCTATATTGCAAAAGAAGACAGTTGCTTTATGATGACTAATATTCCTTGGGGAGTAGTCTTAAACAAAAAGCATCTCATTAGACTAGTAGCCTTTAAAAAGAGATTATTTAGAAAAGTACTCTTATGAGCTGACTAATCGATAACAAGAAGAGTCTTAAAAGATTAGCAACCTAAAAAAAATTATTTAGAAAAGTACTCTTATGAGTTAACTAATCGATGATAGGAAGTGTCTTACATATACTAGCAACCTTAAAAAGAGATTATCTAGAAAAGTGCTCTTATGAGCTGATGAATCGATGATAAGAAGCGTCTTACTAGACTAACAACCTTAAAAAAGAGATTATCTAAAAAAGTGCTCTTATGAGCTGACGAATAGATAATAGAAAGCGTCTTGCTAAACTAACAACCCTAAAAAAAATTATCTAGAAAAGTGCTTTTATGAACTAACAAATCAATGATAAGAAGCATTTTACTAGACTAGCAACCTTATAAAAAAAAAAAAAAGATTATCTAGAAAAGTGCTCTTATGATCTGACTAATCAATGCTAGGAAGTGTTTTTTTTTTTTTAACTTGCAACCTTGAAAGTTTAGGAAAGTGCACCATTATGGGCTAATTAACTGATATTGGGAAGCGTCTCTTTGGACTTGTAACCCTAAGAGAGGGATATCTAGGAAAGTAGCTCATTGTAGGCTAACTAATCAATAGTGGGAATGAATTCATAAGCGAGAATCTTATTTTTTTCAATAACGATCAAGAGTTTCTAAATTTAGGATAACTTACGACTTTTGAACAAATGATAACTAAAATTTAAAAAAAAAAAATCAAGACAAATGCTCTTCTAAACTTAAGGATAAGGTAACATGGTATTAAAGTATTTTCTAGCAAACTTTGAAAATTTTCTCTTTCTTCTCAAAAAATCTATTATTATTATTATTATTATTATTATTATTATTATTATTATTATTATTATTATTATTATTTAAAACATTGCTAACAAGTAAAAAGTCTGACAAGGCTCCCAAAAAAATACAAATAAAGGGTAGGCCTACCTTACTTACTCTTTCACCTCAATTTACTTAGAGGATTTGGTCTAATTTTGGAAAAAGTGGCATCTTGGCTTAGTCAATTATCTCTTGAGGAGTTTGTTGCAATTAAAACTTATATCTCCTTTTTAAGGGTATCAATATTTAAAATTTGGGTCAAACAACGCCAATGACTTTAAATTCCCTCATTCTATTTGGAAACAGATATCCTATTCTCAATTGGTTTAATCTAAAAAGACTTCCTCACAATCTATCGGTTTAGATGTCACTCTTAACTTTTATTCCAAAAATTATGGTCTTTCTTATAAGTAATACACTTTGATCAATCTGTTAGGCCTTTTTAGGACTTGTAATGCAGTATAGGCTCTTGGTTATTGGTCTATTTTGAAACAATCGTTTTAATTTTTTATTTTATTTTTATTTATTTATTTATATTTATAAGTTAAGTATTACTAATTATAAAAAAAAAAAAACTAATTTGGAAACCTAATCATCCTTAGACAACGGTTACACTGCAATACCTAAAGCCTACATAATGGTTCCTCCTAATTATTTGATTTATTAATTTTTCTAAATTAAATTAATTATGATAAAGTTACTAACCTAATTATATTCATACTATCATTATTATTTATTTATTTAGACGTATTTTGATTTTTTTTCAATTAAATGTCAACAAAAATAAATAAACTAATTTGTCTAAATTAATAATAATAAGAATAATAATACTTACCTAGATATGGGTCGATTCGAGTTTAGTGTGCGAGTTAAACTCGAGTCGAGTTGGGCACGCATGCGACAACTGGAGGGTCTTCGTTAGCGGCACTCCGATGAAGATCTAAGGTGGCTAAGAGGTAGTTCCTTAAGTTTTCAAGGGTGTAGAAGACAAATCTGAAGTCATTTTCACCTAAAAACTAGCTTAGGTGGTAGGTTGGAGGCGGATGACGATGGCGGAATTTGCGTTTTTCGATTCGCACAATGAGGAAACGATTGAAGCAAAAGATTATCTCTTTCTAAAACTAGAAATCACTATGAATCTATTAATACTAGTTTCGTGTTTCAGTTTCCAGTGTAGAGCTAGTAATATTAAAGAGAAGTTTCGACATGGGTTTAAGGTTTCTAGAGAGAGAAAGTTCACCAGCCGAAGCTTATGAGTGTTTATTTATTTTTTATAAATAAATCAGATTTGTGATATCCCACTGAAAATCTAAGCTTATCTCTTGATTTAATCCGTTTTTTGCTAAAGATTGATATGAATCTTTGTTTTTAGTTGGAATTAGAGTAGATTATGTTGAAAAATGAGTTCATTTCGCATGGATTTGTTCAAATCTACCTTTGATTCCACCCCCCACCTCCTCCTGCGAGCTCTGATGTCTGTCTGAGGAAGAAGATCACGTGCTCTACACGTTTCTCCTTTAGCCAATAGCATGCTACCATGTGGTGGCTAGAAAGAATAAAAAGAAAACAGCATAAAGTGCCTCTTGTAAGGATCAAACCAATGACCAACATTCTCTTCGCAAGCACCCAGGCTCACACACAGACTAGCTAAGCTAACCCATTTCTCAATCTATTATTGTAATCAATTTGTATTTAAGCTATCGGTTCTAATTAATTTTTATTAACTTGAAATTCCGGAATTTAATTTAAAGACCCATATTTTCTTAATTTTATTGAAAATTTTATTGTTATTATTTTTTGTCACTTGTTATTATTATTTTTTATTTAATTTTTACTATTTCACAAACTAGGCCCTTTTATTATTATTATTTTTGTCATATTTATTTATTTATTTTAAAAAAACTATATGGGGGGCAAAAATGAAGTGTCTACACAACATATAGACATCCTCCTCGCAAACATTCAAATATTTCTAATTGTTCAAATATTCAATTTTCTTTTTCATTGCTTCTAAATGTTAGAAGCATCAAAACGTTCAAATTCAAAATTTTTGTGCTGTCAAATTAAGGTTTCTAAAAGGCCGAAAGCCTACCCTTGATAAATTTCTCAATTGCGTTATGAAGACTTCTAAATTTCACTTCAAAAATTTTCCACACATCTTTACTTCAATGAAATCTTCTTGTCCTTTTCTTTTCATCTGTTGATGGTGTTATTTGTTCTTCAAAAGACTTGTGTGTATTAATTGCTTCTCTCAAAAGCACATCTATTAATTGTGTTGTTTTATAATTTGTGGACTTTGCTCCTCTCATTACTATTTTCTTCAATCACTTCTCTTAACCCCAATTAATCTCCCATTATCACATATAACAATGCAATCACCACAAATCTAGCAATAGTAATCTAGTCAACAAAATACCAAAAAATTACCTTTCGCCAATGGTAGCGTCCTTATAGTTCAATGACGGTCTATCACAACTTGTAGCTTTGATACCAAAATAATGATGTGCCCTGAATCATAAGATTGAATTCGGGCACTATCAAACCAAAAATTGATATCTCTTTATATATATATATATATATATATATATATATATATATATATATATAGTAGAAACTAAAATGAATATGAAAAATTATCAATAGATAATTGAACTAAAATATTGAATCATGCTTCGATATTCTCATGATAACATAAATTAATAAACAAGTATAATTAAAAAATTGATTAACTCACGAATCAATCTAAGTATATTAAAGAAACTCACTTGACTGGAGTTCATGAAAGGCCTTTCAAGGAAAGAAAAGGTTTTACAACTCTATGAATGTAATGAATATCAAAGTGTCTCTTCTCATTACTAGAGAAATAAAATAAACCTTAAATATTAACCCTAATAACATAGTAATATTGTAACTAATGAGAATCTTAAGAAAATAACAAAATAAAACATAAAATAAGTATCTTGGCATGTTCATGGTCATGTGGATGTTCACGGTTAGGTTCATGGTCGTGTTCATGGCCATGATTCTCTCTAGTCTTCGCATTTGTCATTTATTTTAGCCATGTACATAATCTTCAACATGCCTAAGTTCACAAGTGTAAACCTTAGCTGTGTACCTCTCAAATCTCCATTTCTTACAATTCCATGCATCTAAACGACGATCTCCTTTAATATATCAATCATAATTTTTAAGATTTGAAGAATGAGTGGCAACTTAAATCACATCATGTAAAGTTAGAGTTGAACATGTTTGACGTTGAAATTGTGAAAATAAGCCTTTACATGTCACTAAATAATAATAACACGTTGAGGGTTATAACATTTTAGGTTTTGGGACATTATAAATATAGATAATCAATTAAGATAGAAACAAAAGTAAAGGAATTACAAAAATAATAATAATCGAAAATGAGGATTGAATCTATAGTCCATTTGTCCACACTCAAAATGGTTGATGGAATTTTAAATTAAGTGTGCAAGTGAATCAAACTAGTTGTGAACTATTTGAGTTTAGTTCGATATTTACTTGAGTTTGACTTGAAAACATTCGAGTCAAGCTCGATCTTTATAATGTTTGACTTTAATAAGCTTACAAGTGTAATCCATCTCAAGTTAAGGGTAAATAGTAGTCTCGAGTTGATTTCAAATATTAATATTTATATAGTTAGAAAAAAAATATTTTTTAAATAAATTAAACTTAAACGATTTTAATCGAATCAAACTCAAATTTATTAAGTTCTACTTGAAATCGAGCTAAAATTCAAAATTTTAAACTTCATCAAATTTGAGTTCACGCTCAACATTATATTGCAAAACTTATCGGCCTCCCAACAGTCACATTTCCCCGATTTCCCCATCCCATTACAAGCCAATGATTATCGTTTGATACCCTCTATATGGCCCAAAACCTAGGTGAAGTGTGTCCCATGTTAACTAATGTCATACCCTTTATCTAACACCCAGTATGAAATCCTAAACTATTTTCCTATACAGAAATGTACCAGTAAATTTCAAACGGTTTTTGATAATGAATGTCTGGAAACATTGTAAGAATAAGGAAAGTTTAAATTAGTATTTGCCTTATAAAAGATCCTAAATTTATACAATTTCATATAATTACTACTAGTATATTTTTAGAAAGGAAAAAGAGTAAACTTGTGTTATTTTGTTTTGTCGAATACCATGTACACTTGCCAGAGAATTAAGCTTTAGGTTTGCTTGAACAGTACGAGGTTTGTTTCATCTATAATTTTCGTAACCTTAGAATTTAGTAATACTCTATGACACCGTCCTATTCATTGGGAAGCCAAGTTAGGAAAACAAATTGTTTTAGAAGGAAAGAAATACATTTTTAGTTTATTTATTTATTTATTTAAGTATTTAACTTTTTTTTTCTATTTAAGTTTTCATTTTCATAATCTTATAAAAATAAATTTTTTATTAAATACATTAAATTTATAATCAATCTTAAACATAAATTAGCTTTCGATTGAACATAAACTAGCTAGTCAAGATGTTTACTTTTCCATATAGAATAGAAGTATACATGTATTTTTTAACTTTTGACCCCTTTTTGTTTGAGTTATTATTATTATTATTTGATAATTTGACTCAACATTTACCAATGCTACCTTGAATTTTTTTTCTATTTATTAACCTTTTCGCTTGTATTTTCCATGTCATAGCTTTTGATTGTTCACATAATTAATTTAATTACATAACATAATTATATGTATTAATTAATTAAAATAATAAAAAATTAAAAAGTTCTGAAAAATTAAAAAAATTATCATCGACCACCCAACCAGGGGTCCATGTGACCCTTACAAGTGGTGTGATAGCCGGTTCTTTTTTTTTTTTCAATTTTTTTCTTTTATTATTTTTTGAATGGGAAAATAACAAAAACCCTACTTATGTTTTTACTTATTTGCAAACATGTGATCTAAGTTAATTTTTTTGATAAAGAGGTAACCCGAGTTTTATAAATAAGTATTAATCTTGTTAAATGTACTTAGAGTGGCACATGTCGATATGTCATTGTTGTAAAATAATTAATATAATGAAAATATAATATTAAATAGATTTAAACCCAAAAAAGGAAAAAAAGAAAAAAAAATCAAACAATTGTGTTGCCACCGCCTAGTAGGAATGCAACAAAGGTAGGTTGTAATAGGGTACCTGACCTGACCGACTAAATAAAAACCCTATAGGGTTTAGGGTCAGGTTTTGGCACATGAAATGAAACCCGATAGGGTTTTAGGTTAGATTACGAGATTTAAAAAAAAAAACCTTATGGGAAAACCTAACCTAATAAAATAATTTTTTTAATAATAAAGTAATATTATAATTTATAATCAAAATATTTTATTAATTTTATATTTTTAATTTTTTTAAATTTCCTGTTGGCCGATTATGAAATCCAAGTTTCTAATTTTGGAAATAGTAAAGTAACGTCCAATCCAGTTTGACTCCAATTAAGATGAGTTCCACACGCGCTCAGCTAGTTCACTAGTCTGTTACTCCGATTAGTGGTTATTGGTTAACTTAACTTTGAGTTTGACTATTTGAACTTACAAGTAACTTACAACTTAATAAGTTGAAGTTACAAGTTAGAGAATAAAGATAAGAGATATTAGAATTTAGACATAAATTTAGTGAGTTACTTAGTTACATACATTAACTTTGCTTTCCTCCACAACTGATGGCACAACTCCACCTCCACGCAACACACTACTCGTTATACTAGCATGCAACTTGTATAACCTAGAAGAGAACCAAAACTCCCCCCTGCGACCTTACCCTACCCTACAAGTTGCAATTGCGCTAGAAAACAAATACCCCTCTTTCTCTCTCTCTCTCTCTCTCTCTCACATGTGCGCACAATAATCGGCGCTCTCATTGTCACCGTTCTGCAAATCTACTGTCGATAGATGATGGCTAGTGTGGAGTCCACACTATGGACTGGACAGAGTGGACTTTCCTTAATCACAAAACCCCTCTTCCTCTCTCTCTCTCTCTCTCTCTCACGCTCAACTATCAATTGTCGGCTACTCTCTCTATTCAACTGTCAACTCTCCTATCGACGTTTAGGTCGAGATCAAGGTGATTCATTTGTTAAACAAGGTAGGTTTGAGGTTGATAAAAAAGACCCTATCAGGTTGAGGCGGGTTTTAGGAATATAAATCCTTTACTGAGTCAAGTTCGGGTTTTATTAAACCTATCCCAAACCTTGTCCATTTACATCTCTACTCCCCTAGCCTTGGGGTGGCAAGAAAACGAGCTTCAATTTTTTTTTCTTTTTTTTTCATTTTTTAGGTTTTTTGAAATAATTTTTAATATATTTATTAATTTAAATTTATTTAGTAATCTTTTTTCATTAAATTAATTATTTTACACCAATAGCAGGCTAACCCGAGTCCCTTTAAATATATTAAATAATATTAACACTTATTATAGAATTCAAGTCACCTTTTTATTAAAAAAAATTAACTCGGGTCACTTATTTACAAATTGGTGAAAATATAGGTAGTGTCTTTGTATTTTTTTTCTTTTGAATTTATTTATTTTAAATTAATTTATCTATGTTTAATTATATTATTTAATTTAAATTAATTATCTAAACCAATTTTAGGTTAAAAAATTATGAAGTGTATTATATATTTCAATTCAAGGCCTTTAAAAAACTAAATTGTACGATGTGATTGAGCGAAACTTTATCCACCCTTAGTTGAAAGCGAACATTGTCACATATAGTTAGGACAATGTGATTTAAAAAGAGAAAATGATAACATTTATCAAAGCGAAGAAAATTTATCGATTCACTAAAATTAATTATTTGTGAGATAAGAGAAATATTTCTAATTTAAAGAGTAATTGAAAAAACTTAATGATAAAAAAATAATTTTTAAAAGATATAAAATCAGTACTTACACTTTAATATTTTAAATTATTCTATATCAACCTTTTATTGGATATATGTGGAATACCTTCAAAATATTTTAAAAATGGGATGCATGATGGTCAAAGAGATTAAAATTCATTTTTTATCTCATTCTAACCCTATGCCGGCACTTTTATCGATTTACAGGTAAACTCTGGGATGAAAGAGCTCCAAATCACCACTTTGGGCTTCCCATTTTTCCATTGTCTGGAATATTACGGCCAATAGATAACATGCTGATGAAGCTATTTATTTATTTATTTTATTTTTACCTTTTTTTCATTCAATTTTAAAATCCTGAAATCCTAAAAAAAATGGCTTTTTATCCTCCAATGACAATTTTATCCATTAAAAACAACAGAAAATAATTTTATTGTTTTACTTGAGTATATAATGGTAAAATAAAGTCTAAAAACATTATTTTTTAAAGATTTAAGATTTAAGTGTTTAATTTTAAAATTAAATATTTTAAACACATAAAATAAAAATAAAGGAATGTATTTATAACTTATGCTTTTTATAATTTAATAATTTGATCAAATTTTATTTAAAAATTGAAAGTAGCTATGGTAAAGCCATATTATGGCTTAGATGGAGAATCTTATGGATTTAATTTATGAAAATCAAAGTATTATGAATCGATTAGAGTAGTGTTACATGATTACATCTAAATCGTGAGAATAAAAAAATAAATAATTTGAATCTGGGCGATTAAGACAATAATGATTGATAAAAGTAAACGAATATGGGGTTAGGCAGAAGGAAAAAGATTAATGGGGCACGAAATAATCAAACATGATATTGACGGTCAATTGAGATGGAAACAAAAGACAAGGAATTACTTTTTAAAAAATAAAATAAAGGAAATGTGGACCCAATCCATAGTCCATTTGTTCAAACTCAGATTGGTTCATGAAATTTAAATTATGAATATAAATGAATAAAATTATTTGTGAGCTATTTGAGTTCAATTTGATATTTATTCAAGTTTGATTTGAAAATAGTTGAGTCGAGCTTAAGTAGTTAATGAAGTTGAGCTCGATTTTTATAATATTTGATTTGATAAGTTTACAAGTCTAATCAATCTCAAGTTAAGTATAAATTATAGTCTTGAGTTGAATTTAGATATTAATATTATTATAATTAGAAGAAAAATATCCTTTTTAAATAAATCAAGCTTAAATGAGTTTAATTGAATCAAAGTTAAATTTATTAAGATTCACTTCTAGTCAAGCTAGAACTCAAAATTTTAAACTCAATTAAGATTGAGTTCCTATTTAATATTGTATCATTTCAATTCAATTCGAACTCGTTTATAACTTCTACATTGAAACTCCAAGCATCCAAATATTGAGAGGATTCATTATGCTAAGAGCTAGTGGTAGAAACCCACGTATTGAGGGGATGAGTCAATTATATACTTGACATGTTTTGATGTGGGTTGTTAATTTAGATTGTTTTATTGTTGGGTCGGTCAAATCAATAGACCTAAGAGTTACGATCTTTAGTATATAAGATATTATTTTATATGCATTATGTGTACATTGTATGAATCTGTACACTTCACGTGGGGAAGAGATGGTTAGTGAATGATCATAGAAAATGGATTATATAGGGATTAAAAAACTAGAATAAGCGCTAAGACTTTATAGTCTATTAATATAAATATTGGTATTTAAGTTATGTGGATTGAGTTTGAATTTTCTTCTTGTTGTAATTACAAAAAAAAAAAAAAAAATTGGTGATGTTAACATACTTATGTTCAAGTGATATGATTATTATTATTTACTAATATTTTATATAATAAAGCCGAAATATTTATAATATTAATGTAATTATTATTCATTATATTTACTGATAAATAAATAATAACTTAAGATAATTTATTTATTTTACCATAATTTAATAATAAATAAAATTTAGTACTATTAGTTATTATAAAGAAAAAAAGTAAAAAGAGAATGCCATTAAAATAATAAATATAATTTTAAAAATCCAAAAGGATTATCTTGTGAATTGAATCCATAATCTTCATAAATCATATTTTATTAATAATTTCTTTTAAATTATGATATCATATGTATACTTTTTTATTTTTCAAAAATATTTCATAATTAATTTTTCTAAAGCTTAGGGCTGGAGCCCTTTTGCCTCCCACCCCCTTAAATCTACCCATGTGAAACCCCATTAATATCTATATTTGCTTATAAAAAATTAAATATATGCTAAATAATTTTAATAAATCTTGTTATAAAAAAGCTTTCAATAACAAGTTTAGTTTATAAAAAAGAATAAAGTAGGAAATAGAATTGTAATTTTTAATGAATGAAATAAAGAAGAAATACTTAGTCATTATAGTTCTTTTGAGATCTCATTAATAGTTATAAAAATATATTAAAAAATTAAAAAATAATTATTTTTTTATTTCTATAAAGAAATTATAATTTTTTTCTTTTATTTTAATAGTAATTTTATAAAATATCTATTTGTCGATTAAATATAGAAATAAATTTATAAAAAAAATTATTATTCCATTAAATCAAACATAATATAAATCTTGTAAAATTAAATTTAAATATTCGAATCCAATCATTAATGCAAATATTGATTTTTAGTTAGATGATAAAATTATATTATATAAATCCCTGCCCCAACATTCTTGCCGACAACAGTAGAACGTTGGAATGGGGGCCTCATCTGACGAGACATCACGCTACGTCAGTCGACTTCTTATGTACCTGTCGAGCCAATTGCCAGTTTTTCTCTTCACATAATAATAAAATATATAGTTCATTCATTATTTACTATTATTAGTGAAAGGGGGCTGGTGTCAAAATCCGTGATATCAATATAAAGCTCAACGGTGATAAATTAAAGCCAGATTATACACGTAACCACGTGAGTCCGCCTACAAATCGTCCACTAAAATTACCTGCTAAGCACTCTTGAAAATGACAGACATTTGAACGGTCCCCGTTATTTTTGAGTTTGTGTAGTGTGGTCTGTGCACCACCGGTAGCTTTATCAATATCTCTCGTCATGAAAGGACTTCCACATCCATCCACCAATGACATCTCTTCCGCTTCTTCCATAAATAAATAATGATGGAGGAGATCTTTTATGGGGATCAGCTCCTCTCTATTAACTTAAGTCGGTTTTTGGAGTTTCAATTCATGATATAATCCGGCAACAAGCAATTATTTTTTATTTAAATTCTAATTAAAAAATCATGTTATTTAAACTTATTTTAATCGGATAGTTTATCGACTCAACCATAAATTGAATTAAGATTTTAAAATTTCAAATCCAATTCAATTCAATCATATAATTCTAATTTTATTATATATATATATATATATATAATTTATACATGTTTGAGGTATTTATTAAAATATTAAATGAAGAAATTTCTTAACTTTAATGTTCATGCTTTTTTTGGCATGTCTAATATATTTATGTAAAAATTGTTAATGAGTAGCTTAGGGGATGCTTATCAAGAGATCAAATTGAAAACTTCTTATGTTTTCATACTCTTTTTTTCTTATCCTCAAGTGTCTGGTCAAAATTGAAAAGTCTACCAAGTTTCTGCTTTAAATACTCAAAAAGTGACTATAGCACCGATCAGAGAAACCCTATTTAGACTTATTATTATTATTATTATTATTTTAAGTTGTTTTGTACATACCAAAACAATTAAATGCTTAAAAATGGATAGTAGATTTTAAAAAAAATGGCATCATACGATCATGCAATAGCCATAATTAAATTGTTATGGCTAAAAATGTTTCATAATAATTAATAGTAAAGATGATCTAAGGAAAGCTAAAAGACAAGACAATAAAATTTAAATATCTTGCTAGATAATAATTATCTAGCATAACCAATTGACAGCTTTTCTTGAATGTTCCCACTCGTATTAGCTTGGGTTTTATTATATCTTTGACTTGCTTATTTATAATTAAGGTGGTATTAACAAGTTTGAACTTGATTTGAATACACTCCTTTAAACATCATAATTTAGAAATTTTAAATAATTTTGATTAAATTTACATTAAAACTTGAATTCAATACATCTAATTATATATTACAGCTTGATTCAAGCTTTTTTAGCTCGTAAACTCATTTAGCCAAACAAATTCAACTTTAAGCTTAATCAAGCTTAAGTTTTTTAGCTTGAACATGGTTTGTAAAGCTACTTAAGAAGCCCAGGCTTAGTTTGAATAACCATATTTAAAATTTAACATTTGAAAATATTTATATCCATTTTAATTAATTTTAAATAAAACTTGAATTGGATGGGATTCAATATATACTAAAGGCTTAGTTTGAGCTCAATTAAATTAGCAAGCTTATTGAGATAAATAAATTTAAGCTCAAGCACAATTTGTTAAGTTACTGAATAGATAAAATTCAAGCTCAACTCAATTATAACCCAATCAAACTCAAATAAATGTTTATGTTGTGCTTGACTTATTTATGGGTCTTGTTTATTTACAACCCTAAGGATAAATGAGTTCCAAAGATCCTAACTTCCCATGTTTGTGTATCTCTAAAAAAAAAGATCATTTTTTGATGTGATATTTATAAACTCAAAGTTATTATTTCACACCCATATAAATATTTTCTATCCTTATGTGTTATCAAATCAAGCAATCTTTTTTTTTTCCTTTTGAATATAAAGATTTAAATACATATCACTATTTTATCATAAAAAACAAAAAGTCTGTAAAAAGTTTACTTGATTTATTGTTACTAAAAAGCTTTAAATTGATATAAACGCTTTCATGTAAGTATAATAAAACATCTTCAACTTCATCTCTTCCTGTTACTTTTAACATAAAAATTGCTAAAGAGTTAAAAAAAAAAAAGGATTCAAGAAAAATAAGTGAAAATGGAATATGTTATATCCCTTTTAAAACCAAAAACAAAAAGAAAATGAAAATGATTTATAATATTATTATAGTATTATTATAACATTATTTTTTTATATAAATCTTAAATATTAATCATACATGATAATATATAACGATAAAAAATAGATATAAATTAGGATAGTAAAAAGGGAAAGGGAGAAAATCGAAATACAAGTGAAAAAATGGTTAAAAGATGAGAAGTAAAAACACGTGATGTAAGAGGAAAATAAGGAGGGAGGGTTTCGTGAAATGAAGTACAAAGCAAGGGTGACTGGTGAGGTGGCAAAACGATTTCCGAAGGACCCCATCTCCAATACCATGCCATTCAGCATACGATATTATACCCCCCCAAATATCAACAACTCTCCATACATCACTCCACTCCGTAACAGAACACGCTTTCTTGTCCACAAAATACTCATTTACACATACACAGTATCTCTCTCTCTCTCTCACTCACTCACACACACACACACACTCTCCAGTCCAAGTTTTGATGGCGACTATGGCAGCCATTGGATCACTCAAAGTCCTTCCTACTTCATCTTCTTCGTCTTCTTCTTCTGAGTGTTTCGCTCAGAAGAAACCCATTAATCTCCGACCTCTTTCTCATTCGCTTCTCTCCTTCGCTTCTTCTCAACTTTCTGGCGATAAGACTCTCCTTAGCAACGCTGCTCATTCCACATGCCGTAGAAGGAGAATTCCGATTGTCGTTTCTCCGAAAGCCGTCTCCGATTCCAGAAACTCACAGACTTGTCTTGATCCTGACGCAAGCCGTGTGAGCTCCTCTTTCTTTGTTTTTATCATTTTGAGAGTTCGATGATTTGCTTATCGGTGCTTTGTTTTGTGTGTCGTGACTCAGGTTTTCGACGTCACGAATCAAAGCGAATGATTCACAAAGGAAAATGTTAACGTTGTCGAGTGAATTGTTAAGACTTTACAGGAAAAAAAAAAAAACAAACTTCTCGCATTTCCATGCATCCATTGTATGTGTAATTTCTATTGAAAAGTGTAAAAAGCTTTCTTTTCGTATCCGGCACCCCTTAACGAGATCCATTCATGGAGATTGTAAAAGGATCCCACTAACCGGCTAAGATGCCGGAAAGAAAATTTTCACATTTGGCTTTAGAGACCAAGACGCTCCTAAACATTTTTCGACTGTAGTTATTGAAAAGATGGTTAGTTTTCCCATGAGTCCCGTTGACTGCGTGTCCAGCGCGTGCGAACTAAATGAAGAAATTACAGGAAAAGTGTGTTGCCTATATATGTTTACAGTTCGATTGTCATTTATAGAAGTTGATTGCAAAGAAGCAAAATTTGCGGATATTTAATGCCAACTCTATGGGGGATAGAATAAGAAATCGGACCTGTTCTATCCGTGTTGGAGAATAGTGTCGTATCATCATAACCATCATAAGGGCCAAGGCAAAATTGTGCAGGTTGATACTTTAGAAAGTTCCTGTTGGTCCTGATCGTGTAATAGGAGGTTCAAATCTTTTGTTGAAAAAAAAAAAAAGGTTCCTGAATTTATGTAATTGTGACTTCATCAGCTTAGAACAAAGGCCATGATCAATGTGGTTACGATTGCTGTATTGCGAAAACTTACGTGATGAGGAAATGTTTTTGATGCTGTTAATGCTGGAATAGTTCTATTCCAGATGATTTGACCCTTCGATAGTCTTAGAAAGTTGGAACTGCATTATGTTGCTGAACTTTTTTTTTTTTTTGAGTTGTACAAAGGGGAGCTTCTAATTGAATTGTGCTTGTGTTTAGAGTGTTCTCGGAATCATATTGGGAGGTGGCGCTGGGACTCGTCTTTACCCACTTACCAAGAAGAGAGCAAAACCTGCTGTACCTTTGGGAGCAAACTATAGGCTGATTGATATCCCTGTCAGCAACTGCTTGAATAGCAATATATCAAAGATCTATGTCCTTACGCAATTCAATTCTGCATCCCTCAACCGGCACTTGTCACGGGCATATGCTAGTAACATGGGCGGATATAAGAATGAGGGTTTTGTTGAAGTTCTTGCTGCACAACAGAGCCCCGAGAACCCAAACTGGTTCCAGGTAAATGGTTTTGGTAGACCACCGTGCTTGGGAGTTTCACCTTAATGTCTGCACTTGTTAGTGGTACATTGTTATTTTTTTCAAGAATATGGTCGTAAATGCTGAAGCTTAATGCTTATAATACAGGGCACAGCAGATGCAGTGAGGCAGTACTTGTGGCTATTTGAGGAGCACAATGTTCTTGAATTCCTCATTCTTGCAGGGGATCATTTGTATAGAATGGATTACGAGAGATTCATCCAAGCACACAGAGAAACTGATGCCGATATCACTGTGGCTGCTCTTCCAATGGATGAAAAACGTGCCACTGCATTTGGTTTGATGAAGATAGATGAAGAAGGACGCATCATTGAATTTGCTGAGAAACCTAAAGGGGAGCAGCTCAAAGCAATGATGGTGAACCCCCACTTAAATTCATAATTTCTTCTAGACTTTATTATTGACAACATGTAGGTGACTCTGAAGTCACACATTCTTTTCTCCTTGTAGGTTGATACAACTATCCTAGGCCTTGATGACAAGAGAGCAAAGGACATGCCTTTCATTGCAAGTATGGGTATATATGTTGTCAGCAAAGATGTGATGATTAATCTTCTAAGGGAAAAGTTCCCTGGAGCAAATGACTTCGGAAGTGAAGTTATTCCTGGTGCCACTTCACAAGGGTTGAGAGTAAGACTTCCTATATTTTCTTTCCATTAGACAAGCCTATAACCTTAACAATTTCACATGTGTCTTATTTTCTCGTTCTTGAATCTTGATCACAATCAGTTCCCACAAGTTGTCTGTTGCCATTGCAGGTACAAGCTTACCTGTATGATGGATACTGGGAGGATATCGGTACAATTGAAGCATTTTATAATGCAAATCTTGGGATCACCAAAAAGCCAATTCCAGATTTCAGGTGATTTAGCCACCAGTTAATCAGCATTGCTTGTTTTGGAAACTTTGTATAACCGACCTTACTTCTTGGCAATTCTTGGAGCTGCTAGGTTGATGATCATGTGATATTTTATACTTTTGAAATATTCTCTTGCAGCTTCTATGATCGTTCTTCTCCAATTTACACTCAACCTCGGTATTTGCCTCCTTCAAAAATGCTGGATGCCGATGTTACAGACAGCGTTATTGGTGAGGGCTGTGTGATTAAGGTATGATCCTCCTGGTGATGATTTCAATGCCATGCTAGGACTTCAAAAGTTAATTCTGTTGACTTCACGACTGTAAATTTTACTTTTGCAGAACTGCACAATTCATCATTCTGTGATTGGACTCCGGTCTTGCATATCTGAGGGTGCAATCCTTGAAGACACCTTGCTGATGGGAGCAGACTACTATGAGGTAAATTGCTTCTAGGGGAAAAATTATATAAATGTAGTTGGCACTTGCTTTCAAACTGCTTATTCTTACTCCGAAACCTCTTCTCTCTCTACAGACTGATGCTGATAGAAGGTTCCTGGCTGCAAAGGGTAGTGTCCCGCTTGGTATTGGCAAAGATTCACACATTAAGAGAGCTATAATTGACAAGAATGCGCGCATTGGGGACGATGTGAAGGTAGAAATTCTCTCTCTGATAATTTACCAACACGATACATGGTATTGTCTCTGCTAGAATATACCAGTAAGAGTTATGCAATGTGTTTATTGGGGTGGAAATTATTTTCTAAACCTTTTTTAACATCTGTTGTATACAAAGAATATTATTGTAGTAATATCAAGAGGTTACTGATGCTAATGTTTTTTAGAATAAGTGATGGTGGAGACAATAGTAAAGGTCGGTCTCTGCTTGTGGAGCTCATTCTTCGCACTTTTCATTGATGTCCTTCGTGATCTTCGCCATCAATAGCTTTTATTTTCATCTCCCACCATCACTAACTACTAAAAGCTTTTGGCAACTGCAACCTTTTGTTATTACCATGATGATATCTATGAAACCTTTAGTTCTGGCAAATGTTTTAAAAAAAAAAAATCAACAAAATGTTTTCTACAAAACAAGTTCTGCATGAAAATTAAGTTCTCACATTTGGGCCTGCTTCGTAGTTAAATGGATAGTTCTTGATAAGAAACCATTCACTTTAGTCAGAACAGTTTTAATATTGTAGCGAACATCACCGGGCCTCAAAAGTCGCCCTTGGTTATCAAGTTGTACTTTATCCTTAGAAATAACAACCAGCTAATGGAAGGTGATGTTTTTCCTTCAGATCATTAACAGCGACAATGTGCAAGAAGCAGCAAGGGAGACAGATGGATATTTCATCAAGAGCGGGATCGTCACTGTTATCAAGGATGCATTGATTCCCAGTGGAACTGTGATATGAAACCTTGAAACAGATCCATCCAATTTCTGGGCTCCATAAGAAGTCATATTTTGTTCCCACGCAGTAGTTTTGCATGCCGGCTAACGTTGTATATCTTTCATTTAAGTTGTACTTTGAGGAGAGGATCCAAAACAGGAGCTCCCTACTCAATAATAAACGATTGCTAAATGCATGACCAGTCTTAGCTCTCCTGCTTTATTAAGTTGCTATGAAACATAATGTGTTCAGAATATGTTTAGTTCAAATTTGCTCAACTGGAGCATAGATTTTCTGTCAACTGGAAGACTCACCTTCAAACTCTTAACAATAGTGTAGCCAGTGATGTTATATCCGTATAAGTCGATTTCTTTTTACCAAATGTAACCTTTTTTTTTCTTGGGACTCTATAAATTATATGTAGCAAGTTAAAGATCAATTTGTCAAATTAAGTAAAGGGGGAAGATATCGGTGGATAGTGATCTGCCAAACTAAGTAATATGAACAACTACCCACAAAAATACAGGGTTAAAACTAACAAGATTGCCTAGAGACAAATGAGAGAAAAATAGATACAAGAGGCCTGTTTTCAGCATGCACGTCAATCCCAAGTAAAAAAAAGAAAAAAGAAAAAGGAGAAGAACAGAAAGGAGTGTGCTTTCCTCTCTACATTCTTTACCCTTTCAACTTCACCAAAGGTTTCTAGCAATGATGTTCTTCCACTTATCCTTCAGATCCGAGGGTGTACGGGTTCGATCAAACACTTCATGACCTAATTCTAAGATTTTCCTCCAAGGGAGATTTTTGTTCTTCCTCTCAAATTTCTTCACCCCTTCCTGAATGTGATGGCATGAAAGAGGTTGAAATCAGACCAATTGAACTCAAGTAAACATTAACAGCTAACCACCAAAACCCACAGATGACAGAACACAAAAATGTCAACTTTCTGGTCACTGTAAGGAAACTAATGGTAACAAAAGCTCAGTTGACTTAGACCCAAAAAAATATATATATACATTATGCATATAGCAATCAGAAGTCCATCACCAACTTCCAGAAAATTCTTTATTCATATAATTTAAACAAAGGAACTACATTCATGAAACTGGGGACAGAATAGAAATCTAACCCGGATTTATGTATTATAAGACAATCACTAGAGTTATATAATGAAAATGATGAGCTGCAGTAAAAAGATAAAAATGCAAATGAAGATGAATCTGATAATGCAAAAAATTTTATGGTCTTTGCAAATCAGGCTATAATGGTGGAGTTATTGTGTGACAAAATCGCATTTTTGGCCGCCAGGGGTGATAGATCACTCTCTAGAAACCATAATTTTGGAGCTTATCAACTCTAGGCATAAACACCCCCCTCCTCTTTAGATTCTTCTAAATCCTGGTAGCACCATCCAGATTCTGAAGGAATTGTGAGGAAAGTTTGGCAAACTCCTTATAGAGGTGGCAAAATGTTGCAAGTGTCCAATTATAAGAGATGGAGAATGATACAGGAACTCAAAATGTGGAAAAATTACATCATACGTTTTCTCCAAAGTTGAGGAGTCTTGGTCAGACTAAGCTCCATGTAATTCAAACAGGAATTAATGGCCTGGCCAATGGGTGGATAAGGAGCAAGATAAACAAGCCTATTTCTACACCCTTTGGGGTGCTGAAGTGAATTCTTTCATCAAAATTGAGGTTTCGATGATTAAAGCATATGGTAACAAGAACATTCCATGCTTTTATAATCATTAACACAAAGCTGGAAGAGAAACAAAATCCACTCCCTTAACTAAGAAGCTCCAGTCAGTGTGGAAGGGGAATGTAAAAGGAGTTTCCTGAACTTTGAATCATTCAGCATCTTAAAAATTTGTTTCCCTCATCCCTATGTACCTTGTACTGCTATAGCAACAATATGAGTGAAGAGATCAAAGAGATCATGTTTTCCCTCGCAAGCAACAAAACCCCAGATGATGGTGTCAGCAATCCCATTTTTTTCAACTAGGAATTTAAATGAACAAAGTAGGCTTAGCAAATCATTCAAGCTCGGTGATATTTATCAGAATTCAAATCAAATACAGTTGAGTTGAGCTCAAGCTCTTACTATTCAGCTCAGTGAGCTCATGAGCATAATCACACTCAAATTGGGCTTAAACTCATGTCAATCTAATTGAATTCAAGCCTAATCCAACCCTAGATATGAATTTAGTGAAAAGAAAACCAATTTTGAGATAAGAACACAAAAGAATATGGTTGAGCTAAGTTTGAGTTTGTTGAGTAGAATTTTATTCTGTAGCTTTGAGTTTGGGAATCAAGCTCTAGCTCAATGCAGTTAGACTGGATTATTCAATTGACAAGGACACTGCATGCGGCTTTATTACTTCAAGCAAACAAGCAAAGATTCTACTGGAAGAATATCTAACCTTGAGCATTTCTTCCTCTTCAGCAGTCCAAATTAACCTCCTCCGCTTTACCTTGGCAGCCCTGTATTACCCACACACACACACCAAAAAAAAAAACAAAACTCTAACACAGTTCTGTTCATTATAACAATAATTTACTCACATCAAAATTTACTAATGAAAATTTTCAAAACCACATGTCAAAGAACTCACCCCATAGAGGACTTTTTCTTTGACTTTTTCACAGCAACTGTCTTCACTCTCCTTAAACCTTCTCCAGCAGCGGCAGCTGGTTTGGGGTATGGTTTCTCTGGGGAAACAGCATGCTCCATTTCGTCCCCGTCTTCAGAACTTTCATCTGTGTAATCCATGGCTTCCCCATCTTCTTCATGTCCAGCATCAGAAGCCTCTTCTTGCTGTTCATCTACATGATCAAGTAGTATCCTATCGTCTACATGATCATTGGCCCCTCGTTTTTTGCTTCCAATGGATGAAGTAGTCTCCTTTACTGCAGCTATTCCATCTCCTTCATGTTCAGTATCAGAAGCCTCTGTTTGCCATCCATCTATAACTGGATTATGGAGGTCATTGTCAACTTCTCTAGAATCCTCTTCTTGTACAGCTTCATCAATCCTTAATTTCCTCTTAACCTGAGACTGATCCAGCCTCTTTGACTGGTGCTGTAATACAGCATTCCTGGCAATGCTATCATTGGCATCTCCTTTTTTGCTTCCAATGGATGAAACAGTCTCTTTTACTGTAACTATTCCATCTTCTTCCTGCTCTTTTTCCTGAGCAGCCACCTTCGGCTTCAGAAAATTGGTGAAAGATCTTTTGTTCAACATGACCTTTCTCCTCTTGCCTTGGTACTCTGCCACTGCCCTCTTATATGAGCAATAAGGGCAATAAAATTTTCCAGACTCATCAACTGTAGGCTTACAGCTGAGGCAATCCTCATGAATGGCAATTGGACAGCCATTCTCAGCACAGACCAGCATTTCACCAGTTCTGCAACATTTCAAACAGCAGCATTTCTCCAACAAATTAACATCCATAAACTCTTTGTGCATACCTTCAGAATCTCTGTTACGTGATTGTAATGTAACTTTAGCACTGGTACCAGGTGCCACATCACCACATTGCACACCAATGTCACTATCACTGTATGTGTCAGGAAGGGTTACATCCTTCCCAGCTTCATCCTGTATTCAGTATTGATATCCAAAGTAAATGACCTCAACTTAACACGGAAAATTTAACTAGACTGAATTATAGCAGATGTTTTGAGAAGAATTGGAATAATTTAAAAATGGAGGCTGTTGTACAGAGAGTACAGCAATGTGCTTATAAACCAGATGGGAAAACAACAAGATATCTTCTATATAGAAGAGATGCCTCATCAAGCCAGTATCAACTTTCACTCTTCAAAGAAAGAAAAATCCACCATGAAAGACATGCTATAATCAGTGGGCAACTAGTGTCACTACTTGTGAACTTGCGGGAATTTGTCTTGAATAAAACCTAGGTTTCCATCGGAGGGCTTCTTACAAAGCTGCTCCACCCTGGTCACATTGTACCATTTTTGTATCGCATTCAGCAATCCTTGAGGCTAGCAAACTGAGGAGTGTCCTGATTCATCCTTCATCTGTCAAATTGATGCCGTTATCATAGAAGGACATTGCTTTAAAATACAGTATCATTTAGGGGCACCTCCCGTATGTAACATATAAAGTCAGATCATTCATTTACTAAACTAAGAAAAGATCTTACATACTGCAGCAAAATTTTTTCTATGGGGCACTTATTCACAATAGGCTGCTCACATAAACTTACAGGACCAGACGTAGTTGTATTACAGGGTCAAACAGAAGTTTCAGAATGTTCCAAATATTTCAATTACAACAATAGTTACCCAGCTGGTCAAAAACTTGCTTTTGAACTACGAGACAGAGTTCTTCACCAGTCATCACCATGAGGGCTTCAAAAGAAGTCGACTAGTTACTTTCACCTACAAGAAACTTACAGAAGCCTCAGAAACTTGTAAAATCTCTTTCAAGCTATTTCAGAAGATTTTGAAGATTTGACCCAATCTCATTTCACCCTTATCCAAAAGCACATGTTAGGGCCAACATAGAGCAAAATAGCTAGCATCTCCTACATGATGAGGTTGTTCAACCATAATCCCCAAATCTTCCAACTCCAAACCAACCAAAGATCTATTTCTACCAATATATCATAGTGTTATGCCATGAATCCTTGATGCTGCAATCCTACACTTAATAATTTTCTTCCATATGTTCTACAAATATGACACAAACTTGACGATCTTCTTCACTTATGTCATAAGGAAACAAAAGGAAAAGCAAGATAGTTCAAAAGAAAACAAAATTATCAGCTTTGACGTACAGCCAAAATCTTGCACAGTAAAATAACTTCAGGTGAATACATATTGTAATGTTGTTATACCTTTGATGGGGCATCAATAAGATGGGCAAACTATCAATTATTAAACACTTCCCAGGTTAGTTAACTACTTTTGAGTAATTTACCAAACTATAAATTTGTAACCATTGGCACCAAAAGATGAACTTTTTTTTCTCTTTCTGTGTTTGATACCCAAATTTTGATTATTTTCAAATTAATGCTTCAACTTATCCAAGCCTGCCAAGCTAATGTTTCCCTTGCCCTTGATTGTAATGGCTAATATTGTAAAGAAAACCCAGATAGTACAGTTGGAACATCAAAGCTCCTCATTTACCACCATCAAGAGACTAGATATTGCTCAATTGGTAATTATGATAGTTTTACTGTGGATTGATTGGACTGACTGAGGTGCTCTAAGATTCCAACTATATAATCTTGAGTCTTGTCTCTTCTTCTTATTCTTCTTTATTTTTCTTTTTGTTTAACAAACTTAACGGTCCAAGTTAGGTATCATAGGTGGCAAAGGTAAACCAATAAGAAGATTCATGAACGGGCTAGTCCAAAGAATGAAAAGATTCATATATGGGAAAATTCGTGAATGAGTGAGTTCGTGAGTTAATTCAAGTATGGGTAGATTAAATGTACTAGGGTAGATTCCATGTATATTAGTGTGCGAGGGTCATCTACAACTTCCATATATAAGGGTCTCAATTCCTTATTCGTAATTAGACAAGCAAGAAAAGTATGATCAATGTGATTTCTTAGTCTTAAATCTGCAACCAATAGCTTTTTCTAAAAGGGAACGGTTCCCTATAGAAGTGCCCTCAGCTCCAAACACTAACCAATTGTTTACTTGAAGATAATAGAAAGAAAAATGAATAACTATTCTCTTTCAATTATCTATTATCTTGTTTACTTAAAAAAATGAGAAGCGGATTTTAATTCTCAAAGTATCTCTATTCCCACTTCATTCGGAATAGATATTACTAAGAAAAGATGAAATTTTTTATTTCCTCTACAAAGAAAATAAAAAGCTCAAATATTATAACCATTATATCTTCATTGATATTACAACTAATGACCAAATAAAGACAAATTGATAATTTTATTTATATTTCTAACTTAATACTATAATTATAAAGTAAAATAAACACTAAAATAAGTATTTCCTACAATAAAATATTACACAAAATAAACACTGAAATAAAAATTTCCGATCTATTCCTAATAATAGTTATTCTCGAGATATAACCTTTTTATTCCCTATCTACTCTATCATAGAAAGTAAGCAGGCCACAAAAGTTCCACCAAGAGAAGTCGTAAAACAAAGGCAAATTCGTTATGAGTGACAAATTTGTTAATAATCGATCATTGACTAGATCTATCACCCAAGCTCACAACAATCCATAAGGGAAGCATATAACAAACCCCATAGCTTCACCACATGGACAAGTTGAGGCACCAAATGACACTTTGGGCTCCAAAACAAAGATAACAAAAAGTTTCAGCCTGAAAAACTACAGATATATAAATGCACTATTCTCTATTATTTTCAGTTCTTGAACTGGTTTCAGTCTTCTCTTTAACTATTGTACCAAAATTCTACAGCTTCAATAATATTCATTCGACAGAACCCTGAAAGTAACAGCTTTTGCAATTGACAACACAATTCAAGCACATAATTACCAAAAAAAAAAAAAACAAAGGAAAGCACAACGGCTTGAAACATCTACTGAGCTTCGATGGTCTAATTTATGCCCTAACCTGAATTCCAATACTTCAGCTAACAATTAACAAGTGCAATAGATAATAAATATATTAGGCTAAATTGCACCAACCATTATATTGACACCACTGATTTTTTAACCGTATGACTACACCCCCTCTTATATAACAACCCACCCCTAAAAGCATAGACAACATCGATTAGTTCCATAGCTGCACAGAAGCTCATTGCATGAATTAAAACAAAACAACTGAAGGTGTCGATATACTTTTAGAAGTTTTCAGGACGGTCATGTAATTTACCCAACGTATTATCATTTGATGAAATAAAGAAAGGAAAATTGGCAAGTGCAGCAATGTGGAATTCCTATTTACAACGTACAAATGCTTAAAGTATTTATTGGTAGTTTCGAACTGAAATTAGGTCATAGAACAGTGATTTTGAATAATAAGAAAGAGAGAGAGAGTCGATGGAAAAAGTACCTGATTGAGAGAGGAGGGATTTAAAGTAGAAGGCCTTCGTATGGGTTTTGCCCTACCGGCTTGAGTCTTCACTCTCATTGCTTCAAAATTTCCGACTTTTTATCACTGATTTGATTGACTGGGGTAAAGGCTTAATCTCATCTAGGTTTCTACTCCTGTATAAGTAACTACAAACGACGGACGCCTCGAAATCAAATTCACTGGTTTTCGCGCACACACGAGGAGAGAGAGAGAGAGTAACCGCTAATGATTTTGTCTCAGCAAATGATATCAGTCTTCAAATGGGGATCTCCTTGACAGTTCGTCCCTCCCACCGGTTCGAAAAAAAAGGCAGACATCTACAAAATCCCACTCTCTCCCATTTGAATTTTTGTTTTTTCCGGGAAAGTCACTGAAGTGTGTTTTTACAATTTTTTTCTCCCCTCATGTAACCAACCAACCAACCAACCAAAAAAAAAAAATGACGTATCAATTCACACATATATATTAAGATATGTGTGGGTTTGCCCATTGCAAACAAACTATTTCTTGAAAAAAGGTTTTATGATAAGTATTTTTTAAAATATTATTTTAAAATTATATATTAAACTATAATTTCTAAATATAATAAAAAATTACATATTGAACATGCGGTTTCATCATTGCTTTATTTGTTGGTTAATTTACACATGTGCAAAAAAACATCGACCACGATAGCAAGTCAGTCAAGTAATAAAGGCTTCAACAAGAATGACGAACTATGTTAGTGAAGGCATTGCTACAAACACCTCGCCTTTTGAGCTGACCTCAAGGAAGCAACTAGATTAATGGGAAGTATAGGCCTTCCTGTATGACATCTATCTAGGAAGAGTGAGTGGAGGCTTCAAAGCATGATTAAGATTCATGAGAAGATTGAACTTAAGCTCGAGAATTATAAATGAAAGTTGTTGCGGTAGTTATATATGAGTGCAATAGCATCCAGTCTTCACCTTCCACCATTTCAGGAGATGACATAACAAATGGAATTATTGAACACAGCAGCATTCTTTTAAGTAAGAATCACATATTTAATATGCGATTTCTGTTATAATTAAAAATCACAGTTTCAAGCTACGATTTTACAACGATATTCCAAAAATTATTTTTCTCAAAACCGTTTTTTAAGAATGGGGCAAATTGACACATGTCACTATAGATACTCTCCCTCATTCACACGCACACTCTCTCATAACTTCTTATAATTACCCTTATAACTCGTTTACTTATAAACCTTTTATGATCCTATCTACTACTTTAACGAAACTGATCCAACTTTTAATCTCACTATTTAATTATGTATATTAAACATTTACCATTGATCACCATTGAATATTTATCATTAATATGTAAATTAATAGTGAGATTAAAAATTGAACCGATTTTGCAAAAAATATGGGCAGGACTATAGAAAAATTCATTTACTTTTAGGTAATAGAATAATTATTTCTTCTCAATTATCTACTACCATGTTTACTTGAAAAAAAATGAAAAAGAGAATTTTAATTGCTTTTTTATTCTTTTTTCCATTAGAAATAGATATTATTTTAAAAAATGTGGAATTTCTCTATAAAAAGTTTAAATATTGGAGGATTCTACGGTCTAATAATCTAAAAGTGACTGAATTATACTAACATCAATCTTAACCACACATTTATAAGTCATATAATTTCAACCATCAATTTAATTTTCATCTCAATACTTGTAACCTGAATGACTAGTAATATAATAAATGAATATAAAATACATTTTGAAAAATAAATGAACAAATAAATAGTCAATTTTGAAATGTATTTTACATAAAGAAAATAAACCCAAATCTATTGTACTATTTGTTTTCATAAAAGCTACTTTCAATAGTAAAAACTCCTTCATCATCACTTATTTCTCTTATTCAAATCCCATTTTACTATTTGTTACGATAAAATGAAATAGCAATAGTAAAAAAACTTGTTTATCCCTTATCTATCCAATTAAACCCCAATGTCGGATCCATCGAGAAAGAAGTTTTTCTATTCATAAGGTTTTTTAAGTACTTGATGTTGAATTTGCCCCCTTTTTAATTTTTTTTTCCTGAATGTTGTTGTGGAGAGATAGATTATATTTGTGAATAGTTATGCTTTGGGATGGTAGAAGTAATGGTAAGGTTAGGGTTTAGTTTAATTTCATCATGAGGGATTATGTTTCAAGATGTTAGAAGTAATGTTAAGGGTAGGGTTTTTTGTCCAATGGTTTTGTTGTATAATGACTATCGATAGTATCATAATAATAGAATCATCAAATAAAAAACTTATTGTTGACAATTATATAATGACTTCCAATAATAATGCGATTAACTAAAGTATATTTGAATAAGTGTATTAGACTGTTGACACTTCCTAAACACTCATCAACAGTATATGTGTTGAGGAAGGGAATAAGTACTAATACGTTAACAATAATTTTATACACCTATCGACAGTTGATTCATTGATTTGTCTGTTCTTAACAATTGTCAACAGCTAATGTCCACAAAATGTAAATAGGCCATTATTCTCATTTTTATTTAAATTGCCAAATTTTAGAAAAGCATATATATTTTATCATCTATGCTTCATGACCTTGATATTTTATGAATATTGTATCAATAAATACTTATGCGATAAGTTTTTTAATATTTTTATCAAATTTCATAATTTAAAATATGTTATAAACAATTAGAATAAATATTGAACTTTCAATTTCACAACTATTTTGTATTTTTTAAATACCTATCTTAACGGTCTAATATATTTTCGTAGCATTTTATTAATATTTTTACATGTATTCATTTTTACTCCTATAGCATAGTGTGCGTCATCCATTAGTTTCGTTTGAGACTTTAATTTTTTTATTATTAAAAGGAACGAGACATAATTTTTCTATTTCAATCTTAAACCTTTAAATTTTTGCATTTGAGTCTTAATGCTTGTAAACCTTACAAATGAATCCTTTTATTAAGTGGGTTGCAACTTAAACCAAAGTAGGTCCATTTAATGTAATACCCACTTTAGAGAGGTTGCACATTCCCCTTAGGGTGGTGGAATTGAAAAAAAAGAGAGAGAGAGAAGGTACAAATTCAATCGGGTTTATGCTTCTTCTTTTTTTTTTTTTAATTTCTTGAGTTAGGATGGCCACCCACTAGAGTTGAATTGACCCACTTTAATTAGTGGGTTAACACTTTTAATAAAATGATTTATTTGTTAATTTTTGCAAATGTTGAGAACTCGAATACAAAAGATAAAAGGTTTTTATGACTAAATATATACTTTTCCCATATTAAAAACAAGTGAACAAATTTTTTCATTAATCCCATTAAATATATGTTTGAATTTTGACATGTAGGACTAGGAATGCAATTAGGGTGAATTTGGGCCGACTTTAGTAAACTCGATACATGTCTCGTTACCTTATAAAGTTACTCGAAACCTGTTTCAAACCTTATAAAGTTTTTTATCAAGTATCCAAAACCCGCCTGATAAGCTCGATAAGTAACCCGATTCCTAACTTGCTGCTTGTTAGTTTTTTTAAAAAATATATATTTTATTGTTAGTTTTAAGTCCTTACTTATTTATTATGACTATTTTTTATAAAATATAGCTTATGTTCTTGTAAATAAATAAAAATTGCACTTTCGACATATCTAATCATATGTATTTCAATATTATAATATTTATTTACTTAACTGTAAAAAAAAAAAAAGGGTTTAGGTTCATAATGGGTTTAATATTTGTCCAATTGCTCAACTCAAACCCTATAGGATTTTTTTTTAAAAAACTCATAACCCGTCTTAAACCTTATAAGGGTTGGATGGGTTAAAAACCTGATAGTGACTCGCCTGGTTACAACCTTAAGTAGGACTTTTTTTATTGAATTAAATGATAATTTTAAAATTTTGAAAAAAGAAAGAAAAGGCTACATCTAGCATAAATTTCATAATTATATATTTTCAAAATTAAACATTTTCTAGAATAAGGCATGGCTCCATTTTTTTTTTCTTTCGGACTTAGCCATCTATTTGGGAAAAAGAATCGATATAGTCTAAGCACTTTTAAAGTATAAGAATATGGTATATTATAATGAAAAAAATTGCTGGCAACCCTGCTATTAACACCTCTTTATAATTGCTATATACATTGTCAGAATATTGAGTTAGTTTGCCTCTTTAAGGCAAACTTATTTTTAAAATATAGCTCTAGCAAGACTAATTCTAGAAATACCATCATAAAATCACATGTTGAACTTGTGATTTGATTGTGCCACTTTGTCCCTAAAAAACGTGATAAATGATGGAAATCACATGCAACTTCCATGGAAATCATGTTCAACATGCGAGTTCATGAAAATCGCATGTTCAACATGTGATTTTTATACTTGTATCTCTAACATGGAAATCACACGTTAAATACTGTGAGTTCTATGGAAATCATGTTCAAAATGTGAGTTCCATGGAACATGCGATTTCCATACTTGCATCTCTAACATGTGATTTCCTTCCTACGTCCCTCTAAAATAGCCACCATCACAACATATTACACAATACACAATTGCTGGTTAAATAGAATAAAATCATAACTCATAAGTCCAAACCATGAGTTTTATAAAAAGATTGAAAATCTGCAAATCGCATACATGAGATGCGATTTTGATATGGAATTTCAAGAATTAGTTTTGCCATAACCTTATTTTAAAAATAAGTTTTCCTCAAATGGGCAAACTTACTCGATACTCTGCATTGTCACGTAAGCATCATAAATTATGTACATTTATATATTGAAAACGTTTGGGTCCACATTAAGTTGTAAGGCTAACTCAGAAAAAAGGTGTGCCTTATGCCTTTTACCAAGTGGAAGTGTTTAAAGCTCTTAACTTTGTATTGAATTGGATGTTTGGGTAAGTATCATATTTATATTAGATTTGATTATGTTTTAACAAGGATTTTTTTTTAATAAGGGTATAAATATATGTAATTTTAGCTATTTATCTTCTTCTTTTTTTCTATTTGTTTTGAGCTAAACACCTAGCTTCAAGTACACACCAAATAGATACGAAACTAACAAGAAAAAAGATGGACCAAATACACTATAGTTTAGAAAATTATTCTTCCCATGTAATTATGAAAGATTTCATGGATGGTTAATGCAAATTAATTAAAAGAAGAATTTTGAGGAAAAAAAGGAAAAGTTTCAATCTACTACCTTAGCTAGATGGGAACCATATACGACCAACATATGATGATACCCATCACCCACTCAAAATAAAAAAGGTGAAAGATTACAACCCCCCCCCCCCCCCCCCCCCCCCCCCACACCCCGCGAAGTTTGTGTAATATACAATATAATTAAGCATGTTTAAAATATATGTAAAATGTAATTATTATAAATTAACTAGGAGGCAACGTGTAATGCTCCAAGTAGCTTACCTATAACAATTTATATGCATATTAACTGATGATAATAGCTTAAGTCCTAAAGCTACCATCATAATATTAGTATACATAAAACGTAGATGAAAAATCGTTGTGTCAAAGATGCTGTAACCATGTTATGCTGGTCTGTTAAAATGCGCTACATGTAGAATTCAATTCAAAGATGATGTGAAGAAAATGGAAAATTGGTTAAAAGTTTGCATACCATGTGACCATTTTAATAGGCTGATATAACATGGATACACCATTCTTGTCACAACAAATTTTCATCCCATAAAACACTATTGGTCAAACAAAACTATACAAACATAATGTATTAATGGATTAAAGTTACTTTACTCTAGTTATAAGTTAATGTTTGTCATAAATTTAGAGATTACTCATTATTAGACTTCCATATGTACCCAAAAGCATTCATACCAAAAATAAGTACAAAAATATATAACCAACAAACTTCTCATGGATCCTTTTCCTCGATAAGTTCCTATCACCAATTGATGGGGTAAAGGTATTAGGGATACCTGTATTTTTAATCTAGGATTATTAAGTGTCTAAATTTTTATTTATGACAATTTAGTACCTATATTTTTAAAGATATGTCATTTAAGTGTCTTCGTTACAAACATACATTAATTTGGAACCTTTTGACTGGTTTACGTCTAGGAATGCAATTAGGCAAGTTATTATAAAGTACTCAACCCATTCAACTCAATAAAACCCCATAGGTGATTACTTTATAAAGTTTTTTATCGGATTTTGGGATATAATTCAAAATCCTATAAGGCTTAGGATTGAATATTGGGACTTTAAAAAAATTTAATGGAAAATACAACCCGATAAAAAATAATATATTAATAATATTTGTTCTTAAACTATATAGTATACACATTCTAAACTAATTTCATATTGTACAATGAATTTAATTTTCAAATTTCATTTATGTATAAATTTATGTGTAAGTTAATAAGTATAACATTAATCCTATTTAACTACTTTCTACTCTATTTTCGTGCTTATCTCATATGAACTTTATAAAATTAATATTCGTTTTATAATGAAAACACTCAAATGACCTATTTTTAAAAGTATAGACACTAAATTAATATAAATAAATTTTTAAGTACTTAATTGCTCAAAATCAATAGTACATGCATCAATAATGCCTTTATCCCTCAATAGATTTGGTGTAATTCCTACCATCTTTACCAAATTATAGCCTAGAAGAGGGGATAGGTTACATTTAATCAATACAACATTGTTATCCAATTAAGTGTAAGCAATAAGCAAATATTATCCGTACAACATTATTTGGCGAGATTAGAGGAAATAACTTCACTATAATGTGGGATTTAAAAAGTTGATGACAATAAAACACACCCCACACCAACCTTAGATATCACTTAATTCAACAAGTTTTGGAGAGGGTAATCATTTATTCTTTACTTAATGGTCAGTGTTTGAATAATCTAAAATAGAATACTATACACGATCAATTTATTATATGTTAAATTCGATTAGGTGTAATTAAAGGATGACCAACCAATTTGCAAATACTCGATAGCATAGTGGTGACATACAAAGCCACAGTTCATGCCAAATATATAAACTTAGCTATAATAAGTAGAACCACTATAAGTAGAACCACAAATAGCATAGTGACATATAATCCCTTGATACATTATAGTATTTAATATTGCTGTGAATCAGCTATTTGATAAGAAATCATTCGAGGAATTCATCCAACTTCCTTTTAACTTAGGTGTACCAAATTCTTTATTTTAGTTTTTTTTTTTTTATTATTGGAAAGACTAACAGGGTGTCTAGGGTCATTTACGATAAGGTTTACATCACCTTTATACATGTTGCCAAAATTTCCCAAGGCTGTAAGTTTGTTTGTCGATGAATCTTTAATTGTTTATATTTGATTAATAGTATACTCACGTCCATCCTCATTCAATTTGATATGTCTTCTCAAAAATGTTACCACATTATCGATGGTTGTATGTATCTCTAGATATCCTTTAAGGGGCATAAGTGACTAAAGTCAACTTTTGGGTCTTATGTTAGAATAACATATATTCAATTAATCATATACATTTCTAAATATACTTCCAATGTTTTGCTACTTCTCGGAACTCAAATCTTTGAGTTTTCAATTCATGACGATTCATTATACTATCTTAGTGTATATGCAATTAGTATTGAAATTAATTTTAGCCTCTTAAATTTTAATCATACATGAGTTGGGATAAGGAAAAAAATATTACTTAAAAAAAAATTCCTACAATACATCAATTAAAAAAGTAATACAAAAAATATATTACTTAAAACCAACACTTTAAATACCAATTTCTCTGTCCAAAATTGAAATCCATACTTTAAGTACCGATTTTGGTTTTGTTCTTACTTGTTTTTATTGTATGTAAAATCTACATCTAAAGTGTCAATTTTAATAATTATATTTTTAAAATTATTTTTTCAATTGGTACATTTTAGGGATTTTTTTTTTTTAAATAGTTTTTGTTTTCTTTTCCCTACCTTAGCCCATAATTAAGTTTTTATTTATGTACCTAGCAACCTAGGTTTCAAGCTCTAATGAACAACAATTTCGCCGAAATTTACAAGTTGGTATTCAATTCAAAACTCGGTAGTGTTTACTTCTCTCGTGTTGCTGCTTTAGGCTCCCGATTGATTGTTTCGCTGCCACCATCTCTTTGTCGTGCCCTCGCTTCCAGCTCCTCAACTTCCGAATTCAAGTATCTAAGATGCGGATAGGCTTCTCCTCATAGGTATAGTTATCCCATAACTTATCGGTTTCAATTTTGCGATCCAATTGAGACACTTTATGTGTTTCCATAGCAATGAAGTGTGAAGCACTTCATGGTAGTTCAATAATCTTGGAGGCACCGAAAGTCTATAAGAAAATTCACAATCCGTTTCAATACCTAAGGTCCAATATATTTTGGGACTAAGTTCAAATCGATTTATTCTTTTAAAAGTAGTGATTTTTACATATGCATGATCTCAAACAGCAAACTCAAATAGTCTAATCTTTAAATCTGGCTAAATTCTGTACATGTTAAAGGTTCTTTCATTTTCTATTGTATGACGTGTACTTTCTCATTCGTCCAATGGATCATTTCAAGTCCGATAATCAATTGTTACTTCGATTTCTAATATAGTGGTGATCGACACTTTTCACTATATAATGCTTCATATGGAATCTTTTGAATAATAAATTAGTAACTGTCAACCAAAAGTAAATACATGTCCCACTCTCCTGAAAACTCCTAGGTGCAAGCTCGTAATATATCTTTGAATAAATAACATATATTAAACATAGTATTTAATTCAAAGAAAAAAAATAAATCAATGAAAATAATAAAGTAAAGGTAAATAGAAGTAAAAAAGATTTAATGATGGGGCCAATATGGATATTCGACGGGAAAGGTATAAATAGTCTCCAATGTTTCCTTCTAGCCCTTTTCTCCATTTGTATGCTACAAAACCCTAAGAGCAACCTACAATATCCTAGGAGTAGAAGGTGACTTCAATCTAGCAAATTTACACATGAAAGATTTGTGTGAAACAATTTCGATAGTCAAAACGATCCAAATAGTGTTAGAACTAACTGACATCTATAGTAATAGAACTTAGATGATTGTTCGTAAAACAACAATTCAAGTAAGTCCTTTGAAACTTATGTAATTAGAGTGAATTTTAGAGTAATTTAGGTGATAAATGAGGCATAAAAAATTCTAATTGCAAATGTAAAAAGAATTGGAGAATAATCGTGATTAAGGATTTGGAATTTTGCACAAAAGTATTGTTTTTGTAGAAATTGAGAGTTCCTAAAGCACATGATCCACAACACGGCTGTCCTATACTCGTGTACTAAAGTACATGGCCATTTAGGTGAATTACACAGCCTTGTGCTAAAATCATGAAATGAACAATAGGGTATACAGGCAAGAGACATGCTCGTGTTGAAAATCAAAAAGTGCATATAGTAAGATATGTAGGTAATAGACACGCTTGTGCCAAAAAATTGAAAAGTGATCAATAAGATATATAAACATTAGATACGACCATATATCAGGTCATGTCTAACCACTACAATAACACATGTAGTACACAGATAAGAACATGCTCATGTATTTGGACATGTTGGACTCCTATTTTTTTTTTTTCAAAGTCAAGCTTTTCCAATTCATTGCCTCTCATAACTTCACTAGATACCTAAACATAGATTAAGATAGTTGTTATAGGTTTTCTGAGCATATGTGGTTGTTAATTTGAATAGGTTTGAGGATTAAGAGAGTGTAGAATCGTGAAGAGAATGTTCATTACTTATTAGGTACATGTATACTGTGTTTATTGTTTGTGCATGTTAGGTTAGAAATGCAAATGAATTTAAATTGTAACTGAAATGGATTGTTTGTGTGAATGTGTTTGGCTAGGCGTAAGGAACCAAGAATATTAGTGATCACGGGGTGGCACCTTAATGATCGGTATGTAACGTTGTCTCTTGTAAAGTTGTGTACTGAGATAATCCAAGTAGATTTAAGATGGATGTACTCATGAACAAGGAGGAGTACTTACTGTCATATATGTATATATGTACAATAAGGATTCATGAATAGTGAGGAGCATCTATTGTTGTATATGTATATAAGTATGATATGGACGCATGGACAATAGAGAGCACCTATTGTTGTATATGTATGTATGTATAATATGGACTTATGGATAGTGGGGAACACCTACTATTTATATATGATATGGACTTATGAATAATGGGGAGAACCCATTGTCGTATATATATATGATGTGTATATGGAGCTTAGGTTGTTGAGAGTTGTGTGTTGGAATAACTAATATGAAAGATAATAAATTGTTACTTGACTATCTTGTTATATTATGTTTGTGTTTGTATTCTGGCCTAGCATGCGTGTGTGATTGTTGGTATATATTGTGCTGAACATTAGCTCACCCTTCATGGGACCCTTTTGTAGTTATAAGTACTTCGGGTGAGATTGTTAGGTATGGTGAGAAGTGAATATGAACCAAGACTTAAACGATGATGTAGAATGTGTATTATGAAGAATGACTAGTAAGCTAGAAAGAGGACTAGCATTGAATATGATGTTTAACTATTTTGTTAATTGTGTTATACTAAGACCTCGATTATATTTGAGTTTTGACGTGCTTTCGCTATGATTGATTATAGGAGATACACTATGGTTATTGTTTTGGACAACTTATTATTTATAGTTTCTTTATATCTAGAGAGATCAACAAGGATGTGTTAAACCACTTATACACGTATGTGGAGATCTTTTTTATCGATTGCTTTGATGATTAGACATTAATTGTAGAGTTTAGCTAATTCTAAGCCTTTGCATGTCTTCACCCAGTGAGGATACGTGGTAGGTTGTACCGCTTCAAGTTTCGAGGCATTACAATATATAGCTTTTTCAAGCTAATCAATTCTATATCATGTATGGAGTGGTAGAAAACGAGCACTTTTTGTCAATATGTTCATGATTACTTATACTGCATCATGTCCCATTTCATCATTGGTACTGCCACACCAAAGTCCATGGTAATATGATCCATTTCCATTATGGCTTTGGTAATAGTTATAGCATTCCTCATACACATTAATGTTTGCTTTCACCTATTGATAAATTGGACATTGGATACAAATTAAGCTACCGCATTCTTTATTCCTAGCTACCAAAAGTAGACATGAGATCCTAATGCATTTTATTTCCACTAAAGCGCATTATATCCCCAGAATTATGTGCTTCATCAAGAATCTTATGCTTCGACTCTTAGTTCGTCAGTATACATATCCTTTTCTTATACTTTAGGACACCTAATTCAACCGTATTTAAATTGTGTTCCAGTCTTTAGAAACATCCTTTCCTTTATTTTTCAAGATTCATCATCTTGATCTTACGAATTCTTAAGTTCATCTGCTAATGTTGGATGGATCTCCAAAGTCATCAACTATCCAGTCATCGACCCCTTCAATTATTACAAATGTTGTAGATTAGTGCAATGAAATGTTTTTATTTATCTATCTCTTAACTAAAAAAGAAAGTAAGTTTAGAAATAGATCTTAGGTAGCGTTTGGTTATTAGTACTGGACAATACAAAATAAGAAGGACTGGACAAAAAAAATTTTTGTATCACGTTTTGTTTGTTCAGTACTGGATAAAGATTTTTGTGCTGTTAAGTGTTTGGAATTGCAAAGTACTGGACTGAATATAGTAAATTTGACAATTATACCATTTTAATTATATCATGTTTATTTACACATATTTGATATTATTATATACAAATACAATTTGAAGAGATTATAAATTATATAAAATAATTCGTGTAAATCCATTGATTGAAAAAATTTAATAATTCATATTATAAATTACAATAATTTATGTTATATTTAATAAAATAACACATTACTTACTTTTCTTTTATCTTAAAAATGATGTTCCGATATAATATATATACATGATAAATAATATACAATATAAAAGAATCTTGACTTGAAATTAGCAATAAACATGGTTTAAAAAAAAACTTATGTTATATTATTTTTCTCACGTTGTGTAATTTTCTTTGTTCTTATCGTACTGGAAATCAAAACGTGAGTTTGGAATCAAGTTGGAACATGTGATGATCTGTTTATGCATGAAAAATTGATCCGCCACCACCGTCCCATTTCAATAGACATCTGAATGCACGTCGACAACCAGACGGAGAGCATGTGACGAAGATAGAAAAGCAAGCGAGGGAAATCTAAACAGACGACGACAACCACATGTAGAGCATGCGGGGAACATAGAAAAGTAAGCAAGAATGTGAAAAAGAACGGACGGATATGAACCTGACGGCAACTTCTGGTGTGACGACAACGACATTTGAATAGCAGTCGATTGCATGATGAATCCCGTTGTTGGAGCGGCGCCGATGGGTTTTCCTACTGCACTTGAAGGGCAAGCTAGTGCGGCGCGGATGGGTTCGAATTAAAAGGGTTTGGGAAGGTAGGGTTTGTTTGTAAAGAGAAAAATATGAAAGGGCAAGTTGGGGATTTCGAAAAAAATTAATTTTTGTCTAGTACCTGATTTTTTGTACCTAATTATATATGGTACAAAAATTTGCCATTTTGTCCAGTATCACATTGAATTTTTGTTTAGTACTTTTTTCATAAATGGCAATCAAACACAGGACAAAAAAATTTGTCTTGTCTAGTACCACATTTTTGTGACAACTAAACGTTACTTTAGAGTGCATTTGATTAGGCTAGGAAGGTCTCTTAACGATCAATTTTCTTCCCATTGTAGTTATTTTACAAAGAGTTGCCATGGTAAGAATTAAGGGGGGAAGAAGCACACTTGAAGGGTGAAGTACAATAAAGAGTTATATGCTACGTTATTGATTCTTGCCCAACAAGTTAGACTACTTAGTTCATAATAATAATAAAAAAAAAATTATCAAGAGTTATCATGAATAGGCTAATATGAGTAAAGCATAAAAATGAAAATGTGTACATCCATCAAGAAATTGGAGCTTTGGAACTAAATAAGGAAGTAATGAATATTTTGCAATGTGGTTTAAATAGATATGATTTCAAAAGAATTTATACTAATAGAAGTGCTAAAGGAATTTGTGACGAATTGAAAATGTCATATAAAGACAGTAATATAGTTAGAAATTTAAAATAAGTATCATTTATGAAAATTTTGATAATTTCAAATTGGAACATAATGAATTATTGATGAACGCATACTAGATTTGTTGAAATCATTAATCATTTAAAATCCCTTAGCAAGAATTTTACTAATGTTGAATCAATTCTAATCTTTTAAAAACGTTGTCAAGAAAATGAGAGACCAAAAGAATAGAAGATTGTTAGATCTAATGAAAAGTAGAAAGAGCTCAAAAAGGAAAGTTATGGTGGCTACTTTAAGAAATGATGACTCAAACGACTTGAAAGGCATATTTTGTCTATGGCCTTGGACAATGATAAGGTAAATACCTCTTCCCCTGCTATCCCCACTTATTTGAACGATATATTTTATCTATGACCTTGAACAATGATGAGGTAGTATTTCTTCCCCATCTACCCCCTTTCTTTCTTATGATGAACTTTAAAGCATTCTAAGATAATTTTTATATAAAAAAATTGGAAATGAAGTAGATACTTTTCAAAATAAGTTAGTTCCTTTAAAAGTTGTTGATGTGAGGGAGATAGAAGTGAGATTGTTTTGCAATGAGTCAATGAAAAAGGTTTAGTCCTTATAAACAGACCGTTATAATTTTATAAGCTAAAGGCACCAAAAATCAAACAATTTGGTTAATTTGCTACAATCTATTGGACTATAATAGATTGATAAGAATCAAAGCCATTGGAATCATTTCATTAGAGGACTCCTTGACTCTAAATCAACTTAGGGAATTTGCTACAATTGGTTGGACTAAGTTGAACTAATAAGAATTGCACGCACTAGTCATCACATTGATGAAATGGTGATAAGAAAAGAATTATGGGATTGAAAATCACTCATAAGGGATTCTCTCTCTCTCTTTACATAAATTTTCAATGAAACAAATTCATTTTCATCGGTCTTTCAATGATTATTACAATATAAAAATAAAACATTTATAATGCCATGACGAATAAAGATGACTTTGACAAATACAACAAACATGACTCTTGAACAGATAAGTCACCTTTTCTAGCATAGTTCCTAAGGTTTAATGACTATAAAACATCAAAATAGCATGAAAAATACAATTAAAACCACTTTAGGAATGTTACAAAATGAAAAAAAAAAACTTTTGGACTTAAACTAATGCATCTAGAATTTTGCAAAAAAAAAGCTCAAGACCATTTTAAAAGGGTTTAGACCTTTTAGTGTTTTCCTGCATCGAGTTGCTCTTGACAAGGGAAGGTCTAGTGCATTTTATATAAAACCAAACAATAAAAATGCAATTTAGTTTTTCATTGCTTTAAACCGAATCATAAAGTTCAGTTTTACATTTTTTCTAAACCATAAAATTTTAGCTTAGTTCAATTTACTTTATGAATTAAATTATATATTTTTATAAGAAAATATATTTATTTAATGTGTAATCTCATACGAGTAATATTAAATTCATTTAATAATAATATTTATTGATATTATATAAAAGATTGAAAAAGTTAATATTTAAGCAATTAAAAAATTTTAAATTTGTAATACGACAAATTTATTCCTCAAGTTAACATATAATATAAAATTTAAACCGACCTATATACATATTTGCTAAATTATGATTATAAAATTTAAATACATATACTTTTCAATAAGTGTAAATTAAAAATTATTTCAAATATTATGTCATAACAAAATAATTTTTTTAGTTATAAGTAAAATATCATTATGTGTAAACACCCCATTTTTGCCCTCGGAATCAATAATTCTCAATAAAAATCAATTTTTCAATTTTTCCTAATTTTTTCCAATTTTTCCTAATTTAGCATAAAATAATAAAAATGTTCAAAAAAATAAAAATAAATAGGAAAACACTTCAATTTTGAAAAATGATTTCAGAAATGGCAATAATAAATAATAAACAATTTTTACAAATTTTTGGAATTTTCAAAAAATACAAAAAATGGAAAAATCGCATTGCATATATACAATTTGTGAAAATAAAAAAAATCAGGAAAGTGGGCTAGCTCAGCTGGTCCGAACCGTGGCTAGGCGCGCGCGCAGGGGGTCGAGGTCGCGGGTTCGAATCGCGGAGAACGCAGTTTCCGCGTTTTGCAATTTTTCGCCTTATCCAAGACACGTGGCAGCATCCGATTGGCTGGAAGAAACGTACGCGCCGGGCGCGTGATCGTCCCCTACCTCGAGCCTGAGATCGCCAGCGAGAAGAAAAATTCGTATTTCGGCCGTTTTGATCCGATTTTTTGCACGAATCCAACAGATCTTCAACAGAAATAAGATAAACACTATCTAATTAGAATCAAATCACAACAAAACGAGGGATTTACACGAATCAAGGTCGTTCCTTTTAACCGTCGATCCGATTAGCTTCGATCAGAGGAAATCCAAGCTTATCCAGCTCAATTTCAAACGCCTATAAATAGAGGAGGAGGTGAAGAAGCCAAAACACAGATCAGAATTGCGAGAGAGAGAGAAAAGAGTGTAAATCGGAGGAAACCCAAAGTCGCGACCGTCGATCGGAGTTGAGCCGCCGCAAGGAGACGTTCTGGGAGTAAGCCGCCACCACCATCGGATTCAGCACCCTCAAGAAGCTAGGATTCGACACTCCACCTGCCGCAAACAACCGTCGGAACGCCGTGAACGAGTTAAACCCCGCCGCCGTGTCCGATCGACCCGACCCGACCCGACCCGCGCACCGACCCGGATCCAGGTAAGTCGGATTTTCCAGATTTTTTATTATTATTTTTTTTATTTTGTTTATTTGATTATCTGAATTTATTTATTTATTATTATTTTGTTAGCCATTTATTTATTTATATTTCAATAAATGGGAAATTGTAGAAATTATATTTTTCTAGAATTTAATAATGTAAAAAATATAAAAATAGGAAATAAAATAAAAATAGTAATAAAAATGTAGAGAAAACAATAAAAATATTAGGAAAATAATAATAAAATTTTAATTTCAAAATAGGATAGAAAGTAAACTTAGGATGAAAATTTCAAAACAAAAAAAAAAAAAAACTTATAAAAATCATAAAATCATAAAAAACCTATAAAAATCATAAAAAATCATAAAAACTTATAAAAATTATAAAAATCATAAAAAACTCACAAAAATCACCAAAATCACAAAAATAAAAGAAAATTCAAAAATTAAAAAAAAAATAAAATAAAATAATAAATAAGTTTTAACACTTAGAAAAATCCTTTTCTTCAAATAAACTCAAAATTGATGTTTTCCCTTAAAAATCATTTCAAAAATCAAATTCAAAGTTTAGGCTTAGAAATTTTTAGAAAAATCCCAAAAATTTTAAGAACATAAATCAAAAGAGTTTTCAAAATTAAAATTCACCAACAAATCTAAAGGTTTTCAGAAAAGCGAACTACGGCTTGTTTGATCCTGAATAGCAGGTACGTAGGCACCCATTCGGGTCAACCCCTAAAATAAAGAAAAATCATTTTCTCAAAATAATTCTCAAACATAATAAAAAGTAACAGAAACATAAATGAAACACATTTCTAAAGATAAACAATTTTGGGAGATTAGGTGGTAACCGTAAAGGTTTTAATAGGTTAGCCTCCGGACTTAGAAGCTCTGGTTTTCCCTTTTCCTCTTTTCACAAAAACGAGAAGAGGAAAGAACGACGACTAGTGGTCCAAATTAAGACTAATCCGCTCCTTTAGTCTTAATTCAATTTTCCCAACAAACAGTTGGGTGGCGACTCCAAAAATTAAACGAAATTCCTAACTCAAGTCGAGGATCTAGATTAGATGAGCATAGGGTCTAGTTTAGATCGGATTAGGAATGGGAATTCAAAAATTAGACTCGACATTATGTTTTTTCAAAATAATTTGATTCGGTTTTACGATTTGGTTCATATTGCCTCTCCAAACTAATAATAAAATTTTGGTTTGGTTTAAATTGAAAATTTTCCAAACCAAATTGCAAAAAAAAAAAGAGGGGGGGGGGGGGTTGTTTGTTTTAGTCGATTTTTTTGCCCACTCCTAGCATTTGATAAAAGGCTCAAACCTTCTTTTTTTAATATTCTCTTGTAGATTGTAAACCTACCATAATATAAATTTTAACATACTCATTTTCTCTCTTGAAGTCACTTTTTCAACACACTTTGACTCTAATCCTTATACAAATAAATTATTTTTAAACCTAGACAAGCACATATCTTGAATCACATTAGTTGAGAACAAGAAATGAAGAAAGAAAATGAAATTCTCATGACTAAATTTGAAGAAAGTAAAAAGGGAAACAATTTGTTGAAAAGTTAGAGGGACTTTGAATTGGAAGATATTATTTTAAAATACAACTTAAATGATATTAAAAATAAAAAAATTATCAAGTTTTCCAAAAGTACGATCAATTTTAAATATGCTTATGGGATAACTTGATGAAGATATAATTAGTATAGACTTTGACTATAAGCTTAAAGATAAAAGAATATAAGAATCTTTTTGTCAATAACACTATAAATAAGACTTTTAATTATTATAGAAGATTTAAACACATTTCACACACTTGTGCATTAAGAAGAAATATTCACAAAAATAATAAAACAAAATTGATTTGGGTTCCAACGGCACAAAAGTACACTTGGTGTTTAAAAAGCCATGAACATACCAAAAGTGAATAACTTTAAATCTAAGGTTGTTGTTGTTGTAACTTTTTGTGAATTGCATTTGTTGAAACGAGTTGGTGCTTTATCTTGTGAACCTTTTTCTTTACTGTGCTCTGAAATATAATTGTTGCCTTTGTACCTGTTATGTGTCGATTAAGAATCAAGAGTGTATTTTATTTGTTCACTTTTAATTGATTATTACAAAAAAAAAAGATATTTATTTTCAATTTTTAAATATGAATTTAAATACAAATATTTAATTTTAATCGCAAAAAAGATACATTCCATGCTCTATCTAATGTGGAATTTGGATCCACTAGAAGAAATGAAGCACTGGGTTGAAGAGTATGAAATTTGCAAAAGTTCATGCTGGTAATAGGAATTGGACAATATGATGTGCCACAATGAGTAAAATAGATTAATTATGGCAGATAGTGTGAAAGGGATGTTTTGTGGTTAATAACTTTAATAGTATATTTGGTTTGTGAAATGGAATAAAATAAAAATAGAATGTGATTCTTAAAGAATTGAATGAAAAAGGAATATATATAAAAGTATATTAGAAAAAAAATTAAAGAATAACTATTTTCTTAATCTCTAAAGGAATTCTAATTCCTTATTTTGTAATAATTTCATAAAATAACTATTCCATTAACCAAATATAAGAATAAATTTATAAAAAAACTATTTATTCTATTTTTATAAAGTGAACTAAATATACCATAAGAGTTTATTCCCCTTTATTCATTTGTAAGTGAGGATATTATAGTGCTTTTGTTAAAGTAATTTATTTAACTCTAATAAGGGTGTGAAAAAGAGTAAGGACTTTTGGTTTTATTAATATAGTATTGGAGAATTATCTATGATGTGTGAATTTAAAATAAAAAAATACATATAAAATTTATTATAAAAAATATAATATTGACTTTGTTATTTCTTTTTTTAGTTTCAAATAATATTTTGCAAGATGCTTACATGTATATATTTCAAAAGCGAGGTAATGAAAAGTTAGTACCACTCATGTTTTCTATTTTATTTTCTTTTAAAAATATAAATATATTAAATATATCTATACATCTATAATATTAAAGTGTTTGGAAGTGAATTCATAACTTAAATTTAAACCTTTTTAGATTAAAATAGTTATGATATAAATGTATGTGTCAACTCTTTCTTAATAAAAAACCTGTATTTTTTTATGCAATCTTATATATAATCAATTTATTTAATTATTTATCCTTTATAACATTTAGACACATTTACAGTGATCTCTAGTATATATATAATTTTAAATTTAAAAAAAATTGAATTTTTATTAATAAATTTTTTTTTTTCAAATTAAAAGTATACTTATTGTCAAATAGTTAAAAGGTTAATTTCAATAAATTATTATTTTTTTATTTTAGTAATTTTTGTTCTTTCATATATCACGTTATTACTAAATTCCATTTCGAGCAAATCAGAACGTGGAAATAGAAAAAAATGAAAAAAAAAAAGGTGTGCAGAGTCCATGTACAGTACGAAAAAGCGTCCAATTGGCCAAAACATAAATCCAAAGACATTGTTTAGTTTAGCATAAAAAAGGCACGTCACCCAGCATTCTAGCTATAGCAAAAGCCGAGAAAATCTAGAATTTCTGAAACCCTAGAAAATCAATGGCAGCATTTACATATATACCATTTTACATTAGTTACTGGCATTAGCCCTAGCCCAAGTTTTTGAAGTGATTAATGACAGGACAGGAAGAAGAAGATTGCTCTTATAACAGCGTCCACTCAATCTTTGTCCATTACTGTCACTCTACTTTCCCACTGGGGGTTCTGTTGCTTTTGTTATAAACACATCTCTCTCTCTCTCGCTTTCTCTCTGCGTCTGAATCTCAATTCTCAAGTCTGCATCTAATCGATTGATACTTACTTCTTTCATGAAATCGACTCTCCACGCAATATGGTTAGTTCGATTGCTTCGTAATTTTCATCAATTTCGAATTCTTTTTTCATTAAACCCTAGTTGTGTTGATTTATGAATAATTATAGAGTAGTGTAATTTTGGGGCTTTTGGATTCACCACGGTTCTTTGGGAAAAAGATACCATTTTGTGATTTCATTCTGCTTAGTTAGGTGTAGTTATTGGAAACGATTTAAGTTATGTTAGCTCCTTTTATTGAATAGCTGTAGAGTATCTTTTCCTTTTTAATTACTTTTTTTTTTTAAAGATTATGTAGGTAATTTACAATAAAAAGAAAATCTTTGTTGAGAAAACTTACTGTGGACATATTGTATTAAGCATCTTCTATGCATAATGGAATTAAAGCATTTATTGTTCTAGTTGCTTTTATCGTTGTCGTGGTGGGACAGAATTTCCAATCCCATATGGTGTCATCATATGTGTCTTTGGCAATGGCATGGTGCCACATATGAAGAATATGCGATAAAAGTACCATTTTGCAGTTCTTTTGATATATATGGGACAACGTGTGATTAGTGTTGCTTGGAGGTGACACCATATGGGATTGGGATGTTAGAGGCAACTTCTTGGATTGTATCTAATGTGTATAGAATTTATTTCTTCTCATAGAGTTTCCGAGGAGTAGGAGGAGGAAGGGAGAGGTTTAGAAGGTTTGAGGACCGGGGTTCTTCTGGGCAGAGCAATGCATATCGTCCACCTTCCAGACATTTATGGGTTGGGAATTTGTCGCACAGCCTCTCAGAGGGTGAGTTGGTTCATCCCTTTTCGCATTTTGGAGAGCTTGATAGTGTTGCTTTTCAACCGGGACGTAGTTATGCTTTCATTAATTTTAAGGACGATGAGGGTGGAATTGCTGCCATGGAAGCACTTCAAGGATTTCCTCTTGCCGGGAATCCGCTTAGAATTGAGTTTGCAAAGGTGGTTAGTCTTGCCATAAACCTTTGTTTTTACTTAAGCTGCTCTTTGTGCTCCCATTCGTATGGAGATGCTTATAGCTTGTGTATCTATTTACACATACATTCATGTCTACTGAACTGGTTTTATTATCATAAAAAGAGCCAGTTTGAACAATTAAGTCTCTCTTTTACACAGCTAAAACCAAGTTTAAATCAAAAGAGCAAGAACCACCTAAATAAAAAGATTTAAAATTTTAAGCATGATGCTCCACTAAATGTAATATTAACATCCAAAAAGGAAGAAAAAGAATGTTGCAATTTCCGGAAAGATGCACTTCATCTCTGTTCCAAGTATATCTGATCTTCTTGATCAGGAACAAACTGCAGCAATTTTCATGAAAAAATGTCCAGGTTCACAACTAATTTCAAGATTTAGGTTGCCTTGCCATCCATCTGGATTTAATAAAGTTTATTATGGCAATAATCTTCACAATGAATACAGTTTTATTTGAAGGGATTGTCTCAGGAAGCTTGCATTCTATCCTGACTATAAGACCATCAAAACATTGATATAAATCCATAAGGATTTCGAAGTTAAATTTTTGTCCAAAAGTTGACTCTGAACATTGACAGTTGCAGCTCATTTACCATATGCCTCAATTTCTCAGACAATTCAAAGGAAAATGGTTGTCATCCACTATAGAGCAAATATTATCCTCTAAACAGGGCTCAATTATTCGTCCTCTTCAAGAGAGCAAAGTCATGATTGTCAACATAATTGGTTAGCCGAAATTACTATATTCTTGGCATCAATAAGAATTATCTATAGCAAATATTGCAGAAGTTCTTCACTTAAAAAAAAAAATTACAAACATTAAATTTGATAAAAACTCTCTTTGGTCCCTGTATTTTTATGGTTGTATAACATTTTGGATCAATAAAGTTAAATTATCCAAAAAAAAAAAAAACTCTCTTTGGTATATAAAGATGATTCTTCCAACTATTGTCCAAATCTCCACTCTGCAAAAATAATGCAAGGACTTTTTATTAGATGATAATAAAAAGATGGTACTGTTCATGCAATTAAGAGGACATGCAAGTTATGTAAATAAGCGTACACAGTTTCACAAAACAATATACAGCACAAGGGGGAAAAAAGATAGTCATTCACAAAAGACGAAGCAAGGGCTAAGGAAGAAGGAATTTGATTGAACCTAAAAATAGTTTATGTCTCTTCTATGGAGATGATTCTCCTTTTGAATGTAGCAGTATCGAAATTTAAGGCAATGTGCTGCATAACCTGATGTACTTTTGGTAGTCTTTGCAGTTGATTGTCTTAGCACTTCATGGCAACTCTCTCAGGTAAAAAAAGCCTAGAGGCTGAGATGGATTTCATTTTGTATTGCAGAATCAATCTTGGTTTTGTATGTTAATACAATTGATATGATTACTAATAAAAGAAGTTATGGCAATGTTTGCCAATCTAATGGTCAGATATATGGACTTAAAATGAATGCAGAAATGGAAAATGATGTATTGCTACCACCGGCAGGATATGAGGGATATTCAAGGCGCGATAGCTTCTGCTGCATATGTGTACAGTTGGAGGAGGATGATACTAATGCTGCTTGATACTTATGCGAATGGTGTCACCTCCTTGATTGCTATACTTTGGAGATAATTATAAAAGAGGGTCTCATCCTTTAATCAGAAATGTCCAAGAACACTAGAACTATACAATTAAGGAGAGCTACTAGGAAAACTGACGGTTTCTTTAGTGGTAAGGAAAACTGATAGTAAGAATACATAAAGATGAAAGAAAGAAGCAGTCCCATCGGTGATTGGAGATTTTAAATCCTAACATATTCTTTTGTTCCTTCTCCAAAATACAACACATGAGACAAATGGGAGTTGCTTTCATATTTTGTTTTATATATGTGAAAAGCGATACAATTCTAGCATTGAGACATAGTGAAAACCCTCCTTTGCAATTACTGATATGACCTGCAACTTATGGGAGATTTGATCGATCTGAGTGAGCATAAAGAGTTTGCAATGCTCTTGAAATCAGGTTGTTGTCTTGCTCTGCTGTTCCCATGTTGTCACCTTCCAACTGCATAAGAAACTGATGTATGAAACTCGTTGCAACTACTTCTTCCCCAAGAAAGTTTCTAAAATTGAGCTAGAAAGGGGCATCCTGTATTTACTCCAATATTGCATACATTTTCAGAATTCAGATTGAAAGTCAATGAGGTCGTTGAGATGAAATGTGGGTACAGTGAAGTATGTTGCTAAAAGAATATGGCTGGCCTTGGCCATCATGATTGTTTTACATATTGGCAGTTATTGGCTTGAATACTAGTTACTACAGAATCTGTGACTTCTACAGCCATCATGAGTAGCCGTTGCCTCCTTTCTATTATTAGTATCCAATAGCAACCATAAACATAGCAGAAAACTAGTGAATCGAAATCGCTAAAAAGCCTTGCTGCATCCATACTCTGCAGTATTGTGTGATGTCTTGCCTGTTGGTCATAATTCAATCCCTTTATTTTCTAATGGTTCTGCACTAAATGGACCATTTTGCAGAAAAGATGATGAAATTAACTAAATGGAGCATTGGGAGAGCCTAAAACTTCATCGAATTCCATGGCATTGTTATTTGATGAAGGCATCTTATTGCAACTGGTTAGGGTCATGGTTCTAAACTGACAGAGCTGAGTTAAATTTCCAGAATTTGCATGCTCATGCAATTGACATTTGAAAAGCTAATACCACAATGAAATTGATTGACTTGTTGATCTTAGAACAAACATAAAAAATGGTACTTCTGGTTGTGTTGCTAGTGTTCTGGTAGAAGTTGAAAGGAAAAACAGCCCATTTATCTGAAAGTTTAAACTTCTAGGTAAGTGTGTAGTTTTTACATTTACACTCAAAGACCTTCATATAGATGAGCATAACGATTAAGCTTATCACATTAAACTAATTAATTGGAAAGTTAATAAACAGTGTGAATTTGAGTTAAGGATCCTCCATTTTTTATATTATGTAAGATAGACTTTGAATCATAAGATACAAGTCTATGATTTTAGGCTCATGCTTCTGCACTTTCCACTCAAGTAACTACTTAATACCCAACAATGTATTACAAGAAAGATCGATTGTGTACTGGATGGGTGATTGGGTTTTTAATCATTTTATTCTCATTAGCTAAAGTAATGGAGTGACTTCCATTTAAGAATTGAACATAATTAGTCTTAAATATATCTTAGATGAATTGTATTGGTGTTTTCTTTTAAGACCACCTGTTGGGTTTATCTTCTCTTAATGTGTTTAAAACTTTATGTGATTCTCAAACTGGTTAGACTAACCTTATTTTCTTGATAAAAAATAAACTTCATTCATATAAATGGAAGAATATACAATTGTCTATTGACGGCAAGGTTTATACAACTACTCTTTTAAAAAAATAAGATTATACAAACAAACTGTGGGAAATAAGAATAAATTTGTCTAGAAGACTAATTAAGCCTAACATAGGTAAGAATTTGGTTTGCTAAGGACCTAGGAGGAGGAATGGGATGCCCCAAATGAGCTCGATTACTCCACGTACAATAGACTGTTGTAAGTGTTGCTCTCCAACAACGAAATTTTTTTATGTGTTGAACTGGCTGTCGCAATAATTGTATTTGTTACACCTAGCCGATGGAAGGAAGGAGGACAATCAAGGCTATTACACACTTGTTGCCAAGCCTGTGTTGAGAATGAGCATTGAAAGAAGAGGTGTGAGTGGTCTTCAGCCCCATTTGTACATAAGAATTATACTGTTGAAGTTGTAATGCCCCACTGAAACATTTTGTTTAGTGTTTGCAGCTTGTTTAGCCAAGCTAACCACAAGAAAAAAGCATGTCTGGAATTGAAGTTGGGTTCCACACAACTTTATGCCAAGCAACATGCGGCAATTGTGATGCAAGGAACTTGTAGTCACTCTTGATAGAAAACACCCCAGATTGGGAAAGCAACCACATCAAAACATCTGCTTGAGATGAATTGGGTGACATGTCACTATGTATGTGACAATTCCTCAAAAAGTTACTCTCTGGTAGACTCCATTGATTTCCTGCAATTACAGAACAGAGTCTAGTGTCCAGAGTAAGGCCTGAGTTGGTTATATCACATGGGCTAAAGCAGGTATCCAGGGGACCATTAGTTAGCCAAAAATCCGACCATAAGCCATCATTGACTTCCCATCTAAATTGATGTCTTACCAAGTATCTTGATTTTAGAAGTTTCCTCTATATCCAAGAACATATAGCAGGAGATTTTATCATTCCAAAAGCTTCAACCTTTTAGAAAATTAGAATCTATCCAATCAACCCATAATCTTTTCCATCCTCCCTTGCACAAGTGCTAAATATGCTTTGTTCCAAGTTGTGATTCTAGGGATTCCAAGGCCTCTATTCTTCTTGGGATTACAAACCAAATCTCATCTAACTTTGGCCTTAGTAGAAATGTTAGGTCTTCCACTCCAAAGAAAATTCTTTAATTTTTGCTCAATGCTTACTAACACGGATTTAGGAAGTAAGAAAATGGAGCTCCAATATATTTGCATTGAGAAAAGGACCGACTTGATCAGTTGCAAACGCACTGCAAAGGACAAAAATTTTGCTGTCCAAGAGGATATCCTTGCTAAAATCTTTTCTTGAAGAGCTTCACAATCTGTTTCTTCAACTTTGTCGATATAAGAGGAACTTCCAAATATCTTGTTGGAAGGGTGCCTTCTTGAAAGTTTGTCAAAGCCAAAATCTCCCCCTTAGTGTTGGAAGCAACATTGCAAAGGTAGATGTTGTGCTTACCCCATTTGCAACCAGGCCTGACATATTTTGAAACAACTGCAAACCCTCATGTACCAAGTGAACTGAAGCTACATTGCCTTTACAAAAAACATTAAGTCATCAGCAAAAGTGAGGTGTGTAAGTTTTTCAAATTTACATCTCCAATGATGTGAGAACAATACCTGATAAGACCTCCATTCCAAGCACAAACAAGTAGGGGATAAACGGTCTCCTTGTCTTACATCCCTTTTGTTTGAAAAGAACCTTATTAGTTCTCCGTTAATATTAATGGAGAAGGTTGCTATTGTGATACATTGCTGTATAAGACGACAAAAGTGCGGTGGAAAATGCATACACTCAAGAATTTTCAATAAAAAACTTCAATTTATGGTGTTGTAAGCTTTGTGAATATCCACTTTCAATGCACATCTTGGTGGCCCTTTTTGGGTATGATAGCCTACCATCAATTCTTGGGCTAAAAAAATATTATTCGAGATGCAAGGGTCAGGTACAAAGGCTGCTTGCTCTTTTCCCACAAGATAGGTCATTATAGGTTTCATTCGAGTGGCCAAGATTTTTGAGATAACCTTATGAAGAACTTTGTAGTAAGCAATAGGGTGAAAATCACTAACCTTTGATGGATTTGCAACTTTAGATACTAGGGAAATAATCATGGCATTCAATCCTTTCAACAAAAAACCAGAAGCAAGAAATTCTTGAATAGCTTTCAGGAGTTCTAGGACTTTTGAGATAACCTTATAAAGAATGTTGCAGTAAGCAATAGGGCGAAAATCACTAACCTTTGATGGATTTGCAACTTCAGGTACTAGGGAAATAATTGTGGCATTCGGTTCTTTCAACAAAAAGCCAGAAGCAAGGAATTCTTGAATAGCTTTCAGGAGGTCCATGCCGATTAAGTCCTAAGTGGCTTTATAAAATTTGGCTGTAAACCCATCTGGCCTTGGGCCTTTTCATTTGCAATAGAGAAGAAGGCTATTCTTATCTCATCATTGGAAAAAGGCTTCTCCAGCTCTCTTATTTGAGCCTCATTAAGGTGCCACATGATGAAGTTACCAACATCATCAAGGTTAGCTTGCACACTGGTCGTCATATAGATCCTGAAAAAAATTCATCACCTCACTATGCACTTGCTCTTCTCCTTTAGCTTCACTACCATCTTCCTTAACAAGGCTGTGTATAGAGTTTTTGTTATGGAAGTTGGCCATGCATTCGTGTAAATGGAAGAGTTCTTGTCACCCAACTTCAACTACTTAACTCACGACTTTTGCTTGTAAAAGCACTCTTCTAGAGCCTGCTAGAGATAATATTCCTTAAATGCCTTGCTTTCCTTCTCCATTCCCATAGAATCTCCATTGTTTAGGATGGCTTATTGAATAGCCTGCAATTTTGATTTGGCTTGCTTCACCCGTAGAGAAAGGTTAGAAAAAGTCAAGTGATTGAGCTTTTTGAATTCACATTTTAAGAGCTTCAGTTTAGAAGCCACTTGGTAGCATTTGGATCTGTAAATCAGTGTGCTTCAAATGCTTTGTATCGCTTGTCTAAAATCCTCATGCTCAGCCCAAAAATTGAAGAATTTGAAAGGAATTCGCTTTGTTTTCAAACCAAAATCCACGTGTACTAAATGGTCAGATAAGAGTGGAGACAAAAATGCTGCATAAGTCCTTGGAAATTTGGACAACCATGGATGATTAACAAAGACTCTATCAAGTTTACTTAGGATAGGATTTGCTGCTTGTTTGTTCAATCATGAGTAGAAGTTACCCATGTATCTTAAGTCAACCAGCTCTACTACATCCAAAAAATTATCCACAAAAAAAAAAAAATCTGGAAATCCACGCTTGCTGCTGTAGTAGACACCCTACCCTCCTTCCTCTCTGATGGATTCCTAGTGATGTTAAAATCTCCAGGCACCATCCAAGGGCTATCAACCAAAGCAGGGGCAATTGTGAGTAGATCTCGCCATAGAAGTTTCCTTATTCTATCATTGTTTGCTCTGTACAAGAATGTGACTTGGAAGGAGTAATTTGCCCTAAGGTTTGTAACAAGGCGATGCATAAATTGTTCATGCACACTTAAGACCTGAACATTCCACACTCTTGGTTCTCAACATATCCTGATTCTTTTTCTTGCTAGATCATTGATGGCAAAGGACCAATGAGGTCCCACTTTTACTTTGATGAGTGGTTCATTTGCCAAGTTTACTCTTGTTTCCAATAAACCCATGAGGGAAATACCTTGCTCAACACAGTTCTTCCTTACTTTTTCAACTTTAGTGGATTCGCTAATCCCCCTTGCATTCTAAGAAGCTAAATTCATCTGTTTAAACAAGGAGACGGATATTAAGTAAAGGTGCGTTTCCTCTTGAAACGCTTCTTCTTTGTCTTGCCATGAGAGCTGGAACTCTTGCTGCTCCTAGAAGAGCTGCCTTGGATCTTTTGACCAGTTTTAGGAACCATCAGCACTTCCAGTGAGGTGTTTTCCATGGGATCTACCTCCCTTTCCTCCAACACTTCCTCATTCTTCACTGATTCCTCTGGTTGGAGTTTGCCAATCACCAATTGGCTGGAGTTTCCAACACATGGGTAACAGGAGTATCAGATGTTTCCATAGGCACAAGGTTTTCATCATTCAGTTCAGCGGCATTTTTGATAGGGGTGACTTCCTTTCTAGCACCAGCTTCAAAGTCCCATGGGTTAGCCGGACTAGAAGGGCCTTCTTCAGATGTTACTTTTGACAGAGAGAGAACCTCCTCGCTGGGAACAGCTTGCTGCAGGGCTTTTGGTGTTGAGAGTGGTGAAGAGCTGCTGGCATCCACAACATTTACTTGTCGTTTACCCTTCCCCTTCTTATTGATTTGCACCCATTCCCCTATAGAGGCCCTGGAGCCTTTCATAGCAGCCCTTGCATTCGCCTGGGGGGTTTGGATACACAAATGGCCAGACACTTTGCAAGAAGCACATCTTTTGGGTAACCATCGGTAGCCTACAGAAACTTTAGCCAAAGATCCATTTGCACATTCAACTGTCACTTGACTAGTTAGCTCCTCTTTAGCATCTAGTCTGATGGGGATGCGAGCTTGGTTAGCTTGTTCATGAAGAGAAGTTAGAGAGTCAACCTTTAATGGGGTGCCTACCCCACTTGCAATATGGCTAAGGCCCTCCTCATTCAAAAAATTACAAGTTATGTTGGAGAGGAGAGTCAAAACAGGGTCATGAATAAGTTGTGGCTTGTCAATGGACTTCCCTTTCCTCCATTTTTGTAAGATTAAGAGTCTCTAAGCAAAATACCAAGTTTTTTCTAGGATGGCTGTTAAGTCTTTGTCTCTAGCAAATTTAAAGTAGTAAAAACCATCATTGTTTGCTAGGACTCCGAGAATACCATAATCTTTCCAGACTCTTATGGCAGTGGACTGGACAAGGGAGAAAGGCAATTTCCGTTCAAGGAAATAACCCACAAGAGTAGATTCTCAAGATTTTGCACCTTCATTCTCAACCTCAATAGGTATTCTCATCCTTGACACTGCACCCCAAGCAACTGGTGGAATAAATCTCAGCTTGAAAAAATTGGGAGAGGACAATGGGCCACAAGCATCAGCATACGATTTGTTACCAGAAAAAAGGCTAGGTTGTGCACCCAAGGAAGTGGTGAAGTTTGGAGGTGGATTCTCCAGATTCCAGTTTTCATGGTGGTTTGTAGCCTCAACTCTTTCCAAGATATCATTTAATTCCTCAAAAGTGGTATTTTCATAAGTGGAAGTACTTTCCAGAGGCATTTTTGAACTTCTGATGGAGTAGATTTGGATAGAGGAGGGTCTAATCTCTGAAAAACAGATTGTCCTTGGTCTTTGTGTGCACACTGCTCATGATTTCCTTTTTCATTTAAGGAAACAGACTTTACTTCTGCAAGGCAAAAAGGTGTTTTGCCTTTTTCATTGACATTGTTTGAAGGCAAAACCACATTGGGAACTGTGTCATACCCACTCCTGGTTTGATTTTTGAAGAACTCTGGAGGAAAATGGCTCCTCAAAAATTGGCGACCATCTCTGGAGTACCTCTTGGAGGAATGACCTCTCATGATGAAGGATGAGCATCCGGGAAGAAAGCTAGCAAAGAGACAGAGAAACAAGAAGGAAAACTAGAATAGAAACATAAGGAGAAGGAGCAAAAGAAACAAGAAAAACCTGTAGAAAAATACATGTATATACTTTTTAGAGATTATATGTATTTATTTATAGATATTATACAAATATAGTTTAGGAAATTATTTTTTAAGAAAGTTTCCTAATTAATATTGTAATCATTATATGTTATATAAATTCCTTGTGGAATAATCAATAAAATAATAAGATTTGAACCTTATTTTTGACATGGTATTAGAGCTTTAGGGAGTATAAAATCAGAAATTTTCGGCTTTCATTGTTGGAACCCTAATTTCTTCAGCCTTCATTGCCGGAATTCCTTTTTATTTATTGTTGACTCATTCTAAGCTTTTTTTTAACCTCGATCAGCTCTTACCTGTTGTGGGTCGTTGGATTTTTCTCATTCTCGCCAATGCCTGGTAGGATCTGAACCCACAATCATCTCACTAGACGTCAACCCACAAACTATAAGAACCACCGTGGCGCGTCAGTTTTTGGCGACGATAGCAGGATCTGTTCTGTGTTCTCGGTTTTGATAGCGCATCAATTTTTTGGTTAGGTCGTCAACGTTGTGTTATGTGTTTTTTGGTTGTTGGCGGTCGTTTTTTGGGTTAGTTTTTGTGTTTTTTTAGGTCGTCGATGTTGTGTTTTGTTGCTCTGACCTACAACCGTTGATCACAATCGTTTCGATCATCTTCTGTTGTTCCAGCAATGTTTCTGTTGGTCGCCGGAGTTGCCAAGGTCACTAGAATCCATGTGAGAGGTAGGATACCTGTCTTTCTTGTCCAGCATGTCAAATACTAGCTGTCTCACTCTTGTCCACTACGTTGAACAATAGATACCCAGGAACTTTGCAACATAGGAGAGGTTTGACTCTATGTGCTACTTGATTGTGTGAGAGGTTTTGGTGTGTTTGGCTTGGTGTGCTTGGCGTGTTGATCTGGTCGTGATGTTTGAAATTACAGTACAATCTGATCACATTACTCGAACCATGGAAGATGGAAATTGTTTTCAACAACCTAGAGAATTATAGCATATTCAAGTAGCGTATAGGTTGGATGGGAAGAACTATTTGAAATGGCCTCAATTAATTTGAACCATTATGAGAGGAAAAGGGAAAATAAGCCATTTTACTAGAACTGGACCACTACTAGGAGACCCATTGTTTGAGAAATGGGATGAGGAGGATTCTATGATCATGGCATGGTTATGGAGCTCTATGATCCTTGAGATAAGTGATACAGTGATGTTTATGGCCACAGCTAAGGATATTTGGGATGTAATCCAACAAACATATTCAAAGGCTAAAGATGCAGCTGAGATATATGAGGTAAAGGTTAAGATTATGGTTGCAAAACAAGGAAACAAAATAGTGATGCTGATCAACTAAAATCCCTATGGCAAGAACTCGATCAGTATAGTAGAAAATGTTGCGATTCTCAAGAATTTTATTGAACAAGATAGAGCTTATGATTTCCTTGTTGGTTTGAATCTTGAATTTGATCAATTCAGAATTCAAATTCTTGAAAAATAGGAGGTTCCATGCTTCAATGAGGTAGTGGCTATTATTAGGGGTGAGGAAAGTAGGAGGATTCTAATGCTTGAGTCTTCTTTCATAGATGGCTTGGTCATGATAGCTAAAAATGCCAAAACTAGTTCAGGAAGAGCAAAAAGAAGTACTAGTTTTGAAGCTATAAAAAATGTTCAGTTCGAGAGCTTGAATCGAGAAGAATTATGGTGCAATTATTGCAAAAAGCTGCATCACATTAAGGAAAAATGCTGGAAATTACACGGGAAGCCTTCAAGTCGTGAGTGGGGGTAGAAAAGTAGTCCATCTTGTGGCTTAGGATAGGCTCACATTGCCATTGATGTAACAAAGGAAGAGAATCGACAGGAACCAACTGGCCTGAATCAAGAGGAGATTGAAAGGGTGAGATCCTTCCTTAGTAAGATTGAGAAACCTTCAGGTATTTGTTTTTTAGCATATTCAGGTGAGAAGCTTCTTTCATTTGGATTTAATGTCTTAGAAACACCTTTACAACACTCTTGGATTATGGATTCAGGAGCCATTGACAACATAACCCACTCTTCCAAACATTTTTCCACTTACACTCCATGTCTAAGTAATAAGAAAATTGCCATTGCAGATGAAACCCTAGCAACTGTAGCTGATATAAGAGATGTTCGGATCTACCCATCAATAACCTTAAAAAATGTCCTCCATGTTACCAAATTATCCATTAATCTTATTTCTATATAGAAACTCATACAAGATTTGCCTTGCATTGTGATATATTACAATAATTATTGTATATTTCAGGAAAAGGATTTGGAAAGGATGATTGGACTTGCTAAAGAATGGTTTGGTCTTTATTGCCTTGAAGTAAAGTGAGCGATTTCAAGAACAAATTATCTCATTCTTTCATATATAAATCCATCTTATCCAATAAAGAAAGAGCCTTCCTTTATCATTACCGTTTAGGTCATCCATCTTTTAGGATTGTTAAAGTTTTATTTCCTTCATTATTTTCTAAACTTGATGTTGAGAGTCTTTATTGTGAGGTGTGTGAGCTTGTTAAACTTAGGCGTGTACCTTTTCCAATAAGTAATAAAAGTACTTTTCCTTTTTATCTTATTCATATAGATATTTGGGGTTCCTTCACTATTTCTAATGTTTTTGGAGCACAATGGTTTATAACTTTCATTGACGATTGTACTCAAGTCACTTGGGTTTTCTTGCTCAAGCATAAATCTGATGTTAGTTCTGTGTTCCTTAATTTCTTTTCAATGATAAAAAATCAGTTTAGTTTGAGTATTAAAAGACTAAGATTTGATAATGCTCGGGATTATTTCAATCAAATTATCACTCCTTATTGTCAAAAAGAGGCAATAATTCATGAATTTTCATGTGTCAAAATACCACAACAAAATGGGGTGGCTGAGGGGAAAAATGGACATCTTGTAGATCAAACACGAGCATTGTTGTTTCAAAAATGTGTTCCAAAACATTTTTGAGGGAAAGTTGTTATCACTGTCACATATCTTATTAATAAACTTCCCACTCGAGTATTAGGATTCAAGAGTCCAATGGAAGTACTTTCCTCTTTCTATCCAAATTTGTCTATCACAAATCATCTTATACTTTGCATTTTTGGGTGTATATCCTTTGTTCATGTCCATAATCAAAATAAGAGGGAAATTTGATTATCGAGCCCTAAAGTGTGTTTTTTTGGGATATTCCTCAACTTAGAAAGGATGTAAGTGCTATCATCCTCCATCTAAGAAATTTTTTGTGTCAAGGGATGTCACTTTTTGTGAGCAAGAAGCATATTTCACCCAACCTTATCTTCAGGGGGAGAGCTTTAGGGAAGATAAGGTGAGTTTGGAGAGTTTTCTTCTTGAGTTGAGTGATCTTTCTCAACCAACTCAATCCCCCTGGCCCACACCTATTGAGTCCACATTAGTTGAGTCTCCAGCTATTAGCCCACATGTTTCTAACCCTGAAAAATCTGTTCTTGAAGACGTGCGATTTGGTAAGAACTTGGTGTACTCAAGACAAAAAAGGGACATTCACATTTTAGAATTTGTGCAAGTTCAAGAATTTGACTCGAGTCCTTCAAATGAGGTAATAGTTTTTTATTTTCTAGCTTTGCAAAGTGAAACTGAACCTCAAAATAATGATGATGATCAGAACCTTCCAATTGCCCTTAGGAAAGAAAAGAGAGAATGCACAAAAAGACCACTATACCCCTTGTCACACTACCTTTTTTCCAAAAATTCTCCCCTAACTATAGAGCCTTACTTGTCAACCTTAACACTGTCACTCTTCTTACTACCCTATCTGAGGCATTTTTTGATGAAAAATGGAAGTAAGCCATGGATATTGAAATGGAGGCTTTTGAGAAGAATAGGACTTGGGAATTGGTCAAATTGCCAATGGAAAAGAGGCTTGCAGGTTGCAAATGGGTCTATACAGTAAAATATAAGGCTGATGGGTGATTGAAAGATACAAAGTAAGGTTAGTAGCCAAGGGAAACACACAAACTTATGGAATTGACTATTTGGAAACGTTTGCACTAGTTGCAAAGATGAACACGGTGAGAATCATTTTGTCCCTAGCTACTAACCTTGAGTGGGAGTTATAATAGTTTGATGTGAAAAATGCATTCCTGCACGAAGAGCTAGAGGATGAGATTTATATGAAGTCCCACCTGGGTATGGGAAAAATATGAGTACTGACACAATTTGTAAGTTGAATAAGGTTCATATGGTCTAAAATAATCTCCATGAGCATGGTTTGGGAGAGTTTCTATAGTTATGTTGGCTTCAGGATACAAACAAAGTCAAGGAGACCATACTTTGTTCATCAGACACTTAGTTTTAAGGGGGATGATAGCCTTACTAGTGTATGTGGATGACATCATTTTGACTGGAAACGATGAAAGAGAGCAACAGGTTTTGAGTCAATGCCTAGCTAAAGAATTCGAGATCAAGACGTTGGGGAGATTGAAGTATTTCCTAAGAATTGAAGTTGCTTATTCAAAAAGGGGGATTTTTATATCCCAACAGAAGTATATGATTGATTTGCTTAAAGAGATAGGTCAAGCTACATGTAAACCGGCAAGTACCCCTATAGACCTAAATCATAAACTAGGGAATGTAGAAGAAGATGCCATAGTGAACAGAGAAATATATTAGTGTCTTGTCGGACGACTCATTTAGTTATCTTATATTAGTCTTGATATAGCTTATGCAGTAAGCTTGATAAGCCAGTTCATGCATAGCCCAAAAAAGACTCATTTGCAAGCTACATATAGGATTCTACAGTACCTGAAAGGAACACTAGGAAGGTGGATTTTGTTTGAAAAAGATAATGATATAACTTTTGAAGCCTAAACTGATGCAGATTATAACAACAAGGTATTGCACTTTTATTGGAGGAAATCTAGTAACGTGGAGAAGCAAGAAACGAAGTGTAGTTGTACTATCTAGTGCAGAGGCAGAATTTCGTGCAATAGCACAAGGCATATGTGAATTACTATGGTTGAAAATCATCCTTGAAGACTTAAAGATTAATTGGGTTAGGCCAATAAAGCTCTATTGTGACAATAAGTCAGCAATAAGCATAGCTTACAACCCAATTCAACATGATCGAACTAAGCACATTGAGATTAACAAGCATTTCATTAAGGAAAAATTGGACAGTGGCCTAATATGCACTCCATATATATCAACACATGGACAATTTGCAAACATTCTCACTAAAGGATTGAATAGTTTAATGTTTGAGATGATTGTGTCCAAGCTGGGAATGGGAAGTTCCAATTCACCAACTTGAGGGGGAGTGTAGAAAAATATATGTATTTATTTTTAGATATTGTATAGATATAGTTTAGAAAATTATTTTTTAGGAAAGTTTTCTAATTAATATTGTAACCATTCTATGTTATAGAAATTCCTTGTGGAATAATCAATAAAATAATAAGATTTGAACCCTATTTTTGACACAACCTAAGAGTAGATGACCCTTAGGAAAATCTAAGGTGGTTTTCTAGAGAGAGGAGAGAGCATTTTCTCACTATAACTTTTTCTTAGTCTTTCTTCTTTACCTTATTTTCTTCTCTTTGTAAATAAGAAATTCATTTCTTAAAAAGCAGTGTGTACAAGATAGGTATGCCCTTTTACAAACTCTTAGCAAGGATCCTTGAAACAGCATCTAAACTTATTTTCAAACTTAAATTAGCAACAAGCTGCAATCCTCTAAGATCAAACTCGACAGATGCCCTAATCTTGTTAAAAGTAACTCTCAGCTTTCTTTTTATAGTACCATGTGATGTTAATAGCATCCTTGGACACAAATTCTCAGTAAGTAATCACAAATCTTGCATAAAAACAGCCACCATGATACGGCAAAACCAGCAACAGCAGTAACATATCTTAGTCACTTGTTAACAATGATGAACCTTTTCTGTGATGCTGGGTGGAATTCTTTAAAGCATTTTGGCTTAAAATCTTTTGTCAAAGAAGAAGAGCTAAAGAGCTAATTGAGTTAATGTGACAAAATTTATTGTATATATGTATGTTGTATGTTATTTTGATTAATTAACATCAGTATGTTCCAAGTGCTGATTGCCAAAAGTGTGTCAACCATCTACTTAATAGGCAGCTAATTTGATCTCTTTCTCACTTGTGCAAGATGAAGCATGTTACAACTACACATGTCAATATGTCTGCTCTCTTCAAAACGAGATATTCAAACTCTATTAGGTCAGCCTGTTTGATTAAGAACCATTAACTTTGCACTGCACCGAACTGTTTCATATCCCTTCATGACCAGGACTAGTCGAAACTGGTGAATAGCAATGAAATGGTCAGGTGCACAGGTTTAGCTGGAAAGGCAGCAAAAGATGTCAAATTCTTTTTTCCTTGGAGCTGCATATTCTGTTGGTCCTACTTGAGTTTTAAAAACACTATTAATCTTGAATTTGATGGCCTCATACACAAGTCTGGTGCATAAATATAGATGCACTTCTATAGGAGAACTATAGCTTGAGATGCCACATTGATCCCTAAAGTTTGAAATTCGCTGTGGATATGGATGCATATGTTAATCCCCAATGTTTACTGGTGATTAGGATACCCTTTCATTATGATCTTTTGGTTTCTAATTTGCTGTAATTTGTTGATATGATATGTGTGTGTTGATGCACTTCTAGAGTGTCTAATAGTGTACTTATATCTTTTTGAAACTTTTGTATATTACCAGTCAAACGAGGATTCCATCATCATTATTAAGTAAAATCTTTTTATCTTTGAGACATTTGTGACCGTTTATGACATTCAAGTAGTCTGGACTCGAGTATATAGCTTTCTTATTTTAAGTGAATCGAGTAGTTTCTGTTTTAACCTTCTTATTTGATGTTAAGAACATGACAGAGATATGGCAGACTTCCTAGTTTTCCACTTTCCCTGTTTAATGTGATATAAGATGGCAACTGTGGAGCTGTCCTTGTCCTTTTTCATATCAATTAGAGAAGCATTGAGACAGTTTGCTGGGTAAGCTAATCTGAGGTTCTTGAAATTTGTAACATCTCAAAGAGAGCGATCTTTTGTGTGTCATTTACTGATGAACTTCCTCCTTATTTTTCTACATCTTAAACTTTGATGATGCCCATAGCTGATATTTGAAACCTAAATTTCTGAAAGTAATTTGGTTTAACCTATTATAGTGCAAAATGCAGTTTCACATTTCAGTAGACCTTTTTTTTTGGTGATAAATCATGCTTGATCTGCAGTGATTTCAAACTACCTATGTGCATTACTGCATTAATGCCTCTCCCACAGTTCCATGTATGAAAATTTGGAACTTTTGAGGGGACTTAGATGTTTTGCTTTTGTCATTCATATTCAAATACTTTGTTAGTTACTTTGTCTTTCTCCACCAAGCTAAAAGTGAAGGTTCTAGCCTTTTTAGCTGCAATCTACTATAAAGAAGAAGACTTGGTGGACAAAGTCCCCGGTAATGCGGGGTAGCTAGAAGCATTTGTAACCAATGTGTACATTCTGATTTAGCAGGTTACTATGTGATCCTTGTATAGTCTGTGTATTCACTGCCTCAAATACAGAAAAAAGTGAGGTTTTTGCTGTTTTTGAAGCTTTGCCTGTTGGTTCTTTAAGTTGTCCATTGAGGGATATTCTTACATAGAGAAATATAAGTAACTTCTTTTACAAAGCACCAATTTTTCTTCTACCCTTTCAAAGAATAATAGACAATTCTTGGAGCAGTATTCATCCATTGGATATCTCTGTGATATTTTCGGTGGTTTTATTATTATTATTATTATTATTCCCTTCTGCTGGCAGGGCCTTTGAATATGAAAGTTATTTTGTGCTTCTTTTAATGTTCATAGTTGATGTCTGAATTTATCATCGGGTGTAAACCAGTACCTGTGAAGTTTGAGAAGCCTTTGGCCCATTTGGGGGGAAATCCTTCTTGGATGGCTGCATTTGCTTTTAGTGGATGTAATGGTATTGTTTGTGATCTAGTGCTTGTGATTATTGTTGCTTAGGAAAAAACTGTCAATGAATCCATCTTCCTTTTCTGACAATCACTATAAATCCATCTCAGGGTATAAACACTGTAATCTGTGCATTATGGGTTTTTGCTATGATCAGAAATTTACATGCTTTAATAATGGATGTATGCGGTCATTTCTTAGAAGCATTATCAAAGATTTTGAATTCCATGCACTCAAAAGCTGATTGTATTGTTGCTGAGAATATTATGCTTTTCGTGCATATTTTGGGTGCTGTAACCAATTTGTCTATGGCTTTTAGCTTTGCAGAGGTGGATAATATGAATAGTGTTATATTTTTATTGTTGCATCAGGTAGTAGTCAGCAGATAATAGAATAATGGTAACGGCACAAATTCTTATATGAGATTGAGGTATTTAAGCTAAAACCAGCATGTTCTGAACAATTGATGGGGAATAAACAAAGCCATGACCATGACACCTGAAAATATGAGTAAACTTGGTCTGGTCCAAGTTTAGCTAATTCTACCCTGTCTCAATTGGGTTATATGATGTTAGCTCTAGGTATAGGGTCTTATCAAGCTGGTTTGCACTGCGAAGCCTCAGATATTCTAATTGAAGCAAAAGTTCTACATTACACCCGATAAGAAGAGTAGGTGAGGAATGGAACCACTTCATCTAAAGTTTGTGGATTGATAATAATACAATTCCATACTATTAATATAGAAAGCTTGTGGCTGGAGAATGTAATCTAATAGACCAAAGTTCCTGCAAAACTACTGTAAAGCTTCTTTATATTCCACTATATTCGGATCTAAATATGTCAATAAGGTTGTGTGTTAGCCTAAAAATCTCTCTCTCGCTCTCTCTCTTTCCTTTGTGCCAGATTTTTATTATAAATTCATATACCATGCCTCTTTTCCTTTACCAAATAGTAATAAGAATTGTGGGTAAGAGGAAGACTAAAAATATTTTATTACTTACTACTTAAAAAGTACATTATACTAAAATATATTATACTAAAGAATGTGGGACCTATATACAACTCAATGCTTCCCTTCAAGTTGGAGCATACAAATCATATGTATCAAGCTTATTACAAATGTATTCAATATGAGGATTCCTTAACGACTTGCTTAAAATATCAGTCAATTGATCATTTGAGTTGACATAACTAGACAAGATCTTTTCTCAAATGAAGTAACGGTTAATTTCTATATGTTTGGTTTTCTCATGAAAGATTGGATTGGAGGCTATATATAAAGCAGCTTGGTTATCACAAATTAACTTCATTTACATTGCTTCACAAAACTTTAACTTCTAAAGAAGCCGTTTCATCCAAATAAGTTCACAAGTTGCCAAGGCCATTGCATGATATTCTGCTTCTACACTTGATCTAGCAACAACATCCTACTTTTTACTCTTCCAAGTAATTAAATTGCCGCCAACTAGGACACAATACCTAGAAGTGGATCGTCTATTAGAAGGAGAACCTACCTAATCAACATTAGAATAACTAATCACTTGAGAATAACCATGGTCTTCATATAGAGAAACTCTAACTGGAGCACTTTTAATATATCTAAGAATCTTGTCAACTGTATTCCAATGACTAACATAAGGAGATTGAAAGAATTGACTGACAACATTAACTGCAAAAGATATATCGGGTTGAGTAATAGTAAGATAATTAAGCCTTTCTACCAATCGATGATATCTCCCAGAATTTGCAAATGGTTCCCCCTATCCTAGTAACAACTTCACATTAGGATCTATAGGAGAATCTATAGACTTACAATTAAGCATACAAGTTTCTTCCAGAAGATTTAAGGCATATTTTCTTTGAAAGATTACTATATTAGAACTGGTTTAAGTAACTTCTATGCAAAGGAAGTATCTTAGCAAGCCAAGATTCTTGGTTTGAAAATGTCTAAAAAGATGTTCCTTCAAGTAAATAATACCATCTTGATCATTGCCAGAAATGAAAATATCATCTATATAAACTATTAAGTAAATGCATTTCTCTTCAGATGTATATTTATGGAAACTGAATAATCAGATGTACTACAAACCATGCCAAATTTCGTAACTATAGTACTCACCTGCTAAACCAAGCGTGTGGAGATTATTTCAAACCATAAAGTGAGCAACAGAGTTTACATATCAAATTAGACTCCCCCTAAGCAACAAAATCAGGCAGTTGCTCCATATAAATCTCTTCTTGGAGCTTACCACGAAGAAATGCATTTTTTATATCCAATTGATATAATGGCTAATGTCTCATAGCTGCAATGGATAGAAATAGTCGAATAGAGGATATCTTAGCTATAAGAGAAAATGTACCAACATAATCTAAACCATACACCTGAATGTAACCTTTGGCAACCAAACGAGTCTTAGGTTGATCAATTTTACCATTAGGACCAACTTTCACTGCATAAACCCATTGACACTCAACTAAAGATTTTTCAGGAGGTAAAGGAACCAAATCCTAAGTACCATTAGTATGTAAAGTAGTTATCTCCTCTACCATTGTTTGTATATTGGATCTGAAAGTGCCTCACTCACATTTTTAGGAATAGAAATAGAAGATAGAGACGAAACAATAACACAGTAGGATGGAAATAAATGATGATAACTAAGGCAGTTATAAATGGGGTGAGGATTTCGAGAAGAGTGATTACCTTCCTAAGGGCTATTGGGAGATCTACTTTTGGGAGGTCCTTGGTAGGTAAAGACGGTGGAACAAAAGGTGAGTCAACGGAAGCATCTAAAGGAGGTGGTGTGTCTAATGAAGAATGAAGATTGGTTTCGATAGTGCCGTGGTAAAGAAATAGAATCAAAGGCAAAGGTAGCAGGTGCAGGCTTAAGAAGAGATAACTGAGATGAAATAGTTAAGACTTTAGAAATAGGGTGCTTTGATGAAGAGGAGGAATAGGGGGAAGAAGTTTTAAAAAAGGTAACATCAAGAGACAAGTAGTAATGATGAGTGGTAAGTGAATAATACTTGTAACCTTTTTGAAAATTGGAATAACCAAGGAAAATGCACTTAATAGAACAGGCTGATGGTTTATCTTGACTAGGAGACATTTTTTTAACAAAACATGTGCAACCAAATGCACGTAGTAGAAGAGCATACAAGGGTTGATAAGGAAATATGATGGTGTGAGGAATTTTGTGTTGAAGAACAGAAGAAGGTATTCAATTAATGAGATAACATGTAGTGAGAACAGCGTCAATCCAAAACTGAGTAGGTACATGATGATGTAAAAGAAGTGTGTGAGCAGTTTCAATTAATTGTCTATTTTTACGTTTAACAACACCATTTTGTTGAGCTGTGCATTCACAAGATAATTGATGTAAAAGGCCATAAGAGAACATGAACTTAGTAGATTGAGTAGAAAAATATTTAGGAGCATTGTTACTATGCAAAATGTGTATAGATGCATTAAACTGAGTTTTAATTTCAGTACAAAAGACTAAAAAATTAAAAACAACTCAAATCAATATTTCATTAAATATAACTAAGTAAACATGCGGCAGGGTTTAACATTGTAACTTCCTATGCTGTAGAGAGAGAGAAAATGCTCCCACCTCTCTCTTACACTCTTCCACACCCCCACCTAAAAGACCATTTCTTTTGGGCCAAAAACACACACTCTCTCCCTCCCTTCCTTGACCTGTGTGCTACTGTCGCTGATGGATTTAGATGGCAGCCAGCTTCAAGAATCATTGTGTAGGTCACCTACTAGTGGCCGGAGTTTGTTAAGGGAACATTTCCCTCCCCTTAGTATCGGAAAACCAGCTGTAGCTCCCCTAGGCACGCCTCCATATGCTAGAAATACCACCTTTCTAGATAAGGAAAAAGTAGGGGAAGCTTTTCACTCTAGGGGAAAAGTTAAAGTTGACTTAACCAAATATGGAAGCCTTGATCCTCGTGCCCCTAATGGAATGCCTTTTGGTCATTGTCATCAGCCACATGACAGTTCCAAAGGTAGTTTTCGTGCCTTACCCCCTTTGCACCCTTCCCAAGTCCCTTCCTCCTTCAGTAATTCCACTTTGGAATTACCCAACCGGTTGGAAAAAAAACCATGGAACCAGAAACCACCACACAACACCATCTTCTCCAACTGATACATCCTCCGGTGGCCCAAAGGAAAGGAAATCCTATGCCCATGCATGTAGTGCGACCGATGTGGACGACCCCAACTTCAACCTAAGGTATCATCCATTGGATAGGAAGGGATTGGTGCCACAGGTGAAGATCCCCCATGCGATTGAGGTGGCCGGAGCTGATTATTGATCTTCCACTCGTTGGATTTTTCCTTGGATGCAGGCTGCCGTTTCAACTTGTTCATGACATGGCCTTCCGTCTTTGGAAAGAATATGGAATCCTTGAAGTCTTGGGAAGTAAAGAAGGGTACTTTTACTTCCGTTTCTCTCACGGATAGACCTCACTCCTCTACTAGAAAAGACATAGTATTTTGCACAAAGATACCTAATCCTTCAAAAGTGGAGACACGGCATGGTCCTTGAAAAGCCTTAGCCCACTAATTTCCCCGTTTGGACTTTCCTCCACCGTGTTCCTTGTGAATACCTGAATGATGATGGCATCAGCTACATAGCGAGTGGAATTGGAGTCCCCCTTAAGGCTGATGCACTAACGGCTGCTAGAAAGAGGTCTAACCATGCGAGAGTGCTGATAGAGCTGGACGCGAGAGAGGAATTGGTTTCCCAAGTTGAAGTTGAGAGTTCTGATGGGTCCATATCCAAAGTCATGGTTCAATATTAGGGACTCCCTTTAAGATGTGGGGAATGCAAAGTGTTTGGTCATGTGTGCCATCCTACCAATATAGGGACTTCACCAACCGAGTCCAGCGGTCAAGGCATTAAGAGTAGTGAGGGACAGTGGGTTCCGGAGGGTGGAGGTCAAAGGGAGAAGGAGAAATCCAATGTTGGGATCAAGATGTATGCAAATGGCAACAAAAAGCCTAGCCATACATCTGAAACCGTAGAAAACGAGGGAGGACAGCATGGCCACATGCCTGGCTGTGACATGAAGTTGCTAGGGAGTCCCACCCCCCCCACCCCCCCCCCCCCCCACCCCCCCCCCCGGTCCCTGAGGCCAAGCCAGCTGACATTCGTGTCAGCGAAGGTGACACTAAGAATGCTATTGATCCCGGGGTAGTTGCGGATGTACAGAAGCAAAGGGAGACGATCATAGAAGGGTATGACTTGGAAGTGGATGGAAGATGCAGCCTAAATGCTAGTGGTATACCTGATCAGCAGCCCGAGAATCCAATTTCTCTCCACACCAGCGACCAGGTCTTAACCGAGGATGATCTTGGAGTTGATGAATTTGAAAACACTCCACTTTGCAAGTTAATCCCCCAACTCCATTATGATCAAGGCAGCAACCCGAAAATACTGAAGTGCTCTACCTCTTCTAGTAGGCGCAAGAAGAAGGCGTGGAAGAGGAGAAGATCCTTCACCTAGCTGCCCATATACACCAACCCAATGCATATTGCCGCTTGGAATGTTAGGGGGTTAATGATCCCTTAAAGGTGGCAGACGTTAGAAGGATTGGCAATGAGCGCAAGATAAGTTGTATCGGCTTGCTTGAGACTAAGGTTAATCTGATGAATGAAGCATTCATCAAGAATGCATTGGGAGTAGCTTGGCAAGTTAAAATTAATACAGTGGCTAGAAAGCGTATGTGGTTGGCTTGGAAGCCTAGAGAGTGGATTGTTAGCGTGGAATCGGAACATTCCCAATTTATGCATTGCAAAATTGTAAACACAAGATCCAACTCCACCTTTTTTGCTACTTTCATCTATGCTTCCAACAATGGGAGGGAAAGAAGATCCCTTTGGTGCAACATTGAAAATATAACATTGTCCATTCACCTCCTACTGTGGATAGTTCTTGGGGATTTTAACACAACTAAATCCCCTACTGAGAAATTGGGTGGGAGAATGCACTTTACGGATGAGATGGTTGAATTGCAAAGTTGTATTACACACGCGGAGTTGGAGGATTTGAATTGTGTGGGAGACTTCTTCACTTGGTCTAATCGACAAGAGAAAAACCCTATACTACGCAAGTTGGATAGGATCATGGTGAATCAACAATGGCTTCGGTTGCTGCCAAGTACACATGCACAGTTTGTTTCCCTAACTCTCTCAGACCATTCACTTACCATCACTTGTATGGACGTTACGTCGGTAACAAGGAAAACTCCTTTCAAGTTTTTCAACTTTTGGGTGGACTACAAAAGCTTCAAAGATATTGTGAGTAGCACATGGAGAACAGATATTGTAGGGTCCAAGATGTTCCAAGTCGTGAGAAAACTCAGACTACTCAAGCACGACCTTAGGCTATTAAACAAGAATGAATTTTCCTACCTCCCTGATAAGGTTGAGATGGCAAAGTCTAGACTACAATCTCTACAAGCTGCTGTCCATGGGGGTGGAATTACGTCCATTATGGAGGAGGAAAAGGAAGCACACAAAGCTTATTATCTGCTGAGAGGAACTGAGGAAAGTTTTTACAAACAGAAATCTAGGGCACATTGGTTGAAGTTGGGGGATAAGGAATACTTCTTTTTTCCATAAAACCATGAGGAACTTGCACAACCGTAGCTACATACATCGTTTACTTAGAGACGATGGGAATGAGGTCTTTAGGGATGCAGAGGTCAAAGCACTTGCAGTGGAGCACTTCTAGAAACTTTATGATTGTCCTCCTTCCAGCCCTATACAGGAGGATCTCAATAACCTGATCACCTGGAGGCTGAGTAACCAACAACAAATTGAGTTAGCTCTTTCCTTTACGGATGATGAGATTAAATGGGGGTTCTTCTCACAAGCTAATGAAAAAGCACTAGGGCCTGATGGGTACACTGTCAAGTTCTTCAAGGACACCTGGGGAATTATTGGTAAGGACATTCTGGAAGCATCTAAGGAATTCTTGGCATCTGGACACTTACTCAAGGAGATTAACTCATCCATCATCTCCTTGGTTCCTAAGATTGCCAACTTGTCAAGACTAGGAGAATTTCGCCCTATTGCCTGTTGCAACGTTATTTATAAGGCCATCTCTAAAGTCATTGCAGAGCGTATTAAGAGGGTCCTCCCTACCCTAGTTGGTAGAGAGCAAGCTGCTTTCATCCTTGAGCGAAGAATCACTGACAACATCTTCCTTGCTCAAGAATTGATGGCGGGTTATTGTGTACAATCAAGTTCACCTTGGTGCACCCTTAAGGTGGACCTACAAAAGGCGTACGATACGATTAGCTAGGATTTCTTGATAGCTACTCTCCAAGCTATGAACTTTCCTCTCCATATACGTACCCAAATAGCAGTGCATTTCCATCCCAAAGTTTTCCATCAACATCAAGGGGGAATTAGTGGGTTATTTTCCTAGTAAGAGGGGGTTAAGATAGGGTGATCCATTATCTCCTTACCTCTTTGTATTGGGGATGGAGATCCTATCTACTCAGTTGAGACTACTGACGGAGAACCCCCAATTCACCCTTCACTGGAGATGCAAGAATGAGAAACTAACACACTTATGCTTTGCAGATGATCTTTTTATTTTCTCCAAAGGAAATCTCCAGTCAGTATCATTGATCAAGCAGGCGCTTCAGCGGTTCCACTCTATGTCGGGCTTGGAGGTCAACAATAGCAAGAGCAATATTTTCTTCTCTCATGTTCCCAGGGATGAGAAGGAGGCCATTCTATCATTTACCCGGTTCAAGGAAGGTAAACTGCCAGTGCGTTATCTTAGGGTTCCCCTTTCTTCTACTAAACTGCGAAAAGAAGGCTGATGCCTTGCTTGAGAGAATGTTGTCTAGGGTCACGTCTTAGACGTCCAGATACCTCTCCTATGCGAGAAGATTACAGTTGATCAAGTCGGTCCTCATCTCCGTACAAGTCCATTGGAGTAATGTATTCCTACTTCCTAAATATGTTATTAGGAAGATGGATAGCTTACCAAGGAACTTTCTGTGGAGCGGAAACTCTCATACTTACTCTAAGGCTAAGGTTAGATGGAGCGAAGTCTGTAAACCACTTAAGTGTAGGGGTTTAGGGATACCAGACCTGCACCAATGGAATAAGGCCATCCAAATAAAACACATTTGGCATCTATGCAAGGATGGTCTGAGAACTCTTTGGCTTCAATGGGTCCACTCCACATTCTTGAAAGGTAGAAGCTTCTGGGCAAAGAAAGCACTTGCATCATGCTCCTGGACTTGGAAGAAATTGATGAAACTTAGATGCTTAGTCCGTCTCTGCTTTTGTTGGGACCCTGATAACGGTCTTATTATATTTCTTTGGTCAGATTATTGGCTTCCAATAGGCCTATTGGATTTGATATTCAACGCCCAGGAGATGGGTAGTACCAGACTCCCTCCTACCACTAAACTTTGTTCTCTCATGGAAGGCAACGAATGGTGCATCCCAGAGGGTGTGCTAAGGAATAATATTCAAATCCCCACCTCACTCCATCCTGGTGCATCAGTTAATGACCGCCTCCAATGGATCCATTCTATCATGGGTGAATATACAACTAAGAGTGGGTATAAATTTCTCATCCCCCTAACCCAGGTGGTACCCTGGGCTAAGGTGATTTGGAACAAATACTCAATCCCTAGACACTCGTTTATCCTATGGTTAACTTGGTTACATAAGCTATCCACACTGGACAAGTTGGAATCATGGGGCGTGACTTCTACTACTACTTGCTTCCTGTGTCAATAGGGTCAGGAAGACCACTCCCATTTCTTCTTCAATTGTAGCTATTCTCGCTTGATCTGGAGTGCGGTTTGCGACTACCTTCACTGCCCGGCGTGCTTCAAAAGCTGGCAAGGGGCTACATCTCTATTGCTGGTCTCAGTTGACTCCAATTCTCCTTACTTCCACAGAAGGTGTGCCACACTTGCAGTGACAGTTTATTATATTTGGAGAGTGCGAAACAATGTACGCCTAAGGAATCGTATTCCCAACTGAGGCTCTGTTGTAAACCAAATTAGAGCTTACTCTTTGATATTGTAATGCTCTTATAGTAGTTTCTTTATCTTTTCTATTGTTTCCTTTGTCCTTAGGACTATGATATAAGTTTACCCGTCCTCACGGTTGTACATTTTTGGATATTAATAAAATTAACTTATCTAAAAAAACCAAGTAAATGAAAATAGTCGTCAATAAAAGTTACAAAGTATTGAAAACCTAAAATAGATATGGTACAACTGGGCCCTAAATGTCAGAATGAACTACAGCAAAAGGAGAGGTAGCCCGATCATTGACTCTCTTAGGAAATGAAATTCTAGATTGTTTTTCTAGTTGACATGACTCACACTCTAAGGAAGACAAATGCGATAAATGGGGAACCATCTTCTAAAATTTAGAGATGTTGGGATGGCCTAGACGATTGTGGAGAAGAGTTGGAGAGATCGAAATAGAACATGCAACAAGAGAATGTGGAGGGATAGTGAGGTAATAAAGCTCCTACGACTTGCATCTTGTGTCAATCGTTTGTCTCGTATCGAGATCTTGGAAAATAACAAAATGAGTGCAAATTTAATTGAACAGTTTAAAGTATGGGTAACTTTACTAACAGATACATAATAAGAGCTGTGCATTGCCCACAACTTTAGCAACTGTGTAGCATTTGTCCTTAGTATGTCCCCACTTATTGTAGTCGGTACACCTAGGACGATTTCTCCGATTACCTCCATGAGCTCCATTGTGTCCCTCTCTTGCACTTAGTTGAACTTGAGAAGCCATCTAAGAAGCCAAAGCCGAACTATCTATAATAGAAGACCCATGTATGGGTGCATTAGAAATGGATGACACATGGAGAAGATGGGAGAAAACTTTATCTATGGATGATACAGTAGGACTATCTAATATTTAATCACGAATAGGCGCAAGGTCAACACCAAGTGTAGCAAGAATACAAACCATGAAGAACTTGTCTCTCTAAGCTAAATCATCCTTGAGATTCTGACCAGGAGGAAGTAAAGAATTGTATTCAGCTATAATTGATGCTTATCTGCCAAGAAAATCAGTAATAGACATATCCTACTGTCTCAAATTAAGAAGATTTGATATAACTGAATATAAATGCTGAATATCATTAATATAAACTGCTTTTGCCTAAGCCTAAACATCATCAAGTAGTGTAATGCTTGCAAATGGGATGAAGAGATGGATTAATGGATTGCCACAAAAGACTTAATAATAAAGCATCTACTCTTTGCCAGTGATCCATATCCTTCTACTCGTCGTCGAGTTTAGTGGTCAAATGGTCTTATAGACCTTGACCCATACACCTTAATTCTACAGTTTTAGACCAAGACATGTAATTGGAATTCCCTCATCAACTTTTCCATTGTAATGGCAAGAAATGGAGATAAGAAGCTTGAAAAAGGACTAGTTTTCAATGAGGAAGTATTGCTAGCCATGTTGGATTGAAGAAAACCTTGAAAAAGTTTGTAAACAGTGGTGGTTGGCAGTGGAAGGTGGTGGCCAGCGGTGGTCAGCGGTGGACTGCAACGACCAGCAGTGGAAGATGCTTGTGTTTCTAGGTTTGGACGGCCGGATCTAGAGGAAGCAAGTGCACCAGCACGTGACACCAAAGAAAAAAGAAAGAAATGGCAGTGGTGGTGTGTGGCGGCACGTGGTTGCGTTTTTGGCAGCGAGCTTCAGGGGATATGACGTTGGAGAGAAGATGAACACGGCGATATGATCGGATTCTAAATCCAACACTAGAAAATGGCCAAAAATGCACGATAGCTGCCGGAGACTAGGGTTTCAAGGTTTTTTTTTTTTACTTTTTTTTTTGGTGTGGGAAAACTAGGGTTTTTTTAAGGCTTTAATACCATGTGAGTAAAAGGAAGACTAAAAATATTTTATTACTTACTACTAAAACCCTCTGACATTGTTTTGTTTTTTGTCTTTTGCTTCAACAAAGGATGGTAATTACCTAAAAAAACCTGTTGACATGGATTGCTATTAGGGATGTTTCTGGAGAAAGTTGTACATCGAAAGACTTACCCTGAATTTTCACTGTTCTTATTTCATCACCTTACATCCTCCTCTCTTCCAGGCTTAATTGCTCTTTGATCAATGAGACAACTTGAGATGTTGAAGGAGTGGTTCCCTCTTGGGTAGTTCTTAAGACAGAAATACGCTCGCATCTTCAAATATAGGAAAAATTCAAGGAAACTAGTAGAGGAGTTTGCTTGGGCCATTTAGCTAGATAGAAGATAATAGGTTTTGATATGTAAAAGAATAGGCAACTGTTGCCAACTTGATTGCTATTTTGATATCTTCTCAAGTTACTGTAACAAAATTTGGAAATATCATTTGAATGGACTACTGTTATGGCATTATTAAGTTGGTCAAAGGGGATATGTAGTTTGAATATATCACTTGTAAGAATATTTTTCAGGAAATCATCGAATGGCAAAGTACCACACATTTTTTTTTTCATTTTTCTTTTTTGGCTAAATTAGTACCACACCTTAATCACCTCGCTTGTGGGTGTCTGCTGCGTCCCTCATGTTGAAACAAGAGCTTTTTCTTTAGTTAGTGTTATGGGAAAAGAAATTCCTTAGGACTGCCTAAAACTTATTTGTGAAAATGACACTGAAAATCAAACTTATATGCTCATTAGAGGAAAACAACACATGGTAGCTACCAAACCATCCACCATGGACAGATATCTGCATTCCCGCGCACATTCAGCCCAACCATTACACCTCCGACCAACTCCAATGGATTCACACGACTGCAGGGGAATACAACATCAAGAGTGGCTATTTCTTCCTTAACCCAGCTGGACCAACAGTACCATGGTATAGAGTTGTATGGAATAGAACTAACATACCAAGGCACTCTTTCATATTACACTTGATAAGCTGACCACATGGGGATTAGCCACATCCTCGACATGCTACCTATGCCAATAGGAAGATGAAGACCACTCCCACCTATTCTTTGGTTGCCAATACTCATCCCGAGTATGGCAGACAGTGAGTGATATGGCTAACTGCCCCCCCTTCTTGTAAGGATTGGCAGGGAGTCAAACGAGTTCTACTAGCAACGAATCAGTCCAACGCCAAATACCACCAAACTTGGAGAGCAAGCCTCGCTGCCACTGTATACTGTATTTGGAGAGTGCGCAACAAAGCACGACTTGGGCACCCCATCCCTAGCATCTCCTTCTTAGCCAATCAAATCAAATCTTACATCTATATAGAATAATTTGATAGGGCCTCATTGTACCAACTACTATAAGTATGGTACTAAAGTTGTAATAGAATAACTACTAGTGTTGTATTGTGATGTAACCGTCCCTAACGGATGTATCTTTATCTTCAATCAATAAATAATGAATTACTGAAAAAAAAAAAAATTTCTTTAGTCAATAACTGAAAGGGAGAATCCATTTTACTATTTGCTAGGATTTCTGTTATCATGAATTATCCTCCTGATATGTTTCGAACCATCACATATGCTGGTTTTACCCTTTCTCATTTTGATCAGTACTTGGTATAAACTCTTCATGGGATGGCTGTCCTTGATTAAGTGGTGTTTTAGTATGAGAAACTCCTATCTCTTACCCACAAGATCCCAAATTCTGATCATCATGATATACAAGCATCCACATCCTTGGCCTGAAAACTCTCCTTTAGGCTGAGAATTGATACTGCTTCTCAGTCTGCAGTTTCTGAGTCTTCTGACTTTCTGTCAACTTGTCAAGGAATTCTACCAACTTGATGATATATGGATTCCTTACGAGACGTGTGCATTGGTTATTGATCTACTCAATGGGTGATTTTTCGTGAAATCAGTGTTTGGAATGTTTTTTGATTTTTTAAGAGTTCCACAGTTTGCAGTTTCTGAGTCTTCTGACTTTCTGTCAACTTGTCAAGGAATTCTACCAACTTGATGAGATATGGATTCCTTACGAGATGTGTGCATTGGTTATTGATCTACTCAATGGGTGATTTTCCATGAAATCGGTGTTTGGAATGTTTTTTTATTTGTTAAGAGTTCCATTTGGTATTGGAACTTGCAGTGATTGGGTTTTGGATTGCTTTTTAGAGAGAACACTCTAATCTTTTGAAAGTTTGTTGAGAGAAAACCTTCCCAATCTATGACTCTGCTTATCTATTGCTCTTATATGAATACTTATTTATTCAAGATTATTGTCCCTGATTTTCCCTAAATAAAAGTAGGCTTAAATATAAGTTAGTAGAACAAAGATATTTCTTTCATAATATAAAGATATTCCTAACATTACAATTGGCTCAAAGGTTTTGTATGAAAAATGAAAATCTTGTTGCTTTCTCCGTGCTCTTATTGTGTGCTCCTCCCAGGTGGTTGGTTTAAAATAGAGAAAATGTAGCTAATTAATTACATCCTGATCTTCTAGGAAGACAATTTAGCTAGTGCATTCTTATGCTGAAAAAATAAGTTCAGGGTTTTTGACAGTGATATGGACAGATCATCCAGCAAACAAATGCTGATAACTAATGATGAGAACATATTTGTTAGTTTTTTAATGGTCCAAATCTCTTGGTATTCTATTTAATAGATTGGTATGATTAGCTTATTATATATGATGCTCCCTCTTGCTTTCTTAATGCTTTGTATTACTCTGTGGATCAAAGTTGATACTGAATTGATCTGTATAAATAACTACCCAGGATAAGTCATCAGGCCTGTCACGGGATGAGGATTATGTAGAACGCCGTGATGAACCACGCTTTTCATTAAGGGCATCTCCTCTCTCTCAGAAGGACTCTAGGACACGCCACCGTAGTCCAGATCTATTTCAATCTGATAAATCCAAGATAGCTGATAAGGGTACAGAACCCAGTGAAGTTTTATGGATAGGATTTCCAGCTCAGTTGAAGGTGGACGAAACGATCTTAAGAAAAGCCTTCTCACCATTTGGTGAGATTGAGAAGATCACTGCATTTCCAGGTCGTAGTTATGCCTTTGTTCGGTTTCATGATGTAAGGTCTGCTCATAGAGCAAAGGATACTCTTCAAGGAAAGTTATTTGGGAATCCCCGTGTTCACATATGTTTTGCAAAGAATGAGGTGGGCTCATCTAGTAATGGAAAGAACTCAATGGCTGCTCCTTCATCTCCCCATTTCAAGTCCAGTGGGCGGCATAGCTCTTCTAGTAACATTTGGCAGGATAGGAACTTTGATGATTTGAGGGAGCATTCAAGTATAAGACCCCCTCGGTTTAACCCTAATTTGGAGCTTGAAGATCCAGATATTTATAATTTCAACAGGAAAGGTATAGCAGGGATGGGTGGAGGTACTTCATTTGAGCAGAGGCGATTTAGCATAGAGGGTGCTGAATATGGACATTCACATGATTCGTCTAAATTCCATGATAGTCCTGTGAGTGAAAGGGTGGCTCGTGTTCCTTATCCTTCCCATACCATCTCTCAAAAAGGTTCCATGTATGAAGAAGATCCATGGGACCTACCGGAAGAAACTGATGTATTTCCCGAAGTGAAGAGATTGAAGACAAGTGTTTTTCTTCCTGACAATGAGCTGCCAGAGTTTCCTCTCTCTGATCTAAAGCATGACAGCCAAGCTTTTCCTCGTGTGTTCCCTGACTTTGTACAACCAGAGCCCATCCATCATAAAATTGAGGATGGACATCTTGGATATCGGAAAATGCCAGATCATCCAGGGGATTTAGCTGTATTTCACGGTGAGAGGGGTGGCCGCTGGAGAGGCTCTCATGACTTCCAGGGTAGTCCTCCATCAGCTTCTATGGAGAGAAAACAAAATATTGAGGATTCCAATCAGCTTTCTTTGAAAGACTGGAAATGGGAGGGAACTTTAGCTAAGGGAGGGACTCCCATCTGTCGGGCTCGCTGCTTTCCTGTTGGAAAAGTTCCCAACATCATGTTGTAAGTAATTTTGCTGTTACACTGTTGTTTGTAAGGTGTATGATCTAGCTCACCTTCATTTTCTTTGTTTATGATGATCCTGGCATATTATACTTGCTTGCCATGTGTTCTACATTTATTAATTGAAGTGAATGATTTAGTAGAAGCTTTGACATGTATACTTCTCTATGATATAGTTCAACTGGTTGAAATTGACGACACATTCTGGAATTGTATTTTGTAGATCCTGTTGTTCCAGATTCTGTTGGTATTCTAAGTTTATATTCAATTGTCTGTACAGGCCTCGATTCTTGGATTGCACTGCTAGAACTAGTCTGGACATGCTAGCGAAGCATTATTACCAAGCGTCTGATGCATGGGTTGTCTTCTTTGTCCCTGGAACTGATAATGATATTGGATTCTATAATGAATTTATGCACTATTTGGAGGAGAAACAGCGAGCAGCGGTAGCTAAATTAGATGAGAGGACCACCATGTTTCTTGTACCGCCATCTCATTTCTCTGAAAATGTATTAAAGGTACCAGGTAAATTGAGCATCTCAGGTGTTGCCTTAAGGTTAGAACCTCCTGGTTCCAGATTTGCTGCAGATGAGATGAAAGATGCGAAATTATCCATGCCCAATGTAGATGCATCATATATAAAACCATCCCTTCCTTCTTTGCCTGATCAAACTACACCAGTTCTCGGTAATCTATCTTATTCAGTTAGCGTTTCTTCATCCATTCCATCTGCATTGTTTGCTGGCTCCGCTCAGGCCACATCCAGTAAGCACGAGTTTTACAAAGAGAACAGGCATGTGTATGAAGCTGAGCAGCACAATCCCACACTTTTGCCAGGTCTAGCCACTTCACATTACTCAGCAAGCTCAATAGCCAGTAATAGGCCCATACAATCTAAACTTGCCGGAGTTGACCCCACCATCAAGGAGCACCAAGCTGCTTCAAGGGGAAATAACATAGCAGCAAACTCTGTTCACCATGCAGGGCATGTGTCTGGGCTTTCTCCAGCTGTGAGCAACAGCATGCCTCTTCAAGAAACTAGATCTTCTATTCAATCATCTAGTCCACCTGCAGCCTTGTCATCTGAACAACTTGAACAGTTGGCATCAACTCTTTTTGGACAGCAAAGGCAGTCTGCAAATAGCACTCCAAACATTCCTAGACGAGATGAATCTCTTCACAGAAACCCAAGCAACCAATCTGACATCCTATACAGAACATCTGAGAGTTATTCGTTGCAGAACATTAGGTCCCGCACTGAGCTCTCAACATCTCATTCTAATGGTGTTCAACAGTTACAGCAGCAGTTGCAGGCAAATGTACATGGTAGTTCTACCATTCCTACAAAGGAGCTTCAAGTCAGTACACAGGGTGGCCAACAGCTGCCCATGCCTAGTGCAGGTGTACAAGATGCAGAAGCAGATCCTCAGAAACGCCTCCAAGCAACATTACAACTCGCAGCTGCTCTTCTTCAACAAATTCAACAAGGAAAAGGAACCTGATCAACTCATACACTGGAATTTGAAGTACTAAAACAAGGCACAATCAGTTTATCACCAGCTGCTTCCATGTTCTGATGAATGGAATATGTGTTAAATAATTAGTAGTAAGTCTCAATTTTATGTTCCATCAACAAGATGTTTAACTGCATAGCACTCTGTGGTTCTAAGGGTACAAACCCTGAGGAAATTTCTTTCGAGTGTTTGCTGCTCAGTCGTGGCAATCACATGAGAAGATTCCACTCCTTTCTATTAAGTGCCCATGCGCTAGTTTGATTTTTTCAGGAAATTTACGAGGTATGATGATCAGTGCTGTCCATGTCTATGTTCACTTGTTCAGTTTTTCCCTCTACTTCCTGTCGTTCAGTTTTGGAGGGAGACTTCATTTTTCTTCCAGGGCTTCGGATATCTTAATCGCTAAAACCCGGTGTCAAATGCAGGATTTGATGTCACACATGGACGCAGTTGAGTTAGAATCTTGATGAATAGCAAATGAAACTACACCGCATGAACGGTCATCTATGAACAATTGAACATTTATTTACATGTAAAAGAATTAACATTCCAGTGCCATGTTACACTATCAAAGAATATACCATACTGTGGTTAAAAGAATAAAAAGAAAAAGAAAAAAAAAAGAATAGAATAATACATTTTGATACTGAGAAAACAGGGAAGCTCCTGCGCAATAATCCACCCACCATTACACAAAAAAGTAGGTGGATGGATCAGTAGCATTTGCAGCATCTCTGCTGAGAATGGATCGAGCTTCGATCACAGAACGAGGAGGTTCAAGATCCTTTTCTTGCAAAGCATTCCCTTGCAATCGCTGCATTTGAGAAGCAAAGGTGTCGTCCAATATCTATGAACCAAAAAGTACGTACTCTTTAGTATTGGAATAATACACGAGATCGCGGAAAACTTGAAGCGGCTAAATCATAAATCATTAAACTCAGAAAATGACTTTTGATATGACATGATTTACTGAAAAGATTTGAAATATGATTGTGGAGGTAAATCTATAAGAGAAATGACTTGATTTATGTAACCAAAGTATGATACAAATTTATGAGTTGTAAACTAAATTAAATATTTTACTCGTCAATTTTATACAAGCAGTTTAATTATTTCAACACGAGCAGTTATTTGATATAGAAGAAAGCAAGCGTAAGACATGAAGACATGAATTACAAAGGTTGTTGTAGCTTAATGGTCTATGAATATTGATCTCCCAATTTGATGGACCAAGTTTGATTCCCCCTCTCTCAAAGATGTAATATGTAGTAGTTGCCAAAAAAAAAAAGAATTGCCACTCTCGAGAAAAAGTTATGTAAAAAATTGATATGCAGGCGTGACTATTCTATGCACAAGATTGGTTGGAAGGTAAAGCCATCAAATTAGAGGCTGACAGCACAACATTCTAATGCTTGATATCATCTAGAACTGTAATTTAGTTATATAAAACTTTCATGAGAGTTGAAATGACATGATTCTCAATTACTTACCCCAAGAGCATAGTAAGATCCATTATACCAAACACGATTTTCCTTCCTCCCTTCAAGGAACTTCAAAACTATCTGCAGAACAACATCCATCTGATGCATTAGAACTTTTGAGTTAAATCTAGATTTTTGACAATGCTTTGATAAATGCATGCACTTACCTGCCCTGTCCTGTCCCAAAGTCCACGACATATCGCAACAAATATTTGGCTTGTAAAGACTTCATGCAAATTGGATATGGAGTCAGTGAGTTGAGAACACAACATTTGTATTCTCTCACGAACCTCAACCTCTCCATCATCTTCCTTTGTTTCTTCCAGAATCCTTTTTAATCTTGTACCCCGATTAGCTTGTAGCTGTTAAAAGCATAACAAGTTTTAAGATCTAAGTGGAGCCTAGATATGTACTACAACAAAAAACTGGCACATCATCTCCTTGTTTTCAGTTAGACCCATTCGTAACATGATTTTGTGATTGTGCAAAAGCAATCGTAATATTTTTTAAACCAAGAAAACTGGCTATGGTTCTCAACATCGGGTTTTAAGCTGAACTTACGTTGTTAATAAGCTGTCCCACAGTTGCTTGCAAGTAATTTTTGTATTTTGTTCTTAGCAGAACAGTGATTCCATTCATCTGCTCCCCAAAAAGTGACTTCTTCTCTCCTGTTACTGGTAAATAAGATGCCCAGCCTTTCAAAGTGTCTTCCACTCTATAATGTAGGACATCCAGAATTCTTTTAATGCTGTTCAGAAAAGTTCCCAGCTGAAAGCGAAGGCATCAAGATAAATAATTAAACAAAATATGGGGATTGAAGCACTTCAACTATTTGACTAGGACATGGAATACTTACTTGACTAGGACAAGAATATAAAGTTGTTGATTGTCGTCTCGTCAGCTTCTGGACCTGCATATTTAGCCTCTTCGGGATGCTGTCTTTCAGTGGTGTCAGTATATCATTATACTGCTTCTCTAGCGCTTTTACTATTGCACGCTCCACATCCGCGGCAGCCTTAAGAAATAACAGAAACTTTAGCTCATGCGAGGTCTCAAATGAGAATATAAGAGTAAATAAACAATGTAAGTAATTCTAATCTGCTCAAACTAGATCATACAAGCTTCTAATGTGAGCACTGAGACACCCCTGTTACAAGTTCTTAAGTAAAAAAGGCTTACATTTTCCAATATCAGTGTGTAATGTGGCCAATGGTTGATCACTACTTCATATTCGGTGAGAGCACTTCTTAATTTCTCATACATTTCCTCGGCAAATGGTGAGGTAAATTGATTTGTTAATACACCAGACCATGGCACCTACAGGAGAGCAATGTTGTTTCAAATGGAACTCCCAATGAAGGGTTTAGATTTGCATGCAGAATATGCAATTTGTCAGCAAGCTAAAACTATATGCAGCAATGCATGATTACCTTTTCTGCTTTGCATAGCTCCAGCAAGTTAAGTTGCATATCCTGTACCCACACAAGTATGTAGCTATGGAACAAATTTCTTGAACTCAGACCATCCTGCACTGGACTGAGGTATGACAACAACTAGTTAAAAGTTTTTCTTTTATAGAACAGAGTTTCTTGGTTCAGTCTTTCCAATCATAAGTATGGAAGACTGCTTCTATTTTTGCCTAAAGATACTGATAACTTTTCTTCTACTAACCTAATATTCCATGACTCAAGATTCCTCTCAAAATCAGCAGTTGCCTTCAGGAGTTCATTGACGTGAGGCAGTGGGCTAGATGGAGGCCATGCAGATAGAAAACCTTTCAGCCTGCTTGACAACTCGGTGCTATAGACAGCAGCTGCTATGTTTGACAGATCAATTGAACTGGAAACAGATACAACATTAGACACTCAAGAAGTAAACCAAAAGTAAATGGTCTCCTCATGCAGATAAACATCTGACTTCAGACTCAAATTTTATGTAGGAAGTTGTCTAAAGTGGATAGGAGTAAAATAACTGAAGGGCTGTTTCTAATTACTTTATGTAAATTTTTCTTTGTTTAAATGAGGTAGTATCCAAGTTAATTAATGGACATTTATTTTTATGACTCTAAATGCACATTTTTGAATGGCAAAAACCATTAAAGGATGATTAAGGGCAAAGTAAGTCTTCCTGATGTTTGATTTGTGTGCCATGTACCAACTCATTGTTCCCTGGTAATGGATCATGAGATCATATCACCATTAAGAAGCTAGATACACTTAGTCTGATGGAAGCTCAGAGCTACCATTAAAAAGTTGAAAAGGCAAATAAGAACCAAAGGCTCTTGATGTTCCTTCTCATTGATTGAATAAATTTTAATTTTGTTGCCAAAAAAAAAAAAAAAAAAACCCAAAGGCTCTACAAAATAGCTCCCTAATGGCATTTGACAATAGGACTAATGTGCAAACAGTGTCGTCGATCTGATAAAGACATTTACCTATAATTTCCATTTCAATTATGATTAAAAGCTATAATCCTAAACCTTCAAAGGTCTCTATTTTCTAATTTTAGTTATTTTTCCCTAAAGGTTTATATTAGACTAATATCCACTAAAGGCAAAGTAAATTTGAAATGATTTGAAGAACCAAAAATTTGCTAAATATTATTTTTATCAATTAGGTTGATTAACATAAATAGCATATTAATCAGCATTTGAATAGCTAGGAGCTACCGATAATATAATTATAGGAGAGATAGCAAAAGCTATCACTCCTGCAATGGTTCTTTCATATCTGTGAATGTCATAGGTCAAATTTGATAGCCATATGTTTGAAACATGCATTGTTTTGATAGGGCTACATAAACAAGTTCCTAACAAGGTCTAGCTTAATAAAAAATTGTTGTACCTTGGCAATATATGCTGGTTGTGGATCTTGATGTCTGCTTGTAATTCATTGCTTAAATTGACGCACAAGCTCCTCATTTTTAGATATGCAGTAGTCATGGTAACATGGTCCATAAGAAAGGTTTCTGTGTTGCTAGACAAAAACTCATCTGTTTCCAACATATGCTTCCGACATCTCTTCTGTGCTGCTGTCTGTAAGGAATAGAATAATGTAAAGTAAATGTAGTGTAGGAAATCAAACAGAAGTGGTCCAGGCTGAATATTAAACCAAACAAGTCCGTTGCCACCATTTTACATGTTTTGCAATCATTAAGCTTACATAGACAATGGCATGGTATTGCGTTTATTATCCAATACTACTCTCACTTACAGGTTGAAACATTCATAGAAGCCTACAAGTGCGACATCTAAATAAGGTGAAATTATTGTGTAGGAAAACAAGCTCATGACCACCTACTTTAATACCATGTTAAATTTAGATTATATGAAACACTGAACAAAAAGCCTAATCTTATTGGTTTTACATTTATTATAAAATAGAAATGATAAAATTAGTCCAACAATCTCAATATGATGTTTGATGTTTTTTAGAACTGTAGGAATATTAGATAATTAATTTGTTTATTTTTTGAGTATATATATTTTAATTTTTTAGTGCATCTTTTTTATATTATCTTTTTTGGTTTAATAGGGGATAGGATATGTTTAAATATCGTTCACTGGCCGTCTAGAGGGTTTTTTTTTCAGTTGTTCTTGTCGGAGTTTTTCTCCGGCGGCTACGGTTTTTTCTTCTATGGCTTTTGCTCAGGTTTACACACGCAGGCGTGCCTTCCACGTGCTCAGATCTTCCTCCGCCAAGTCGAAGCCTGCCATCTCTGTCTCCAAGTCGGAGACGTCTCCGACGTTTGTTCCAGTTGGAGCAGCCCCGGCTCCGGCGTCGTCTTCATCAGTGGCTTCCTTGTCTCCTGCTCCTCCGGCTAGGGGCTTGTTGGTTTCGTCTTCTCCGGTGTCATCTGTGGCTCTGACTATACAGTTTTCCTCCCCTGCATTGTGTTCTCTCGAACCGTTGTCTCTTTCATCTAAAGGGTAGTCCTCGTCTTTTCCGGCATTGTCTCCCTCTCTAGTGGCACAGGCTCCTCTCTCTTCTCCCTCTTGCGTAGCTGCTGGTGGTTCTTCTGCTGCCGTGGCTTTTGAAGCCGTGGCGGTTGTTTCCTCTTCGGTTAACGCTACCTCTTCTGGGCTATCTTTCAAAGATGTTTTAACCGGTGCTTCGGGTGCTTCTTGCCTTCCGGTGGTCCACCTTCCTTTAGTAAGTTAAGCTTCCGTCCGATGTCAACCTTTTTCCTCCTCTTCCTTCTCGCTCTCCCTTGCAGGCTTGCCCTTCTTCCTTACCCACTCCATCTAACTTGTTCAGTGATCGCAAGTTTTTATCAGAACTTTATTTTTGGCTTAATTTCTACCCCCTTATCTCTGATAGGGAAGAGTTCGTAGTGGCTCCACCACGAGAAGTGTCTGAGTTTGGAGCTCGTCTGTGGAGAAATACCATAGTTGGTCAGTTCCTTGGTAAGTCTCTTTCCTTTTCAGTAATAGAGAAGATTGCCCATGCAGTATGGGATCGTTTTAGTCTACTCAAAGTATTAAAGTAGTGAAAGAGACTTTTCTTTTGAAGTTTGGAAGTGAATGTCAAGTGTTGAGAGTCCTTGAAACCCCTTGAGATATTATTCTTAGATGTTGAGAAATGGGTATGTCATTTGCAAGTGTAGCTCCTAACACCATTCCCATTTAGGTTAAGCTTTGGAATGTCCCTTATAGAGTTTTTCCTGAGTTACATAGTAAGTAGACTTGTTAAGCCTTTGATTGTTGACCCGATTACAGCTTGGAAGGAAAGAATGAGCTTTGCTTGAGTACGTGTTGAGATGCAAGCCAATAGTGATTTCGTACACTCGATCTTGGTTCAATGTTTTGGTGGTAGAAAGGTTTCTGTAGAAGTTGAACACCAATGGAAGCCCCCTAGTGGCTCCTCTTGCAATATCTTTGGTCATGATGTTGCCACTTGTCCTTTGAAGGAAGTTAGTCCCTCGAATCTGGAGTTGGCCTCCATGGGGACTTTACCTTTGTCCCTTAGAAGAGCTTGTAAACACTATGATTTTGGATAATTCTTAGGAAAATAGTCATAGAGATCTCTCCATCTCCAAGTAAAGTGTCTGAGATCATAAGGGAAGTGAGAGTTGTGGTGAATGCAAATGAATTGGCAGATGTTGACTCCCAAGTAGCAGGTGGGTCCATGAGTCTTGATGAATCTCTAGCATCCGACTCTTCTCTTAACATGATGCTGGCAGACTTCCTTGACGAAATTGTTGTCTCTCCATCCTCTAATTTGGTTTTTCGAAAGTCATCTTCTACAGCAGCTCATGCTAAGAAGAAGAAGAAGGAGGAGAAGGGTAAACAACAGTTTAGGTCCTAGGAAGTTAGACTTTGTAGTTTTCTAATGGTTTTGGTTTGTTTTAGTGAGTATGTTGCTTCCCTTCACCCTTGTGGGTGTTTTGCTCCAATAGAGTCTTTAGTTGCAGCAGTTTTTTTTTGTTTTGTTTCACGTTTTGACTGCTGTGGGATTATTTCTTTTATGATGTACTGCATCTTTATTAATGAAAAAAAAAATTGATTTGATCCCAAATATATATATATATATTTTTTCTTCTATTCTATAATATTTCTTCATGGTATTAGAGCATCAGACAATCTCCTTGGGCTAGAAAAATTCAATATGAGGGCTAGAAGAATTCAATATGAGTGATTATCCTAAAAAGACTCAAGACACCACCCCCATAACCAAAATAAAGTTTGGTTCTAGAAGCAAATAGCAGAAATACCCAAGTTATTCCTCCATCTATGGCTGACCCACAATAGCGCTAAATAACTCAACATAAGTTGAATGAGGCAAATTTCCATAAATGGTTTCAATAAGTGAAACTTGTCATTCGCAGTCATGGAAAATTGGGGGCATTTGACTGGTGCTACCACGGCTCTCGGTGTTGGAACAGTTGAATACCATGTGTGGGATGCAGAAAATTCATCGCTAATGGCTTGGCTCATCAACTCTAAGGAGCTTAGGATTAAATGAACCTATCTTTTTTGTGAGACAACAAAAGAAATATGGAAACTATTTAAGAAGTTTTTTCTGGCCTAGAAAATACATTTCAATGCTTTTGACATGCGATCAAAGCTTTGTGCAACAATGCAAGGCAATAAGAGTGTGACTGAAAATATTCTCATGGAACTATGGCAAGAGATGGATCTCTTCTATGCAATTAATTGGAATGCATTGAAGACGGCAGCAAATTTAGGGAGATACTTGAAAAGACCAGGTGATTCTTGCAAGGACTAAATTCAAACTTGGATGAGGACAGACGATGGATTCTCAGGAAACAGCCATTACCAGGCTTAAAGGAAGCATTTTCTGAGGTGCAACGTGAAGAGAGTCCAAGGATAACTCCACACACATCTGAGTTACAAACAACAGGTTCGGCACTTGTAGCAAACCAGAATAGTTGAGCCTACAAGAGAGGCGATGACAAAAGGGAAAAAGTGGTCTGACCACTGTCACTGACCAAACCATACAAAGGAGATGTGTTGGAATAATCAGAACACTAAGGCTGCCCAACTTGCTAAACTTTGTCAGCCATGATCAGCTCTAGTGGTAAGTTTTACTCAAGATCAAATCACCCACCTCCAACAGGTTTTGGATCAGACTTGGCTTACATTCAGTGAGAGTAAGTCAAATGAACAGCTCACAGCTACTATAGTCCAAACAGGTACATGTTTGACTCTTAAGCATGGTTTGGGAAGTGAAAATTGGATTATTGACATAGAAGCATCTAACCGTATGTGCAACTCACTGCATCTATTTGATACTTTTACTAAGTGCAGTGATCTAGGAAAAATTTCTGTTGCTAACGGAGATAGTGCTGATAGTTTATTTAGAATATTTAAAATTATTTGATATCCTATTTGTTCCTGAGTTGAAGTACAACTTCTTGCCTGTGAGTAAGTTAGCAATGGATATGAAGTGTAAAGTAATTTTCTCTCCCACATGTTGTGTTTTGCAGGCTTCAAGGAGGATGATTAGTGTAGGAAATCTTCAGTGTTATTAGTGTGTTGTTAATGTTGTGTTGTTGAGTCATTATATGTCATTGTTATGTTATTCTTGTTTTTATTTGTTAGTTTCTCTGCTGTTAGGTTGTTATCAAACTCCAGCAAGAAGATAGGGATTATAGATTAAGTAGTTATCCACTATCTTTTAGGGTGATTTAACTTTGTCCTATTTGGAGCTCTCTCGTGCATATGTCATTGTTATGTTATTCTTGTTTTTATTTGTTAGTTTCTCCACTGTTAGGTTGTTATCAGACTTCAGCAAGAAGATAGGGATTATAGATCAAGTAGTTATCCAGTATCTTTTAGGTTGATTTAACTTTGTCCTATTTGGAGCTCTCTCATGTATATATATCCATATCTTTCATAATAAAATTTTAAGAGTTCCTATCAATTTTTTCTACATGGTATCAAAGCTTCAGCCGGTACCTATTGATTTTGTCCTATCTGGAGCTCTCTCATGTATATATATACATATCTTTCATAATAAAATTTTAAGAGTTCCTATCAATTTTTTCTACGTGGTATCAAAGCCAGCCAGTACTTATTGACTTCCATCACTCAACTGGAAATGGGTGAGCCTTCTCAAACTCAATCCAGATCTCTAGACTCTAAACTCCAATTGGTACTCTAAACGAGTTTGACCTAACCCCATCATACCCTACTGCACCACTGGTGGGTTTATCTATGGGAGATCAATCCCTTCAAATTACCCAACATAAGTTAAATGGGGAAAACTTTAGTGAATGGTATCAATCTGTCAAATTGGTGATTCATGGATGGGGAAAGTTAGGATATCTAACATGTAACTGTCAAACACCTTCCAGTGATTCTAGTAATTATAGTGTGGGAAGCAGAAAATGCAATGGTCATGAATTGGTTAATCAACTCCTAGGAACCAAGAATAGGAAGAGCGTATCTTCTTTGTAACACAGCTAAGGAAATTTGGGAAATGGTGCAAGAACTCTATTTGGACATGGAAAATGCATCTTAGTGTTTTGAAATACAGTCAAAACTATGCCTCACAACCTTAGGTGATCTAAGTGTAATTGAATACTACAACGTTTAATGGAATTATGGCAGGAAATTGATATGTTCTATGATGTAGACTGGTCATGCACAAAGGATAGTGTAAAGTTTAACAAGATGCAAGAAAAGGATCAAGTTTTTTATTTTCTACAAGGACTTTAACTTAGAACTAGATGGAGTTCGAGGAAGGTTGCTTGGACAAAAACCTTTTCCTAGCTAGAAGGAGGCATCCACTGAAGCATGTAGGGAGGAAGATGACAACCCTGACTTCAAAACAGAGCTCATCAAATTCAGCATTGGTTACTAAGCAGAAAGCTAAACATGAGCCAACTTGTGAGAAGCCTCAGTGTAATTAGTACAAGAAGTCCAATCATTCATGGGAAAATTGCTGAAGCTCCATGGAAAACTTGAGCATCACAAAAAAAAAAAAAAAAAAAAAAAAAACAACAACAACAACGACAACAACAGGATGGGTATCCTAAGGTTGCACATGTAGCAGAGTCCAAGCAGGCACTTATCCTAGTATGACTCTTACCCTTGATCAGATTGTAATGATCCAGTAGATTTTGAGTAACTCTCATATTAGCAGTGAAAGTGAGAAAGGTAATGATGCATCTCCTTATGTCGCAATAGCATAGAAAGGTACTCACTCAACTCCTTATAATGGTAGTAGAAGTAGTAATTGGATAATCTTCGTCAAACTTCAAAATTTTACTTTTGGTGAGAACAAAGTGTGGGTTGCTAATGGAGAATTCCCTATTAGCCAAAAAGAAATGTTTAGTTCAATTGAGGAAATTTGTGCTTGAATGAGACCTTGTTTGTTCCAGAGTTGCAATGCAACTTATTTTCCATTAGCAGACTGACAAAAGACATGATGTGCAATGCAACTTATTTTCCCTTAGGAGACTGACAAAAGACATGATGTGCAAAGTAACCTTTTCCTCTTCTCATTGTATTTTTCAGGGCCAACCTTTGGAGAAAATAATTGACAGTGCTGAGGTACATAATGGGCTTTATTATCTAAGAAGTCAAGTTGAATCTAGGTCTTTCCTTTCTACTAGGAATAATGGTGGTATTATGTTATGGCACCAATGCCTTGGTCACCCTAATTTTGCTTATATGAATCTTCTATATCCAAACACTTTGTGAATAAAAGTGTTGAATTTGAGTTGTGAACATTGTGTAGTTGCTAAATTCAGTACAAACTCTTACTCCATCCAATCATATAAATCCTCAAAACCATTTCATTTGATCCATAGTGACATTTGGGTGCTATTCTGAGTTACAACTTTATTTGGATATAAATGGTTCATAACTTTCATTGATGACCACTCTAGAGCATGTTGGGTTTTCTTATTAAAGAAAAAATCAGAAGCATATTGTGTGTTTTGATGATTTCATAAATTTGTGTTGAATGTTTTCTAAACACAAATATAAACTCTTCGTTTTGATAATGGCAAGGAAAATTCTTTTAAGGAGTTTACTAATTATCTCAATGAACATGGAATTGTTCACCAAAGTTCTTGCGCACATACCCACAACTAAATGACATATCAGATTGCAAGAATAGACACTTACTCAGAATAGCAAGATTTGTGATGATAGCCTACTCCGTTCCTTATCATTATTGGGAAGAAGTGATTATAATAGCTGCCTATCTCATAAATAGAGTTCCATCTAAAGTAGTCAAATTCCAAACTACTTTAAGTTGCTCATTTCCTTGGTACCTAAAATCTTTGGTTGCACAATCTATGTTTCCAATTGGTCCCCTAAAAAGTAATTAGAAGGAAAAGCACTAAAATGCATTTTCTTTAGATATTCTCTGATAGGAATCGAACCATTTTCGATAGTAGGAACCATTAACAGAGCGACAACGGACCATCAAACACATTAGCACTTGGCTTGGAGAGGAGTCACGGTCCATGATGAACCAAAATGAACTGAGAGGAGCCGACCTTATGTTAAGTGTTTGTTGACCTAAATGGAGCTTGAAGGCTGGCTATTTCTATTATGTTGTTTTTGCTTCCATAATTAGGTCTTAGTATATTGTGTTATGTAATTTCTTTTCATTATTTTCTTTATGTTAATTTTTCCATATTTAGTACAGGTATAAATACTTATTATTTTAGGGTTTTGGACAACTTTTTGAGATTGAAATTTCACTTACATTTGCGGTGAAGGGTCTCTCCTTTTTCACGCCAACTCTTATCAATTTCTCTCCTAGGGAATTGTGGCGAGTTTGCTTAGGATTATTGTGTGTAATATCAATAATTCTCAAGCCTTTCCAATTGGTATTAGCGTGTAATATCTGGTACATAATTGGATTTATCTTTTCCTCATTTCATTTCACGCAATTTAGGGTTCTTATTCTAGATAGGGTTCACGCCATTGGTTGGAAATTGGAATCAATTGTTTTTCCTTCTTTGCTTTGTATTGAATTACCATTGGAGCATATCATTCTCCCATCCAAAAAGGGTATAAATGCCATCATTCACCATCCAAACGTGTCCTAGTAATGTTTGATGTGGTGTTTTTTGAACAAAGACCATATTATGATACTATAAACCAAAAGGGAGCTAGAGAATCTTAAGATAATTTATGTTTACCTTTGGTTATAAACACAGGTTACTAGATTACAGAGATAGGAGATAGCTCTCTGGTTGAGAATCTTAACTCTAAGATATAGATTACAATATTTGAGACAACAAATGAGCATGATACCTTTGAATTGACTTAGGGCTCGCCTACCTCACCACAGATTTCTAGACCCGTTCTTGAAATACGTGTCTACACAAGACACCCTAAGGTTCCTTAGGACAATCGGCCATTCAATCTAGAAGGGTGGTTTGACTCTAGAAGAAAAAATTCAAGAGATAAAGACAACTTAGGTATAATCCATAAGAGCTTAGAGAGGGTAGATAATAATTGTATTGATATGTCTCTAGGTGAAATCCAAGACTTGAATGTTTTGATAGCTTTGAGATAGGGAAAAAGGTCATAAGCAAGGTTTCCTATCTCTAATTATTTGACATAGACTCGTTTATCACTAGGACGGTGCTTATATAGTTCACATAGAACAAGAAGCTTCACCAAAAACTATTCAAGAAGCTATGGCAAGTCAAAAATTGGAGGGAAGCAATACTTGAAGAAATGAGGGCGCTCTATCAGAATAACACATGGTAAGTTTGTGATTTGCCAAGTGGAAAGAAGGCAGTAGGAAGCAAACGAGTATTCAGTGTGAAACACAAATTTGATGGGAGTGTAGAAAGATCTAAGGCTCGCCTGATAGCTTAAGGATACAGGCAAAGATATGACTTAGATTATGACAAGACACCTTTGTTGCAAAGCTGAAATCTATTCGAGTTATATTTTTACTAGCTGCCAACCTCAATTAGCCACTTCACCAATTGGATGTAAAAAACGCATTCCTCAATGGAGAGTTAAATGAAGAGATCTATATGAGAATGCCACTTGAATTTAAATTTGATAACAAGGTGTGTAGGTTGAAGAAGTCTATATGGATTGAAATAATCACCTATAGCTTGGTTCAAGAAATATAATGGGACCTTGTTGGAATTGGGATATCAACAAAGTTAGGCCAAACATACACTCCTTATTAAAGTTGGTGAAAATGGATTGAAATCAATACTTATAATATACATGGATAATATTATCATCACGGGAGATGATGCAGGTGAAATAGTGGAATTGAAGAAGAATATTAAGTTAAGGTTCGAAATCGAAGAACTGGGAGAACTTAAATACTTTTTTGGAAGGGAAGTTGCACATTCCAAGAAAATTGGATCTGTTGAAGGAAACTAGCCACAAGCCCATGAACACACTCCTTCCACACAACTAGGAAAAATAGACAAAGGAAAACAACCTCCCTGTGGACAAAGATCAATACCAAAGTTTTGTTAAATGACTAACATATCTATCCTTCACTTGTCTAGACTTAGTTTATGCAATTAGTGTGGTAAGCTATGCTATGCATACACCTACTAAGCACCATTTGGAGGTTATCCACCATATTTTGAGTTACCTAAAGCGTATGCTAGGAAAAGAAAATTTTGCTAAAAAGGACAGACTGTCAAGATACATAAGTTTATGTAAATGCAGTTCGGGGAGGAGACAAATCGGATTATAAATCAGCATCTAGGTATTGTACTAAAGTCTGGGGTAATTTAGTGACTTGGAGAAGTAAGAAGCAATCTCTAGTTGCAAGAATTAGTACTAAAGCTGAGTATTGAGATTGCACAAGGTTTATGTTAATTAATATGGTTGCAATGTTTGCTGGCTGATTTAAAGATAACTGGAACTATACATTCCTCTATAGTGACAGCAATACATCCCTACCAGAAGCCAAAAAGCTGATGTGTTTACGAAGTCATTGACAAAACAATCATTCTTTGTGGGAGGGGGTGCACAGTGTAGGAAATCTTAGTGTTATTAATGTGTTGTTAATGTTATGTTGTTGAGTTGTTATGTGTCATTACGTTATTCTTGTTTATATTTGTTAGTTTTGCAACTGTTAGGTTGTTATTCAGCTCCAGCAAGAAAATAAGGATTATAGATTAAGTAGTTATCTGGTCTTTTAGGGTTATTTAACTCTATCCTATAGAGCTCTCTCATGTATATATATGTCTCTTTCATTATAAAATTTTAAGAGTATCTATCAATTTTTTCTACAACTAGCAATGCTAAGGGAATCAATGGGCTAAGCTATATTTCTAGAGGAAAACCTAGATCAAAGAGAAAGTTAGAGTCTAAGTCCTTTGTGTCAATTTTTTGTGAGTCCAACATTATGCTATGACATAAATGTCTTAGTCATCCTAGTTTTTCATACATGAGTTATTTGTATCCACATTTGTTTAAAAATAAAAAGTTTTGACAATTTTGAATTTGAGCATTGCATTATGACAAAAATTGTCCAAAAGTTTTTATCATAAACAGCCTCCTTATAAACCTTCAAAACCATTTCAATTGATACATAGTGATATTTGAGATCCAGCTCGAATCTTAACTTACACCGAATATAAATGGTTTGCCACTTTTATTGATGATCACACTCATGGATTTGTTGGGCACTTCTCTTGTGTTCTAAGAAAATATTCAGATTATTTGCACTGACAATGGAAAAGAATATTTTTTCAAATGAGTTGGGACAATATTTAATCAACAATGGGATTGTTCATCAAAGTTCCTATCCAACTCCACAAAACAAAATGGAATTGCTGAACTTGAATAGGCATTTACTATAAGTTGTCAAATCAGTGATATTCACATCTTGTCTTCTTAATAGCTCTTGGGGAGAAGCAGTTTTAGCTGCTTCATATCTTGTTAATCATGTCCCATCAAAAGTTCTCAATTTTAGGACTCCTATTAGTGTTCTTTGAGTCATATCCTCAAACACAGTTACTAAACTCTCTTTCAACATAAGTGTTCGGATGTACAGTTTTTATTGTAAAAAACTTGCAAAACAAACACAAACTTGAGCCTGGGGTTATTAAATGCATCTTTCTCCTTCATAAAAAGGTTATAAATATTATCATCCTCCTATAAGATATGTATATGTTATGCTATAGCTAGCACTATAACTATTTGATCTAAAAATTTAAGCTTGTAGATATAATATGAGCTTTATATATATTACTTAATATTTATTACTTAACACGTCCTTTCACTTGTGCACTAAGACTATGACTAAAGCTTATCAAGTTAACAACTTAATTAAATGGGGTGAAATATCTGTGTAGGAGTTCGAAACCATGACCTCCTTATTTGATACTATATTATTGCTAGCACCATATCCGTATGATCTAAAAACTTAAGCTTTTACATATTATGACTAGTACCACAATCATTTTATCTAAAAACTTAAGCTTATAAATATGTCACAGCTGATCTTATATTTCTTAAGAATCAACCCTACTTTGGTTATTCTTTGAAGGGAGCGTTGTAGTCATTTCATGATCAGGACAACAACCCTCTTCTCATTAATCTTCAGCCTACACAAACTCCATATTAGCCTATGCACATTCTACCAGAGTCTATAGATTTTCCACTTGTTGAAACTTCATCCCTAGACAGTTTTGAATCACTTGAACCAGGTTCTTGTTCACCAAAAAGTCTTTCTGAGTTGTCGAATCATGGTGATAAAGTCACAAGTGAGCTGTCTCCTTCCAGTCCTATGCAAGTAGTGGCTCCTATAGACTTGTCAACACTAGAAGATGCCCAAAACTTAGGTAATTCTCCAGCAAGACTAGCTGTGAAAGTCTATACTAGACGGTCAAAGACTCCCTTGCATGGCCAGTCACTTTTGTCAGTCTACGGACCATCCTCGTCATGGAAATATTTAGAGTGTCAAAGTACATAAGGACAGTTCTCTGGATCTCCCAATAGCCTTGAGAAAGGAAAAGCAATATGTGCAAGATATCCTATTGCCAATTATTTTACATATGAGAATCTATCTCCTAAATGTAGGGCTTGTTTAGCGAAAGTAGATGAAGAGAAAATACCTATAAATATTCAAGAGGCTTTAAGGAAACCTAAGTGGAAAGAGGCTATGTTGTAGGTGATAAGAGCCATGCATCAATAATATGTGGGAGATTATAGACTTGCATGACGGAAAGAAGCAAGTAGGAAGCAAATGGATATTCAGTATCAAATACAGGTCAGATGGTAGTGTTGAGTGATATAAGACTCAGTTAGTTGCTTAAGGTTATACAAAAACTTAGTGGGATAGACTATCAAGAAAACTTTACCCCAACTTTTAAGTTGAATTCCATTAGGGTAATTTTAATCTTGATTGTGAATCTAGATTGGCCATTGTATCAATTGGATGTTAAGAATGCATTCTTAAACGGTGATTTAGAGGAGGAGATTTATATGCAGATACCTCTAGGATTTACTTTAGAAAGTAACATTGGAAAGACACATAAATTAAACAAGTCTTTGTTTGGATTGAAATGATCTCCTAGAGCATATTTCAAGAAATTTAGTGATAATTTGGCAAGACTGAGTTATGAGCAGAGTTAGGCCGAACTTACTTTATTTATAAAACTGAGAGCAAATGGTCTAAAATCTATTGTTATTGTGAATGTTGATGACATTATTATGACTGAAAATGATGTGTTAGAAATTGAGCAGCTAAGAAAGAATATTAAGAGAGAATTTGAGACTAAAGAACTTCGTGATGTAAGATTCTTCTTAAGAATGGAGATTGCTAGAAGTAATAAAGGGATTTTCATTGACCAAACAGAATACATATTGGATCTTTTGAAGGAGTCGGGTAAACTAGGGTGTAAATCTCTTGATACACCCTTACCTCACAACTAGAAGAGTTATGCTCTAGAAAACGATATCCTTGTTGACAAAGGCCAATACTAGAGATTAGTGGGTAGGTTAATATATTTTCTCCAATTAGACCAGATTTAGCTCAGTCCATAAGTCTCTTGTTAGTCAAGCCATGCAAGCACCTACCCAGCATCATTTGGAAGGAGTCAACCTTAGATTAAAGTATCTCAAAGGAACTCCAAGGAAGAGTCTTTCTATTAAGAAGACTCAAAATTGAAGTATTGATGCATTTGTAGATGTTGATTATGGAGGAAATATCTCTGACTATAAATCTACATCCAAATACTATACTAAGGTGTGGGGTAACTTGGTGACATGGAGATGGTGAAATTGCCTTCAATCTATTAGGTCATTGCAAGTTACATAAATGGCAAGGTTAACTGCACCGTTCCTACAAATATATGAAGACATCATTATGTAACTTAATTATTTTTTAATGATAAAAAAAATTTATTAACAATGACAGCTGAGATTTCTTGGAACATCATCATAAACTGTGCAAACTTTGAAGTGAAGCTTTTAGTTCTTTGGCACCCTTAACTAATCACATTCATGCATTTACTCTTCCATATTGCTACGTAAAGGAATGCGATAGGCAGTAGGCTTAAATTTGAAATCATCCAAGGAGAAAGGCTGAACTTACATGAAGATATTTTCGCAGCATAGTCTGTGCATCTTCAGCAAGTATATCATGGAGAAGGGTAAAGACTTGGACTGCAGAAGCCAGAGCTGGTGCTGCAGACTCTTGGTATGTGCCGGATAAGTCTGCTAACCCTGTGGCTGAGCTTTCATCAAGAGACTTGTAACTCTCAAAAACACTTGCCAAGACACTCTCAATCTGGGTTTCACAATCCAGAAGTATAGTCTTCTGCAATAAAATAAATTCAACTGTTAATCCCCATATTTTAGCCCAGTTGTGATAAATAAAAAGGGTAAGCTTTCATGTTGGTGTAGTGTTGAAATTCTTGAGAAAATGCACTTCATTTTCTTGAACTTGACGAACCATGAACTGTGACTATTAGCAGGCTGGTTTTGAATTTTTCTTAAGAAAATACAGGTTTTCTTCCTCTAAATGTAGTTGGTAGTGCTTTTTTTCCTACCTCAACTTTCTTTGTCCTTTTCCTATATGAAGGGGGGGCATTGTAGGCCATAATATAGTGAAATTTCAGATGATAAAATTACCAGAAATACACGAAACTGTAAACTTGATGGTAAGCCACTTCTTTATACTCGACCAGAAGCATACCTCCTGTCTTGTGAGGATTTTCTCACTTTTAGCCTTTATAATTGGTACTAGTAACTCCTTTACAACATCTAAGCAGTCCTTTGTTGGAGTTGCCACATTCATGACTTGTGAAAGATATCTTAAAAGAAAGGCAAAGAAAACAAACATTATTAAAATTACTTTACAGTTGGAAACGAGAAGCTGCAAAAGAGATGAAAACATACCTGAGCTTAGTATAAGAATCTGATACTTCATAATAATTAGAAAATTCACCCAATAACCACTTCCAAGGTCCATATAGCCTTAGGTTACGTGAATGAAAATGCTGTGCCCGCAATGCAGCATCCAACACTATATCATAAGCTAAAGTTTCCGCAACAAGCCCACCCTGTCATTGTCAACATCACAAAAATTAATCACCCTACTACAGAGATCTACAATGCAAGAAGAATGGATTAAGTATAACTTTTGAAGCTTCAACACAATGAAAAGACTTTTTACCAACAATAAACATAATGATTAGGAAACAAATTTGGTTGTTTACAGTTCTATACTTTTTCTAGAAATCTTGCATCACATGGAAGGGAAAAGCAAGGATGTATTTGTGAGAATCTTTTTAGGAACATGGATTGGTTGAAACTTAAGAAAATTTCCACTTCTTGTCCTTCTAAGAACATTGTGATGTAACTTGAGATAGAGTATCATGTGTGATCATTTGCTTTTGAACCCATTTATAAGTAACTTCAACCATCTAAACAAAGTTGAAGAGTATCTAAGGAACCGAACAAATTCTAGATGGACAAGAAATAATGTTGAGCTGCACATAGTAAGAAACTAACCTTAATCTGATGGTTTTCATCAGATGAAACTGTAATACCAACTGAGAGTTGGATCTTCCCTACACATTCAAGATCATCTTGGTATATTGGCCACCACCGAACTTTCTCTGTCTGAAATGGAAATATGAATGAGCAATGTATGGATTTAAATGAAAGCCTACTGCTTATACTAGAATGTCCAAGAAGATACATACAGGATTGTCGGTCAAAGATGAAATTGGAATTGTAGCCCGACCTTGGACTGACTTTTTCCTGTCTTGAACTTCCACAAGAAGAGCATCCCCTTGACTCTCTGGAAAGCTGATTTTCCAAAACTTTTAGAGATGAAGATGATAGAAATCTACTATGGACTTGGAAGTGGGCAAGGAAAAACCTTCCCAAGAACATAAGCTTAATAAAAACTTACAACACATGATAATCACCACTCCCAGGGTTCAAGCAGATTGAGGTATTGGTTGTAGCTTGAGAGTCCTCCGAGGCACTTTTAAGTTGCAAGAAGCAAGAAAACGACTCTATATAGACAAGAAACACAACTTAAATGCTTTCACAAATAGAGCATTGCAATGAAAAGGAATGTTGAGTGGTGTTTAGCTTGTAATCTACTCACATTTTGTAAAACAAATTTCTCCACTGTCAAGTAACAAATATACAACCCATATTGAATCTACAAGTTTTAGCTTTTAGATCAATTGATTGTGAAGCTAAACTCAACATGGTATTAGAGTAGGAAGTTTAGAGTTCAAAGCCCTACCTTGTCATTTCATCCTATTTCAAAGTTGTTCACTTAATAAGGTTTAGTCAAAGAGCTAACCCACTATTGGAGAGAGTATCAAGTAATAAATAAAAAGCAAATCTATAAGCTTAACACTTTAGACAAGTTGGTTGTGACTAAACTCGACATCCACTAGCATCGTATTTTTAGGGTATTATGGTAATAGACTATTTGAATGGTCATATTAAAGAAAAGTCTCATAAATTGAAGTCTAATTTTTAAAGGGATGTTGCTGTTACATCCATGGAAGAATACCAAACTCAAGATGCATAGAGCGTATTTTACTCTAAGGTTTGCTTTGGTTAAGTTTACCTTGAGAGGTTAATAAGTTGTAGGTTTTTGGAAAGTAATTTTGCATTTCATTTTGAGAGAAGGTAACCTCTAGGGGTTATGTGAAGAGGATATAACCTAGTTGTACATATATTTGACTAATTATTTTCATCCTTGCTTAATTACCCCAAAAAAGTTACCCAAAAAAAAAATTATATGGCTTACCTTCTGATAACATTCCCATTGATGCAAGTTTTAAAGAATTTATGCCCATTTTCATCAATGAGGACACATGTTTAATGTACTCTGCGCCTGCTTGCATGTACAATGCACTGCGTTGTGAAGATGTGTTCTTAAGCTTGCGCCTTGGAATTATTCTGAGCTTCCGCACTGTAAAACAACAGCTGCAGCTCAATTATAGGACTCATTTTATGACTTTTGTCATAAGAATTATAAAGGAAGAATTTAAATATTGGATAATGAAAGAGGAAAGCAAAGATGACTTCAAAATAATAATCCATTTGCTTCCCTCTGCCTGTGTGATTATATGTGACATGAAATTGCGCACAACCATTTTCAGGAACTTTTTAATGCTTGTGAGGTTATATGTGAGACGCAATCGTGTGCAGCCCTTTTGTAGGAACATTTTTATGCTTGTGTGATTATACGTGAAATGAAATTGCACACGACCTTTGTAGGAACTTTTTTATGCTTGTAGATTGTTGATCATTATAACATTGTAAGAAATCACAATCATGAATGACTGGCAAGATGAAGATTTCATTTAATTCATAAATTATATCAAAAGCAGTGCACTAGAAACTTGAATATCTTACCTTCAACCTTAATCTTCCCAACAATTTTCTTTGCCTTTTTAGGGCAGGACTCCACACTCTTGGTACTCCTCCCTTCTATAGGTTTCGTACTCCGTGGATGCAATAAGAACTTTTGCAGTCTGTGTATGTGTTATCAACAAAACACAAGAAAATCATTTGAAGAATCAACAGACTGCATCAATAGATAGCAGAATGCATAGGCATAATGTATATGCTAGATGCAATCAGTTGGCTCGCCTTTGGTCAGATAAATATAGACATGAGGACTGAAGAGAAACATACCCAAATGCAGAGCGGAGAACCAGGCATTCATCACGAAGAAACTCAGGTGCCTCTGTGCAACCCCTAGCCCATGCATGCAGGCATAGACGAATACATGCATCATAAGCTATAAGAGTTTGCCAGGCATACTGACCACTGTGACAATCCATAAGGCAAGCCATAAGCTATAAGAGTTAGCCTTTTCATCAGGTTAAACGCTTAGAGTACTTATTTGAATTGACCCCAAATATAGAGACTAACTATAATTAACTGAAGTGAGTTTCATTTCTTCCCAAGTTCTAACCTTTGCAATGTTAATCAAATTTGATCATATTACTAAAGTAAACAACCCTACAGATTTATAGATCTTCTTATTAGTAATACATCTAAAGAGGTCAAAGGACTCATCAAACCTTGTACTATACGGTGAGTGGTCCAGGGAGTTGGTTTGCCAAAGGGGAACATGCACTTCCTTCGCTTTGGGGACAGCCTTGTTTATTCTGCATCAGGTTATAGGCAAGCTCTGCAGCGATTTGGGAAGATAAATATGAAAAGCAGAAAAAGTTGCTTGACATGGCATTATACCTCTCACCAATTTCAGCGTCATTAAATGATTCATTTGCTTTCCAATCCCCTCCTCCCTCATATCCTGGTGAAAATGCAGAAATGGAAGGTCCATTCCCTGAAACTTCATCTTCTGTCGAATCTCCAAGTGCTTTCTCCTTCTCATTTTCAACTTCCAAGTTTTCATCTTCATTTTCCAAATTCATTATAGGAGGTGCACTCGGAGTCCCTAGCTGTTCTCTTCTAACTGAGGTATATCCATCAGCAAATCGACCCATGATATTTTCCTGCTAACATCATTAAATTCAAGAGTCTATCACAAAATAGTATGTTCAAAAAATGTGCTAATTACGGGATAAAATCTGCACTAAGCCACTGTATCTTCCCAATTTGCTGATTCAGTTTGTACTACTGAACTATCATGTTGATCAGACTGATGAAAAATTCAACCAGTACGATAATATCACTGCTCTTGACTTCCAGCGTATAACTTATCTGAAATCTGATATGCTAACATGACAGTGTGATATTTTTTGTCATTTTGGGGGCAAATCGCAAATTGCCTCCAAAATCATGGGTTAGCTAAATGCCTTTATTTACATGTAACTTTTGAAAATATGCATTCACCTTCCCAAGCTTGCTATATATGGATCTTTTAGTAACAGTTATTGGAGATTTAGCATGATTAGAGAAGTAAGTACATATTTTCAAAAGTTACTAGCAGGCGAAGTTGTGTTAGGGTTTTAGGCTCTATCTGCATGGAACCGTATAGGGTTTTTTGTAATTACCCCCCGTTTAAAACCCCTAGCTCAATCAGAGTGGAGGCATAATCAAATTTGCCATACTCCAAAACAAGAAATTTCAAGCGAAATACTCAGAAACAACAAATTTTAAATCAAATATATAGATTTATGTAATGATTATAAAAATCAAAATCATAACATCTACATACCAAAAACATTCTAGATATTTATTTTAGGCCTTTTAGCAAGTGCCTGGATCGTCCATTAACCAGGCCCCAACTTATTTTAGTCCTTAATTACATGATATAAAGGTGAAATTCACTTACACGTACATTTCTTGAAAGAACTCGATCCCGAAGAAGAACACCGCTAGCTGATCCTGGTGTTGTTAACTTATCCGCCGTGCATTTCCTCTCCGCAAATCCTCCATCAGTTGTGTATCTTCTAACATTCTCATTTAGTACTCCACCATCAATCTTAAGGTTCTCCAAATTCAACCCTCCTCTATTCAGATTATTCCCCTTATGCCTTAACACCTCATATTCCTCCTCAGAAGAATCGAGAATCATGTCATCCGAAACGGAAGCAACACTTTCTTGATCCTGATCATTATCATCGTAATCAGAATCATCGCGGCGACCGGTGGAGGTATCAAGATCAAATAGTCTGCATGGTTTGAGCAAGCCAGAGTGGAATTTAAGTGGAGGCACAACTTGAGGAGACATGAAACCATTTGTACTGTATCGAATAGGGGATTTTGGAATTGGGTCTAATTTCTCTGCTAATGGAGATCGCGCTTTTGGTTCTTCGGTTTCTGATCCCTGTATAAATAAAATGGAAAATGTTAATAGTTGCTCCGAGCACTTAGTAATAGGTCAAATTAAACAAGCTTTTAGTCTTTTCGTGAACTTGTTTGTTTTGTAAAAATAGCTGAGATATGTCTTCTGATACTTATACAAAAATAAGAAAGCAAGATCGAAACTATAGGGAGACTAAGAAGACCCATTTAAGTAATTCTGTTAAGAAGACCAAGGAGCTTCGAAAACTTTGCTTATTTTTTTCTTTTCTTGGTTCTTTGGAGAAAAAATGAACTTTGAGAGAGAGAGAGAGAGAGAGCAAACCTGCTTGATCCAGTTGATTGCGCTTTCGTCCAAGCCGTCGGTGAACATGTTTGCACAGAGAGTGAGAGAGAGCGTGATTAAAGTGAAGCTTGTTTGGGAATTGTTGGGGTTCTTTGATACTCTGGATGATTCAGAAGGAGCGTTTGCGCCTGAGAGTTTGGTCGGAGGCTGGGCCCAGAGACTTTTAAATGTTAACGGCTAGTTTGAAGATCTACTTTCCTCCTTTAGTATAATTATATATATATATATATTTATTCAATGATTACTTATGTGTACTTGCAATCATTTATAATTAAATTAAGGATTATTACATGAAAATGCATAATTTAGAAAAGACAATTTCATGCAATTATTATTAGTGTATTTTTAATAAATGTATTCCCATATTTCAAAAAAATTATTTATTTGGTTTTTACAATAAAAAAGTGGAATTTAATCTTATACTAAATTTAATGAGAGTATCATTCGTAACAAATATAAAACGAACGAAAAGAATATTTTCTAAATGGTGAAGAAAAAATCATAAATAACCAAAAAATAAATAAAATATTAAAATGCAACGGAGATGAGAAAGATGGCACAGAAAATGATAATATGACCTTGGATATATCCTTCTTCGGGTTTAAAATTGAAGTACTTAGCTATTATAGATACTTAAAATTTAAGACCATAGAATGGAGAAACTAAAAACATTTTGAAAAGGAAATGTCAATTATTAATGTACATGTTTATCTTTTGAGTTAATGTTACTTTAATATTATTTTATAATTAACTATTCCATCTTTTAAAATGATATATTTAAAACCTAATTGAACTTTTAATGTTATTAAGTTATACCCGATGCAATTCCATTAAGTCAATGAAAAAGCACGACATATCTACTTCTTCTTTTTTTCTTTTTTTTTGTTAAGAGGAATTGGTGACTGAGATTGTTAACTAAAACATTGCACTTTAGTTGTAAAAATGAAACAATAAAATCAAAATATAATTGATTACTACAACAAAAAATAAAAAAATAAAAAAGCAATTGTCTTCAACCTCTGTTCTCATCCACTACTTTTACCTCTTATCCCTTCAACAAGAAAACGATTCTTAAAAACCCTACTACCAACAATTCATCTAATTTTCTTAAATACTTGGTCCAAATAGGTGGGAAAAACATACATGTTCCTCTGATCCCAATCTCCATCCAAATTACACAAGCCAGAAACCCCACATACAAAACGGCTATGGTGCGGGATCATCACACACCTCCTTGACGATTCCATCTACCATTGCGCCTTCCTCTCCGTCACCGACGTCGGCACCATCTTCGATCATGCTCCCCATCAAAATTCAAAACCTCCATCAAAGGCATCATCTTGATGCCAGAACAACAATCTCCACATCGAAATCCACCCCATCCCTTTCCTCCTCCCCCCTACGAGGTGCTCACCACCAATAATCCTCCTGTCGCTGCTGCCTCTATATCTCCCCCCTACCGGCCAGCACCTCCTGCGCCGTTGCAACCAGCGAAGACGTCGACATGTACCATTTAAGGAAAATGCTTACATCACCAACTCTGTGGCTGCAGTCATCTAGAAAGTCCTACTGTACCATGTTCGTCCTCTTCCTTTGAAAACCCAAAGGGCTGCTTGGTTTAGAAAGGTTACGTGTAAGGCAGTCTATTCAAACACTGGTTATGTCGACCGTCATTTTGAAATTTGGACATCCTACTGTTTTCATTTCATTTAGCTGAAATTTAGCTTTTGGCATATTATCTAGGTTTTTTAGTCATTTTATATTATTTTATGTTTAACTATTTTTTATTAATAGTTATACTTTTGTGAGTTTTTTTTTTTTAAATAAAATTTGTATTGTATTTATTTGGTAGTAGAGCTGGAAATGTATGATAAGTCTAACGGACTAGTCTACTCAATCAACAATTTTTTTACGGGTTAAGCCAAAAAAATTTAACCTACATTAATTACAAGCTTTTTGACCTACCAAAATAATAAAAACAAAAAAAATATATAGAGGAGAGGACAATGAGATAAGACATTACAAGTCAAAAACACTTACCCATCATCCACAAGGACCTTACACATTACAATTCAATAAATTAGTTACTGTTTGTCTTTTTCATCCTTCCAAAACTTTCTATCCATGTTACACCACCGTACCTATATCTACTTCTTAACACTTAACACAATCACACTTACACTTACATAATAAAGGACGGATCGAAACCACTCCACCGTCGCCCTAGACCTCCTCGTCCTCTACTCCTCAATCCTCTTCCCTTTACTCTTCTTCACTTTGTCATCACTCACACAATCACACTTACACGACAAATCGAAACCAGTCCATCGCCACCCCAAACTTCCTCGTCCTCTACTCCTCTTCACACATCTGGCCAACATCACTCCAATTGTCCTTGTCCACTCCAGTTGTCGTCCTCCTCCTCGTCCACTTCAATCGGCATCCTTCTCGTTGTTGTCATCGTCGTCCTCCTCCTCATCATCATTGTCTCATCAATCGTCACTCACTCGCCATCTCCAATCCAATACTCCTAGCCTCCCACTTGCCACTCCAATTCGACCTCTTACTCTAAGCCACTTTGGTATAGTCTCCCACTTGCCACTCATTGTCTTCTTTGATGCATTTTTTTTGGCTTAGCGGGCTAACTCGCAAGGTGGGTTGGGCCAACCTTTCCGACTCACATAAGGTGTGGGCCAATGTAAGTCAGCTCACTTCAACTCTCAAGCCAATGCGAGTCAAGTAAGTTGGCTCGTTTGACCCACATTTCTAGCCCTAATCGGTAGCAAAGGGCAAAAATAAAAGAAAGCGAATATAAATGATATATTTGATAACTCAAATAAAAAAGGGTCACATGTAAAAAATGAAAAAAAAAGGGTGAAAATACTTCCTTTTTAAAGATCATTTCTTTTATTTCTAAAATTAGAGAAAAATAGGTGGAAATGAAGTACAATGTTCATCAAAATAATAATAGCAGCCCATTTAGAGGAATTTTTATTCCAACGTTTATGTCATGTAATTTTTTATTACATAAAATATTCATTTTAGTATTTACTTTACCTCATTAATTGCAGTATTAAGTTGAAAATATTAATAAAATTATCAATTTCTCTCTATTTAGTCATTGATTGAAGTGTTAATGAAGGTATAATGAATATAATATTTGAAGTTTTTATTTTCATTTTTTACTTTTTTTTAAGTAATATGTATTCCCAATTGAGTAAAAATAGAAAATTTTCAAGAATTAATTTTTTTTTCTCATTTTTTCAAATAAATATGATAATAAACAATTGAACGAGAATGAAGTTATTCGCTCTCTGTTGCCTTCAAGTAAAACAGACCTTAAAAGTAATTTTACCCATTATTAATTCTATTTTCCTTCACTTCCTCCTATTTCTATCATAGTTTATCAAACAAAAGATAATAGTTATACTTTATTTCATTCCATTGTTTTCTTTTCTACTAGCTTCTATCCATTTCTACTTTATTAAAAGTTGCAAAACATGCTGTTAGAATGCCACATGGACTAAATGATGCAAAAATATGTATAATTGGCAAAAAAATCGCCACACTCATGCTATAATTGGTTGACAAATACAAGTTATCTAACACCGTTATGATGGTAACAGCATCATATCTAAAAGTTTAATTAAATATTAAATTTAGCACCGAAGAAGTTTAGATTGTTAATTACTAAAAAATCTAAAATTTTGAGTATTAAGGGTAACATTAACCCATTACATTTATTGTTTCATTTAACACCATCTACCGCTTAACTAATCAAAATTTTCTGCGCTTCTTTTTCATTTACATGGATACGGGAAATACCGATGATCATTGCTCACACAGCAGAATAGTCATCGATTAAAGGTTGTACGGGTTGAACAGTATATAATAAGTTTGTATTCATTTTACTGACCAACCTGGTACAATGTCAGTTGGCTAGTTTGCCGTCGATGAAGGCTCCCTTACAACGAGAGGAGGAGAAGATACCTTTAAACAGCCGCATCTTGCCTTATTTTCCACAGCATCTCTTAGATCCCGTTAGCACAACTTGATTGGCATCTTATCACAACTTTAATCGAGAGATGGGGGGCCGAAAACCTACACGTTATATATGCCATAAGGAGAAATCACCATTTTGTATAAAAATGGATATTTTGACCTAATTCTCGTGATCAATCGGCTAGTTTATGGTAGACTTTTGTAACTATATGTTATGGATCTGTCAATTTAAAATATACTTCATATAATGGTGATTCAATCAATAAAATAAGATACATTTAGGTTTCTTTTATCATTTTAGCATTGTTTTAAAATTGGGTCTTTAGATAACAAAACTACCAAAAAAAATAAAAGAAAAATTATCATTATAGACACAAAAAAGATACTCTGGAAAAGATATAAACAAATTGGAAAGAGAGAAAGAATTAAGAATAAAGGAAAGAATTACAAGGTCAAGAAAGTGAAAGAAAGAAAAAATGTAAATTCCATTGTTTAGATAAGGAATGAGGGAAAGTAAAATAAAAGTTAGTAATAAAATTTTTTATTTTATCAAAATATCAAAAAAGCCTATATAGCTTTAAAATATGCTTTTATTATAAGGACAAAAAAATGGTTTAAATCAATTCCCACTCATTCCTTCAAAAATTATATTCTTCCTTTGCTTGAGCATATTCTTATCGAGTACCAATGCCTTCAACTATTGATTTACACAATGATTGATTGGTTAGGTTATATTTTATAATCAATTGTTGTCTAAAATGTCAAATAAATTGGAACGAATCATACTTTTATGATTTAATATAATTCCCAAATCCGGCCATATGGTTCCATTAAAACTATAGAAAAATCAATACCATACTTTCCAGATTATTTTGTTAAAAAGGGTAAATCAACAAATTAAAATCAAGCCCATTGATAAATTGCATATTTATCAATTTAGTTGACATTTTAGAGAGAATGGTTTTTGTAAACGCAAAGAAAAATTCTCTCTTCCAAATTCAATTCTTCATCTTTTTCTTTCTTTACCAAATAATGGAAATCATCTTGCAATCCCAACTATCAATGCCCTCCTCATTCCATCCCTCTATCAAAACGCAGTGTAAAAGTTCTTCCTTTGGTTGAGCATATTCTTTATGGGTACTAATGCCTTTAAAAGCGACTCGAAACCACTAGGTTACGGGTCGATATGAGAAGGAACCGAAATCGGCTCAAACCCATCAAGTTACTGGCCAACATGAGAAGGAAACAAAACTGACTCATGGGGAGAAGGGCTGAGCTGGTTCCCTTAACTTGTCGATTCATAAACCAGTTTAGCCCATGAACTAATCCTAATTTTATTTTTTTTTAGATTTTTTTTATTTTTTATTTTTTGAATTATTTCAGATTATTTATTACTTATTCATGTGTATTTTTTAAGTGGGTTTGTTTCTTTTTTCTTAAATTTATTCACGTCGAAATTTAATCTACCATTTTTTATGGCAATATATGATAATTACTTAATTAATTGGTGGCAATACTCAGTACATGGGGAGAAGATGTAAATCTCGAATTTTATTGATTGATTAAAAAAATTATAGAAAAAAGGGAAATATTTGATCTTATATTTTGTACACTATAATAAGACATTGTAAGTAAATAATAAAAATAAATACCGGAGTACTACTCTCCTTATAAAATATCTCTAACTTAGTGTAAAAAATAAATAAAATAATATTACTACCCTTACAAATTTATTTGGCTTACTTGAGATCAGGATTCTAACCAGCGAAGCTTCAACCTAATGGGACGAAGTCGCTGAAGTATTCATCTTCTTCATTGGACGTCTAGTATGACTCTTGTGTTCAGCTCCTTACCTTCGACTAATCCTCAACGCAAGCCAGCACCTCAACGTTAATGGGAGACAATCTTGATCGCCGTTGGGATAAGATAAGGTCGGTTGTGCTAAATGCCTGTTTAACAATTATCGTTGATGCAAGCATAGCAAGCACTTAACAAGCCATTTGAGAGAGGATCAGATACGTCTTCCTATGCTTCTTCTACTAGTCCAAGATATTGAAATTCGTAATACTATTGTTACCAAATTCAAAATTTGTATTGAAGTAGTGGTCAAGTTCCGTGTATTTACTTGACCCGACACAATGCCACTTCGACCTTTGCGCCATCATTCGTTGCGCGTAAGGGATGTGACCATGCGTGTTACCATGTAGGGCGAGGGATGGTGAGGGAGTTGCAAGAACTTAACCATCAAATGCAATAAAAAAGTTAGAATATAAGTATTCTATTACCTAGATCACTCAGCATAATTCTTGTGCACTGATAATGGCATAAGTGTCTTTAGTGTTGGAGAAGGTATCAACTATTTGATAATATAAATTAAGATATTCTAATAGCATGTCTTTTTTTTGCAACACGGATCTAAAATTGAAGCAACAAGATAAATTACAGGAATTTATTTATAATACTGCAACCACTTTTCAGCCATGTTATTAACAGCTACTTGAAGAAATAGGTCACTTTGGGCCTCAAGCAACACTTACAGTCTGTTCATGGCATTCATGAGAAAAAAGTGAGCACTAACCTAATAAACTTGTGAAAATGTCAAAATACACATGAAAAACTCTTAAAATATTCAATATTTTATAATATACATCTTAATCACTAAGGTGTAGTGCAATGTCTGAAACATTCATTATAACAAAAGTACACAATGCATCTTTATAAGGAACTGTACTTTCTAAAAGTTGATATATGAAATTCCACCTATGCTTAACGTCTTTTTAAAATTTTTTAGATCACATTCTGTTTTCAATACAAAATCTTCGTCATGCTTACAGAAGAATTGTCAATTGAAAAGCCAATTAGTTGTCTTACTAAGAACATCTTAAAATCTAAAAAGTTTATGTTATCCTTCACATAAAAATTTAAAATATAATAGGTACATGGTATGTGGAAAAAAGTCCCATCTAGTGTGAGTTAACATAACACTTAAAGTTCATCAATAGATGTCGTGTTAGCGAACGCATTGTCAAAACCAATTGAAAATATATTTTTTATCAAACCATATTCACCTAAAATAATACTTATTATACAAAAAAATATTTTGCATCGTATGATGTTCATTGAAAATCCTAAGCACTATTAGTCTCTTTTGTACCTACCATGCATCGTCTATCTAATGACATGTAATTCCTATGTATGAATTTTCCAACTATGGATCGATCCATATATCTGTGCAAATAGAATGATACGTCTCAAGAAAATTAAAAAGAGTAATTAATTCACATTTATTGTTGTGATACAACTTTACGGTAGTTCATTGTATCATTTTTAGGTCGTAACTATGTAAGCTTAGATTCAAAACTTCCTGCTCGTACTCCAACTAATACTTAGAAGATGTGTGACTCCATGACAGGTTACATTTCACTAAGTATTCTACAAGTAAAACCTGTTGCCCCTCAATGGAATATCGAAATAGGCCTCCTTCTTGTGATCCACTTGACTGGGAAATTGGTTGCTACGACTTATTTATGCTAAACTCTATGTGGTGCTTTGATTGCATGTGCCTCTTCAGAGTGCTATATCCCTCCCTCTTCTTCCATGCGTAACTTGATCGACAATAGTTGTAATACGCACAAGTATTTCCATCTTTCCCTATAATTTTACGAAAATGTTTAATAAAAATATTATATTTAAGTGGTGCAAGTAACTTACCCATGGAGATGGATGGGCCACATAAGTAGCCCAATATTTCTTCATTCATCACTTTCTAGATATCATCTTCCCCTTTTTCTTATGCCTCTTCCTCGCTACTCTCTCGTGGTAGCAGTTGGCTTTATCCACCGAGAGTCGTGTGCTCAAAACTTGGAGGTTGCATAATCAAATCCTCCAACTGCTTATTGGTGAAGTTGTAGATATTGTAATCTTCAACTTCAAAAAATTGTTCGAGTGTAAGTCACATCGATTTTTTCTTATCACATGGATTTTTTTTATTACATTTTCCAGAACTATTCTTCTTAGAAGAAGATGAATCGCAGAAAAAACTTGCCATTTTTTAAAATTATTATAAAAAGAAAATACTAACATGGGTAGATGAGAGGATATAAAATATTATATAATAAAAATATTAAAAAATAAAAAAAAAATTGATAAGAGTATAGAAAATATTGAAGAGTTTGTAAGTTATATAACAGAAGATATTGAAGAGCACAGAAACTATTGATGAGAGTATATAAAATATTGAATGCATAGAGTGAGTGTAAATTTTTTCTTACAAATACTAAGGCATGAATTTATATAACTTCCTCATGTCATTTAGATTTGTCTATTCCCTTACAATGTTCAAATTTGAAAATTTGAACACTACACCTATGTCTGCAATCCTATAAATCTATGTGTAAAATTTTTCAAACTATTGTTGCTCTTTTGCAAGCATTTGTTTGCATGAAATGTCTACTGGATTTTTTTTTCTTCTCCAACACTTGCAAGCCTACAAATCTAAGTGTGCATTATTTTCAAATCACGGTTTAAATGTTGTAGATGTTTAACTGCTTCTATTGTTTTCATGCTTGGTAAGTCTTCATTTCTAAATTTTTTGTTGTTGTTGTTGCGAATGCTTAACCTAGCCGACCCTCATCCAATTTGACAAAATTTTCAAACTTTGCAACCTTTTGACTTACAATTTTTTTTTTTTTAATATCCAGTGGGCCAAACCACCAGGTTGTGAGCCAGTTCACAACTTGTCGGTTTGGTCGAGTGACCTACTGGCCCGACGGGTTTGAACCGTTCTTGAATTGGCCCTTTCCCCATATCTAAGGTAAGTTGTATTATTTCACTACTGGGTTATGAATTTTTATAATTAATTATGGTGTAAAACATCAACTAAATTGGACCAAATCATACTTTCATGATTCGGTATGATTCTCAATTCGAACCATATAGTTATGTCCAAACTATAGAAAAACCATACATACTTTGCAGATTATTTTGTTGAAAAAGGTAACTGAACAAACAAAATCATGCCCATCGGTAAATTGCATGTTTACCTTAAGTATGGCTCATCCTCACGATGTATCGTGTATTTTTTTTTTTTTTAATCATTTTCTACTTTTAAACTCTTGAACCTTTTCAGCTATTACTGGTTGACTTCTCCATCTACCTAATATCAATCTTCTCTTTCCTTTATCTCAATTTGGCTCTAAATTTTTCTTGCACTCTTCAAGGACTTCTAACTTCAGAAAGCTTAATTTCAAGCCCACCAATACTCCCTCCACCCCGATTCTGCCATGCCCCTTAACATTTAACGGATAATTGCATTGTACAGCGTCTAAAGCTTTTTTAGAATCATCAATGAAGTGAGCTGGCAGAACTCGAACTGCTCCACCGGAGGTAAACTGTCCAAATCCTACTTGTTTATATATAGGGACTGCTTGTACGAATGACATAATGCTAGAAGATATTCCAGAGTCTTTCTAGTTGGGGTTATTTCCATGTCATTGGCAAGAACAAGAGCGACAAACTCCTTATTAATCATAACGTAAGCAACTCAGCGACAATTCAACATCTTTTATTAATATTAGAAGGTGGAGCCTCAGATTCATAATTTATTTTCACCCTAAGCCGTGAATAGAAAAACAGAACAGCCATTTCGTGGACTCTATGGCTTTGTGCTCTTCATGCATGTTGCGCTTTCATCTTCATGGTCCTGCTCCTAATGGATTCTAGAAGACGTTAGCTACAGCCTTATTTGCAATTCCTAGCTCTTTTTTCGAATCTCGCAATCATAATCGCACATTAATAGTGACTTGTGCTTCCCTCCAGGAGTCCATAGGCGTCACGTTTGCAATTGAAATTCTCCTCTTGTTTGCTGCAACTCATTCTCCATTTCAAGCACTCTGGCTTGTAGATCTTGATCAAGGCTTTTTCTTATGATCTACTTCACTCTTAAGACTATTGGAGCTAATTTGACCATAACATGGGTAAGAAAACCACCATCTTGCTATCATGAACTTATTAGTGGAGTCTTAAATCAAGTTAAAAGCAACGGAGATGACAATTCATATCCGAAGCTGGAAAATGCCTAAGCTTTTGTATAAGCATACGTGTAATGAGAATTCATCCATATAAACTCATGAATAAAGAAAGAGTTTCCCTAGTTACAGTCATTTGCTTGGCAAAGTGGTGAAGTTAAAGGGAAGGGTTCTGAAATTATAATTCTTGAAGAGTTAGGGTTCAAAATCGAAATTTCACGAGAAAGTTTAATTTGGTAAATTAATACAAAGATATTGCTCCCACATGGAGAATTAAGCAGGATAGCACCAATACTAAACATCAGAGAGTTCAAAAGCCTAACAAGCCAGACATAGCTCAGGTTAGTATTTCCAATTTGTAGCTTCAGAACCCTTTAGTGCAATGAACATGTATCCCTAGGGATTGGGCCAGATGCAGACCTTACAAAACAGTCTTCTGACCGGTCTACTAAATTACAACACCTTGATTGTATGCATCCCATAGACATTGCTGATACAATTAAAACGAAGAAAAGCCATCTAGTCAAATAAGCAACTTGCACTAATCTAAAATAACCCAACCCAAAACCAAACCATACCCTACCCCCACCCAACCCGGCATGCCTGTGAACAGAATGTAGTAAACGGTGAAAGAAGTTATGCATTTCATGGGCCTTGGCTCTCCTGTCATCTATACCCTGATCCTCAAATTCCCAAGACAAATCATACAATTTATCCAAGTCTGCACAAGCATAGCCTAGTGGTAAAACAAATCTGCCAATTTAGGGTAATAACAAGTGACCTGTATTTCCTTTTTAAGCTCAGACATAATCTATCTGTAATGCAACTTCCATCACATCTCAACACTATTTCAAATGAGACAGTTTCTTCAAAAATCGTTCCTCCAAAACTATCTTATTCTTTATGAAAATGAACTCATGTACCACAAAACAACAATTTTTTTCCATAATTACCCCCCAAAAAAGCAAAACGATTTTCCTCTCATACACAATATTGACTGGCCAACACAGGGACATCAACCTCCGTCAACATTTAAAAGCTACCATTCCTAAAGGTCCAGGGTCGTAATGAATTATGTATAGATGAAAACAAGACATATCATATGAAATAACGTCCATGAAACTTTCTGTATTCTAAACAAAATATAACACATGGATAAAGAGTTTGCTTAGCTGCAACCTCTATAACAATTGAAGAGACAGAAATGATATTCAATCTTCTAACCTCAAGAAGCTCATAATGAGAACAAGCTTTAATGCCTCAGCAAGCGTATGCCCCTAAAGACTATGTAGAACTGTCTCCATAATAGAAGGTAAAGAAAGGCGAAAAAGAAGGATAGGGAAAACTTCATCTGGCATTGTTGAAGTCCTCAAATGGCAAGTAGGAGTCCATGATGAATTTTAATCAATCTTCACAGATGAGAAGAGGTAATGAACAAAGTAGAAAGATGTGAGGATGCCAACTGTGCCAGTAGACAACATGATTGCAATAGCCATGACCAGTGAATATCCAAGATAAAGCATGGCAGAAATAGGCCCACTCAAACTCTGAAGATCAAAGACCAAGTAGTTGATCGAATACAGGAACACATAAAGGGAAACTGAACCAGAAGCATAAAAAGCCTTCCACCACCATCTCCAATCCTCCACACAAAGATGCATGTAGGTGAGAACCACAGAAACTTCGGCGCAAACAATTATGAGTAATAGAAGAACTACAAGCAGAAAACCGAAGACATAATAGAACCTTCCTAGCCATATAGAAGAGAGAATGAAGAAAAGTTCGATGAAAAGAGTTCCGAATGGTAGGGTTCCAGCACCAAGAACAAGAAGCCAAGATGGATATTTGCGTGCTGGAATTTCCCTAGGGATCTGGTTTGTGCGCACAGGATATTGGATTGCTTCTGCCCTAGTTCCTAATAACCCTCCGAGCAGGGTAAGTGGAACAGAGATGCAGAACCAGAGGGACAAAAGCACAAAATACAAGGAGATGGGAATAGCACCAGTGCTATTGCTGCCCCAGAGCAAGAAATTGAGTGTGGTTAGAATAGCAAAGACAATTCCAGGGAAGAAACATGCAACGGACCAAGAGACAGACTTCCACCCTTCAGAAGTTCCCTTAATGGTCCTCCACATACGTACAGCAACATAACCAGCAGCAATCCCCAGAAAGAGATACAGCAGGATCATCCCTGTCAACAACATCCCCCGAGATGCAGGTGACATAAAGCCAAGTGCTGCAAATATGATAGTAACAACTGCCATGCCAGTGATCTGAACCCCATCACCCACCATTACACACAGAAGCTTAGAGCACTCTGGTTCTCTAAATACGTCTCCTACAACAAGCTTCCAACCAGAAAGTTCCTCATTCATCTGTGCTTGAGCTTCTTTGTCCAATTCCTCATACCTTGTAAGATCTCTCCTTACTGTCCTTAGGAATATTACAAAAACAATGCCAGCTAGGAAAAAGATCACCATTAATGAATTGAGTATTGAGAACCAGTGAACACGAGCACCTTCCATCTTCAAATAAGCATCCCACCTAGAAGGCCATCTTATGTCACTCTTCACAAATTCAACCTCATAAGTAAATGAAATCCGTTCCTGCTGCCTTATTATTTGAGACTTGTCAAGCTCAGTGGGGCATGTCACAGGGTCAATATTGTCGTATGTATGAAGCTTTGTCATCTTGTCAAGATCATGTTTAATGCTACAAGGAGCAACTTCAAACCCAACTATCTCAAAACCGGATGCTTTCTTCTTGTCATCAGCCTTGGAAATCACACCCATTCCTTCTTCCCCTGTTCCTATAATCTCCACTCCACTCCCTTCGTATTCATGAACCAAAACCCTAAACTTGAGGTGATTGATGATGTAGTCGTCATTGCTGTTTGCTGGTATGTATCCAACTGGGAAACCAGTCCACTGAATTTTAACACCATTCTGAATGGCATACCTCATCACCGGAAGATTATCGAGTATCATGTTAACTTGATAAAGATCACGAGTTCTCTGTTTCAAGAGCTTGACCTCATTCTCATTCAGTAAGCTCGTAGTGCAGAGATATATGGATTCGTTGACATTCATCTGGAACCGATAAGGAGAATTATCGATTTGATCTCCCATAAGGAGCTCTCCAAGATTTTCTGCACTCTTCTTAACACCTTTGACTGGCTTGCAGTAAGGCAGACTGTAGTAGCTGAAAGGGAGCTCCGTCTCAATAGATGTCAAGGAATTGACTTTGGCATATATTTCTTCGTGATCGCTATAGGTGTGCATATAGTTTCCAGGCAGATAAAACCCATTGCAAACATGTGCAAAAAGAACCAATGAAAGAAGCAGCACTGAGCTGCGTAAAAACGGCATCTTGTTTCCTGACACTAGCAATCAAAGAATTACCTGGATCCAACCAGATATCCCCCACGGCTATAGATAATATGTTCAAGATTAGACAGACAACCTAAAAAATAAAACAGAAACATAATCATCAGCAAACAAAAATATCGACCCTACCAATGAATTTTTATAGCAGTCAAAGTTGAAACCCTTTTTCTACAAAAGATAAGGATTTTTTCAAAAGGCATGGCTACTTCCATTACTCTTGACCACATATAGTTCATAATTTGAGGAATAGATGATTATGGACCACCGATTATATACACAAACGGCATGCCAAAAGTTCACATCATGACAATACTGGAAAAGAAATATCAGTTCAAATAAAATAGCTTCTACTGCTAAAAACTAATATTATCGATAAAAGAAAAAATTGGCAGAAATTAAAAGGACATATTAATCCGTAAATCATATTTATTCAATATTTTTATTTGAATGAAAAAGAAAGATAGATAAGAGAACTCAGAAATTAGATTTATGCAGCCACAATATACAATTGCTCAAGTCTACCTGACAAACTGCTCGTTTGAAAATCTCATCATGAACAAGGTTACTAACTGGCCTAAAAAATTAGGATCACATTAGGACAATTCATTAAACCGAATCAAACTGAATGAAACCGTACCGAACTGCAAAATGTGGTTCTTTTATATTTTGGTTTGGTTTACAATTTAATTCGGAAATGGTTCAAATAGTTTGCAGTTTGGTTTGAAAGATCGAACCGAACCGCTTCTTATTAAAAAATATAAGTTATGAGATATTTTTTAATTTTAAACTTTATTAAAATATTTGTCTAACCTCATTTACTCTTTTTTTTTTTTTCAACTCTTATTATATTTTTAATATCCATATTTACTCCTTTTCCTTCATCTTCGTTTCTCGTTTATCAAGTAAATAAATATGCATTTATTATTACTTAAAATATAATGTTATTATAACAAAATGTTATATCACTTACATTTTTATATAATGTTTTTCAATTTGAACATCAACATTTTATTAAAAACTTTAATAGCTATTAATACTATTAATTAAAATAAGGTGTTTTTAAAGGCGATTCGAACCGAACCGAACTAAACCAAACTAAATCACATTTTAAGAGGTTCGGTCCATTAAGAGTCTGAACCAAACCATTTCAAATGCGTTTTGGTTCAGTTCAACCCCTAAACCAAACCAAACCGTGAGCACCTTAGATTACATTACAAGTAAAGGCTGAACCCGACCAAATCTAAAACACTATTACAGAAACAAATTGCGAAGACGACAATATTCCCATAATTATAAATAAATGGAATATTCCATCCATACTTTTTTATCAAACATTATCAAGGATCCAATACGAAATGAAGCATAATCACTGGAAAAAAATTAAATTATCAAACCTAACTAAAAGCCACATTACGAATCATCATAAATACTAACCTACATCAAAGTACAGATTCTCATTAAGGAATACCAACCAAATCGAGAAAATGAAAAGCATGGGCAATTATCGAAACAACTTAACAACCGAGATCAGAATCAATCACAACTACAGAGAACGAGCGGATCTAGTGAAAACACAAATTCAAATGACACAAAACCAAATGAGAACAAAAGGGAGAAGAATAAAAAATGAAAGAAACCCTAACGCACCTCAACCAGATCTTGCAAGAAGGCGAGTCAATTGGATTGGAACTCGATCTGATTCAAGTAATAATAGTAAGGGAATGAAGTCAGCTTCTTCGAGAACAAGGAAAGGGAATCAAAGAAGATACCCCCCCATCGACGCGAACCCTCGAACAAACAAACACACACACACACACACATCTCTCTCTCTCCTTCTTGGGTTTGTTTATGTATTTAAATTTAGGAGTAATTCAAATGGGAGATTAGAGGAAATGTTATTAAAATGGAGAGAGAGAGAGAGGAGGAGGGAGGGAGAGAGGGGAATCAGATCTGGAGGGCGAGTGGTAAACTTAACGCTGTGGCAACAGGCACGATGCCCCTTATTTTTTACAAATGGAAAGAAATAGAGAGAGAGAGAGAGAAGGGGGGGAAATGGGTTGGACTTCTTGTGATTTAACCTTACGCGACCCCTTTTCCAAACATGTATCAAATAACAATTCTATTCCTAATTTATTTGATTCCGTAAAACAATCAAACCATTAAATCATCCAAAGCCACCGGTTAAAAGGTGCTTAGGGCACTTATTAAAAAATAAAAACTTTCAAAACTTCTTAATATTGATAATACATCTTACAAAAATGCAATAACTGTATACTATTTATATATAATATTCACTAATAAAGAAAGGAGGAGGGAGCAAGAGGAAAAGTTTCGATTTTTCTACGATTTTTTCCTTTATTTCTACCATATCGATAATGAGGAATATTAGCCCCAAATTTTATTAAATAATTTAAAGAAAAAGCATATTTTTAATTTTTAATATTTATTTATTTAAGTTTTTAATGTTTTTTTTCTTTTATTTTAATCCTCAATATTTTTAAAACTTTACAAAAATAGGACCTTAATTAAATATATTAAACTTTCTATTTATTTGAAGCATGTATTTAATTAGCCTTAAACTAATTGGCCTAAGTGTTTAGAATATACACAAAATTTTCCACCCTTTTTTTTAATTTTAATTATTATTTTTGCTTTTTTTAACATTTTGTATTATATTATATCATTATATAGATTTACTATTAGTTTGTATTATGTTATGTAACTAAATATATTTAATATTATCATTTTATAAATTTAATTATTGTAAACCAATTTAAAATTAATACGTACCATGGATGAATGAAAAATTTAATAGATTTGATAGAAATCTTATTTTTATAATGTTTTAAAAATGTTGAGGATCATATAAATGAACAAAAAGATTGAGGACTTAAATAAAATAGTAAGTAAATGTTAGGGATTTAAAATATATTTTTCCTTAAATTTAAAAAGTAGGTAAGGTAATAATTTCTACCTTTATAAGAGATTTATCATAATATCACGTTTGGTATATAAGAATGATGTGGAACGGAGTCAAAATCGTAATGATAAATTCATTCATGTGTTTAGAAGCACCGATGCAATGGAATGCTTATATGGGGCCGGATTGGATTGTTTATTTTTTATTTATATCTTATCTATATTTAATCTACATCTGATCTGTATCTGTTTGAGAATTAATCTTTGAATAAATTATCTTATCTGTATTTGATTTACTTATATTTTAAAGCAAAATTTAGGGATTTGGTTTTTCTAATAAGGATACACATGTAACTATATCTTTATCCTTTTTTTCTTCTTTTGAATCTTATCTTATTTTAGCCAAATACTCATATTCAAATAGATATAAAGCATATACCAAACGGACAAAAATAAGACGAATCAAACAGACTCATAGTAGTATTTGTCGAAAATGTCCATAATTATTAAATATTATAATTAGATTAAATGTTAAATAAATAATTTAAATTAATGATAGTTAATAAGGCTATAATGAAACTGTAATTCCACTCCCTCTAACTCGAAATTGTGATTTCTCTCAAAGCTAGTTCTAATGAATAATAATTCTGCCTTTTAAAAGTATATCTAAACATAGGAAAGAGGATGAAACCTGAAATCATGTTTATTCTCACATGCCAAACGTAGCATGATGAAATAATATGAAAATTTTCAAAGCTTGTTTTATCCTTTTTTTTTTTTTTAAAGTCAATGGGAAGAGAGTTTAAGTTTTGACGATAAAGAGACATATGAAGATTTTTTATTCTTGCTCACTTTTCTAGCAAATCAATCAATAGTAGCATTTTATTATCTCTAAATATGATTGATCTTGAACCAAAGATTCTGCATCATGATTATAATCCAAGATATGTCATTTTATATATATCACATATACTAGTATAAGTAAAGAGACATTTGGTAACAAGAAACAAATCCATTTATACCAAAACACTAGTAAACACTGAATTACTTGCAATTTTCTTAACTTTTTACAAAAGCTACAAGGTCCATAAACTTAATAGAAGTTTACAAGGAAGCAATGTAAAAATATCGCATCATATTACTAAATTCATCTCTTAAAATGCCTCCCTTTTCCCTCTCCCTCCCCTCTTCTTGCCACCTCTACTTAGATAAACTACCATTTATATTAAACTTAAACAATCCTGGGTTTGGTAAATTTCAAGAAATAGAATGAAATGTTTTCTTTCTTGGTTTCACGACAAGTTGTAAGCAAATTCTCATCGCCACTTATTTGACTCATAGAAAGAAGTGTAGCCCTCCTAAGATTCATAACATTGTTAAGAATATGTTCTGCAGATATATTGAGAGGCCTACATGTAATTTTATGTTTCCTATTATCAATCATAAACCAAATATGTGGAAACATTAAATAAGGAAATAAACATGAAAACGATCGAAGGCACCACCAACTCTTTATTTAGATTGCAAAAATTTTGACATAATTTCTACTAATATACTGTTTGGAATGGACAGGATGCCAGAATGCATAGCAATACATTCCAAACTTCCATAGTATAATCATAGGAAAGAACGTGCATGCATGGTTGATTCACACTCCTATAAATAACATAAACATTAAGATAAAATAGCCTTTCCTTAAACACGCCAAATATCCTCAATAAGAATAAAAGAGCAAACTACTCCCCACATAAAAAAAAAAAAAGGCATATCTTCAATGGAAGGAAGTTATTCCAAATTAATTTGTTAAGAGATAACAAAAACTTAGATTTTTGTCTAACCTCATTCCATGCACTTGAAAAAGAGAAGGTTCAATATTGAGATAATTTTCAAAGAGTATAATCATTTAAATCTTGTGGAAAGTTGATGTTAGGTATATTAAGGGTAACATTAATAGGAAATAAACAGTTAAGCTTATTAATATTCCATTTCTTTTCATTCCAAAGATCAAAAATTATGAAAGTTGACCTTTAGGGTGTCATTGATTAACTAAAAGCCAATTTCTCTCTTCCTAATATCGTAGAAATATGTTCTTTTCAATATTCTTCCTTATGAAAGTTGTTTCCATATTATAAATGCATTATGAGAAGTGGTAGTCTCTATAGGATGTTTGCTTTTCAAGTACTTAAAATTCATATAATTAGTAAAAAGGATTTTTTCAATCATAAAGTTTAGCATATTAACTTAAAAGAACTCGAAAAATCATTGGATTTGATGACTCAATCTAGATTCCAATAATTCACTACGAACTGATTCCTTCTTCTGTTGGAGGGCATGATCTAACCCAATGAGTCAATCTAGATTCCTACAATTCACCACAAAGAAGTTCACGAATGTACTATCTAATTTCCTAGTAACCCATTGGCCATTTTGGAGGTTCAATTACATAAAATAGGTTGAAATAAAGTGATGACAACACACTTCTAATAACTATTTGCCTAAAAGCAATCTTTTCAAAAATGCTTTGAAAACATTAATGATCCCTCTATCCAACTATGAGAATTAAAATCTTTAGGAAAATACATAAAACTTTTTACAGTTTAATTTGTTTAACGGTTTCTAACCCATAATAACAAAATAAAATATCAAAGTAATAAATGACTAAATATATATAAATATATGTGTGCATATGGCAAATTTCACTTCATATATACAAGCGTTCAACTCTAACACCCTACATATATGTGTTTTCATTCTTAACACTTTGTCCACTTCTATTTTAACTTTTTCTATCGTAATTAATAAGTTGATATGTGTAAACTTTTGATTAATGTATAATAATTAATTAAATAAATAATATTGTAAATATATGTAATTAAATAATAGAATAAAATTTATTTAAAACTACATAATAAAATTAACAAAAAAATTCCCAAAAAAAAAAAAGAACTTAAAGATTGATGTTGGGTGTGCCACACCCCAAGGTTGAGGGTTAGCCAACCACTACTTGTGGGAAAGGGGGTTGTGCAATACCCCTTATATGGTGACTAGCCACCCCTTAATTTTAAGGTAGCTAGAGCCAACCTTAGCTTTTTTTTTGTGACAATTTCTTTTTTTTTTCTTGTATTTTTTAATAATTTTTTATATATCATTTACTTAAATGTATCAAATAATATTATTTTATTAAATTAATTATTATGGGCCAATAAAAAACTAATATGTGTCCAATTATTAATTGTGAAATATAGATATTTTAAGTGTCAAGAACATGATAACTCATGTTTGTAAAGTGGGATTTACCTCAACATATATGCGCATATATGGATCTCACTATATATATATATACATATACACAGACACACACGCGTGCATATACGTGCACACACACAGACACAGACACACATATATATATAATATGTATACCAAGTGAAGAGGTTGAGTTACTTTTGTTTTTTCCATTGGTTTCAAAAGAATAGCAAAATTGATTTACAATAGAACCATTTCAATTAGTGCATTTTATTCCCTACACTTTCAAAACTAAGAGTTATATCTTACATGTTTTTAAAAACACTATAACACTTTACTTTAGCAATGTAACAAAATTAGACCTACACAAAAAGAAATAGAAAAAGCCATTAAAAAGAAAAAAAGAAAGGACAAAATTTCCTTTCCTTGCCATCACTATTGCAAAACAATTGTTGCCACTCTAAACACCATTGCCATCAAAATTAGCATCATCACCTCTACTAACATATACCGCCACCTCCATTAAGGATGTCTGATTATAACCAACAATAAGTTTCTATTTGATTAAGTAAGGTAGATTAGATTCCAATTTTTTTAAACTTGCTTCCATGAGTAAAATACTAGGTATAGCATCTTACTCGCCCTAAAGCTAGTGCAAAGTCGACACTTTGATAACCTAGCCATCAGTTTATAGTGTATCACATATATTAAGTATAAACTAATGCTTTGGATGCTAATGAAACTGATGTGAAATAGGAATAACTCGATCCAATTTAGGGACAAGAAAAAGAATGTTCAGTTGTTTTCTAATAAGGACAATTAAACAAGACAATTTATATGCTCATACCCATGGTTGATGACCAATTAACCCAGTCTAGTATTTTATTGACTTATTTTCCAACCATTTGAAAATCATGAACTAATGCTTAAGGTTTAGTTCATAATTGGTCAAACACATGAGAGTTGGCTTAATTCCATAGCTTTTAGCTTAGATGGTTTGGTGAGTTTGTTTGCATAAATTTGAGATTTGCTCTTAAAGTATCAAAAGGCCAAGAGATGTAATTTCTCTATAATTCTATGTAGCCTCTTATAAGTGGCTAAACAATCTTTGTGAATGAGATTGTTGTATTGCATTTAAGTTTTGCATATCACTTTTATTATACTCTCTTTCAAATATTAGCGAGTGTTACTTTGTTTATGTAAATTGTTAAATACCAGTATGATGCAGTATACACAATTTGTATAAAAAAAATTAATGAATATAATTGATCTAGCAAAATAATGAATATTTAAACAACTTTACTCGTAATAAACACTATGTCAATAGGAATGAAAAAAGTTATCTAACTTTAGCAACTCACACTTTTAATAGGTCTTCAGAATCATAATGCATGGTTTGTTTTTAGAAGATGTTGAAACCAACATTACAAGTACTTTTTTTCATATAAAACTAATGTATAAAATAATATTATTGTATTATTAAAAAGAAATAAATGCACGGGTTAGATAATTCCACAATGTAGAAATGTCAAGGATTATAAAACAATATTATTGTATTATTAAAGGTCTAATTCCAGATTATGAAATCTTATACCTATGGATTAAGGTGCAATCTAATCGCTTATACCTTATTCGCTTTAGACCCTATGGCTCCTAACAACCACACCACTATCGCTAAGATGATTACATGTCGGTGGCAACTATGGTAACTGTGTATAGGGATACAAATAAGTCTAGATGATTATAGAATACCTTATCAAAGTGGACTTGATAATAACTCAATGGGATTTAAGAGGAATCTTCATGAAGTTAGATTTAGAAAATTTTTAAAACCCCATGTAGTGCATAAACCCAGTACATTAATAAAAATAATAATAATAATAATAATAATAATAATATCTCTTACTATAGGGAGAAAAAGGGTAATTTTAAGTAAATTTTCTTTATATTTATATTCAAATCTTAGTCTTTTTTTATCATAGAAATACGATTTTTAATGTATGTGTTGTAATTAAACCAAATTAGCTAATCATTCGAACTCAAGCATATTTCAAGTGTCTTATAAGACTATCAAGTCATGTTTTATAATGTGTATAGAGTATAGGGCAGATTTTGAAATACTTAATGAGGTGACAAGTTAGAAGAGTTCATTAATAGCTATCTCAAACATTGTTTGAGGACTTAGAAAAAGGATTAACCATAAATATACTTCTTATATTCGTTCCATGTACATTCACTCTCTATCTTTGAAATTAAGCATTTGGACCTTAAAATTTTCTAAGAATTACTTTTAGACCTCTACATAACAATTTTACCCTTAAAAAATATTAAAAAAAAAAAAGAAAATATTAAGCATGACACAATAGTTAACAACTTTTTTTAAAGAGAGAGAGGGAGAGAGAGAGATTAAAAAAAAATGGAAGTTCTCTCTTTGTTTTCAGTTTTATGTAATTTTTTTAATTTTAATATTTTTAATTTTTTTGTACAAAGGCAAAAAGTTTGAGAACCAGCAAACAACCATCCATAAGTTAGAGACTTGCTTGGCACAAATCATGGAGAACTTAGCTAGCACATAGCAAAATGACATGCTAAGTAACACATAAAAAAATCTTAGGCCTCATAATAGAGTAGAGGAAAGAAAGTGGATTCTTATTGAGCCTCTAAGTGGTTAAATAGAAATTACAAATTCAAGGGTTGTATCAAGCGACATAAAGGTCTTATTTGGTTTAATAATGGCTAATGAGGTGTCAATAGAAGAAGAGAAGCTAGCTTGAGAAGCTGCATTTGAAAAGCTTACCCATTTGGCCATAGAAGGGTTAGATTAAAAAAGAAGATTGAAGCACTATGAGTGTCTCTACCCCCAATTGAATTTGTAAAAGAAGTAAATTTGAGCTCAAGAACAAAGATTAGTGCATGTGGTGCCTTAATTTCTACATTTAATGAGAAGGAGGTGGTGCGGCAAGATTCTAATTTTAATGTTGTTGAGCTTATAATGAAGCCATAAGTATCGCGGGTACTCTTTCTATGATGGTTGAGGAAAAGAAAGGAAGATAAAGTATATACCAATTTCTTGGAGATGTTGAAGATATTGGAGATAAACATCCCATTGGAATAATGCACCTAAGTAAACATCTTCTACATATGATATAGTGAAAGTAGTGAACAAGAAGAGGAGAATGAATAGGTCAAAGATGATGGTGTTGTCTTTAGCATGCATGCATGTGATAAAAGACATATAGGGAAGTTCATTTAAACTTGCATTAAGAAAATCAATTTTTTAAGAATGCTTTGCGTGACATTAGTGTGAATGGTGGTCAAGACATTAAGATTAATAGACGTGTTAAAAAAACTAAGACGACAATTTTGTTGGTAAACCATTCTATTAAGAGACCCTAAGGCATAAACAAAGATGTTCTTATAAAAGTGGGTATGTTTATATTCCCGTATATTGTGATTTTGGATATGAAAGAAGAACTACGAATACCAAACATCCTAGGGCGCCCATTCATGGTCGTTGCTGGATTTATTCTCAAGCAAAGAATAATGATATGGTATTAAGGGTTGGAGATTGAGAAGTGTTAACATTGTAGAGCACTAGAAAGTGAATAACCCCTAAACCAAAAAAGGTATAATATTAGATGCTTTATTTGGAGTAAAGGTTGACATTGGTCAAAGCAAGCAACATTTGGTGCTTGTAAGAGAGAGAGGGTTGGCTAAAGCATAGCCCAAATTTTTCATACACCTTAAAAAAAAGCAAAGAGTTAGGCTGCTGATTTGAAAACAATCGCTCACTGCAACATACCCCACAATTTTATTTTCATTACATACTTTTTGGTTTTGTTTTCATTATATTTTTATATATAGTGTGTTTAATCATCACAAATGTTTATAGGTTGCAACATAAATTAAGAGTCCAAGGCCTAAAGAATATGTATAGAGCAATTTGTCGGTGTGAGGGCATTTTGGTGCACATAAGTATCTAGAAAGTGCTTAGTGGTGTTTAACTAGCATGTCGATAACATCTTTAGGAAGTCTCATTCCTTTCCCTCCTCTTTATGTCTTAGTTTGAGCTAAAACAATGAGGGTATTGTTTGTCCTAAAAGTTGGGAGTGAATTTTAAGCTTTATAGTTAGGGTTGGATGGATGATTCTTGGAGCTTTGATTAAAAAAAAAAAAAATCCTATTCTTTCTATTATTGAAAGTGAATTGACCTTTAGATATTAAAAAGAAGTACGTGAAATGTATGTAAAAGTATTATATATTTTATTCCTTTAATACAAATGTTTGAATTTTTTTTTCCATATGCATTACACCTTCTTATTTTCAATATCTAATTAAACATAGGTGATGTAAATTATGGTTCAAAATGCCAACCAAGAGCCAAGGCCTTTATAGCTTAGTAACATGAACACCGGTCTCTAAGTTGAATAGACTAAGTTAGAATTTCCCCTTTTTTGTTGTAATCACAAAAAAAAAAAAAGAAAGGCTAACCAAGAAGCCTAAAAATAACTAAAAAAGCAAGCCAAGGGTAGAGCGAATTCAAGATACAAAGGTCAAAACTAATAATAAAAGCAAAATGAGAAAAAAACTATATTTTTATAATGCACTGCCTGAATGGCACCATCATGCAATCATAATATTGTCTTTAGGCACATTGACCACAAAATGGTCCATTTTATGGCATGCACTGACGAAAGAAATTAGAGTGAGTTTTCTTTATTTTATTTTACTTTTTTTTTTCTTAAATTGCCCTTAGGATTTATTACACTTTAATCTAAGAGTTTCTTTTAGTTGTTTTATAGTTAATTGAGTTTTCATATTGATTATTAAGTCATTATAAAATAGATTATGTTGTGTTGGGTTTTCCTTCATTGGTTGAGTCACCTATAAAAGAGAAGAAATTAGGCTATAGGAGGCGCGGGACTTACTCCGACGTGGCCACTCCAATACCTAAGTCAACACAAGCTTATGAAGGTTGATAATATAGAGTATTGAAAGAGTCAAAAGTGAAAAGTTCTTTACCTAATAGCCTAAAACCCTTATTTATAAGGATTAAGGGCAATCCTGATATGTTAAGTGCATTCATGGCCGAGATTCTTTTCGGATCTTATGAAGGGTGTATTTCTTACCAGCTCCTTCCCTTATCTATCTCAAGTCTTTCATATTTATCTATTTTAACGACATGAGTAGCAGAGTTGAGCACGAAGTCGGGACTGCATTGGTTGAGAGTCAACAAATTTGTGTCGTAGCAGCCTAAAAAAGGTCAGCTTAAGCATGTAGAGCTCGAAAAAGGCCTAGACAAGTCAATTCGGGCCTCGGGGATCAATACCCAAAATGCTCTATCAACACTTACTCCCTTCCAACCTCTCTTTGATGATGAGTCAGCAAGGAGAGTTAACAGCTATATGGACGCTCGAAGTCTTTGGGACTAGTTAGAGCACTTTAAGGATCAATTTGTGTTGGGATGTACGAACTCTGTATTACCATTTCAATCTCTCAGTAGTTGAAGTTAAAACATCACTAAGTAGTCGAGTAGGTAGGTGATCCAAACTAGGTCTTAAGTCTTCCTATGCTAAATATTTTCAAGGATATGTGATGTGTTAAGGAGATTTGAGCAGTTGGCTTAAGGATAGTAACAGTTGGGAAGCCGATGATGATCGTAATCATACAAATTTAAAAATCCCTTTTCTATGACTCTCTGTTACGATTAAATAAGCAAGTGCACCTATCGATTGTAATAGTATAGAACTATATTCGGGTATCGTATCCTTAAGGATCAGCAAGTACCAATAATAACTCTAAACCGACTATCTAACCGCACAAATTCGAAAGATTCAGATTAAATTAAGAATACTTAACAAAACCTATAGCAATTAAAAATAACACAATAACTTGATTACTAATCCAATAACTAAGAACATACCCTACCCTTACTACTCCTCTAATTGTCATGTAACTTCACCCTTTCAATAAATTAGTTAACGAGCAATGGTTATCTCTAAACCGTGGAGTATCTAACACTAAGCCAATGTTCTTCCCAGATTCATTAGCTCCTAACCCTAATCACTTTGATAAAGATCCCTCTTCTATAAAAAATCAATTAGAATTGCATTAACACTCTTGAACCCTCAATTAGATCAAATTATCTAATTTAATCTAATACGGAAAATTCACGTTCTCTATCCCTAGATTACATACGAATTCCTTTATTCATGTAAGATCTATTCAAACAAGAGATTTTCCAATCATCTTCTAAGAAATCAGTACCAATTTAATGTTGGCCATACATCAAATTAGCAACACTACATGAACAACATGAATAAATTCAGAAAATTCCACTATTCATTAACTATGCAATCAATCCCATATTACATGACAATTAGAATTCGTAAGGTTTGGGTATGAAATAACTAGCCACTCATGATTTTCAATTTACAATTCAATGAAACAGAATGAAAAAAAGAAAGAGAAAACCCCTGTTGCATGAGCCCTCCAGTGTCGTCTTCTTCTTTTTCATCCCTTCATCCTCTCTTTTGCGTCCCTTCGGCCTCCTCGGCCTCTTCGGCCTCTCGGCCTCCTCTTTGGTACTCCCCCTTTCGCACTCCTCCCTTTTCTGGAAAAATGAGAGTATATATATGCATGAAACCCTAAAATCTTCTAAAACGGCCGACTCTTTTTATATACATGGTCTCAACCCATGGTTATACACAACCGTGTACTTAAACCGTGTAACCTTCTGTTGGTTTTTTTTTAAGCCAGACACACGGCTGTGCTCTAGCAATACACGCCCGTGTACTTCCCTGTTTCTTCCAAAAAGCAATTTTCTTCGTGTATTCTTCTCCGATTTCAATCCAAGTCGATATCTCTTCTCAAAATAGTGGTCTTTATCCCTGAAATTGAAATATTTCTCTTTTAAGTATCAAAATTCTTCAAGATAATATCAACTTATTACACAAACAAATAGAATTCATCTAAAATACAAGTGTTAATTTATACTTATCAGAAGCACATTAAGCATTTTCACACTTTACCTTACTAATTTAATTTGTGGTATGTCCAAGCTTCAAGGGCTAATTCCATAGAGAATTTTGATCTCACAAGGCAACATAAAATACAAGGAGTTGGTGGCTTCTTGAATAAGCTTTGATTTGATTTGTCTTCTGGCATGTAGATACTGGTGCATTTGATGCTATGTATAAGTATCAGCACCTCATTAAATGAGATGTGGGTAGAAACGCACACGCTAGCTTGATTTGCATTGTTGATTTAAATTGTGTCCTATTGTCTATTATAAGCATGTATGGGACTCTATATTTGCTAAGGTTGTTATTAAGGATAAAGGTTTTGATGTTCCTTTTAGTGATCTTAGCTACGGCTTTAGCTTCTACCCAATTAGTGAAATAGCTAGAGGTGACAATAATAAACTACCATTGGTCAAAAGTTCAAAGGAACAATCCCAAAATGTCTAGTCTCCATTGGGCAAAAGGCCAATCATTAGTGAGGGAATGTAAGTGGTTGCTTGAAGCGTGCTCTATTGATGCATGCTTTTAACATTGCATGCATCTTCATACGGGTTGCCTTGAATCTTCTCTCATGGTAGGCTAGTAGTGGCTGAGTTAGAGCGCCCAAACATATAAAGCTTAGCTTTTTACGTGGTTGCTACATACTTCTACATGTAGCTCTTTCAATAATCTTTGACCTTTTTCAGGCTAGACACATCTGAAGAGTGGAATGCTCACGTCTCTCTTGTAGAGGAGGTCATTAATGATAGTATAATATGTGGCTTTATATATAGGCTTTCTAGCCTCTAATCTAAGCGAGAGGGTGCCATTCTTCAATTAGTCAATGATAAGATCTATCCAGCATGGTTCAGTTAATGTAGGATGTATCTTCATAACCAAAGCCTATTTTCTTATTGATGCTTTTATCTAGAAGGTACTCGATGAAAACCTTATTTTCTCCCATTTGTCTATATTAAAGATGCTTGTGGGTACGAGTTTCAACAGTTTACCGGCTTCGAAGTTCTCAGCTTAAGGAATCTTTGTGATGTTCCAAGAGGAGAACTTCGAGGTAAGGTTGCATATAACCGAGTAGTGGTTAGCCATCCCTTCATCTTTGACTATATATACTTCCTTTACTTACTGGATGACTAGTTAAGAGTGAGTATATTTCTACTTTTTTGGCACCTATCTCCTTCACCAATCTAAGGCCTACATTTAGGGCTTCATACTTCACTTCATTGTTACTTGCTAGGAATTTAAACTTAAGGACATATGACACTTCAATCTCATGTGACCCATGCAAAACGAGGCCAGCTCCACTCCTCCTCCCTCGAGTGGATGAGCCATTGACATGGAGAGTCCATAGTGGTTTATCATTGTCATCTGATGTCTCATCCTTTGCTATGTATTCTACGATGAAATCTACAAAGACTTTAGCCTTTATCACTTCTCTAGGTCAGCATTTTACCCGAAAAGCACTAAGCTCAAAGGCGCACTTCGTCATCCGCCTCAATATGTCTAGCTTATGTAATATATTTCGCAGTGATTGATTAGTCAAGATTATCACCTGGTAAGCTTCAAAATATAGTCGTAGTTTTTTTGTTGAGATCACTACTGTGAGAGCAAACTTCTCTAACTTTTTGTAACTCACCTTTGGTCCTTGGAGGACATGGCTGATGTAGTAGACTGGTTTGTGCTCCCTCCTTTCTACTAGTACTAACACCGAGGAGAGAGCTTAGTTACTAATCGATACATATAAGAACAGGTCTTCTCCTAAAACTAGCTTTGAGAGTACTGGTGAGGTTATTAAGAACTACTTCAACTTGTTGTAGGTAGTTTAACATTAATCAATCAACTGAAAGTTAACTAAGCTCTTTAGAATTTTGAAGAACTTAGAGCACTTATCTTACTCTTAGACATGAACCTGTTTAGCACAACAATGTATCTTGTGAGCTGTTATACTTTTTTATTGATTTAGGAAGCTGCATTTTAAGGATGGCTTCAATTTTTTCAAGGTTAGCCTCTATGTCGCACTGAATGACCATGTATCCAAAGAACTTACCTAAGGCTACCCCAAAGAGGCACTTTTGGGGGGTTAAGCTTCATATTATACCGCCTTAGAGTGTGGAAGGTTTCTTACAAGTTTTGGAGATGGTCTATAGGTTATCTACTTTCAACAATCATATCATCAACGTATACTTCAATGTTCCACTCGATATATTCCTTAAACATTTTTGTCACCAACCTCTAATATGTAGCCCTAGTGTTTTTAATCCTAAAAGGCATTACTTTATAACAATATGTTCCAAAGTTTGTGATAAAAGAAGTCTGTGCTTCGTCCCTCATCTCCATTTTGATCTAGTTATACCTAGAGAATGCATCCATGAAATTGAATAAAGTATGGTCGGATGTAGAATCGACAAGTTGTGTAAACACCCCATTTTTGCTCTTAATGATCAATAATAGTCAACAATAAACAATTTTCAATTTTTTTTATTTTTTTCATTTTTTTTCTAATTTAGCAAAAATAGGAAAAATATTCAAAAATAAAATAAATAGGAAAAATACATCAATTTTGGAAAATAATTGCAGAAATGGCAATAAAAAAGATTAATTAACTTTTACAAATTTTTTAAATTTCAAAAAATAAAAAAATCGCATTGCATATATGCAAATTGCGAAAATAAAAAAATCGAGTAAGTGGGCTAGCCCAGCTGGTCCAAACTACGGTCTGGTGCGCGCGGGAGTGGGTTAGGTCGTAGGTTCAAAATGCGGGGGAGGTAGAATCCGCGTTTTGCAATTTTTCTTCATCGCCTAAGACACGTGGCAGCAGCTGATTAGCTGGAGCGGACGCACGCGTCGAGCGCGTGATCATCTTCAACCTTCGTTCGAGATCGCCGGCGAGGAGGAAAAATTGAATTCCAGCCGTTTTGATTCGATTTTTTTACACAAATCCAACAAATCTTCAACTGAAATAGGATAAACATCATCCAATTAGAATCAAATCGCAACAAATTGATGGATTTGCGCAAATCAGAGATGGGTTTCAACCGCAAATCCGATTTGCTTCAATCGGTGGAAAATCTGAGTTTATCCAGCTCGATTTCTTACGCCTATAAATATAGGATGAAGGGAGGAAGCAGAAGGACGGATCAAAAGTGAGGAAAAGAGAGAAAAGAGAGAGAATCGAAGCCTCGCCAGAGTTGCCAAGCCGCGACCACCAATCAAGCATCGAGCTGCCACAAGGAGGAGTTTTTGGAGAAATCCACCGCCACGATTGAGTTCCCCACCCCCGAAAACCTAGGAAACGCCACCTCAGTTGCTTCGAAAGGTCGCTGGAACGCTGTCAACGAGCACTCCCAGCCGCCATGACTGATTGACCCGACCCAATCCGACCTGACTCACGCATCGACCCGGATCTAGGTAAGTCGGATTTTTCGATTTTTTATTTGTTTATTTAGTTATTTTAATTTATTTTTTCGAATTTCTTTATTTATTTACTTGTTATTTATAATTCAAAAATATAAAAATATTAGAATTTAGATTTTTTTTTTTAGGAATTAATTTAGGATGCATAATAATAAGAATAAATAATTACAATAATAAATAATAAAAATATGAAAATATATAAAGAAAATGATAAAAATATATATTAGAAAAAATAATAATAATTTAGATTTAAATTTAGGATAGATAAATAATATAGGAGAAAAATTTTCAATAAAAATTAATAAAGATTATAAAAAAATTAACAAATAAGAAAAATTAATAGAAATTAATAAAGATTATAAAAAATTAACAAAAATTAAGAAAAATCAATAAAAATTTATAATAGTAGAAATGAGTTGAAAAATAGAGAAATGAAATTTTTATCACTTAGAAAAAATCATTTTCTTAAATAAATCAAAAATTGGTTTTTCCTAAAAATTATTATTCAAAAAAATCAAATTATCAAGCTTAGGCTTAAATTTTTCAGAAAAATACTAAAATGATAAAAACGTAAACCAAAAGAAATTTCATAATTAAAAATCACCAACACATTAAAGTTTTTCAGGAAAAGCGAACTACAGCACGTTTGATTCTGAATAGCAGGTACGTAGGCACCCATTTATGGCAACCCTAAAAAGGAACAAAAATCATTTTCTTAGAATAGGTTATTCAAAAACAAAATAAAAAAGACAACAAAAAAATAAATAAAAGACATTTCGGATAAGGTTTAGATTTTAGGAGATTAGGGTGGTAACCTTAGGGTGGTAACCTTAGGGTTTTAATCGGTTAGCCTCCGAACTTAGAAACTCTGGTTTTCCTTTTCCTCTTTTCACAAAAATGAAAAAGGAAATCACGACAACTAGTGGTCCAAATTAGGACCGATTTGCTCAATTGGTCCTAATTCAATCTTTCCCAACCATAGTTGGGTGGCGACTCCAAAATAAAATGAAATTCTTAACTCAAGTCGAGGGTCTACATTAGATGAGCATAGGGTTTAGTATAGATCGGATTAAGAATGGAAAATAAAAAATTAGACTCGACAAGATGGCGACTCCGCTGGGGAGTCTCTCTAGTAGGCTAGCCACTTAGATCTCCTCAAATTGCTCCTTTCTAAGAAATGTCTTTTGGTTGTTATACTGTTGCTAACCTTTCAAGGATTTAACTAGACTTAGGATCAGGTATTTACTTTTGTTGTTGAGTTTGCATGCATTAACTGTGTGAGTAGATACGGTCAAACCCGGGCTGTCTTAGGACCCTAAGACGGGGGGCCATTGTGTAGGTTTCGGGCGAAGTGATATGATCACCGTTCGGGACTGATTCGGCTACCACACCCAATGCTTCGATATGGCCTGAGATCCATTTCTCCAAGAATGCGGGAGGCCATAGAGCTTGGGGACCTGTTAGAACCTTCCTACTTGCATACACGACGTCATGGGCTGACAACTAATTGATGATGTAATACTTTTATTTTGTTCACGGAGTTCAGATACATTTCCTTGTAATGCTATCATTGTAACATAGTTCTTGTTGTAATTAGAAATTTCTGTTGTAATAGATGGCTAGTTCCACAGTTAACCGCCTCCTCCGCAAAGAAATCCGAGTATGCAAACCTCTGGACCCGAAATTGGTACTGGACCACTGGTTCACCCTGTACAACCCGGAGGAGCAGGCCTTCATTCAGCAAAAAATAGGGCACATCCTCTCACTGATGAAGATGGAAACGAACTTGCCCTTGGTACGGGCCATGCTCCACCTATGGGAAATAGAGCCCGCGGCTTTCTTCATTGGGTCACATGAGATTACTCCTACCGTGAAAGAGTACACACAACTACTACAGGCTCCAGCACTAACCAATGAGGTCTATGTACCGGATCTTGAGGCTGGGCCAACCGGTATCTTCAGCAGACTCCTGGGTATCCGCAAAACCGCAATCAACAAGGCCCTAGCAGATTGTAACGGATACTGCATACGGATGGATGAGTTGGAAGCCTGGTTCATCGCCCGAGAAGATAATGGGGACAGGAAAGACATATTGTGTGGGGATCCCAAGAGTTACAGACAAAGAAGGGTGGGTGCTTTCATCTTGATAGCCTTCGCCACCATACTCTTCCCCACCGGAACTTTCTATGTCCACTACCGAGTCGCAGAACTGATGGTCCAATTCCTAGAAGGAAAATCTTACATCCCGGCTCTATTGGCTAAACAGATCCAGAACTTAAACTTCGTCAAGAAAAAAGGCCACGAGATCCTCCGCTCAAATATCAACCTTATCTTGATATGGTTTGTAAGCCACCTCAAGTGTTTTGGGCTAAACATGGTCCGAAAAACCTTGGCTCAATAAGTGGATCTCGTGGACTCATGTATAGAGAAGATAAAGCTAGCCGACGACCTTACTAGCCACAGTTGGGTAGAAGTGCTTAAAAGTTTCAGTGCCAACGACGTATTGTGGACAGCCAGATGGAGTTGCTACAACAAAGTTATCTTAACCAGCAGTAACTTTCAAGCCGTGCCTCTAATCGGTATCAGCGGATGTATAGGTTATCATCCCAACTCAGTGGTCCGCCAGTTCGGTACTATTCAAGATATAGTTTATCGGCCCTCACTGGAAGCAATCACATTTGAATACCAAGATCCAAACTTATTAGTAGCTAAGAAATTTGCTAAGCTAGCAGAGGTCAAAGCACTTTGGGAAGCCCGAATCGAGAGCCCGAATGTAGACCTAGAAGAGCTGGACGGCGAAGTGGGCAAACATCGAGCCACCAGGGAGTTCGTGATCCACCAACTATATCAGACAGGGGAAAGAGTATACCGTGTCCCAGATGTTACCCAACCTAAGCCAGATAAGGTAAACCCAGAGTTGGAAATTTACCTAGAACAGGTCAGAGCCCGAATGAAAGTATATTTTGAGGCTGCAGATTATAAAAAAGATATTTGGAAAGGCCGATTCAAGGAATCTGATCAAAGAAATAAAGCCTTGGAAGCTCAGTTGGAAAAGACCCAAGCCAGAGTCAAGGAATTGGAAGCCGTCATCAATGGGAAACCTGAGTCTACACAGCAAAAGACCAAGAGAATTAGAAAATAGATCTATTGTACTTTTTTCATTTTTTAAGTATCGAACTCCAAAGTTTCTAATATTAATTAAAATAAAGTTTCATTATTATATCATCAATCAATTATCAGCCCCTTTATTTTAGCATCCGTGTGACACATGCATACATCATACTAAGAAAAAAATGCGTGTCAAGTATAAAAAATAGCTCCCAAACAACCGAACCCTCCTAGAAGCCCAATTTGCACACGTTCAAGAACCAAAATGGCAAATAGTGGCGACAACCGCAACAACACAAGTGCTGACGCTGCTTCAGACTCTAGGATCATATCCTTGGAACAAACGGTCCAGCAGCTAGCTGCACAAGTCCACCTCCTGACTGAAAGCATTGGCTTCCTTCGCACCACCCAACCGACTCAAGAAGAACATTCAGGGGCTATAAAAGGGAAAGCAGTGGAGGGGCAGCCTCCAGAATATGAGGAAATTAATTCCCACCTCAACCCGGCCTTTGAGTATGAGCCGTGAGTCAACCAGGGTCCAACCTCTGATGACTTAAAGAAGGAGATGGAGGAGAGACAAAAAGAGATGGAAAAGAGACTCTTCCAACAACTGGCTAACAAAATGAAAACAATAGAGGGGCATGATGGTTTCGAACAAGCCGGGATCACTAACTTGCCAGTATATGGGGAGGAGGTATACCCCGATAAATTCAAGACCCCAGAATTTGAAAAATATGACGGTATTGGATGCCCCAAGATGCACACAAGACTATACGCCCGGAAGATGAGCAAATATGCTCAATATGACTAACTGATGATCCAAACCTTCCAGGACAGCCTTATAGGTCTTGCCTTAGTCTGGTATGCCCACCTGGATTTCAATCAGGTCAATACTTGGGAAAGGCTTGCTCGGGCATTCTATGACCAATATAAGTTCAACATCGAAGTTGCCCCCTCAATGATTGATCTAGGAAGTCTTCGAAAGAGACACGCCGAGTCTTTCAAAGAGTATGCTCAACGATGGAGAGCTCAAGCCGCTAGGGTAGCAACTCCGATTTCTGAAAAAGAGTTGACATTCATATTCGTCAACACTCTGAACAAGACCTACTTCTCACATCTGGTGGGCCAGACGTCATCCAGTTTTGCAGAAGTAGTGGCCGCAAGGTGTCGGATTGAGAATGCCATCACAACAGGCGGACTCCAAACAATGGATCCTCCCAGGGTCATATCATCACAAAGGCCCTTGGGAGGTAACAAAGCCAAGGAGTCTACCGTAAGCACAGTTAACTCCAGTAAAGCGAACAAGGCTGGAACCCGTGTGACATTCCAGACTACAAGCGCCCTAGGCCAACACTCTTCGGCAAATCACGCCCAGGCTACCAGAGTCCCGAGACATTTCACTCCAATTCCGATCCCGCTCAACCAGGTCTTTGCTCGACTGCGGGCGGATAATTTAATCAGCTTTGAAATCCCAAATGACCGGTATAAGCCCAGAAATTTCGACTCAAGCCTCAAATGTGACTATCATATGGGCCAAGAGGGGCATTCCACAGACAGATACTGGAGGCTTAGAAACAAAATCCAGGATCTGATTGACGTAGGGATTGTGCAGCTAGACTTTGTTAATACCCCAGTGCCCAATGTCAACACCAATCCGCTGCCCAATCATAAGCCCACTGTCAATATGATCACATCTGAAGAGTCGGCTCCCAAAGAATCCTACAAGCAAAAGGCAACAGATCAGCAGAAAAGGCATTCCCGTCAAACTCCAGAGAAAACCCCTAAATCACATATCAAAAAGAGATGGTTAGCCGGAAACCCAACAGTCGGCACCTTGGGAGAATCACATGGGAGATTTGAGTACCTGGTGAACTATTCTTACACCCTGTGTATGGGCCACCTAGTGAATGGGGGCCCGAGTTTGAGAAAGAGGACAACCCACCAAAAGAAGGGGAGAAGTCTGTGAACATGATCAATTCAAATCAAAAGCCAAAGGTTATAAAATGCTATGAAGGACAGTCAACCGAGATACAAATCCCGAAAAAGAGATATGTGTTCAATGTCCCAATACTTGCAGAGAGGTATAAGGCTGCACCGTTTGACTATCAGACCCTCGAGCAAGAGTGACCCCATATGGTAGGAGGAATCACCCGCTCTGGGAGAGTTTATGACCCGAAATATAAAATCTCAACTGAGGAACCTAACACGGAGATAGGAGGGGAAAAGGAAGAGGGACTCGCTGCATTTACAAAAATGGTCAAGGTGAGCGAATATAAGATCATGGAATAACTAAACAAGGTTCCGGCCTAAATATCACTCATAGGCCTCCTTACAATCTCCGAGCCCCACAGGGAAGCACTCTTTAAAATGCTCAAACAGATTCGGGTACCAGAAGGCATCGCTATAGACAAATTAAGTCATGTGGTAGATTCTATCTTCACCATGGACCATATATCTTTCTCCCTCAAAGAGTTAGGAGAAGATGGAGACCAACATACAAAACCACTATTCATAATGGTGAAGTGCAACGACACGATTGTCTCCCGAGTACTCATCGACAACAGGTCATCTCTCAATGTTTGCCCATTGGCTACCCTCGACTTATTGGGGGTCGATCCAAGCAATATTAAACCTAGCTCGACGATGGTCAGGGCTTTCGACGGGTTAAAAAGAGACATAGTAGGGGAAATAAGCTTGCTGGTAGAGATTGGTCCACAAGTGTTCTACATCTCCTTCTAAGTCCTCGATATCCCAAGATCTTTCAACTTACTTTTAGGAAGGCCATGGATACATACCGTTGGAGCCATACCCTCAAGCCTCCATCAGAAGGTTAAATTCATCGCAAATAGGCAGATTGTCACAGTACTGGGAGAGCAAGATTATGCCATCTACAAAGAAACCGCTATACCTTACATTGGGGATGATGGTTCTGAAGACCTTGGTCTCCAAATATTCAACGAGGTGAACATGGTGATGAGCAAGGAAGGCCATCGGTTTAAGGAGGGACAACAAGGGACGTTTGGACTAGGGTACATTCCTACAGCCCAGGAAGAAGCATAAGCCAGAGGTGTCAGAGGTAGGAAGAAAGAGAAGCCAAGTAACACCCAGATGCGCATTCCATCCCTCCAACAATCATTCAGACAAGCAACTACCATTCAAGAGCCAAGGATAAGCGAAGATGACGTCAGCAATGGGAGCCCAACCCCTCGCACGTCCAAACAGCATCCAACACTCAATAATTGGTTCTGTTATCCTATTGATAGCTCTAGGTCAGCTCAAGGATAGGGAACAGTTGTCAAAAAAAATTTTATTGAGACTTCTTTACATAATTCAATAAATTACAATTTGTCTTACTTATATATATATCTGCTTTTGTTTCACTTCACCCAGATTTCTTACCATCGAACGTCAGGGACATTTCATGCAGGTAGAAAATGAAAACACCGATATCGTTTCCAACGCTGTTGGGTTAGTTGTTGGAGACGATATCCTTGACCACGAAATAATACAAGAAAATTGGCAAAAACATGAACAAAGCGGAATTTCAATTGACGAGCCAATAGAGATAGTAAATCTGGGAAGTGTTGAGAAACCTAAGAACCTCAAGATCGGGACCAGTTTAAGTGCCGAGCAAAAACGTGAGATGACCGAGCTGTTAACCGAGTATGCAGATGTGTTTGCTTGGTCATATAGCGACATGCTAGGACTAGATCAATCAATAGTGGTTCACAGGCTTCCCATAAGGGAAGATGTCAAACCTAAAAAACAGAAATTGAGAAGATTTAAGCCTGACATCTTACTAAAGATTAAAGAGGAAATTAAGAAACTGCTAGAAGTAGGGTTCATCGAAGTATCTGACTACCTAGAATGGGTGGCTAATATAGTCCCCGTTCTGAAAAAGAACAGAAAAGTATGCTTATGCGTAGACTTCCGGGACTTAAACCAAGCAACACCAAAAGATAACTTCCCCCTACTTCACATTGATGTTCTAGTGGACAACACTGCAGGAAACCATCTTTTCTCATTTATAGACGGTTTTTCAGGATATAACCAGATAAAAATGGCTGAAGAGGATAAAACCAAGACGACTTTCATCACAATATGGGGGACTTTCTGTTACAAAGTCATGCCCTTCGGCTTGAAAAACGCCGAGGCAACGTATTAGAGAGCCATGGTTGCAATACTTCATGATATGATGCATCGAGAAGTCAAAGTATACATCGACGACATGATAGCCAAGTCTAAAGAAGAAGAAAGCCATACAGATATCTTGAGAAAGTTGTTTAAGCGATTGAGAAAATTCCAGCTCAAGTTAAATCCGGAAAAGTGCACTTTCGGGGTCACAATGAGCAAGTTGTTAGGGTTTGTTATAAGCCGAGAAGGCATCAAAATCGATCCTAACAAAGTAAAATCTATATTAGAGCTACCTTCCTCATGCACTGTCAAAGAAGTAAGAGGTTTGCTCGGAAGGTTGAATTACATAGCTCGTTTTATCTCACAGCTCACAGATAAGTGCCGACCACTATTCCGTCTGTTAAAAAAAATACCGCAGTAGAATGGGACGACGAATGCGAAGAAGCATTCAAGACGATCAAAGACTATCTCATAAGGCCTCCAGTCTTGATAGTCCCGAAGCAAAGGAAGCCCTTATTCCTATACGTTACGATACTCCCCGAGTCCATGGGATGCGTGTTGGGGCAGAAAGATGAAGAGGGAAGAGAGTGTTCCATATATTATCTAAGCAAGAAATTCACAGACGGGGAACAGAGGTATTCAGAAGTAGAGAGGACTTGCTGTGCTCTTATTTGGGTCATGCACCTATTGAGGTAATACACCATTTACTATCATATTGAGCTACTGACAAGACATGATCCTCTGAAGTACTTGGCAGAGAAACCTGTTTTGATATGGAGAATCTCCAAATGGCAAATGCTCTTATCGGAGTTTGATATCACATACATAAATCAAAACTCGATGAAAGGGCAATCTTTAGCCAACCAATTAGTAGAACACCCTGTCCAGGGAGATTCCCAAGAGCCACAAGTTTAATTCCTTGATGAAAATATATTAACAGTGGAAGGTACACCAGTAGAAGACTGTGGGATAGACAGGAACCCTAAGTGGAAGATGTTCTTTGACGAAGCTACCAACGTATTCGGTTGTGGGATTGGGGCAGTGTTGATATCCCTAGACGGCACACAATTCCCTTCAGCAACAAGACTCACATTTCCATATACCAATAATATCGCGGAATATGAGGCATGCATCTTCGGCCTCAAAATGGCTTGCTACATGGAAATCCGTGAATTAGAAGTGTACGGAGATTCGTCATGATGAGAACCATGATGGGAGCCAAGCCAGAAGATGGAATGTGGATCCTCTTGAAGTGCCACCTAGACCTATCACAAGAACTCGAGCAAAACGATTCAAGGAAGCACTTAACGGGTTGATAAAGGATGTCCATGAAGTCGGAAAGGATTGGAGCAATCATGAAGCTGGAATGGATTGGAACAACCATGGGAATGCCCTTGCTCTTGTACAAGTCATACCAGATACGGGGTGAAGAGGGCGTTTCTTTACAAAGCACGGCCGTGTAGGAGTCTGGAGGTTACACAGAATCATACACGATCATATACACGGCTCAAAGGCACGGCCGTGTATGGTGTCAAGAATTTCCACAGAAAGATACACGACTAGAAGTACACGGTCGTGTATGTTGTCAAGATTTCCACAGAAAGATACACGACTAGAAGTACACGGTCGTGTACATTGTCAAGATTTCCACAGAAAGATACACGACTAGAAGTACACGGTCGTGTACATCTCCAATGCCGATCGTGTATATGTCAACGCCGACTCCAAGGCCGCCGGCCTTCATTCCCATGCTGCCGGCCTTCATGTCTTGTTTTGTTATTTTTACGCAACTTATTGAAGTGATGTCGTTTTAGGGTTTTATTGTTACGAATTATAAACCCTAATATAAAGCTCATAGGGTTTAGAACATATAGAATATAGAACATACAACATTAAAGTTTGAAAAACACTTTTTGAGAGAATTCCTCTCTTGGTTCTTTAAAGAACTAATCTAGAACTTATCGGATTTTTCTTCCATGGCGTTCATCCCGACTTATAAATCGGTCTTTCATCCCGATTGTGGCGTCTTCATATTATACCAAGGTTCTTATCTCTCTTATAGACAACGGGTCGCGGTTTCCACTTGAGTGTGTTTGGCATCTTAGGTAGCGAATTCTGAACGTATTGGTATTGGGTTTTGTCAAACGTTGGCGTGGTACGTATCAGTTAGGAATTCGAGCAAACCGATTTCGTATCAGTTTGGTATCAGAGCCTAGGTTTGTTAAAACATCAGTTCAGTTTGAGGAAGGTAACATCAAAACCTTAACTCCAATCATTTATATCAATTGTTCGTATTCAATTTCATAGTATTAATTGTCTATTGAAAGTGTAGTACCTACTATTCAATTTTGTTACGACAAAAAAAAAGGGAAGAATCACGACAAAAAAAAAGGAACGTGATCAAGAGCAACAAACAAGGCAACAAAAAAAAAATCTGAAAGAAAAAGAGGAAAAAATTTCGAGCCCTAGAGTTGTATTCTTTAGTTGAATTCTACAGAAGGGAATTGGTCTAATTTGGGTTAGTTCCAAGAGAATTGAGAAGAGGAATTGGCGAATTGATATCATTATTGCTTGTGAGAATACACGAGTGACTATGTGATATCATCCTTTGAGCAAAACACGTAAGGGAGTGTATCGTGAGGCTTAATTATATATATTTGTGTTAGTACTAATCTTTTCTGCAGGAACTATGTCGAGGCAACATTCTCCTGAAGGTGAGAGGGGAAGGTTTGATGCTAAGTTAGTGATTGAGGCATTGAGGGGTGAGATGAAGAGAATGTTTCGGGAGGGCATGGAACAAATTCATGAGACGGTGGAACAAAGACTAGAGCAATCTAAAAACGTCTTCCAAGGGCGTAAGAGGGAGAGTTGTTCTAGGAGAGTACAAAGGGGTGGAGATGAAATGTCTGATGATAAATTTGATGAACCTTCTGTCGGGAGTTATAGAGGTTATAGTGGTAAGAATAGAGGAACTAGGGATTGGGAAGATAGAGGAGATAGGAATAGAGAGGATAATCAACTGAGTAGTATAAAGATGAAGATTCCTCCTTTCCAAGGGAAGAATGATCTCGAGGCGTACTTAGAGTGGGAGAAGAAGGTAGAGATGGTGTTTGATTGTCACAACTATAGTGGGAGAAAGAAAGTGAAACTTGCTGCCATTGAATTTTCAGATTATGCCGTAGTGTGGTGGGATCAACTAATGTTAAATCGAAGAAGGAATGGCGAACCACCTATTCAATCGTGGGAAGAGATGAAGAGGGTGATGAAGAAGCGGTTTGTGCCTGCGTATTACTATCGTGAATTACACAACAAATTGCAAACTCTTAGGCAGGGAAGCTGAAGTGTGGATGAGTATTTCAAGGAGATGGAAGTTACTATGATTAGGGCGAATTTAGAGAGGATACCATGGCTAGGTTTCTTGCTGGATTGAATAGAGAAATTCAAAATGTCGTGGAATTGCGGCATTATGTTGAATTGGAAGATATGGTTCATATGGCTATAAAGGTTGAGAACCAACACAGGAGGAAAGGTAGTAGTACTGCACGGTTTCAACAGGGTGCTAGTCCATCCGCCTGGAAGACTAACCAATGGAAGAAGGAAGAAAAGCCTTTATCCACCAAACCAAAAGGAGAGCAGAAGCAAGCGGGTTCTACTCCTGGTGATCAAGGTAAACCTGACTCTTCTACTCCTAGAAATCGTGACATTAGATGTTTTAAATGCCAAGGTAGAGGCCATATTGCTAGGCAATATCCGAATAGGCGTGTGATGATTCTGCATGATGATGGTGAGTATGAGATTGAAGGGGATAGTGAAGAGGATGATATGCCTCCATTAGAGGACGTTGGTGATGATGAGGAGCCTGCAGTAGTGAGGTTAGTGGCAGTAGTGAAGAGAGCTTTGAATGTGCAGGTGAAGGAAGAATAGGAGGTGCAAAGAGAGAATATCTTTCATACTAGATGTTATCTAGGTGATCATATTTGCAGTTTGATCATTGATGGAGGAAGTTGCACTAATGCGGTGAGTAATTTTATTGTCGAGAGGCTAGGACTCAAGACTACTAAACACCTTAGTTCATATAAATTGCAGTGGCTGAATGATAGTGGCGAGACTAAGGTGAGTAAGCAAGCAATGAGGATGAGGTGCTATGCGATGTAGTGCCGATGCAAGCGTGTCATGTGTTATTGGGGAGGCCATAGCAATTTGATAGAAAGGTTGTTCATGATGGCTTTTCTAACAAGTATACGCTTATTCACCAAGGGAAAAGCGTTAATCTTAAACCTTTAACACCTAAATAGGTGTATGAGGATCAGTTGCAGCTACAACAGTCTTTTGCAAAATATAAAGTGAGTGAAAAACAGAGGGAGAATGAGAGAGCAAAAGACAGCGAGAAAGAAAAGGAACACAAAAGTCGATATCAAAAGGAAAAAAAGAGGAAGGCTAGAAAGAGTGTAAGAGACCAAGTTGAAGGGGGATCAACTTTGGTGGTGAGTGAAAATGAGAGTGCAGCCTTGCAAAAGGAGAGTTGTGTGGCAAGAGTGAGTATAGTGAGGAGAGCGTTAGTGATGAAGCAACCTATGTTGTTGCTGGTTTTTAAGGAAACTTGTTTTAATACTAACGAACTATTTCACTCTTTGCCTAGTGTGGTTGTGTCTATTGTGCAGGACTTTGAAGATGTCTTCCCTGAGGAGATTCCAAAGGGATTACCACTCATTCGAGATATTGAGCACCAGATTGACCTTGTACTCGGAGCATCGATTCTAAACAAACCGGCTTATAGGAGCAATCCAGAGGAGACAAAGGAACTCCAAAGGCAGGTCGATGAATTAATGGAGAAGGGGTACGTGAGAGAAAGCATGAGTCCATGTGCAATGCCTGTAATTTTGGTGCCTAAGAAGGATGTGTCATGGAGAATGTGTGTTGACTGCCGCGCCATCAACAACATCACGGTAAAGTATCGTCATCCCATTCCTCGCTTAGATGACTTATTAGATGGGTTATATGGGTCTAGTGTCATTCCTCATAAGCCTTGGGTAGATATTTCCACGGATTTTGTATTAGGATTACCCAGGTCTAAACATAGTCGAGATTCTATTTTTGTAGTCGTGGATAGATTCTCTAAAATGGCACATTTCATTCCTTGTCACAAAACAGATGATGCTTGCAATATTGCTACTTTGTTCTTTAGGGAAGTTGTGAGATTACATGGTATGCCTAGAACAATCGTATCGGATAGAGATGCTAAGTTCTTGAGCTACTTCTGGAAGACATTGTGGGCTAAGTTAGGAACTGAGTTATTGTTCTCTACTACTTGTCATCCACAGACTGATGGTCAAATTGAGGTAGTAAATCGAACTTTATCTACTTTGTTGAGGGCTGTCATTAAAAAGAACATTAAAAGTTGGGGGGATTGTTTGCTGCATGTTGAGTTTGCCTATAATCGTACAATGCATTCTGCTACTAAGTTTACTCCTTTTGAAATTTTGTATGGTTTTAATCCACTAACTCCTTTGGATTTATCACCTTTGCCTATTTCTGAGTATGTTAATCTAGATGGCAAGAAGAAAGCAGAATTTGTTAAACAGATCCATGAGAAGGCAAGGCTAAACATTGAGCGAAGAACAGAGCAGTATGTGAAACAAGCCAACAAGGGTCGTCGACAAATTGTCTTTGAACCTGGAGACCGAGTTTGGGTTTACATGCGCAAAGAGCGATTTCCTGTGCAGCGTCGATCTAAACTACTTCCTAGAGGCGATGGACCATTTCAAATTCTTGAGCGCATCAATGATAATGCATACAAAATAGATTTACCTGGTGAGTATCAAGTAAGTGCTACATTTAATGTTACTGATTTGAGTCCTTTTGATGCAGGCGATGATTTGAGGACAAATCCTTTTCAAGAGGAGGGGAATGATGAGAACCATGATGAGAGCCAAGCCGGAAGATGGAATGTGGATCCTCTTTAAGTGCCACCTAGACCTATCACAAGAACTCGAGCAAAACGATTCAAGGAAGCACTTAACGGGTTGATAAAGGATGTCCATGAAGTCGGAAAGGATTGGAGCAATCATGAAGCTAGAATGGATTGGAACAACCATGGGAATGCCCTTGCTCTTGTACAAGTCATACCGGATACGGGGTGAAGAGGGCGTGTCTTTACAAAGCACGGCCGTGTAGGAGTCTGGAGGTTACACAGAATCATACACGATCATATACACGGCTCAAAGGCACGGCCGTGTATGGTGTCAAGAATTTCCACAGAAAGATACACGACTAGAAATACACGGTCGTGTATGTTGTCAAGATTTCCACAGAAAGATACACGACTAGAAGTACACGGTCGTGCACATTGTCAAGATTTCCACAGAAAGATACACGACTAGAAGTACACGGTCATGTACATCTCCAACGCCGATTGTGTATATGTCAACGCTGGCTCCAAGGCCGCCGGCCTTCATTCCCACGCTGCCGGCCTTCATGTCTTATTTTGTTATTTTTACGCAACTTATTGAAGTGATGTCGTTTTGGGGCTTTATTGTTACGAATTGTAAACCCTAATATAAAGCTCCTAGGGTTTAGAACATATAGAATATAGAGCATACAACATTAAAGTTTGAAAAACACTTTTTGAGAGATATCCTCTCTTGGTTCTTTAAAGAACTAATCTAGAACTTATCGAATTTTTCTTCTATGGCGTTCATCCCGACTTATCAATCGGTCTTTCATCCCGATTGTGGCGTCTTCATATTATACCAAGGTTCTTGTCTCGCTTATAGACAACGGGTTGCGGTTTCCACTTGAGTGTGTTTGGCATCTTAGGTAGCGAATTCTGAACGTATTGGTATTGGGTTTCGTCACACGTTGGCGTGGTTCGTATCAGTTAGGAATCCGAGCAAACCGATTTCGTATCACGTCACTTATCATATTACAAACGAGAGGGGAATATAAGACTAAAGACCCCAAACTGGTACCATACCATCAACATTTGATAGAGCTAATTGAAGAATTCAAGACAATCACTTTCACATACGTCCCAAGAACTCATAATCAGTTTGCAGATGCGCTCGCCACACTAGCGTCTATGATTCAAATAACAGGGGGAGCCGAAGTCCAACCGTTGAAAATAGACATCGAACATCGGCCCGCCTACTGTTTAGTAATTGAAAATGCACAAGATGATAAGCCCTGGTATCACGATATCAAAACTTTTCTCCAAGAAAGCAAATACCCTGAAATGGCTAGTAAGAATGACCAAAGAACACTCAAAAGGTTAGCAAGTCATTTCTTATTAAGTGGGTCTATACTTTACAAAAGATCGCTTGATACCACCTTGCTAAGATGTGTGGATAAAAATGAAGCATGTGAACTGATGAAAGAAGTATACGAAGGGGTATGTGGACTTCATATGAACGGCTACATGTTGGCCCAAAAAATCATGAGGTTGGGTTACTATTGGCTAACCATGGAATCAGATTGCATAAAATATGTCAAGTACTGTCATTTGTGTCAGGTGTATGCAAACCGGATAAATGCTCTACCCAACGAGTTGCACTCGCTGTCAGCACCATAGCCTTTCTCCATGTGGGGGATCGACATAATCGACCCAATCACTCCAACTGCATCCAATGGCCACAGGTTCATATTGGTAGCCATTGATTACTTCACAAAGTGGGTAGAAACTTCATCATATACCAATGTCACCAAAGGGGTAATAGTCTGATTCTTGAAGAGGGACATAATAGCTCGATACGGAGTTCTTGAGTCAATCATCACCGACAACGGTACCAATCTTAACAACAAATTGATGACAGGTTTATGTCAAAAATTCCACATAAACCATAGAAATTCAACTCCCTACCGACCTTAGATGAACGGGGCAGTAGAAGCGGCTAATAAGAATATCAAAAAGATCATCAATTAGAACATCTACTAGAGCTACCCCATATTCATTGGTATATGGTACTGAGGCAGTCTTGCCAGTCGAGGTTGAAATACCATCATTCATAATTCTGTTAGAAACTCAGTTAACTGAAGTAGACTGGGTGAAGAAGAGGCTTGATCAGCTGAATCTGATTGATGAAAAAAGACTCACTGCATTATGTCACGGCCAGTGTTACCAACAAAGGATGGCCCAAGCATTTAACAAGAAAATGAGGCCTCGATGCTTCAGAGAAAGAGATCTGGTGCTAAAGAAAGTTCTCCTAAATGCCCAAGATTCTAGAGGGAAATTTACCCCAAACTATGAGGGTCCATATGTGGTGAAGAAGGTATTGTCAGGAGGTGCTCTGATATTGACTCAAATGGACGGTCCAGAATTGAGAGACCCCATTAATGCAGATGCTGTTAAGATGTACTATCCTTAGGCAAGGGAATTGAAATTTTGCCAATGTTTATGAAAGCCAATATTCAATACAAATTTCGATGAGTCCAGTTTTCATTTTTTACAAGCAAAGTTAATGTCTCTGAATAGTCAATAAATCCAACCAACTCTCATTAAAGCAAACATTCCTAAACACATTACCCATCACTTTACCAATAAATGATAAACATTGAAATGATAATGAATTTCAATAAATTTTGTGATATAATTCTGCCTACTTTTGAGCATTAAATCTGGTGCATTAGTAGGATAACACTACCATTAAAAGAGCCATGCGCATAAGAAGGGAAGCACATCAAAACCCTCAGCCTTATGTTAAAGCAAGAGTAAGCGAAGCAGGAGCAAACCAGCACGAATGTTCGGTTGTTTAGTTGCTATCTGCGATAAGTTGGTAAGCATATTAGAACAAATAACTATCATCCACATATCATGAAAACATCAAATCATTTAACTCATTCAGTAGAAGCATTTTCAAAAGCATAGGGTAGTTAGCCCACATTAGGGCACTTCCCTAAACATCCTTTCGTAAGGTCAGCACATTGAGGCACCTCTCAAGACATGTCTTCCTACTATAGATTAGTCAGCACACAATAGGGCACTTGTCTAAACATCCCCTTGAAAATGTCAGCCCAGAATGGGGCACTTCCCTAAATATCTCTTCTTAAAGTCAGCCTGTAGGGGTACTTTTCGAAACATTTCTTCCCCAGGATCGCGAGTCTAAGAAGATGTTTCCCACCATAGGTTAATGAGCTCACAATGGGGCACCTTCCTAAACATCTCTCCAAAAACGTCAGCCCATAGGGGCACCTTTTGAGGCATGTCCTCTCACTATAGGTTAGTTAGCCTACGAAGGGGCACTTTCCTAAACACTTTTTCTTGAAGTTAGCTCATTGGAGCACTTTTCGAGTCTATCGATTAGTTAGCTCATAGGAGCACTTTCAAATCCATCGATTAGTTAGCTTAGAGGAGCACTCTTTGAATCTATCAATTAGTCAGCTCATAGGAGCATTTTTCCAAATTTGTCGATAACCGATTAGTCAGCTCATAAGAGCACTCTTCGACGGTATTTCTCTTCAAACAGTCGTTAGTCTAGTCAGATGCTTCTATTGATAGGTAGCCAGCTCATAAAAGCGCTTCCTAAGACAATCTTCTCTTTAAGGTTGCTAGTCCGATAAGACGCTTCCTATCATCAGCTATTCCACTTACAATTACATACTCCCAAACAATCCTTGAGATGTTTCCTATTGCCAATTAGTCAGCCCATAGAGCACTTTTTGGATAATACATTACTTTAGATTGTTAGGTTATTTAAGACCATTTCCTAGCAATACCAACAGTCACAAAATACTCGTGGGGTTATTAGCTCATGGAGCATTTTCCTACTAGAGACTCAATTTCAGATAACCAGCCAAACCAAGGCGTTATCCATTCAATCAAGAGGCTAAAAATGGCGTCTTTCTTGTCTTTGTAGTTAAGTTTTTCAAACTTTACTACAAAGAGGGACAGCTGTAAACACCCCATTTTTGCCCCTAATGAAATATAGTCAACATAAAAATTTTCAATTTTCCATTTCATTTATTTATTTTTCTAAATTTTAGCAAAATAGAAAAATATTACAAAAATAAAAAATAAAAAAAAATAATCAATTTGGAAAAAATAATTTGAAATAATGGCATAGAAATGGTTAATTAACGTTTTACGTTTAATTTTTTAAATTTCAAAAAATACAAAAATAAAAAAATCGCATTGCATATATGCAAATTGCGAAAATAAAAAAATCGAATAAGTGGGCTAGCCCAACTGGTTCGAACCACGGTCTGGTGCGCGCAGGAGTAGGTCAGATCGCAGGTTTGAAACGCGGGGGAGGCAGAATCCGCGTTTTGCAATTTTTCTTCATCACTTGGGACACGTGGTAGCAGCTGATTGGCTGGAGCGGACGCATGCGCCGGGCGCATGATCATCTTCAACCTTCGTCCGAGATCGCCGGCGAGGAGGAAAAATCGAATTTCGGCCATTTTGATTCGATTTTTTTTCATAAATCCAACAAATCTTCAACTGAAATAGGATAAACATCATTCAATTAGAATCAAATCGCAACAAATTGATGGATTTGCACAAATCAGATATGGGTTTCAACCGCAAATCCGATTTGCTTTAAATCGGTGGAAATCTGAGCTTATCCAGCTCGATTTCTTACGCCTATAAATAGAGGATGAAGGGAGGAAGCAGAATGACGGATCAAAAGTAAGGAAAAGAGAGAGAATCGAAGCCTCGCCAAAGTTGCCAAGCCGCGACCACCGATCAAGCATTGAACTGCCACCAGGAGGCCTTTTTTGAGAAATTCACCGCCATGGTTGAGTTCCCCACCCCCGAAAACCTAGGAAATGACACCTCAGTTGCTTCAAAAGGCCGCCGAAATGCCATCAACGAGCACTCCCAGCCGCCGTGACCGATCGACTCGACCCGACCCACTTCGACCCGATCCGACCCGACCCGCGCACCGACCAGGATCCAAGTAAGTCGGATTTTTTGATTTTTTATTTCATTTTTTTATTTGTTTATTTAGTTATTTTAATTTATTTTTTCGAATTTCTTTATTTATTTACTTGTTATTTATAATTCAAAAATATAAAAATATTAGAATTTAGATTAGTTTTTTTTTTAGGAATTAATTTAGGATGAATAATAATAAGAATAAATAATTATAATAATAAATAATAAAAATATGAAAATATATAAAGAAAATGATAAAAATATATATTAGAAAAAATAATAAAATTTAGATTTTAATTTAGGATAGATAAATAATATAGGAGAAAAATTTTCAATAAAAATTAATAAAGATTATAAAAAAATCAATAAAAATTAATAAAGATTATAAAAAATTAACAAAAATTAAGAAAAAAAAATTATAATAGTATAAATGAGTTGAAAAATAGAGAAATGAAATTTTTATCACTTAGAAAAATCATTTTCTTAAATAAATCCAAAATTGGTTTTTCCTAAAAATTATTATTCAAAAAGATCAAATTATCAAGCTTAGGCTTAAATTTTTCAGAAAAATACTAAAATGATAAAAACGTAAACCAAAAGAAATTTCATAATTAAAAATCACCAACACATTAAAGTTTTTCAGGAAAATCGAACTACGGCACATTTGATCTTGAATAGCAGGTACGTAGGTACCCATTTGGGGCAACCCTAAAAAGGAACAAAAATCATTTTCTTAGAATAGGTTATTCAAAAACAAAATAAAAAAAGACAACAAATAAATAAATAAAAGACATTTCGGATAAGGTTTAGATTTTAGGAGATTAGGGTGGTAACCTTAGGGTTTTAATAAGTTAGTCTCCAAACTCAGAAACTCTGGTTTTCCTTTTCCTCTTTTCACAAAAATGAAAAAGGAAATCACAACGACTAGTGGTTCAAATTAGGACTGATCTGCTCAATTGGTCCTAATTCAATCTTTCCCAACCACAGTTGGGTGGCAACTCCAAAATAAAACAAAATTCCTAACTCAAGTCGAGGTCTACATTAGATGAGCATAGGGTCTAGTATAGATCGAATTAGGAATGGAAAATAAAAAATTAAACTCGACAAGTTGTTTGATTTTAAGGATGGGAAAGCAATCCTTTAGGAAGAGCTTGTTGAGGTTTGTGTGGTCTATACACATCTACCATTTCCCGTTGGAATTCTTGACTCGTACACAATTAGCTAGCAAGTTTAGTAACATTCCTTCCTAATGAATCTAGCTTTAAGCAGTTTATGTGCCTCTTTCTCGATAGTAGCCTATTATTCTAAAGAAAAATTCCTTCTTTTTTTCTTCACAACCTTGGTGTCATGGTTGTCAAAATCGCGATTTTACTTAGAATTGAATGGTATAGAATTGGTAGAATCGTATAAAATCGGTAGAATCAGTAACTTATAGAATCGTATAACTAAATTCATAATTATATCAAAATTTTATACTTAAATGATCTTTCTTCCATCTTGATTATAAAAAACTTCATAAAATTGCAAACTCATAGAATCGTACAATTAACTCGTGATTTTAACAACCATGCTTGGTGTTACTATTAAGATTGAGGTGGTGTGTTATTACCTCTAGAGAGATATCGGGCATGTTTAATGGAGACTAGGCAAATACATTGCCATTAGACCTAAGAAAGTTGATGAGCCATTACCTAAGCTTTATGGGCGTTGGCGTTCATACCCGTATGGTCTGCTAAGCATTGCTATGGAGTCAAATTTACTCTGTACCCTTGGTTGGTCCTACCATTGATTTCGACTTCTCCTCAAGTCCAATCTCTACATTGAAAACCTCCTCCCATTTTAAGGCCTTCAAATACAATGTATACATAAACTCTTGATCTCTTTGGCATGCCCCTACTCCATCAAGCATTGGGAAACTTGCATTTAGGTATGGTGCCCAAGATATTATCTTGAAGTTATTTTAGCTTAGTTTCCCCAATATTACATTATAGAGTGACCAATAGTCCACTACCAAGAATTCGATGTTCTATTGGGCCACAATGTCATCATCCCCTAGCTTTGTGGGGGAGGGTGACGATGCTTATAGCCCTCAAAGATTACTTGTTGAGCCCATACAAGTTGTAGTTGTAGGCTTCATGTCAGTCTTGAGCATAGGCTGAATTTAGTCATAGGCATGCTTAAAGATGATGTCTATTGAACTACTTGTATCAATTAGAATTTTCTTGACTTCAAATTCGGTGATCCTTACCTCGGTCACTAGGGCATCATCATGAGGGGATTGCACCCCCTCAAGGTCATCATCCAAGAAGGAGATAGATGTGTCTATTCTTGATCTTTTGCTATGTAGGCTCATCACCTGCCAACTAGCTAGGGTGTTAACTAAGCTTGAAGAGCTTAACCAACCTCCGGTCTAGGGGCCCCTAATAATTGTGTTAATCATGTCATTGGGGCCTCAATTGGGGCGATTGTTGTTATTATTGTCTAGCTCATTGCGACCTTGCTCTTCCTGCCTTCTTTAAGTAAGTCACTTAATAAAGTTATTAGAGTCAATAATGTACTCCTAGAGATACTTGTGTTGGATAAGATCTTCAAGAGCATTTTTCAATTGATAACATTCATCTGTATTGTGACCCTAGTCCTATGATAGTCATGGTATTTGTTAGAGTTTTTCTTATTTTAATTACCCCTTAATCATGTTGGTTTAGATAGAATGCCCATGTTGCATACTTCCACAAAAATATCCCCTACTGACTGGTTTAGTGGGGTATATGTGGTGAAACTTGGGATAGCGCATTTTCTATCCCTTGCACTATTATCCTAAGATGACCCTTGATCTTATTTAGGGCCTAAGTGACCCTTAATAGACCCCCTTACTATCTTTTGTCTTATTTGACCTATTTTAGTCGAATTGCCCCCTTGTTAGGATAAAATCCTCTTATTGGATGTACTTCTTGGCCTTTTCCTTAAATTCTTGAAAATTGATTGGCTTATTCTTTTCCATTGATTTGAAGAAGTCATCAACAAGCTTGATACCTTGAATGACCACATTGAGGGCGACTCCTTTATCGATGTTGGGAATCTCCAACATAGAAACATTAAAACAAGCGAGATAATCCTTGATCAACACATCATAACCTTGTTTGATTAAGTTCAAAGAAAACAAGTCCTTTATCAAGAGTTAGCTTGCTAAGAAATTCTATTAGAATTGGTTAGCCAACTTATCGAACAAAGATATAGAGTTAGTTGGCAAATTATTATACCATGTTCGAGCAGCTTTATGTAAGGTGCTCAAAAAAGCCTTGCAAGCAACCGCATCACTGAGGCTATGCAAGTTCATCATCGTCCGAAAATAACACAAGTGATCATCCAAATAAATAGTTCCATCATAAGTGTCTAACTAAGGTAGGTAAACATTTGGTGGTAAAACCTTCTCTTGGATCACCTATGTGAAGGGAGTTCGGTTAATAGAGAACCAAGTAGAGGGATCAACCTTCTTACTCTCCTTCAAGTCAGAGAGCCATTTGATGTAGTCATCAATTTGGTTGATTTCCATGTCATCGACTTGTTTATTAGCTTAAGTACAAGTGTTTGACATCTCGAATCGGTTATTCTAAGTTGGAGCACCATTGCAGTTGCTTCTGGTAAGATCAAGGGGGGTGGTTTGTGGAATGAGCTCTTTGCTGTGATGTCGCAAGTAGAATTGGCTTATCAAGAGCACAATTATGGTGTTTTGTAGACCTAGCTTACTGATTCACCTGTTGGGTGTGCACTACTGCTGGTGGTGGTGGAGGATTGTTTTGTGGTGGCTCTGGAGAATAAGTGGATACATTCTCTAGTTCTGGTATGTTGTTAAGTTGCTTTAATTCTACCACTAGGGCTTTGAGCCTTGCATTGTCATTGTAAATGACTTCACTCTAAGCCACCGATGTTTTACATAAATTTTCCAAATCAAGAAAACACTGAGTGTCAATGTGCTAGGAGTTAGTGTTTATGTTTTAATTTCATTGTTAGGATGTCGTAGCTTAGCTTAGACATTTTAGTCCACTATTAGGCATCTATGTTCTCTTTAGATTTGGTTGTCTTTAATTTAGGTGTCCTAAACATGATTGTGAGTAGGATCATGAAAGCGGCACCAAATTTTGTGCTGGGTTTTCTTTTAGTGGTTGAGTCACCCATAAAAGAAAAGAAATTAAGCTATGGGGGGTGTTGAAGGTTACTTTGGCATGACCACTTCGGTACCCAAGTTAGCACAAGCTTATGGAGGTTGATAATATAGAGTGTTAAGTGTCAAGAGTGAAAAGTCCTTTATCCAATAGCTTATAACCCAAAATGCTCTATCAACATATTGTTTTTTCTTTCATTCGCTTGAGTTCTTATTAAACTATTTTTTTAATGTGGAGAACTTGTTATTAGAAATCATGTCATATCAGTGTCTTTTGACAATCCATTGTTAATTTAATAGTTGTGTGTAATATCAATAGTTGATTTAATTATATAACCAGTTTGTTTCAATATTAGAGTGCAATATCTAGTATTAAGTCTTCCTTATCCCTTTACTTCAATCCCATAAACACAAATAAAGATATCATTTTTATTAATTCTTTCCATAAAAATCAGATTTTTCATATTGTCTTGGTTTGTTATGTATAAAAGATTATTTCTTTAATCTACACCATGAGTTTGATGCAAACAACAGAAGTAAAATTAATAAATGAACATAAACTATGGAAAAGGTTGTGGAAATTAAATTAAAAAACTTAATCAAGCAATAATTATAATAAACACTTGTAAGATACTCAACATACTAAAATGAATAGAAGAAAAGAAAATTTTCTTTCTTCCTTTCTTTTTTTCCTTGTTAAAGTCTTGCTAAATCTTGTAGACTTCCTTAGTTATGAATTCCTCGCTTGTTAAAATTATCAATGTAGAATCACTTTTGAATGCTTTCACTAAACACTATCCAAATATTAGGCAAGTTAATGAAACTAATATTGATGTTACCGAAATATCATAGATTGCCCTTTATTTTCACCATTGGACAAAGTATTTTTATGCTTGTGAAGGATGCAACACCCATATATCAAACTTTTAATGGAACTTGTGAACTTGAATGAAAAAACTTGAAAGAATTCATGAATTATAAACCATAATTAATCCAAGACGAGAACCTTTTTATTTTTATGGAATGAAATTTATAAATTGGTAAATAAAATTAATGAATGGGCTTACACCATTGGTGCAAATTAGATAATGGTCTCATATAACCACTGATTTATACGATCTCGCATCATAGATGTGAAAAAGGCATCACACCCAATGAGAGAAAGTAATTCTTTATTTCAATAATGACTCCATGTTTGAAATCCTTATAAGAAAAGACATTTATAAAAAAGTAAGTCAAACTTACAATAAAAACCTAATCTAATGGTTAGCCATTTTATAAAAATAGAAAATGAAACTTACAAATCTAATTAAATGTAACCAAATATATTGAACTGTAGATGATAATAAAATTAAATCTAGCCTAAATTATGATCTAGATAAAATAACCAAATATACAAATCTTCATGCCATAAAGTTGATGATAATGTAAGCTCTTACACATGTGATCCTATCAAGGTTTAGGCACATCATAATTAGTATTTGAGCTCTTGGTAAGATGCACTTATAACGTGGTAAGTTTAGATTTTCCATAATTCTTCTTTGAGAATTTTGAAGTTAGAGATTGAAGATTTGGGATTTCTACAACTAACATGAATAATGCGGTATATAGATTTGTGATGTTGAATTGAAATCTTGCAATTAGTACTGCAATTCGAATTGTGAAGTGTTACATATGGTGAAAATGTTAATAACTCTAGCGGTAGTCATGTTAGCAGTGTAGGGAGGATGTTAAAAAATATAAAAAATCAATTGCATGAGTTGTTATGAATAATGATGGAGGAGTTAATGCAACTGCATGACTGATTAGAAGGGTGAAGTGTACATGGGAGAATTTTACGGTACAATCATTCAAAAGTAATTATAAGTAACTATATAATATAGTCACCTTTTACTATTAATAATCTTTGTTTTAGTGTAATGAGGCGATTTACTATTAAAAAAAAAAAGAATTGTCAGCAGCTCTTATGAAGATGTCAATAGTTTTCATGAAAGTTATTGACAGCCTTTTTACTACTAGTGGGTCTTATTTTATTGTAATTAATGGTAATTAATGGAAATTTTACTTTAATTAGAAAAAAAAAGTGATTATACTATAAGTCACTTTTTAATAACTATACCATAAAAATTTTCAATGTATGCAGGGAAAGTTTTGGTAAGAGCCATATTAGAGCAAAGAGGAGTAGTAGTAGCAATGAGAAGTCAAGTTGTAAAGATTCTAACGTAGCTAAGAGAATGGAACACATAAGGGTTAATAGTGCCTCAAAGCATGTGAAATTAAAAATTCCCTCTTTTGGGGGAAGTAGTCAATCGAATGAATTATTAGATGAGGTGTAACAAGTTAAAAAAGTGTTTAACTGTTATGAATGTGAGGAACGAACTAGAGTAAAAATGCCATTATTAACTTGTACAAACCATGTAAATGTCTACTAGGATAGGTTGATAGCTTAGGTGGCATAAAGAGGAAGAAGAGAGGGTTGGGATCTAAAGGTTTGTGAAAAGGCTAATGACTCAAATGTTTATAACATATTATTATAAACAAGACATTTTATTGAAATTATGAACCCTTAGACTAGTTAAGACGATGTAAATTAGCTTGTTAAAGAATTTGAATCTTATTGACTTAGTATGAATTTAATGAATCTGCTAGACTAACTATGGCTTGATTCTTTAGTAGGCTTAAGTTTGAGATGGATAGTGTGGTGGAATTATAGTCATATAAGACCCCAAATTAGTAGTTAAGGTTAAGAGGTACTGTAGGGCAAAGATCACCAAGACATGAGAGATGATTAGATAGTTTTGAGCATAAAAAAATTTGAAGAAAAAGTGTCTTATTGAGAAAAAAGCTAAAAAGAATGGATCAAAATCAGATGAAGAATCCAAAGGTGAGGGCTCTAGAGTAGGTACAACACAAAGGGAATATAAACATTAAATGTTTCAAATTTCTTAGATTTGACCATTTAGTAACTCAACACCTAAACATAGAGTGATGGTACTTAAGGAAGTGGCATTTAACGTTGTTGTAAAGAATGAGCAGGATGAAAGAGGGTAGTCACTTTCAAATAGTAGTCACGATGTGGTCGAGCTTAAGGGTGAAAAGGGCCTAGTGATGTGTATGGTTAGGTTGACTTTAAGTGTGTACGTAGAAATTAACCATAGATAGGGGAAATTTATTATGAGCTAAATGCTTAATTCCGTGAAAGACTTGCATTGTTATTGTTGATGGTAGGAGCTGTACTATGTCGCATTAGTTGATTTTCAAAGAAAATGGGATTTCCCGCTTTTGCACATTCAAAACCTTACAATCTTTATCAATTTAACGGTATATGAGTAGTTCACATACATGAACAAGTTAAAATTCCTTTAACCATAGGGCAATACACAAACAAAATGGTTTATGTTGTAATAATGCCACATATGTAATTCTAGAGAGATCATATCATTTTGATAAGCCAACATTGTATGACAGCTATAAGAATAGTTATTTTTCCAAAAGGACTACCATAACTTCACTTTGTTGCTCATAAGTCTTAATAAGATCAAACAAGAACAATTTGCATTCACTAAAAAGAAAAATAGGAAGAGAAATGTATTTATTTATTTGTCATGAAAGATTTCATTTTCATAAAATCCAAAGTTTAGATTCAAAAATAAAATCTTTGATAGCCTAGGGAATGATGTGAATCAATGTTCAAAATGCTAACAAAAGAGTTGGGGAGTGAATAAAAACAAGCCAATGGCAAACCAAATTCAAGATGCAAAGGCTAAAACTAATAACAAGATCAAAAGGAGGAAGAGCTATATTTCTACAATGTGCCATCTGACAACATCATTGTGTCATCTTAACGGCGTCATTCGGCTCACTAATTATAACATGGTCCATCATGTTATTTGGATGGCATGAAGGTGCCACTTAAATACTACATATCCTTGATAAACAAAATCAAATCAAGTTTTCTTTATTTTATTTTACATAATATTTTTTATGATTTCCTAACTTATCCTTAAGACCTTTTATAGTTTTACGTAAGAGCTTCTTTTAGTTGATTTTTAGTTCTTTGAGTTTTTATGTTGATTATCAAGTCTTTTGAGAATTTTCTATCAAATACAAAAATTGTTTTTTTTTTTTTATTTGCTTGGGTTCTTCTCAATCTATTCATGATATTGGTGAATTTATTATTAAAAATGTGTGTTATATTGATACGTGTTTTAACAATATATGGATATTTTGATGTTCTGTACATAATACCAACAATTGGGCCAAAATCCCTAAAAAATGCAATTTTTTAAAAAATATTACGCAAATAAGATACCAAATGCACACGTAGTATGTGAGTTTTCAATACTTTTTTTTTCCTACTTAAAACTCATGTACTTTTAACGACATTATTTTTGTGGTATAGGTTCATAATGAGATTTGAGTTAATTGATTTATTCATGATAATATTTGTTATATCAATCGAAAGTAATGAGTCTATCAAGAAAAGTAACTATGATACAAGTTTATAACAATGGTTATGTAGCTTTAGAAAAATCTTCTTTTATTAGGTAAAATATTTTATGGTTGATGTAGATAATTTTAATGTTGATTACCCATATACCAAATATTCTTTGTGTATTAGTTTATAATATAATGGTGACAAATTAACAAGAAAAATTATAATGATGCCTTTATGAAAGCTATTGAAATTACAAAAAAAAAAAAAAAAAAAACCTTAAATTTTAAAAATAATGCACTTATGCCCTTTAAAAATTGTTGATACCTAAAAATCTTTTTCTCTAATACAATACTAAATTAAACTTTTGCATAAAGATACACTGTAACCATTTTTTCAAATTAATCCACCATCCAATTCGAAGGTTTTTTACAACTTAATTAATATTTCATCGGTCCCTATGAATCAAATCAAATGATAAATTGACTTTAAAAGATAATACTATTATATATAAATATAAAAGTTTGACTTGGTAGTGTATTGATAGAGAAATTTTTTGGTGTTGACATTTTTCAAAGGGCATAAGTGTTATATTTTAGAAGTTTGAGATATTTTATACATATATGAAAGATTGACTTGGTATTGCATTGAAGGAGAATTTTCCAATGTTAATATTTTTAAGGGATGTAAACGTTATGTTTTAGAAATTTGAGTTTTTTTTTCCCAATAATTTTGATAGTTTAAAAGAAAAATCATTATAACTTAGCCTTAATTGATTTGTTTAACGTATAGGAGAACAATATGGGCTATAGTAAGATCTAATTTCACCAATTATATACATCTTGGGAAATATCCTTAGGTTAATAGCTGTCTAAGGATTTTTTTTTTTCAATTATTCAAGCTAAGTTTGTGAAAAAGTTTCTCTATGATGCTACTTCGGTAAATTACTCTTCATGCTCAACAAAAGTTTTATAATTATTTGCAAAAGAGAGAAGAATATTTCCATAAAGATTGGAGTTTAGTTTGAAAACTATATAATTATCTTTTTGTCCAGGCAAAAGTAGTGCTGTCAAGTAAGGGGCTGCTATTATTCTTAGTCCGAGAATCAAAGTTGTCCATATTAATCTTGTCTCTTATGGTGATTTATGTTATATTTCTTCATGAGGTTTGTTTTTGTTTACATGTTCTCTCAAGATTCTTTGGAAGTTTTGAAAACAAATCCCTTTTATTGGTTGTAATTGAGATAAGTAAGTCATTTAGTATAATTTTGACAAGTATTATTACGGCCAAAATCCTACTTTGCGATAAGTGTTCTAGTATTACATGTTGTATTGGAAGGCGCATGTAGTGCATTGGTTTTAAGTAGGAAAAAAAATTGTACTTAAAACTCATGTAGTGCAAGAAAAAAAAATCGTATTAAAAACTCTTGCACCACATGAGTTTTCAGTATAAGTTTTTTTATACTGAAAACTCATGCACTATATGCACTTTTAGTATCTTACTTGCGTAATATTTTTTTCTTCAATCCTATTTCTGTAATATTTAAAAAATTGTACTTTTTAAGGATTTTGACCCCAACAATTGATATGATTACATAATGGATTGTCTTAATAAATATATCTATATCCTTTATTTCTATTACACAGACACAAGAAGTGAGTAATGTGTTATTCTTTAAAAAATGGTTCCGGAAAAAGTATTTTCCAGAATACCATCACAGTTCCAATATGCGATTTCTTTACATTCGAAAACCACAATCCCCACCTATGATTTCTAGAGAAGTTATATGTTCAACATGTGATTTCCATTGAATTGGGTGACACCTATTATTTCCTTATTTTTTGGAGTTGGGATTTGGTGAAATGGGTTTCTGCAAAAATGAATTATCTAACTTTAAAAATATTTCAAACCTACGACATCTTGTACTTGTCAGAAAAAAAATCCTTAATAATTTTTTAAGTACATGACAAATATTAAAGTCTATATAACACTGCAAACTTGTCAAGAGGATAAACCTGTAACAATTTTGAAGTTTATAACATAAATCATTTGGAGAAACAAAATGATTTCATCAATTCATTCAAACTATACAAGCAAAATTATATAGTTAAAGTAAATGAGATTAGAAATACATATACATTTCAAGAAAATGGAAAAAGTAGTGTATAATTACATAGCTAAATATATATCTAATCCCTTCTCCAATGTCATCTCTTATAATGTTTCCGTCCATATCGTGCTGAATTCTCTCCAATATGGAAAGGGTTGCTAGGTCTTCCAATGTCGGGATGGGTTTAGGCATAGAATGGTCGCTCATCCCACAAAGTATACCGAAAATCTATTTGCATGAGTCCCTTCCTCATATCTTATGTACCTAAATGTCTTTTCTTATGAAGAGCAAAAGGAGTAACCATAGACGTATACGGTATATCGACATTAGGTGTGTAAAACTCCATTAGATCAACATTAAATGTTGGATCATCGTAATATGGGGAAGGATGAGTTACCGATGAGTAGTTAGCAAATGAGGCATTTATAGGATAATTAGGAGATCAATCTTGCACTACCTGCTGACAACAACCCTTACCATGAGCCTGTGCTCTCCCCAGGGTGGCACGAGGTGGAGGGAATAATGTAATACCACCATGGCCTCAAAAGAGGTACCTCCTTACAGCTGTTATGGCCCAAGTCTCTTCTAGAGAATTCACTACCTCAATACGAGCAAAGCAATTTAACTACATGGAAAGTTAAGTATGATGATAATACAATACAGAAAACACAAAAGTACAATGATATGGTTAAAGTGACTTACCAAGGTATCGAGCATGGTTCTAGTCTGACCAATGTATCGTCGTGTGACACTATGGTACTAAGGGTAATACTGAGGTCTACCCCACTTAGCAATGTGTTGTCGAACTCTAACTAAATGATAGAGAATTGCCACTCCTCCTATTGATGAATGTAGACCACATGTCTCCCTATTCCAATCCTTATTGGTTTTCCCTCTAAAATCGATCATATGGAGGAAAGGAGATGTGTCACACTATTGTAGTGTCCTCTAGATCCCACCAAACTATCGCATTACCTGATCAAGATGGTGCCACTCTATAATATGAAAGCAAATTAAAGGTACCTAAGCTTGTTAAGTATCACTTAATTCCTAATAAAAAAGGGGAAGCTGCTCTAAGAGCCCATGCGTATATGACATCTAACAGATCTACAAGAAATGAAGTTATTTAATGAACAGTAGATAAGTAAAGTAAACAATATTAAATCAACTAATGTACCATACTTGCTCAAGTGTTTATCAATCCAAAGAGTCTCGATACTATGTAAGAACATAAGTAGAGCCGAGAATGCGAGTCAAACGGGTTGGCCTGCCCCGACCCGTACCAGCCCGTAGGTCGAAGCAGGCCAACCCGCAGTGGCTCGCGAGGGTTGCGGGTAGAAAAGTTTGGCCCACCTTGCCCGCAATTTTTTTTTTTTTTTACAAATTTAGAATAACATTTTTTATGATCGTCTCCTTCTTTATTAGTTGTCTCTCATTTTATCTTCACAATCATTTAATTTGTTTAACTCTACGAGACCGCGATAATGTCAAACTCTTAATTTTCTTCCAAATTCCTCATCCTCAATTCTCCAATAACATTGGCAATGCATTTCATTTCACATTGAGCTCTCCAACATTGAGTTAAATTTTGATTTTTGGTACTTAAATTATCTTTATGTCTTTTGACTAATGACCAATGTATCAAGTGAAGGTGTGGATGATGGCAAAGATGCCGGTTTCAAGCTGTGGTGTTGGTGTTAATGGGTAATAACTAATAACTAATAAGGTTTAATACTCACATTTAATCTATTAGCTTACTAGGTTTAGTGGTATCATGTAACTCATGTTGATTGTTGACTTGACTCATTTGCAAATCGATCATGTTTGGATCGATCGCTAAACCTTAGTCATTGGTCAACTAAGCCTAAGTTGTTTGTAAATTGTAATCGATTCAATCCGGTTCAGTTCAAACAATGGATCTTGAATGCTCTTCATTTTAGTATTATAAATTCTTTAAGTTAAACTTATGAAAGCTAGTAATTTATTATTGATCTAGTCCAATGGAAATGTAATATATTACAAAATTCTTATTGAATAGAAATAGGAGATGTACATGCAGTGCGGGCTTAAACCTATAATAGTTAAACATACTATTTCAATTTATACGTGCTTACTCTTAAATCTCATTCTCATACGATAGAAAAGAAAACAACCTAAAACAATAATTAAGCAAATGTAACAATTATCATAAAGTACTTTTCACTAATTATACAGAAAAACAAAGTCAATAATAAGGAAGATAGAACCACATATACAAATCAATCATTAATCATCACTATCATCATCATCAACAACCATATTGGAGTCTCCCTTTGATGAAGTGATCCCACTCTTACCCCCACTCCCATTGTCTTCTTCTTGATTTACAATTTACGACATTACACATATAATTAAATTAGATAATAAATGCTTGAAACAATACATTAAAAGAAAAAATTACCAACAGAACAAAAATAAATTACCTTCACATGCAAATCTTTGTAACCAATTACGTATACAAATTAGAGCTTCTACATTGGCTGAGAGCATAAAATTGCGATACTTATTAAGTACACGAGCACCGTTGTTGAAAGCTGACCTTGACGCTATAGTAGTAATTGGAATGCTAAGCACATCGGAGGCCATGATAGATAAATCAGGATATCTCTAGCTTTGACTCTTCTAATATTGTAACACATCCAATTCTGAGTAGAAGTCCATATCCATTACTGGCTCATCTAGATAAATATCTAAAAAAGATTTACCACAACTTTGTACTTCTACTTGACGGTATCGGAATTCGTACATTATTAAGGGAAAAATAATTAAATACTGATATATAATACGACAAAAAAAATATCATTAAAAATAAACAAAGTTATTAAACTTACCACCAAAGTAGCAAAATCAATCTCCAAGCCCTTTCCAGCTCTATGTGTTGCTGCTCCTTTACCGCTATTACCTCCGGATATGTCTTGTCTCTAAGAAGATGATCCAACTTGATGGCTTCTAATTCTAGGTATATGATCTGTTTTGCTCTTCTCATATTCTCCATAGAGTTTATATAACTTGTTCTTTATGTGAGCCAACTTCTCTTCACAAGTGAGAGGATCAAGTTTATTAAAATAAAAGTTCAAAAAATAAAACTTCATTCGAGGATCAAAGATTGGTCCAAGTGCAAGGACAACATGATAATCACTCCAATACTTATCGAACTTCTGTTTCATTCTAATAGACATCTCCTTTATGACATGATCTTCATTACTTAAATTTTCATTAAGCAAACATTCAATCATCCATACTTGCAAAAAATAGTGATTTGAAGTTGGATATGATGATCCTGACATCAAATTGGTGATAATATGAAAAGGGCTAAAAAACTTGCATATCTTTTCTACTCTTTCCCACTTATCAATGGTTGGACAATATTTATAATGATGATCATTCAATTGAAAGTAAGAAAAATCACGTCAATACTTAAGTGCGCTATCAACCATAAGATAAGTAAAATTCCATCTAGTAATTACATCCATGCGCAACCAAGATTGGTATCAATGTTGCCAACCTATTCAACATACTCCAAAAAGTGTTTCATTCTACTCTTGGAGCCCTTCACATACTTGACACTCTCCCTTACTTTATGTAGCGCTTAACTACTTACAATCAATCCTTCTTTAATGATCAAATGAAGAATATGAGCACAACATCTAATATGAAAAAACTCACCACCACATAACAAACTATGTTGTAACTTGTAAGTTCAATTGCTCTTTTAGAAAATCTTGCATATAATCATTTGCAAATGCATTATCCAATGTAAGGGAGAATATGTTCCTATTTATGCCCCAATCTTTCAAAAATTCAAATATTTTTTTCAATAACTCAAACCCTGAGCGAAGAGGGGGCATTTTACAAAAAGCAAGGATTTTATTATTCAGTTTCCAATTGTCATCTACATAATATCCAGTCAAACAAATATATCTCTCACTGGTGGAAGTAGTTCATACATTAGAAGTCAAACATACTTTCCCTGGAATTTTTTGCAATATTTGTTTCAAATTCTTCTTTTGAGTCAAATATAAATTATAAACATCTGATGTAGCAGTTTTTCTACTAATTGGCTTATAATCAAGATTATATAGCCTAATGAATTGTGTAATCCTCCTATACTCAACAAATGAAGATGCATATCATGTTCAATAATAGCTATAGCGATTACCTCACGAGTAAATTTAGGATATGGTTTTCTTGATCTTAACTTGCAGCATAATCAATTATCATATCACCAACATCATTATATCTAGAAATTTGACTCAAACGACACTTTTCTCTATGTCGACGTAAAGATAAAGTTCCATGTGAATGTGCTCCAATAACATATTCCTTCCCACATGTTTTACACTTAACCCTATTTTTACCATCCTTCCTAATACCAATTTTTGTAAATATTTCCCAAACCTCAAAAGAAGAGCTACCTACTCGAGCCTTCTTACCTGCATGTTCTTCAGATTGAGAAGATCCTGGTTATAGATTATCGTTATGCCCACCGACTTCAGACACATCATCCACATTAATAAGTTCCATTACAGTCTCATTACTTGGAGGATCCATTCTGTAAATATATTTCAACATTAATATATATACTGCAACAAAAATATGATATATTTATTTTTTAGTTTCTTACAAATTGTATCGATACCCTTAATTATTTCTAAAAAAATTAAAAATTCCTTCTTATGATAATATAGAAAATATTATTAGTAGTAGTACACTTATTTTACAAAATCTTTATATATACATATATATATAAGATTATAATTTATAAAATATAAATATAGTCATCGCACTGGCACCGTACCGGCCATCGTCAGTTCGTCACTGTCACGGCGTCACTACCGGTGCCGCCTATCCAAACAACCAAACCCAAACATGAAACAACCGAACCAAACCCCAAACCTTTAGCCCAAACCCCTATTACCTAACCGGCTAACCGTAAACCCCAGTCCCTAAACAACCAAACCCCAACCCAAAGGCTAAAACCAACAATGCAACAGGCAGCCAACGGCCCAACATAACACCTTACACAGTTACACCAGCAGTCCACTGGACCACCACCAAACGACAGCCAGCTACAGTCCACACTCTACAACCACAAGCAACGAAAAAGAAAAAAAAGATAAATAAATAGGAGGGCAACTTATAGTTACCAAGGACGATCTAATCTAGTCTGGTCCGGAATGGAGGCGAGGCTGGAGGTGATGGAGTAGTAGAGACCGGTCTGGTTTAGTCTGGTCCGGGACACCGTTGCCTAGTGATGAGTCTGACGAGTGACAACTGAATTGTGAATTGTGATGGCTAATGCTTTGTTGAAGGCTCAAGAAGAGAAAGAGCTGCACGACACAGGGGAGCTGAAGGAAGAGAAAAAGAAGAGTTGCACGGCGCAGGGGAAGAGAAAGAGCTGCCAACGACATAGTCGTTGGGCTCATCTCATTGTCCTTGTCCCGTCGCCAATGTTTGTCACTGTCAATCAGTCTTCAGGTTGTCAGTTACGGTCACTGTCGCTTCACGTGTCACGTCTATGGTTTGTTTGATCAATGGCTCACTACATCTGCATTGGCCTTTTTTTTTTTTGCAAGCCAGCTTACGCCAACGGCAAGTTACCCGCCTCACCCCGCGGGCCAAAATTTTTTGCCCGCCCTATAAATTTTTATAAGCTCCGTAGGTCAACCCACTAACCCGCCTTGCAATTCTCGGTTCTAAACATGAGTGGCCACCTGCATGACGTTAAACATGGCATGCAAATGACATGCTAAAGGAGCATCATAGGGATATATAAACCTAGCATTGAGTCAGAGCAATATGTGGAAATTTATCACAAACTCAGATTTGCAAAAGAATCATAGCTCTTCCAATCTCCTGCGTAGGTGCATTAGCTACATGACACAAGAATCTGTACAACCAAGCTAAGCATACTATCCCCCAATTGTATTGCCTACCACTTGAAAATCCTCTAAAAGTGAAAGAAACATCAAGTAGATTAAGCTAAAAGATATATCTACAAAGACGATTCCACTAATTAGTTAGAGGATGGATGGACGTGCGTACCACATGATGGATAAATCGTCTACGTTGTTCGATAGCCTCTTAAGAGAATTCTTTAACTAAGACATCTTAAGCCATTCCTCGGAGATATCACAAAGACCAGGCTTAATCCTAAGTAGGTGCTTACAATTGTTTGCCCAATGCAAGTTGGTGACACTAATGACTACATACTTGTCAATGGGCAAACTGAACTGCACCGCCACATCCTGTAAGGCCACTATCAACTCTCCATGTGGCATATGAAGTGTGTGTGTTTTCGATCTCCACCTCTCCATAAGAGCTATAATGAGATGTTAGTCCAATTATATGAATGTAAGCTGGGATGCCTTACAAAAGCCAACCTATTGTAGATAAGACGTAAGGCGCTAGTCGAAGTGCAATCTCTCCTCTCGAGTCTTCGGAGAGGCCTCCTGTTGACGACATACTAACCAAGCATCTTCCAAAAAATAAAACAAAATTTGTACGGATAAGAGACAATAAAGAGTTCGACTATTTTCAAAGTTATATACCAATCATATACTTGTTCCCTCGAGACAACATCTAAGCAATAAGTATCCTACAGTGTGATGAGCGGTCTATCTACTAGGCTTGAATCTATCTATATAAAAGACAATAAAGAGTTAAGATCAATTTGGAAGTTATAAAACAATTTTTCCTTTTTCTTTTTAATTACCAAATAAAGAGTTATGCATGAATTATTACTAAATATCATGATGGTTACTAAATGATACGATGCCATTTAGAATGTAAATCGCAGTGTCAATATGTGATTTATTGGAAAAATAAAATTGTAGTCTTAACCTACGATTTCAAAGTAGTATTCCGAAAAATATTTTTCTCAAAACCATTTTTTTAAATATAGTTTGTTTTTAAGGAGCAAAGTCACAAATTTGTTCACAAGAAGCTATAAAAATGTCATTTTCTTTATCTATTTCCATATCATCTGGATATTTATACTATGTACTGTTTTTGGTTGTGCATGCGTACAAATGTTTTTATAATCAATAACATGGGTTTAGGCACATGAGTTATGTGTAAGTTTGCTCTTTGGGGGGTAATTTAAAAAAAATAGTTTAAAAAAATAATTATCAAAATACCGTTACGAAATCACAAGTTAAAGACTATAATTTTTAAATATAATAAAAATTGTATATTGAATATCAAATTTTTAATTTTAAATCTCATATTACATATGCAATTTTTTCATAGTTAAAAATTATATTTCAATATATAATTTTTATTATATTTAAAAATTATAACACTATTTTCGAATTTACGATAATATTTCAAAAGTTATTTTTTCTAAAACCATCCGCAAACTTACACGTTTCTTCTAGGCTGGTCAGAGCCAAAATTTTACCGAGTTGCAAATAGACAGCCCCTCTTAAGTCCTAAGCCCTGAAACCCCGGTCCGACTGACGAAAAAGAGAGTGAAGCTCTTTTTGCTTACAGTGCTTACTTCTCCTTCGACGCCAGTCGTCACTTCACAGTCATCTCTCGCCAATCTTCAGGCATCCTCCATTTTCACCTTCTTTTAAGAATCATAATGTTTTTTACTTTTTGGCCAAAAAAAAGAATCATACTGTTTTTATTTAAGTTTCCACTAGAAAAACTGCTGCTTAAGCCTCTTTGTATAGTAATATTGATTGGTTTTAATTTTTAATTTCGGTATGTCACTTTCTTTTTTCTTTCGCATGATTGATTCGCATTGCTCGATTTCGATGCGTTACCGTGTGCTTATCGCTTTTGTGAAATTTAAAGATTACGTCTTTCATGTATTACATCGTTTACGGGGAGCTTGAATTGTTAAGATCGAGCATTCAGAGGAATCACTTCTTTTTGATACATGTTTTGATATATTTCAGAGTGGAAAAAGAAAAATAAAGACATTCTTCTCGTTGTTCTTCTTTTTTAATCGAATGGACTTTTATTTATCTTCTGCAACTGGGAAGCTTCACTAAAAGTTAGGTAATTTGAGGAAATTTTATAACTTTTATGGAAATTCTGCAAAAATTGACGTCAAATATATGTCTTTTTGGCCTTAAATTATCTATTTGATCATTTGTTTATAGTTGATGACAATGTTTTGTTTATCCTCGAAATATTTTTTTGGAGGAATGCTCGTGAGATTGACCTTTAGATGTCAAGCGTACCTGGTGTTTGATGTAGTTTTCACTAACATTGTTTACTTTTGATTTATTCCCATTTCCTTTAGCTTTGGCTTCATTTGTGACGGAAGCCAATGTGGCGTGTCTTCTATTAGGAAACATGGATAGTGGAGTAACAAGTGTAGTTCTTCTTCTTCTGCAAGTCTGTTTGGCATAAGCGTCTCTCGTCAAACAATATAATTATCTCTTTTGTTGTCTTTTGTAAACACTGGTATTTGTATTGAGAGTACCAACAAATTGGATACTCTTTTTTTTGGGTAATTAAAATTGGAAAATGTTCATTTCTTCATAAAAGAAAAGTTTGATCGGTTCTTTATATCTTTTTGTTTTGCATTTGACAGGAGTTAGTCAGGGTTACAATGACGGCATTAAGGAGTGTAATGAAAACTCCATTTGGACTTTCTCTTTACAAGGGTTTGCTTGGTGGCAATGTAATTAACAGAACTTTTAGCAGTGTCAGTGCAATTGAACAGATGAATTTGATAAAGCAGCTGCGGGAAAGAACAAGTGCACCAATAAAAGAAGTGAAGTCAGCTTTGATGGACTGTCAATGGGACATCGAAGCTGCACAGAAGGAGCTGAGAAAGAGAGGGAAGGTTGTCGCATCTAAAAAGTCTTCACGAACTGCTGCAGAGGGTTTATTGGCTCTTGCACGAAATGAAACCAAAACCGCTGTCATTGAGCTCAACTGTGAAACTGACTTTGTTGCTAGGAACGAGATATTTCAGTATTTGGTAAGTGTATTATTTAATATCCTATTATCAGTTTTTTTTTTTTTGTTGTTGTCGTTTTTGTTTTTCTTGAGAAGTTTTCTTTTTTTATGAGATAACATACTGTGCTATTGGGAAGAATGCTGCATTTTTTGGGAATTTGCAGAAAGAGGATGTGATACTGCTGCTTAGATTTTTTATAACACTTCATCCAACACACCACTTCAGTTGTATTTGACCATGTAATTTATGTTTCAGGCCTTAGCTTTAGCAAAGAAAACTTTGCTGCTGGAAACACCATCTCAGCAGTCTCCTGGGCTATTTGCTGTTGGACCTGACAGCTTACAGGTACTTTTGGCCTTTCTGATCAGCTCTTGAAATAGTGAAGTTGCTCAGCCCTTTTTTTGTTTTTTGAGTTAATTCAGTGAGCTGTACTAAATGAGGAAACTGTATAATATAGTAAGTGGAGGAGATACAATATAGGAGGAAGCAGAAGGAAAAGCATAAGTCTCAAAGTATGCACGATATGTGTGAGTTTCTATGTGGATACAAAACTAAGTGAAGTCTTGATTTTAGAGTGGAAGAATACAATTTCCTACTGGTATCTGGGTATATATATGTTGCTGCCCTTCAGCAAGAAGTTTTTTGCTTAATTTGGCTATAAACCATCTGCATTATCATCTTAAAAGTTTTCTATGTGCTTATGCTGGGCTGTTTTATTCCATAGTGCAAAATCCTTCATTTCCATCCCCTCTTTTTTTGTAGTTTTGTAAATCATCTTCCATGAGACCTTTGCTCAAGTTCTCTCATCCTCTACCTTAAGAATCTAGCCATAACTTGGGTGATTTCTTTAGGCACCTTATGAAGGTAGATGCACAACTGACATGCAATGGGAAAGACTACTAATTTTATTACTACAACCTGCATGCATATATATATGTATGTATGTGATGTACCACTAATTAATTGATTGGTAATTGACCCAGCTGAAATTTGCAGCAGCTGGATAATGTGGTTTCTTCTGGCTCAATGCCGCTAATACAGTGATATGGGGTCTTATTGACACAACCCCCAGAACTTGGCATTAGGCCCAACCTACTTACTGTTGACATTAATGGGGAATCTTGCTGTTAATGTTGCCACTCGGTGCATGATCCAACTGACAAATCTTGCTTCAAAATTCATGGGCAGGAGGATGTTTCTGTAAATTTCCACTCAACCATGTCATATACCTTCATTGAGTCCACCTTCCTTGCACATTGATGATAGTTTCGTAGATACCCTTTTAGTTGCCGCTGGGATATGAGGATGTTTTTGACAACCTGCCTCCATTTCACAAAAGCAAATTATTCCTTGTCCACAGGCTCAGGGGAAAATCCTAGAAATACTCTTGTACAGTGTCTTGTGACAGAGAATAGACCTAAAATCCATGAAGAACAAAGGATATTTAGACCATGGAACCCATGTAATAGCCATGGAGTTCCTGATTTGAATAAATCCTTGATTTCTCATGTACCTACCTACCTACCACAGTCCACACAGTTCTGAAGAAGTTGATGTTGAAGCCATTGGCCCTGGCACCAAGTTGATGGCTGAGGACAAAAGTTTTTTATATCTTTATTTTTAAATTTCCTACTCTATAGAAGTTTTCACCCCACCTTGTGCTTGAATATCATCAATCTGTGTGTCACCTTGTTGTTGACCCTGTCATCATCAGATGTGGCAGATTCATTAGATGTAATCAGCCTCTGGGAAAGGGGAGTTACCTCATTTCTAATCTTGTCTTTATCTCTGATCATGATTCCATCCTTTGTTGCCGGTAGGCATATACAACTCCTATTCCTCCTATGGTGTAAAGCTTTGAAGAAATGAGGAAAGTATTGCTTTCTCTGAGGTCTAACTTTAACCAATTAATGCTTGCCTTTTGTGCTCATGAATCTCTTCAAGTGAACTCTGCATATAGAATTGTTGAGAATATGTACTCCTGTTTCTCATCTGGATATGCTTTTGTTTTGGGATCTCTAGCTGGTCTGAATAGCTTCCAAATTTTGCCTACCTTCATTTTGTCAGACTTATAATTTTACTTTGTGCACACATGCATTCACATCCTTAAGTGATTGTGTATAGCTTTACTTTATATGTCTTCTTGATATTGTCTTTGAGATATCATTTATGGGATGTTGATGCTTCCTTAGTGAGGAAGAAATCTGCAGATGTTGATGGACAATTTTTGGGTGAAAAACAAACTTGATTTTTCTTCAGTCTTGTTGAAACATGGATAAGGTTCCCTCTGCATGTTCCTAATTTTTGGGCCTTCAGTATGATTGCTTAAAGAACATAAAGGTCCTTGTGCAGAATTTTGAGGATGGGTTTCTTACCTTGCTGGTTTTGTATCTCATGGTATGGTACCAATATTTAAAGTTCTTAACAAGCTTGGGGTATGCAAATATGTTATTCCGGATACTCTGGTGTGCTAATAATTTCGTTCTTCTTGTTTTCCTACAATAACCCTTTTTACTTTGAATCTTAATATTGTAACAGGAGCTGAAGCTAAATCTTGAACATCCAAAAATAAGTGGAGAAACAACTGTGCAAAATGCAATTGCTGAAGTTGCTGCAATTATGGGAGAAAATGTAAAACTCCGCAGAGGATATGCCGTGCATACATCTCCCAATGGAGTTCTTGCCACTTACCTCCATACATGTCCCCAGCCAGGTATATAGCTTGTTGTCTTTCATGGAAGCTGAATGATAGAAGCTGGAGGCATTCACTTATGCATGACATTCATTTTTTTTTGCCGTTCTAGGTACCTTTATCACAGTTTTATTTCAGTACAAGTCACTCAATGATAGAAACTAACAAAAATCAATCAACTTCAGCAGTAGACAGTTGTTTGGGTTATCGCGGTAGACAGTTAAACTGAGCCTTATAACTAAGATTATTGTTTAATGCAGGTTTGGGGCGTATAGCTGGCCTTTTATCTCTTGAAGTTGAGAATGGAAATATTCAACATGATGCTCTTCAACGTGTTGGTTCAGAATTGGCAATGCATGTAGTAGCAGCAAAACCAGTATTTTTAACTAAGGAATTAGTCTCTGCTGATGCACTAGAAAATGAACGTGAAATTTTGAAGTCTCAGGTATTGTATCATTTTTGTGCTCCTTGTGTTGAGAATTGCCCTAAGGGGGAAAAAGGGACTCCTTATCTAGGAGAAGATCAAAATGTTGCATGAGTCTTTAGCAGTTGAATTCTGTATTGCTATAATCATTTGACAATGGATGGTAATGTTGCCAAGTGTCATCTCAGAGTTACAATATTCTTGAAGATTTTCTTTGAATGTTCTTTTATATTCTCTAGACTTGGTGCCATCATGACATACATTAACTTGTCCTATTTAAGAGGAGACAATGACTTAGATCATACACAAATGTAGTATTCACAGAGCTTATATGTGCTATGGTAGTAGTTTGTTAACAATAGTTATTATATGATCCTTGTGCTAAAAGCCCATCCATCACTTATCCAAAAAAAAAAAAAAAAGCCCATCCATCATCTTATCATTTTTTTTTACAGGCAGAGAGTACAGGGAAATCGCAAATGGCCATAGAAAAAATGGTGGAAGGCCGTCTTCGCAAGTACATGGAGGAGGTAGTTCTTATGGAGCAAAAGTTTGTTGTGAATGAGTGTCTTAATATTAAGGTACTTCTTCATAGCTCTTCTCTTGGCATACTTTAACCTTAAAGGATAGATCCTAAGGGAAATATAATCAAGCAAATTAGGGAGTAGTTGAGTTCTTATACTGCATGATGTCATTGGAAATGCCACATAAAGATAAGTCTTAGAAGTTTGAACATGGAAGTAAAGCAAATCCAAAATCTCATTAAGATAAATTTGGTGGGTTATTTTTTGATAGTGTCTTTAAAAATCTATTTTTGTGATATTATCACGTAGCCCTATGAATTACATAACCATAGGATGCGCACTGGTCCTACAAAATCAGACGTACTTTGCCGAAACAATAGTTTCACTGATAAAAAAGACAATTTACATATGCAAGTCTCATGTGCAATTGAGTCATCTTCAATTTACCTTTCCCATTCATCACGTGACTGAAAACTTATTCTGGTGCTAGGAATCAAAGTGCGGCCACTTATACTTGCAATTATTTTATTTGACATAACTGAAAGTAATTCTCTCTTATATTACTATGTGTGCCCATCCATAACGAATGTCAAACATAAAGTGAAATCAGCCATTTCTTGGTGCATGCACTATCTTTTTGAAGTCCGGATGTAAAAATGGTACTTTACATGCATTCTCCAGAATTTGATAGATAATCTATCCAAGGAAGTTGGATCTGCTGTAAAGATTGGGAGCTTCTTCCGGATGGAGGTTGGAGAAGGAATTCAAAGGTAGGTGCAAATCATCCTGTAATCAAGTTGGGAAGACTGTTTTCTTGTTCTTTTGCTTGAGATCAACAAAATTCTGTTGTGTTTGAATGTGGCTGTCCATCTGAAAGGTCAAATGGCAGTATTATCTGTAGACTCCAAAGATATCTGAAAAAGAATGTTGCAGGATATTGAAATTTGAAAGTACAGCCACCTTACAATGGTTTTTTATAACTGCTCTATTTAATGTGGAAGTTTTTCTTACCCCCTTAGGAAAAAAAGAAAATTCTATCAAACAGAATCTGATTGCTAGAGTGCTTATTTACAATTCCTATGTGGGTGATTCGGTATGGAGGTTAACTCTACTGAAAGGAATCTGATGCCAGAGAAGTTGAAGTGGTAGATGTACTTACATGCTGCTTCTCTAAACCAGCCTTGTCCTGGAAACAATTTTTTTTGGATTTTAAATAAATTTGCACTGCTTTGCTTCCATCAAATTGGCTTTTGAATAGTGACGACTCTGTACAGCCCGTGATTCTGAGTCTCACCTCACTGAAATGCTGCAAAACTATTGCATGCACATCTTAATGCTTCTGAAAGGTCTCTCACAGTTGGTGAACTTATTTTTTCAATTACATAAAATCTTTGAGGGTTTTCTCTGGTTAGGTTTGTATATATGCTGACACCAGGAAGGTGAACTTGGTTTATAGTGATGCAACTGGTCATTGCAAAGGTCTTCTTTTGTTGATGCAATTGAGACTGTCATTGCAAGGGTCTTTCTTGTTGTTGCACCATATTCTCTGTGTGTCAAAATTATACATGTCAGTACTGGAGGATATTGTCAACTAACAACAAGAAGTCGGGACTGTGTCCTTGAGTTAATTATACCAAAAAAAAAAGTCTGTCTCCTTCAATTCTTGATATTAGAATTACATGTGCGATTGAACTCTGGTTCTAATTATTCTGGTATTTGCCGCTATTAATTCCTGTTGCACCCTGACATGATCAGGCAACTACATCACATTCTTCCTGCCTCCTCACAGAGCCAATCATAATTTTGATGGAACCAGGAAACCCTTTATGTTTTCCTCTTATAATTGCAGGCTAGAAGAATCAAAAACACCTGAACGTCTTGCTGAGGCTGCATAGGCGATCCTATTCAGCAACATAAGTTCTTGCAGGTCAGGTCATTGGAAGGTGTCTTATCCTTTTTCTGGTTAAAGAAAAGGTCTGTGTCTTGATTTTGACACATTTTCAGTTTCATTTGTGCCATAGATCTTTTTACTAGTCACCAAGGATTGCTTAAAATTGTGATTGAAGCATAGGCTTGTAGTCATGGCAAAATAAGCTATTGCCTTTTTTATGGGCAGAATTTTTGGACATTCTGCAAAGAGAGGAATAAGAGATTTGCTGTATGTACATTTCTTCAAAAGACTCTAGCAATAGTGGTTTATAACTTGATAATTTTTCCCCGGGTTTTCCAGATTGTTGGGATTAGAGTTTTATTTATTTATTTATTTTAATTAAATAATATAGAAGTAAACTGAAACATGGGGGCATTAACATACATTGATGTGTTCCTTTACATGTCATTTTTTCATGTTCCCATAGATGTTTTGACATGAAATTACAATGAGAACAGCCAGAGGGAATTAATAATCAAATACTAACAAAAGGAGATGGGGCTGTTGAGGAGTTGTGCAGCCAAAAAGATACCAAGGCCTAATGGAACTTGAGGTTAGTCAATACATTGTTATTGACTGGGTCGGCCAAGTGATCCAAAAGGTTTTGGTATGGTCCAACACCTGTAACAAGACCTTGTATGAAGTATCCCAAGATTGCCAACATAGCCAGTCTTCCATTCTTGACCTCCTTAAGCTTCAAGTCCTTCATTGACTTCTCGTCTTTGCCTAGTCCAAGAGGATTGAAGAGAGGGCCTCCTGGGTAGGCAGGGTCTCCTGATCCTCCCAAGTACTTCTCGAACCCCAAGAAGTACTGTTTGCCCATAGAGCCTGGCTTGGCCCAGTCTTGGAACCTTCTGTGCTCAGCAAATCCCATCAGTGCCATTTCAAGCACAAAGAGTGTGTAAGGGTCTGCCCAGTAGTTGTATGTTCCTGCAGGGGGAATTACACCTGTTTTGAACCAGGGGAGGGCAGTTTCTGGTGGGATGAGTCCAGCCTTCCCAAGAATTTCAGGTGCAATAGCACCTACAGCTCCAAGCATGGCAAAACGTCCATTGATGATCTCTCCATATGCCAACCATTTGGGCTCAATGAATCCACCAGGGCCGTCAGGGTCTGAGAGACCCAAGGGGTCAAATCCATAGTCTCCAGGAAGGCTGCTTAGGCAAGGAAAATAGAGCAAAGTTTATATTAGAATCCTAGCATAAAGATGGCCCTGCAGTAAAACTTGCTGCTGTAACAAAATTTATGGCAGAGCTGTTTAGTTTTGGTAAATTCAGATCTAAGAGACTATATAAATTGAAATGCTGAATTAATTAGCAATGGGTTGTTGAATTTGCATCCGAAAGGTGCATTCTGTCTGAAAGTGTTTATTATAGGCCCATCTTTCTTAAGACCCTATTTGATTTGAAGTAATTTGTAGAATATACATGGTTGTGTTGGAGAGAAATAGAATATGGAAGGCATGCTGCATGACATATAAAGGAAAAGTTAATCAGCTCGTCTTTGAATTACCTTCCATCAAGGTATGAAAGGCTCTGTTTGGATGCGAACCACAAGGGTCTGTCTGCACCTTGCTGAAATTCACACAACAGAGGATGCAGTTGGTCAGAATTCTTTACTGTTATTATTTTATATATACCTGTATTGGGGGGAAGAGAAGTAGACCTTGACTGGAGGAGTAGATGCAGCTTTAACTACAAAAGAAGCCCTTCTTGAAGATTGGACGGGCCGTGCTCCGAACAAGTGCCTTGCGGATTCAACCGAGGAGGTAAGAGAAGACGATACAAGAGCCTGTGTTGCCATTTCCTTTTTCTTTGTACTCCCTTGGAGCTTTGGCTGATGGGAGGAGAATTGAGTTGAGAAGGGAAGAGTAACCTGAGAGAGACAAGAAATGGCACTCCCGCCAACAAATTATCAAAAACGGTCAGGCCCAAGTGAAGCTAAGCCACTTCTTGTGTGGGTGGGACCATGTTTGCATTGGGAAATCTTTGTGGCCAACTCTTTAGATGAGGTTGGGATCTGCTTATCCAACAAGGGCTGCACACGTGGAGTAATGACATGGATAAGGAGATATTATCATACCCTTCCCTTTGGTTTTATGATTCTCCTGGCCACATGGCATCCCTTCAACCATTGCGTTGCTGTTTTTACACGTATGGGGGGGTATATTTCCTCTGTCACGGTTTCGAGCAAAATATGTTTGTATATATATATATATATGTAGGGAGAAAACAGCTTTTCATTCCTAGGAAAAAGGAGTGTTCACATGTGGGGCTGATAGTGAAGGTAATAACAAATCTACTATCCAGAAAAATGGAAACCGGATCTCAATGGATTGGGGATAAGAGGTCAGGAAGCATTTAGAGAAGGGTACGCTAGTTATTTACTTTTAAACCGAAAAGTGAAAACTGTCATATCTACTTTCCCCATAATAGTAACTCAGAAAACATGGCACCCGTTCGATACATCAATAAGCAAGTTATGCATCTGTGATACGATGGTTAAGAAACTACGAAACAAATCTCATGTGAATTTTAATTTTTAATTGATATAAATTAGGTTGGTAATTCGTATTAATGAATCTTATCTCTTATTTGAGTGTAAATGGGTTTGTATCCATAGTATGATTCATTCATTAATCATGTTTGAAAATTTAAATTTGCAACCTAACCTGTTTAATATGTCTTGTGTTCAAGTTAGATCCTTTTTTGATAAAAAAAATTTAAAAATAAATATTGTTGTAGTTATAATGTTTATTAAATTAATCAAAATAAAAGTCTACAAGATTGAAGTGTAAAATGATAAATTACTTACTTTTTAAATATACTTTATATTATGGAAAAGATAAAACTACATTTTAACAAAGATATTAGAGATATAAAATATCTTAAAATAAAATTTTGTACATTCTAAGACCATAAATGAAACTTGTAAAATATAAAAATTAATCATTATAATTCATGACCATGCGATTTTATCAATTTATAAAACTCTCTATTATAAGTAAAATTATTCAAATCCTTAAATTTCCACTATGAAATGTTATTGAAAGCATAAAACTAAAACAAAGATGTAAAATAAGGCATCGAATTATCAACTATACACTATTTTTATTAGGGTTAGGTTAAGAACTTAGTAAAAATGTTAATAATCCTAATCTTAAACAAATTATATAGGTTTATAAATGTGTTTAGGTACTAAATTTAAACTTGGATATGTTTGTAAATAGATTCAAATGGATCAAACTCGTTTATTAATTGTGTTAATTTTTTATAACATGAACCCATTTAATAAACGTATCGCGTTGTTTTCGAGTTGGCAAATCACGTACCAAATTGCTAGCTCTAATATAACTATATAAATATATGTCTATCATAGGGATCATAAAAATTACTTGTCACCTATTAATTGCTCCAAGTTTCAATAAACTAACGTATTGCTTTTTCCATAATAGATAATAGATATTAGTAAAACTAAAATATGAAATAATTATATTGAGACAAAGGATTTTTAAGTTGAGACATTGCCGATTTGCTTCCCACAAAAAAATGCAAAAGAAACTCAATGGCTGTAAGGGAAAGTTATTGAGCATGGTGGGTGAGAGTATTTTTAATTAATTCTGTCTTTAGATGCCCTGGGCACTTAACAGTATGCAAGAGGTAAGATTGCCTAGTACAACCCTAATAAGGTTAGATCAAACCATGCGAAAAAATTTATTTTGTTCAATTAAAGAACATATAAGGATCCACTGGATAAACTGGAAGACAGTGGCTACTTTGAAGGAGTTTGGAGGAATGGGCACAACAAATTTACAATTCAGAAATAGGACTTGGTGTTGTAAAACGTTTATTTGAATTTAAATGCGACAGATTCGTATGGATAAAATTCCTAGGGGCGAAATATGAATTTAACATTAGAGGGGATGTTGCTGTCCGAAAAGGTAATTTTTCTCATTTATGGAAACAGTTGCTATGTGAATAGCAATGGATTCAAGAGAATGGTTGCTCTTGTCTAGGTAATGGGGCAAAGACAAACCTCTTGTATCATGGTTGGTGTTCTGAAGGCCTAATTCTCTCCCTAAGTCAAGGCCCTTTACCATTAGAAATGCAAGCCAACACAAAGATTGTCGGGTGTTTGAATTGGTTTGGGATGATGAGAAAATTGGATTTGCCCTATTATCAATCCTTGCTCTAGATATAGATCCTATCTACTTGAGAAGAAACGAGAATGAGCAATGCTTATCTTGAAAAGCTAGAAAATTGGATTTGGAATTCTACCTTCAGCTCAAAATTTTAAATCTTCTTACGGAGAGTGATAACAAATAGTTTGCCAACTGCTGATAACTTAAAAAGGAAACATCGCATAAATATTTATGCTAAATATCCTTGCTGTAGTATGGTGTGGAGGAAGACTTAGGACATGCTCTACAAGGCTATACTGCACAATCACTAATATTCTAACATTTCTGGGACTTCGATCCCATTGAGCAAATGGTAAATCAACGAAGTCCCCCAAACTCAGTTCTCTTTGTTCTTTGCTTTATGGTCCATATGGATGGACAGGAACAACAAGGTCTTTAAACAGGGAGGAAAATGTTCAGTTTACCCTTATTTAAATTATTCATTGGAGAGCCATTAAATTTTGGACTCTGTGCTAGGAAAAAAAAGGCAAATCTTTGTGATGATTATCATGGTCCGATCACAAGGGTAAGAGCACGACGACTTCATAATCTAATTTAAAGAATTATTAATGATCTTGGGAATGAAGATGATAAACTATTTGAGGAAAATTTTTAGCTTCATACGTTTGCAATTGATGCAAGAGTGACTTTACTCTACCAAAATGAAGGTCTATAGGTTGACAATGAATTTAGCGGAAGTGTTGAATGTTTGGGAAAGGTTAGAGAGGTTCATCTACAAGATCACAGCCATGATCTTGGAGTGTGAATGGAATAGACAAGGAAACAGTAAGGATCACAACTAGAAACACAATCGCAAACCAAATCGTGAATTGGCCATGAACCAAACCATGTACATCCAAGCGAGTCGATTGAGAGTCGAAGCCTTAAAGAGGATCACAGCCAGGTTTTACACTTGTGATCCTTACTTATGAACCCATCAGATGCACTAACTTATGCTATTTTTCTTTAGATAGATATTAGTTTTAGGTATTATTCGTATTTTTAGTAAATACATTTACGTTTGTACCCTTAAGGTTGTTAAGGGAACTTATAAATACTTCTTGTTTGTAACAATTGTCAATTTTTGCCTTCTCGAACAATAGAATCCTTTTTTGCATTCTTGCAATCTTGACTCTTACAGTTTATGATCTTATCAATTTGTGTGTTGAATTGTGGCGATTAATCATTACACCTTTAGTCTATAACTCTTTTAGCATGGCACTATACTTAGCTTATCATTAGAAACTTGTAGATAGTTTAGGGTTTCTTGGATTACTTTCCAAAATCCTTGAACATATCTTTAATTGCTTATTTCTATTATTAAAAAAAAAAAAACTTTCCAATCCCTAGAATAATTTTTATATAGCAAATTCTTTTTAGAGCTTTTCATATCGCTTTGCTATATAATGGAACCCACTAAATGGTAGCCTCCTAAGGAAGATTGAATTAAATTAGATACTAATGGATCCGCCATCCATCAAGATGGGGAAGCCACTATAGGGGGAGTGTTGTAGGATGAGAGAGGAAATTGGATTTTTGGCTTTCCAATGAAGTTAGGGAAAATAGATATTCTCTACTGAATTATGGTGTAATACCTAGAAGGAAAAAGAGGGGGGAGGAGGGGGGGAGTGGAAATATAATTATAAAATCAATGACAATTAAGATGTTACAATTTTAAGATAGGGGCATTTTAAACTTTTCCAAGAGAACTATAACCTCACAAACACACCATATTTGTCATTTTCTCTCTTTCATTCGCTTGTCTCTCATATGAAAACCCTCCTCTCCTTAATAGATCCCCCTCTCCAAACAATGCTAATCAATAGAAAAGGTAAGCATACGACGACTCTCCTCTTTTTCTATGTTTTCTAGGTTTTTTATAGTTGTAACACTTTTTGGAGGTTGTTGATACAGAAAACTCGCAAGGCTTTTAGGGGTAAGTGCAATCACTACTACTGGATGATTAAGCTGATAAGCAGAATATATGTGTTTTCTTTCATATTTAGGTTTTAGATCTTTGTAGAAGGGTGTTGGTGAAGAACATTAAGGTTATTGACACAATTTGGAGGATAATTGGTACAAGAGTAACGTAGCACACTTATGGTTTTCAAGTGAAACTAAGGTTATTTAGACAATTTGAAACAAGTAAATCTTCAAAAATTCTAAGGAATTGCAAGTTTAAATGCTTTGATTGCTATAGAATTAGGCATGGAAATTTTGGTTTTGGATTTAAAATGGCAAAAGAGCAAATTAGAAATAGCATGAAGAAGAATTTGTGTGCTGAGAAGTACACAGCCAAATACACACCATATACTCAAGCGTGTTGTTTAGTCTTATTATATAGTGAGGTACATGGTTACATACATGGTCATGTTTTCTCCCATTTATTACTTTGCATTTTTTTTTATTAAAATTGCGAAATGTAATTCACAAAGAACCTTTTATTCAATATAATAAATAAAAATATGAATTGATTGATAACATTCTTGCAAACTCCAAACTTCGGTTACCAAACTTAGAGACATATGCATTCCTATCACTTTTATCACTAGGCACCTCGCTTAACTCCAATTGAATTGCTCGAATGACTCCATTTCAATCTAGTTCTTATCTCTCCCAAACACTTATGTTATGTTGCTTCCAAACATGTCACAGAACCATTGCAAATTTATGGAAAATCTCCCTAATTTTAATGCTAGTATGATTATGGTTATACATCCAATCTTCCAACCATTTGTTAATTTTGGAAGTATCTTGTTCGTCTACCTGTATTTGGTAATAAATGAATTGAACCGTTCAAAGACATGTGTTCAATTGTTTCTTCAAAATCATAGTGGAAATAAGTAGCATCTTAATGAATCTTCTTGCAAAACAAATTAAGATTAGTGGCCAAAACAATTGTACACAACCTCCATAAATGGTGTGTTTATTTCAATTTGCAATCTAAACTCTAGATTAATTTCCATAGCTTTGAGTCCAACATATAAGAAGTGGAGGCATCTAGACTACTAATACTTTTTTCCTTAATACAATGTCTGTGGTATCTTATTTTAACTAAGCAATTCCCAACTTTACAGTTAGTTTAAACCAATCTATCTTCAATTTGATTGGATAAAACATGAATGTGGATAATGGATTGTTTCTCTTTCTCTGCTACTAATATAGGTGGTCCATTCGACTAAGATTCCAAAACATTGTATTGAAATTCAAAACATCTTTAACCCTTAACTCCCTCAAATTACCCTCCACCATTCAATTAGAAAGTCTAAAATCCAGGAGTGTTGAGATCTAAGAATTCTCGAAATTCGCTTTATTTCCTTTCCTAATCTGCAACAACAAATTCGATGACATTGCATCTCTTTTAGCTATAATACTATTCCACAGCTGTGAAGCCCTTCTCCCTTTTCTAGCTTATAAAAAATCCTCTTTTAGAAAATAGATACTCTTCATAAATTTAGCCCATAGAGCATCCAGGTTATTTAGAATCCTCTATGTTAATTTACCTAAAAGGGAAATATTGAAATAGTAAGTCTTTCAAACCTAAGCCTCCCAAGAATTTAGATTTAAATAAAAAAAAATCTCAACTCTTTCCATGTATTTATTTCCTCTTTTAGACTCACTCCACTAGAAATTTGCGTTCATACTAAATACTTTCAATGTATTTTACTTTTTTTTCTTTTGCTTTTAACACCTTAGGTTTAATCTATTTTAGGTGGGTTAGTTTTTCCTTTTCTTTTTATTTTAAGCCAAGTAGATAAAAGGTATCACGCCATGTTTTTAAATTCAAAATAATACACATCACCGTCCACCTATTAACATAATGTGCCACATAAGCATAGGCTAATGCCATTATAATAGTTTTGTAAGGGGATCTCCTATTTAAAATACTTAACAAAACATTGATCCACTTTTTTAACAATTTAGAAGATCAATCTCTTAGTTGAAATTAATTTGAAATGTTGTTGTTGTCCCATGTAATTTTCTCATTGCTTTAATTATATTTATTCAATTAAATATAGTTAAATATATTATTTTATTAAAGTAATCCTTTTGGATCAATTAGAAATTGACACATGTTAAACATAGATGGAAAAACTAACAGAGTTAATATCAATCCTAGTTTATAAAAATAAAAAAAGTTAAGGACTAAAATAAGAAGAAAAAAAATTATTGAAGACTCCAATAGAAAAGTAAGTAAATACTAAGGATTAATTATTTTTTTCTATGTAAAATTATCCATCTTATCATTGATAAAATATCATGGAGTAACTTTCTTAAATTAATTTCTTACACAAATTAATTGAAGTTCAATATTTGCACCCCCAATTACAAAAAGCAAAAACAAAATTGAACTTTGAAATTACATTTATTTCAACATAACATCATGATCAGACACATTATATCAAAAGCATTTGAATTTCTAAGACTTAACTAAGTAATATAAATTATTATAACATATTTGCTTACATAATATTTGGTGCAAATAATAGCAAATTTCATTTAACCTAATAGTTTAACAAGTGGTCTCTACATTTGACACAATAAAAATAATGATTATTCTAAAGTCAATAACTAAAACCTTTTTTTTGTGATCACAGCAGCATTAGCTAGCTAGATTTCATTAAACTCAATCTGCTTCATACAAAATAATATGTGCTCACATCTGCATCAATATGAAACGATAATTATAAATAATGCCTCCAACAGTGATTTAATTGTATATCATAAAATTACATCAACATAAAACTTTTAATACTCCTATGATATTATTATATGATAGAATTTTAAGTGATCATTAATATACACAATGACCTTAACCTTAATTACAAGTTTCTGGCAAACATAACTCATACAATATTGAACCTTATTATAACTAAAGAAGATATAAAATATGTTCATAATGAAATTAATCCACAACAATGACTAAAGTCTATTTTAAGTTTATCAATAACATGTTATCAATAGAGAGATATTTGTATGTTCAGAATGTTAATTCTCAAAATACTATCCAATTGATTTTCTTTCCTCCCTTTTAAGTAGTTTGTCTCCTTTGCACCTAAAATTTTAAGTGAATCATTCAAGTGTAATATTTGGCTTCTAATAGACATTTTATCTTTAAATTGTTTGGTATTTTGAGCAATTTAACTTTAATGGCAACAGCAATTTCGGCTTTTTGAATTTCAAGAGGGAATCATCAAGACAAGTGTTGTTTCTTTGAATGTGCATTCATTTTTCACGTGTTGATGGAATGCTAACTTTCATTTAGGGAAAAATCAATCCTACAATTCAATTTATCAAGCAAGAAATAAGAGGAAATAGATTTGTAGAAAGAAAATTGTGAAATTCTGGGTAAATAACAATGTCTTATGTATCTGTGGGGTTTGTATAAGTTGTGCTTTGTTTTGGGTATATGTTAAACACGTGCTTACGTTATGAAATTGCATGTTTGAAGGGTATTATGCATATTGTGAAGAACTTCTCAAGGATTTAAGTATGGTATTGATACCCATGCTTAATTTCTTGGTTAAATCATAAATTTTATTATGAAAGAATGTTTTTGTTAATGTTAAAGATGGGAGTTAAGTATCAAAATTCAAGTATTGAACATTGGTTTATGGGGGTGTTCTTTTTTTTTTTTTTTAATGGGTCATGGGTGGGGTGAGGGTGAGGGTGGGGGGATGGGGATGTGGAGGGTAAAGTAACTAATTTATATTCTTATTTAACTAAGATTGAATTCTAATTGCTTTTGCTAATTCTTGTTACTAAATTTTATGTATAAAATTTTTTATTTTCTTTAAAAAGCTAAAAGCCATTTAAGTAAAGGTTAGTCAGAAGATTGGGTTTAAGGAGTTAAGGTTAGTTATAAGGTTAAGTAAAGGGTTAAAGGGAGTAAATTTTAGTCAAAAGGTCAAATAGAAGACTAAGTAAAAGGTTTAAGGGAGTAAAGGTTGGTCAGAAGATTAAGTAGAGGATTAAGAGAAGTAAAAGTTAATCATATGGTTTGGTAGAAGGTTGAGTAGAGAGTTAAGCAAAATAAATTGATTTACAATCAACTTGAATGAAGTACTAAGCGAATGTATTTATGCTCTATATCAATGTTAAAGTTCAAGAAATTTAAAAAAAAAAACAATTAAGCCAGTTGTTCGAGGTATGTAATTATCAAGCTTGCTGCTTATGTGAGTTGGGATTAAAAGTAAAGAACTTCATGGATTTTAAACTTTAAATAATGTGCTTCTTTTACTTGGTTACGGTCAATAGACTAGGTGTGGTGTTGTCCCAAGTGAAGTTACACTTTGAAATGATTTAGTTAGATTTAAGTTAATTCTTAAACTCTAAGATGTTAAGGAGTAACCAACACTATACATGTATTGTGAGGTCATAAGTTACCTCAAGTCTTAAATCACCAAGTCTATGTTGCTTATATCACTTAAATGAAAAATAATTAAATGCGATGATTGTACGTTAATTGTTTAGGTTATGTACTTGTGTGAATGACATGTATGACATCTGCACGTGCTTGATGGTTTTCATGTATTGGATTTCGGCTCACCACTTGTGGATTTTTTTTTCAAATGCAGGTACTTCTACTAATGTTGATTATACCGTTGGGCCAGTTTACAACTTGTATTATGACCTCGAAGGTGATGTAGAGTACATTTACCATGAAGAGTAGATGGTGTGGGATTTCACTAAAATTCATAATATCGGTATAAGTGAAGCAAATAGGGAGATGGATATCAAGATTGATGAAGCTTGTCATACTCATATTAAGGATTTTGATTGCAATTTTATGTGGTGATGATGATGATGATGGTGAAGATGTTAAAGCTTGGGTTAAAACATTGGATGAGCCACATGGGAGAGAAAACCAAACAAAAAATCTTTAAACAAAATTAAAAAAAAAATTCCTTGAGGTAAATTGTACAAATTTTTTATCCTTTCCAATATATATATATATATATATATATTAACACTATTAACAAATACTACAAGAAAATGGGCTGGCAGGCATGGCATATAGAACCGGAACCCAACCGCCATAATAAAAAAAGGGGGCCCAAAACATGACGTGGCTAAGGGTACATTTCAATTCATAACATGTGAAAAAGGGCGAAGCAAAATGTAAAAAGATATTTTGTGTAAAGCCGATAAACAAAAACCCTGACGATAACTAAAGCACAATAAATAAAACCCAAAACCCTACTGCTATACCTCCCACCATTCCCTTCTTCCTTCTTCCTTCTTCTTTCTCACACTTGAACCTCCACTTCACTCACTCACTATCTCCATCTCTCTCTCTCTCTCTTTTATGGAGGATACTTGGAATTTGAACTGACTGAGAATTCGTCATTAGTACTAGTACTCATGCTATCATGCTGATGAGGTACGCTAGTTTCTTTCTCTTCTAATTGTGTGAAGAAGCAAGCGAGGAAATGGAGATATATCGAATTTCTTCGTCGGAATTGGAAATGAACTCTCTTCTTGAGTAAAAATGGCGTTTCTGTTTGTGTGATCATGACGAAGGTGTTTATGTGATTAAGAAGAGACTGTGTTAAAAAGAGTTGATTTTAATTTAAGGTATATTGAATTTTCATTTTCTTGCTTTTTTCTTCTATGCAGACGATGAAATGGTGTGTCCGCGTTACCTGGATTGAGAGATTGTGAATTGAAGGAAGGAAGAAGCTAATGGAGCTGAAGAGGAAGACGCCGCTTCAGCTTCAGGCTTTGGAAAAACTTTACTCAGGTCTAGTTTTTATTATTTTATTTTCTTTTCATTTGAATTTCATTTTGGATAATTAGAATTCTGGAATTGGATTACACTATTAAGAATTTCCGAGGTGAACTTCAGGATTTTGGATTTATGATTTTATGTATAATTTCCAATCCGTGGAATTTTATGGTAATATGTATATTGTTTAAGCTCGTTATGGCTACCACAACTAGTGCAGGTCCTTGTGAGTTTTGTGTGTTTGCTAGAGAACAGGGATCGGTTCTCACCAGTGGTGAGGATCTCCTTAGATCCCATCGAAATATCACATGTTAGACTCCTATTAAGGGCTATACTCGGTTGTCCAGTGCCTATAATTGTGCTGGTGAGTCCTAAGAGGCCAATCTGATCCTATGTCCCCTGGATTATTTAAAAATAAAATAAAATAATGTATAAGACTTTTGCTTATACAGTGGGTGGGATTTTATGCAACTCCATATTTGTCTTGATAACTAGCTTCCTAATTTTGTTTACTACCTGAATAATTGCATTTCTTTGAAGGCCCAATTGCGGAATTTTGTCATAGGAACTTAAAGCTTCTTTTTGTTACTTTTGACACGATAGTCTTTATTCTGATAACCAGAGGATAAATATCCGACACAAAGGACAATGAAGGAATATGCTGCATCATTGGGTCTAACATTCAAGCAAGTCCACGGATGGTTTGTGGAGAAGAGGAGGAGAGATAAAAGGGATGATGAAATGTCAGAGTTACCTGGCCCAAGCAAGCAAGTTCAGATTCCTAGGGGAAGAGGAAAGGCCAGTCTTGGATCACAGAGGGTGGTCGCAGGGCAAGATCCTTTGCTTCAAAATAGAGGGAGAAAAGCTGATGTCTTAATTGCACACAGAGATAAAGCTTCAAGAGCTGGAAAGAGGAATGCCAAAAATAGAAATATCAATATGCCTCTTTGTATTCAGGACATGTTGTTCACTCCCGATTATATACTCAAAAAAGTGTTCCGTAAGGATGGTCCGCCACTTGGTATAGAATTTGACTCTCTTCCATCCGGTGCATCATTCTCTCATGAGTCTGGTGAGCAAATCAAAATGCACTCCTCTACTTTCTTGTTAGAGAAAAATTAGCTCACTTGTTAAGTATGCTGATTTTTTCTATAGCAGAGTTCATGTTTCCTTTTGCTTGCCATTGCTTCATACTGGATCTCTTTTCCAGCTGTATTGTGTTAGTAATTTGAAGGATGACATTCTTCTTGTTTTCAGTGAATCAGTCTATACAACTAATGCAATAAAATTTAACCCCCCTTTAAAAAAAACTAATGCAATGAATTACGAAAAAAAAACTAATGCAATAAAAATCTTTTCCTTCATCAGGAAATAATATATCCAGACCCATAATTAGAATGAACAAGCAGTAGGCTAATCTTTTCTGGTGTTATATATATTTTCTAAGCTGTTCTTTCTACATTACAAGGGTTTGATGAATAGAAAACCCTGGTAATGACTACTTAGAAGTTCTTGATTAATACAAAGAAACAACAAATGTATGTGGAAAGAATCAAAGATCTGATCCTGTCCTTGTTATTTTTCTATATGTGATGAAGTAGAGATGTGCCCGGTGTAATTTCTCTATTCATCTTCTTTCCCCTTAAAAAAGTTTCTGCAATCCATATAAAGAGAGCAGTAATTTTCACTCTTGGCTTTTAGGCTCAAGAAGAAATATTGGGGGGATGGATATCCAAAAGGAAACCAAAAGGCAAAAGGTACTATTAGTTACAGTGGTTTGGTTCCCTTTATTCCAGCATACAATACATATTCTATTTTCTTTGCAGCAACTCATAGAGTTTATTGGCATGTTTCCAGGTCTGTAATGATGCTGCAACTGATCACCAGAAAGGTTATTGTGGTGGTCCAGTGAAAAAACATGGTATTGGTAAAGGGTTAATGACTGTTTGGCGGGCAACAAACCCTGATGATGGTTGTTTTCCTACTGGAATTGATTTTGGTGTACCAACTCATAACTCAAATTCTAAACCACAGAAACCTGTAAGCAAGAGGAAAAGGTTGCAAAGGCAAACAGCCGCAATGGTTGGTATTTGCATATAACCCTTTTTATTTCTTGTGATTTTTGTGCACAATCACATGTGCGCATGAGCCTGCACCTATTTGTGTTTGTGGTTTTTTTTGGGTTGTCTTTGTGAGTAAATCTTGAATTTTGGTTCTTTGCTAGAGAGAAAGAAAGCTAAAGAAGAAGCTAGAAGAGAAGAAGAAGAAGACCTCATTGAAAAAGAGAGAGGTAATATTTTCCATCAAGAACTTTTGGTTGCAAGACAAATATTGCAGAATCCTCATATTTCTTATTCTATTCCAGGTATGTTGTAGCATAAATGAAAATCTGAAGCTGCCTCAGAATGAAAGATGTGACCTTGCTTTGCAAGGACCTGTATCACAAGAATCCATTGATAAATTTTTAATGCTCATGGATGATGAAGAGTTGGAGTTGAATGAGCTTCAAGGCCCAAATTCACTCACTTATTTGGAGCATTTCAGTCCTGATGGACAGCATGATTATTCTCTTGGCAAAGGTTGGTTTAAGTTCTGTGAGCTGGTAACTATTTGTTATTTCTTTCATTATCTTTGTTTAACAGGTTTTTGTTGGTATTTTACAGATCCGTTGGCAAAATTTCCTCCAGATTCTATCAAGATGAAGCATCCTTTCTCTATGCATCCATGGGCTTCTTCACTTGAGCTGGTCAAGAAGCTCTTCAAGGTGTATAAATGTTAAATCACTAATGGTTTTTTTCTTCTTTAAGGCATGTATGTGAATAGGAAGTATGGCTTTCTGTGTTAACCATGCTGGGGATAGGGTTTGAATTTTTTATCTCTGACTAATAACACACATGTATGCTACCTCTGGACCCAATGGCCGGTTGCGGTGTAAGTTCATATTGGTTTCTTGTGCATGCATCCTTGAACAAAGTATGATTTACTTGATGCTTCCTTTGGCAGCATCACAGTTGTGCCTCTGGTTTTATTTTTCATCTATAATAAACACTGATAACAACACTGAATCCTTGTATTGTGCCATTGCATTTGTCAAAAACCATATTTTCATTAATCTAAAAAAGATTACTAGATGTATTTTCTTGATAGAACGTCCAATTATCAAGCAATAGAAGGTGAATAGTTTCATACTTATCATTAGGAAAGTGGATTGCTTTGTTGTTTTCTACATGACTGAGAACTCATTTATTAGATTTCTTTTTAATGACCTGCAGGCTTTCCACTTTATTTACACCTATGCAATAATCATCGATATCAACGCATTCACTCTTGATGAGTTTGCTCAAGCTTTTCATGAAAAGGTGATTTCTCATGTATATTGAAATATACATAATTTACTGTCGTGGTTTGCATCTTTCGCATTGAGCTCATGTTATTGGTGACAATTATTTTTCTTTTGAACAGGATTCAGTGTTATTGGGAAAAATTCATTTGGCCTTACTCAAACTTCTTTTGGTTGATATTGAAAGAGAGCTCAGTGGTGGATCCTTCCATCATCTGAAAAAATCTTGTACATTCTTAGCATTATTACACTCGGTGAGCACATCAAGCAGAGCATTTTTTTTTCACCCATCTCTGTCTCTCTCTCTCTCTTAATGCATTTGGATGAATCTCGATTTGAGTATCAGCATGTGATCTGTCTAGAAAATATTGATTCATTTCTTCATGGCAAGAATCTTGAACTAGTGCCAATTAATAAGTCTGACCAACTTCATAAGTATTTTGTTGAATTGTTTTCTTTTCTTTCTTCTTTTACTTACCCCTTATAATTTGAGACCCTAATGTAAATTAGATTGGTAGCAAAATCAAAATTTTTGGGAACAAATAAAAATCAATAGAGCAAAGCAAATAAAGGGCAGGGTTACATGAGAAAAGTTTTCTTTACTTCTCTCTCTCTTTCCAGTGAATCCTGCTGTTAAGTAGTCATGCATTATTATAGAAACTCCCAGTTATTTGGCAAATATAACCATTTTGGTCATTTCTTCACAGTACCTGCAATAGCATTTAAGTAATGTTTTTGATTTTGTTAGTTTCACCTTTTGCTTTATAAATTGCTTCAACACACAGTAAGAAACAGTCTTTCCAATGCATAGAATGGTTGTAGGTTCACGTTCTCATCATCCTTCGTGAAATTGAGTCCACCACAAAGACATTCATTTACTCTTTCAATTTATCTGTCTCAACTTGGATCCATTATGAGGTCATTATGAAGTTTTAATGCATGTAGAAGGTACTTGCACATTCTCTAGAGAAAGAGCACTTAGGGCTTTGAACTCAAACATACTACCTACATTGAAAATAAACGTAATAGTAACAGAACTTTCTTTAGAAAAGTCAAAGGGTAAGCTTCATAACATCTATGTGGAATTTCTGCTCCTGCAGCAGGCTTGATGCGGTAGATCTCTTCATTTATGATGGTGAAAGCTGGTGAGAGCTGTTGTAGAATGGGTCCCTTGATTCAATATTAGTACCTATTATTTTGTAAATTAAACTAAGCATATCTAAGTGAGTTTATGTGACATACCAAGTGTGAGGAATGTATAATTTAATAAACCTGACCAATTCTTCTTTCTACATAAAAGATATAAATCTATGCATGATGATCCAATTTTGTCTTCTAATTTGAATTTAGTTAGAATTTTTATTTAATAGTTGCTAAAATAAAGAATCTATTAGAAGCTTCGACGGTAATATTTTCAGGATTTGAAACTCAGATCTGTCTTTAAGTTATTGTGAGCAAGATTTTGAACAATCTCACTACACTACACCATGACAAGGGTAAGAATGCTCGAGTGTTTTTAGAAGGCATTTTTGGACTTGTATGCCATCACCTTTTTCGAGAATTTAAACCTCACTTTGAGTAGCCATGGTAGGACATTTTAAGATTTGGAGATTCCTACATATCAAATGGCAGGACATTTTTGGACTTGTATGCCATCACTTCTTTTTCCTCTCCACAAACCACCCCCTGCCCAAAACAACAACCAAAAAAAAGAAAAAAGAAGAAGAACAGCCATTCCAATTATTGTGGGCGGATGAAGATGATACGTTTTCTTTGAAGCAGTAATGATGAGAGTAAAGTGAAGGCAAAAGTTATTTAGGAGGATGTTTGCAAGCCAAAGAAGGAAGGTAAGCTAGGCATTCTTGACATGCTGACCTGGAGTAAAGCTGCCCAGCTGAAGCACTTTTGTATTTATGCTCTGGGTTCGAAAGCTCTTTAGCCAAGTTGGGTTTGTACGGAAATTTTCAAGGATTGCTAATTCTGGTACATGAAAATTTCTTCAAAGACTTCATGTAGTTGGAGGAAGATACTCCAAGTGGGGCCTTTGGCAAAGTGCCTCTCCTCCAATGGGAAATTGGTGATGATAATTATATATCCCTAACGTATGATGAGTGCCACCCAAGAGGCTCAAGTGGATCGGAGATAAGGCTATATTTACCACTCAGGTTGGCCTGAGACATTGGCCTTCACTCTTTACTTTATAATCACAGTACCTTCCCCTGAAGTTAACCCAAAGGGCCTTATCTGGAAATCCAAGCCAATAAAAGACCTTTCAGTCAAGGAAGCATATTGCCTCTTGCGTACTTGGGGGTCCCTTGGATTGGGGATCGTTGATTCCAATTTTTGCTTCTTTTGCAGTCAATAAGAAGAAAACCACAATCAATTATTTTTCAAGCTTGACTTCATGAAGTAACTCTTGACTTTAATCCACTCACACCTCCACTGGCATGGGAGCACTCGTACCACAACTTCTAGCCACTTTTCTGTCTTCACGAGCCTTCATTTCAACCTTTGCATCCTTTGGAAAAAAAGTGGATGCTGCAGTACTTTTACTATGTGTGCGAGGATTTAATGATAAAAGATTGGGCAAGCTCCTCTAAATGTTGAAGCTTTGGCAAGGAGAATCTTTTAGCTAGAGTCTCTTGTGATTGTAGTCTCTCCTTACCATGCATGCACTTTTTTGTAATTGTGGTGCATTGACCGATAGTTTGTATTCCTTGGCAGATGTTTTTATATAAGGGGAGATACCCCTTCTTACTCCCCTTTTGTCTTTTGTTTTGTACTTCTACTTATTAATGAAAATTAAAAATCTCTATTACTTTCAAAAAGAAGAAAAAATCAGACTGAAGTTGTTCTCAAGTTTGGATTTTATGTATATTGCAGGTTGAGAATCAACAAATGATTGTGGATGTTTGGCAGAAATGTCTGAACCCTCTTACATGGAATGAGGTGCTCCGTCAGGTATTAATTGCTGCAGGTTTTGGGTCAAAACCAGGTTCCCACCAGAGAGAAGCCATTACTGAGGTACTCATCTTTGACCTTTTAAGTTAATTAATGAATGTTGTGTGCTCGATACTGTTACCTAGATTTGTCTCTGCTTCTTAAGAGCTCCTGGGAAGGGGGAGAGAAAGAAAGGAAAAAAGTTTGAACAGGGTGATTTTGGTGATATAGGTTTCAGCTTGTCAATCTCATCGTTATCAAACCTCAGGCTGAATGCTTGTGTACAAGGTCCTTACTATAAGTGGGTAAACTAATATATTGCTTTATAGGAGACACTATGCGTTACGTATACATAATGAGTAGTAGTTGATATATATTGTCAGTATTTATGCAGTATTTGGTATATATGGTGGTTAAGTTCTTCAAACCAACATGACAATTTGCATGAGCTTTTGGGTTGATTTCACTTCACTGATCCTTGGGCCACTTACCATGCATAAGCATAATTTACAGGGTGTAAAGGGTGCTCATATGTGTGGAGTCCCTCGTCCAACTTGAATGTATCCATTCATCATTAAAAATTTGTTCCATATGTTGCACTGACTATCCATAGAAGTTACTAGATATGGTTGTCTTTCAATACATAGGAAGATTGTTTAAACTTTCACCTTTTCTGAGGGAATAGGCAGTTGAGGCAGATAGTTTAAGTACACAGGTGTTTCGGCTTTTAGTTTGAACAATTGATCAAACTTTCTTACATTGAAGAAATCCTGTTGATATCTTGTTATTTAGAAATTTTCATATAAGAGGGTGAATATTTTGTTTTGTTGATTTGCTTTTACTGGCTTCTTCTTCAGTCGTGATGTTATTTTTAAAAAGTGACAATCGCATATGACAATTTTTTGTATGTCCATTTATTAGGAAATGAGCTGTATGATTAAGTATGGTTTGAGGCCAGGCACTTTGAAGCTGGAATTGTTTAAGCTTTTATCAGAGCAGGGAAATAGTGGTTTAAAAGTTTCTGAAATGGCGAGATGTTCTCAGGTAAATAGAAACAAACATTCTTCTTTCAGAGTTGAAGTGACCTTTCTAAATCATCCACTCTTTTCTTTTTCATTGTCTTTTTCAATTGAAGATTGTGGAGTTGAACATCTCCAGTACAATTGAAGAGTTAGAAGCTGCAATTTGTTCAACTCTTTCAAGTGATATTACTCTCTTTGAGAAGATCTCTTCTTCAACCTATCGCTTAAGGGTCTCCTTAAATGATGCCGAGGATTTTCATTCTGATAGCGAGGACTCTGGTAGTGTTGATGATCTCCATGATGATGGTGGCATCTGTTGCAACAGCGACAATTCTGAGTGTGAACCAGGAAATCTTAGCATAGTAAAATATGAGCGTGTAAATCGGCATAAATATAAAAATTGTAAAGTGGTATTGAACACTGAAATTGATGAGAGCATTCATGGAGAAGTGTGGTTGTTGGGATTGGTGGAAGGTGAATATTCAGATTTAAGTGTTGATGAGAAGTTAAGTGCATTAGCAGCTTTAATTGATCTTCTTGGTGCTGGATCCAGTGTTAGAATGGAGGTACATCTATATACTTTATTCATTATTTTCCTCAGATTAAATATTAGGACCATTATTTTCTGCATGTTCTCTAAGTAAATTATCTTTGTGATCAACAATAAGCAGTACTTTGACAGTGAGTGGGTGTAAAATGGTGCAATACTGAAGTCTCTCTAACAAATGATTGTGTTTCCTCATGTGCATTTTGCATTCAAATGTAGGATCCAGCAAAAGATATTACTGCAAATGTTCCCAACATCTATGCTGGTTCTGGGGCAAAAATTAAGAGAGCTTCAGCAAACCAGACCTCCTTGGTCTATGAGGAACAAAGGGGTAGGTCAAAAGAGAGCCAGTCATTGAATGAGCGTGGCCCAGTTGATTCTTCGGTATTCATGGCAAAGTCATGTTCTACGAAGATTACCCAAAGGAATGATGCAAACAGAACAGAAATATCAAATGGTGTACATCCCATGCAATCTGTTTTTTTGGGATCTGACCGTCGGTATAATAGATACTGGCTTTTTTTGGGGCCATGCAATGCGCGTGATCCAGGTCATAGGAGAGTTTATTTTGAATCTTCTGAGGATGGCCACTGGGAGGTGATTGATACAGAAGAAGTAAGCTCACAGGCCATTATCATATTTCTGGATTTGGTTCTAGTTCCTATTCTATAAGTTTCCAATATCTTAATACTTCAATCAACTCTTTTTTTTTCCTGACCCAAATGCAGGCTTTGGGTGCATTGTTGACAATTTTGGATGAAAGGGGTACACGTGAGGCACATCTGATAGAAGCATTGGAGACAAGAAAGGCTTTTATTTTCCAAGCAATGTCAAGTAGAATTTTGGATCACACCAACAGCTGGCTTGTGGCTCCATATGATCAAACAGAGTCTGACATAATCAGAGAAGAAAGTTCCCCTGTATCAGATGTAGACAATGGTCTAGGCTTCCTCACTGGTGGAGGTTCTGTGCCCTCTGTCAATGCTGTGGTTCTTGAATGTGGAAAGAAAGGAGAAGAAGAACAAAAGCTAAAATGGAGCTGCCTTAAAGCGTTTGATGAATGGATATGGAATTCTTTTTACATGGAACTTAATGCTGTAAAGCTTAGGAAACAGTCTTATGTTGATTCTCTTACTAGATGTGAAAGATGCCATGACTTATACTGGCGCGATGAAAAACACTGTAAGATTTGCCATACAACATTTGAACTGAATTTTGATCTGGAAGAAAGATATGCCATCCATACAGCCACATGTAGAGAAAAAGAAGCTGATTCTTACCCTAAGCATAAAGTACTATCGTCGCAGTTGCAATCTTTAAAGGCTGCAATTCATGCTATTGAGGTAAGTGTCTTGTTTCTCTAGCATTCTTCCTTCTTTTTTCCTGCATAAACATCGGCATGGAAAAGTATTCCAACACATTTATGTGCAACTTGACTGCTTATTTGAGAGAAGAAAAAAAAAGGCTAATCTTTTTTATGGGGTGAGAAAATGAAATTATATGAAATTTGTAACATACATGCAAGGTGAACATTTTCATCCAAAACAAAAAGGTGGAACATATTTGGAATTTATTAGTTTTATGCAATGGATTGTTTTCTGTAAGTTTATTTTCAGTTTTGCTTGCTACATTTTTTTCTCTTCTGGATTTCATTTATATAAAGGAGAATGTAGGAAAAATACTTCGAGTGTTGAAGCAGTTTCCTTTCTACAGTAGCACTACTCCATTGAGCCTGAAATTACCTGCACTGAATTACAAAAGATATTTGGCACCTCATATTTAAGGTGCAAGCAAGATTTCACTTGTTCAAATGTATATAGTGTCAACAAACGTGAAGAGGAAAATTCTCTCACACTTTTTTTTTCTTTATTATACATAAAAGGTATATATATACAATGTACATTGCTAGCAAGATTAGAAAAAATAGGAAAACATATCTTATTCTTAACCTATTCTAATTATCTTGAGATTTCTATATTAAAAAACTTCCTAAATAAAAAATTTCCTAATTTAGTGTTATGATCTTCTAACACTCTCCCTCAAGCTGGTGAATATATATCATCCATTCCTAGCTTGGATATAATTGTTGAGAAATTAAGAAACTTCAACCCTTTTGTGAACACATCTGCTAGTTGTTTTTTGGTAGAAATATAGGGTGTACAAATTAGCTTGCTGTCTAACTTTTCCTTTATAAAATGTCTATCAATTTCGACATGCTTTATCCTATTATGTTGTACTGGATTGTGTGCAATGCTGATAGCTGATTTGTTATCTCAATATAGTCTCATAAATTCCTCCCACTTTATCTTTAGATCTTCAAGAATAATCTTTAACCACAAAAGCTCACAAACTCCTTGAGCCTTAGCCCTTAATTCTGCTTCTGCATTTGACCGAGCCACCACGTTTTGTTTCTTATTCCTCCATGTGACTAAATTACCTCCTAAGAAAGTGCAATAGCTTGTTGTCGACCATCGATCAACTAGACAGCTAGCATAGTCTGCGTCTGTGTAAGCTTCAAGGGTAAGCCCTCCACCTTTCTTAAATAAAATTCCTTTACTTGGACTAGCTTTCAAATAATGAAGTATACGGTTTACAGCTTATAGATGAACCTCCTTAAGATTGTGCATGAATTAACTTACTACACTCATAGCATATGCAATATCTGGTCATGTATGTGCCAAGTGTATTAGCTTTCCAACCAACTTTTGAAATCTTTCATTATCCACGTCTTTATCATCCTCAGCTTTGTTTAGTTTGTGATTGAGTTCAATTGGTGTTGAAGTAGGTTTACAAGCTATCTTGCCGGTTTCTTTCAAAAGATCAACTACATACTTCTGTTGGGAAATGAAAATACCTTGTCGAGACCTAGTTACTTCTATCCCCAGAAAATATTTCGATTTTCCCAAGACTTTGATCTCAAACTCTCTTGCCAAACAAGCTTTTAAGATCTCCTTCTCTATCTCATCGTTTCCAGTAACAATTATGTCATCAACATACACCAAGAGTGCTGTCACTCTACCTAAAGTCGTATGCTTGATGAATAATGAATGATTGCCTTGACTTTGCTTATACCCATTATTGATCATTACCTTAGTAAACCGGCCAAACCACGCCCTCGGGGATTGTTTGAGTCCATATAATTCCTTCTTTAGTCTACGAACCTTGTTCCCTTTCATTTCTTTTCCAAATCCTGGTGGCATCTCCATATATATTTCTTCCTCTAAATCCCCATGAAAAAATGCATTTTTTATATCGAACTGTTGTAAATCCCAATCGAAATTTGTAGCTAGTGACAAAAGAATTCTCACAGTATTCATCTTAGCTATTGGTGCGAAAGTTTCCTCATAATCTTCTCCATAAGTTTGAGTGTATTCCTTAGCCACCAACCTTGCCTTCTATCTTTCTAAAGACCCATCGAACTTGTACTTTACAACAAACACCCATTTGCATCCCACTATTTTTTTTGTTTTCTAGCAATTCTACAACTTCCCAAGTTCCATTCTTCTCAAGAGCCTCCATTTCTATTCTCATAGCCTCTCTCCATTTCTCATCAGATATAGCCTTAGATAAGTTGTTGGGAATTTGAATGATGTTTATGTTAGCTAAGACACTCCTGTGAGATTGAGAAAATCTATGAAAAGATACTGATTTGCCTAATGGGTATTTTGGATGCTTAGTACACTCTCTAAACCCTTTTCACAAGGAAATAGGTAGGTTAAGATTAGACGGAACAATTAAGGGAATTGAATCTATGCATACCCCATTTCCAAGAGTAGAGTCTAAGTTTTGGAGTTGCATAAGATCTAGTGTTGGGGCTCCTCTTCTTGAATATATTTGTCCATACCTTCTACTATCAAGGTTGTCATTAATAGGGACTATTTCTGTTTCAACAGTTTCAAGGCTTGGTTTTGGTGGAGGTGATTTAGATAATGGCATTGAAGAATGTGATATTGGTAGTTCAAGAAAGGATAACTCATTTGCTTTCTCTTCTTCCTTTGAATTAGACTCCCCTTAAAGATAATGCTAAGAGAAAAAAGATTGGCCCTCCTCAAATGTAGTATCCATAGAAACATAAAATTTCTATGTAGGTGGGTGATAACACTTGTAGCCCTTCTTTGTTGGAGAATACCCAACGAACACACACTTGATTGCTCGTGGATCAAGTTTACTTCTGTTGTGGCTAGATACATGAACAAACGTTGGATAGCTAAAAATCCGAGGATTTATATTATTTGTTGCTCTAATGTTAGGGTAAAACTTAGAAAGAAGTTGCATTGGTGTTTTATTCCCTAAAGTTTTGGAGGGTAAGTGATTTATAATGTGTGTAGCAGTAAGGACAGCTTCTCCCCAATATGATTTTGGAACATTGTTTTGGAAAAATAAAGCCCATGTCATTGTTAGTAAGTGGCCATTTTTCCTCTCAACTAACCCATTTTGTTGGGGAGTGTTTACACAAGATGACTTATTAATTATCCCTTCTTGTTGAAAATATGATGAAAGAACTTGATTGAAATAATCCCTAGCATTATCAAATCGGAATCTTTTTATCTTTACACCAAATTGATTGTTCACCATGGCAATAAAGTTTGGAGAACGGTAGTCAAATTTGATTTATGCTTAAGCAGAAATATCCAAGAGACTCTAGTACAATCATCTATAAAAAACATAAACCTCTTGGCTTCTGTAATATTAAGAGTTCTAGATGGTCTCCAAATATCAGAACAAAAAAAGTAAAGAACTTCTATTATTACTCATTGGAAAAGAGACCCTTTTATGTTTAGCAAATTCACATACATCATAGTGAAGGTCTTTGACTTTAACATTCTTAAACAAAGATGGAAACATTGTCTTTAAGGCAGTAAATGAAGGATGACCAAAATGAAAATGTTAACGCCAAATGACATCTTTATTTGAAACTGAAAAACAAGACCTAAAGAGATATGCTTGACAGTCGGTGTATGTATGGTAGATGCATCAAGATAGTAGAGACCGCCCTTTCCTTAGCAACTCCAATCCTCTTCCCCGTCACTTGGTCCTGAAATACACAATGAGAGGGATAAAACAAGGCATTATAATTCAAATCATGGATTACTTTATGAATGGACAGTTGACTAGTGGATAATTGTGGGACATGAAGTACATCTTTTAGTAGCAAGGTTGGACTCAGCTGAACATGTCCGACACCAGCCACTATGGTAACTAATCCATTTGCAACAACAACCTTCTTATTGCTAGGACAAGGTGTATAGGTTGAAAAATGAACAGGTGAAGGTGTCATGTGGTCTATGGCTCCTGAGTCAATAATCCAATGGTCTTGTATGGGTTGATCTAAGGTATTTGATTCATGAGAAAGAGTCTTACCAGAGAGTGCTAATGAGCAAGAGGAATTGGGCTTTTCTAATGATCCCAATAGATTCCTTAGCTTTTCTGTCTTGTCTTGGTTGAATAGATTGGTGTTGTTTTCTCCATTTAGTTGTGAAACAGAAACCGACTGATTTGCTTGCTGTTGTACCTTTGGATTTCCCTTTTGGCTCCACTCTCAGCTTGAAGTAGAGGGTTTTCCTTGTAGTTTCCAGGAGCGATCCTTAGTGAGTCTTGCTTTCTTACAATAAGAGCACCATAAGCTATCACGAGGATCATTTTGAGCTATATCTCTCATTTTGCTCCTATTCAGTTTCTCATGTATAACCAAAGCTGATCCTTTAGATATCTCTGGTGCTAGCATGATGCTTCTGCGACTTTCCTCAGCCCTAATCATAGAAATCACCTCATTAAGAGAAGGGACATTATCTTTACTCAGAATTTGGATTCTAACTTGATCAAACTCTGCATTTAGGCCAACTAAAAAATCATACATTCGATCTTTTTCAATGAACCTCTTTAAAATCACTGCATCATTAGAACATTTTTGTTTCAATAACTCAATAATGATCCGGTTCTTGCCACAGATTTTGTAGCAAATTAGCATATTCATTACAGTTTTACTGCCTTGTTTTTTAGCCATGGTTTTTACTTTGACTTCATATACTTGAGCAACATCATTAGCCTTTGAGTATGTTTGATGAAGAGCATCCCAAATACCCTTTGCAGAGGTTAGAAACATGCATGTATCACTAATCTCAGGTGTTATCGAACTCCATAGCCAGGACATAATCATGGAATCTTCTTCGTCCTAAATCTCGAAGTTTCGCTCATCCGGTTTAGGTCCTGTACCAAGAATATGTCCAATTTTTCCCCTGCCTTTTAGATATGTACGGACAAGTTGAGACCATTTCAAATAGTTTTGGCCATTAAATTTGTAAGATTGATTAATATTCTGCAATTTACCCATGGGAATATTGGGTTTCTTGGTTTCCTCGTCAGCCATGGCTACAATTCTTCTTTCCCCCTTGATAGGTTCAAGTCTCCCTATGCTGGTCTCTAATGCAATTGAAGGAGAGTGACTTTAATTGCTGGTTGTTCTCCAGGAAAAAGACTAGGATTGAGGTAGATTAGAGTATGGTGCAATGGAACCAGACGGGATATGACACAAGGGAACAAGACGAATGTTGGCAATGAAGGCCAATCTATAAAATCGGCAATGAAGGCTGAAAGATTTTTTTTTTTTTTTTTTTTAGAATTTCTAAACCCTAGGGCTCTAATACCATGTCAACAAACGTGAAGAGGAAAATTCTCTCTCTTTTTTTTCTTTATTATATATAAAAGGTATATATATACAATGTACATTGCTAACAAGATTAGAGAAAATAGGAAAGCATATCTTATTCTTAACTTATTTTAATTATCTTGAGATTTTTATATTAAAAAGCTTCCTAAATAAAAAATTTCCTAATTTAATGCTGTGGTCTTCTAACATATAGTATGACCAAAGTCATCGTTGTCCAGCAAGTTTGTCACTCATGCTGCTGTTGAGTATGATCTGTGTTTACCTTTTGCTATAAAACGTAATATGTATTTATTTACTGTTGTAATCATATTTATGTGCTTGTTTACATTCTTTTATAATTTTTAGGGTAAGTTATATTATTTTGACTTGAGTTTTGGCTCATTTGCATAGTGATCAGTTGATCACTGTGTTGTTGTGTGCATTGCCTTTTCCACTTAACTTTCAGGGTATTTTTCGCAGTGTTGGCCAATGTGATTCTTGATAATGTTAGCCACCTGAGCAGTGTGCCATTGTTTCAGTGTTTGCCCATGATACTTTATTTATTACTTTCCCTACCAATTTTGGCCTAGTTGAAATTTAACATCTGGTAAGAAATGCTTAAAATTAATGACTTTGGGCATTATGAAAATCGACCAAAACTGGGTGGACAATTTACCTTTTCTTAAAGTACCTAGAATTTTGACTAGCTGCTGCCTCACTTTCTCTTGAATAATTCCTTTACTTATATGACTTAGATGTTTTATACTTTTTGAAAATGTGGTTGGACGGATAGGAGTTCATATGTAAGTTATGAGATCAATACTAAAATATGTCTTAGAGCATGTTAATTTTACCCATTAGCATGTAGCACGGTGGCACCAGAAGCAAAACTGCATATTTCTTCTAGAGACATTAATGTTGCTTATGCTTGCATTCTAATATTTCTGTAAGGACGTCGCATTTTTTCTGGGATTTGAAGTACATGTTCTCTTGTTGTTATTTGCGCAGTCAGCCATGCCTGAAGATGCTCTGATTGGTGCTTGGACCAAATCTGCTCATAGGCTTTGGGTTAACAGACTAAGACGGACATCTACTTTGCCAGAGCTTTTGCAGGCAATCCCCTTTGCCTTCTTCCAAAGGGATCTACTTTAATTTTTCTAAAGGTCAGCCTGATTTCTTAAAATGTGTAAATTGTTGAATTTTGCAGGTTCTTGCTGATTTTGTGGGTGCCATTAACTTGGACTGGTTTTCACTACGTGATGGTTTAGTAGATGATGGTATTTTGGGCACTTTAGCATTCTTTCCCACTATTCCTCAAACATCATCTGCAGTTGCCCTTTGGTTGGTAAAGTTGGATGCCTTATTGGCTTCATGTTTAGAGGAAAGGCATTCCAATAGAATTGCCAATTGATACAGTTGGAAGGTATTGCTTGCTTCTCAGTGCCCTCTTTATGTGCTGATTTCATGTTGCTTGTGATTGAAGTTATGATTGTGATTTTTTTATGTTCCATTTTCTATCTTTGCAAGATACAGTTCAGATCCAGTGCTCCATATTTATCTTCTGTGTGGTAGCATAAGCATGTTGTGAAACGTGGCACCAATAGGATGCCTGGTTGTAGTTTCTATTTTTGAGCCTATTGAATGTTTTTCACAGTAAGCTTTCTTATTTATTTTTGGGGTGCTGCTGGTTGTTTAGGCTGGAAAAATTATGGTGTCTGAACCACCACTTCATCTTAAGGAAATTGGGGTTGTGTTTTTTTCCTTTACATTCACGGGGTTACTTGAGTATTGGACTTTTTAAATTGAAGGTCTGTTGATTTTTGAGGACAAGGCAAAACATGCAGAATTTTTTTAAAGTGTGATTTCAACTTTCAGGAACTTTCGATTTTAACTTCTTCTGCTCGGGAAGTCATCAACTGGTATAAACTCGCCACTCGGCATATTTTGCTTCCTGTACATGGAGGGATGCAATGGAAGATATATCTGGCATCCTGCTGAATGTGGACTGCGTGTAAATATGTTATCAGATTTATTTCTTTGAAACTCAAAGAGAGGTCTGGAAGTGCACTATGCATTTTGATCGTGGAAGTATGATTTTTCAGAGCATGGAGTTGAGATGGAGCGGCACCATTCATACGAAGACAGTGCTATCATTCCCCATTATTTGCTGTATTATGTAAAAAAAAAAAACAAAGAAAAGAAAGAACAATAGTATTTCTTGAATCACGATGTTTGCATTTATACCATTTTTACCTTGGCCACCGGCATTTTATAGACAAAATTTATGGCAAAATGTTGAGGGGAGAGAGAATGTCCCAACATCTACTCCCACCTTTATTTGGGAATCAAATTTTGGTCGTTGGGTAAAATAATTGTTGGAAAGCACCTCAGCAAGAAAATAAAATGAGCTTTAATCTTTCCTCGTGTTCCGTTGTTGAACTCTTGTTCTGTAGTTTCATTTCATTGCTGCATCGTTAATTCACTTCACTAGATCGTTGATTCATTTTCTCTCTTTATTTAATCATATCTCATCAAAACCATCATTGTCCCATCACGTTCACCACCTCATCATCACACCACCATTGTTACCTCCTCCCCACAACCTTAAAATCGTTGTGGTGGTAGTGGTGATACAACGGCCATTAGTAGTCGCAATGATAATTATGAGGTGGTGGTTGTGTAGGCACACAATGATGAGTGTAATGAAGTAGAGGTACAGGTAATGCGACAACTTCCAAGGTTGCATAGATGCCAATGGTGTTTGATGTTATAGCCGAAATGGTCATGACAATGGTATAAGTGTAGTGGTGGTGGTGTATGAAGTTTCTAAAGTGATAATGATGATGGTGAAGTAATGATAGTATGAGCAGAGGTAGCCCTGTAATGGTAATATGATGGTGGTGGTGATGATCATGAGCTAATGCTATGTTGCTAGTATTGAAGGTGGTACTAAGGGTAATAATAGTGGTGTTAATATGGCTAAGGAGGTGATGGTGAGGTGGCAATAATGGTGATGGTGATGAGTGATAATTAAAAAGAAGTGCTTTGGAATTTTGGTGGAAAGTTTGTTCTATTTTTTTCTTGTCCTAGGATTTTTATACCATTTACTAAAAGACAGATTTTAAGATTTATCTAGTATTATAAAAGGGTTTCATCCTGTATTAGTTTTTTTTTTTTATTATTATTGGAATAAAACACGATACAATAAGCATTTTCTCTATAGTAAGTAAAAAACTTGCAAATTGCTCCCTAAATATTTTTGTATGTCGAGCATAAATGCTACATTTTACATTCAGAGTTTTATATAGCCCCCCCAACAGCACATAATGCTCCTCAATTTTCCTGTAGCATGTCATTACAATTCGTGTTGCTCACTGGATAATTAGAGAGGAAATCCAATAATCGGAACAATGTAAGGTCCCATTGTTTTTGAGACAACCACTTGTTAGAGAGGAAATCCAGCATGTTTCCATATTTTAGTTATTTTTACAAAAATATAAATATATATATTGAAACACTATCAATGCTTCATTCATGCAATTTATATGACTTCTAGTTATGCTTTGAATAAATTACTACCATTATAGCAGCACAAATACATAAGGCCAAAGCTTTTTAGTAAAAATAAAAATATAAAATATGCACAATTTTTTTTTTTTTAATTCACGATTACATCTTTAGATTGTTATACATATATCCACAAAAATTTTAATGTTTGGATTGATTATACGCTGCATTTCTTCTCTTCTGAGACCGGCTAGGCTGAAACCATAACCAGATATCACTCTACAATAAGATAAGTTTACATAATAAAATTTCTTGAGCAATGTCTATGAGGCGGCATCTAAACATTTCACAACTTTCTCATACCATGCGCAACAGGACATTGTAATCTGCTAAAAATGATTGTGACTAGCAACAACAAACGCCGGGAACTTATCATTGTAAGGCCAGTTCTTCCTGGAAGTAGGCATCCACAAGCCATTAACATTGCAGCCCAGGAAGGTCAAATCAGATGGATACAATCTGATGCCCTTTCTACTCAGTTTTATTCAGACTAACCGATCGAATACATAAATCCCTCATCATCAATCAATAGAGTTATTCTTACATGCAACATTTAGCTGACATACTGCCTTTTCCAAGAGGTCTTGATTTTACTCGCGATGTGGTGTGAGATCAATTTTGAACTGTTTCTTCCCCTTTGTGACTCTCTTCAGTCGCAGCAGAATACTCCAAAGTTAGTTGAAGTTATAACAAATATATTTACAAATGCAAAAACCTTTGGGTAAATTACAGTGATTTTAGAAATTGTAGGTGTTGCAGTAAAACCTCTTGATATTTAACAAAAAGATAACAGAATAGGGATAATAGAAAAACATACTCATTGCTTGATCCAGCCATACAAATGCAAATTTCTAAATGAAAAGGTGCCATTGCATAAATTGATTCATAATTATTCTTTTTGGTCAAAGCCACAGTGCTAATTGAAATTGTCCTTGGTGTTCAAAAGGCAGTTAACCCTTCCACACAGAAGATTGATTTGTCCTGGTAATTTATTGTTCTCTTCAACATATGCAAGTAATTCTCTTAATATACACAGTACAATGGCATACAGATCATCTTATCCTATCAGGAAACAAGCTTTGGCTCATTTAATCTTTCAAATGCTCAACTCATACATAGTATCAGTTGCCTCCATGTCTTCAAGGCAAAAAGTTCGCTGAAACTCTTTCAGTACACTACACCACCCCCGCAACTTGGCATAGCCATGTTGGGTTGGGCAGGTAAATCCAGCCCCATCTATTTATCAAATTCTCTTATTTCCAGTATCTCCCTTAGTGATGTTACATAAACTTTGACACCACCATATCAAGAATGATGTATTATACGGAATGTTTTGATGCACAAATATGCTACTTTCAGATGGCAATCTAGCCATTCAAAGTGGCTGCGCTTGAAACACAAGTTATAGAAGATAGTTCTCACTCTTTTTCTTGAATTCATCAGCACAAAATTTTTCTTGTTGAGTAATTTTAAAAGGAATTCAGTCATCTGTTGACTGTTTTTGTTGTTCTAATCATATGCATTCCCTAAAATAGTATATTAGTGATTAAAGTATCAGTTTTGCACCTGTTAAAAATATAGCAGGTCTGGGCTACTGGCCTGCACCAATATCTTGGCCGTAAATGGCACCTACTTGATAATGCCTTTTAATCCAACTTTTCTATGGAGACTATTTCAGGTAGTTAATATTCTAAACCTTTTAAAAGACCCATTAATTTAGAATTATTCGAAGGCCAGTTGCAGTATATGATAAAGTACACTATAGCTCTAGTGATAATGTTCCTCATAATATTCACATTGCGAGAGCAAAAAGGTGAAGTTCTTTTAGAACATAATTCACTTGGATTTAAAACCTAATATCCCATGTAACATTGTTAGCTGTATTTTAAGTAGCTTCCACAAGGATTTTCCCTCCTTTCCCTGCTAATGGACAGATGCAGCCATAATAGGACCATCTATTTTGAAGTGCATGAACTGCCCCACAAGCTCCATGCATGTTTACTCAACTTTTAGTCAAAATAATCTTTTCATTCACAAAAAGATGAATTTAAACATTGCAATAGTTAGAACTTCAAGGGGCTCACCATGATGACTGCATTTTGAGAGCTTTTGATAAATTAATCATGTTACCGATTACTAAAAGAAATTTGATCATATAATATTTCAAACATCTTTGCAAAAGAAAACTCAGTAGAAATTTTATCAGGCAAAAGCAAACAAACTCACCGCTATGTCCATGAGCTCTACAAGAAGTTCCTCCAGATGATGCAAAGGCTTTACAAATGTCAAGATCAAAGGATTAGTTTACACCATTTTACTTATGTTTAAGAGAAGTATAAGGTCACCTCCACAATTTGGGAAAGCAATATCCAAATTGCAGAAGAACCTAAAGGTAAGGGACACAGAAGCTTCAGCAAGAATGACAAGTATTTGACTCACCCATTGAGTTGGGCCATCGACAGGGGCATTTACAGGATCATCATGCACCTGAACATCGAAAAAGGGAATTTTAGAAGTTAAAATGATAATAAATATTTGTGGTTTTGGGGCATTGGTAAAGAAGACTTGAGTTTGTAGAATTCGTGCCACATAGAAAGGCAAGAGATTGATTTTGATTTTTGCAATCAACTAAAATCCATACAAGATGAAAATTCTGTTGTAATGTTGACTTCTTTATTATATATTAACTGCATAGTTGTGTAATGGTTTTGCTTGAAGGTTGTGCAATGACTTATTTACACACAAAGTGCTTAATATATTTGTAAAACTAGGAAGGCACACAAGTCATTTAACTAAAAAATAATATATATATATATATATATATATATATATATATATAAATTCAATCTATTTTGTGTCTTTCAAATATCTTTCAATACAAAGAGCAGGTATTCATTTCATTTTTCTTCTATCTTCATTTTATTTACTTTATTCCAATTTTTCATTAAAAACAGTATGACGTTTGTCAACAAGGAAAATGCACATGCTACACCTGTAGGCTTTACTTATAGGAATGCAGAACTCAACAAAGTACCTCCATAAATAGTCCATCCACTCCTACAGCAACTGCTGTTCTAGCAATGCATGGTATCAATTCGCGAAGACCTCCACTTGCAACACCTCCACCTTCCAACTGCAATCCATGCACATCTTATCTTCATATTTGTACATAAAAAGGGTTACTGATCACAAGTAGAGAAACACAATAAAAGAGACTGAAATAACAAAGGAACATACAGCAAGGTAACATGGTGTGGATCCACAGAAGATCAAGATAATGCAAATGGACAAGAAAATATGGCAAAAAAATCTAGGGCTTTGTTCTAGTTTCCTCAATATGGCTTCTTTGGTGACCACTTTGATGTCTGCTTAAAATGAAAAATGTGCAGCAGAACATGATGAAAAGTTTATAGTGTAAGAGGAGCACTTTTTAAAAAGAAACAAGAATGATTTGCAGTGCTCTTTCGTTCAATAATCTCATTTCCTTCCATACCTTTCTTCCAGCAGGCTGTTGAAGTGCATGTGTGACATCAGCTACCTGAGACAATGCAATCTAATCAAACAGCTGTCTTTGTACATGTGAATGTCCTTTGATACAAGTAGCTCCAAGAACTAAGAAAAATCAAGGATGTTTGCAGTTCCTCTTTAAAGGATTAATTATTGCTAAATAGGCAGACAAGTCATCAAACAAGACTTGACACTATTATGCTGTTGAAATGAACTGCCTTGTTCAGAAGATTTCTTCAAAATTTATATGAGACGCACATGATTGAAAAGAATGTGGCAGGTACTTACAACAGGACAATCAGCTTCTCTCATCCATTCTAGATTGCGTGGGTCAACAATCAAATCATCTGCATATGTAAAGAGAAAAGGATTAGTGCATACAAGATATACAAAGGACTAACAGGATAGTTATAGTAGCAAGAATAATTGCTTGGATTACTTCCAATGTAATTACAGGAAGTGAGAAGGGAAGAGAATATCTGTTCAATTGACATGAATTGAGATGATTAGTCCTAAGATAAGACAAATCATTTTTTTAGCTACATGATAATAGGTATGGTCTTTTTCCTGCCAACTTCATGTGTACATGTAACACTACTGCTAAGATACTCTGCATCCAGATATCTGCCTTTTCCCTTATTCTGGAACCTTATGTTGGCTCCTCAACATTCACTGAAAATAATGATCAGAATGTAACAAAAACTTACTATAGCCAAACATAGTTCCTCTCTCGCAAACCATCACATGAGGATTACCAGCTTGTCTAACTTTTTCAGCAGAGTTTACCATAACCTGCAATCCAAGCGAGGAACATCATCTCTTCCGGGCTAAAATGTATTTAAAATATTATTACAAAAGCAAGCAGGTAGACAAGCCATGAGCAAGGCAATAACAACTCACAGAAGATGCACAAAATTGTCCCTTCTTAATATTCACAATTTTTCCCGTCTTAGCAGCTGCAACTAGAAGATCCGTCTATCATATAAGATTGCCAAAATCAGATACAAGATGCCAGTGGAAATTATCCGGATGGCATGAAGACTAAAAAATTTGCACAACCAATTTGCAGACTATTAGAAATGAAAAGATTTTTGGGAGAACCTGACGACATAAAAATGCTGGAATTTGAATAATATCTGCTACTTTTCCAACTGCTTCACACTGAAAGACAGAATGGGTATTGAAACAATATCCTTCTCAGTGAGACTTGCAATCAACAGGAAGAATCAAGCAATCTTTATGACAAGAATTGAAACGCTAAAGATTGACATAACCAGAGGAACAGAAGATAAGTCTGCATAAAGGTCCCAACTGAAGCATAGAAAAGAAGCTAAAGTTGGCGCAGATACAAAGTTTCATCAATTTTAAGCCAGTGTAATTTACATTGCCAATCCAATGCATGAGTACCTTCAACCCAAAATGCATTTCATTTCCCACTGATTTAAAAATTGGACTGTTTCCCACTGAAGACAATTTTGTCCTCTAATAGAGCTAACATGAAAAGGAGAAATACCTGCTGTGAGAATTGAATCATCCTTCTCGTTTCTCTCATTCATTGCATTCCGTTATATGATAATTAGGTTCTAAATAATTCAATTTCTTGATCTCATGAGATGTGAGACAAACTAAAGATAGTGCTGAATTCCAAACATCAGTAAACATAATGGCAAAGAATATTATCAAATGATAGAAAGTAGCTATTACCTGGTCACTTTCATGAACATCAGTTATTATAGGGATGTCATAAGCTGTCTTCATTTTCTCAAGTATCTGCAATTAATGGTAAAACAATGCAAGAATTTTTCACTTGAAGATATTTTGCACAGCGCACAATGAAACATAAAATTAAAAATATAAATAAATAAAGAAAGGGAGGAAAAGATCCAGTCAAATGAATGAAACTTTCATCCATCCTATGGTTGCAACACCTGAGATACGGATTAAAATATATATATATATATATAAACAAAACCTAAAAAAGCAAACACCTTCAGGCCTTCACTCATGCCAGGACCCCGAAATGATTTTGAAGATGTGCGGTTAGCTTTGTCAAAGCTTGACTTAAATACAAGTGGTAAACCAACCCTGCAAAAGCACCAAGACTACTGCTCATGTGCGGAACATGAAATAACAATTAAGCATGCACCCCAGAGTTTGCAGTGCATTACTTAATACGGAAAAGAATATGCAGCAGGATAAATGTTGCAATATTATCAAATAAATTGTAAGCAGAGAACTCAAAGCACATCAGAACACAATGCCCTCCTAAAATATTTTCTTCAAACTTTGAAGATTATCCCATTCTTATCCGTGTGTTATTTTGAGTCATATTTTTATCTCATTTGTATGGCATTCAGGTTATTTGTGTCTTGGAAGATCTGAGGCAGAATCAAATCTCTTACAACTGATGCCCTCCTCAGTTCTTGGAGAAGAAGCAATTTGCTTTGTTTGTAGATAATCTTATCATTATCTGTGCCATGTAATCTATATTTTATCCATTTCTTATTCTTTCGGATGAAAAGGAAAATGAAAATATGACAACAAAAAAGGAAAAAGGAAGAGTTGCAGAAGAGGCATTAATTTCCTCCGGAAAAAGAACATGACTTCATTCAATTCTTCAAAACATTTAAATAATTACTTGAACCATGAAATCATGGGCAACAAGTTCCCAAGTAAGATCGAAACCATTCAAATTCAATAAAACGCTACAATAAAATTAATAGTTTCTATTCCAATTCCTATGAAAGGTGAATTCAGTTATTAAATTAGTTGATTAAGAACTTATAGAAACTTACTTGGATGTGATTGCCTTGATTTGCTTAGCCATACGGAAAATGTGCTCCTCAGATTCGATCACATTGGGACCGGCTAACAAGAAGAACGGTTCGGCAGTCTGATTCGTTTCAGATCAATCAAAGCGTACACTCATTAAATCGAATTGGAAAACACGAAGATCATTATAAAGTAAAAATTAAAAACAAAAAAAAAGGGAAAAACGGATATAATAATATTCGAAACCTTGAGCTGGTTGAAGAGGAGAGCTGATGAATCCATGGAATGTATGTTCAAACGAAATCCTTTAACCTGCGTGTAAGGATTTGAAATTGCATTTGGTAAATAAATGTTGTATAGCGAGTAAATGAAGCCAAAGCACGAAAAATGAGATGTTGATTCCAGAATCATATGTGACGAAGACGACGAATTTAAGTAACGCAGAGAAAGAGAGACCTGCGAGTGGCTGAGACTGGACGAAGGAGTGAGAGAAAGTTACAGTGGCCACCGTGAATCTGAGCTTCAGTGTCAAGTGTAGGATGAGGAGGAGGAGGACGTAACTTTTTATTTTACTTAACTAATAATTAGTATCATCTCGCACACGGAAAATATATATATATATATAATATTATTTTAAAAAATCCCAAAATATATAAATATAAAAATATACCTGACCACAGAACTTTAACTACTGATTTTATTTTCAGATTCAGCTGCCTAATATCCGCACTTTACCCTAAAACACCCAATTTTTAGTTTCCTCTCGAAAATATTTTTAAGAATTTTTTTTAAAACATATATTTTATTACCTTTCCCTCTCTCTCCCTCCATAACTAACCTTCTGTGTTGCCCGTTAAAAGAAAACGGTCTTTAGTCCATTATCTTAAAAAATACTAATACTAATATACAAACTTTGATATCTTTTTTTTTTTTTATAAAGTTCTTTAGATTTTATTTAGTTAGTTTGATAATAACTAATTATTTTTATTTATGTGCTTGTATTGTAGGAAAAGAAAAAGATATTATATTTTTTAAAAATGATTTTAAAATTATACTCATTAAGAAACTAATCCAAAAAATCAACCACTTAAAATTGACACTTTAAGTACTAATTTCAACATTATCTACAACAAACAATAAAAACAAGTAAAAGGAGAGGTGAAGTCGGCACTTGAAGTGGGGATTTTAATTGCGAATAGTAAAATTGATATTTCAAGTACCAATTTTAAATGATGTAGTTTTTAAAATATTTTTTTAATTGGTATATTTTCAATAATATTTAAAAAAAAAGTATTAGTTTTTTCCTTTTGCCCTTGTATTGCCGACACAAATTTGAAATTTTTATGCAAAATTTTTTATAGTTTATTCAATTAACTTGATATCAATTCTTTTATTTTGGACACACATATTAGAGTGCAAACTTGAGTATTTCTTTCTCTAGAAATTTTATTGTTAGATTGATAATTGATTGATTGATTCTTTTATTTGAAGACAAGTATTATGAGTATGCATCCTACCGGCATTGTTTCATTGATATGTTAATGAGCAAATTGCAAATGTAAGGCCTAAATTTCAAATTTTGATCACCTTTTCATAATATTTTTGATATATGCACAAATGCAAAACTATGCTATTTATGGTAAGCAATGATATTATACTTCTAACAAATTTAAAAGTGATTGTTTTCAAAACTTATAAATAGATTTTAACTCTCTTAATATGGAAAATGACACTACTATCTTTGCCTCTTTTTTTTTTCCTCTTTTCACTAGAAAATAAATCCTTCTTTATACTTCAAGTCCAACCTAACTATGTTTTTTTTTTTTTTTATGAGGGTGAGCAGTGTTTTAGATATATTATATAATTTTAATAATTATAATGAAAGAGTGAATTCAATCCTTCCATTGAAAAACCAACAAATTTAAGGATTTTGGCTAAATATATTATCAATTTCCTTAAATAAATATAGTGTTAATTTTTTTATTTGTGTTGTTATGTAATTTAAGCATGGTTCTTAAATAAAATCTTTCAATTCCTTTTCCTTCTTTTTCAATAAATACAATACTCACATTGCACAATAGAAAAGATTATACTTTTAGTTCATACATCAAGTGCTATAACATGTTTGCTAGGTAAACTCATGGTACTGCTAGAATATTTAAATCCATTGTATATTCCATAGCCAAGTACATAATCATTCATCAAAAGATTTCTTAGCTTTGCTAGAGGAGTTACAAAACTACTAGAATATTTAAATCCAATGTAGATTCCAAGTATATAATCATTTATCAAAAGATTTCTTAGCTTTATTGGAGGAGTTATAAAAAGCTATTCATCTTATCCCTTTAGCAAGATGTCCTCCGCAAGCCAATGCACGACATAGTTCACTTCTCTTGGAGTCGCTCTAATTTTCCTCGCCTAAAGGTGGGATAGCTTTTCTCTACATGTGATAATGACGTTATAATATTTAAGTAGAGAATTATCATTGTTATGACGTAAAAGATTAACTACAACATAATTATCCACGTTAATTTATACTTTCACAAAACCTAAATTTAAACAATGTTGCATTCCCTAGCATGTGTCAATTTTCCCCACATTTTTCGGGATAAAAATGAGGATGTAGTTTCTATCTTGATCTCTAATAACTCCCCATATGTTTGTTGATTTGGAAGATCAAAACAGATCCATCAACATTTAACTCAACCTACCCAATATTCAGGGCCTTTCATCTTAAGCTACTCTTTTCCACTAAATAAATTATTTTTTGATGTTTCATATATGTTTAGTATTCATAAGCGGCTTGTTTGGTTTGACAATGTAGAGGTTAACTTGCTCCATTAGGATTCAAATGGCCCCATTCCTACTACTCAAAACAAATACAATATGTTTTAGAGGATGAATAAGTGTTAAATCCTTCTTTTTAACATGACAATTTAATTTTACCCAGACATTAAAGTTATTTTCGACTAAGGAATCTTCCTTTAAAAAAGTTTCCCAAATTTTGGTTTTATCTTTCATCATTGGACATTCTCTAAAAGTATGCCATAAGTCCTCGTTTAGATCCTAGCAATTGCACTTGTTTTTATTTTCAATAGGCAAATTTTGGTGTTGTATTCTCCATAGTAAGATTTTAATCTTTGATGGATATGTACTTTTTCATGTTCAGTCTCATTTATTAAGCTTTGATAGATATCACTTAGAGACAGTGTAACTCTTGTCTATTGAGTTATATTCCTTTGATCTTTCATATAATTATGTAAAACTATTGGACCAAAAGTTTTTACTAATAGTTTTGATATTAGGAATCTTATCTTCTTTTTTTTTTTCATTTGATTCAACCTTTGATCACCAACAATCTTGTATTGATAAATCTATAGCTATTTCATTGATTGGGTCCTATACTAACTCTCTAATTGCAATTTCTCAAACCAAAAACTTGTTTGTTGTTTATCATCTAAAATTGCAAAACTATTCTTTATTTGCTAGCTTTCACTCAAGCACGTTTCTTTTAACAAAGGAGATGCCCTCTTTCATGCCTTTTTCATCTCCTCTTTTACTATTCTCTTATATTTTGCTTTTACTAGATGAGTCTAGAGAGTTTTCCCATGTTTCAATTCTAATTCCTCTTGATCATAAAAGCCTAATTTTTTCCCAAGACCTCCCCTTTCTTTTGGTAAAGTAATTTCATTCCAATTAACCCGATTTTTTTCGCTCTCCCATACTTACTATTCCATATAAAATTTCTTATAATCTACTTTAACTTTGGTACAATAGTTTTGGTAGTTTTCCTATTTGCACGTAAAATTAGATAAAGACTCTAAAGAAGATTTGGCGAAAACGAGTTTACCTACCACATTTCTAGAGAAGAAGATAGAAGTTTTTATAGGATTGACTTTTAAATCGGACACTTGAACAAAATATCAAAGAATTCTTTTAACTGTCTTCCAATGATTTTATCCACTTTGACTATAAATAAGCAACCTATTTGAAATACACAAATAAGTTGCTCAAACTTTATTTGGTGGAAGGTTAAGGTCCATGTATTTATTTATTAAAAAAAAAAAACCTATTCTTTTTTACCATAACAAGTTGAAAGCTTCACCAATAATGCTGCAGATTAAAATCCAATTTGAACAAACTTAAATTCATAAAATCAAATGAACTTATAGCTTGATTATAAATTCATTGCACAAAATTAAAGTTTAATCGAAGCTTAATTATGCAAGATTGTTAGTAAATTTTTGGATTTGCGAAAAATTGAAACACTCAAGAGCTTATCCATACAAACGTAAAAGTATGAAGGTTGAATTGCATGTTTAGGCTTATATTAGGGATATTTTATGATTCGATTACTCAAAAATGTCTAAATAATATAGTCATTTTTTGGGATGATTTCAAAACTAATATTATAATTGCTCGTATTTTTTTTTTTCTTGATCGGAAACTAATGAATGTTTGGATTGAGCTACTCCTTAAGGTAAATAAGGGAAGTGTTGTAGTTATTGGATTCAAAGACCTTATTTCCATTGATTAATTTGCTTCTTGCGGATCACAACTCTCGTGCTCCGAAGGCTTGATTTGAATAGAATTTTTTCTTTTAGTAAAAATAAATAACGTAATGGTTACGTGCCCTCTAGTTTTCCAAATTTCGGAAAGGCAAGTGGACTCATCTAGGCTCCGAAATTCGACCGGTCCAGTAACTGAAAATCCGGCCCAGAATTTCTTTTCCCCTTGAAGTTCCGTCCATTAAAAAAATTATAGAAAATACCAAAACCGAAAAGTAGCAGAACCCTCTGCCGCTATTTTATTCATTCCACTCTATTCGGTTCTTCATTTCCCCCACCTCTCCCTCCCTGTCTCTTACAAGCGCGGTTGTTAACTGACAAAACACACAATCTCCATGGAACGGCGTATTACTATATAGATTAGAGAAGAAGTAGAAAGCTATGTTCGAAGGACTCGTTCGTCAGTTAATCTTAGGGTATCTAGGTCAATACGTGAAGGATATCTCCAAAGAACAGCTTAAGATCACTCTCTGGAACGAAGAAGTTTTTCTTGAGAATGTCGAGCTTATTCTCGAAGCTTTCGAGTATCTCCAATTACCTTTCGCTCTTAAAGAGGGTCGTGTTGGACGATTAAGTATTAAAATTCCATGGAAGAAGCTCGGTTGGGACCCTATTATCATCATCTTGGAAGATGTATTCGTTTGCGCTTCGCAAAGAGACGAGCGAGAGGTATTTAAATCGGTTGTTGTTTGTATAATTTTGGTAGTTTTAGGGTCTTTCTCTTATATATATATATTTGGGTGTTTGGATTGAATTGCTGTGAGCTCACGTGTTATGTGTTTTGCTTGTAGTGGAGTTTGGAGGAAGTTGAAAAAAGAGAATTTGCAGGGAAGAAAGCCAAGCTTGCTGCGGCCGAGCTTGCGAAGCTATCGAGACGAGTTTGTGGTAAGCTGAAAGCTTCTAGAGGAGTTCTGTTTAGTGACAAATGCTCCATATATAGGATAATAGACTTAAATATTTATAATAAGAATATAGAGGATTTCCATGTAATGAAAGCGCAGCACAGCAAAAGCATCTAAGCGTTATATTAACAAAGATGCAACTTTTGGAGTTGGAATCCAAATGCTGTATCTTGTGGCATTATTGGCTTTTGTGATAGCGTTTATTTAAGTTGTTCTTCTCGTGTGTATGAGTTGACAAGGAGGTTATACATGTATACTAGCAGGCTTAAGAGAAATCACTTGCACTGGTGAGATAAGAGGGCTTTTGGTTTCGATGATCTTTCATCGCTTCATCAGCCAAGAGAGGGAAAGATGCCCATTATAGTGTGGTGGATAAGTGAAAGCTATGCAATGGCCACCTTAACACTGAAGGATTTGCACAGCTCAGGAGATAAGTAGCACTGTACTTCTTTCTGGAACCGGGCCCACCAATCCTAGTCCCTTCATTTATCATTTCTCTTTATAGGGTTCCCTCCCTTTGTGTATGTCTTTCTCCTATGGCACTCCATGCCATCTTCTTCTGTGTCTTTCCTTCAGCGTCTTTCCTTCTTTCCACTTCTTGGGGGAGGTCTGTCTTCCAACTCTTTATGCTCAGTTACTTTTCTAACCCACCCCTGACACACTTGTTTTATCTAATTCTCAATGAGCTGTTTCTAAGGCTGTAAATAAGTTGAGCCAAGTCGAGCTTTTTAAGGATTGGGCTTGGCTTATTAGAAGAGTTATCGAGCTGAGCTGAGCTTTTACTGAGCTTGAAAATCACATATTCGAACTCAAGCTCATTAAGTAATTTGAAGCTCGAGTTTAGGCTCATTTAAATAAACAAAGCTTGGGATGGAGTTCACTTAAATAAATGAGGCTACTTACGAGCCAGTTCGAAAGTCTATTTATTAACGATACAAACAAAAACTTACTTACGAGCCTATTCGTGAGTCGATTTATAAACAATATAAATAAGAGTCTACTCATATACTCGTTAATAAGCTGATTTATTAATAATATAAATGAGAGTTTATTCATTAATTAGTTTGTGAGCTTGCTCATAAAGGCGTTTGTAAGCTAGCGCATTAATAATATAAACAAGTTTGCTTATAAGTTGACGGGTTAATTCATTAACAATATAAACAGGCTTACTCTTGAACCAATTTATTAACAATAGGAACTCGAGTTTGGTTTATTTAAATAAATGAGTTTTATTTTGAGTTCAAGCTAGATTTGTTTACTAATTGAGATCAAGCCGAATCAAGCTCAAAGCGAGTTAAGTTCGATAGCTCGCAAGTAGCTCAACTGATTTGTAGCCCTAACTGTTGTTATTGATAGGCCTTCCCCTTTCCTTGTCTTGAACATCCGATGGGTTTAGCCCCACCTTTTCCATCTTGGATTTTGCCGATCTAGTATTCAAAGATAGCTGCTTTCCTATTAGTATGTTAATTCGATTTTTGGGATATAAATAAATTTTGTTTCAGTTATTTCAAGGAAGTTCTATTTTCTTGTGATTTATGCACTTGATAGAATCTAATGGGAGCTGTTAGTTCACTGAAAGGTTCCCTCATCCCTGCAAACACCAATTTAACAGCTGTCTTCTTCACAACGGTGTTACTTCTAGGTCACTGAATTTTATACTGGGGTAGTAAATATTTATTGTGGCCCCAAAATTGCTGTTTAGGTCTAATGGGTTTGACCTTTTGGTGCTAATGAGCTTTGCACTCTGCGCAGACAATCAGGCTGGGCAGTCATTTATTTCTTATATTACTGCTAAGGTAACTTGTTTTTACCTGCTGACGAGCAAATTTCTTTCTTTTTTCTTTATTTAATCTTAAAAAAAAAAGCTTCACTGAATATGTTGGCTTTATCATGCGTGTAGATATTGGACAGCATCCAAGTGTCAATTCGGAACTTTCATGTGTCCTACAAAGCTATCCAAAATGATGTGCAAAGTGATTATGTAAGTTTTGCTATGCTTTATTCACTTTTCTCATTTGGGAATTGAACAATGTTCCTGTACAGGTTTTCTAAGTATGAGATTCCATTATTATTATTATTTCTTTTTTGGTAAGAGAGATTCCATAATTTTGCTGCTAATGATTTCTGACTCTGGTTCCTTATGCTAAATTTTTATGTTAATGTGTATATATACAGTCTATGCAATTCAATAATTTCTTATGTTGGGCTTGACAAAAATAAAAAAAAAGAATTTCTGAAATGTTTCTTATGTCCATTTTACTAAGATAATTTACAATATATAGATATTAAAAAAGATCAGAACCCCTTAATTCTAGGGTCTAATATAGTAAGCATAATCAGATCCCTTAATCCTAGGCCTATTCTAGGAAGGAATACAACAATAATTACAGCAATAATAATGAAAATCTTGGAGAGGTAATCAAGGAATATACAACTATAATAAAAAAACTAAATAGGGAAAGAAGAATATATTGACATCTCCCCTCAAATTGATGCGGGTAAATCTATCAGCATCAATTTGCTACTGAGAAACTTGTATCGTTGTCCTATCAAAGCTTTCGTGAAGACATCAGTTGTTTGAAGATCAGTAGTAATATGAGGAAGAGTGATAAAACCTCGAGTAAAGGCCTCCCTAATATAATGACAGTCCACCTCTATGTGCTTGGTGTGTTCGTGATATACTGGATTCGCAGCTATTTGAATGGCCCTAGTGTTATCACCATGAAGTGGAGTAGGATCAGTTTGAGAAAATCCAAGTTCAGAAAGAAGACTACGTATCCGCACAATTTCAGAACAAGCTGCAGACATGGATCTATACTCAGCCTCCGTGGAAGATTTAGAGACAAAGTCCTGCTTCTTACACTTACAAGAAATCAAGGCATCTCCAAGGAAAATACACCAGCCTGTTGTAGATTTCCTAGTATCCAGGCAACCGGTCCAATCTGCATCACCATATGCAGTCAAATGAAGAGCAGATTTTGTTGGAAAAAACAACCTACGTGTAGGTGACCCAATTAAGTATCAAATACTGCGACGAACTGTAGCAAGATGGAGATGTCGAGGTGATTGCATAAATTTGCTAACTATGTGGACAGCATATGAGATATTGGGCCTTGTATTTGTAAGGTAGATAAGACTACCAACAAGTTGCCTATAAAAAAGAGGATCAGGCAAAAGCTCACCTTGATCTTTTCGGTATTTCACATTTACCTCCATTGGCGTATCCACAGCAGTAGCATCCTTTAAACCAACCAGCTCAATGTGATCTTGTATATATTTATGTTGATTTAAGAACAAACCATGATCTTGAGAGTGAACTTGCAGCCCCAAAAAATATGTGAGATGTCCAAGATCTTTCATTTGAAATGTATTATGCAACATATTTTGAAGCTTAGTAATCAACCTATTTTCATTACCAGTGATGATAATATCATCAACAGACTAAGAGAAAGACCATTCTAGTGGATGTCTTGTGAAAGAAGAGTGATGAATCATATTTACTTTGTGTGAAAGAGAAGGTGAGAAGTGTGCTGTGAAACTTCTCAAACCAGGCTTTAGGTGCATCTTAGCTTGCAAACTTCATGAGAAGCTGTCATGGACATACCGAGTTGAAGTTTCATGTAAATCTCTTCCTTAAGGTCCCCATCTAAGAAGGCATTTTTTACATCCATTTGATGTAAAGGCCAAGATTTAGAGGATGCAATAGCAAGAATGGTTCTCATCGTGGTCATCTTAGCAACTGGTGCGAATGTTTCTTCATAGTCCAGGCCATATTCTTGGTTATTTCCAAGAGCAGTCAATCAAGCTTTGTATCTATCTAAAGACCCATCGGACTTGAGTTTCATAGTATAGACCCACTTACTACCAATGGACTTAACATGTGGAGGACAAGAAACAATGTCCCAAGTATGGTTTTCCTCAAGTGCTTGGAGTTCTGCTTCCATTGCTTGTTGCCAACACTCATGTTCCGTGGCTTGTTTATAACAAGTGGGAATGGAAATAGAAGACAAAGTAGTAGACATAGCCACAGGGGTTGAAAAACCATATCTTTCAGGAGGTTTGTGAGGTCTAGAGCTTCTTCGAAGAGGAGGTGAATCATTGGATATGGGTAGAACAGGATCAGATGTGGAGGAACCTCAGTGAGACTTGTAGGAGGATTAGATGTAGGAGGAGTGTGTCTGTGATAAACATAGCCAGGTTTAAACCTTTGTACTGATGTTGGTGATTCAGGAAAATGTGATAAAGCAGATAGAGAAGGGAATTATGAAGTATGTTTTGTGCTAAAGAAGAGTTGATTTAAAAAAAAATGACATTCCTAGAGACACGAGTTTGACGGGCATTAGGATCATAGCAAAGAAATCCTTTTTGGGTTCTAGCATATCCTAAGAAAGCACACTTGACACATTGGGCGGTAAGTTTTTTTCTCTCATGTGCATGAAGGTGAACAAAACAAACACATCCAAAAATACGAAGATTGGAATAATTTGGTGCATGCCCAAACAAACGAAAGTAGGGAGAATCATTGTTCAAGTTGGGAGATGGTAATCTATTAATCAAATAAATGGTAGTAGACAAAACTTCACACCAAAAATGAGAAGGAACACAAGAGTCAATTAGAAGAGTTCGAACAACATCAAGAAGATGACAATTCTTCCTTTTAGCCACACCGTTTTGTTGTGGAGTGAAAGGATAAGAATGTTGTGATATGATCCCATGACTTTGAAGAAAAAAATTGAAATTCATTTGACATAAATTTAGCACCTGAATCAGATTGTAAGATTTTGATGTTGGTAGGAAATTGTGTTTCAACTAAAGCAAGAAAGGCTTTGAACATAGAGAAAACCTCACTTTTAGACCGAAGAAAATATACCCAAGTAAAGTGAGTGAAATCATCGATAAATGTAACAAAGTATTTGTAATGTTCATGAGAAATTACAGGTGCAATACCCCATACATCAGTATGTATGAGTTCAAAAGGTTTGGTGATGTAGGTTTTATGCAATGGAAAATGAAGTGTTTTGTTTTTACCAAGTTTGCAAGATGCACAATCAACAATATCATTATTAGAAGAAGCTGAATTTTTATTTCCAAGTAAACCGGATTTAAGCAAGACTCGGAGTACATGAGAATTAGGGCGTCCTAATCGTCTATGCCGCACTTAATTATCACATTGAACAGCATTACAAGCAACATAATTTGACATCAATTTGGGAGATAGAAGCAAAGGAAAGAGACGTCCCACTTTAGGTCCTTTCGCAATCATCTTCCCGGACACTTGATCCTGAACAAGACAGCCGGAAGTTGAAAATCGAATAGGACAATTGTTGTCAACTAATTGGCCGACAGATATAAGATTAGTGGACAGCTTAGGAGATACAAAAACTTTATTTAAAGAGGCTGAAATATCACCAATGATTATGATAGGTAAGGAATTACCATCGGCAGTATGAATTCGAAGATCTCCTTCATATTTTTGAACATTATTTAAAGGTAAGGCAGTGTTGGTCATGTGATTGGAAGCACCAGAATCAAAATACCAAGGCTTAGGATTAGAATTTTTGTTACTTGAAAGGCCTAAAGCAGAAAGGGTAGAAACTATCATTTGTTGGACCATTTCAAGAGTAATAGAAGACTGACCAGGACTAGGGGCATTCAAGGAACCAACCAAGACATTGTAGGCAGTTTCAGATTTCTTTGGAGGCTGAGTGGAACAATCTTTGATAAAAAGCCCTGTTTTCTTACAATAATTGCAGAATTTTTTAGTATAATTAGTGGCAATGTGCCTAAATCCTTTGGAACTATAGCACCAGACATCAGTCATATCTCTACCTCCTTTAGACCTCCCTTGGGATGCATAGGCAACAGGAATTGGAGTAGAATTTTGAGCTTTCTGCTCTAAGATGGCTTGTGTAATGAGCTGTTGTTCTTCCTTGAGAAGCTCTCCTATTCAAATATCTAGTGAAGGAGCTGGTTCTCTGTTCATCAGGTTGGACCTGATTGCTTCAAACTCCCCTCTTAACTTCATTAAAAACTGGTCACGCTTGCTAGTCTCATGCACACTTTGGATAGCAATGAGTCCTTCAGGAGGTTCACTTGCATACACAATATCAGTGTACTCATCCCAAAGATTTCCAAAGGAAGAATAAAACTCTTGGATTGACATACTCCCTTGATTGAGTTTTCCCAACTTGAGTTCCAATTGGAACCTTCGTGCTGTACTGTTTTGATTATAAATTTTCTTCAAATAACCCCACGTTTCTTTAGAGGTCCTTGAGATTGAGAAGTGTGGAGGGTTCCACACTTTCAAGAATCCAAGACATAATCTGAGCATTCTTCACCTCCCATTTCACATATTTCTCCTTCTCCTTCTCACTGTTAGGTGCGAGATCTGTCCCATCAATATGAACCCATAATTCCTTTCCCTTGACAAAGATCTGAAATTGGAAAGCCCAGGCAGAATAATTCTTGCCATTAAATCGAACAAGAAAATGTTCAGATCGTTCCAAAGACATGATTCAACTAGAAATAAGAACTAAGAGATCACGTCCAAGAGAGTAGAATAGAAGAACATGAAATCCTTTGCAATTATAGAAATGATCTTGGAGCAAGACAAGGAACCAGACACGAGATGAAATGATCTTAGTGTTTAAGCTTTGATACCATGACAAAAATAAAAAAGAGAATTTTTGAAATGTTTCTTCTGTCCATTTTACTAAGATAATTTACAATATATAGACATTAAAAAGGATCAAAATCCTTTAATTGTAGGGTCCAATATAGTAAGCATAATTAGATCTCTTAATCCTAGGCCTATTCTAGGAAGGAACACAGCAGTAATTACAGCAATAATAATGAAAATCTTGGAGAGGTAATCAAGGAATATACAACTATAATAAAAAACTAAATAGGGAAAGAATTAAAAAGGAAAGAAGAATATATTGACAAGGCCTCTCTGAGCTGTACCATGTTCGCTATCTTAAAACATTTTACTCTTATGCCAAAGCATGGATTAATTGTAATAATCTTCATTATTACCTATTCATATTTGCCTTTGTATGAGCTGTAAACTGTTTTAACTCCTTTTTCCATGTGGAAATTTGAGATTTTGCATCATTTATACTTCAATTATTTTTTGGTTCTCATATTTGACAGCCAATGGTTGAGCTTGGCTTGAGGTTCTCCAGCTTGACAATTATGAAGCAAACATCAGTTGGGTACTGTTTTATCTTCTTTTGGTCAGCTGATGGTTTAGGGGTAGTCTCTGTCTTATTATATCTAATTCTGTTAAATGATTCTTACGCCACTAATATCATTATTTGAATTATAGTGATATGCACATTACTGGTTGAAACTATGAATGCCACTTTTTGTATTAGATGTCATTGTTTCAGTCTTCAAATTTTAAACAAAGATTGAAGCTTTACTTGCAATCTTAAACTTATGGGTTGCCATGAAATGCTCATTTGAGTTCTTCCCCTTCCTTCTTTATAAGCTTTTCTTTGGAAGTTGGCACTGGTGGAGATTTCTTACACAGATCTTTTGTGGTGGTGATTTTCTAATCGGTAATGTAGTATGAGGGGTCAGGTTAACAAAACTGTGGAGATTTCTGGATTGGAGGTTTATTGCAGCTCATGTAGCGGAGCTTCTAGTTTGGTGACAATTGATTCTGCTGGAGTCTCTAAGTCCTTGATAGACAGTACATATGATGTCAATCAGCATCAACGTGTTCTTGTGCCACTTGATGTATCAGTGTCACTTTCGGTATGTTTTATTGGAAAGAATTATTTTATTTTTGAATGAAAATGCAGCTATCTTTTTATCTGAAAGGACAGCTATCTGAGTAAAATCATATTTGAATGTTCCATCAAGTGTATCCACTTCTTGCTTGATTGTAGCATTAATCTTTTGATTCTGGCTGAGATTTCTGTAGTTGGGTAGTGTCTGCAGTTTTTAGTCATGTATTGCATCCGTAATCATGCCAATTAATGGACATGGGATTTACTAAATTAAGTGAGATCTCAAAGATTTCGTATGCCTTCCCAAAGATTAATAGTGAATTCATCAAAGAACCAAAAGTGCTGTTGCCTGTCACTGTACAAAATTTGAAATTCAGTACCACAGTACTATGTATATAAGCAGTTGGCTCAATGGCACGTCTTAAAAGTACAATGTGGCATTGCCAACACCAAGACAGAGCTTTAAGCTTTAGGATGAGTTGTCCTCAATTGCTATTTTGTTTTGCCTCAGTGAGATTATCTACATTGCATAGAAAGCATGTTTTTTCCTTAGGGCTAATAGTGCTGTATTTTGTTTTGTATTAAAACGATAGGTATCTTAGGTGATTTCACATTACAAAATACAGAGTCGTTTTGCACCATTTAACAGCATCTTATGTATATATAAAGCATAAAAGGGCGTGGATCTTAACCTAACATTCCTACCTCATTTGTTTATCCTAATGCTTGCTTCCATATGAAAAATGTAGATGCATTGTGAGACGGAAGAACTTGAATGGTACAGAACATTGAAATCATTATAGGTCTTAATGAAATTGTACTAGCCCAAAGAAAAGTTTAAAATTATTTAGGTTTAGAAAATTCGTTGTTTGAGGTTAATGATGAATGCCTTCTCTTTTTATGTAGGTCAATAGATCTGGAAAGCTCTATGATGATGCTCCACAATACTCCATTGGAGTTGAAATAACCTGCATGGTATAGAGCTTAAAATACTTTAATATTAACAGTAGGAAAATTTTTTCCCACTTTTTTGGTAGGCTTATGACGTTTTTCCCCCTTTTAATATTCATGTTTAATGTTGTTTTATTTGCTCTTATACTAGGTAATGCGCCTTGATGAATTTCAGTTGCAACAGATTTTGATCTTACTGGATGACTTATGCATATGCAGACTAAGAGAGAAGTATGTTTGATGAGCTGATCATTTTCTTTTTGGGTTCTTTTGTTTGGTGGGAAGTTCTTTTGAGGGGTTAAGTTCAGTGATCATTAAAGGAATTGTTACCATGTATAGTTAACTGTACGAAAACACAAAAAAATTAGGCCATAGCTGACGATAAAGTTCAAGAGCGTTGGGCCATAATAATCTATAGCAAGAGTGGATGGACCAAAACTCCTTGATCACCACAGAAATACAGAAAAACAAGTGCTGAATCACCTAAGATTCAAAAACTCTAGTGTCTAAAGGCCTAGAGGAAACTAGGATTTTTCCTAAGTATAATTTCAGAACTTGTGTTATGTCCTCCAAGTCTTTGATTATTCCTTTCTTGCCAAATGTAGCAGCAAGCAGCAGCATTTAAAAAGAATAGTGGTGTTAGTTTTTCGACTCTGTCTTAGGATTCAAACTGATTACGTATACTATTACTACATGTACGATCAAATTCAAATTGAAGGTGTTTCAACTGAGTGGGTTTAAGATTAAACATAACTGGAAACTAGAAACAATAGGAAGGGGAGAGAAAAAGTAGGAAACAGAGGTTACATCAATCTTCTTTACTCTTGCATCTTGCAGACCAAAGGTTGACCCAAAAGAAAAGGTTTTTGCAGCTTTCATGTGTGCTAAAGCAGGAGTGATAGATCTCAAGTGCTAAAAGTATCTAACTACCAGCAGTAACAAGGTGAAAGGAAAGATGAAGCTTAGGACCATTACCTGAGCTAGCGCTCAGAATTCCTTTGAGCTTTAAGCTTAGATCTGAGAGACTTAGTTTTGGGAACTTCCTAACTGACTTCACCATCTGCCATCCCCTTATTTATACCTTTCTCCCAAAACTAGAAACTTCTAAAAACTTATTTATTTACACCACACAACAATCCACCAAGTATGCCACATCAGCATCCTTTCATTTATATGGAAACATAACCCCGGGCTGCCCTTATTCAATAACACAACTCAACCAGCAGCCACTTATTTATTTACACAACTCAACTAGCCCAAACCCAAACCCTCATACACATCAAGAGCTCTGACTTCCCAATCACCTCCTAGAATACAAATGTAATAGGCATTCAAACTCTATCAATGAGGTTCAGCATGGTTGTTTAGATGGGATGGTGGCTTCTGTTTGTGTGGTTTTGATGAGTGAGAATTTTTTTTTTTTTTGGGCAACCAGCAGTTTGAGGATCATGTTAAGGTGTGAGGGAGAAAGACGAAGGGGGAGGGTGGTCTGGTGCAGGAACAGAGAAAGGGTTAAACACAGCTAGAGCACTTTAAAGCAACCAAAAGCTACTTGATATATTAAAAGAACACTTTAAGATTAAATGAAACTGGAAACTAGAAACAAGGGGAACGGGATAGAAAAAGAAGGAAAGAGAGAGTGTTTAAGGGGTTTAACCTAAGAGAAATGGTTTCTTAGGGAATGGCGGTTGTCTAGCACCCCTAAAATGTGGAAAGAGGAAATCCTCTCTAGTTTTTTTTTTTTTTTTTTAATTTCCCACCTAGGGTTTGTCTTCACCAGCCATCAGCCTCTTAGCTGCTGATCGGCTTCTGTTTGCCTATTGTCGCCTCACCTTTGTCCACCTTATGTTCGCTAGCACTGTCTTCCTACTGAATGTTTTTCGATGTCATTGCTCCCTTCTCATAGTTAGTATTCTTACTGTTTATGGTTGTTGCCAACCATTGGACCCCCCTTTTTGGTTGTGGTTTTGTTCATTAGCTAGGTTTTTTTTTTTTTTTTTTCAAGCAGGGGTTTTTCCTCTTAGCCATGCCCCTCAATCAAGTTTTACACTCACCGTTAGGTTTCCACTTCCAAGAAGAAGCGACCTTTGGAAACCTAATTCATTAGGGATGTAGCTCTTTTTGTCATTGGCAAAGTGGGTGTTCTTTGGCCAATGTTTAGAGCATGTGCCTTTGTAGGTGGGTGTGCCATCCATGGTTCTTTCTTCTCCAACTTTAAAAGGTTCTCCTCTTCCTCCTCTCGCTTGTTGTCATCTTGCCCTCTCTTCTTGGCCCTCCTCTTCCCCTTCTAGACCACTTGTTCCCTTGTTCCTCCTAAAAAAAGCCTTTTATTTCTCCCTCTCCTCCCTCTCTTCCCTCTTTCCCCTTCTCAACCCCCTTTTGTGGAGGCCGCCCCATCTTTGGAAGCCTCTCGCAACCCTTGTGTTGTTCCCTAGGTTGATTGCTCCCTTCTCTTTTACTTGCCCATTGTGGATGGTGATGATTTGGTGGTGGCCTAACACTAGAGGTGGTCGAGTTTAGTGCTCGCATATGGAAAAATACATTGGTAGGCCGTTTAATTGGCAAGAGCATTCCCTTTCTTCTTGTTGAAAAGATTGCTTATGCTTTGTGGGACCGTCATAGTTTGTCTAAAGTATTAGGCAACGGGAAGGGCATGTTCCTTTTCAAATTTGGAAACGATAATGAAATTATTAGAGTTCTTAAAACTCCATGTTATTCTCCATTGATGGGAAATGGGTATGGCATTCTTAAGTGGAGAGTTACCAATTAAAGTGAGTGCCATTGAGCTTGCTTTTGAAGACCCAAGAGAAGCAAATGTGTCTATCGTTGCCTTTGACAGTTTACAGAGCTTGGGTGAGGTGTCTAGTGTCGAAGAGCTTTAAGAGCTAGACCCTTCTTTTAACTTGGCACTAGTAGACTTCTTTAGTAGTATCGGGATCTCTGGTTGTTTTAAAAGTTGAAGTTTAGAATCTCACGTGTTAAGAAGAAGGAAAAGAGTAGACATTGGTCTAGGACCTAGTGGGTAGGCTGGTTGATTAGCCTTTTGTTTATATGTTCTTGCCTAGGAGGCTTCTCCTTTGGCTGTGCCTTCATTATGTTTGTCTCTAGATATATATATATATATATTTTTTTTTGTAATTTTGATAGGTAATTGTATTCAAATTCACAATTTTTCACTAATACTACGAGAACAATATATATAGAGATACAAAATCTTACCAACCTCTACTAACTTCTACCTAACACTATATTAATTACAATATAGAAAATACAATATATTATAACACTCCCCCCTCAAGTTGGAGCATAGATATTGATCATGCCTAACTTGTTACATATATCATCAATTCTAACACTATTCAAAGCTTTGGTGAAGATATCTGCTAATTGTTCTCTAGTTCTGACATGTCTTGTAGAAATCAAATTTTGTTGTATTTTCTCATGGATGAAATGACAATCAATTTCAATATGTTTGGTTCGCTTATGAAACACATGGTTAGATGCAATGTGAAGGGCTACCTGATTATCACACCATAACTGGGCAGGTATAGGCACTTTAAATCCAACTTTAGTCAAGAGCCGATGAATCCACATTATTTCACATGTTGATTGTGCCATAGCTTTGTATTCTGCCTCTGCACTTGAGCGGATACTGTGTGTTATTTTTTGCTTTTCCAAGTGACTAGATTTCCTTCAACAAACACATAATACCCAGTGGTGGATCTTTTGTCTATTTTGGATCTTATCCAATTAACATCCGAAAAATACTCAATACGATTATATTTGTAATTTTCATATGCTAAACCACGTCCAAAAGCATCCTTTAGATAACACAAAATCTGATCTAAAGCTGCCCAATGATCTACTGTAGGGGAAGACATGAATTGATTTACAACACTGATTGGGTATGCAATATCAGGATGAGTTACTGTGAGATAGTTCAACTTTCCAACTAGACATCTGTACCTCTTTGGATCCTTGAATGATTCCCCTTCTTTTGTAAGCTGCATATTAGGAGTCATAGGTATATTGCATGACTTAGCTCCTAATTTACTTGTCTCAGTTAATAAGTCAAGTACATATTTCCTCTAAGATAGGAAAATGCTTTTCTTACTTCTTGTCAACTTAATTCCTAAGAAATACTTCAGTAGCCCCAAATCCTTAGTATGAAATTGAGTGTGAAGGAATGATTTGAAAGAGGTAATACCGACGCTATCATTTCTTGTAATGATAATATCATCAACATATACAATGGGGATAATTATACCGGTGTCAGAATACTTAGAGAATACTGAGTGATTCGATTTGCTCTTTCTTAGACCAAAACTTTCAACTGCTTGATTGAATTTCCCAAACCAAGCTCGAGGACTCTGTTTTAGTCCATATAATGACTTTCATAGATGACAAACTTTACCTAACTCCCCTTGAGCAACAAATCTTGGTGGTTGCTCCATATAAACTTTCTCTTGCAAATCGCCATGTAAAAAGGGATTTTTTATATCCAGTTGTTATAAAGGCCAACAATTAGAAGTTGCAATAGAGATAACTAGGCAAATAGCAGTTAACTTAGTGGGCATATCCTTTTGCTACAAGACGGACTTTTAGCCGAGCTACTGTTCTATCAGGATTAACCTTGTTTGCATGTACCCATTTATAGCCAATCGCCTTTTTTCCTGCTAGTAAGTCCACTAGATCTCAATTGTGATTTGTATCCAAGGCATTCATCTCATCAATCATAGCATCTCACCAACCAGGATGTGAGAGTGCAACATGAAGAGACTTTGGAATGGTCATAGTGTCAAGGGATGCAATAAATGAGGAAGATGATGATGACAAGTGATCATAAGATACACAAGAAGAAATTGGATAAGTACATTGACGTTTACCTTTACGGAGTGCTATAGGAAGATAAAGATCACTTGTAGCTAGATCCATTGAGGAAGAAGAGACTGGTGCAGGACATGAAGCAAGAGGAACTTGTTATCGCGAGTATACGCATTGAAGTTGAGGTCATGATGGTGGGGGCGGTGGTAAGGTACTTGAAGACTTATAAGTAATATGATAAGGTAACAAATCGTCATCCTCTTCTTGTTTTGGAGTTTCAATGGATGAAAAAAATGGTGTGTTTTCTACAAAAGTGACATCAATTGAGACAAGATATTTGTCAAGATGAGGACAAAAACACCGATATCCTTTTTGAACTTGAGAATATAAAAAAAAATACATTTAAGAGATTTAGGATCAAGTTTAATAACCTGAGGACGGACATCATGAACAAAACAAGTACTACCAAATATCTTAGGTTCAATAGGAAACAATGACTTCGTAGGAAACAATATTGTATAAGGAGTCTCACATTGTAGAATAGATGAAGGGAGATGATTAATCAAAAAATAGGCCGGTGGATACTGCATCGGCCCAAAATTGTTTAGGAACATGTATCTAAAATAGAAGTGCTTGTGCAGTCTTAAGAAGATGTCTGTTTTTTCGTTTGGCTACTTCATTTTGAGAAGGTGTATCCACATAGGAAGATTGATGAAGGATACCATTTTGGAGCGTATATGATTGAAATGAGTGAGAGAAATATTCTTTGGCATTATTACTTTTTAATGTATGTACGGAGATATTGAATTGTGTTTTTATTTCAGCACAAAAGGTAGAAAAATGTGAAAACACTTTTGAGCGATTTTTCATAAGATAAAGTCAAGTTGTACGAGAATAATCATCCATGAAAGTAACAAAATACCAAAAACCAGCTTTAGATACAACTGGGCATGGACCCCATACATCGGAATGAATTAACTCAAAAGGTAGACTAACCCTTTTATCGACTCTAGGTAAACTAGACAAACGGTGGTGTTTAGCGAAATGATAAGATTCACAATCTAAGGTAGAAACATTATTAAATTGTGGATAAATGGTCTTTAACATAGATAAAGAAGGGTGACCAAGTCGGTAATGAGCTTGGAAAGGTGTTAAGACACTTGAACATGCAACTGACCTCGGTACTTGTGTATCCAATATATAGAGATCGCCTGATTCATGTCTTTTATTAATAATCTTCTTCGTTATAAGATCCTAAAATAGACAATGATCAAGATAAAATGAGATATGGCAATTCATTTCACGAGTAAGTTAACTTACTGATAGTAAGTTAAAGGAAAACTATGGTAAACTTAACACAAAAGATAAGAAAATCAAAGGAGTTAGATTAATAGTGCCAGATCCAAGGACAAATGACTTAGAGCCATCCACTAGAGTGACATTTGTAGGAGAGGTGTATGGTTGGTAAGTGGAGAAGAGATCAAGGTTGCTTGTCGTGTGATCTATGGCACCGGAATCAATGACCCACTTTGACGATGAGGAAAGAAGACATTGAGTTGATTTGCCTGATTCAGCTATCATAGACGTATGATGAGATGAAGCCTTCAATGCCTTTTGATACTAAGAGAATTTAGCATATTCATCAGCAGAAATTGTTATTGTATTTTCAGAAGATGAACTTGATGTAGAGTCAGTGGAGGCAATGTGTACTGACTGCTTCTTCTGGCCATGATTTTGCAATTTCTTACAAGTACATTTTGTATGCCCTGGCTCATGACAGTAATATAAAACAACTCCCCCTGATTCTTGACCTCGAATATGATCTCTACTAAGTTTATATTCTGTTATTTTAGTTGTTACTGGAACCATATCTATGATATGTGATTTATTCTCAGCCATCTTGCAATCTAATACTTTATATATTTCCTTTCTCTAATCCACACAACAAACACCAATAGCACCAAACAACACTAGAAGATTAAACCACCACAAACCAAACACCAATAGCTCCAAACAACACTAGAAGATTAAACCAAACCAGGAATGCTAATTCTAACTAGGGAAAACACCTCAATCAGCTTACCCCCCCAAAAAAAAACAAGCTTTCAAAACTACTAAACTGAAAGAAAAATTAGTTTCCCAACAACAATCAAACCAAACCAAAAACCCTAACCTTAGCAATGAACACGTGTCCCAAGATGATTTTTGAAATGATGAGATTGGAATGAAGAATATTGTACCAAGAAAGACCCAGCAAGAACACATGGACAAATGGGGGTCACATGCACCTCCACATGCGAAAAACAAGGAGGAGTGGCGGATGGTTTATGTGGCGCGTGAGCCTCACGGGCCAATCCGTTGGTCGTCGGAGTTGGTTGAGGAAGTTTGTCGGCCAGCAATCTTTCCTATTAGAGGGGTGGTGAGAAAAAAGAAACACAAACACTCTCTAGGGTGTGTGTGGGATACAAACGCTGCTTACTAGACAACTAGGGTTTAATGAATCCTAAAACCTAATTTAAAAAAATTCCTATAATTAGATAGGTTTGATACCATGTAATTTTGATAGGTAATTGTATTCAAATTCATAATTTTTGCTAATACTATGAGAACAATATATATAGAGATACAAAATCTTACCAACCTTTACCTAACACTATATTAATTACAATATAGAAAATACAATATATTATAACACTCTTTAAATCTTTTCTGTCTTTTTGTAAATTTTTCTTCATTTGACGAAAAAGGAAAAAAAAAAAAAATCTGACCTTATCCCCCCCACTCCCCTAAAAAAAAAGAAGTGGTCTCTTAGGAGAGAGTTTTAGAGAGAAGACAAAGGGTTTTCTCTCTCTGTAGAAACCATTTTTACTTGTGCTACTTTGTTTTTGCCTCCGAGCACTTGTAAAGCACATTCAGGAGGAGCAACAATGCAATGGTTTATTTTCTAAATATGTTATATGATATTTAATTGTTTTCTTCTACATCCTTTTTGGTTTCCTTCCCCTTTGAAAGTGGGTAGTGCATACAGGGTCACAATGCCTAATAGATGCTTCTAGAAGTCATCTTTGTGCATAGTCGAATCATTTCATTTGTGCTTTCTCCATTATTTCTTATACATTTATTCATTATCTTATCACCATCACATCCATCTTAACATTTTTATCTCTGCCACTCTTCTCTTTCGTTCATGTATGTATATAATTCATTGCCTAGCATGGAAATCAACAACCATTGCTGGTCTTATAGCCATCTAGGAGAACTTGGTTGTAAGCTTTATGCAAATCTTACTGTCATAAAAATTACCTCATGCACCTCTCTATTGCAACCACCTTGCTTAAATTCTATGTGTCACTTTCTTATCCATGCCTTTGTCTTTTTGCATAATTGATTCGAGCAAGCATACGTAATAGGAAAGTGTATAATTTTCAAATTGCTGTTTACACATTCCATGAGAAGGGCTAGTGTATTAAGATGTGCAAAATTTCATTTTACTTTCTTTTGATATTGCCTAGGAGCTATTTGTTAGCTGAGCATTACTAGCATATTGAATTAAGTTTGAATGTTTCTACTTATAAATAATTCGTAGGATTCCCTGATAAATTCTTATGGTTGAGATTGGAACTAAGTATTTTAGGTTTATTCTACCTACTATGTAGGTGGTACTCCTTACGAGGAATATATTTATCATTTCTCTTCATGAAATGGTTGCAGAGGTTTTGGGTGTTAAAGCTGATTTTTTGATAGTGACACTTGTGTTGTTGTATGTGCAACTAAGTAGAGGTTTTCATAATTGAACTAGTTGCAAAGGAGAACTAGTAGTTTTGACCAAGGTTTGCTTTGCAAAAAACTGCTTGATGGTATTGCATTTCTTTTTCCATTTTGGAGGAAGGCTTAGATAACTACTTATTTGATGGCTTATGTTAAGTGGTATATGTACATTTGTCCCACATAGTTTAGTTTATAAAATACCATTTTTTTGTATTCGTATATATATTTATATGGTATAATATTAATAAAATGAGATTCTAGTTTCTTCTCTCTCTATTTTTTTTCTCTTTGAACATGGTATCAGAGTCATGAGATGAGAAACCCTAGATAATCTAAATCCTAAACATAAACCTAAACCCTAAATTGCCCAAACACGAACCCTAATTTCGGCAGAGTCAAGCTTGTTGCATGTATTTCCGGTGTCGGATTTGAAATCCGATCATATCACTGTGTTCCTCTATTCTTCAGTGTCATATCTTAGAAATCTTGCCGTTGGAAGCTTCTTCACATGCCACCATGCACCACTGCTTTCCACTACGTTCTTGTTATTTAAAATTTCCGACGGTTCCTATAGTGTTTGACACTGGGTTTTTGCTTTATTGAGGTGTGGAACAGTACCGCCATCCTCTTTTGCCTTTGTTTGTCTTCGTATGCTACCGACCGCCATCGTTTGCTGTTGATCGCTGCCGACCACCACTAGCAATTTCTGTGTGTTTGTTCTTTTCACCTTTTTTTTTTTTTCTTCATTCTTTTTGAGGTGTCTCTTTAATCCAATATGGCTCATGATAGTTCCTCATTGAAAACTAGTCTTTTTTCAAGCTTATTATGTCCATCTCTTGCCATTGCAACTGTGAAGTTGATGGGCGGTTCAAATTATTTATCTTGGTCTACAATAGTGGAGTTATTGTGTATGGGTCAAGGTCTACAGGACCACTTGACCACTAAAGTAGAAGATCTGCAGAAGGAAAATAGAGATAATTGGATAAGAGTTGATGCTTTACTATTGAGTCTTCTGTGGCAATCCATTGATTCCCTCTTTCATCCAATTTACAATCATTATCGCACATGATATGATGTATGGATTTAAGCAAAGACTCTTTATACTAATGATTTACAATGTCTATATTTGGTAATTTCTAATTTGCTTAACTTGAGATGTTGGGTATGTCTATTATTGATTTTTGTAGGAGATGGGCATCTATTAAGGTTGAGTATAACTCTCCCCTTATATCAATAAGTTACCAGCTTCTTCTATTACATGTTTTACTACAGTCTCTTCAACTCTTCTCTACAATTGGTTGAGTCATCCTAGTTTTGCCAAATTTCAGAAAATGGTTCCTTACTTCTCGCATTTATCTACTTTAGAGTGTGAGTTATGTTAACTTAGAAAACAGTCTAGAACTTCGTTTCCCAAGAGAGTTAATAATTGGGCTGCATCTCCTTTTTCTATAGTTCATTAAGATATTAGGGGCCTTAGCTGTGTCATCTCTGTTTTAGGTTTTCAATATTTTATAATTTTTATTGATGGCTATTCTCGATGCACTTGGTTATATTTAATGAAAAGTAGTTTTGAACTGTTCTTTATTTTTGAGTCTTTTTGTGTTGAAATCAAAACTTAGTTTAATATATCTATACAAATTTTACGCAGTGATGATGCTCCTGAGTATTTTTTTACTCAATTTATGTCATTCTATGGACTTTCACATTAATCCTCTTGTGCTTACACCTTAACAAAATGGTATTGCTGAACGTAAAAATTGACATCTAATCGAGATTGCTCGCACGCTTCTTTTGCATCACCATGTCCCTACTCATTTTTGGGCTGATGCCATGTTTATTGCATGTTATCTCATTAACAAAATGCTTTCCTTTGTCCTTCAGCACAAAATTTCTCATGCTATCTTATTCCCTGATCAATCATTATATACTCTTACGTTACGTGTTTTTGGTTGCACATGCTTTGTTCATGATATGTCTCCTGGTCAGAATAAACTCTCAGCTCGATCTATTAAGTGTGTTTTTCTTGGTTACTCTAAACTTAAAAAAGGTTACAAGTGCTATTCTCCCATTACTTGTCGTTATTATCTATCTCCTGATGTCACTTTCTTTAAATCTTCTCCCTTATATTCCCTATCTTCATTTGGGAGTCCTATGTTGGAGGTTTTACCTATTTCATCTCAATTAGCTCTTCCTGAGTCTGTCCCTGCCATTCCTGAGTTTGTCCCTCTTGTCTTTGACTTTGTTTCTTCCCCTCCACCGTTGCAGGTATACCATTGATGCTCTTGAAACCTACCCTCCTTAGATTCACTACCTCCTTCAGATGCTCCTATTGACTCCCCTTTTGCTCCAATGCCTCCACCGATTGAGGACCTCTATGAAGTAAACCTTCCAATCGCTCTCCGAAATGGTAATCATTCTACTCGTAATCCTCAACCTATATATAATTTTCTTAGCTATCATTGGTTGTCCCCATCCTATTGCACTATTATTTCGTCTTTATCTCCCGTTTCTATTCCTAAAAATGTGAGTGAGTCACTTTTAGTTCTAGGATGGACACAGGTAATGTTAGAGGAGATGACTGCCTTATATGCTAATGGTACTTGGGACTTGGTCTCTTTACCTCCTGGAAAATCTCTAGTTGGGTGTCGATGGGTTTATGCTATAAAAGTTAGACCTGATGGTCATGTTGACTAGCTTAAGGCTCTATTGGTTGCTAAGGGTTATACTTAGGTGTACGGTTTGGACTATCTTGATACTTTTTCTCTTATTGCTAAGATGTCTTCTGTTTGCTTGTTTCTATCCATTGTAGCTATGAAACATTAGCCTTTATATTAGTTGGACATAAAAAATGCTGTTTTTCATGGTGAACTCTAGGAGGAGACTTATATGGAGCAACTGTTAAGGCTTTGTTGCTCAAGAAGAGTTTAATTTGGTATGTAACTTTGTTACTCACTTTATGGGTTGAAACAATCTCCATGTGCTTGGTTTGGCCGATTCAGTATGGTGGTTATTGAGTTTGGTATAACTCGTAATTCATTTGATCATTTAGTGTTTTATAAGCGCACATCTAAGGGAAGATGTATTTACTTAATTGTCTATATAGATGATATTATCATAATTGGTAACGATCAAGATAGTAGGAGTTTCGAAACAACTGAAGAGTGGGTTTCCAAGATGCTCTCTTCTCTCTCTACCCTACACACATCCCTAAACACAATCACCCGTAGGACCCTTAGGAACCCCGTCCCAACCTATTAATCTAGTTTAGTAGTTGTAACCATCCATCCGCCTGCTCCACCATGGAAATTCCGGCCAAGGATGCTGTGCCGGAGGTTTGTCCGTCATCGGAAGTGAGGGCGACAATGTACAATGCCACCGGCAGTGGCGTCAAATTGGGAGTGCAAGACCAAGGCTCCCTCCCAAAAGTACGCACGTTTCCAGAGGAGGCAATAAATGTCAACCCAAATCTGGTAAGTCAATGCCCTGCTTTTCCAAATGGGAAAGAGAAAGGAAAAAACATAGCTGAGGAGGGAAAAGTGGAGCCTTGTGCCCACACAGTGCCTGCCAGACCTCTCACCTGCCAAAGTGGACCCACATTCACCAAAATAGCCACACACCCTAGCCAGGGACCACGTGCCACCCAATATCAACCCTTTTCCGGTAGTCCAGCATTGGGAAGCGACACCACAGGGCCTCGGACCCCGAAGGATGCCAACCGGCCTCCACCGACCAACGGCCAGCCACCTACACCTGCTCAGGCGCCTCAGGCTGGTAGAACGTATGCACAAGTGTGCAACGCCAAGGCGCCGGACAGCTCACCGGTTTTTCCTTTGCAATATATGCCGCCGGCCATCAAGGGTCCTTCCCCAACCGTGCACATACCTAAGGCAGTGGGGGACATGGGTGCGACCTTCTGGAATAACACTCTCGTGGGCTATTTCCTTGGCCGCAAACTGCCATACTCTTTGGTTCGGTCCCTTGCTTTCAAACTATGGAAGGATTTTGGCCTCGTGGATGTAATAGGCAGCTCGGAGGGGTTCTTCTATTTCCGGTTTGATGAGGACAGTGATACCACACTGGTCTTGGAAAAATCATGGCATTTTGCCCAACGTTTCCTTATCTTGCAGAAGTGGCGGAAGGGTATGCCACTAGACAAGGCGCAGCCCACCAACATCCCAGTATGGGCTATCTTCTCGCGAGTCCCATGCGAGTTCCTAGGGGCAGAAGGTTTGAGCCGCATTGTCAGTGGCGTGGGAGTGCCACTAAAGGCCGATGCAGCAACGGCTAGGCGGCAGCGTGCCAACCATGCGAGGGTGCTCGTGGAACTTGATGCCCGTGAGGATCTAGTCACCCGAGTCAGGGTGGAGGGGGAGAGCGGGGTGGTTGCGGATGTAAAGGTGGAATACCAATGGTTACCTCCGCGGTGTGCATCATGCAAAGTGTTTGGACACAAATGCCAATCTGTGCCGATCACCCAAAGGCAGGAGGGGGGAGCAATGGTGGCGGGGAGCAGCCCGGTCGCCTCGTGTGCAGATGCTGGGCAGCAGGAACTGCGGTGTGAGGAGAAGGATAGGCTAGCGTCATGCGTTGTAAACAAATCCCTCACCACTAGAGCCCCACGCTCGACACCTTTAAGGTCTAAAACAAAAGCCAAAGGAGGGTCATCTCAAGGTGGGTATGAGAGGCCAACAGAGGTCACCAGCACTTCCCAGGTGCCGGTAGAGGTCCCCAGTGATCAGGGGCGTACTGTGGTTCAGCGGATGGAGGTGGACAGCGGCTACCCAATACCCAGCGTGAAGCCTACAATAGCCCTGGAGGCAGAAGCAAAACCTCTGGCAGCAGCTGCGATCCCAGCATCTCCAAGCCGTGTCACGACTACTCCAATGACTGACAAAGGAGGAGATGCAGCTGACGGGGATGTCGATTTTGAGAACACCCCTCTAAACAAACTATTGGTTCAGATGAATCAAAGCTTGGGATCCCATCCCATGGTCAACAGAAGCTCTAGCTCCTCTAGCCGCAGGAAGAAGAAACAGCGCAAGAGGAGTAGGAACTTCACCTAATCCGTATTGCCTTATGCATCCATGTCAGTGGCAACATGGAATGTAAGGGGTCTAAATGACCCCATAAAAGTATCAGAGGTTAGGAGGTTGTGTGCTAAGCATTGCATCAATTTGATTGGCTTATTGGAAACAAGAGTAAGAGCAGCAAATGAGGAGTCCGTCAAGAGTAGCTTGGGTCCGAATTGGCAAGTGTGGGTTAACTCCATGGCACGAAAGCGCATCTGGTTAGTGTGGCAACCTAGGGAGTGGCACGTTTTTGTAGAAAAGGAACACACACAATTTCTACATTGTACCCTTACCAACCTTAGAGTGAACAGCATTATGGCCCTTACGTGTGTCTATGGCTCCAATAATGATGGAGAACGAAAAGACCTATGGTTGAACCTCAAGGGGCTAGCTCAGGCTGTTGGTGATAGACCGTGGCTGGTCATGGGTGATTTTAACATTACTCGCCTAGTCACAGAGAAGTCAGGAGGCCGGGTATTAGTCACGGAAGCAATGTTGGATTTCCAAAGATGCTTAGCAAGAGTGGAGTTGGAAGACCTGAGATCTTCTGGGGACTTCTTCACATGGACAAACAAGCAGCAGCAGGAACCTATCCTCAGAAAGCTTGATCGGGCCATGGTTAACCTACCCTGGATGAATGTGCATCCAAATGCTCACGCCCAATTCCTCCCACCTATCACATCCGATCATTCAATGGTTGTGGTTCGTATGGAATATGGAACGAGAACTAGACGATGCCCTTTCAAATTCTTCAATTATTGGGCCGACCATGAAGGCTTCCATGACCTAGTGAGCGCCATATGGAGTAGGGATATCCAGGGCTCCCACATGTTTCAGGTAGTCCAAAAATTGAAGTTAGTTAAGGAAGGCCTCAGAAGTTTAAACAGGACTGAATTCTCCAACATATCGCGAAGAGTACAAGACGCGAAGCAACAGTTGATACATGTGCAAGCAGCCATCCATGAAGCTAGGGACATTAACCGGTTGGAAGAAGAGCGCTTAGCCTACAAAGAGTACTATACCCTTAGGGGGGCGGAGGAGAGTTTTTTCAAACAGAAATCTAGATCCAAATGGTTGGAGTTGGGCGATAGAAATACGGCTTACTTCCATAAAGCCATGAAGAGCCTGCACAACCGTAGCTCTATCCATAGATTGACTCGTGAGGATGGCAGTGAGGTGGCAGGGGAAGAGGAGGTTAGGCATGAGATACTCCACTACTTCCAACATCTCTATGATCCACCCACAGCTCCTAACACCACTGTCGATGTGGGAAGCCTGCAACCACGAACTCTAACGAACCAACAACAAATCAGCCTTCTTGCCGACTACTCAGATGAGGAAATTAAGTGGGGATTCACATCGCAAGCGAATGGAAAGGCTCCTGGCCCGGATGTCTTCTCTGCCCTGTTCTTCAAGAAAGCCTGGGACATAGTTGGTGCGGATTTAATCAGGGCCACTAGAGAGTTTATGACATCAGGGCATCTACTGAGAGAGATAAACAACACGGCCATCACTCTAGTACTAAAGGTGACCAACCCAACTAGATTGGGGGATTTCAGGCCAATTGCATGCTGCAATGTTATCTATAAGGCCATCTCTAAGGTGCTTGCAGCAAGGATGAAAGTGGTGCTACCATCTCTAGTGGGGAGGGAACAGGCAGCCTTTGTCCCGGGGAGGAAGATCTCGGACAATATATTCTTAGCTCAAGAACTTATGGCGAATTATCATGCCAAAGTAAGAGCTCCTCGCTGCATGATGAAGGTGGACCTTCAAAAGGCTTATGATACGGTGAGATGGGATTTTCTGATAGGGGTCTTGTCGGCTATGAAATTTCCACCTCATTTTTGCAGGTTAATGAGTCAGTGCATTTCAACGCCAAAATACTCAGTAAATGTAAATGGGGAACTTGTGGGGTTTTTTGCTAGCAAAAGAGGCTTAAGGCAAGGAGATCCTATATCTCCTTACCTTTTTGTACTTTGTATGGAAATCCTCTCAATGCGCTTGAGACAACTTATACATCACCCGGAATTCTCACTCCATTGGTGGTGCCAAATTGAACGTCTCACCCATCTCTGTTTTGCAGATGACCTCCTCATATTTGCTAAGGGGAACAAAGAATCTATCTCTCTGGTACGACATACTTTGCAGGATTTCCAGGACATGTCAGGACTGGCAATCAACAACCACAAGAGTAGCATATTTTTCTCTCAGGTCCCAGCTAGCACAAGGGAGGCCATAATCCAATGCACTCAATTCAATGAGGGCAATCTGCCGGTGCGGTACTTAGGGGTTCCCCTTATCTCATCGAAACTCAAGAAACAGGATTGTGAAATGTTAGTGGAACGCACTATGGCCCGAATCACTTCATGGACAGCCAAGCACTTATCCTATGCGGGTAGGCTTCAGTTAATCAGATTTGTCCTCTTCTCCATGCAGGTCTATTGGTGCTCCATTTTTGTACTTCCGAAGTCGGTTGTCACGAGAATAGAGCAGCTACTTAGGAATTTCCTTTGGAGTGGCGACCCGCACATATTCACTAAGGCAAAAGTCAAGTGGGCTGAAGTGTGCCAACCAAAAGAAAGTGGTGGCCTGGGTCTACTGGATATCCACCAGTGGAACAAAGCCATCCAAATTAAGCACATATGGAGGCTGTGCAAGCAGGGAGAAAAGAGCTTATGGCCGGAATGGGTTCATTTCACTATACTCAAAGGAAAGAATTTCTGGTCGTCAAAGGCTCCAGCCGTCTGTTCCTGGACATGGAAGAAATTACTCAAACTGAGAGGGTTGGTTCGATCTTCTTTTTACTGGGAACCAAACAATGGCCTAGATATCTCACTATGGGCTGATTTTTGGCTCCCGTCAGGACCTCTGGATACCTTGTTTAGTGATCGGATCAGGCACAGCACGGGTTTCCCAGCTACTACTAGGCTATGTTCCATAATCAACGGCAATGAATGGAGTATCCCGAGGGGCCCACCGTGGGATAGTCTTAGTATTCCTCAGTCCATCAAACCGAATAGCGCAGAGCAGGACCGTTTTTGTTGGGAACACTCACGGTCTAGAGAGTACACCATTAAGAGTGGCTACACATTCCTAAACCAACCAACTCCCAGCATGCCTTGGCAGAGAGTAGTATGGAATAAAACTTCCCTACCTAGACATGCTTTCATATTATGGGTGGCGTGGTTAAGGAAATTATCCACCCTTGATAGGGTACATCGCTGGGGGCTAGCACAGTCTACTACTTGCCTCCTATGTCACCAACATCCGGAGGATCATGCCCACCTTTTCTTCCAGTGCGATTACACCTCACAAGTCTGGAGCATAGTGTGTAACTACATGAATTGTCCAGTTTCCTCAAACAACTGGGAACAAGTGACCGGATTTTTTATGGCTTTGGGTGACTCACCGACACATCAGAGATGGTGTAGAACCTTAGCTGCAACAGTTTATTGCATTTGGCGTATCCGTAATAAAGTGCGTCTTGGGCAAGCACTTCTGGGGATTAGCATGGTAGCAAATCATATACGTGCCTACTCAGGGCCATTGTAACCCTACCACTTTACTCTACACTAGTGCCTAGGGTTAACATGCTAGCACACTTATTGTTGATGTGCCCTTGTAATTTGTTTTCCTGTATTGTATTACTCCATTTGCAAATCAATAAATTATTAATTACCCAAAAAGATAGTATTACTAACTTGAAAGCACATCTTTTCAAGTATTTTCAGACCAAAGACCTTGGCTTGTTAAGGTACTTCCTTGGTATTGGAGTGGCTAAATCCGGTTCTAGTATAGCTCTTTCCTAAATAAAATATGCTTTAGATCTTCTGGAAGAAACTAAGATGCTTAATTGTAAGATTGTAGATTCTCTAATGGATCCTAATGTGAAATTGTTACCAGGATAAGGGGAGTTATTTGCAGACCCTATTAGATACCGCCGGTTGGTTGGTAGATTTAGTTATCTTACTGTTACTCGACCTGATATATCATTTGCGATTAGTGTTGTTAGCCAGTTTTTCCAATCACCCTGTAATAGTCATTGGAACGCAGCTGTCAGGATTCTTAGATATATTGAAAATGCTCTAGGTAGAGGCCTACGATATGAAGATCGGGGTCATCCTAATTAATTGGATATTGTGATGTTGATTAGGCAGGTTCTCCATATGATAGATGATCTATTTCAGGTTTTTGTGTGCTGATTGGAGGTAACCTAATATCATAGAAAAGTAAGAAGTAAGATGTGGCTAGATCAAGTGCAAAAGTAAAATACCATGCCATGGCCTTAGTAACCTGTGAGCTTATTTGGTTGAAACAGTTATTTCAGGAGTTAGAATTTTGTGAAATATCACAAATGAAACTAATTTGTGATAATCAAGCTGCATGACATATATCCTCTAATCCAGTCTTTTATGAGAGAACTAAACATATAGAGATTGATTGTCACTTTATTCAGGAAAATATCATCTCTGGTTGTATTATCACTAGCCATGTCAACTCAAATGATTAATTGGCTAATATTTTGATTAAATCTCTTAAGGTTTTTCGTATTTGGTATATTTGTAACAAGCTTGGTGCATATGATTTATATGCTCCAACTTGAGGGGGAGTGTTAAGTGGTATATGTACATTTGTCCCACATAACTTAATTTATAAAATGCCATTTTTTTGTATACATATATATACTTGTATAGTATAATATCAATAAAATAAGATTCTGGTTTCTCTTTTCTCTCTTAACTGCTTAAATGTCTTGGTTGGTGTTTTCTTCCATTGATATCCTGCAAGAATCCTTGCTGGGAGAGAGTAGAAAATACCTATTCTGGCTTAAGGGGACATGATTATTGAGCTTTGGAGCAATTGCTAAACACAGCTCTTTATAGAAGTGAAATGATAGATAGCTAAAACCAGGGAAGTTTGTCATCATTTATTATGCAGCTCTTTGACAGGTGGTTCTCACAGTTGATAGCTTTGATGATGGTGCAATCTTTGGTGCTCATTGATGGATATTATACTTGTATGGAAAAGATGGGAGTGAGTGGAATGAAAGAAGATGCTACTATAGTGGAATGTTTGGACCAAATATATTGTTCTTTATTAAGAGCGGTGAAAATTGAATCCTGTGCTCTCATGATTCGTGCTTGGATTGCCATGTTTTCCTTTTGTCCTTGCATCCTCTTGGTCATTTTGAAAGCATATAACTGCCATTCTCTCTCTCTCTTTTTATATGCATACATGCACACACATAAATATTTGTACAATATAATATAAATGTATATTTATTTTCTGGGAATTAATGTTCCTATTCTATCATATGATTGATATAATATCTTGACTACTGTAGGTATGGACGTTATCGTCCTCTATGCAGTCTTTCATTGGAAAAACCCAATAATTGGCAGAGATTATGGTGGCAATATGCACAACAGTCAGTCCTATCAGATGTTCGAAAGAAGCTAAAAAGAACATCATGGAGATACTTTGGACTGCAATTGTAAGTTCTACTGCTGTAATTATTCATACCATTTGGTTTCTCCTTTTGTGTAATTGAAACCTCTGATGACTATTGATTCTACATATATAAGTACACAATTTTATAAAGAATAGTGTTAAATAATTAGACAGTGTTGTTCTCACCTAAATGCCAATTAGAGAGAAGCATGGACTACATGTGTTCATCTTTTTGGGGCAACTTCAGATTTTGTATTGATATAGAAAAGAAGATTGTGTAATGTTCATCCCTTACAAAACCCCCAAAGGCAGGGAAGTGAGCACATTAAGTGCAGTTGATAATAAGAAACCCTTCTGGTTAGATAACTAGAAAGAGAGATGCTCTCCCAAATGTGCTAGATTTTCTTTCACACCACAAACAGTATATGGTGGCTGAAAGAGGCTTTTCTCCAGAAGGAAATTTGTGCAAGTTTGGCCACTCCAGTAGCTATGGGTCTGTTCAATACATTATCCCAGTTGGAGAAGTAAGCCTGCATCTCAGGGCTGCAAGTAAATTGGTTCAAACAGTCTGGGAGTTGGGGCAATAAAAAAATACATGTCTATGAAAATGACATGTCATGGATTAGGTGATGCCCTATTGATGCAATCTCTCTAGGGGCTTCAATTATTCAAATAGTGAATGAAATATCTATCAAAGGCTTCAATTTGTTTTTGACTAATAGTTCAAGTTTTCATGGAGACTTCCTGCAGTAATAAGATATTTTAGGATCAAATAGTTATTTCACTCGACTGGAAAAACAAAAGATAGATGTTTCAAGGCATAACTTATGACATACTCCAAGTAATACTTTAGTTTCTTGCTTGCAGAAGCTACCGCCGGAAGTACATCAACTTGTATAAGAAGAAACTATCATTTCTTAAACAAGAACAGGTATTATTCCTTGTCACCAACAAGATACATAGGGCAATTACTTTGTTCTATTGCTTGTTTTGCATTTCCAATAATGGTTTTTATTGAGCATTGTTTTAAGGACTAGGAACTCTATTACATTAGCAATAAATTTATAATTACCACAAATTCCACTTGTTGCTTGTGCAGCAACCACCATCCCTTCCTAAGCAGGAAGGTGTCTCTTTTCGATCAACCGTCCAAGAGGGGACGATGTTAGTAATGCAACTTTTAGTTGAAAAAAAATAAATGAACTATTACTGTGAGTCTTTAATTTTGGAAGGTATGGTGAGATTATTATGAGTTTTCATCTTTTGTAAGTAAGGGAGGTGAGGAAGAAAGGCTTATATAAATGTCTTGTTACATTGAGTAATTTGACAAGTTATAAATATTACGTTTTTATCTTAGTTGATCTTTGTTTGCAAGGTTGGAGGGTTTTCTCTGAGGAGCTTTGAAATTGGAGATATGACGCTTTTCTTTGATGAGCTCTTGACCTTCTCTTAAGTAAATGGCCTATTGGCTGGATCGTGTTCTCATGTTCTTAACAATATTTTTGGATGAAATCAGAAATTATCATTAATATGGGGAAAGTCTATAGAAGATGGGCTACTGTCTTCTTTATAAAACTTTGTTTTTAAAGGTGCATGGATGGAGATTGTTTTACAACTACGCCAAAAAGAGAGGCTATCTATTGTTGAGCTGATGCTAAGATTTTTGTTTGAATTTGCACAAAGGACAAGTTTCCTCCATGTGTAGCGTATGTCACTAGCAAAAGTAGCCTTTCATTTGGTTCTTCTTGTAGAAGACCTTGCTTGAAATCAGATAATTGTTCACAGATTGATGCACATTTGTTGAAGCTCCATCAGTAATCTTGCCCATAATTTTAAGTGGTCTTGCAACTCTGCTTCTCCTCTGCATATGAAGTGTAAAATTTGATTGATTACATTTCACATCAACAGCTTTTATCTGTGTAAATTGTCTATTAGATTACTAGCTATTAGATGAAAGCATGTTGGTGGATATGATGTTTGTGCCACAATATGGTGGTGGACTACTTTGAAAGCTCATTTGATGGAGAAGGGGTGCTATGCTTGTGTTGCTAAACAAATTTGTCTTAGCTTCATGTCCCTTATAATTGAATCTCACAGTTGACTTTCTGACCAGTTTGATCCTTGATTGTTTATGAGGGAACAAAGATACGCCTTCTTTGGCCATCTGAAAAGATATATGTTCCTCTTACTAATCCAAGTTCACCAAGGGCCTTTCATGTGGCAATCATCATACTGAAGGGAAATCCCATTCTCATCTTGAATTTGCCACTTGAAGAGATTTTTTACATTGATCTAGCATAGAGGATTTTCCTCAAAGACTATGAGGCTTCAATTGGAAACTTCATGCGCTAGAAATTTTTCCTACACAACAATTGTGAATGAACCCACTAAGCTAAAGAGTGTCTTCGATGTTAGAGATGATTATCTAGATATGTTTGTGTTGGTTTGTTCCATTCAATAATGTTGATACAACCTAGTCCTTTATTCCTTGGCTTACACATGCCCTCCTAGCAATCTTAGTTGTAGCGCTACCTTTTCCATTATCATCCTAAGGAAAGTTTTCTCTTTCTTAGTGATCTCCCTCGTTATCTTTTTAGGGAGGATAAACATAGAAGCTCAATGTACTTTCATTGAGAAGAGAATGCCTTTTGATAATTGTATTCTACTAACATATATCATCCTTTCCATGTGGACTCCCTGCTGATGTGGTTTTCTCCCTCCTAGAGCTTTTGATCATAGTCCCCATGTAGTGAACTTATGGGAGGGAGGTGGAGTTTGCAAGACTCCTCTCAAGTTCTTATATTTTTGGAGCAGCCACCCTAAATTTAAATCTAAAGTGGAAGAAGACTAGGATTGCAAAGCTGTTGGAACACCCATGTTTTGTGTGAACCCTAAGCTAAAGCTTGTTGAAGTTGAACAAAGCTGAATTTTTGGACATTCAAAATAAAGTCAATCAAGCTTGTGTAAAAAGCTGATGAATATCCAAGAGGCCATAAGAGCTAACCCTTCATCAATTGTTTATTCTTGGAAAGATGAATAGAAGGCTTTCGAACATTTCTATTGTTTGGAGCATACTGAACATAGCTTCCTAAAATAGAAATCAAGTTAAATGGTTGAAGTTGGGGGATAGGAACTCTACTTATTTCTTTTGTGTACTAAAGCTATGTGATTAAATCTTCGGTGAAATTTGTTCGCCATATCATGTCCTCTCATTGTGAGGTCAAGGAGGAAGCCGTTTCCTTTTTCATTCCTTTTGACCATTAGCAGAGGTTGTCTTCCTCAAAGCTTAGCAATGAACAAGGTCAGCTATTTGTCAAAGAGATTACTAAGGAAGAGATCGAGACACTTTTCTTTAGGTTGGCAAATGATAAGGCTGCGGTTCCTAGTGGCTCCGATGCTAATTGTTTTAAAGAAAATTGGGGAATTGTTCGTGAAGATGTCACCCTTTTTGTTAAGGACTTATTTATGTTGTGTAAATTGTTGAAGTCTTTGAACTCCACCACTCTAACCTTAGTTTGTACACAAGTGTTAAAATCCTTCAACTATGGGAGACATTTGGCCAATAGTGATTTCTCAAATTCTAGCTGATAGATTAAAGCCTATGCTTATTTCCTGAATTAGTGAAGAAAAGGCAGCTATTGTGGGGAAGTAAGATTGTGGACAAGATCTTGATTGCCAAGAACTTGTTAGAGGTTATCATAAGGACTCTAAAAATCCTAGATGTGTGCTAAAAGTTGATGTACTAAAAGCATACGGCATCGTCAAATGGTGCATTCTTTTTTAAGTCTTAGAGATCCTTTTTTTCCCTAGCCAGTTGGGTTGGCAAATGCATGTCTTCTCTAAAGCTCTCTATCAGCTTAAGTGGTGAACTAGTTGACTTTTTTCCTAGCTTTAGAGGGATTTTAGCAAAGTGATCTGATCTCATCCTACCTCTTTGTTCTTGCTATGGAGGTTTTCTCTTGTTTGATGGTGGAGAAAGTTAAAGGGTTTTTGCTATCGTTGGAAATGTAAGGAGAAGGGGCTTACTCATCTATGTTTTGTGGATGACCTTTATTTCTTGCATGCCTCAAGTAAATCCATCCTTTTAATCAAATCAGCGCTCGAAGAATTCCATACCCTTTCGGGTTTGAATTTTAATCCCTTCAAAAGCCAAATCTTTTTGAGTGGTGTTTTTGGTTCTACTAAGGATGGGCTCCAAGGTATTTTGGGTTTGCTAATGGCAATCTCCACATCAAGTATTTGGGTCTGCAATTGTTTTCTTCAAGGCTATTAAAAGATTATTGTAATGGTTTGGTTGCTCGAATTTCAATTCATATATCTTGATTAGCTAGTTTCTATCCTATGGGGTTAGAGTGCAATTAATAAATAGTGTTTTATTCTTAATCTAAGTGTATTGGTCCTCTTCTTTCATTAACTCTAAGCCTATTATTTTGAAGGATATGACAAGCAAGATGTCTTGTTTTCTAATGGCAAAGACGAAGGACGAACAAAAGCCAAAATTTCTTGGGATCAAGTTTATAGGTAGTATGAACATGGAGGTTTGGGTATTAGAGATATTGTAGGATGGGATGAAGTGAGCCACCTCAATTATGTTTGGAATGTGTTTTTAGTTAGTGAAAACTCTCTTTGGTTTTGTTGGGTACATTGTAAACTAGTAAGAGGGGGAAATTTTTGGACTTTAAAATTCCCAACAACTGCTCCTAGTGTTGGCGGGAAATTCTTTAGGCTATAGAAAAAGTTAAGATTTTTTTTTTTTTGGATCAAATTCGATATTTTTGTTTTTTATTAATAAAAAGAAGCGGTACATCATAAAGGAAATACTCTTGTAGTAGTTGAGACACCCTCAAGAGTGGAACAAAACAAAATAAAAAATAACACTACCATGATTGGAGACTCAAGATGAACAAAACAACCCTAAGAGTGAAGTGAAATAAAACAATCACTAAAACAAAATAGAAAGCCACTAGATAACATCAAAGTCCAACACCCTAGGACTTAAATAGTTATCTACCCCTCTTCTTTTTCTTCTTGGCACGAGAAGCTCTAGAAGATGTTTTTCTAGAAACTAAGTCAAAGGATGGAGAGATAACAACATCGTCAAGGAAGTCTGCTAGCATCATGACAAGGAGTTAAACACTAAAGATTCATCAAGACTCAGGGCCTCACCTTTAGTATAGGAGTCAACACCTACCAATTCATTTGCATTCATCATAGCTTTTGCTTCTTCTATGGTCTTAGACACTACATATGGAGATGGGGAGACCTAGCGACTTTGTTTTCCAAAGGTTTATCTAAAATCATAGTGTTTAAAAGTCTTTGTCCAACTATAAGCGGAAATGTTTGTTGCATAATGGCTTTCAACATGTCTACCCATTTACACACCTTCCCATACACTTTTACCCTTAGGATTCACCATAGCTAAACCTTCCCTTTCCCAATAGTTTTAGAGGACACTTCTAGTCACTGATCACCCACCATGGCAACTCTGGTTAACGAGGGGGCGTCTGGTCGGCCGAAGGTGGTGCTGAAGCTGGGGACGACACACCATGCCACCGGGAGTGTGTTCTCATCATCGGTGAAGGTTGGTCAGAGTGCTCACAAGGGGTTGGACATTGTTCTAGAGGAGTTATTGAAGGTCAACCCAAAAGAGGCAAGACAAATGCCTACTTTTGCAATTGGGGAAAGCAACGGCCAAGACATAGCTAGGAAAGGAAATTTGGAGCCTTGTGTCCACATGGACTGCCACAGGTCTAGCACCTATCACCCTTGTCCCCTTAACGCAAAAATACGTAAACCACCTAGCACTGTTACACCCTTGTCTCAAGAATTTCCTTCTTTTGGAAATTCAACCTTGGAAGAAGTCAACATGCTGCTTGAGGAAATCGAGGACTCCAATCGGAAACCACCTAGCCACGTCTACACAGCTACCGTGAGACCACCTTCTGCCAAAACCTATGCCCAGGTGTGAACCTCCAAAACTAAGGACACCCTACCGGCGTTTAACCTCAAATATATCCCTCCGGCAACCAAAGGACCGTCACCAACGGTGAAAATTCCTAAGGTAGTGGGGGATTTAGGGGCAGAATATTGGAACGCAACACTTGTGGGCTATTTTCTTGGCCGTAAGTTGCCCTACTCCCTAGTCCAAACTATTGCCTTCAAGCTATGGAAGGAGTTTGGCCTTGTGGAAGTTTGGATGGTTTCTTCTACTTCCGATTTGGCTTGGGAAGTGATCTCACCCTTGTCCTTGAGAAGATGTGGCATTTTGCCTAAAGATTCCTCATCTTACAGAAATGGAGAAGAGGCATGTTGCTTGACAAGCCGCAACCCACAAATGTTCCCGTGTAGGCAACGTTCTCCTGCATTCCTTGTGAATTCCTAAGAGCGGAAGGACTCAGCCATATAGTGAGTGGTGTAGGTGTCCCATTCAAAGCTAATGTCTTAACATCTAATAGGCAAAGGGCGAGCCATGCAAGGGTCTTGGTTGAACTTGATGCGCGTGATGAGCTAGTCACTCGCATGGCAGTTGATGGAGAGAATGGTGCCACTGCTATTGTCCATGTTGAGTATCAGTGGCTCTCCCAATGTTGTGCCAGTTGCAAGGTTTTTGGACACAAATGCAACCCCAACTAGGCACAACATAGCAACGTTGCTGAGCCAATGGGGGAGGAGGGGAGTACGTGAACCCCACATGGCGCTACTGGAAAGAAGAAGATGCAGGAAGAGGAAAGGGAGAAGAATGGATCACCTAGTGGCAAAGTACAGTAGCCCAAGAGTGTTACAAGGGAGAGCTCATCCGAGGAAACTGCAGAAGCACGTGTGGCTGAGCAGCAAAGGAGGAACATGATGTCGATGGAATGGAGTCGCCTAGCTGAGGGGCATGCTGCAAAGGGAAGGACAACTGGTGAGGGCATGGAGGTTGACAGTGCAGTTGTGGCACTTGGTATGAGTGAAGGTGCAGTCCCTGACGTAGGTCCAATCTCATCGGCGACCATTGTGGTGCCGGAGTCTCCTAGCTGTACGATAGAAGTGCAACAGGTTGGTCAGGGCAGGGAGTTGGAAGATGGGAGTGATGATTATGAGAACACCCCGCTCAACAAATTATTAGTTCAAATGAACCAAGTATCGGGAAATCACCCCACACTTAGCAAAAGCTCTAGCTTCTCTAGTCTTCGCAAGAAGAAGCAGTGTAAGAGGAGGTGGAACTTCACATAACCAACCATCTCCATACTTCCATGTCACTAGTAGCATGGAATGTAAGGGGTTTTAATGACCCCATCAAGGTCTTTGAGGTTAGGAAGTTATGTGCTATGTATAGTATTAGCCTTATTGGCTTGTTGGAAACAAGGGTGAATGCCGCCAATGAGGTCACAATCAAGAACATGTTGGGTCAATGTTGGCAAGTATGGATCAATCCTATGGCGAGGAAACGTATTTGGATCGCTTGGCAACCGAGGGAGTGGGATGTCCATGTGGAAATAGAACATGCGCAATTCCTACATTGTATTGTTGCTAACCTGAGAGCACACATTGACATGGCGGTCACATTTGTTTATGGATCCAATAATGATCGGGATCGAAAGGAGTTGTGGTCGAACCTCAAGTCATTGGTCCATAATATGGGAGAAAGACCGTAGCTGGTCATGGGTGACTTTAATACAACCCGACTAGTCACGGAGAAAAATGGAGGAAGAGCTATGGTGACAGATGCAATGTTAGACTTCCAGAGGTGTATAGCTAAGTTGGAAGTGGAAGATTTAAGATATACGGGGGACTTCTTCACATGGTCAAATAGACAAAATTAGGTGCCTATACTTAGGAAACTTGACCAAGCCATGGTTAACCTCCCTTGGCTGAGCTTGCACCCGAATGCTCGTGCAAAATTCCTCTCACCTATCCTATCTGATCACTAATTAATAGCGGTTCGTATGGAGTATGGATTGATAGCTAGAAGGAGCCTATTTAAAATTTTCAATTATTAGGCAAACCATGAGGGTTTCAAAGACCTAGTTAATAACATATGGAAGAGGGACATTAAGGGATCTCACATGTTCTAGGTTGTGAAGAAACTCAAGCTTATTAAAGAGGGCCTCAAATGTTTGAACAACTCTGAATTCTCCAACATCTCACAACGTGTTCAACATGCGAAGCATCAGTTGGCCCAGTTGCAAACCACCATACATGCGTCTGGAGATACTTCTAGATTAGATGAGGAGCGAATAGCCTATAAGGAGTATTACATATTACGAGGGGCGGAGGAAAGTTTCTTTAAACAAAAATCTAGAACAAAGTGGCTGAAGCTGGGCGACAAGAATATGGCCTATTTTCACAAGGCTATGAAGAGTTTCCGCAACCGCAGCTCCATACACAGATTGACTAGGGAGGATGGCAGTGAGGTGGCCGGGGATTGAGAGGTCCAACAAGAAGTCCTTGAATATTTCCAGCATTTATATGATCCCCCTATATCCCCTAGCATCCCCATTGACAAGGAGAGCTTAATACCCTAGACTCTTAATGAACAGCAACGTCTTACCCTTGATGCTACATTCTCGGATGAGGAGATCAAATGGGGTTTTATATCCCAAGCGAATGGGAAGGCTCTTGGCCTAGATGGATTTTCGGCTTGTTTCTTTAAGGAGGCTTAGGACATTATATGTGTGGACATGATCACTGTGACTAGAGAGTTCCTGATTTCAGGGCATCTGCTTAAAGAGATCAACAATACTGCTATTACCCTAGTGCCTAAAGTTGCCAATCCTACTAAACTGGTTGATTTCAGGCCAATAGCTTGCTGTAATGTGATCTACAAGGCGATCTCCAAGGTCCTTGCTGCAAGGATGAAATCAGTGTTGCCAACTCTAGTTGGGAGGGAGCAAGCAGCATTTATTCTAGAAAGAAGGATAACTAACAACATATTCTTGGCCCAAGAGCTCATGGCAAACTATCATGCCCATATGGGAGCTCCCCGTTGTACGCTTAAGGTGAACCTTTAAAAGGCCTATGATACAGTCATATGGGACTTCATCCTAACGGTGCTCAAGGTTATGTAGTTTCCTCATTTTTGCAGTCTCATAAGCTAATGTATATCTACACCCAAATACTCCATTAACATCAATGGGGAATTGATGGGTTTCTTCGCAAGTAAACGACGGTTGAGGCAAGGGGATCCCATATCCCCTTACTTGTTTGTCCCGTGTATGGAAATCCTCTCCACACAATTGAGGAAGTTGATCCATAAACCTGGTTTCTCACTACATTGGAGATATCAGAATGAACGCTTGACCCACCTTTGCTTTGCAGACAACCTCCTCATATTTGCTAAAGGCAACATGGAATCTATATCCCTGATAAAAGAAACCTTACAGAATTTCTAGGCTATCTCGGGATTGGCAGTCAACAATAACAAAAGCAACATTTTCTTCTCTCATGTCCCATCGACTACCAAGGAGGCCATCTTGCAATCCACTCAATAATGAGGGTCAACTATTAGTATGATACTTGGGGGTTCCTCTCATTTCCTCAAAGCTCAAAAAGCAGGACTGTGAGGTGTTATTGGAACGCTCTCTATCACGGATCAACTCCTGGACAGCTAAATATTTGTCTTATGCTGGTAGGCTTCAATTAATCTGATCTGTCTTATTTTCCATGCAAGTCTACTGGTGCTTTGTTTTCCTTCTACCTAAGTCGGTTGTCTCAAGAATAGAACAACTACTAAGGAACTTTCTCTGGAGTGGCAGCTCACACATATTCACAAAAGCTAAGGTCAGATGGGTGGAAGTGTGTAAGCCCAAATGAAATGGAGGCCTAGGGATCCCGAACATCCATCTTTGGAATTAGGCCATCCAAATCAAGCACATATGGAGACTGTGCAAGGAGGACGCAAAGAGTTTATGGTCGGAATGGGTTCATTCCACTCTACTTAAGGGCAAGAACTTCTGGTCCTCTAAAGCACTAGCCATTTGTTCATGGACTTGGAAAAAACTGCTAAAGCTGGGAGGCTTGGTAAGATCTTACTTCATTTGGGAGCCTAACAATGGCCTTGAAATCTTGTTGTGGGCAGATTTCTAACTCCCAATAGGACCTTTGGACACATTGTTTAGTGCACGAGCTATGAGTAGTAGTGCTTTCCATACACTACGAGACTATGTTCCATTATGGATGGGAATGAATGGTGTATCCCAGAGGGCCCGCTTTGGACTAATATCTACATCTTTTTTCGGTAATTCAAACATCTTACCCTCCCTCAAACGGAACGTTGTAGTTTTGGATCGTTTTCGCTGGATACACTCAGTGATAGGAGAGTATACCATCAAGAGTGGCTATGGTTTCCTTAACCCTCCAGGGCCCACTGTACCATGGCAAAAAGTAGTCTGGAACAAATCTTCTTTACTTAGACACTCTTTTATCCTATGGTTGGCTTGGCTAGGGAAACTTTTCATCCTTGATAGGGTATATAATTGGGGACTAGTGCAATCCACTACCTGCTTCCCCTGTAACCGGCATTCGGAGGACCATGCCCATCTATTCTTTCAATGCGACTACACATCTCAAGTTTGGAATGTAGTGTGTGACTTTCTGCACTGCCCAACCTCATTTAACAACTAGCATGGTATTACCAGTTTTATGGAGGCACTAGGGGACTCACCGACCCATCAGACCTGGCGAGCTGCCCTAGCAGCAACAGTCTACTACATATGGCGAACTCGGAACTAAGTGAGATTAGGGGAACTCCTCCCAGTAGTTAGCTTGTTAGCCCACCAAATTCGATCCTATGTTAAGCCGTTGTAGTCTTAGCTTAGATGCTACACATTTAGTATGCTAGCACAATTGTTGATTGTACGCATTTGTAATTTTATTTCGCTTGCTCATTGTACTTTTCTATCATTTAATAAAATTATCAATTATCCAAAAAAAAATAAAAAATCAAAGTGTTTACATTCACTTTTGAGGGATGAAGGTTTATATTCAGTGTCCCCATATAGGCTCACTCTGGGTTCAAGGGTCCTACTTTCTTTAAAATACATTTGAATACATCATGACCAAGGTCTTGCTATGGGATCTACTAGGGGCTTCCATTAGCATTCAACTTCTATAGGAACCTTTCTACCAACAAAACATCGAACCATGATCAAGTGTATGAAATCACTATTAGCTTACATCTTAACACATACTTGGGCAAAGCTCATTCTTTCCTATTGAGCAATGATAGAGTTGACACTCGATGGCTTACCAAATCTACTTGCAATGTAATTGATACCTTGTTTATGGCAAAACTCCATGGGAACATCCTAGAGCTTAACCTAAATTTGTATGGTGTTAGGAGCTTCACTTGCACATGACATACTCATTTCTCAACATCTAAGAATGAAATGCCAACTAGCAAAGTATCAAGGGGTTTCAAAGACCCTCAGTACAGCGATATTTAGATTGGTTACCTCCTGCACGTGGATTACTTCATAAGATCCATGTAGCGGTTAAGTATAACTTATGCTATATAGGTAGTCCAAGAAGTGTCTACATTGGGATTTGGATCTAGGATTTCATGCAAGTTGCAGTAAGAGTTTCTGGTTCTATCCACTAGGCCAACCCCTTGGGGTTGATTTTCTTCATTTTTAGTTGGAATCTATGGTGAAATTAGGATTTGATGACTCATTGTGAGAGAACCCTCCAATCTCTTGACAACAAGGAAAAAAGTTCATAACTTTATGCCAACTTTGGTAAAGTGTGAGTTGCTTAAAGGAATGAAATTTTGGAAGATCGAAGTCCTTGCCAATACTTTTGGTGCTGGAGAAGAATCTTACACTCATGGGATAAAGCTATATGCAGTTGCTAAATTGGAATATTGGAGATGTAGATACCATATCATGGAGATACCATATCATTATGGTATGATGATTGACACCCAAAATGACCTCTTTCAAATTGGATTAGTGAACATGAGATTTATGATTCTCTTTGGACTAGGGGAACAAGACTTTCTCTTGTGATTCAAGGAGATGAGTGCTGGTGACTGGAGGGTACCCTATGTCTTGCCATAAAACAGGATTTTCCTAACACTTAGAAGCTCAATCCTTCTACTTGTGACACTTTGCTTTGGAGAATGAAACTCTCTAAGCCCCTTTCTGTCGAGTCGTCTTGTGGCCTCAATTGTCAACAAAAGCCCAAAGTGACTTGGTAGTCCTTGATTTGGCATAAAGAGGGTGTCCCTGGACATATGATCATATTTTAATTGGTGGTACAACAAAAGCTCTATGCTCTTGATAAGTTGTTCTTGTGGAAGGTGGTGGATACAAAGAACTGTTTCTTTTGTCAAAATGGCAATGAAACTCATGATCACTTGTTTTTTAAGTGTGAGTTTGCCAGAAAGGTTTGGAAATTGGTTGGAATTCTTGTCACAAAACCAAGGATTTCTCATCTTTCTTGAAACATACTTTTCCTGGAATTGATGTAGTGGGTAGAAGAGTTTCTGCGCCTGTAATATGCTACACATAACAAGAGAGAAATATTTTGTGCTTGGTTCTATGAGAAGCTTCACTGGAGGCAATCACTAGAAAAGTTCTTAGCTCTATTAGGCCCTTAGACTTGAGTTTTTCAAAGATGTAATCTGGTCCTTCAGGTTTGGTTTAGTTCAGATAGCCTGGGTAGCTGTTTTTGTTTAGTGTTGTTGATTGCACTCTTTCTCCTTAGTGCCACTACTAACACCTGAGCTTCAATGTCTCTATAGACTACTTTTTTTGTCTTATAAAGCGGGCTATACTCTGTAAATGTTACTTTATCAATGACACTTACTAAACTTATCCACAAAAAAAAGGGTACTGTGTAGGATCATTGGTTTGAATACTGTAAAAAAGAGCTGATATCATGGCCTATATTTCAAAGAAAAAGAAGCAGATTGTAACATGATGGCAATTTTATGCTTTTCTGTGGTTCTTGTGAAAAATGTGTTTCCATTCTTACTACTATTTGATTTTTTGATTTGTGCCTGTGTCATTTGATTTGGTCTAATCAGTTGGTGGATGAAGAAGTTCTTGAAGAGTTGGAGCAAATGGAAAGAGAATCAGATATCGATGACATTTTAAGTTACCGTTCAACTGCTGAGCGTGAACTACAGGTATATTTACAATGCTAGTACCATTGTGCTTTTCTTTGACCCATATTTTATCATTGTGTCCAAGTAATGTAATAGCAAAAGTGGCAGAACTTGTTGACTTTGATTTCTCTTTTATTGCAGTGACTTGTTATATATCTTCTAGTTTGAGTGGGCGCTCTTCTGATAACAGAACATTGCTTATAAAGGAGCTATTTCTTGTTTGTACAGGAGCAATTTTCTGATCCTCCTACTTCAGCTTCTGGATTGAATAGCCTCGAAAGATCAAGAAATGATTCTTCTGGCAAGTCCCGTGGATGGTTAAACTGGCTGTCTCGAGGTATGCTTGGTGCTGGTGGAACTGAAGACTCTAGTCAGTTTTCAGGCATTGTATCAGATGAAGTTATCAAGGTATATGCTTATATAAACAGGCAACAGAAAGGCAGTATGGGTCTATGATCGATTGGCCTCTATAAAAATGAACACAGATTTGCAAGTTATGTAGCAAAAACTTATGAAAATATATGGACATGTTTTACTTTTGGAAGAATCTTTAAAAGCCATGCTGCCTCCATTTCAAACTCAATCAATTACAGTTGGACAGCATCATTACTACTTTGACTAGCATTCATTGTTATTCATTTAAAGATGGATGTCATGAGCATCTGTGCTATATTTTCAGGACATATATGAAGCAACGGAGTTTGATCCTCGAGCTGTAACCAATGGAGATGATATTACAAATGATAAGATGTTCAAATGTTCATTCAATTTATTCGTTCAACAATTTTCTGCTACTATTGGATGCACGTAAGTTTGTCCTTTGGGCAATTTTCTCTATGTTTGACAATGATACTTCTGTTTGTAATTTCCTGAATGTTAGAAGCTTCATAAAAAGGTGAAAGAGGATGCCTATTTTTTGCTAGTTAAAAGAGAAAGAAGAAGTGAATTTTATGACACAAGACATGCAATGCATGAAAAGATATCAATACGTAATCCAATATGAGATTTTTTCATGAAAGAAAATGCTCTCCCCTCTTCTTGAAACCAAATCACCTTGTAACTACAAAACTGCATCTCCACCACTCCTTGTGAACACCCTTCTGCTCATGTTGCCCTTAACTACATTCTCAACCTCATCCTCAATTCCCACTTCATTGTATGGCATGGCTTATCTTCATTGGAAACCATAGTGTGGCCTAAGGAGCATTTTGGTAGATTCTATGATGAAGTGCCGCCTTCTCTTTTGATCATACATATTTTCCTTTTGTTTCCTTAAATTTGAAGTATAAGTGTTCTATCAAGAAAACTGCATGGCCTTTTAACTTTAATTTCAAATATCTGTCTCCCCAGTTCTCTCTCCATGCTGTTTTGAGAACGCCATTGGCACTGTCACCTACCATGCACCAGTTCCTTCAATGGGTATGAGTATATCTAATGCTATAAATCATTGTCTCGAAGTCATAGGTGGACCTGTAAATTTTTGCTCAGGTAGCCTTGACTGCTTTCAATTTTTCTTATAATTGGTCTCGTACTCTGTATGGGTGAGCTCACACCCAAAGGAAGTTAGGTGGTGCTATCATGCCAACCTATATATAATTATACTTCTTACCTCATTCAGTGAGGACCTTGCATGTTGGATATGTTTTACTCTTAGCATGCAGTCTAAGTTAATAGTGCGAAGAATTTCATACATGTTATATACCCTCGTTGTCCTTTCTAGGGCAGTATTCATCTGCTCATGTAAGAACTCATTTTTCTTCCTTCCTTTTACAATCAAGAGTCTCAAATATTACTGCATATTTACTTGATATGATTGTTGCTTTCTTTAATTCCAGGAAAACTTGGGAAAATGGTGCCGAGTTGCTTCTTGATGAAATATCTGTTGAATGTAAACTATGGGAAGATTCAGCCTCTATGGTTTCTACAGTTGGTAATGTCAGGATTATCTGCCCTCATGATCAGAAGGTTATTGTCTTTGGTGACATGGTTAGTATTACTTCTAGAAACTATGCTCATACTTGAGTCTTGTCTTGTTCTATGAAGTGATTCTGAAACTGCAAACCATGCATTTGACTCTGTCAAATATAGGATTATATATCTATTAGGCTTTATTGAGAACATAAACAGCTCTTCCCATTCCAGGAGGGAAAGGCCATTTGGTTGAAATGAAACTGTTTATCCTAGAAAGAAGCCCATAACCTGTTGGCCAACTCTTAGTTTTTATTGCATATGCATACTGGGCCTAATGTTTTAGTACATTGGCAGTAATTTCAGTATCATCTGCTTATCTCATTACAGTTCCTTATCCTTCTCTAAGTACAAGCAGAAACTAGAAACTTAAGCTTAAGGATAACCTGGGTGTATTTTCAATCAAGTTTTGGTATTCTTTAGGCCTTATCTTTTTTCAAGTCTCAAAGCCTTGTTTTCTAAGGTCATGTTTACTTTTTTGAATTTTATTGCAAAGTGAGAAGAAATTGCCTATTCCTCTAATTGGCGTAATGGTTGTCTTTAAATTTGGTATGACATGTACTAAAAAGAAAGCATAGAGCTTTGGTCTAAATCCTTCCATAGCTATGCTTGTTCATGTCAGCCTGGTTGTAGTTTATCTGTCTAAACTATCTGACAAAGAAACTGAAATGATGAAAATATGATGGGAGGATACAAAGTAAGACATATTTTGTGCAAATGGAAAATTTCAGTTGAGCACTTTTGGTAAAAATGACTTCCAAATTCTTATCCTATGCCGGACGACTTCAACTCATCAAGTTAATGTTATTCTCAATGCAAGTATATTGGGCATCAATATTTATTCTACCAAAAAAGGTAGTTGAATCAATTGAAAGACTTATGCGCAACTTTTTATGGAGTGAGAGGCCTAATATTTCAACGAAAGCCAAGGTAGGATGGTAAAAGGTGTGCACCCCGGTTGATTAAGGAGGTTTGGGCATTCCTAAACTTGCAATATGGAACAAAGCAGCCTAACTAAAACATATTTAGCATTTATGTGGAGACTCAGTCAGAGGTGTTTGGGATGAATGGGTACATAAGATGCTGTTAAAGGAGAAAAATAGAGAGAGAAGAGAAACTAGAATCTTATTATATTAATAAAATTGTACTATACAAATATTTATATACATATACAAAAAATGGTACTCTATTGACTAAGCTATGTGGGACAAATGTACATATATCATTTAACACTCTCTCTCAAGCTGGAACATATAAATCATATGCACCAAGCTTGTTATAAATATACCCAATACGAGAATCCCTAAGAGATTTAGTTAAAATATTAGCTAATTGATCATTTGATTTATCATGACTGGTGATAATACAGCCAAAGATGATCTTTTCTCGAATGAAGTGGCAGTTAATCTCTATATGCTTAGTTTTCTCATGAAAAACTGGATTAGAGGATATATGTAATACAACTTGGTTATCACAAATTAGTTTCATTTGTGATATTTCACAAAATTTTAACTCTTAAAGTAACTGTTTCAACCAAATAAGCTCACAAGTTGCTAAGGCCATGGCACGGTATTTTGCTTCTACACTTGATTTAGCCACAACATCTTGCTTCTTACTTTTCCATGATATTAGGTTACCTCTAATCAGTACACAATAACCCAAAGTATATTGTCTATCAGATGGAGAACCTACTCAATCAACATCACAATATTCAATTACTTGGGAATAATCTTGATCTTCATATAGTAGGCCTCTACTTGGAACATTTTTAATATATTTAGGAATCTTGACAACTGTATTCCGATGACTGTTATAAGGTGATTGGAGAAACTGGCTAACGACGCTAACCGCAAAGGATATATCAGGTCGAGTGATAATAAGATAATTAAGTTTGCCAACCAACCAACGGTATCTATCAAGGTCTGCAAATAACTCCCCCTGTCTTGGTAACAATTTTACATTAGGATCTATTGGAGAATCTACAATTGAGCATTTTAGTTTCTTTCAAAAAATCTAAAAGATATTTTCTTTGGGAAAAACTTTACCAAAACTGGATTGAGCCACTTCAATACCAAGGAAGTATCTTAACAAGCCAAGGTCTTTGGTCTAAAAATACTTGAAAAAAAATGTTTTCAAGTCAATAATACTATCCTGATCGTTACCAGTTATGACAATATCATTTACATAGATAATTAAGTAAATACATCTCCCCTTAGATGTGTGCTTATAAAACATTGAATGATTAGATGAACTACAAGTCATATCAAACTCTATAACCATTGTATTGAATTGGCCAAAACAAGCATGTGGAGATTGCTTTAACCCATAAAGTGAGCGACGGGGTTTACATACTAGATTAGACTCCCCTTGAGCAACAAACCCAAGCGGTTGCTCCATATATATCTCCTCCTGGAGTGTACCATGGAGAAAGGAATTTTTTATGTCTAACTGGTATAAAGGCTAGTGTTTCATAGTTGCAATGGATAAAAACAAGTGAACAGATGACATCTTAGTAACAGGAGAAAAAGTAATAAGATAGTCCAAACCATACACCCGAGTATAACCTTTGGCAACCAATCGAGCCTTAAGCCAGTCAACATGACCATCGGGACCAACTTTTATATCATAAACTCATTGACACCTAACTAAAGATTTTCCAAGAGATAAAGGGACCAAGTCCTAAGTATCATTAGCATGTAAGGTAGTCATCTCCTCTACCATTGCCTGTGTCCATCTTGGATCTAAAAGTGCTTCACTCACATTTTTAGAAACAGAAACGGAAGATAAAGATGAAACAACATTGTAATGGGATGGGGACAACCGATGATAGCTGAGAAAATTATATATAGGGTGGGGATTACGAGTAGAACGATTACCTTTTCAGAGGGTGATTGGAAGGTCTGCTTTAGAGAGGTTCTTAGTCGGTGGAGGCATTGGAGCAGAAGGTGAGTCAGTAGGAGCATCTGAAGGAGGGTAAGTTTCAAGAGCGTCGATGGTATACTTGCAACAGTGAAGGGGAAGAACCAGAGTCAGAGACAAGGGGGACATACTCGAGAATGGCAAGTATAGAGTCAGGAAGAGCTAATTGAGATGAAATAGGTAAAACCTCAGACATAGGACTCTAAGATGAAGATGAGGAATAGAAGGGAGAAGATTCAAAGAAAGTGACATTAGGAGACAGATAATAACGACGAGTAATGGGAGAATAGCACTTGTAATATTTTTTAAGTTTGGAGTAACCAAGAAAAACACACTTAATAGATCGAGTTGAGAGTTTATCCTGACCAGGAAACATATCATGAACAAAGCATGTGTAACTAAAGACACGAAGGGGAAGAGTGCACAATGATTGATTAGAGGATAAGATAGTATGAGGAATTTTGTGCTAAAGGACAGAGGAAGGCATTCTATTATTGAGATAACATGCAGTAAGCATAACATCGGCCCAAAAACGAGTAGGAACATGGTAATGCAAAAGAAGCATGCAAGCAGTCTCGATTAGATGTCGATTTTTATGTTCAGCAATATCATTTTGTTGAGATGTGTAAGCACAAGAAGATTGATGTAAAATTCCATAGGATGACATAAATTGAGTAAAAAAATACTCAGGAGCATTATCATTATGCAAAACTTATACAGATGTATTAAACTGAGTTTTGATTTCAGCACAAAGAGACTAAAAAATGGACTATAGTTCAGAATGACTTTTCATCAAATATAACGAAGTACATTGAGAATAGTCATCAATAAAGGTTACAAAATATTGAAAGCCTAAAATAGAGATGACACGGCTAAGGCCCCAAATATCTGAATGAACTACTGAAAAAAAAGATGTAGCCCGATTATTGACTCTCTTGGGAAACGAAGTTCCAGACTGTTTTCCAAGTTGACACAACTCATATTCTAAAGTAGATAAATGCGATAAGTAGGGAACTATCTTCTGAAGTTTGGCAAAATTAGGATGACCTAACTGATTGTGGAGAAGAGTTGGAGAGACTATAGCAAAACATGTAATAGAAGAAATTGGTGACTTATTGATGTAATAAAGGCTTTGTGACTCACATCCTGTGCCAATCGTCTGTCCTGTACTGAGGTCTTGGAAAATAACCGAATGATGGTCAAATTTAATAGAACAATTTAGTGCACTAGTGATTTTACTAACAGAGACAATTTTAAAAGGATAATGAGGAATATAAAGAACATGTTCCAATGGCAGAGATGATAAGGGTTGAGCACTATGCATCGCTTTGGTAACCGTATGTGAGCCATTTGCTACAGTTATTGATGGTAATGAGGTAGATTCAATAAAATGAAAAAACAGTTGAGGATTACTAGAAATATGTTCATAAGCACCGGAATCAACCACCCACGGGTCTAAAGAAGAAGACTGAGTGAGACACGTAACGGATTTACTTGTATGAGCAAAGGAAGCAGTAGAGGGTGATGACTGCTTTGAAGCTTGATATTGAAGATAATTTTCTAGGTTAGCTCCTGTGAGTAGAAGAGAGTCTTGATGCTGTTCTTCAAACGATGCAAAATTAGTATTCTGAATGATTTTAGCATGTGGAGGACATCCATGTAACTTATAGCATTTGTCTCTAGTATGTCCCCACCAATGACAATTGGTACTTCTAGGACAATCTTACCTATTATCTCCACGATCTCTATCTTGTGCTTCTCTTGGATTTATTCGAGCTCTAGGAGCCACATGAGAAGCTAAAGCTGAATTGTCCACGGGAGGAAAACCATGTAAAGGTACATTAGGGATGGATGAGACATGAAGAAGACGGGAGAAAACTTCATCTATAGATGGTATAATAGGACTAGCCAATATTTGATCACGAATTGGAGTGAGATTAGGACCAAGCGTAGCAAGAATGCAGACCATAAAGAATTTGTCCCTTTGAGCTAAATCATCCTTGAGAGACTGATCGGGAGGAAGGGGAGAGTTATATTCAACCTTAATAGATGTCCATCTCCTAAGAAAATTAGTAATAGACATACCTAACTCTCTTAAATTAAGCAGGTTAGAAATTATCGAATATAGACGCTATATATCATTAGTATAAAGAGTCTTTACTTGAATTCATACATCATAGCATATGTGATAATGATTGTAAATTAGATGAAGGGAAAAATCAATGGATTGCCACAGGAGACTCAATAGTAAAGCATCGGCTTTTATCCAATTATCTCTATTTTCCTTCTGCACATCTTCTATTTTAGTGGTCAAGTGGTCTTGTAAACCTTGACCCATACACCATAACTCCACTGCTGTAGACCAAGATAAATAATTTTAATTGTCCGTCAGTTTCTCGATTGCAATGGTAGGAAATAGAGATAATAAGATCTAAAAAGGATTAGTTTTCGATGAGGAACTATCATAAGCAATATTGAATTAAAAGAACACCTCAAAAAGAATGAAAAAAGGTGAAAAGAACAAACACACAGTAGTTGTCGATAGTGATAGGTGGTGGTTGGCGATAGACAAAGGCGGAAGAGGACGGTGTTGCTGTTCCATGCCTTAATAAGGCAAAAAATCAGTGTGAATCGTTGGAAATTTTAAATAACAAGAATGTAATGGACAACGGCGATGCATGGTGGTGCATGGAGAAGCTTTCGACAGCAAGACTTCTAGGATATGACATCGAAGAAGAGAGGAACACGGTGATATGATTAGATTTCAAATCCAACACCGAAAATACATGCAACAAGCTTATGCTGCCGAAATTAGGGTTTGTGTTTGGGCAATTTGGGGTTAGGGTTTATGTTTAGGATTTAGATGATCTAGGGTTTCTCATCTCTTAGCTCTGATATCATGTTAAATAAGAAAAGTAGAGAGAGAAGAGAAAGCAAAATCTTATTATATTAATAATATTGTATTGTACAAATATTTATGTATGTACATGAAAAATGGTACTCTATTGACTAAGCTATGTGGGACAAATGTACATATATCATTTAACAGATGCCATCATGTTGCTCATAGATTTGATTGTCATCATGAGAATTGTTATTGCTAGAGCTTTTAACTTCATCATCATTTGGCTTTAATGTCCTCTTCATTTACTAGTGTTTAGCGACCCTTGTCATTGTCAACTTCAATCATGTCTATGTTTACAATTGATCACATAGTAAAATTAGCTATTAGTTTAATCTGTGATTCGAATGGAACCAAATTGTGGTTTAATGGTTTGAAAAATTACCTAATTTGAATCGTATGGTTTGGTGTAAGATGAAAAAAAAAAAAAATTGAACCATAGATTATGGTTTGAGTTTTAGCAAAAACTAAATTAATTCAGACCATGCTTACTCCTACCTTCTTCAAGTTAAACTTCGAGCAACTCTTTTAGAATGATCATTATGGTGTCCTCATATGCTCAAGTAAATGAAATACATCGACCATGTGTCTATCATATATAAAAACAGTTTTTTCCTTCCCACTAGCTATGGAAGAAATTCATTGCATTTTCAAAAATGCCATTTCCCTTTAAGTGCACTTGTACAAAGAGTTATAAGGAGAAATAATCCATAAATCAATGACACAACTCAGGTGTTGGTACTTTTGGTTCAAATGTAATGGCTATGCTATTTAATTGCTTGAGAAGGCAATTGGAGTCGGAGAAGTTTTTTATGGCATCAAGAAAATCCTCCTATGCCTATCCCTATTCTTTGTAAAGAAATCTACATTAAAGCCATTGGGAAATAGGCTTGTGGAAAAATAATACAAAGAAAGCCTCTGTTTTGTAATGATCAAAACTCCTCAAATCACTTTATTGACATAATATACCACAGAGTTTTGGCTTCTGGTGAAGCTGCTTCCTAGGTGGCTGCCCATCCTGAGATTGCTATCTATTAAGCATGTCTAATCGTGAAATCTGATGAATTGTTAAGGAGCTATACGAAGAGATGCCCTGATAGCTACTAGTTACGTCACTCTCTATTTGAGGGATATTATAGATATAAACATTTCCGTTCTTGGGAGTGGATAAACCTAATTATAAATCAAGAGAGTGCAATTTCCATCAGTAACCTAGTTATGCATAAGAGTATTTCAATTGCACTTTATATCCCTGAGATTGGGGGTGGGGGGTTGGGTTTGTGTTGGGTGGGTCGATACATTCTTTACCTTGTTCACCTTGTGTGGTTTCTGAAATTCACCTTGCTAGAGGGTGATTTATCTACTTGACTTGTATGCAGGATTACTTGCAAAATGCTGAACTACCATCTTGTAGGATCAGCATAAATGTGTTGCCAATGCAAGAGCTTGGACTGTCATTGAAGGTATCCTCTTCTTTTTGTTGGATGTCTATCTGCTAATAATCATTAACACTGCTTTTCAGCTCTTTGTCTAGGGTTATTCTCATGGGTTGAGTAGACTTTATGTTCTGATAGTTGATACTTTACCTCTATACACTTTAGGTTATGATTCAGCCTGTCAAAATTACTTTTGATGTGGATTTTCTCTTGAACTGCATGGCCTTTTTTGGTGTGTTCGAGTCCTTTGAATTTCAGCATGACAGAGTAAGTGGAAACTGTAAGTGAAGCTGCTTAAATTTTGTGGTGACGTCTCTTTTCCATTTGAAAGCTCATAATCTTAGATACATGGTTTTTCTTGTCTTTATACTAGCCTTATTAAATCTTCTGTATCTTTGTAGACACAGGAAATTCCATTATAGAGACTTGTTTCTCTTTGATAACTCATACAGCATACTCAATGTCCACACTTGAGTGTAGTATACCCCCTTTCTCTGGTCGTATCTGTAATTTGTACATTGATTGTGAATGTCAGTGATTCTAAATAATGGATTCCTTCTAGGACAAAGCTAGAATCAGGCAGATACAAACTCAATGGAAGAGTGAAGTGTTACCTGTAGAACATCTTACATTTCGATGGTTTGGCTTTAGTATCCAGTGAATTTTTAAATAGTTTTTTGATGAGTACCTAGGCATTTTTTCAGGGGCCACATTTTAGAGAAAAATGACTATTGATCTTGAGGCCTAGCAAATATGGTGGAGATGTAGGAGATTTGTTGTTCTGGATTACTTGAGGAGGCTATGCTTTGTTCTTTAATTGATGGACAAGGCTGGACATCACTAGTGGAGATGTCTGGATGGAATCATTATTTTACTTTCTTTATTATAAACCTGTTGAAATGATCCCTAAAGTGTTAGTAAAAAGGAAGAATACAAGGGTATTATAAGTCGAATATATTCTAGGGGTGACCTAGATGATGACACAGCCCTCCACCTAGGGACATCAATATGGATATAATAGAGTTTTGGTGCCAGGAAGAAGAAGAAAAAATGTGAAATTCATTGAAGGTGAAAGGTGGGTTGGCTATGGTACAGGAGACCTATTGTAGTCAAGTGGCCTAATCTAGAATAGGTTGAGTTTTGTTTAGTGATTAATTATCGACAGATCTGGATGCACTGCCTTTTTTGCTTTCTAAACACCAAGAAAAAGGACCATATTGGTGAATGCTAACTTTAATGCTCAAGGTGAAGTCACTTGTACATAATATAGGTGTTGTCTGTATCATATCCAGATTAAATCCTGAGATCAGATGTTGGTCTTAAAATTTGTACTTGCAGTCTTTTCAAGTGCCTAGAGTCGTTACTTTTCTGGTACAGGTCCTCTCCTCACTTAATGGGGTTAAAGACAACAGAGCTCGAATACTTTCCAAGGCTGAGTAAGTTGTTTTCTTGTCATTCAATCTGTTGAAGGTTCCTTTCAGACGTCTTCTCTTATTATTAAGATTCATATTCTTGTTTTATTGATAATTTTCTTATTCATAGGTTTTACATTCTTTATAGGTTTGCATTATCAAGTCCAACAAAAGTGGCTTGGGAAGTTAGTGTCCTTGGTATTACTTTAAATGTGCCTGGGAGTAATGCTTGTTCAGAACACAACCAAGTGGTAACATCCTCATTTATATTCTCGTTTGTTCTTTATTTTTAAATGCTCTCTTAATTAATGAGCAGGTGCCTTTCCCTTTACTGTGAAGAATTTTGTTAAGTAAAGTCATAATTTTATTTTTTGTTAAGATATATGTAATATATAAATGATTATGTGACATAGAAAAGGATGGATCAGATAGTACTTATTTTTTGTTAAGATATATGTAATATATAAATGATTATGTGACATAGAAAAGGATGGATCAGATAGTACTTTGTCTGATCAGATTTATATAAATTTTGAATGAAGGGAAAAGTCAGAAAAGATGAAAACAAATAAATGAGATCTTATTGGAGTTCTTGTCGGAGTTTTTCTCCGATGGCTAGGGTTTCTTCTTCTATGTGTTTCCTTGGGTTTACACACGTAGGCATGCCTTCCACGTGTTTAGATCTTCCTCCTTTAAGTCAAAGCCTGCTATCTCTGTCTCCAAGATGGAGACATCTCCAAAGCCCTGGCTCCGGTGTTGTTGTTAATAGTGGCTTCCTTGTTTCCTCCTCTTCCGGCTAGGGGCTTGTTGGTTTCATTTTCTCCGGTGTCATTTGTGACTCTAGCTGTGCCATCTTCCTCCCCTGCGCTGTGTTCTCTCAAACCGTTGTCTCTTTTATCTAAGGGGTAGTCCTCATCTTTTCCGGTGTTGTCTCCCTCACTGGTAGCACAGGCTCCTCTCTCTTCCCCCTCTTGCGTAGTTGCTGGTAGTTCTGCTGCCATGGCATCTAAAGTTGTGGCAGTTGTTTCCTCTCTGGTTAAGGCTACCTCTTCTGGGCTATCTTTCAAAGATGTTTTGACCAGTGCTTTGGGTGCTTCTTGCCATCTAGTGGTCCAACGTTATTCCTTTTGCAGGTTAAGCTTCTGTCTGATGCCAACCTTTTTCCTCCTCTTCCTTCTTGCTCTCCCTTATAACCTTGCCCTTCTTCCTTACCTACTCCATTTAAAGTGTTAGGTGATTGCAAGTCTTTACTAGAACTTGATTGTTTCCTTAATATCTATCCCCCTATCTTTGATGGGCAAGAATTAGTGGTGGCTCCACCATGAGAAGCGTTTGAGTTTGGAGCTCATCTTTGGAGAAATACTATAGTTGGTCAGTTTCTTGGTAAGTCTCTTCCCTTTCCAGTAGTGGAAAAGATTGCCCATGCAGTATAGGATCTTTTTGGTCTAATCAAAGTGTTGAGTAATGAAAGAGGCACTTTTCTTTTCAAGTTTAGAAGTGAATGTCAAGTGTTGAGGGTCCTTGAAACCCCTTGGTACTTTGCTAGTCGGTATTTTATTCTTAGACGTTGGGAAATTGGTATCTCATTTGAAAGTGAAGCTCCTAACACCATTCCTGTTTAGATTAAGCTTTGGAATGTCCTTATGGAGTTTTTCCATAAGGAAGGTATTATTTACATAGCAAGTAGACTTGGTAAGCTTTTGATTATTGACTTGCTTACAGTTTGGTAGGAAAGAATGAGCTTTGCCTGAGTATGTGTTGAGATGCAAGCCAATAGTGATTTCGTACACTCGATCTTGGTTCGATGTTTTTGGTGGTAGAAAGGTTTTTGTAGAAATTGAATACCAATGGAAGTCCCCTAGTTGCTCCCGCTGTAATATCTTTGGTCATGATGTCGTTGCTTGTCTTTTGAAGGAAGTTAGTCCCTCCAATCTGGAGTTGGCCTCTATGGGGACTTTAAATGTAAACCTTTGTCCCTTAAAAGAGCTTGTGAACACTGCGATTTTGGATAATTATTTGGAAAATAGAGTCATTGAGGTCTCCTCATCTCCAAGCAAAGTGTTTGAGTCCTTAAGAGAAGCGAGAGTTGTGGTGAATGCAAATGAGTTTACAGATGTCAATTCTCAAGTGGAAGGTGGGTCCATGAGTCTCGATGAATCTTTAGCGTCCAACTCTTCTCTTGACATGACACTGGCAGACTTCCTTGACAACATTGTTGTCTCTCCATCCTCAAATTTGGTTTCTCGGAAATCATCTTCTAGAGTGGCTCGTGCCAAAAAGAAGAAGAAGAAGGGTAGACAATGGTTTAAGTCCTAGGATGTTAGACTTTGTAGACTTCAGTATGTTATTTCCCTTCACTCTTGTGGGTGTTTTGCTCCAATAGGGTCCTCGGTCGCAGCAGTGTTTTTTTTTTTGTTTCACCCTTAAAGGGTGTTTTGACTGCTGCAGGATTATTTTCTTTATGATGTACTGTATCTTTTATTAAGGAAAAAAAAAAATCTGATCTGATCTCCCCCACACCCACCCCCCCCCCCCCAAAAAAAAAAAAAAAAAGAGATCTGAAATCATTGTTATGTCTGAGACGTGGATTCCAAAAATGCCACATAATCTGTCCTTCCCAACACTCCCCCTTAACGTAAGGAATAGAAATCTATCATTTCTAACTTGCTTGAAATCTCAGCAAATAATAGATTTGGCAAGAACTTTGTTAGGCATTAGCATCTTGGTCTTGAGTAGTAATATACTACAGCTTGATTCCTCCTTAATTTCTGACTCTGTGAAATTGTGACTGATTCAAACATGTTCCATACAATCATGTCAAACTGGATTTGTCACAATACTTGAACTGATTTACCTTCACTATACTCAAATGTACTATCAAATTTTATTTGAAGATCTTTTAACAGCCTTTGGATTCAAATGCTTTCACAAATACCTTAAGCAGTTGCCTCATAATCAGCCTTAGCATTGCTTCTAGCAACCACCAATTGGTTCTTATTCCTCCATTTCACCAAAATACCCATACTTTAGTACAGTAAACTAAAGTCAATTTACAATCAATTTTATCTCCTCCCTAATCAGCATCTAGAAATGCTTTAAGGTTTTTTTTTTTGGATAAAATGCTTTAAGGTTCCTACAATTAGTCTTCTTTGTAAGTGTTGACATATATGTAATATTATTGTGCTAGCTAGGAGATTTTATTACAGAATTAAATATTAGATAGGAGAGTTTATTTTCTTTCCTAATATAGCATTCTTGTAAGTGTATATATACACTATGTCTATGTAAAAAGAAAAGTAAGAAGAGGAATAAAAAACTAATCTCTTTCCTCCTACATTCTTCATGGTATCAGAGCCTAAAACCACTTTTTAGGTTAAAATTTTTTTTTTTCTGGCGCGGTTTGTGTTTGAAACCCTAGAACGCCGTGTAAGAGGTTTTTTCTTCAAAAGTAGTCGACACCACCCATCCCAAGAGGAGCGGCTCCCTTTTCCGACCAACCCCTTCTTCTCCGACCACCAGAAACCGCGCGTGTGACTCACACGCGCCACCTGAAGCTTCGCCGGCCGTCGGCGCGTGCGAACTGTTCCGACCACCGTTTTTCGTGGGCTTTCCGCTGTCTTGCTCGCCCTTCTTTTCCGACGCTCTCCAACTGCTTTCCAGGTGATTTCGTTTCTTTTTAGGTTGCGTCCAAGTGTTTTTGCTTTAGGTTGCGCTCATTACTTCCCTGTGTGTATTCATACGGGGTTTGCCAGTTTGTGTACGGGTACGGGTTTGAAAGTTTACGGGTACAGTTTGCTATTTTAAGTCTGTTGTCTTAATTGCTTGGGTTAACTGTTTACATTATGGAAACTGATAAGAGAATTGCTGGAATTAGTACTGATAATCCGTCACTGCAAATCAGCCCTGTCAAGCTTGATGGGAACAATTACCTTACTTGGTCACGGTCTTGTTTATTGTTTATCAAAGCTAGGGGAATGCAGGATTATATTACCGGTGTTAAAGTTAAACCAGTAGCAACCGATCCATTATTCCATCAATGGGATTCTGAAAATTCCTTGGTAATGGCCTGGCTTATCAATTCCATGCAACCCCATATTTCAAGAACATACTTATTGCTTGACACAGCAGCAAAGATATGGAATGCTGTAACCCTCACCTATTCACGGGTGGGAAATGATGCTCAGATTTATGAGATTCGGAACAAGGTCCATGGGTTGAAGCAAGGAGAAATGACAATTTCCCAGTATTTTTCTGAGTTGAATGGTTTGTGGCAAGAACTTGACTATTATCAAGATTTTCAGGCAGATTGTACCGGAGATGCAGTAAAGTTCCTAAAATTACTTGCAAAAGAAAGGGTGTATGATTTTTTGGCTGGGTTAAACAATGAATTTGATCAGATCAGAGTTCATGTTCTCGGTAAGACACCTTTTCCTTCTCTTGAGGAGGCATATTCCTATGTTCAACAGGAAGAAAGCAGGCACAGTGCCATGCTCTATATCCCGCAAGTTGAGAAGTCTGGTTTGGTAGCTGCCAGTGATTCATCTGAGCAGCTGAAAACACATAGTTCTCATAAAGATCATTTACGATGTGATTATTGTGGGAAACTACGACATACTAAAGAGACTTGCTGGAAGTTACATGGACGTCCAATAAGAGGTCGTGGAGGTAAACGGGTTAACTCTACTCGGGCCAATTTGTCTGAAGCTATGGAGTCAACTCCTGAGATGACTCACTCTGGTTTTTTCTCTCCTGATGAGATTCAGCATCTCAAGCGTCTTTTGTCTCATCAAGAATCTTCTTCCAGTGTCAAATCCAATTTTGTGCAATCAGGTAATGCTTTTTCTGCTACCCTTGATACTAATTGTTGGATTATTGATTCTGGTGCGAATAGACACATGACCGGCTCCTCAAAAAACCTTGTTGAATACTCACTGTGTTTAAAAAGAGATAATGTCCGAATTGCCGATGGTTCTTTCACCCCAATATCTGGAACAGGTTCTGTTTTTTGTATTCCTCATATCGAACTATCCTCTGTACTTCATGTCCCTCAATTTCCTGTCAATCTCTTATCTGTCAGTGCACTTACAAAAAATCTCAATTGTAAAATTGAGTTTTTCCCTGATCATTGTGTCTTTCAGGATCTTCAAACAGGGAAGAGGATTGGCAGTGGTAGATTGCACGATGACTTATATCTGTTGGATGGGGGTTAAGGTTCTAGTCTTCAGCAGGCCGTTTTTGGGGGAAATAAGGATGTTAATCAGGAAATATTGCAGTGGCACAGGCGTTTGGGCCATCCCTCTTTTTTAGTGTTACGCAAATTATTTCCTAGTTTGTTTTCAAAGACTCAGTCTGATTCTTTATTTTGTGATGCTTGCGAATATGCAAAACATTCTCGAAACTCTTATCCTTTGAGTAATAATAAAAGCAAGTCTCCTTTTATGACTATTCACTCTGATGTTTGGGGCCCTACTCAAACTACTTCTTTGTCTGGTAGTCGATGGTTTGTCACTTTTATTGATTGCTGCACCAGGATGACTTGGGTATATCTACTTAAGGCTAAAAGTGATGTGTTTTCCTGTTTTCAGTCTTTTCATAAGATGGTTTGCACTCAATTTGATGCTAAAATAAAGATTCTTAGGACTGATAATGGCACTGAATACATCAATAGCAGATTTGGTTCTTATTTGGATTCGCATGGGATAATTCATCAGACTAGTTGTCCATATACAAGTGCACAGAATGGGGTAGCTGAAAGGAAGAATAGGCATCTTTTGGAAGTTGCTAGGTCGCTTATGTTTACCATGAATCTTCCTAAGCCTTACTGGGGGGATGCAATTTTAATTGCTGCATATCTTATCAATCGAATGCCTCTTAGGGCTCTTGACTATCGGAGTCCTTTAGAAACCTTAAAAGGACAAAATGCGTACATTGTTCCTCCAAAGGTATTTGGATGCGTTTGTTTTGTTCATATTAGGGATGCTGGAAAACTAGATCCACGAGCCCTTAGGTGTGTGTTTATTGGGTATTCACCAACACAAAAGGGTTAAAGATGCTATCACCCTCAATCTCGGAAGTATTTTGTAAGTATGGATGTTACTTTCAGAGAGACTGAACCCTACTTCAATCCAACCCAGTCATCTCTTCAGGGGGAGAATAAGGCAAAGGAAGAGATGATACCTAGTTCTGTGACTCTTACTGATCTTACCCCAAGAGAAAATGATGGTCAGAAGGAGACTATTATCCAGGGGGAGAAAATTGGGTGTCTAGACAAACCTGATTTGAAGAGGTACTCGAGGAGAGACAAAGACAAGACAGAAGAAGCCATTGTGCAACCTACTCTCTGCTGCCAAGAATCCTCCTCTTCTGGTGAGTTGTCTTTTGATGATTTAGATAAACCTATTTCTCAAAGGAAAGGTGTCAGGGCCTGTACTAAACATCCGATTTCTAATTTTGTTTCCTATGATTCTTTGTCTCCCTCCTATAGAGCTTTTTCCTTGTCCATTTCGTCTGTGTCTATTCCACAGGATTGGAAGGAAGCACTCAACGATCCAAAATGGAAGAGAGCAATGATTGAAGAAATGAAAGCCTTGACTAAGAATGAGACTTGGGAGCTTGTCGCCTCCTCACCTGGAAAGAAACTGGTAGGCTGTAAATGGGTGTTCACTATAAAACGCAGAGCTGATGGATCAGTTGACAAATTCAAAGCAAGATTGGTAGCTAAAGGATTCACTCAAACCTATGGAGTGGACTACCAGGAGACTTTTGCTCCAGTAGCTAAAATGAACACGATCAGAGTCCTGTTATCATGTGCAGCCAACCTTGACTGGGATTTACAGCAATTTGATGTTAAAAATGCCTTTCTACATGGAGATTTAGAAGAAGAAGTGTTTATGGAGATCCCTCATGGATTTGATAATGAAACAACACATGGAAAAGTATGCAGACTGAAAAAGGCCTTGTATGGATTAAAGCAATCTCCTAGAGCATGGTTCGACAAGTTCAGCAAAGCCATGATCTCTTTTGGCTATCAACAGAGTAATGCGGATCATACGCTATTTATTAAACATAATGAGAGTAAAATTACTATTCTCATAGTTTATGTTGATGATATAGTGATGACAGGAGATGGCTCGACTGAAGAAACTTTTGGCTCAGGAATTTGAAATCAAGGATCTAGGGAAACTACAATATTTCCTAGGCATTGAAGTTGCTAGATCAAAGAAAGGTATCTTCATTTCTCAAAGAAAATATATTCTGGATCTCTTGGAAGAAGCTGGCATGATGGGGTGTAAACCAGCAGAATCTCTCATTGAAAACAACCACAAGCTGCAGGCTGGAGTTGGTGATTCAGTTGATTTAGGGAGATACCAGAGATTAGTAGGAAAACTGATATATCTCTCGCGTACTAGACCGGACATTGCATATGTAGTCAGTCTAGTGAGTCAGTTTATGCATGATCCACGAGAATCACACATGCAAGCAGTATTTCGCATCTTGAGATATCTGAAGTCTGCTCCTGGAAAAGGACTGCTGTTCGCCAAGCATGGTCACCTTCAGATAGAATGCTTTACAGATGCAGATTGGGCTGGATCTCTAAGTGATAGAAGGTCCACTACTGGTTATTGCACACTTGTAGGAGGAAACCTTGTAACATGGAGGAGTAAGAAACAAAGTGTAGTTGCTCGATCAAGTGCTGAAGCAGAATACAGAGCTATGGCTCAAGGGGTTTGTGAGCTTCTGTGGTTACAGAAGATATTGGAAGAATTAAATCTGTCAGATAAAGAAGCACCATCCTTGTATTGTGACAATAAAGCTGCTATCAATATAGCACAAAATCCAGTTCAACATGATCGAACCAAGCATATAGAAATTGATCGACACTTCATCAAAGAGAAATTGACTGAGGGCATCTTGAGCTTACATCATGTGACATCTGATAAGCAACTGGCTGATGTATTTACTAAAGGGTTGTGTCATAGGACCTATCATACTTTAGTTTGCAAGTTGGGCATGTGTGATATCTATGCTCCAACTTGAGGGGGAGTGTTGACATATATGTAATATTATTGTGCTAGCTAGGAGATTTTATTACAGAATTAAATATTAGATTACAGAATTAAATATTAGATAGGAGAGTTTATTTTCTTTCCTAATATAGCATTCTTGTAAGTGTATATATACACTATGTCTATGTAAAAAGAAAAGTAAGAAGAGGAATAAAAAACTAATCTCTTTCCTCCTACATTCTTCAGTAAGTAGACCTTTACCCTTCCTCTATGGTATCTTAGGATGTGGTTCCCTCCATCCATGTGATGTTTGGTTGGAGCATGTATAGCCTAACTAACCTTACTAATAAAATGAGCTAATTCACATTGAGTTCATGATAAATAGATCTAGTCTGGCACTCCTATAGGCGTTTTCCTTCATTTCATTTGCATCCCATTCCCTGCTTTGGGCAGTTGTACATCTTCATTATAATGAAATATTTGTTGTTTAACCAAAATAGTTCCTTAGCGATTGGACTGCATATCCAACCTCATGGGAATAGATGCCACATAGACATTGTAGCAGACAATAGCATCTTCCTTGCCTTCATATATCTCTAGATTGATTTTCAAATCTTGTCCTAATTGCAATTCCTATTCTGCTAGACCACTGAAGTTGATTTTTTTTTTTTTTGTGGGGGGGGGGGGTGGATTAATACTTATCATACTGTTCCCATCTATATTGACAGGTTTTTCAATGTGGAAATCTCTCCTTGAAATCCATATATGACCTACATGAAGATGGATCTCATATTCTGAAGGACTTTCTAGCATCATTTCCAAAAAGTGACTTTGCAGGGATCCAGTTTCTTAACCTTTATGATCATTTTGAGATAACTTTAATTGACGCTGAGGTTTGTCACTTGACTGTTTGCAAAAACGGTGGTTCTTTATTTTCGCAAACAGTTAGACTGAGAATTAAAAATTGTTGTCACACAGGTGAAATTGGTAAAGTCTTCTATTTCTGAATCTGTGCCCGTTCTGGAGAAGTTTTCTTTCTCAGTAATCCTGGCATCTTCAATCATCCCAGATGAAGAACTGTTGAAGCAGCTTGAGGTAGGTTGATTTCCATCTAGCCTGTAAATCTACTGGTTAAGTATTTCCTGGTTAGATAATGGGTGGAGTTACAGCATGTTGTGCAGGGTTGTAATATTCCTCCTCATAGAAAGATTTAGCATGTGTAAAGCTTATTGCTTTATTCAAAGGTCAAACTGCCTTGATCTTGAAAGATCTAAGTTCATTTTCTTCCTTATTTTTAGGGTCTCCCTACCTCCTTTGGCAGTAATGTCTTCCCCTAAATCTGTCTCTTCAAAGAGTTATATGCATGCTACATCATTAAACGATTTACATGATTTTCTTTTGAAATGACACCTCTCGACTTTCTTTAATTTTTCATGACTATACCTTGCAAAATCTCATTTACCATTGCAGTAGTGTCTCGTTAACTATGTAGGCTGCAACTGTAGAGGCAGCTCCATTTTGATGGCCTTCTAGAAAAAGATGGATAGCAGTGTATTTGCACTTGCCTGCCCGCTACACCCACCACCCCTGTTCGGGTAATTGGACCCAGAAATTATTAGGGATATTGTAGTATGTAATTCTTTCCTAGAAAACCTATTGATTGATTAGATGGTCATTTTGGTTCATCCATTGCCTGGCAAGCTCATGCGATTGGCCATGTTCATGAGAAGTAGGTGATCCATACATCATGACACCCATGTAATGTTTCTCGTCATTTCTTCAATTTGTTTCCAACATTTCTTGAGCTGGAACTTTATGTCCTATGATATGCCACTTAGAGATGCCTACCATAACCTAGTTATTGTTTCGGTTAGGTATATGTAAGACTTTGAAGGTAACTGTTGGAGGATGATGGATCATGGTCAAATAGATATCAGGCATTCTTATATAGTAATGATTGTTTCAGCATTGACAAATAGATTTGAAGGAATAAAAATAAAGTCATGAATCTAGCTGATTTTATTCTTGGTCTTGGATATATTATAGTGAAATCAAGTAATTTGCTTGTTGTTTATATTTTTCCTTTAATTTCCTCATTTAATGGCTCTCTTTCAGGTTTTTATGACTGTTTCCATGTTACAAGTGCATTTCTCACCTACAATACATATGGCTGCTATGGACCTAATTATGCATGGAGATAGCATGTTTCAGCGGACTGAATTTTCTTCTGCCAAAAGCTTTACACCTTGCCCCTCCAAATCAAATTATGTGGATTCCACCTTTAATTTTGCAATTGCTGTAAATTTGGGAACCATGTATCTTGATGTCAACCTGGAGAATGAAGATGAAAGAGGCTATGCCTGTCTGTTTTGCATGAAAGAGATGGATATGAGGTATGTTTTCATGTCAATTTTGTTTCTTTTTTTCCCTGCTTGGTTTCTTTCTCTGTTATTATCATGAACCTTCTGATAATTTGCTAAGCTTCTGAGGTTGGACTGATGTCAACTTTTAGTTGAGGTGCATGTATTGTTTTTTTAGAGAAAAATACATGTATAGTTCAATCTCCAATATGCGCAAAATGCCATTGTCTCGAAACTCTGGATATCGGCTTTTTGCTTCTATCTTACATTGGTGGAAACAACTCTCTTGGCATTATGAGGTGCTGTTAAACTGTCAAGGGAAACATTTGGAGGAAATACCTTTGAGATTAGCCCATTAAGAATCTTTCAGCAAGTCACATGACCACCTATTTCTTTGCTTGCATCTACTAAGGCTGTAAGCTCTACCATGCATTATGATCCTTGGATATTGTGCTATTTTTGAGCTGTCGCTGGAAATGAAGGGTGCAAGCAACACAAGTTTTCCCTGTCAAGTAATAAATATAATGTCTAGATCAAATCTAGTTGCTTAAGCTTTTAAATCTGTTAGCTGTGATGCTAATCTTGACATGGTATCATAGCAGAAAGTCATTGTTTCAAACCTCTAGCTTGTCAGTTAATCCCTATCTAATTGAGTTTCAGTTCACAAGTGTGGAGGCATGTCAAGTAATAAATATAATGCCTAGACAAAATCTATAAGCTTAAGTTTTTAAATCAGTTGGTTGATACCCAAACTATCACATGTAGTGTTAAAGTTCTTTTCTTAGTTGATTATTCTGGATTAATGTTATATTTTATTGTGGAACCTGACCTCATGGCCTTACCTGCATTTTTCTAGATGTGATATTTCTGACCAATTGGAGTGCTGGATTCGTACGAAGGCATTGAAAGTCATTTCTTACCTATTGAAAGATGAAAAAGAAAACCACACCCTCTGTTCTTTTGGTTCTTCATTTGAGATGAAGCCTGGACAGCCATACATTATACCTAATGAGAGCCTCGGTAAAAATGATGAGATAGGTGCATCTCTTGATCCTTGCTTTCTTTTGCATTATGAAACTTGTAGAGAAGATCCGGCATTGCAAAGGTGTACGATATGCTTGAATGATGGTGATCTTCATTGCTACCCTCATACAATAAGTCTGCTGGTGGAGTTTTTTGATCGAATTGCTGGATATAACCCTAATGTTGATGGTGATTCTAGCGACAGGGTCAATGATAGGCAGCGCCTGAGGATGCTTGGTTTAGGACATCAAAGATTTGGTTTCTCTAATTTTGTAGAAGTTTCATACCCCGAAAATGAAAGCATTCATTTTGACCAATTTCCATTTGTCATGATAAAAAATTCTGGTCATTTTGGTAACTTCAACAGCACTCCATTTGGTACTTCTGATCGGAGAAAAAGTTTTAGTGCTAGGACTAAAAGATCAAGAAGTTCTAAATCCTTTATACGAAAACGACCTAAGATGGTTCTCTTCTCATCGTCAAAGTCATTTTCTGGTTTTGATACAACTCATGGTCGTGAAAGTGGTCATAGCAATGAATTAGTCATTGATATCAGTTTCTTTGGAGTTAGAGTACATTTTCATGATTCATCATGCATTGTTGGAACAATTACATTGCCTCTGTGCAAAGCAGAAGTTTTTGTCTATGGACAGTCAGTAGATATATTATGTTCCACTGAGGGATTGACTCTCACATCATCTTGGACAAAAAGGTTACATGAGCTTTTATGGGGTCCTGCAACGAAGGATCTTCATCCTATTCTAAATGTCAGAGTGAGGATACAGAATGCTGAAACCAATCCCCAAACTGAAATTAGCATTGGCCTTCAGCATGTATGCTGCATTTTGCCACCTGAATATTTGGCCATATTAATTGGCTACTTTTCTTTGCCTGATTGGATCTCAAATTCCAGCAAGCAGTCTCAAGCTGAAAATGATAACAATCTGCATATGCAGCAGTCAGTCATGTACAAGTTTGAGATTTTGGACTCAATTCTGATATTGCCCGTGGAAAACAAATCTGGTGACTTTCTGAAACTCGAAATTCCTCAGCTATGCTCATCTTTTGCTCCTGAGATCACTTTAAATGGCATGTTGGAGGGGATTCCATTTGACTGTTTGGTCCCAGAGAAAAAAGTTGCTGAGAAAAATCATGCCCTAAATGTATTTGGTCAACAGCTTTCGCTTTCACTCCTGTCGGTGAAAGATTATGGAGATGGTTGGCTAAACATAGATCAAGTTGCTTTCAAGCGGAATCTTGTTTTGATCTCACCGCTTAGTGCTGATGTTTGGGTCAGAATACCATGTGAGGATGGATCACTCTATGAGAGCTCTTGCAATCCTACCTGTATCATGGGAAAAATTGAAGTCTGCAAAGTTATTGTTGATGGTTAGACAGCTAAATCTCTAATAGATAATTTGCACTAGTAGTATATTGTTTTTTTCATTGTCTTTCTGTCATATTAACTGGTGATCTTCTTGCTATTTGGCAGACGGTTATCTTCTTCATGGAATTGAAGCATTGGTGATTGTAACAGATCTGTTTTCTTCTGTTGTGGATGAATCTAAAGCTTTCACATGTGATGTATTGCAGTTTCTTCAGGTGAAGAAGTGTCACATGGGAAGAACCATTATTGAAACTCGTGTGCCAGCCAAAGTTTTGACAGAAGTTCAGCTTTCTGTTGACTTGTTGACAATGAAGATGCATCACTCACTGAATGACCTGGTTACTTCAGAACCAGTTGCAGAGACTGATATGCAATTTAGGTGCTCTGTTTCATTGAGAAACAACACAATCGAATCCATGGCTTTTAGTTTCTCTTCATTAGCTGTATATTCCTCGTTAAGCTCAGTTGTCTTAGCAAGATGCACATCGACATCTCTATCATCAGTGCTTGGCATCAAATTCACAAAATCAGAAGTTTTTAGAGATGAAATCTCTATTTTTCTTCCGTCTCTACATATATGGTTAGAACCACTGGAGTGGACAAAGGTTATTGACAGTTTGAATTTATTTGCTGGTCAACTGACCCAACTGGTCATCACGGAATCATCCTCGAAAGATCCAACAAGTGGTTCTGGTGTGATTGATAATAGGGAAACTGCTCTCCCTGAGTGTTCTTGTCCAGTTTCTGATAGTAATATACCAGAAAACATGGATCCTGATAGGCATACTCTGCTTATGAGATCTGAAAACATTTGCATTACTGTTCATTTTCCATTTTTGAGCAACAATGGACACGGAGAATATGGAAAATCTGAATTTCAAAAGACACAGCATCATAGACTTCCATCTATTGTTTCAGGAGGAAAACAACGTAAATTTATTGCACTTACTTTGCTCAGCAAAAATACTGAGCTCTATTCGGATTTCAAGATGTACAGATTAAAGTCCATTATTGAAAAAGCAAGTGCATCAGCAGGGATATATGAAGAGGTTGATAATAATAGAACTTGGCCATTTCTCCAGATATTTAAAGTTAGAGTGGAGGCTGAAGTTTATGTTCGTCAAATGGAGATTATGCATGTTGCCACAGACATACGATGTGATCACACTGACGTCGGGCTTTCACATAAAGTGTTCTACTTCTTCCAGGATGTAGAAGTATACTTCCCTGAAGGAGGGTCTCCTGAAATTTCACTGAATTCCATTGACTGTAATGTTCAAATAAGGAAAGTCTCTTTACTGCTGACCGATGGCAGGGTATGCTAATCTTTTCACTGTTTCAGTTATCAATTATTCTCCTTTTCTGTGACCAATGTGTGTGCACTAAGATATTGGGTCAAGAAAGTAAAACCTAAGGTAAGGGGTTGTAACCTGAGAAAATGAGGTTGACTGAGATTTGAGGGAGAGGGAAGTTTCTCTTTTTGCTGCAGACTACTTTTGTTTTATTCTATAATCTATTTGTTGTTTATTGGGAGTAAATCCTGTTTTCAGATATGTGTAGTGGCAATTTTGTGTTGTCTTTCTCAGTCCAGCTCCTCTTAAAAAGTATTGCAGATGTCTATTTATGCCCTTAATTCTCCTTTTTCCTGATACTTCAAGCTATTGAAAATATCATCTAATCTTACTGCTCATTCTGCAATATGTTTTCTGCTTTAGTGCAGTGGAGCTGCAGTGGACCACTTTTAGAAATGCTCATGAGGAACTTGATCTTGCATGCAAATGCAACCAAAACCCTGGTTGTGGGCTCAGTTGCAAGTGATCTTGAACTAAACTACAATAACATTCACAAGGTATTTAGTTAGTAAATTATAATAACTGATCTATTGGTTAATTTAAAGATAAAAAGACAACTACGTACAGGTCATGTGGGAACCATTCATGGAGCCTTGGAAATTTCAGCTTAACATGACCCATCGACGAGAAGTTAGCATTCTTCTTAATAGTTCCATTCTCACGGATATTCACTTTAAGTCAATGGCACCACTCAACTTAAACTGTACCGAATCCCTGCTTGAGGTATGCAGTATTTTCTTGCTCTTTAGCCATACTTATGCCATGCTATCTTCCTATTACACCCTGTTTTTATGTGGTAGCAGCAATTTTCTTTATCATTTGGGCAGACAAAATAGATAACAAACATAAGGAAAGTATCTAAACCAATCTTGTGAGGTTAGATTGTAATCCCATCATAGTCTCCTATAGCTACTGCTAAATATGCCAACACTCCCTCTCAAGCCAAGGAATGGAAATCTATGATTCCAAGCTTGCTTAAAAGTGCTTCAAATGATACTCTAGGCATGATATATTTTTAAGTGAGGGTTTTAAGCATTTCAATTCAAAACTGTAAAAGATAATGATCTGACATGGAGAATTCAAGTAGTGTGTTTGAAGCTGAGATGTACATAAGGCATTTTATGCAAGCTGAGTAGTTCTCATAAAGCTCAAAAATGTGTTCTACTTGATCAACTATGAGTGATGAGCTATACAAGTTTGAATGCTAGGAAAAGAACTATTCACATGAAGAGATGATGGGAGTAGTGGAGATGAGAATGTTAACATGGATGTGGGGACACATGAGGGTGGATAAAATTTAGAAAAAATAAAAAAGTCAATGTATAAGAAAGAAAGTTGAAGAAGCGTATATCAATGAGAAAACAAGGGGGACATAAGTAAGATTGTTTTTCCATGTGCAAAGATGACATCCAAGGGCACATGTTAAGCATTGCAACAAGAAACTACTCATGTTGAGTGAAGGTGGGGAGAAAAAACATGGAGGTAAACAATATATGTATCATTGTAAAATGTAATTGGTGGACCCACCTTGTGCTGTTAAAGCCTAAGTTTTTTATTTTTTTATTTTTGGTTACGTTCTGGAAGCATTGTCTTTTGTTGTTGTCCTTATTTTGTGCATGTTAGATTACAAATTAAGAGATTTTTTATTTTTCTTTTTTATGGAAAATGAATTTTGTTTCTTCATTTATTTTTTTCTATCATGTTTTCAAGTTTTTATGATTACTGTAAGTATAGCAACAGTTTTTGAAAGCTATTTATATTGGTTGTAAAAACTCATGTTTTTACATTCTGATTTTATAGATCCTTTGGCAATACTAGGTAGAATCGCCAGTCTAACGATCTTGCTTATTGCTGTATAAGGCATGCTTTTCTTATTCAAGTAAGTTTTCCATGTTTTTTCCCTCACGCTTTATGTTTATTTAGTGTTTCTGCAGGACAGCAGAGATGGTGCAAGATGCCTGGGATCTTAATCAATCAAATGATCATTCTGAAAACCACAGCTTCTTTGAATCTCCTGTTATTGATGATATTTCTGCAGGAAGATATGCTCCCTACATTCTGCAGAACTTAACTTCTCTGCCATTGACATATCAGATTTTGCAAGGATCATTTAACCCAATTGAAGCTCTTGTCCAGGATATAGAATATTGGAACTCCGTGCTGCCAGATTCTTTTGTACCTATATACATCAAAGAAACTCCTGAGGAGCAACTTCTTCGTTTCAGACCAGCTCATTCTTCTGACAGGTTGAATGAGAAGCAATCTATTGGGGTGACACACCATTTTATTAGAATCCAGCTTGATGGAACCACTCCTTCTGTGCCTATTTCTATGGATCTTGTAGGAGTAAGCTATTTTGAGGTTGATTTTTCAAAAGAACCAAACAGATTAGAACTGGACGGAGTTGCAGAAGCCCTTAAAAAACCAAATGATGTTAATGGAGACGATAAAAATGATGCCGGAAGTGGTTTCATTCTCCCTGTTGTCTTTGATGTTTCTATATCACGCTTTAGTAAGCTGATACGCATATACTCTACGGTATGTCACAGTTAGTGCTTGTTACCATATTTCCTCATCTGTTTTACCCTGAAAGTCATAATTTACAGGTAATACTTATGAATGAGACATCTCTTCCTTTGGAGCTACGATTTGACATTCCTTTGGGGGTATCACCTAAGGTAGTTTTAACAGAGCAATTACTTTTTACTTCTTGATAGTCTTATGTATTCTCAACGCTAAGAATTTTGCACTATCAGATCATGGATCCAATATATCCTGGTCAGAAGTTTCCTCTCCCTTTGCACTTGGCAGAAGCTGGTCGTGTAAGGTGGCGCCCACTGGGAGGTTCTTATGTATGGAGTGAAGCTCATAATCTGTCAAATATATTATCACAGGAAAGCAAGATTGGATTGCATCGTTCATTTGTCTGCTATCCTTCTCATCCTAGTAGTGATCCATTTCGCTGTTGTTTAGTAATAAAAAAAATAAGTTTGCCTTCATCTAAGAAGGCAAAGCAGGTGTCATTCCTTCGTTCTAGAGGCAAGCAATCTATGGATGAAAGTGATCTTTTATATGAAACTGATAAGTCCGCTAAGCGATTTATTTATCAGTTGACGTTATGCACTCCTTTGGTAGTCCACAACTATCTTCCTGAAGCGATATCATTGACCATTGACAGTGGTGGGGTTAGTCATCCTGTGATTCTTTCAGAGGTTTGTGTTTCTTGTCTTTGAGCTGATATGGTTCTTATTTAAGAACTGGAGTTGTCTCTCTTTGATGTTTTGTCAACTAAGTGAAGCTACTAATTCCAAACAAATGATTAATCGTGCAACGTAAGCAGGTGGACTCTTTTCTTCATCATGTCGATCCTTCGCACGATCTTGGACTGGTTGTCTGTATGCAGGGATTTCAACCTTCTATATTAAGGTTTCCTCACATTGAATCATTCAGTGCACAGGCTAAGTTTGACGGGAGGAAATTCACCCAAACAGAGACCTTAATTTTTTATCCTGTTGTCTGCAATTGTAAGCTATTTCCATTATGCATGTATTGATGTGTTAATGCTGCTGTCAAACATCTGCCTGCATCATGCATCCTTATATATTTGATAGTTTTCCCTGTGTTGATGTAATGTAACCTGTATTAATTTTTTTCAGGCCCAATATATGTCACCATGGAGAAGACCATGGATGCGTTTTCTGGGGCAAGGGAACTCTTTCTTTTTGTTCCTTTTTTGTTATACAATTGCATTGGATTTCCACTCAGCATATCAGTTGCCGCAAACGAAGTGAAGGAAACTGTGTGCCATATTCCTTCATGCTATAGTTTTGTGGAGAGAGATTTGTTTGAAATTAGAGACGATGGGCTCAGCCTTTTATCTTCTGATGAGAGCCTATATGCTAGTGCTTCACAAACTAATCCCTCAGGGCATTTGTCCATGAGAAATCCAATTTTCTCTAACAGAAGGAATTCACTCAGACATGGTGTAAAGTTGCCTGGCAAATCTTCAACTTTCTTCAGCCCTACTTCCATAGAAAAAGACAAGTGTGCTGGGAAAAAAGAAACAAAGTCCCCTAGTGCCAGAGGATGTTTGAGCAATGAGTCTGCTTTGATGAACTCAAGTTTTGTGGATAATCAAGGTGCAAACGTTAAGCCATATGCATATTCCCCCACCCCGTCATCTTCAATGGATAATATTGTCAGAATTAGTAAGTACCTGCCTGAAGATGTCAAAGGAAGACAAACAAGCAGGGTATGGTCAAATCCTTTTCCTTTGTTTCCTCCCAGTGGTTCAAACAGTGTTCTTATTCCTCTGCCAGACCAAAATGCTGCCTACATACTGTCTGTGAGTTCTGTTACAGTTCCTGAACAACTTACTGGGAGGACTAGAGCTATTACTTTCCAACCAAGGTTTGACATCACAAGTATCTTGAGTCCTTTGTCTCTTGCCACATGTACTAATCCAAAATTTTCTCAACCTATACTCTTTTCTCTCATGCCTGCAGATACGTTATCTGTAATGCCTGTAGCAAGGACTTGTGTTACAGACAGAAAGGAACCGACTCTGTTTTTCATTTGGACATGGGGCAACATTCTCATCTTCACTGGACAGATACAACTAGGTATATTGGTTTTCAACTGTTAATCATACAAGATATATTTCTAGCATGAGTATTAGGTATTACATACAAAGATACAACTAGGTGTGTTGGTTATCTGCTGTTGCTTTAATTTTTTTTTTTTTTTTTGGATATTACTTTTAGTATGGTATTAGTTATTACTTTTAGTATTTTAATTATATGATGTTACGATCAGCTGGTTATAAATGCATGGTGGATACCGTTCTCTAATAGATGTCTCAACCTAACCTATGGATTGTTTAGTTATAACTGTACATAAAGAAGTGGATCATCTGGAAATCAAACCTGTATGATCATTGCATTCATAATCAAAAGAAGTAACCTTATGGGTCCTTATACACTAACCCCCCACTCCCCCCCCCCCCCCAATCTTTCCTTTTGGTCTTGAGCCAGCATTTTTTTTTACTTGTAAACTTTTGAACTCTGATGTCATAGTTTGTTCTTATTGTGGTTTGCTGAGTGGCTGGGTGTGGCTCTTCTTTCACCCCCTTGTATTTGCAGCTGCCTCTCTTCTACTCTCCTTTTGCTTCTGCTGCCTCACAATTCCTTCCACCCTCTCCTTTCAAGCCTTCCCTTCTTCCTTCTAGTCTACCATGGTGCTTCAAACTTTCCTTTGTCTATCTAACCACCCCCGCTCCTTTCCCCATGCTTGGAACACTCAAAACCTTCAATTGCTCAAAACAAAAGAAATCTCTTTCCTCCATCCAAGCCTTTTCCAAAATACACCCTCCAAAACCACTTTTGCTTCCTTTTTACTTGCTATCCTGCCTTTGGAAGGAGAGAGAAGTGTTACACAAGGGTTGGATTTGGTAGTTTTGTCTGCAAACCTAATGGAGGCTGATGTGATCTATCTTCTCTCTAGGCCCCATGCATCTCCCATAAATACTCAAGCACCTGTCTTTCCCTTTACTAGTTTACTGATAGTAAACTCTTACCTTTAGTAGTTCATTACACACCCATTTAGGCCATAATGAGTTTTCGTCTACTCCACATAAGGTCCACAAATGCTTCAACCAAGATGCCTTATCCCACTCATAGAAGTCCTAAATCCCCAACCCCTGTTCCTTTCTTGGCCTACAAATATCACTCTAAATAAGTTTTGTTTTTTCTTTGGAATTTGCATTTTTAATCCAAAAAAAACCTACTTAGTTTTGAAGTTATCTCTCTGAAGACACTCGTGTAACACAAAGATCATCGCACAATGGACTTCTATAGAAAAAAAGACGCATTGATTAAGTGCACTCTACTTGCATAGGACGAGTTTGCTTGTTCAATGATCAATTCAAGCTTCGATCCTATGAATCAAGTTTACAAAGATAGCTCTCATCAGCTTGAATGTCATAAGGGGGAACTCCCAAGTATTCAATAGGTAGATCTCCCACTGAAAAACCCAAGTAGCTGATTATTTGTTCTTTCACATTTTCCTCTACCCCACTTAAGAAGATTGGCCTTTTATGCTTTTGGCACACGAAACCCAACAGCTTCCCAAGCTCCTTAATGGCATCTTTAATAAGTGAGATAGAGATAACATCCCCCATAGCAAAAATCATAACATCAGTGAAACAAAGATGAGATAACTTCTTGACTTTGCACCTCTAAGGAAACTTGAAACACTAGTCACTCGTTGTTTCCTTTAGCAAACGTAAGAAGACTTCCATAACGAGTACAAATAGGTAGGGGCATAGGGAATTCCCTTGTCTAAGACCTCTAATACTGGGAAAGTATCCCATAGGCTCCCTATTCAAGTTCATGGAAAATTTTAGAGTGATTACTAAAGAATTTAGGAGAAAAGAATTGTTTTTATTATTACTTCTCTCTCACTTTTTACATAAGAAAGAATAAGATATATATAAATACAGGAAATCTATATTAGGAAATATAATAAAACTCCTAATCTAAATATAATTTTAATAGCTAGTGTAATAATCTTATTCACATATAAGTCAATACTCCTCCTCAAGTTGGAGCATAAATATCACACATGCTCAACTTGCAAACTAGAGTATGATAGGTTCTGTGATACAACCCTTTAGTAAAGACATTAGCTAGTTGCTTATTAGATGTCACATGATATAAGCTCAAGATACCATTAATCACTTTCTCTTTGATGAAGTGTCAATCAATCTCTATATGCTTGGTTCAATCATGTTGAATTGGATTTGTGCTATACTAATTGCAACTTTATTGTCACAGTACAATGATAGTCCTTATTTGCTTGAATGATTTAATTCTTCCAATATCTTTTGTAACCACATGTAATGTGATCAGTATGTGGAATAGAGAACTTTCTCTTCACTTATTAATCGTAGAATGAAGACTTTATATACAATTACAGTGTATCTAAAAAAGGAAATAAAATCAATTCTAATTAAGTTAGTATCCTAATTTATTCCTATAATTTTACTCTCTAATATAGGAAAGACAATTATGCATTAATTTACAGATCTTATAACTCTCCCCCTCAAGCTGGAGCATAGATATCAATCATGCCCAGCTTGTTACGAAGGTAATTAACACGGGTTCTATTGAAGATTCAAAAGTTAGAGCTATATTTATATTTTAGGGAAGTTAAAATTAGGAAAGTTTTTTTTTAGGAATAAAAGGAGAGATCGGTTGTGATCTTTTCCTATGATTCTGCTTTCTAATTTTTAGGGCAAAATTAAATTGGTGGATTTTATTTCCTTTATTAGATTTCCTTTGTATATATATATATATGTCAATGTAATAATTTTTGTTCAAGAGAGAATAAGAAAAATTCCAAATCTCTTCATGGTATCAGAGCCATTCTCTTTGACGTGTTTCTGTTGTTGCTTTCTCCACCTTAGCTAGGGCTCCAACAGCACAGATCCTTTCACACTCATACTCTAGCGTCACGACGTGCTCTTTCAACTAGCCTTTCCTAGTCAGTATTCATCTCCTGGTCAATAGTCATCTCCGGCCAGTCTTTCATCTCCTGCCAGTCCTTCATCTCCTGCCAGTCCTTCATCTCTTCTCTTTAATACATCACGCTGGTCAGTATTTGTCCTAGTCCTCTTCTTCTTCGGACATCAGTTGCTGGTCAGTTTCTATCCTCGTGACATCATTTTCTTTGCAATATTTGAAACGTGCCAAAATCTAGAATGGCTTCATCACAAACATCTGACATCACGGTCTCGGAATCAGGAATTAATTATGAAATTTCCAGCCTTGGTTACGGTGATTCTTCTCCTATTCTTATGACAGGACAAATTAAATGGCCATAATTATTTACAGTGGTCACAATCCGTGTTACTGTTCCTTTGTGGTAAGGGAAAGGATGAATATCTCACCGGAGCAGCAGCCATGCCGGAGATCACAGATCCGAATTTCAGAAAGTGGAAGATCGAAAATAGTACGATCATGTCATGGCTTATCAATTCCATGAACAATAACATAGGTGAAAACTTCTTGCTCTTTGGGACAGCAAAGGAAATATGGGATGCTGCCAAAGAGACTTACTCCAGTTCTGAAAATACTTCAGAGTTATTTCAGGTTGAATCTATACTTCATGACTTCCGCCAAGGAGAGCAATCCGTTACTCAATATTATAACACCCTTATGCGGTATTGGCAGCAACTCGATTTATTTGAGACTTACTCATGGAATTGTCAGGAAGATGCAGCAACCTACAAGAAGATTGTGGAACAAAAAAGGTTGTTCAAATTTTTCCTAGGACTTAACAGGGAATTGGATGATGTTTAAGGTCGAATCATGGGCACTAAACCACTGCCTAGTATTAGGGAGGCTTTCTTAGAGGTCAGGTGTGAAGAAAGTAGAAAGAAAGTGATGATGGGATTTAAGGAACAACCTACCTCAATTCTGGATGCATCTGCCCTTGCTGTCCGATCATCCAACAATGGTGGAGATCGTTAGAAACGGGAAAGGCCTTGGTGTGATTATTGTAAGAAACCAGGCCATTACAAGGAGACTTGTTGGAAGCTCCATAGCAAACCGGCTGATTGGAAACCAAAGCCACGGTTTGATAGGGATAGCAAAGCACACATGGCTTCCAACTCTGATAGAGCTCCTGTTCATGAGCCTAGCCTATTCAGTAAAGAGCAAATGGACTTGCTAAAAAAACTGTTTGGTAAAGTTGACATTGGTAGCATTATTGGGAGTGGTTTGGTTGCTCAAACGGATTCACATACAGCCTTCAATGTTAACAAAGGAGGAATGAGGCCATGGATAGTCGACACTGTTGCTTCTGATCACATGACAGGAGATGCTACTCTTCTCCAAAATTATAAGTCAAGTCATGATCACTCTTCTGTCTGTATTGCTAATGGCTCAAATTCAAAAATTGCTGGGATAGGTTCTATCCAACTTACTAAAGAGTTGCATCTCAACTCTGTTCTCCATGTTCTAAACTTGGATTGTAATCTTTTATCCATTAGCAAATTGGCTCGTGATCTTCAATGTGTTACTAAATTTTATCTAAACTTATGTGTTTTTCAGGACTTGAAATCGGGGAAGATGATTGGCAGTGCTGAATTGTGCTCTGGACTTTATCTCCTCTCATGTGGTCAATCCTCAAACCAAGAGGTTCAAGCAAGTTGTGTCCAATCTCAGAATCTGTTAGAGTCTTTCAATTTTGTGTCAAATTCTAATGCCAATAAAGATAGTGAAATTATATTGTTACATTATCGTCTCAGTCATCCTAGCTTTATGTATCTTGCAAAATTGTTTCCCAAATTATTTACAAATAAAAGTCCAGCATCTTTTCATTGTGAAATTTGTCAGATTGCAAAGCATACTCGAACAGTATATCCTCAAATTCCATACAAACCTTCCACTGCTTTTTCTTTGATCCATAGTGATGTGTGGGGACCCTCACAGGTAACAAATATTTCTGGCACTCGATGGTTCGTGACATTTGTTGATGATCATACACGGTTAACTTGGGTATTCCTTATGAAAGAAAAGTCGGAAGTTGGGCAAATTTTTAAAACCTTCAATCTTGTGGTTTGAAATCAATTTAATTCTAGAATTCAGGTACTCAAGTTAGACAATGCTAGGGAATACTTCACTAGTAGTCTAAATACCTACCTTCAGAACCATGGGATTATCCACATAAGTTCTTGTGTTGACACCCCTCAACAAAATGGGGTGGCTGAACGCAAGAATAGACATTTTTTAGAGGTTGCCCGGTATCTTATGTTTTCCTCTAATGTTCCAAATTATTTCTGGGGGGAAGCCATTCTCACAGCTACCTATTTGATTAATCGTATGCCATCTAGAGTCTTTACTTTTCAATCTCCACGTCAGCTTCTTTTAAAAACTTTTCCTCATACCCATGCAGCGTCATGTGATCTCCCTCTCAAGGTATTTGGTTGCACGACATTTGTTCATGTGTATTCTCAACACCGTAGCAAATTTGATCCTCGAGCTAATAAGTGTATTTTTCTAGGGTACTCTCCAACTCAAAAAGGGTATAAATGTTACTCTCCAACAAACAAAAGATTTTACACCACCATGGATGTCTCTTTCTTTGAACATGTGTCCTTCTATCCCAAATCTCATGTTCAGGGGGAGAGCATGAATGAACATCAAGATTGGGAGTCCCTTCATGAGTATGTACCCGTTGTCCACTCAGAGTCATCAAATCCCTCTCAACCTGTGCTTGTGCCCATTGACTTTACACGAGACTCGTCCACACCCGTGCATGTTCAGTCATTAGTCCAACCAAACACTGTTTCTTCTTCTGTGGCTCCACAACTTGCTAATAAGGATTGTAAAGTTTACATCAGGAGGAACAAAAGACAGGAGATAGAGCGTGAACCACAACCAGTATATGGCCAAGATATTAACTCAATTTCAAGTCCACTTGAAGAAAACATAGGTGCGGATAGGGCTGGAGATGTGTGAATTCCTAGCATTGATGACTCTAGCATGCCGATTGCATTGAGGAAGGGTGTTAGGCAGTGTACAAGTCATCCAATTGGCAACTATGTTACTTACGAAGGGCTATCATCATCTTACAGATCATTTGCTACTTCTCTTGATGATATTCAGGTTCCCAGCACAATACAAGAGGCATAACAAAATTCTGAGTGGAAGAAGGCAGTACAAGATGAGATTGATGCATTAGAGAAGAATGGAACATGGACTATCACGGATCTGCCGATTGGGAAAAGGCCCGTGGGGTGTAAGTGGCTTTTCTCTATAAAGTATAATGCAGATGGATCAATTGAGAGATTTAAGGCCCGATTGGTAGCTAGTGGATTTACACAATCCTATGGGATAGACTATCTAGAAACTTTTGCTCTTGTTGCAAAGCTTAACACTATCAGAATTATTCTATCATTGGCCATCAACCAAGATTGGTGCTTGCAACAACTAGACATAGAAAATGCCTTTCTCAATGGGGACCTTGAAGAGGAAGTTTACATGGAAATCCCACCTGGCTTCAAAGGAAATATAGCAGAGAATCAGGTTTGCAAACTCAAGAAGTCCTTGTACGGCCTTAAACAATCTCCTCGAGCTTGGTTTGATAGATTCACAAAGGCTGTTTTGAAACTTGGATACATACAGGGTCAAGCTGATCATACACTGTTTGTTAAGAGATCACACACTGGAAAAATTGCTATATTGATAGTCTATGTCGATGATATTATTATATCTAGAAATGATGAGGAGGAATTACAGAATTTGAAGAAGTACTTGTTAGTAGAGTTTGAAGTTAAAGATCTTGGAAATCTTAAATATTTCCTTGGAATGGAAGTAGCTAGATCAAGGAAAGGCATTGTTGTTTCTCAGAGGAAATATATTCTAGATCTCCTAAAGGAGACCGGCATGCTTGGATGCAAACCAATAGATACTCCTATGGATAGTCAGAAGAAACTTGGCACCGGAAAAGAAAGTACACCGGTAGACAAGGGGAGATATCAACGATCTGTTGGACGCCTAATTTATCTTTCACACACTCGACCAGATATTGGTTTTGCAATAAGTGTTGTATGTCAATTCATGCACAATCCTACAGATGAACACATGGAAGCAGTCTACAGGATCCCTAGATATATGAAGATGACACCAGGGAAAGGTCTATTCTTTAGAAAGACAGAAAATCGTGATATTGAAATTTATTCAGATGCAGATTGGGCAGGAAACATCATTGATAGACGGTCAACTTTTGGGTACTGTTCTTTTGTATGGGGTAACCTTGTTACTTGGAGGAGCAAGAAGCAATCAGTGGTAGCTAGAAGTAGTGTAGAAGCTGAATACAGAGCACTGGCATAGGGAATTTGTGAAGGGATTTGGATAAAAAGGGTTCTTAGTGAACTGGGACAAATAAGTTCATCTCCCATCCTGATGAAGTGTGATAATCAAGCGACTATCAGCATAGCAAAGAATCCAGTACATTACGACAGGACTAAGCACGTTGAAATTGACAGACACTTCATCATAGAGAAGGTGACTAGTGAGACTGTTAAATTAAACTACATTCCTACCAAGCAACAAACTGCAGACATCCTCACCAATGTTAAATTAAACTACATTCTTACCAAGCAACAAACTGCAGACATCCTCACCAAAGCTCTACCTAGATTGAACTTTGAAGACTTTATTTGCAAGCTGGGATTATATGATACATACTCTCCAGCTTGAGGGGGAGTGTTGAAGATTTAAAAGTTAGAGCTATATTTATATTTTAGGAAAGTTAAAATTAGGAAAGTTGTACCTTTAGGAAAGTTGTTTTTAGGAGAGATCGGTTGTGATCTTTTCCTATGATTCTGCTTTCTAATTTCTAGGACAGAATTAAACTAGTAGATTTTATTTCCTTTATTAGATTTCCTTTGTATATATATATATGTCAATGTAATAATTTTTTGTTCAAGAGAGAATAAGAAAAATTCCAAATCTCTTCAATAAAGCTTAACAGTTCTACTCCACTCCACATAATTAGTACCATTCAATTTATACTCCGTAATCTTAGACATAGTGGGAACCGGTTCACTTTTAATCTCACTCATCTTAGGCAAAAACCAATGTCACGGCCTCCAAACAGAAAATCAAAATCAACCTAGCAAACACAACCGCGAGTAGCAGTACTCGGATTGTCTACCACAATAAAAACAGATCAATACTCGGATCCCAACCACCACGAAAACACCGGAAGAGACCAATACACCTAGATCTCAATCACCACGAAACCACCAGAATAGATCAATACCCAGATCGCAACACCAGAACGTAAAAACTAACAAAAATGTTACGAGAAATACCTGGAAAAAACATTCCCGTTTCAAACCCAGATTCCAAACACCAAACCAACACCAGAATGTGATTGGAGAAGCTTGGACGATGCCGGAGAAGAAGCCGGGCCACCACCAGAGAAACCACGCGCCTTCACTCGCCGGCGCGTGAGAGAGAGAGACGAAGGACAAGAGTGGCGCGTGAAGCCCACTCGCAAGGAACTCGGCCGCCGGATTTTGAGGGTTGGTCCGGAAACACTAGGCGCACCTCCCTAGGATGGCAGTAAGATAAAATAGTCACCCGAACCGGTGACTCTGAAAAACGTAAATTTTCCCTTTTTTTTGTGATGAATATTCAGAAATTTGAAAAAAAATAGAAACCGAACCTAAGGCTCTAATACCATGTAATGTGATCAGTATGTGGAATAGAGAACTTTCTCTTCACTTATTAATCGTAGAATGAAGACTTTATATACAATTACAGTGTAGCTAAAAAAGGAAATAAAATCAATTCTAATTAAGTTAGTATCCTAATTTATTCCTATAATTTTACTCTCTAATATAGGAAAGTCAATTATACACTAATTTACAGATCTTATAACACCACAAAAGCTCACAAACTCCCTGAGCCATAGCTCTGTATTCTGCTTTTAGCCCTTGATTGAGCTACTACGCTTTGTTTCTTGCTCCTCCATATTACTAAGTTACCTCCTATGAGTGGGCGATAACCAATGGTGGGCCTTTTTTCTCTTGGAGATTCAGCCCAATTTGCATCTGTAAAGCATTTTATCTAAAGGTGACCATGCTTAGTAAATAGCAGTCCTTTTCCAGGAGCAGACTTTAGGTATCTCAAGATGCGAAACACCGCTTGCATGTGTGATTCTCGTGGATCATGCATAAACTGGCTCACTAAACTAACTGCATATGCATTTTCCGGTCTAGTGTGCGGGAGATGTATTAGTCTTTCCACCAATCTCTGGTATTTCCCTAAATCAACTAAATCACCAATTCTAGCTTGTGGTTGCTTTCAATGGGAGATTCTACTAGTTTACAACCCAACATGTCAGTTTCTTCCAATATTATAGTTTTCCTAGATCTTTGATTTCAAATTCCTGAGCCAAAAGTTTCTTCAGTCGAACCATTTCTTCTCTATTATCTTCTGTCATCACTATATCATCAACATAGACTATGAGAATAGTGACTTTACTCTTGTTATGTTTAATAAACAGGGTATGATCTGTATTGCTTTGTTGATAGCCAAAAGAGATCATGGCTTTACTAAATCTATCAAATCATGCTCTAGGTGATTGTTTTAGTCTATACAAGGCCTTTTTCACTCTACATACTTTTCTTTGTGTTGTTTCATTATCAAATCCAGGAGAGATCTCCATATACACCTCTTCTTCTAAATCTCCATATAAAAAGGCATTTTTCACATCAAATTGCTGTAAGTCCTAGTCAAGATTGGTTGCACATGATAACAATACTTTGATTGTGTTCATTTTAGCTACTAGAGCAAAAGTTTTTTGGTAGTCCACTCCATAGGTTTGAGTGAATCCTTTAGCCACCAATCTACGTTTGAACCTTTCAACTGATTCATCAGCTTTGTGTTTTACAGTGGACACCCATTTATAGCCTACCAGTTTCTTTCTAGGTGTAGAAGTGACAAGCTCCCAAGTCTCATTCTTAGTCAAGACTTTCATTTCTTCAATCATTGCTCATTTTCATTTCGGATCTTTGAGTGCTTTTTTCCAATCCTATGTAAGACACAGATGAAATGGATAAGGCAAAAGCTCTATAGGTGGGAGACAAGGAATCATAAGAAACAAAATTAGATATGGGATGCTTAGTACAGGCCCTGACACCTTTTCTTTGAGAAATAGGTTTATCTAAATCATCAAGACGTAACTTACTAGAAGAGGATGATTCTTAGCACAGAGTAGGTTGCACAATGGCTTCTTCTATCTTGTCTCTGTCTTTCCTTGAGTACCTCTTCAAATTAGGTTTATCTATATGCTCAAATTTCTCCCCTTGAATAATAGTCTTCCTCTGATCATCACTTTCCCTTGGGGTAAGATCAGTAAGTGTCACAAAACTAGGTAAGATCTCTTCCTTCTCATCATTCTCCCCTTGAAGAGATGATTGGGTTAGACTAAAGTAAGGTTCTGTTTCTCTGAAAGTAACATCCATACTAACAAAATACTTCCTAGATGGAGGATGATAACATTTGTAACCCTTTTGTGTTGGGGAATACCTAATAAACACGCACATAAGAGCTCATGGATCTAGTTTCCCAGCATCCTTAGTATGAACAAAACAAACACATCTAAACACCTTTGGAGAAACAGTGTAAGCATTTTTTCCATTTAAGGTTTCTAAAGGACTCTGTTAGTCAAGGGCTCTAAGAGGGATTTGGTTGATAAGATAAGTAGCCACTAGAATTGCATCCCCCTTTTAAGGCTTAGGAAGATTCATGGTGAACATAAGTGACCTAGCAACTTCCAATAGATGCCTATTCTTCCTTTCAGCTATCTCATTTTATGCACTCGTATAAGGACCATTGGTTTGATGGATTATCCCATGTGACTCCAAATAAGAACCAAATCTTCTATTCATATATTCAGTGCCATTGTCAGTCCTAAGAATCTTTATTTTAGCATCAAATTGAGTACAAATCATCTTATGAAAAGATTGAAAATAGGAAAACACATCACTCTTAACCTTAAGCAAATATACCCAAGTCATCCTGGTGTAAAAATCAATAAAAGTAACAAAACATCGGTTACTGGACAAGGAAGTGGTTTGAGTAGGGCCCCAAACATTAGAGTGAATAGTCATGAAAGGAAGCTTGCTTTTATTATTACTCAAAGGATAAGAGTTTCGAGAATGTTTAGCATATTTGCAAGCATCACAGAATAATGAATCAAACCGAGTCTTTGAAAACAAACTATGATATAATTTGCTTAACACAAAAAGGAGGGATTCCTAAACGCCTATGCCACTGCAATATTTTCTTGTTGACATCCTTATTTTCCCTATAAAAAGCTTGTTGAAGACTAGAACCTTGACTCCCATCCAGCATATATAAGTTATCGTGCAATCTACCATTGCCAATCCTCTTCCTTGTTTGAAGATCTTGAAAGACACAATGATTAGGGAAAAACTCAATTTTGCAATTGACATTTTTGGTAAGTGTATTGACAGATAAGAGGTTGACAGAAAATTGTGAGACATGAAGTACTAAGGATAGTTTAATATGGGGAGTACAGAAAATAGAACTTGTTTCAGATACAGGAGTAAAAGAACCATCGGCTATTCGGACATTATCTCTTTCTAAACATGGTGAGTATTCAAGAAGATTTTTTGAGGAGCCCGTCATGTGTTTATTCGCACTAGAATCAATAATCTAACAATCAGTATCACGGTGAGCAATAGAAGCATTACTTGACTTCACAAAGTTGGATTTAGCACTGGAGGAAGAGTCTGCATGGGACAAGAGATGCTTGAGATGCTGAATCTCATTAGGAGAGAGGAAATCAGAGGGAGTCATCTCAAGAGTTGATTCCACAGCTTCTAACAAATTGGCCTAAATGTTTGTAGAATTGACTTGTTTGCCTCCACGACCTTTCGTTGTTCGTTCATGTAACTTCCAGCAAGTCTTTTTAGTATGGCACAATTTCCTACAATAGTCACATCACAAATGATCTTTATTAGAACTATATACCTTTGGCTGCTCAAGTGAATTACTTGCTACTGTCAATCTAGACTTTTCAACTTATGGGATATAGAGCATAGCACTGCACTTGCTTTCTTCCTACTAAACATAGGAATATGCCTCTTCAAGAGAAGGAAAATGAGACTTACCCAGAATATGAACTCTGATTTGATCAAATTCATTGTTTAACTCAGCCAAAAAATCATAGACCCTTTCTTTTGCAAGCGATTTCTAAAACTTGATTGCATCTCCAATACAACCTGCTTGAAAATCTTGATAATAGTTAAGTTCTTGCCACAAACCATTCCACTCAAAAAAATATTGTGAGATAGTCATCTCTCCTTATTTTGTACCATGAACCTTGTTTTGAATCTTATAAATTTGGGCATCGTTTCCCACTTGTGAGTAGGTGAGAGCCACCGCATTTCATATTTTTGCTACCTTGTCAAGCAATAAGTATGTCTTTGAAATTTGGGGCTGCATGAAATTGATAAGCTAGGCCATTACTAGTGAATTTTCAGAGTCCCACTGATTGAAGGTAAGATCAATTGCTGCTGGTTTGACTTTAGTATCGGTAATATAACCCTTCATTCTCCTAGCTTTGATAAACAATAAACAAGACCGTGACCATGCAAGGTAATTATTCCCATCAAGCTTTACAGGACTAATTTGCAGTGAAGGATTATTAGTACTAGTGGCAGCAATTTTCTTATCAGTTTCCATCATTCAAACAATATAGAAAAAAAAAAATCCCAAGCAATCAAGACAACCAAAAAAAATAAAATTCAATAGGGTCGAAGCAATTTCAACATACCCACGATTGACCTTGCTGTGAAACTTGGCTACACTGTGATAACAATCTGTTATCAACCGATTAATATCAAACTGTTGGTAAATTGCCCCCAGCCCTAATCGGAGAAGTGATCGGAAAAAAAAGTTAACCAATCAGGTAAATCCACATGCACAACTCAAATCGGATTGAAATCACTTGGAGGATAGCGAGTTGGCATCGGAGAAAGATTGCGAGATAACTGGTGGAGAGCCTACAAAAAAGGGTGGTTGGAATAAACTACACGCGCTGTGAAGTGGTGGAAGATTCAAGTGGCGCATGATCCACACGTGTGGATCCTGGTGATCGGAAAAAAAGGATAGGCCGAAAATTGGGTGGCGCAACTTTTGGGATGGGTGGTATCGACTATCTCTCACTCTAACTAGGGAAGCCCCAATTTGAGGTATTCTAGGGTTTTAAAGGCCACACCAAAAATTGGGAAATTTTAACCTAAAAAAGGGTTTTTAGATTCTGATACCATAAAGAATTTAAGAAAAAAGAATTGTTTTTATTATTACTCCTCTATCACTTTTTACATAAGAAAAAATAGGATATATATATATATATATATATATATATAAATATAGGAAATCTATATTAGAAAATATAATAAAACTCTTAATCTAAATATAATTCTTACAGTTAGCATAACAATCTTATTCACATATAAGTCAACAGTTACACATTGCACAACCTACCTCATGAGCAAGGAAGGCAATTCCATGGTGAGCAAGACTGGATGGAGGAAATTCTAACTTAGAATGCCATAAGCCTTTATCTTGTCAAGCTTAATAGCATAACTTGGGTTTGGAAGATCTATGGTAGCCCTTGATTAGTTCTTGTGCTATAAGGATTTTGTCCACAATCCTATGGCCTTTGATAAAATTTACTTGTTCTTCCACTACATTGGGTTGTGGAAGTGTGAGTCGATCAACTAAGATGCATGAAAACATTTATATAAAGTTCGGCAACAATAGATGGGTTTGAAATCAGCAAAATAAGAAGGATTTGCACACTTAGGCACCATTAATGTCCCAACATTATTTGAAAAAATGGGCATTAAAGTCATCTGGCAACATAGTCTTATCAAGAACCAAGGAAAACATTGTATTTTTTAAATCCTCTTAAGTGGTCTACATATCTCTAAGCTTTCTTCCAAGTTAGTGACTTTATGAATGAGTGCCTTAATTCTAGCCAAACTCGGCTAAGTTCCTCCTTGTCTAGCTTTTAGTGATGTCCTTGATATCCTTAGTCCTAGTAACAACCATCAGCAAGAGTAAGAGATCTTATGGAGCTTCTAGATTGGCGCTACTTTAGGACTTGAAAATGTGATCACCAAGGTTTAGCCACTTCATCGTAGACATTTGTTTAAAAATCTTCCCTTAGCTGCACTCAACACACAAAAATTATTAAATGGTTGTCTTTCCTTCCTCTCTAGCCTTTGACACTCTCAAAGATAAGATTGAGAGCTTCAACTTGTTGAGTTTCTTCAGCTTGAATGAAACGTGCATGTCCCCTCAACAGTAGAGCTCCACACCTCACAATCTCCTTGAATCAAGGATATTTACTCCAAAAATTGAAGTATCTAAAGGGAAATTTTTTCAGATAGCGTCCAACTGGAGTTTGATAACAGATTGGAGCATTCAAAGAAAATAACGACAAAGATGAGTCGTTTCTATTGGAATAAAAATGTTGCAAATAGAGCTAGAGCTAAAGTTGCTTGGATGATGCATGTTAACAAAGGAAGGAAGGGATGTTGGAGATCTTAGATCTTGTTGATTGGAGCAAAGTTGCTTGGCTCCAAACACATTTAGAATCTCTATTCAAACAGTGATGACTCCCTTTAGCCTAGTTAGGTGCATTTTGAAGTACTAAAAGGCCGAAAATTTTACTTCACAAAGATGTCCATGTAGCCTGTTGTTTGTGGAGGAAAATTTAAAAAGCTAGACCCTTAGCTGGAGGCCTTTTGAGATGAGATATTGGTAATGGGAATAATCTTTGTAGTATGGCATGTGGTACCTAAAGGGCCCCTTGGTTGAGTAGATTTGGCAAAGAGCCATGTACAACTCGGGTTGGCTTTGATTCAAAACTTTTTAGGATGTCTAGAGAGAGAAAATCCTCTATCTTCTCTCTAGATTTTCCTCCTTAGTTTTTCTTGTTTCCTCAGTTCCTAATCTTGTATATCATTTTTTTTCACTTTTTTACTCCTTTTTTATCCTGTTTCTTTTCCTGTGAACCCATTCCTATTCTTTTTTCCTGTCTTCTTCTTCTTTTTCGTTCCTTTAGTTAAGTTTTAGAGTGTTTCTTTTGGAGTTTTTTGTTCCTTTGCGTTTGCATTGTCTTTGTTGAACTATGAAGACTTTCTCTCAAAGGAACAAGAAGGTTTCTTTTAGAGATTTTGTGGTGAAAGCCTTGGTTGTGAACTCCTCTCATTGGAGCCGGAGAAGAGAAATCCGACTAAAGCGCGGCCTTCCTCCAGTAAGATACATGTTGAAAAGGAGGACAACAATGCTTTGAAAGTGGTTTCATTTGGGAATCTCAGGGATGAGGCTTTGCAGAGTGTGGGGCTAGTAGGTGAAAATCAGACTAAAGATGTGACTTTGCCTGCTGAAGTAAGTTGTGGTGGGGTGGGGCCCAAGCTTTGTCCAAGGGGCAAAACCCTATTGCCTCTTCTAGCTCTACTTCTCTTAAAAAAGGACAAGAAGTCTTGTTAGGCTTTTGTTGTTGCTGGTACTCCTGACTCTTTTTCAAAGTCAACACTGCAAGAAGCTACAAAAGTGACAGAGGAAGTGGAAAAGTGTGCAAGAGAGGCTACTTTACAAAAACGACCATTTTCTTTGCCTAAACTACCAGTTTTTACACCAAATCTACTGGTTTCTTCACCTAAATCACCAGTTTCTCCTTCTAAGGCTCCTAAGACACCAGTTTCTTTTTCTAATGCAGTCACCGGGACTAAATTTTCTCCTGATCAAGCATTGTCATCTCCAAAAGTTGACGTAGCTTTGAAGTATTATCCTCCCTTCAGAATAGATGGCAAGGTTAGAGTAATACCTCCCAAATCCGTTTTGGAAAAAGGAAAACAGTTATGGAGGAATGCTTTAGTGGGATATTTCTTGGGAAGCCCACCTTTCCAAGTGGTTCAACATATAGCAAAGACAGTTTGGGGTAGTGAAGGATTACTGGAAGTTTTGTCAAATGGTTGTGGATATTTTCTGTTTAAATTTCCAGATGAGGACTCCCTTTTAAAACTCTTTAGGCAACCATGGTTGTTTAACAATGGGTTGCTTGTCCTTGAACATTAGAGGACAGGTATGAAACTATCTAGAGAGTTCCTGAGGAAAATGCCGGTGTGGGTAAGACTATGGGGAGTCCCTATGGGGTTTCTTCATAATGAAGGAGTGGGATATGCTGTGAGTGCTATTGGAAAGCCACTTCAAGTAGACATTGTCATAGCCACAAATTCTTGAGTGAAATATGTGAGAGCTTCTATGGAAATGGAGGCTGATGGGGATTTTTTAAAAGGCTTTGAAATAGAGTGTGAAGACGATTCTATACATAGGGTGGATGTGGAATACTATATCCTTCCCCCTAGGTGCTTGAAATGTTGTGGCATGATGCATAGGAAGGAGCCGTTAGATACACCGCTCAATGTGTATCAACGGAGGAAAGGGAAATGAATTGTCATCCACATTATAATAGTTATACTATATAATATTACATAATAAATAATAGAAATCAGGGGGTGTAGTCTAGTAAGTGGTGCACTTGTAAATATTGTATAAGAGTGAGGGTAGTAGAATGGCTGACGTGGAAAGGATGACGAGGAGAGAGTAGAGGAAAGTTGACGTGGACAAGCAAGTGGGCGGAAGAAAACAGAATGGAACGGAATTTGTTAGACATTGAGGCTGACATGGACAGAAGAAAGCCGAGAGAATATAAGAGGGAGGAAGGAGGGAAAAAGGGTATGAAAAATTGTGTTCAAACAGTAGTTATTGCGGAGAATAGAAGTCCTCCGGTTGAGCTTGAGCTCAGGTATGCTATAATTGGAACTCTTGATTACTCATAGTTTGATTGTTGTCATTGCTTGCACTTTTGTGTGTTCTAGAGTTAATTGCAATAGAGAGCGAGTGTTAGTCATTAGTCTCCTGTGGAAAGCTAACATGTGTTTTTGGTCGTAGTGGCCTGAAGTGTCCCTATTCAAAGGCTAAGGAGCATTGTGTAGGAGGCAAAGAGGGTGAAGGTCCTCCCTCTCCTGGTTGCGTGGGACAAAAAGATGAAAAAAGTTTGTCCCATTTACCTAGTAAAAAAACAAAACAAGGTGTTGGGATCAACATAAATGAAGGTGCTATAGGGACTTCTGTAGCTCCAATTCCTGTGACGTCTGGGAAAGGCAAAGCAAAAGCAATAGAATTGTCGACGTATTTTGAAAGTTTGGATAGTTTTGATGTTGCAAAAACTGATGCAGGACCTTCAGCTTTTCTGCTTGAACTTGAAGATACTAATAGGGATTATGAGGAGTCCGGAATTCTGGGGGATAACTCCAATTATGATCTGAATAATTCCACTTTGGGAATGATTTCTGGTTACACCATCTATGGTGATCGAGATCCCATGCCCATCCTCATCACCGATTGAATTGTTAAGGGATGAATCCATGGATGCTGAAGTAGAAAGTAAGAAAAAAGGTTTGACCTGCCCAAAAAATAAAATAAAATAAAATAAAAAGAAGTCGAGGAAGAAAAGAGCAAGAGAGAAGAAAGAAAGAGAGAAGTCAAGGAGACCTTCCCTGCTCTCTCCCTTTTGAGTTTATTTCCTGGTCAATCTTCTTATTTTTGTATATATGAAGATGTCCTCTTGGAATATTAGAGGATTGAATGATCCTCTTAAAAGTAGTGAAGTGGTTAATTTTTGTAGAGAACATAAAATGTCTCTTTTAAGTCTAGTTGAGACCAAAGCTAAACCCTCAAATACCCAACATGTTTGGGGAAGACTAATGCCAGGTTGGACTTTGGAAGCTCACCCTAGTGGACATATTTGGGTTGCATGGGATCTTCAGATTTCGGATATAAGAGTTCTGGCCTCCTCAAATCAATTGATTCACTGCCAATGCAAATTATTGGGTAGTGAGTTTTCCTGTTTTATTTCTTTTGTATATGGAGCAAATTGCAAGTGTCTTAGGAAGCCTCTTTGTAGTGACTTGTTGGGACTGAATAATACTATTTCAGATCCCTGGTAGGTAGTGGGAGATTTCAATGAATGTCGAAGTGTTGAAGACAAAGTGGGAGGTAATGTTATTCTAACAAAAGGGATGGAGGATTTCAATGAGTTTTGTTATGAAGCAGATTTGGAGAATGCCCACACTACAGGTATTTTCTTTACCTGGTCAATCAAAAACGGCATTAATCCCACTTTCAGAAAGCTCAATCGTGCCTTACTAAATCACATATGGTTTGCGAATGGCCCAAAAACTGAAGTCCAAGTGATAAGTCCAGGAATTTCGGATCATTGCCCGCAAATTATCCTTCCTAACTTGGAGTCAGCTGTTAAGAAGCCTTTCTTCAAAATTTTTAAGTGCTGGATAGATCATCCGAATTTTAAAGATGTGGTGCAAGAAGTTTGGAATTAAAAGGTTGATGGTACAATGATGTTTTAGGTGGTGTCTAAGCTCAAACGGCTGAAAAAAGAATTGAGGAGGCTTAATAGTCGCTATTTTTCTGATATATAACAGCAGGTGTATGATGCAAAGAAAAGACTCCATGAAGTGCAAGAGTTTAATCAAGAAAATCCAGACGAGGCATTATGGGAGGATGAGAAGAGTGCTTTTAAAGATTTCTACCTCTTAAGTGCGGCAGAAGAATCATTCTTAAGGCAAAAATCAAGAACCACCTGGCTTAACTTGAGTGATCAAAATACCAAGTTTTTCTTTCAATCCTTGAAACAGAAATACTGTAAGGACATGATATGCTCTCTTAGTGATAACACAGGTCAGGTTTTTACCACTACTGCAGCAATTAAAGATCATGCTATCAAGTTTTTTGCAGAGTTGTTAACAGAATCAAAACCTCCTTCGTATTTGTTCCACCATTTGGAAGCTTTAGTTAAGAAGAGAGTGAGGGGATCAGATTGGGAGTTTTTGGTTAAACTAGTTACAAATGAGAAAATAAAGGCTACTTTTGACTCAATGGCACAAGATAAAGCACCTAGACTAGATGGTTATAATGTGAATTTTTTTCGGAGTACTTGGGAGATTTGGGGAGGACGTATACTTGGCTATAAAAGACTTTCTATTTCTCTCATGCCCAAATCTGTGAACCCAAATTCCTCATCTGATTTTAGACCTATATCTTCTTGTAATACATTATATAAATGTATGTCAAAAATCCTAGTAGACTGGTTGAAGAAGGTGTTGCCATGTTTGGTAGGAAAAGAACAAGTGGCCTTTATAAAAGATAGAAGAATAATGGATAATGTGCTTGTGGCCTAGGAGCTCCTTGTTAGTTATCATAAGGAAAAGCTTGGAGCTAGATGTGCAATTACGGTTGACATCATGAAATCATATGATCATGTTAGGTGGTTTTTCCTTGAGAAACTCCTATGGACTTTAGTCTTTCCTCCTCAATTCATAGAGTGGGTGATGAAATGTGTGACAACTCCAAAGCTCTCAATCAATTTGAATGGTGAATTGGTAGGTTTTTTTTTTCAAGTATAAGGGTCTACATCAAGGAGGCCCAATCTCACCATACCTTTTTGTACTTGTTATGGAGTTTTTCTCATGTATTATGAGAGACATAGAAAGGAAAGAAGATTTCTCATATCACTGGATATGCAAAAAGGAGTGTCTTAACCATTTGTGTTTTGTGGATGACATATTGATCTTTTCCAAGGGTGATGTGAAATCTGTTGAGTTGATAAAGAGGGGTCTGGATTTCTTTTATTCTTTAGTTGGACTGAAGGCCAGCCGTGAGAAAAGCCATCTGTATCGTAGTGGTGTTGCAAAAGAAGCAGCAGTTAGCATCCTTCAGACATTAGAATTCTCACTTGGCAAGCTGCCCGTTAACTATCTGGGAGTCCCTGTCTCTTCTTCAAAGCCAAATAAGTCAACCTGCCACTTCCTCATTGAAAGATTTAGCAAGCGCATCAACAGTTGGACTTCTAAAACTCTTTCATATGCACGTCATGTACAACTAGTTAAAAACTTCCTTTTTTTCTGTATAAGTCTAATGGTCCACTATTTTCTTTCTTCCAAAGAGTATCTTGAAGGCTTTGACCATTAAAACGAAAAGATTTTTATGGAATGGGAATGATGTGACTAGAGCCAGAGAAGAAATTGGTTGAGAAGCAGTTTGTAAGCCAAAGGTAGAAGGTGGTCTAGGTGCTATGGATCTGGTTTTATGGAATAAGGCAGCACAATTCAAGCATGTTTGGTACCTTTGCATGGATAGAGGGAGTGGATTATGGTTGAGCTGGGTGAAATAAGAACTTATTAAAGGAAAAGACTTATGGACAATGAAGGTTCCAGCCAATATATCTTGGTCTTGGAGGAAAATTTTGCAGCTGAGACCTTTGGCTCAAAGACTTCTCAAGTGGGATGTTGGAAATGGAAATACTATCTTGCTATGGTATGATGATTGACATCCAAATGGTCCTCTGGTTTCTTGGTTGAATGAAATGATCATTTACTCTACGGGTTTTCCTAAAGAAGTGAGATTATACTATGTCATTAACGAAACTGGTTGGGATTGGCTAGAAGGTGAATTATGGGATAGCATAAGAGTAGGAGTGCAAGGGGTAATAAATCTCAAGATTAACCATGAAGACAAGCTGTATGGAGGAATAAGCCTTCTAAGCCTTTTTCTGTGAAAGGTACTTATGGTTCACTCCACACTCTAAGGATTAGGGTCCAATGGTACCCGGTTGTGTGGCAAAAAAATATAGCCCCCGAGTTTGCTTTCTTCCTCTGGCTAGTTGCATATCAAAGGCTCACAACACTCAATAAGTTGAGATTCTGGGGTATATCCTCCCATAACACTTGCTATCTTTGTAATTGAGAGGAGGAAACACATTGCCACCTTTTTCTCAAATATGCTTTTGTTCAAGAAGTATGGGATAAGTTGTGGAAGAAGTGGTTTTGAATTCTACTGTGAAGCCTTCCCAAGCTGTGGATGTTTATGACCTCAACACACTTGGCAACAGACTTGCCTCGTCTTGGAAGCTGCTTGTTGGTTTTGTGATTTACTATATTTGAAAGGAAAGGAATGAAAAGAGATTAGGCTTTAGTACTTGAATGGCCTGGGATGTTTCCCAAATTGTTCTTTCTTGATTTTTTGTTTGTAATAGTTTTCTTTTATTTATTTATTTATTTATGTTAGAGGTTTAGCCCAATTCGTTGGTTTTGCCAAGTTTTCGATCTAGACACCATTTTATTTTATTTGGTGCCTAGCTTGAAATTTTAGGTTTCTTGAGGTACTATTTTCTTGTACAGTGGGCTTACACCCTTCTTATAGTTTTTTAAAATTAATATATCTAACCTTTATCGAAAAAAAAAAAAAAAAACCCTCAGGTTGGCCAAAAATGGCTGAATCCAGAAGCATATAAGGCTATGTCTGGGGAAGGCCAACATGTCTCTTGGCATGGCCTATTGTGGCATGAGAATTTCAACCCAAAATATGTGTATATAATGGCTAGTGGTTCAAGGAAGACTTTACACAATGGACAAAGTAATGTATGTGGAATGAGGAAGAAAAATCCAATGATGACCTCCTCTTCAAATGTACTTTGCAAAGGAAATTTGGACCAAGCTCCAGGCCCACTTTGAATGGTCAACAAGCACTCATGCATTGACTGCTTCTCTATCAAAACTTTTTAACAGGTCCTTACTCCTTCCTGCATCCTAATGGGAAGATAGCTCTTGCTGCTGTGATTTATTACATTTGGAAAGAAAGGAATGGTAGAAAAATGGGGAGTAAGGTCCAAAATATTGAGCGAATCCTTAGGAGAATTTATTATACTTTAGTAAAAGCTAGAGTTAAGTTGTGATTGTATTCAAGAATATTGACACCCTTATGCTCCTATGGTGCATTGGTTCGTTGTACCCCTGTTTTAGTATATCTCAATTATTTTAATGAAAATTTTCTCAACTTACCCCCAAAAATAATCTTCATGAATTTCATGGTGCTGAAATAAATGTTGAGTAGACTGGAAAAATAGGCTTCACCCTCTTGGGACAAGTTGAAGTAATTGAGTGATTGCCCTATTGTTTATGTAGGAAATCAAACCAGATTCTCTTCTATATTAGGAATTAATATCCTAAGGATTTCATTGTAATATTCTCTCTCTATATATATATAGCAATATTGTGTATCATATATATAGTGCATATATTAGGAATAGAAAGATATAGTCAAGAAGATTTCTTTTGTATATATATGTGTATCTATTCCTTGAAATAATAAGAGAAGTTTTATTAAGTATTATTTGCTACATGGTATCAGAGCTGCGGAATAGAAATCTTGCAGATACTGCTTCTCTTCTCCTCTTCTGTTTTGTTTTCTTTTTTTTTCCATGCCGTCTCTCTCTCTCGCTGTCTCTCCCTCCCTTCCGGGTAGATCTCACAGCCCTCATAGACCTCTAGTATGGCAGAATCTGATGGATCTTCTGGGGGTTCTTCAACAACAAATTCACTCCCTGGAATAACGCCAACACCCATTGAAAACAGTTTCATCCAACCGGTCATCAGTCATAAACTCAATGGCCATAACTATCTCCAATGGTCACAAGCAACAATGTTGTTCGTTAGCGGAAGGAACAAAGATGACTATCTCACCGGTGTCATTACTCAACCCAATCCACGTGATCCAAAATTCAAATCATGGAGGGCAGAAAACAATCTTGTTATGTCTTGGCTAATTGGATCCATGACAACCGAGATTGGAGAGAACTTCTTGCTATACTCCACGGCAAAAGAAATTTGGGATGCTGCTCGTGATACATTCTCAAATCACGAAAACACAATTGAGCTATTCCATGTGGAAAGTACACTTCAAGAATTAAGACAGAGAAAAATCGGTCACCGTGTACTTCACATCTCTCACTCGACTTTGGCAACAACTAGATATGTTTGAATCCCATGAATGGAATTGCCCCTTGGATTGTACTTATTTCAAGAAAATCATTGAAACCAAGCGGATATTTATGTTCTTGATGGGCTTAAATAAATCCTTAGATGAAGTCTAGGGCAGAATCCTTGGAACAAAGCCGCTGCCTAGCTTACGAGAGGTGTTTTCTGAAGTCCAGAGGGAAGAGAGTCGCAAGAGAGTGATGCTGGGAAACTCAGAAAACCTAGTGTCAACAGAAAGTTCAGCTCTTGCTACAGTAAAAGACCGGTTGCACCTATCCAATGTTGCTACAGCTGATAGTAGGAGAATGCATCAGAATGTAGGTGACAATCGAACACTTCAAGGACGTCCCTGGTGTGATCATTGCAAAAAGCCAGGCCACCTCAAGGAAACGTGCTGGAAACTGCATGGAAAGCCACTTGATTGGAAATCTAGCAGAGACCGTGAGGCAAAGGGGAATACTGCTTTCATGGAGACTTCACCAATTGTCAATCAAGCCCCTTTCACCAAGGATCAATTGGAATTACTCCAACAGCTGATCCAGAATTCATCTAAATCAACATCTCCTCATGCTGGGGAACATGGATCAGGTAATCACGCACTACATGTTGCTCAGAACCCATCGTCATCATGGATAGTAGACTCCAGAGCATCAAATCACATGACAGGTGACAGATCTCTTTTCACATCTTACTCACCTTGTAAAGAACTACAAACTGTAAGGATAGCTAATGGTACTCGCACACAAGTTGAAGGAATAGGAACAATTTGCCTTTCAAGCTCTCTAATTCTCTATTCTGTGTTGTTGGTACCTGACCTAGATTGCAATCTAATCTCGGTTAGCAAACTAAATAGTGATCTGAAATGTGAAACTAAGTTCTTTGCCAACTGTTGTGTATTTCAGGACTTGAGCTCGGGGAGGACGATTGGCAATGCTGAGCTTCGCAAAGGTCTCTACATTCTTGATGTAAACATCTCATCCTCATACAACATCTCTAGCAATAAAGTTAGTTCTTGTTATGTTAGTCATTTAAATAAAGATAGTACAATCATGATGTGGCATTCTCGATTAGGACATCCAAATTTCTTATATATGAAACGATTGTATCCATCTCTATTTATCAATAAAAATCCAAATTTATTTCATTGTGAAATATGTCAATTTGCAAAACACACTCGGAGCACATACTATCCACTACCCTACAAACCAAGTCATCCTTTTTCCCTCATACATGGTGATATTTGGGGACCAACTCGTATTCCCAATATTACTGGTACTCGATGGTTTCTATTGTTAGTTGATGATCATACACGACTGTGCTGGACATACCTCATGAAAGAAAAATCCGAGACCAATCATATTTTCAAACACTTTCATGCTATGGTTAGAAACCAATTCAAGAGTGACATCCAAATCCTCAAAACTGATAATGCTAGAGACTTCTTTAACTCAAATCTCAGTCTTTATCTCAAATCACATGGTATTGTTCAACAAAGTTCATGTGTTGATACACCTCAACAAAATGGTGTGGCCGAAAGGAAAAATCGCCATATCCTTGAAGTTGCTCGCTCCTTGCTTTTTCAAACCAATGTTCCTAAAAAATTTTGGGGTGAAGCTGTACTCACAGCTACATATCTCATTAATCGGATGCCCTCACGTGTTCTGAAATTTCAATCACCATTACAAATGCTCCACAAGTTTTACCCAACTTCACGGTTAGTATCCCAAGTCCCACTCAAACTCTTTGGGTGCACTGCATTTGTTCACATTAATCATGGAAAGCTCGATGCACGTGCACTTAAATGATGTTCATAGGATACTCACCAAATCAGAAAGGGTACAAATGTTTCTCTCCTCTCACAAGTAAATTCTATCATACTATGAATGTCACCTTCTTTGAAGAAAACCCATTTTTTCCCAATTCTGTAATTCAGGGGGAGCATGACTCTAGTACTAGTGAATTCCAGAATTGGGATTGGACTACTTTTATTGAAACAAGTCCATCTGGTCCTCCTCCCAATTCAGTTATATGTCCAGACACAAGTCTAAGGAGTTCATCACCGATGAACTACCCTAAACATCTCCTTCTTCCTATCGAAGAAATCAATGTTTACACAAGAAGGAAAAGACCATTGCAGAATGAACAACAGACCCAAGAGATCTCCTTGAGTGACAGTTCTGAAACAATGCTAACTGAGGAAGGATCTTGTTCCCAATCAGCAAAGGAAAAGGTAATAAATCATGATCCAAATTTAGATTTGCCCATTGCTCATAGGAAAGGAGTCCGATCATGCACGCAGCACCCGCTATGCAACTACATCTCCTACTCAAATCTATCACAGAAATTCCGAGCATTTGTAACCTCTCTGGACAAAGTTGAGATTCCCAATTCAATATATGAAGCTCTAAAGGTCCCTGAATGGAGGAAAGCAACACTAGAGGAGTTGAATGCACTTGAGAAGAATGGCACATGGGTTCTAACATCATTACCACCAAGGAAGAAGACTGTAGGATGCAAATGGATATTTTCAATCAAACAAAAGGCTGATGGAGGCATTGATAGGTACAAAGCACGGTTAGTAGCTAGAGGATTCACATAGTCATATGGAATTGATTACCAAGAAACTTTTGCTCCTGTGGCTAAGCTCAATACAATATGTGTGCTATTATCTGTTGCTGCAAATCAGGATTGGCCACTGTTCCAGCTTGATGTGAAAAATGCGTTCCTCAATGGAGACTTAATTGAGGAAGTCTATATGGACATACCTACTGGCTTTGAAACCGAGAAAACAAGAGGAAAAGTGTGCAAGCTGCAAAAGGCACTATATGGATTGAAACAATCACCTCGAGCTTGGTTCGATAGGTTCACATGAGTACTTAAATAATGCGGGTACTCTCAAACATTTCATAGATGGGAGAATTACAATATTGATTGTATATGTTGATGATATAATCCTTACTGGGAATCATGAAGGAGAGATGAGAAAACTCAAGATCTTATTGTCCAAGGAGTTCGAAATCAAAGACTTAGGACATTTAAGATACTTTCTGGGAATGGAAGTAGGCAGAACTAGCAAAGGAATTTCAGTCTCTCAACGCAAATATGTTCTGGATCTTCTGACTGAAACAGGAATGAGTGGATGCAAGCCTGTTGAAACACCTATGGATCCCAATACAAAATTAATGCCTCGAACTGGAGAATTAGCAGCAGACGAGGGGCGTTATCAACGGTTAGTAGGAAAGTTGATATATCTTACCCACACACGCCTAGATATAAGCTTTGCAGTCAGTATTGTGAGTCAGTACCTAAGCAATCCATCTACAGATCACATGGAGGCAGTGAATAGAATCCTCAAGTATCTCAAAAAGGATCCTGGAAAGGGGTTAATGTTTGAGAAGACACATGATAGATCACTAGTTATCTACACTGATGCAGATTGGGCTGGATCCCCTGTTGATAGAAGATCTACATCAGGATATTGCTCATTTGTTTGGGGAAACCTGGTAACATGGCGAAGCAAGAAGCAACAAGTAGTAGCTTGCAGCAGTGCTGAGGCTGAGTTTCGAGCATTAGCTCAAGGCATATGTGAAGGGATTTGGTTACAACGTCTTTTGAATGAACTCAAAATTGGTATGGATGATCCTATTCAAGTGATGTGTGATAACCAGTCAGCTATTGCAATTGCCAAGAACCCAGTTCATCATGACAGAACAAAGTATGTCGAAATAGATAGGCATTTCATCAATGAGAAAATAGAAGGAAAAGAGATTTCTCTTAATTATGTTCCTTCTAGACAACAGGTGGCAGACATCTTGACAAAGACTCTATTTCGACCCAACTTCATTGAACTAAGTTCCAAGCTTGGTTTAATGAACATATATCATCTGGTTTGAGGGGGAGTGTAGGAAATCAAACCAGATTCTCTTATATATTAAGAATTAATATCCTAAGGATTTCATTGTAATATTCTCTGTATATATATATATATATAGCAATATTGTGTATCATATATATAGTGCATATATTAGGAATAGAAAGATATAGTCAAGAAGATTTCTTTTGTATATATATGTGTATCTATTCCTTGAAATAATAAGAAAAGTTTTATTAAGTATTATTTGCTACAGTTTAATATGGGTAAAAATTTCCAGATTTAGCAATCCTTTCTAACATTATCTTGTGACTGCTTTAATTGATGCTAGTGGTTCTTGTTATTTTGTGAATTTCTGTTTTTGATAGCATCGAAATCATTGCATATTTCATCTACCGAAAAGAATGCATTGCATATCTTTTATTATATGAGAATTCTGTTCCACCATGGCTGTTCATTATCGTAATGCTGTGACTTCTTCATGGATGTGAATCATTTATTTTTGGGAGAAGGTATCTGTTAAAGTAAATGGAAATTTCCTCCATTGCTATTATTTCCTGGGTTCTTTTCTTTTTCTCTATTTTTCTGCCTTACAGGTCAACAAACTTGTTGCAGGGATCTACTAATTTCCATTTGTTACAATGAGCCTGGATGGCAATGGGCAGGCAGCTTCTTGCCAGATATTCTGGGTGATACTCAAGTGAAAATATGGAACTACATTTCTGGTGCATTGAAAATGATACGTGTTGAAGTGCAAAATGCTGATATGTTTATCAAGGATGGAAAGATTGCAACAAGTCTCCATAGGATTTCTGGGACAAACTTGATTCTGTTGTCTGATGATGATACTGGTTATATGCCATATAGAATAGAGAATTTCTCGAAGGAGGTTGGTTGATGATGACTAATATTTTTAAATTCTATACAGGCTTATGAATCAGTGAGCAAAGATGCCTTTGATGCATTAAAATGGGTTTAATTTTGATAATTCTTATAAGTGTAATGACACATTTGTTTCTTAGCTCCCCACAATTATTGGTGTTTACTTGCTCATCACAAAATCTTGTTCACTTTAACTCATGCTTAGCCTACTAAAGATTCGTTCAGTACAGAAATCATGTATATCTTGTGGTTTGGATAAACTGCCTGTGTATTATAGCCGTTTCCCCCCCAAGCACCTTTGCCCCCTCTTGTTTGGGGTTGTATCCTGATAGTGATGTTGTGTGGGAAAGTGGTTTTTTTTTTTTAATAAATGTTTGCTAAAGACTTTAATATATGGGTCCTTTTATAATTGTTCTCACTTCATTGACAAAGTAATCAATTGTCATCTTTCAGAGATTACGTATTTATCAGCAGAGGTGTGAGAATTTTGAAACAATTGTCCACCCATATCAGTCCAGTCCATATGCATGGGATGAACCCTGCTATCCACACCGACTAACAGTTGAGGTATATTAAATTCTCATTCAAATTTCTTTCTTCATTTTCATTGAAGGTTTTTGTATGTTACATTGTGTTATTAATTTCTGTGATGCTCGTAAGGTGCCGGGAGAGCGTGTTCTTGGATCATATGCTCTTGACGATGTGAAAGATATTATGACAGTGCATTTGCCTTCAACTTCTGAAGTATGTTTTCTACTTCTCTTATTTTCTTGCTACAAGTATGGAAATTTTTGTTTCCTCGTTTAGGAATGTTAAATGTGGCTAATGATTGAAATCTATTAGCCTAATGTTATATGTCTAATATTTCATTCTCACACATATATATATGTAGGAAATATATATATACTTATGATGGGAGTTACATAACAAGTGCCCCAAATTGTTTAAACTTACATAATTTTTTTGTTGAATTCCCTCAACACTTTAGGTTTGTACCTCTGTCAAAACTAATACATTCTAATTTGTAGTTTGCACTTATGATTATTGTTGAAAATCTTCCAAAGTTAGTATGTAGATAAATAAGGAAAGCATATGGCTAATTGACAACCATATAATCTTGATATTTATAGCAGAAGAATCAAATCTTATAGGATTTAATGTGATATATTTTTATTCTTTATTTAGTCTTCTTAGATTAAGGAAAGATAGGTTGTACACTAGTATATTATACAATACTTGTATCACTTTCTGAATAAGAGAAAATAAAGAATTCCAAATCTCTTCATGGTATCAGAGCCTTCCTCCTTCTATTTTTTTTCTTCTGCCGTGACTCAATTTCTGCTTGACGTATCTCTCATTCCGACCAGTTTTTTTTTCTGTCGTGATCCATTCTGATCGTGCTTCTGTCGGAGCCTTTCACGTGTCTGACGTGATTCTATCATTCCCTTCTCAACCATAGCTAGTAATCCGACAGCATACACACTCTAGTATCACGACATTCTCCTTCAACCAACTGGTCAATCCTCCATCTCCTAGAATTATTGAATCTGTCTTCACCAGGAAATGATGAACGAGAGAGACTCTGCCTCATCCGAAGTCACGTCACTCCCAGCCCCTATCAAAACCAGCCATGGAGGAACTGAAAATGCATCTCTTCTCATCACTGGACACAAACTCAATGGTCACAACTTTCTCCAATGGTCCCAATCTGTGATGATGTTCATCTGTGGAAGAGGAAAAGATGAATATCTCACTGGAGAAGGTGTCATTCCAGAGAAAAATGATCCACAATTCAAGACATGGAACACTGAGAATCACTTAGTGATGTCTTGGTTGATAAACTCCATGAATAATGAGATAGGTGAGAATTTTCTCCTATATAAGACAGCAAAGGAAATGTGGGATGCAGTTAGGGAGACGTATTCCAGTTCTGAAAACACCTCAGAACTTTTTGAGGTTGAAGCCAAGCTGCATGATCTTCGACAAGGAGAGCTTACGGTTACTCAATATTTCAATACCCTTACTCGCTATTGGCAACATCTTGACTTGTTTGAAGTCCACACGTGGAAGTGCCCCGAAGACACAGCTTTATACAAAAAGATAGTAGAACAAAAACGAACCTTCAAATTCCTTCTTGGTCTCAACAAAAATCTGGATGAAGTCAGAGGCAGAATTATGGGAACCAAGCCTTTTCCTAGCATCCGAGAAGCCTTTTCTGAAGTTAGACGTGAAGAAAGCAGAAGGAAGGTTATGATGGGATCACAAAATTCCACTCCAACCTTTGAAGGTTCTGCCCTTGCAACACGAGGACCACCACCGAACAACAATGACAACCGGCAAAGGAAAGGGAGACCTTGGTGTGATCACTGTCGTAAACCTGGCCATCTTAGGGAAACCTGCTGGAAAATCCATGGGAAACCGGCTGATTGGAAGGCATCACGAGCAACCAATGCTAACATTGCAGCATCCTCAGATGACAACACAACTTCAACCTCAAACGGGTTAAGTCCCTTCACCAAAGAGCAATTGGAAGTTCTGCAGAAACTATTCAATCAAAACACGGTCTCGCAGCCTCAATCCAACACTTCTGGGTCTGGAACCAACTTGTTAGCACAGCAAGGTAATTCCTCGTTGGCTCTTATGGTTGACAAATGGCACACAAAACCGTGGATTGTTGATTCTGGAGCTTCAGATCACATGACAGGAGATGCAACAATATTTTACAAGTACAGTCCATCCAATAGCAACTCCACAGTCCGAATAGCTGATGGTTCACTATCAAAAGTTGAGGGAATTGGTTCAGTCAAGATTAATAAGAATCTGACTTTAAATTCTGTTCTCCATGTTCCTAGTTTGGATTGTAATTTACTTTCCATTAGTAAATTGACTCGTGATCTAAATTGCATAACTAAGTTTTTCCCAAACTTATGTGAGTTTCAGGAATTGGATTCGGGGAAGACGATTGGCAGTGCTGAGATGTGTTCTGGACTTTATCTCCTCAAAAACCATTCTCCTCAAAATACACAAACTCAACCCACAAGTGGAGCTCCTGTTACAAGTCAGTCTGTTTTCAATTCCTATGTCAATAAAGATAGTGAAATTATGCTGTGTCACTATCGTCTTGGGCATCCTAATTTTGTGTATTTAGAGAAGCTTTTCCCTTCAATGTTTATCAATAAAAATCCAAAACATTTTCAATGTGAAATTTGCCAGTATTCCAAACACACTCGTAATACTTATCCTAGTTGCTTGTACAAAGCATCTCGTCCATTTGCCATGATTCATAGCGATGTATGGGGCCCCTCAAGGGTGAAAAATATAACAGGAACTCGTTGGTTTGTATCATTTGTTGATGATCACACTAGGTTGACTTGGATATTCCTCATGAAAGAAAAATCAGAAATATGTCAACTTTTCAAAAATTTCAACTCTATGATACAAACACAATTCCAGACCAAGATTCAAGTTTTTAAAACAGATAATGCCAAAGAATACTTCAAATCTGTTCTAGGTTCTTATCTCCTAGAACAAGGCATAGTTCACATAAGTTCCTGTGTTGATACTCCCCAACAAAACGGGGTAGCAGAAAGAAAAAACAGACATTTACTTGAGGTGGCCCGATCTCTCATGTTTTCCACACATGTTCCAAAATTCTTCTGGGGAGAAGCCGTCCTTACATCCGCATATCTCATCAATAGAATGCCATCTAGAGTTTTGAAATTTCAAACTCCCCATCAAGTCCTCCTTCAACACTTCCCACAGACCAAAATCATCACATCACTAGAACCAAAAGTATTTGGGTGCTCAGCATTTGTTCATATACAGCCACAAAACCGCAGCAAGTTAGACCCAAAATCCATCAAGTGTATTTTTCTTGGGTATTCCTCAAAATAAAAAGGCTACAAATGTTATTCTCCCAGCACCCGCAAATTCTATAACTCAATGGATGTGACATTCTTTGAACATCAATCATATTACCCCAAAACTGAAATTCAGGGGGAGAACTTGAGGGAATATCAGCTTTGGGAACCCGATCCCAGTCATCCAATCCAACCTCTTGATCCTCCATCACTACAGCCCTCTATCGAGTCGTTTCAACCTGATCCAGTCACTCATTCCCTCACACTTGATACACCAGCAGAAAGTCCACCACCACAAACTCCAGTGTCATCTATTCCCAACCAACCCAAATCACCACAAACCGAGGATAAAGAACTTCGTGTCTATGTTAAGAGGAAAAGGCCTATTACAGGGATGGAACTCTCAACACCTCTCACACTTGTCCAAGAGCCTGAACCAAGTCCAAAGCCGACTCAAACTCACTCAGATAAGGGAAAGTCCACTTCTAGGATTGAAAGTATCACTGACAACTGTGATATGCCAATTGCTCTGAGAAAGGGTGTAAGAACTTGTACACAGCATCCTATTCAAAAATTTGTCTCATATGGTAAATTATCTACTTCCTATAAGGCATTTGTTTCGACTCTTGACAAAGTGCAGGTACCTAACTCCATTCAAGAAGCCTTAACAAATTCTGAATGGAAAAAGGCAGTCTATGAAGAGATCAAGGCTTTGGAGAAGAATGGCACATGGGTGATCACAAAACTTCCTCCAGGAAAAAGGGTTGTGGGTTGTAAGTGGATCTTTACAGTTAAACATCAAGCTGATGGCAGTATTGAGAGATTAAAGGCACGTCTTGTTGCTAAGGGTTTTACTCAGTCCTATGGAATTGATTACCAAGAAACATTCGCTCCGGTGGCCAAATTCAATACTATCAGAATTCTTCTCTCTCTTGCAGCAAACCTAAACTGGCCATTACACCAACTGGACGTAAAGAATGCATTTCTAAATGGTGATCTAGAAGAAGAAGTTTACATGGAAATACCCCCGGGGTTGGAAACTTCATCCAACAGCAACCAAGTGTGCAAACTTAGAAAATCTCTATATGGGCTCAAGCAATCTCCTCGTGCTTGGTTTGACAGATTTGCAAAAACAATTACAAAGCATGGATACACCCAATGTCAAGCCGATCACACTCTATTTGTAAAATTCTCTCCAGAAAAGAAGATAGCCATACTAATTGTGTATGTGGATGATATCGTTCTGACAGGTGACTATGAAGAAGAACTACCAAGATTGAAGGGACTCCTAGCCAAGCAATTTGAAATCAAAGAACTTGGTGATCTTAAATACTTTCTGGGAATGGAAATAGCACGGTCCAAGAAAGGAATATTTGTCTCTCAACGTAAGTATGTCCTAGACTTACTAAAGGAGACAGGCATGCTTGGATGTAAACCTGCTAACACTCCAATGGATCCAACCAAGAAGCTAGGAGCTGAGAAAGACAGTACACCAGTCGACAGGGGGAGATATCAGAGACTTGTGGGACGTCTAATCTACCTCTCACATACACGACCAGACATTGGTTTTTCTGTTAGTGTTGTGAGTCAGTTCATGCACAACCCAACAGAAGAACATATGGGAGCAGTAAACAGGATTTTGAGATATCTCAAGATGACACCAGGAAGAGGCTTGTTATACAAGAAGGATAAAAGCCGTGAAGTTGAAATCTTCTCAGATGCAGACTGGGCAGGAGATATTTCAGACAGAAGATCTACATCAGGATACTGCTCCTATGTTTGGGGAAACCTTGTGACTTGGAGAAGTAAGAAGCAATCTGTAGTCTCAAGAAGCAGTGCAGAAGCTGAATTTAGAGCACTTGCTCTTGGTATCTGTGAGGGCATATGGATACAGAGACTTCTTAGTGAACTCAAAATACAAAGTGAAGGGTCTATGAAGCTGTTTTGTGATAACCAAGCTACCATTAGTATTGCAAAGAATCCAGTGCACCATGACAGGATAAAGCACATCGAAATTGATCGGCACTTCATCTCAGAAAAGATTGAGAAAGGAATTATACAACTAATGTATACTCCTACAAAGTTGCAAGCAGCCGATATTCTCACCAAAGCTCTTCCAAAGACTAACTTTGAAGAATTGAGTCACAAGCTGTGTTTGTACAACATTTACAACTCAGCTTGAGGGGGAGTGTTGAAAATCTTCCAAAGTTAGTATGTAGATAAATAAGGAAAGCATATGGCTAATTGACAACCATATAATCTTGATATTTATAGCAGAAGAATCAAATCTTATAAGATTTAATGTGATATATTTTTATTCTTTATTTAGTCTTCTTAGATTAAGGAAAGATAGGTTGTACACTAGTATATATATACAATACTTGTATCACTTTCTGAATAAGAGAAAATAAAGAATTCCAAATCTCTTCAATTATCTTATTGGGATTGAGGGCTCAGTATAGAGAACTCTCATCTCTAGAGGCTTCCCTTGGCTTGGCATTCCATCATTTCTTCTTAAGTTCATATAACATATTGATTTGTCATCAACAAAAGAACCTATAATTTATGCTCCATTCGCCTCCACCACAATCCCTTCTCCTACCAATACTACATTATCCTACTATTATATAGTGGTTGTCAATTAAGTTGCAACTTCCTGGGCCTAGGCCTGGTGTCATGGGATGGGTGGTTCACCCTTTTTGGAAATTTCATGCAACTCTTGATCATCTTTTATTTTATACTTTTATCTCATTTTTGGATGGCGAGCCAGTCTTCCTCTCTTGTTTTCCCCATATTTGGTGTGCCACTACAGTTTGACATCACCTACCTATTAAGTATATTGTAGCCATTAAGATCTTAGTTTGCTCATTGTTAGTCCCAACAACTATAAAGTATTGCTCCATGTCAAAAATGAAATTCTCCAACAACTTGGCATCCCTCATGCTAGTGAATACCTTAGGGTTAGGTATTTTCAAGTGCCCCACATGTGTAGGTGCTTGAATAGGAGTTTAGGCGGGAGCATTCACCACAGCTCGCGTCATCAAGGCAACATGTGTCCTCAATTCCTTTACAGTGTCATTTGAAGCACGAGAAGCAACTTCTTGCCTCACATCCTTAACAGCCACGCACATTTCATCCCTAAGTGTGCGCACTGTAATGCCAAAATCCTCAGCAAGCTTTCCAACCCTACTACTCAAATCTTGATTGGAAATTTAAAGATTTAATACTCTTATCAAAAGAGTTACCAATGATTCTATCGGCTCATCTAGGCAAGTGAATCGATCCTCAAGGTTCTCAAGACATTTGTTTATGTCGTCTTAGCATGTTATGGTCATTCCTATTGGAATAACCAAAACTTTGATACCAACTATCACGGTCTTGGGCTCTCGCTAGTATAACTAAACCATGCGGCGCTTATTGTCCTATCTCTATAGTAGTAAGTAAGTTTACTTGCTACTTGATTGGCATAAATTGGCTTGTGTACCTATAAGCAATGTGCAAGAACAAGAAGAAAGGCAATAATAAGAAAAAGACACGGGCAAGAATCATAATGAAATAATTACTCTTTTATTAATATCACATGTATAAGAGATTACAATATATGCACAGGGATGTGAGTACTCTTGTCAATATAAGTTTTTACTCACCGCTTAACTGCTCATAGCTAAAGAACCTGCTTATTTGTGCATACACAGTAGTCTCTTATACATTCGATATTGATAAAAATGTGTAGTTATTCCATTACGATTCTTGCCCATATCCCTTTGTTATTATTGCTTTTTTGTTGTTCTTACGTGTTGCTTACAAGTGTACAGGCCAATTTAGGCCAACCGAGTAGCAAGTAAGCTTGCTTACTACTACAAAGGCAGGATAGTAAATATCACACGGTCTAACTATACTAGCAAGAGCTCAGGACTATGACACCAGGCTTATATTAGTAATCAAGTGGATGGGAGTCTAGAGCTCCACATCAACCAAAAGAGCCTTGAATATTCTCGAAGTGAAAAGAGCTACCTAATGTGCCGGTGTTACCCTAGTGCTTGCTTAATCAAAGTCCTAAAATTGCCCCGCAGAGTCCTCCACGGATCTTTACCTAACTAACCTTCTCCAACTGCTCACAAATTGCTATCATATATGCCAAAACTCCTTGAACATCTCCCACGACAAGCTCGCCTCCTTTTGTTCCACATGGTAGAAGTAGATTTGACCTTCCTGAGTAGGTGGAAGGAGGCCACAAGCTAACCCATTCAGCCATGATTGTATTTTTTATGCCAAAAGAAGTGTCTGCATTTGCTCAGTCATGCTAAGGGATCTTGATGTTGTTAAATGCCGAGCATCCAACTTAGAGTTGCGTGGCATGAAAGATTGACCTGTTTTGACTTCAGTCTGCAGCTGTTCATACAGGGGGCTGTATGTCTAATTCTGATTTTGCCAGAATCTTGCATTTTGCTGCATGTGGAAGTTCTCCCACAAACACTAGCCCCACTACCCCAATAGGAGGGTTGCTACTTGCTCGTTCAACCTCACCAGATTTAGGTGAAGTTGCTACCCTAAGGATTGCCACCTCTTTGTTTGACTTCATCTGAGGGTGTCTTCTGGTTGCAAGATGGCTTGCCGCCACTTAATTTGTCACAGCCTTGGGAAATCACATGATGGGCATTGTGAGTCAAGAAACCTTGCACTTGTTGATGGTCATGCTGTGGGCTGCACTATCACACTTAGGCTTCAACACAATCCAGTTTAGCTAATTCGCCTCTCCAAACCGAAGGAACTGCATCTTATAGTTTGGTTTTTCTGTTTTAGGCCTCAAACGGAACTGTGTTCAATTCATAAATTTTTTGGAACAAAAAAAAGAGGTTCCTTCCAAGTCGATTCATGACCTAAACAGTTCAAGATCTGGTCGTCTTCACTCAAGAAACAAAACCTTTACTTAAAGGTTTCAATCAGATCTTGTGGTGTATTTGCATAGAATGAGTTCGACTAATTTTTCAAGGTTTTATATTTCATCAAATCAGGATGGTGAAAATTTTGCAGTTTTTAGAGTAATTGTTTTAATCATTATAGTATTTAGTATTTCTTTTTCCCATTCTTTTTCTTGCTTGAAGTACTTAGGTCATGGACATTTGCCAAAGAAAATTCTAGATGCAATTTCTCTTTGTGCTTGTGGTGCACTTGCGAGGAATGAATTTAACTGATTTTTTTTTTATAATTCATAATTTATTAATCCAAAGAAGGTATACAACTATCAAAAGAATGGGTAAAATTATATCACGAGTACATATAGAGGCAAAAACCTCAAATCATGAAGGCAAATAAATTAATACAAGGGAAAACTCTTTCATGATACAAGGGTAGTATAGGCTCTAATTTGATGGGCTAAAGAGCTCGAACTAGGGAGACAATTGCCTAAGCATACTTTGTTACCGGTTCTCCACATGCAGTAAACTGCAGCGGCTAGACCCGCCCTCCATGTGTGGAGGCTAGGAGTTGAGGACTTGGCTGTTGCAGTCAATGAAGTTGTAGCACTCTACCAATCTTTGAAGAAAGGCAGGCATCGTAGGAGATGACTGACCAAATCCCATATCTGAGATGTATTTTCGCGGTTAAAGAAAAGGTGGAAATGATCTTTCAAACCCTGCTGATAGAGAAAGCAAGTTGCAGAGGTAGCAATTCCTCAGGAGACTACTTTGTCAAGAGTTAATAATTTACCCACTTAGGCCAACCATAGTATAAAGGAGTGCCTAGGTAGATAAATTCTGTATCATATGACTTTGTGCCAAGGCATAATAGTACTTAGAGGGTTGAACAAATTGTAGCCACTCATGATAGTGTAATCCCTTGATGTAGAATTTGACTGATTTTGCATGGTTTATATTTGTCAAATCAGTCTGTTCTGAAGAATTTGCATAATCTCTGGATTCTTTGTTTTGTTTTTTATATTATTGGGTGTTTCGTTTTCCTGCTCTTGCATATCTCTCAGTTGCAATAAAATTTTTATGTATTCATGAGGAAAAAGAAGCTCGTGAAGAGATGACTCTTGGTTGAGTGTGGTTCTTTTTATCTTGTGACATAAAATGTAGTGGTATTACTGTAGGTCAGATCTCTTGCTTCACTTTGATTTTTTTTTTCTTAGAGGTTAAAATATTTGTTAGGAAAAATGATATGTAATTGGTCAGTTCAGTCCAAATGGTTTGGTAGGCCAACCGAACTACAACAAACTGAATTGAAAAAATATCTAACTTTCCATTCATTTTGGATCATGGTTCAATCAAACCATAGGTTTCAACCATAAAGGAAGAGGAAAGACAAACCCTAACAACCCAATTTCAAGATATGTTTTGCTAAATAAGGGAAATCAAGGCGGAGCAATGGAAGTCCTTAGACCAGAACCAGTGCAACCTTGTGATAGCTAGTTGAGAAGTTTTCTCACCTCTTAAGAACAATTACTTTGGGATAGGAATTGTTCTTAATATTGCAAAATCACTTCTTTATACAAGATCATTATACCTAACTTTTTCAATGTAAAATAAAGTAATATATAAATCTAACAATATCTCCTAACGGTGTATAAATATAAAAATAGCAAATTAAATATATTCCTTTCCTAATACAAAGATATTCCTAACAAATTACCTCGTAAAAGTCATTATATAACATCCCCTTAGGATGTAGAAGATTACATGAATTCTCTTATACCTTATGTGAAATTAAATACTCATATTCTCATTTAACCCCCTCAATATATATATATATATATGGAAAATCCATTAATAGTATTGTTGCTTTGTGCATAATGCTGTATTCTTAGGAAGATCCACAAATAATTACTTTGTAATGCTGTGATGAAATCTGCAAAACAAAGTGAAGTTAGTAACCGCCATACAGGCTTGATGCTTGAAGTATCTTTCCCCTTTTGTGACTGGTAGAATGAATTTTTGTCTGCAGAAGCCAGATAGAACATTGTTAATATCTGTCCGAGCTGAAGGAGCAACAAAGGTGCATAGCTGACTATCAACCTTAAGCACATTTTATATTTGCTTATTTGTTACTTCTTTGACGGTCTTATATCCCTCTTTTCTTTCTAGGTTCTTAGTGTTGTTGACTCCACGTACCATGTGAATATGTTCCATGATAACAAGAAATACGAGGAACAAGCAAGCTTCTCTGACTACAAGGAGAGCTGCTCTATATATATCTCTCATATTGGTGTATCTCTTATTAGTTCTCTCCCACAGGTGTGTGAGGGAAACTTTTTGATTATTAAATATCTTATCACTCTTCCTTGGTTTAGTCTTTTTTTCTTTTGTAGGAGATGATTTTTGCTTGTGCAAAGGGCATTTCCCTTGACCTGCTTCAAAGCGTGGGCCGACAAAAGCTTTGCTTTCAAGTTACCTCCCTTCAAATTGACAATCAACTTCATGCTACCCCTTATCCTGTTATTTTGTCCTTTGATCATGAATATAGAAGTATTTCAGCAAACCATGATGGCAGTTCCCAAAGTAGATTTGAGGACTTGCAGCTACATTCTAACAGCCCTTGTGAACCTTCTTTTCACCTTTCCCTATCAAAGTGGCGGAAGAAAGATGAATCATTGAGCTCCTTTGAGTCTATTACTTTAAGGTTGCAGTTGTTAGAAACAGCTTTACTTTTATCTTTCTTTACCTTTTGAAATACTGAATACATTCTCATTCTCACAGAGTGGCAGATTTCCACCTTGAACTGGAGCAGGAAATAGTTTTACACTTGTATGATTTCTTCAAAATTGTTTATTCAAGGTTTGAAAACAGAACCCTTCCATCGTCAGATCCCAGATTGCTACCTTATTTGAGTCATGGGCATCTCTTCAACGATGCACAGTTGACTCATCCTGATTTAAGCATTTGCAAGGCTAAAGATGGAATTAGTGCATCATTGCCCTCTATAGTTCCAATTGGAGCACCTTGGCAGCATATGTATCATTTGGCCAGAAGGCAGAAGAAGATTTATGTTGAACTATTTGATCTGGCACCTATAAATTTCAGTTTGAGGTACATAATAGAATATGTTTCCTGGTATTATGGATCAGCTGTTATTTTTAATCAGGGTACCTACATTGGAAGTCCTCTATGTTTATTCCAGAATTCAATAAACTCTTTTGTACTTTAAAGTGAGCTATTCAAGTCATCTGGGTTTGTATCCTTGCACCAAATAAGTCCCTCTGTTAGTATTTTACTTCACAGTTTTAAGAAATTGTAGAAAGGATTCTGGCCCTTGTGTATTTATTTATTTAGAGAATTAGTTATTTTTCTTTATTTAGATTAGATTTGTTAGATATTATACATTTTTTGTTTTCCTATTTTGTTAGGATTCTAATTAAGAGGAAATCCGTTTTCCTTTTTTATGGACTGATATGCCAGCCATCTTAGGATATATATTAGAATGTATATACGTTTTCAATAATGAAGATTATGATTTTCTGTCTTAGTTTTCTTCATAGTATCAGAGCCTAGTCTCTGAACCCTAATCATCCTTAATAGTTTGCTTGCCGTTTCTCTCATTATGACCAAATACGGCATGGCCTCACAATCTTCCTCCTCTAAAACCACCATTGTTCCTAATACTTCCTCTCATCTTGTCACAAATCATAAACTCCATGGCCATAATTTTCTTCAGTGATCACAATCAGTCTTCATGTATATTTTCGGTAGAGGAAAGGATGGACATCTCACTAACGAAATCTCGGTTCCAAAAGCTACAAATCCTAAATACAGAGCATGGAAAACCGATGATCACCCGGTCATGTCATGGCTAATCAATTCAATGGCCATAGAAGTTGGAGAAAACTTCCTATTCTTTAGGAGAACTAAGGAGCTATGGGAGGCAGCACATGTAATGTATTCTAGCACCGAAAATTCCTCAGAATTATTTGAGATCAAGACCAGATTATATGACCTACGATAGGGAGACTTGAGTGTTACTCAATATTTCAACACTCTCACCCGCTGTTGGCTGCAATTGGATATGTACAAGACTCTTGAAAATATACTGAAGACTCTACATTATGTGGGAAAATTGTTGAGCAAAAAAGGACAATCATATTTCTTCTTGGTCTCAATAAAGACGTAGACAAGGTCAAGGGGAGAATCATGGGAATTAAACTCCTTCCTACCCTTCGGGGAAGCCTTTGTAGAAGTGCGGAGAGAAGAGAGCTGAAGGAAATTGATGATGATAGCCAACCAACTGACACCTGCTGTTGAAGGATCAGCATTGTACACTCATAATTCCTCTCAGAATAAAATAAGCCTAGGAAAGGATGACCATGGTGTGACCATTGTAAAACGCTTGGTCATATGAAGGAGACATGCTGGAAATTGCATGGAAAACCTACAAATTGGAAGCCATCTAATGGTCGATATGACAAGGAGATTCGTGCAAATGCTGCTATTACAACTGATGATAATGCAGAAGCCAGTCCATTCACCAAGGAGCAAATTGAGGCGTTCCAAAAAATGCTTGGTCTCATCTACAGTTCTGGTGAAGCATCCCAATCTTCTACTGAGCAACATACTAGCCTTTTAACACACCAAGGTATTCTATCCTACACTCATATTGCCCAAAATAGCACTCCAAAACCTTGGATAATTGACTCGGGAGCCTCGAATCACATTACTAGAGACATCAACATCCTTAAAAACTACTACCCATGCACTAGTCACTCTATTGTACGAATAGCCTGATGGTTCATCCTCACCAGTGGCAGGAATCGGATCAGTCCAATTGATAGAGGATCTTCACCTTTACTCTGTCCTTTATGTTCCTAAACTGAATTGCTATATACTCTCAATTAGTAAAATTACTTGTGACTTGAAATGTGTGACTAAGTTCTATTCAAATCGTTGTGATTTTAGGTAGTGGATTCGAGGAAGGTGATTGGTAGTGCTGAGAAGTGTGTGGTTGTCAAAATCGCGATTTTACCTGAAATTGAATAGTATAAAATCGGTAGAATCGGTAACTTGTAGAATCATATATCTAAACTCATAATTATATTAAAAGTTTATAACTAAATGATTTTTCTTCCATTTTGATTATGAAAAACTTGTTAAAATTGCAAATTCGTAGAATCGTACAATTGATTTGTGATTTTAACAACTATGGTGGTGGCCTATATTTACTCAAAGAAAATGATCTCCTCAATAGACAAGTCCATCCATCAAGTTGTGTTTCTAAGTCTAGTTTAAAGTCAGTCAAGATTGGTTGTAATTCTGTATCTATTGCAAAGTTTGGTTCAGTCGAGAGTCAAGTTATGTTATGGTATTATCGCCTTGGTCATCCAAACTTTGGATACATGGAAAAGTTGTTTCCTCATTTGTTTATCAATAAAAATTCCAATTTTTATCAATGTGAAATTTGCCAACTTGCAAAACATACTAGACATGTATATTCCGGTCTGCAATACAATCCTTCACATTTTTTTTCTATGATTCACAGTGACATTTGGGGACCTTTACAAGTAAAAAATATAAATGGGGCTCAGTGGTTTGTAACATTCATAGATGATCATACAAGAACTACTTGGACATTTCTTATGAAGGAAAAATCCGAAACAGCAACCATATTTCAATCCTTTCATTCCATGGTCTCCACTCAATTCCAAAGCAACATTCAAGTTCTTAAAACAAATAATGCCAAGGAGTATTTTAATTTTGTCCTTGGTTCTTATCTTTCCAAGCATGGGATCATTCATATAAGCTCATGTATTGACACACCTCTACAAAATGGTGTCACCGAGAGAAAAAATAGACATTTACTTGAGGTGGCCCGTGCTACTATGTTCTCTAATCATGTGTCTAAACACTTTTGGGGGGAAGCCATTCTCACAGCCACATATCTTATCAATAGGATGCCTAGTCTCCTAAAATTCCAAAATCCTCGTCATATTCTCATGCAAGCATACCCACATATCTGTTCTTTTTCTTCTGACCTACCATTGAAGGTTTTTGGTTGCTCTTCCTTTGTTCACATCACCAACAGCACCATACCAAACTTGATCCCAATTCCCTCAAATGCATCTTCCTTGGTTATTCTTCTAATAAAAAAGGATACAAGTGTTACTCTCCAATCACTCGAAAAGTATATAACTCCATGGATGTCACCTTCTTTAAAGACCAATCTTACTTTCCCAAATCTGACATTCAGGGGGAGAATTTGAGGGAATATTAGATTTAGGATCTCATTCAAGACACTCAGCCCATTTTTACTCAACCAAACTCTATCATTGAAACAACTCCTGCACCAATTTCATTTGAACCAAACGCTGTCACTTCGGTTCTTACTACTGAAGTTGTCCCAATAGTCTTAAATCAAACTCAACTTAATAATAATCATAAACTTCGTGTCTATAGAAGGAGAAGACCAACTAAGCATATAGAGGCCACTATGTAGACCCAAGACTGTCAAGAATCGGAACCAAGTCCTCCTGCATCTGACAATCATAATGATATGGATTTCTCATCTCATGACTCTTTGGTACTGATGGTTGATGACTTTAATCAACCAATTGCACACAAAAAAGGTGTCTGAGGGTGCATTGGTCATCCAATCAAAAGATATGTAGCATATGGGAAATTGCTACCTTCTTACAAGGCTTTTGTGGCAAATCTTAGTAGTGTGCTGGTTCTTAATTCTATCCAAGAGGCACTAAAGATCCCAGCATGGAAACAAGCGGTTGAGCAAGAAATTCAGGCTCTAGAAAGTAATGATACATGGACGCTTATTGAACTACCTCACAACAAAAATCTTATAGGTTGCAAATGGATATTCACTATCAAATATAAAGCAAATGGAAGTGTCGAGAGATTCATAGCCAAGCTTGTAGCAAAGGGTTTCACATAGTTATATGGGATTGACTACCACGAGACTTTTGCACCAATTGCCAAACTCAATACTATTCAGGTTCTACTCTCTCTTGCAGTGAATCAAGATTGGCCTCTATACCAACTTGATGTTCAAAATGCCTTCTTGAATGGGGACCTTGAAGAAGAGGTCTACACGACAATACCATCGGGATTTGAAAATAGTTCAAACAGCAGGTTAGTTTGCAAGTTAAAAAAGTCCTTATATGGCTTGAAGCAGTCCCCTCGTGCATGGATTGACATGTTTACTAAAAATGTGATGGCAAATGGATACCATCAGTGTCAAGCTGATCATATACTGTTTGTCAAGACCAAAACAGGAGGCAAGATTGCTATTCTCATAATATATGTAGATGATATCATCTTGACAGGTGATGATTTAGAGGAAATTATCAATCTCAAAAGGATGTTGGCAATAGAATTTAAGATTAAGTATCTCGGGACGCTTAGGTATTTTTTAGGAATGGAGGTGGCTCGATCTAAGGAAGGAATTGTCATATCCCAAAGAAAGTATATCTTAGATCTGTTCGATGAAACTGGCCTACTTAGGTGCAAAACTACTGTCACACCCATGGATCCCAATAAAAGACCGAATAGAAGTGAAGAAAGCATTCCAGTTGACTAGGGAAGATATCAAAGACTTGTTGGCAAACTTATCTATCTATCACACACAAGACTAGATATTGCATTCTCAGTAAGTGTAGTGAGTCAGCACATAAATAATTCGAGTGATGATCATTTGGAAGCAGTGAATAGAATTTTGAGATATTTGAAGATGACTTCAGGGTATGAACTACTGTTTAAAAAATCTAAAAATTGTGAAGTGGAGATCTACATCGATGCTAGCTGGGCAAGAGAGTTAACTGATAGGAAATCAACTATTGATTACTGTTCATATGTCTGGGGCAACCTCGTCACTTGGAGAAGCAAAAAGCAAGCTATTGTTTCACGAAGTAGTGTAGAATCAAAGTATCATGCTCTTGCACTAAGAATATGTGAGGGAATGTGGCTTTAAAGACTATTAAGGGAACTTAAGGTGGAGATAAAAGACTTTGTCAAGATGTTTAGTGACAATCAAGCAGCCATTAGCATAGCCAAAATTCCTATACACCATGATAGAACAAAACACATTGAAATTGATTGACATTTTTTCTCAGAGAAGGTCAACAATGGGATTGTTCAGCTAAGCTATGTTCCAATGAAACTTTAGATTGCTGATAATCTTACCAAAGCACTACCAAGGGTTAGTTTTGATGAATTGAATTCCAAGTTGGGTTTATATAATATATACAATCCAGCTTAAGGAGGAGTGTAGAAAGGATTCCGGCCATTGCATCTTTATTTATTTAGAGAATTAGTTATTTTTCTTTATTTAGATTAAATTTGTCAAATATTGTACATTTTTTGTTTTCCTATTTTGTTGGGATTCCTAATTAAAAGGAAATCTGTTTTCCTTTTTTGTGAACTAGTATGTTAGCCATCTTAGGATATATATTATAATGTATATACGTTTTAATAATGAAGATTATGATTTTCTCCCTTAGTTTTCTTCAAAAATACTAACCTGATACCCATGACTCCAATCTGGCATATGCTGATATGGAAAAAAAAAGAAAAAAGGGTTGGGTTATGGACCTTTTGAGTGTTTAGTTCTTTGTCTATTGAACTTCTTCTGATTAATTTTTATGCTTGTAATTAATTGTCGTCCATGTCAGCATGTTGGGTTAGAGTTGTGGTTGCAAAGTCAAGTGTTTTTAAAGCCATCTAGGAAAACAGTAACAAAGGGACTTATTTCATTCGAGGATATAAATATGGAGGGCTTAAATGACTTGCTTGAAACATAGGGATGCCATTGAACTTTGATACAAATATGGATGGCTTTGAGTGTATTTATCTCATTCTCAATCTGCGGCATAATCCAATATGCTTTGTGCAGCTTTTCTAGTGCTCCATGGATGCATAGAATTGGAATCTCAATGCCAGGAGACTCCCTCATGCATGTAAGTAACAGAACTTTCATTATTCAATCTAATGAAGGACATTATTCAAGAATGGCAGCTCGCAGATGGGTTTTGCACAATGCAGTTTCTTTTCTTATTGTTGGGACATGTTTTACATAGTGGGGGTTTGGAGACAGAGTGTGGATTACATATTTATATGTTCCTTAGTTTATGCAAATGTACTTGTGGATGAACATGATTGGTTACGTTTTAAATTTTTTAGTCTCTCTTTCTTCTTCTTCCTTTTTATTTATTTATTTTTAATGGGAAATGAGTACTCTTCTTTCCTAGTGCTCACTTATCAGTTAGTGATTCAAGGAATTATTCTAGCTTTTGAAACCAAGTTAAAGACTTCCTACCTGCATGTTAGCCTGCTTTTAGTGAATATTATGTTTTTGCTACTATTAGTTTTCCTACATTGGAAAGTTTTGTTTGCATATATGATATATCCTTCTCTGATCAACAAATTGTTAATACAGAGGGGTCTTATTGCTCTTGCTGACATCGAAGGGGCACAGATTTGTCTCAAGCAACTCACTATATCGCATCACATGGCTAGCTGGGAATCCATTCAGGAGATTCTTGTTAGGCATTACTCAAGACAAGTTCTACATGAGATGTACAAGGTATTCCTACTTCAAGAGAAACCTATTACAATTAGAATTGACTCTGTTTTAAACCAGTGTATCCCTCTGCACTTTAGTACTGATTAAGATCTACAAGACGAATCCTTTGAAAGCTTTGGCTGAGCTTTCTACCAAATCTTTTGGTGTGCTTCACTCATCATATTGATAATGTTACTACTGCTAAAGGGATTAATTAATTTTAACATTCTTTTCATATGTTTTTCATACACTAAGCATCTTTATGATCTGTAAGTCCCAGCAGGGCTTTCTTTGGTGTGGTTCAGCTGCTCACGTTTATTGCTCATGCCCCTGATCATCCTAAATTCTACTCCCCATAGCATTTCCATTTATAAAACATTTTCTCTAGTTTAAAGTGGCTTACCATGTCCATATAAGACAAAATTATGCACTTTCCTTCTATTCTATCCAAGCTGAATCTGACAATTGTCTTTATCGGACCTTTTTTTCCAACAAAGTTCTTTTTCACAAGTGGTTTCTTACATGTCTTGTTGCTCATTTTTTACTGGCATTTTTTAATTTGGGACCTACTTATATGAAGCAAAATTTTTATCCATGTCTGGAACTGTCCATTCTGCCTGATTCTGAATAATCTACCAAAGTTATTTCAAGACTGGAAAGGTACATATGGGTATATATAATCTTGAATAGCCTGGTATGCATGTCAGCAAAAAACTTTTTTCAAGTATCATGGCTCAATCAAAAGTTTTGGCGGTAACACTCTTGTAGAAGTTGTTCTCAGCAAATACCATTGGTTCTCACAGATTGTCAAGTAAAAGGATTGACCCATTGAAATTTGGGGGGGGGAGGGAATCTAAATGCAATATTTGCTTGAATTGCTATGCTTAAGTGGTCTAGGAGCTTGTACTTTTCACTTTATTCTTTCCTCTTGATCCTAAGATGGAAAAAATGTTGTTATATGATTAGTGTAAAGGAGTGGATGTCTAAAACCTATGCAGGTGTTTGGTTCAGCTGGTGTTATTGGTAATCCAATGGGATTTGCAAGGAGCTTAGGGCTAGGAATCAAGGACTTTTTATCTGTTCCTTTGAGGAATGTTTTGCAGGTACATTTGGTTGTCTAGTTGACTTTATCTTTTGTTTCTATTGAAATAAATGAGCTATAAATAATATAGATTTGTTTATTTTTAGAAAAGATATTTTAGATTTGTTTATATTTAGAAAAGATATTTTTAGAAATATCATGTATTATAGCCTTTCTATGAATTGTAGGTTTTCCTTTTTAATCCCTTATAATCTTCTATATTAGACAAGATGCTGTAAAGAGGAAATACAAGAGAAAAATTTCTCCTTCATATTTTTCTTCATGGTATCAAAGCTTTAGGCTCCTTTCCTAGGGTTTCTTTTCCGAGCCAGCCATCACTGCTAGGCGGTGTCTTTCCTGAATTTTTTGGCCTTAATAGCTACTACTCTTTAGACGTTTTTTTGTCTAACAGCCTTAATCTCTGAACCCTTTAGACAATCTTTAAGACTCATAATCTTTTTGAGTCGAACAGCCTTAATCATTTCAGCCTAATTGTTGAACATCTTTCTCGGTCACCATGTCTGAAATTGTCAATCCCCCCAAACCATCCGAAGACTCTAATAATGCTCAAAAAATTGGAGAATTGCAGAATATTTGAGCCTCCTATAGATTCGATGGGAAGAATTATCTAAAATGGTCTCAATTTGCCCAAACTTATCTCAAAAGCAAAGGGAGACTCAATCATCTTCTTGGGATTGGACCAACAAGAATGACCCCACATTTAATGCATGGGATGAAGAGGATTCAATGATAATGTCGTGGCTATGGGATTCAATGGATTCCACAATAAGTGACATTTGTATGTTTTTCAACACAACAAAAGAGATATGGGACTTCCTACGTCGCATGTACTCAAAAGCCCATGATGTTGCTCAAGTTTATGAGATCAAAGTCAAAACTGGAGCCACTAAGAAAGGGGACAAATCAGTCACAGAATATGCAAATATATTGCAAAATCTGTAGTAAGAACTTGATCATTATCGAGTTTTTGAAATGAAACATCTTGAAGATGCTGCAATCTTGAAGAACTTCATTGAAAAAGATCGTGTTTATGATTTTTTGGCTGGATTGAATCCGGAATTTGACTAGGTTCGAATCCAAATTCTTGGAAAAGAGGAAACACCCTCCCTAGAGGAGACCATATCACTAATACAGGCGGAAGAAAGCCGACATGCTGTTATGCTTGAATCCCAAACAATAGATGGGTTAGTCCTGATTGCAAGAATAGAACATCAAGAAACAAGGAAAAATAACTCGTCAAGATACCCGAATAGGGAAAATCAGATTAAGGAGAGCTGGTGCACTTATTGTAAGAAACCAAGGCACACAAAAGAAAAGTGTTGGAAACTAGATGGTAAGCCATCGAGCCAAGAGTGGGGAATCCATGGGGGACAACAAAGACCTCATGCACACATGAAAGCACAATCAAAACTAGAGGAAAGCCCAGCAAAGGAGGGGTTCAACAGTGAAGAGATTGGGAAGCTGAGAAATTTATTGGGATCCTTGGAAAAAACCTCTAGAACATGTTCTCTAGCTCTTTCAGGTATACCTTTATCCCCTCTTTGTATGAATGCCTCAGATAACTTACATACTAATGCATGGATAATAGACTCTGGAGCCACGGACCATATGACCAACATGTCCCAACTCTTCCATACATACACCCCATGCCCTAGTAATAGAAAAATTGCAGTGGCCAATAGCACTTTAGCTACTGTTGCAAGGATTGGAGACATACATATCACGCCTACTATTACATTAAAGAATGTTCTTCATGTACCAAAGTTATCGGTCGGCCTTGTCTCCATTCAAAAACTCACCAATAACCTTAAATGTTATGCTGCTTTTTACCCATCCTACTGTGTCTTTCAGGACCGGGACATGAGGAGGAGGATTGGACTTGCTAAGAAAAGTAGCAGCCTTTATTACCTTGAACCTTCTAAGAAACCTAGGAGTAATCTATCTTTTCTCAGTTCATCAAATAAACATGTTATTTGGTTGTACCACCTGCGTCTTGGACATCCATCTTTTAGAGTTCTTAAAGTCATTTTTCCTCATCTGTTTCAAGGAATAGATATTACTGAGTTTCACTGTGATGTTTGTGAATTTGCAAAACACACTCATGTATCTTTTCCTATCAGTAATAAAAGAAGTTTACATCCTTTTCATTTGACTCATAGTGACATATGGGGACCTTCTACTGTCCCTAATATTTTTGGAGCTTGTTGGTTTTTATCCCTAATTGATGATTGCACTCGGGTTACATGGTTATACCTTCTAAAACAAAAGTCTGATGTCAGCACTATCATACCTAATTTTGTCTCTATGATTCAAAATCAATTTGGGGTAAAAATAAAAACGTTTCGGACAGATGATGCTAGAGATTATTTCAACCAAACATTGTCAACCTACTTCCAATCTCAGGGCATTCTTCACGACTCATTATGTGTTAACACACCTCAACAGAATGGGATAGCTGAAAGGAAAAATGGGCATTAGTTAACACCACATGAGCTTTACTCTTTCAAGGGAACGTTCCTAAGTCTTTTTGGGGGGATGCCGTTGTAACTGCTACATATGTGATAAATAGACTTTCCTCACCTGTCCTAGACAACAAAAGTCCCATGGATCTTCTTAACAGTTTCTACCCATATTTCAGAACCTCAAATGGGCTTACACCTAAAGTGTTTGGGTGCACAGCTTTTGTCCATGTCCATAGTCAACACAGAAGTAAACTTGACTCCCGAGCCATCAAGTGTATTTTCTTGGGTTACTCATCTACTCAAAAGGGATATAAATGTTATCACTCTTTATCTAGGAAATTTTTTATCTCCGTTGATATTACATTTGCAGAAACAACTCCTTTTTTTCTCCAAGTCCTCTCTTCAGGGGGAGATTTCAAGGGTGGAAGAGAGTACTAATGAGTTCTTTGAACTACTTCGATCTCGTGATCTTCAATCTCGTGATCTTCCTCTCGTGCTAGACAAGGCTAAACCCGGGTCAAACTCTGTAGAACCAAATGTTGATCATCCCAAGATTTCTCAAGTATATTCAAGGAGAAAGGCTGCTCTTGAACCGACACAAGTCCAAGAATCCAACTCAAACAATGATGATGAAGTCATGGTAAGATCTAATTCGCCTCTAGATGCACAATCTGTTGAACCATCTATCAACCTAACAAAAGATCTTGATCTTCCCATTGCTGTTAGAAAAGGAACCAGAGAATGCACTAAACAACCTCTTTATCCATTGTCCCACTATGTCTCACTTAAGCATCTATCACCAGCCCACAAAAGGTTCATTGTGAGTCTAAACACCATTGCTATTCCTAACACAGTTTCTGAGGCATTGTCAAAAAGGGAATGGAGGAATGCTATGAGAGAAGAGATGAGTGCCTTGGAAAAGAATAAAACATGGGAGATTGTTGATAAACCGAAAGGAAAGAATATTGTTGATTGTAAGTGGATTTTCACAATGAAATACAAAGCAGACGGATCCCTTGAAAGATATAAAGCCAGATTAGTGGCCAGGGGGTATACTCAGAAGTATGGAGTTGATTATCATGAGATTTTTTTTCCAGTTGCAAAAATGAATACCGTGAGAATTTTACTGTCATTGGCTACTCACTTCAACTGGCAACTCCTTCAATATGATGTCAAAAATGCATTTCTTCATGGTGACTTGAATGAAGAAATCTACATGAATATTCCACCAAGATTTCAGGGAGACACAAGGAATAAGGTGTGTAAACTGATGAAAGCTCTTTATGGGTTAAAAAAATCCCCTAGAGCTTGGTTTGGAAGATTTGCAAAAGTAATGAAGAAGTTTGGTTACAAACAAAGTCAAGGGGATCACACTCTGTTTATTAAGCACTAGGCTGTAGGGGGAGTAACTGTGCTTATTGTCTATGTGGACAACATTATAATAACTGGAAATGATAAGAGAGAGAAGTATAAGTTAAAGGAACAGCTAACCAAAGAATTTGAGAAAAAGGAATTGGGGAAACTAAAGTACTTCCTTGGTATTGAGGTGGCTTATTCTAGTGGCTTATTCTACATAAGGAATTTTCATTTCACAACAGAAATATGTGACCGACTTATTGGCAAAAACCGGGAAGATTGGAAGTAAGCCAGTCTCTATTCTGATAGATCTAAACCACAAGTTGGGAGAAGCTAAGGAAGAACCAGTGGTTGATAAGAGAATGTACCAGAGAGTGGTTGGAAAGCTTATATATCTAGCTCACACTCGACCAGACATTGCATACTCAGTGAGCGTAATTAGTCAATTCATGCATGATCCAAGAGAATCTCATCTTCAAGCTACGTATAGGGTGCTTCACTAGTTGAAAGGCAGTCTAGGAAAGGGAATTTTGTTCAAAAAGAACTCTAAACTTACTCTAGAAGCTTATACCGATGCTGACTATGCTGGTTCTCTAGTGGATAGAAGATCAACTACTGGGTATTGTACTTTTGTTGGAGGTAACTTGGTAACATGGAGGAGCAAAAAACAGAATTTGGTAGCTAGATCTTCAGCCGAATCAAAGTTTAAGGCAATTGCTCAAGGATTATGTGAACTATTTTGGTTGAAGATTATCCTAGATGATTTAAGAATCAAATGAGATGGTCCTATGAAGCTCTATTGTGACAATAAGTCAGCCATCAATATTTCTCATAATCCTATACAACATGATAGGACAAAGCATATCAAAATTGATAGACATTTCATCAAGAAAAAATTGGAGGAAGGGCTAGTGTGTATGTTCTGTGTTCCAACAGGACAACAATTAGCAGATATTCTAACAAAAGGGCTGAACAACTCAAGTTATCATACTCTTGTGACCAAGCTGGGAATGGAAAATATCTATTCCTCAGCTTGAGGGGGAGTATTGAAATAAATGAGCTGTAAATAATATAGATTTGTTTATTTTTAGAAAAGATATTTTAGATTTGTTTATATTTAGAAAAGATATTTTTAGAAATATCATGTATTATAGCCTTTCTATGAATTGTAGGTTTTCCTTTTTAATCGCTTGTAATCTTCTATATTAGACAAGATGCTGTAAAAAGGAAATACAAGAGAAAAATTTCTCCTTCATATTTTTCTTCAATTTCCTTATACTTAATAGCTGGCTTTGCTTTCATAGAGCCCTACTGGACTTGTTCAAGGCATGGCACAGGGGACTACTAGTCTTTTTAGCAGGACAGTCTATGCTTTAAGTGATGCTGCCACTCAATTTAGTAAAGCTGCTCAGAAGGTACATTTGGCAGTTATGCAACTATTTTTAGGCCATCAATTCAGGTTTTTCATTATATTTGAATTCTGTTTGCAGGGTATAGTGGCACTTACATTTGATGAACAAGCAGTTGCTAAAATGGAAATGCAACAAAGGGGTGCAACTTCACAGAGCCAAGGTGTAATTAATGAAGTACTGGAGGCAAGTCATCTACACAATTATCTAGTCTATCAGATCCTTTTCTTACTCTTTTCGAGACAGAAACAGAACAATGCCTGTATTTGCAACTCCATGCATCAGAATATACCTTGTACTGTGGTGACATGGATTATAGAAAACTTATTTATTGAAATAAAAAATGGTGGAGTTTCACATGAAGAAATTACATATTTCAGCTTCCCATCTTGTTATCATTCACATTATGCAACAAGAAGCATGCCATAAACAGTAGTATTCATATTTGTACATATTTCCTTAGGAATACCGAGTATCAGCTCACCTGACTCCTCCACAAGGACAGCACTCCCTAGGCAACCCAATAAGGAAAAAGCAAAGTCACCTTTTAACCCTCTAGGAAAAGACAACTTTGACCCATCCAAAAGCGGAAACTTGGAGCCTTGCGCCCCTGACTCAGCAGGCATTCCAATTGATACAATGTCAACTCCCCATGCCAAACCCAGCTATCCCTCTATCCCATCTGCCAGTGCCTAGACCAAAAACACTTCCTATTTTGGTAAAACCGTATTGGAAGCCACAAATTAGCACCCTCACCATACTGCCCAGCCAAACCATCCGGAAAACCAGCTCCCATCCCACCCCACGCCGGCAAAATTATATGCCAATGCCTGTCTCCACAAAGCCTCTCTGGCAACACCGGACTTCACCCTCCACTTCATCCCACCGGCAACCACCATCGGCATTCCCAAAGTTAGGATCCCAAAAATAGTTGAAGACGAGGGAGCTGCCTATTGGAAGTCCACGCTAGTAGGGTATTTCATAGGCTGCAAAATTCCTTTCACTCTAGTCCACGCCACAGCCTTCAAGCTATGGAAGGAGTATGGTCTTCTAAGCATCTTAGCCAAACCTGGAAGGCTTCTATTACTTTCAGTTCAATAAGGACAAGGACATCACCCCAGTTCTGGAAAAGGTCTGGCTCTTCTCCAAATGCTATCTAATCCTTCAACAATGAAGGAGAGGAATGATGCTAGACAAGCCCTAACCCACCCATGTTCTAGTATGGGCCATGTTCAGCCACATCCCATGCGAACTCTTTTGCGCCGAGGGGATAATCCACATAGCAAGCGGAGTGGGTTCACCTATAAAGGCTAAAACCCTAACGGCCACCAGACATCCCAACCAAGGTCGCATCCTCATCGAGTTTGATGGACGAAGAGAGTTGATCAAACAAATTGAAGTGGAGAGGGCTGATGGCTCCTTGGCTACTGTCCAGGTCGATTACCAATGGACCCCCCCTCAGTGCAACAAATGCAAGTTGTTTGGTCATACCTACCCTACAACAACTAAACCAGTACAACACACTCTAGAGGGCTCTTCCAAACCTTAAGAGGACCAATGGACACAAGCCAACCATGCAGCTAAGGTCAAACAGAAGAGGGCCACGGAAACTCCTCCCATAACCTAAATGGAGAACACTGAGGGGGCCCAAACCCAGCCTAACCAAGATCATCCCATGCTTGCCACATCTCAAGATCAAGCAAGAGATATCCCAACCTAGGTGCTAGACAAAGCAACACAAAGCTATCCCTCTCCAGCTTCCATCCTTGAAGCAAATGACATAGACATGGAAGGAGAGAACACCACTCCTTTGTATGTCAACACCCAAGACACCCAAGAACCATCTAGTCATAGCAAGCTTCCTTACAAGTCTCCAGCGCCCAACCTACCCCCAACAAAGACACGCAACACAGTGGACCACGATGACAACGAAAATGACAACACTCCACTTTGCAAGCTCCTCGACCAAGCGTCAAAAACCCCAAAAAGCAACTTCAAGAGTAACAAAGGCTCCAGCTCCTCTGGAAAGCGGAAGAAGAAACAGAGGAAGTGGCACCACACCTTCACCTAGGTGCTAACAAGTCCACCTAGTCACACTCATGAACATAGCAGCATGGAATGTCAAAGGGCTCAATGACCCTCTTAAAGCAGCGGAAATTAAGGAGTGTGACAACCATAGGATATCCCTGATAGGGATACTAGAAACCAATGTTAACGCCACCAATGTAGCAACGGTAATGCAACGACTAGGCCCACAATGGCAAGTAGCCATCAACCAAGCAGCACCCAAGCGTATATGGATAGCATGGCAACCGAGAGAATGGGATATCGGTATCGTCAAGGAAACTGCCCAACTTTCACATTGTACAGCAACCTATCGCAGCACCACTTCCCGATTACATGTGACCTTCATCGATGGTGCTAATAATGATGGCGAAAGAAAGTTGTTATGGAGAAGTCTAGAAGAATTATCCCCAGCCTTAACCACCCTCCCTTGGCTAGCACTTGATGACTTCAACACAACCCGGAACTCCTCTAAGAAGCAAGGAGGACGAGGTCGCATGATAGCAGCAATGACAGATTTTCAAACGTGCCTAACCAATATTGAGCTTCAGGACCTAAGGTAAATGGGCGACTTCTTCACATACACAAATCGTCAAGAACACAACCCCATATTGAGGAAGCTGGATCGTGTCCTGATCAATCACTATTGGATGCAAACATTTCCAAATACCCAAGCCAAGTTCCTACCCCCCCCCCTCCTCTCTAATCACTCACTAGCTATCACATCCATAGACACCACCCCGAGGCTAAGGAAGACACCATTCAAATTTTTTAACTTTTGGATCCAACATGCATGTTTCAAGGACAATCTCCAATGTATAGAGAACGGAGGTAGCCAATTCTAAGATGTACCAAGTAGTAAGTAAGCTCAAATTACTCATGGATGAACTAAGACATCTCAACCACAAGTTCTCCCACTTGTCCAATTGAGTACAGGAAGCCAAGCACACCCTTCACCAACTACAATCTAATATTCACGGTACTGGCAACATATCCCGAATGGAAGCCGAGAGGACAACCTTTGGGGAATACTATTTACTGAGAAACGCCGAAGAGTGCTTCTACAAGCAAAAGTCAAGAATAAATTGGCTAAAGCTTGGAGACGAACACTTCTTTCACAAAGCCATGCGGAACCATCACAAGAGAAGCAACCTATATCGTATTAGCTAAGAAGATGGCAGTGAAGTGGTAGGCGAAGAGGAGGTTAGAGACCTAGCTGTTATGTATTTCCAACAACTCTACGGCAAAGCACACCCTTCAATCAACTCGGAGGAGATTCACAACTTGGTAACCTGGAGACTAAATGACCAACAAAAAGAGGAATTGCAGGCGCCATACTCGGATGAGGAAATCAAATGGGGTTTCTTTTCACAAGCAAATGAGAAAGCTCCTAGCCCGGATGGGTATACAGCCTTTTTCTTTAAAGATACATGGGAGATAATAGGGCAAGACCTCACCTCCGCCATCAAAGAGTTTCTTAACTCAGGGCATCTACTTAAGGAGATAAACTCTATCATTCTCACATTGGTCCCAAAGATCCCCAATCCTACCAATCTAGGAGAGTTTAGACCCATTGCATGCTGCAATGTTCTCTGCCCGACTTAAGAAGGTTTTACCTTCTTTCATTGGAAGAGAAAAAGCTGCCTTCATTCTAAGGCGCAAAATCACTGATAACATATTCATCACCCAAGAATTGATGGCCGGCTATCAAACACAAAAAGGGGTGCCCCGTTGCACACATAAGGTAGACCTTCAGAAGTGTTACGACTCTATAAGATGGGATTTCATACTTGAAGTGCTCAAGACCATGCAGGTTCCTCTTCACTTCTATACCCTCATAGAACAATGTATCTCCACAACAAAGTTCTCTATCAACATCAATGGGGAATTAGCAGGTTACTTTTCAAGAAAGCGGGGCCTAAAGCAAGGGGACCCAATCTCTTCATATTTATTCGTCGCAGGTATGGAAGTCCTCTCCACCCTATTTTGAAGGCTCATCTCCAATCTTGTTTTCTCCCTCCATTGGAGATGCAAATCTGAGCACTTAACCTATCTTTGTTTCACAGATGATCTCCTAATCTTTGCAAAGGGTAATGTTGAGTCCATATCCTTAATCAGGGATGCCCTCCAACAGTTCCAAGCACTCTCAGGCCTCGTGGCTAATAGCTCCAAAAGTTCCATACTCTTCTCAAATGTTCCCACCAGGATCAAACATCATATTCTGCAGGTCACCCAATACCAGGAAGGCAGTCTCCCAGTGTGGTACTTAGGAGTACCAATCCTCTCCACTAAGCTCAAAACAGAGGATTGCGGCCTTGGTGGAAAGAATCTTAGCTTGTATCACCTCATGGACATCTAAGTTCCTATCCTATGCGGGCCGACTACAGCTAGTCAAATCCGTCCTCTTCTCTATGCAATTCTACTGGAGTTCCGTCTTTCTACTACCCAAGAATATAACGGCCAAGGTAGAACAACTTCTCAGGAACTTACTATGGAGTGGAAACCCACACACAAATTCAAAAGCCAAAGTCAGGTGGGAGGAAGTCTGCAAGCCAATCAAATGTGGTGGCCTAAGGATTCCCAACCTCCATCTATGGAACAAGGCCTTATAGCTCAAACATATTTGGCATCTATGCAAAAGTGGAGCTTGAAGCCTATGGCTTGAATGAGTGCAGTCAACATTACCGAAGGGCAAAAGCTTTTGGTCATCATGAGCTCCAACTGAATGTTCCTGGACTTGGAGGAAGCTCCTAAAGCTATGATCCCTAGTATGCAGCAGCTTTCAATGGCAACCAGGAGATGGCTTATCCATCTCTATTTGGTTAGACTTTTGGTTACTCATGGATCCTCTAGACAGTTTGTTCAGTTCAAGACAAATCAAGAGCTCAGGTATCCCGATGATGGCCAAGCTCTACTCAATTGTGGATAACAACACATAGCGATTACCAAATAATCCGCCTTGGTCAGCTATCCACATCCCCAACCACATCCAACCAAATGACTCAATCCTTGATCAACTTCAGTGGATCCATACCACATCAAGGGAGTACACCATCAAGAGTGGATACTCTTTCCTTAAACTAGAAGGTCTAACCATCCCCTGGTACAAAATTATATGGAACAAGTCTACCATACCAAGGCATTCCTTCATATTATGGCTAGCTTGGCTGGAAAAACTTTCCACTCTTGATAGACTAACTGCATGGGGAATAGATACATCCTCAACATGTTTCCTATGTCAACAGGAAACAGAAGACCACTCACACCTTTTCTTCAATTGCGATTTTACTCATCCCAAGTGTAGCAGCAAGTGTGTGACTTCGCCCAGTGCCCTCCTCCATGTAGAGATTGGCAGGGTGCTAAAAACATACTAATAGCAACAGCCCAATTAGTTACCAAACTCCATTAGACATGGAGAGCAAGTCTTGCAGCTGCAATCTACTACATATGGAGAACACGCAACAATGTCCAACTCGGAAGTAGCCCTCCTAGTATCTCTCTTTTAGCCAATCAAATCAAATCTTACGTTTGTAGGATGTAATTTGGTAGAGTGTTCATTGTACCAATACTAATGAGTTTGGTCTTAGTGTTGTAATTGTATCTCTAACCATCTTTGACGGATATACACTGTTTTCAGATTAATAAATTATGAATTATCCAAAAAAATATTAAGGGATTCTGTGCATATCTCGTCCTTGATGATGTACTCTAGGGTAGCAACTCAGACTATTACTATATCCTTCCCCCACAAAGCATGTTGGGGGTTGCATAGTTCCCCTTAGTCTTTCTAGGGGAAATTTGGGTGTTATTGGATTTATTCTTGAACTTTTTTGGTGTAGGGACTCACTGGACTTCTTCAATCCCCTATCAGAGGTGCTGAAAAACATGGCCTTCCCGGTGTCTTGTCAGGTAGAGGGTCTATTTGCCCTGCATTATGTTATCCATTTATTTTTTTGAGATATAGAACGTTACTGGGTTAGTTGAATGGTTGGTTCTTGTACTATCAAGTCTTTCTTGCTGACCATTTATTCTTGCAGGAACGGCATTAGGACTTACTGGACTAGTGGCAAGACCGGCTGCTAGCATTCTTGAAGTCACCGGAAAAACAGCTCAGAGTATTAGAAATCGAAGCAAGCACTACCAATTGGGAGCACAACGAAGAAGAGTTCGTCTCCCTAGGCCTCTAAATAAAGACCTTCCTTTAAGGCCTTATTCTTGGGAAGAAGCTATTGGGACATCTGTGCTTGTAGAAGCTGATGATAGCCTGAAACTGAAGAATGAAATGCTGGTTATTTGCAAAGCACTCAAACAAGCAGGGAAGTTTGTTATCCTTACAGAGACACTGGTACTGATCATTAGCTGCCCTAGCTTGGTGGATTTTAACAAACCTGAATTTCACGGAATCGCTGCCAATCCAGAGTGGGTCATAGAATCTGAAATTGCTTTGCAGAGTGTAATACATGCTGATAGCAATGATCAGGTTGTGCATGTTGTTGGAAGCAGTTCCTGTGCATCAAGGCAGAACCAGCTTCCGTATAGAGGTCCTGGAACAAGGGGACGCGAATGGAATAATCCACCCTCACTTCCTCTTTTTCAGACTGATCTGGAACTGGCGTCTAAAGAAGAGGCTGACAATTTCTTAGAAATATTGTTGTCAACAATTGAACTAGGGAAAGGGAGAGGCATGGGCGGTGGTTATGTGCTGCATCAATGTGATGTAAAATAAGTTGAAGTGCAACAGAAAAGTAAAAAGTAGTTCAAGTAGACACTGTCTAGTTTGTCCTAAAATTCGATGAAACACTGCTTGGAGGATGGTACCACGAGCCTCAAGATGGAAGCGTTTGCAAATTTTGCTCGACAGCAATACGCCACAAAGGATCCATTGGCGCAAGATGCAGAATTTAGAATTTCTCAAGCTCCCAGGTTGTGGCCTGCTCTCTTCCCCCGGCACGCACAGGCGCAAAAAGAATAGAAAGAAGATAGAAAGAGAAGGGACATGTAGCTCCTGTTGTAAATTTTGTATAGTCAAAGAAAAAATCATAATGCTGATTAAAGCTTCAAGTCTATGTTGTGTATATTCCAATACAATACATTAAGTTCGTTGATATTGCGTAAATCTTATGTATGTAGAGAAGGAAATTTTTCATATAAATGTACATCATCGCCTGAAAATTCAATCGTTCCGTTTGTAAGGATGTAAGCGGGACGAGTTTGGACCGGGTTCAGCAATCCCATTACCTGTCTCATTATCCTATGGGTATTCCCAAACCCGATCCAAACTCTATAGGGTTTTTTTTATGAAATACCTGCTATCTATCCCAAACCCTATAGGGTTCTAATAAGTAACCCGAAACTCATCCCAAACTCGTTAGAATTTAAAAAAATAATAATAATTCTATTATTAGTTTAAAATCTTTATTTATTCATTATGATTATTTTTATAAAATATAGTTTATATTCTTGAAAAGAAATAATATTTACACTTTCAATATATTTAATTATATATATTGAAATATTATTTGAAAATCTACATGTTGATAAATAAAGTTGTTGATGTAAAAATTTTTTTAATTATGATAAAATAAAATTACTAGATCAATCATATAACTTAATAAATAATATAAAAAAATATATAATTAATAAGTCTTAATAGAAATAGAAAAATTCTAAACACATATAACAAAGGCATTAATCTTATATTTTTTGGAATTCTTACTTGACAATTGACTCTCATAGTTTTTAAATCCTATTTTCTTCATTATCTATCTTTAAACCTATCGAAAGGGAGAAAAAACCCTATAAAACACATTAGAGATTAAGCAAATAATAGTTGTTCCATGTATAAAAGAACTCATTAATCAAAATTTTTACCTTTCATCTCATTTGATAACCAATTTTGATTGCACATCAATGCTTCTATTGTATCAGGATTTATTCTGCTTTTATGTGAGCTAATTACCCGTCCACTAGTACTAAATATAAACTCAGAAGTAACTGTAGACACATGAATAGCTAACATATTTTTAGCTAGTTCTTGTAATATAAGATATTTAATTCCATTTACTTTCCACCAGTTAAGAATATCAAAATCATCGGTCTAAAGTAACACAACTTCTTCTAAATAGTGATCCAATTCTGACTCAACTTGGCCATCAATATTAATAGTGCTCAAGAATTGCACTAACCTTGATTTTCTTAAAGAATCAAAAGAAACAGTTTGAGTAGTTGCTAAAGTGTTCACAAAAGAACTACTACTACTATTCAAACTTTTAGAAAGTTGAGATCTACCCTTTGATTGATATTCCTGAACTAACTCGTAACAAATATTTCTAACATTTTGAATCTCTACAGATACATTTACTCCATAAATAGAAGGAAACACAAAATCCACGGCCTTCATCTTAAAACGTGGATCCAAAATAGTACAAACAGCCATAATGATGTGTACATCACCGCAATATTTTTCAAACTTATCAAACATTTTCCCTGTCATCATTCTAGTATTCACATCTAAAGAGCCTTTCCATTCAACCTATGATTCTCTAATCTCAAAAACTTTTTCAAAATAATAATTTGCAGTTGGATATTGGGTGTCAGAAAAAATATTGGTTACCTCATAAAAGATCACTAACTTTTTGCAAATTACTTCTGCTATCTCCCAATCATCATCGGTGAGAAGACATTTATAATATCTATCCATAAATTGAACTCTATAAAAAACTTCTTTGTATCCAATGGCTATCATCAACATGTCATATGTAGAATTCCACCGAGTTTTGCAATCTAAGGCAAGCTTTCTATCATATGGAATATCCAATTGCTTACATGCTTCTGTAAATTTCTCAACTCTTAATGGTGTCACCGACTAAAATGCAACACTATTACAAACCTTCTCAATCGCACTTTCTATCATGGCCACACCCTCCTTCATAATTAAGTTTAAAATATGTGCACAACAACACATGTGCAAGACCTTTCCCCGAAGAATTAACTCATCTCTTCTTAGTTTCATGGTCAAAGTTGTAATCATTGCATCATTCGTAGAACAATTATCTACAATAATTATAGATAATTTTTTATCTAGTCCCCGTCTCATCAACGAGTTAAACAAATAATCAGCAAGCACCTCATTTGTGTATGGCGTTGGAACATACAAAAAATTGCATGAAAATATAAAAAACGTCAATATAATATAATTTTTCATTATTTATTATGAAAAGATAATATAAATAAAGAATCTTACTCTATGAGTCGATTTTGAAACCTCCAATTATGATTAATGAAGTATGTTGTGACAGTCATGTACCCCTTTTTCCGATTTGATGTGCATAAATCCGTTGTTACTACAACTCGAGAATTTAGTGCTTTCAACAATATTTAATTTTTCCTTCTCCCCATTATAGATGTTCATGATTTCCTTTTTCATGGTATCCCGACTAACATGCTTAAAAAGTGGTTGTATACTTTTTAGAAAAATCCATAAAATACTCATGCTCAACTATTGAAATAGGGTATTCATGAACAATTATTGCCTTTGCAAGTCTTTGCCTACAAATATCTTGATTGAAAGTCCAATTTCCTATGTTCAAACAACTCTCATTCTCATTTTGTCGTTTCTCAATGGATAGTAGACATTGCCTTATGTCTTTATGCTTCTTCCTTTGTGTACACTTCTCTAAATGATTACGCAGGTGCTTAGTTTCTTGTTTACTGCCTGCTTTTAGTGTTTTGGAACAATGATTGCAGATAGCAACATCCTCCCTATTAATTGTTTTTCTTACCATATCATTCTATACAAGAGAAGTCAACTTACGTTTATTGGGATTATCACATTAATCAGCATTGCTTCCTACTTGAGAACTTGTTGTGCTTGTTGGATTTGTTGCTGGTGCTTCTATTTCATATTCGAGTAATGGTAATAGACCTTCCTCTTCCTCAACATCAATGGGATGTGCATCAATGGACATATCAAATTCGTCAATTTCTGTATTATATAAAAGGAAGCAAAAACAAAATTCATCAACTTATCCATAGAAATCATAGAAAATATGTTGACTAAGGTAAACTTCAATTCTCTCAGAAGCTCTTTGGCATAGTACCAGAACTAAGAGCTAAATTTATGACATTATGATCACAAATACTGAGTAAAATCATATCATTGTCTCACGAGAATCACATATATAATCAAAGGTAAAATGATCATGTAAGAAGCACAATTTTCAAAGATTTAGGGATTCAAACATTCAATTTTAAAGACAAGGAATTTGCCTTTCTTTGTTTCGTGATAGATGGAAATGATCAAATAGAACAATGCACATCTGGACATTCCAACCACCCCACCAGACCCATGTGATGAGATGTTGTTACACTGACTCCGTTACCAAGAGAAGAAACTTATAAAAAAGAGGAAGAAAGAAAAATCCCCATGTACAAGAGATGCCTAACTAGAAAAATTGTTGGTAGAAAAGCTTAGAGTCTTACTAAAGACCCAAAAAAATAGCTATTTCAATTAAATTGAAATAATAGCCAAAAAAAAAAATTGCAGGAACAGATCTATTAGAAATTTGTTGATAATAACTGTAGTTTTCATTAGTTGAGATATGTAGAAGCAAGCTTTTCTAATGTGATTTCTTCATTTGAATTTGGGCTCTCATTCTACTCAACCAGTGAAAATAAACTCAAGCGAAATCCAAACCCAGCAACTTAGGTTTGTTGAACAATAAGCAATATCAAGGTATATGATCATATCCGGATCTTGCCAATAGTATTCCCTTTCACTTTCTTGTCTCAAAATACTCTTTCTTTTCTTAGCCATTTTCATACCATGTCACATCTAAAGATTATTAAATACCTATCTGCGTGCGAATGTAACAATGCGTGCGATAGGCAACAGATGGTAGATGACAGACGAGATTGAGATGATGCGTGCGAGTGCAATAGTACATGCAACAGACGATAGACAACAAACGAGATCGAGACGATGCATGCGACGGTGTGTGCAAGTGCGATGGTGCGTGCGACAGATGACAAACAATAGACAAGATTGAGACGATGCTTGCACAAGAGGAAGACAACGACGAGATCGAGCCAGACCAGATGAGAACGATGAGTGAGACTGTGAGAGTGATCGGGGGTTTTACTGTAGCTTTTTTATTTTTCTTTTTTTAACTGTTGTAGGTGTACTCTTAACTCTGTGTGTTTGTGTGTGGAGTGGACTATGGAGAGTGGAGACGTCTGGTTTGGACCATTTGAGTGTGTATTGTGTAACTTGGTTTGATTTTTTTATTAAATATATAATAATATTTATTAACTAAATTATATAAATATATATATATATGTTAATGGGTTTGGATTCCCAACAGATTTAACATTTGTCCAATTATTCTCCCAAATCTTATAGGATTTTTTTTTTTTAAAGAAAAACCCATAACCCTTCTCAAACCCTACAGGGTTTTTACCTATAGGGTTTTTAGTAGGACGAGTGAGTTGGGAAACTGACAATAACCATCTCGCTTACATCCCTATCCGTTTGTGTAATAATAATAATAACATATGAGCAAGTGCATGTAAATGCCATGGAAAATTTTCGTATAACGGCAATATATACATATACACGCCAAAGCAAACAATTAATGCTTTGGATAAAAGTTGTTTCAGGCTTTCAGCTTTGCTGCTTCCAATTAAAACGAAAAACTAATTAGAAGACTCAAAATGGAAAACCATAATTTATTTATACCTTTAACTAGCAAATATATAGATGCATACACAGAAATTAAATAAAATGGTATAATTAAACTTAAAATATAAAACAATTACTGGTGTACATGCTATTGATGATTAGATTTTAAAAGAGAGAGAGAGTATATATAAATGCTTTTGAAATTGCATATAACAATGTACAACCTCACAATACATAACAAATATACTAGTTAAAATAGATTTAAAATATGCTCATTGTATTTAATTAACTTTATAAAAAAGTTTTCATGTGCTTAGAAACTAATGAATGAAATATTTGTCAGGGAATTTTTGTACATAATACTGTAAATTTTGTCGATATAAATTAACATTACCTATTAAGTAAGTTGTTAAACTCATACGTCGGTGTAAGAGTGAACTTTAAAAAACTGTATTAAGAATATGAAATGTGAAAACTAAAGTAAATTATAATAATATAGAGTAAGAGTAGAAATAATAATTAATGGAAACCTATGTAAGGTTTGTTTATCAAAGTATCAGGCTTTCCTTCTCGGATTTCATATAAGCTTTAAAAAATAATGTTTAATAATTCTGTAGTTGCAAATTTGTCCATTTTTCTAATTCTAATAAAAAATATTACACATTATTCCACTTGTATTATTCCTAAGCTCCATTGTTTTGATGGTATCTCCACTCTTGACTACTACATATCAAGTAAATATTCTACCAATTATTTAAACTCGTATATCCTGTTTCAAATCGAATCATCTACAATATTGTGCTCTTCAAATAATGATCACAATAATTTCACTAAAAAGAATGATCCCCATCGCTAATGTACTGCTTTATTGGCCATTTTCAACGTTTATTATATAGATATTACTTCACACATTTTCTTAAGCATTAATTAATTATTTGGGGTAAATATTCTAAATATAGAATATGGGTAGGAATAGTTTTCAAGCTCCTTTTTGAGATTGTGTAAATATAGATATCTACATAGGAAAATAAAAGATAAATTACATGTTCCAAACAAAAGGCATTAGAATCCCTTTTATATATAAAATTCTTATCCCTAATAAATATATAAAGTTAAAGAAATTTTTGGCCCCAGTGGGAAAAAAAAAAAATCAATTATAAAGCTAGTGCATATTATCACTACTTGCACATGATTTTAGTTGCAATAAAAAAAAAAAAAAAAGAACAAATGTCTACTACTCATTGGCCCCATAGTGAATCATATATGATAGATCATCATTTTCACATATAAAATGAGAATTTAATTTAAGTGAAATGAGTAGGTATAAATACTCACACTTCTCCCAAACCATGATTGTGTCTCGCTTTTATGTTCGTAGACTCAAGATGGTGACTATTTTCTATTCACAATTCTCATTAATTTGAGAGAGAGGACAAGAAAACCATATACAGTAAGCCCCAATTTATTTTCTTTAATGTTTACATGAAAATGCCAATGATGCCCTCACCAAAGGGCGAAAAGCTGAGAAAATTCTTATAGATTGAAATTGTGGATAAAGGTTTGATTTTATCTAGAATATAAGTTTGATGTTTTGGTTTCTTGAGAAGGAATGAATAATGAAATTTAGAAAATAATCTACAAAATAGAAGTTGTAACCGCTTCCTAAAATCCAAGGAAGTGGAAAAGGATTTATGAAGATCATCGACAATTGTAGCCTCAGTCAATTAATTTTTTTACATTAAAAGAAAACATAAAAGGGTAGAATTGAAAAATCAAGAAATAATAAAACTATGAAATATGATAAAGACATGAAAACTTAGTCTATCTGCTTTAATATTATAGATATAGATAGAAGAGTTTATAAAATATACATAATAATGCTTGAAAACTACTAGTAAATAAGGATACTTTTTAACAAAAAAAAAAAAACTAAGGACACATTTTAAACCCATCATAAACAATATAAAGATAATCAAAATTTACTGCAACAAGAGACCCTCCTATTGCAATAGGAGAGATAGCTCCTTCATATCATGGTATTTAAGTGAGTATTAAAGTTGCTTATATACAAGTTCAAATTCCTAAAAGTAGTTAAGCTTTAAAAGCCTTATCTATTTAACTAGAAACTTAATTGGAGAAACAACTTTAACCCTACAAATCTTGAGATGGTATTGTGTTGAGTCCCTAAATGCCAATTTATTTTGAAGTTCCTTCTTCTAATATAGTAAAATGGTATTTTATATTGTAAATTTTTAAATATAAGATCAATTACCAACTTTACCTCCTTTTTGGTAAAGTTCATATATATCTAGTAAATATCCTTTATTGTGGTAAATAAAAAATTTCCAACTTTTATTATCATTTGGTAAAATGGTATTTTATTATGTAAAATTTGTTTTTTTTTTTATACAAGGCTTATTTTGAAATTGTGAAATAGTGACTTATTCCAATAATTTTCCTATATATCCCACCTTATTATAATCCTTAAAATGAATTCAAACCTTAACCGTTAGACATATGTTGATACCTAAGAGCCCTAAAACATTAGTTATGCACTGAAACTGAAATATTGGGATAGATTGATAAGCTAAGCAAGCTCTTGAAAATCTATGATTGAGATTTCAACCATACATCTCAACCCTAGCTATTTCTTGACTCTAAACCTCTGCTATAATTTTAATTTATTTTAAACCTAGTAACCAAAACATATATATATATATTATTAAAGAATCGGGTAATGAATTAATTGGTTTTCTAAGGTAAAGAATTGGTAGAATAACTTCTTAGATATCTAAATCAAAACTTAAGACTTTAACTTAGGTAAAACCACGTATCAAAAGTGGGAGATGTGACAAAAATGAGCCAAACAAATCTCGTTGGTAGACCACATTAGGTCGATGGCCAATTGCTTAACCCTTATGATTAATTACATTGTGCTAGGTGGTCAACATTCTCTCCTAACTCATCTCGTAACCCCTTTTTGACATAGTCTTTGACCCTAAATAGATTTAGACACTTCCTAAACTTAAATTTCACCCAAGGATTTAATTAAAATTATTTAGGTTAAAATTTACATAAAAATATTAAAATATTAGAATTTTATGAATTCATAGTATTTGTTGGAAAATTGAATTTCAACTTATTAATTATAGACAAAGCAAGTGCAAATGAGTAGTTTGCTTTTCTTTTCTTTTTTTCAGAAAATGTAGGGGGGTATAATAATTGGCCCAAACAAGTCTCAAACCCGTGACCTTCACATTATTAGCGTGATGCTTTAACCAATTGACCGTATAGAAGTGTAGATGAGTGGTTACTCTACTATGCTTGGTTGTTTGTATGTAGGATTAGAAAAATAAATTAATGATTATCTATTTTGCAAATAATTACTATTTTATTTGTCCTTACATTATGGATGATAATCATTTCGATACCTTAGTAATGGATTGAAATTCATCGTGTATTGGAAGTTAGATATTTAAGATGAAATAACTATAGTCAAGTGCTAATGTCACCTTTGTTATAGATATGTGGATCATTGATATAACGTAACTGAGGCTAATATGAGTTTGGACATCAAAACAGATGCAATTGGCAAGTTGCAATAATAGTATGTGACACTTGTAAATGGGGGCAGTGTAATGGACTACCATTGATTGAGACAAGTAGTGAACCCAAAATGAGAAGATTTTTATATTGTTAGATTTAGATATTATTGGATATCAATTATGGTTTGCATATAACTAGATATAGTTATGAATTTGGAGATTATTGGATCCATGCGTTTCAACTTCATGCTTAAGACGTTAGATTTGCTTATGCTTGTTGCCATACATATATAATCTTTTAATCAATACTATGAATGTTGATTGTTTGATTATGCATTAGTTAATAAAGATGTTAAGATACTTGCATGTGGATTGTGAGAGTGTGATATGACTTAAGATCAAGGGAAGAGTCCATCTCAAAAGACTAATCTAATGGGTAGGAGAACCACTTAAACTTAAGTACCACACTTTATCTATGCTATTATCCTATGTGGGACTATAACATTACTATCTTCCTTTGAAAGCCAATGCCCATAGTGGCCTACTCTAAATTACCCACTCTAAGTAGTATTCAATATAGATAGCTCTCACTTTGTTTCATTAAGTAACTTTCTTTTAGGTCACCCTTTTTTTAAGTTGCCTGTTTTACAGGGTTGGCTTTCAATGAGAGCACCAAATTGTTAGAGCCCTAATCAATTACAAGCCTAAGCCCACTACACGAAAGAAAAAATGCACTCCGCAAACTAACTTAACCTAACTCACATGGTAATTTCTCTCTCCTTTTCTTTTCTTTATTTTCTATACTTTCTATTCTCTCTCTTCTCGATTATTCCTTTCATGCAATGTTAGGTGCATTAATGCCACAAACTATTAGATTTCAAGATTAGGTGCATACACATAATGTCTCTATGCTGGTTAACTTGGGAAGCACACATAATTTTGTTGAGAGTAGACTTGTTAAACATGTGGGTCTTGCTGTTTTGCTTACCCAAAAGAGTCAAGCTTTGATAATGGATGGAAGTAAAATGGAGTGTGAAGGAAAATGTGTGAATGTGTCATTGGAGATAAAGGGTATATTGTTTTAGGAGATATTCTATGTGTTGCCATTATATGGAGCTAAAATGGTGTTAAGAGTTCAATGGCTTCAAGGGCTAGGACATGTTACAATTTATTATGGAAAACTTACAATGCAATTCATGAAGAATGCATTATCAGTTACATTCACAGGTGATGAGCAACAATCTTTAAGTCTTATATCCCACCATCAATTAAGATAAATGGTGGCTTTAGATTCTGTTCTATTTTATTTGCATATTGTGGCTCAGAAAAGATGATAATAACACAGAGAGTACTGCCAACAACGCTGTTATTCAACAAGTATTAGGTAGATTCTCTCAAGTGTTTGAGACACTTTCATCATTGCTTCTGTTACAGGATATTCAATATCGTATTCACATTAAAAAAGGCACTTCACTTGTTAATGTTCGACCGTACAAATATCCACATTTCTAGAAAAGATTGAGAAAAAGTTGCTAATATGTTATAGCAAGGTATCATTGAGCATAGTACAAGCCCTTGTTCTTTACTAGTCTTATTGGCGAAGAAAAAAGAAGATGGAAGTTAGCAATTTTGTGTTAGATTATAAAGGTTTAAATCAAGTTACGATCAAGGATGAATTTCTAAGTCCGACAATTGATGAATTTTTGAATGAATTATATGGCTCTTTAGTATTTTCAAAGTTAGATTTGAGATTGGGATACTACCAGATTAAAATGCATGTGTGAGATGTGAAAAAAATTGCATTTAGGACTCATGATGGGCTTATCAATTTCTTGTAATGCCGTTTGGTTTAAGTAATACTAGTAGCTTTTCAAGCCATCATGAATAGAATCTTCCAACCTTACCTTGAGAAATTCGTCATTATTTTCTTTGATGATATCCTTGTCTATAGTAAAAGCTTAGAGGAACATGTCAAGCATCTCGTTATAGTATTGCAAACTTTGATGAACAATACCTTTTATTTGAAAGAGAGTAAATGCTCATTTGCTAAGTCATCAATTGACTATTTAAGACATAATGTGCCTTTTAATGGTGTCTTTTCAGATTCATCTAAGATAGAAACTATAAAGAATTGGCCTATGCCTACTAATGTGAAGAAACTTCAAGCACTTTTAGGACTTTCGAGATATTATAGAAGATTTGTGAAGGGATATGCCACAATAGCTTCACCATTGATAGACATGTTATAGAAGGATTGTTTTGAATCGAATTTTACAGCTATTCAAGCTTTTGAGGATTTGAAGCAAGCTTTGTTGACAAATCCTTTCTTAATCTTACTAGATTTTTCTAAAAGCTTTGTGGTTGAGACAAATGCGCCAAGTACAAGTATAAGTGTTATTTTATTACGGAATATGTACCCTATAGCTTATTTTAGCAAGAAGTTACCTTTACAAATGTGAAAAGCATCACATATGTTTAGGAACTGTATGCAATTGTGGAAGTGGTTAAAAAATGGAGACAATATCTACTTGGTTCTCACTTTACTATACGAACTAATCATAGGAGTTCAAAGGAAATTTTAAATCAAGTGATTCAAACTCTTAAGCAACAAAAATTCATTGCCAAGTCAATTGGTTATGACTATTCAATTGCATATAAAGCTGGCTGTGAGAATCAAGCAGTCGATTCTCTTTCTCAATAGTTTGAAGGCCTTTTGTTTGGGAATTTCTTTGATTATTTCCCCTTTTTCTAGAAATTCTTAAGCAAGAAGATCACAATTTACTTGCTTTTACTCAACTCATTGTGGACTTTTAGACTAGAAAACCTATCAAGTGGTAGTTAACTTGGCAACAAGGATTGTTATATTATAACAGTAGGATATTTTTGGTACCCCAATCAACTACAATTCCTCAACTAATATTTAAGTATCATTCTACACCTATAGCTGGATATTTTGGATAGGATAAGACATATAAAAGGATAGCACTTGATTTATTATTTTTTTTAAGGGATGTGTGTGATAGTAGATGATTTTGTTCATAAGTGTTAGACTTGCTAACATATTAAGTATTCCACCAAATCACCTACTAGGTTACTAGTTCCACTTCCAATTCCATACAGAATTTAAGAAGGCAATAGTATGAATTTCATGACTTGCTTGCCAATGTCATAAGGGTACACAATAATTTTGGTTGTGGTGGATCATTTATCGAAGTGTTGTCACTTAGGACCATTGGATACATATTTCATAGCTTAGAAAGTAGCTAATTTATTTGTCAATATGATGGTAAAGTTGCATGGGTTTCCTAAAACAATTGTACCAGATAAAGACTATGTGTTCATGAGTCAGTTTTGGAAGGATTTATTTAAACTCGGTGGGACTAGTTTATGTATGAGCAACACATACCATCCATAAGTACTTAATAGAGTTGTTTAGTAGCATTTAAGATGTTTTGTGATGAATAATCCAAAGAGTTGGGTGAAGTTTTTTCCATCAACTGAGTATGCCTATAATACACCATGCCATATTGGAGCTTAAATATCTTCTTTTGAGATTATTTATGGTCAATGACCTTCTACAATTCCTTTTTATATCAAGGGCACTTCTAAATTGGATGCCATTGAGAGAGAATTGGTGTCTCGTGATGTGTTACTAAGGTAACTAAAATCTCATCTAGAGAAGGCACAAGAACGTATGAAGAGGAATGCAGATAAACATCATATTGATGTGGAATTTTCTCCAAAGGAATTAGTTTTTATAAAATTACAACCCTACAAGCAGACATTGATGTCTCAACATTACACTCATAAACTTTTTAAAAGATTTTATAGGCCTTTTTCTATTATTAAGAAAGTAGGTGTCTCTGCTTACGAGTTACAGCTTAAAATTCACAATGTTTTTCATGTGTTAGTTCTTAAAAGAGCTCATGGGTCAAATAATCCTTCATTAGATTTGCTAAATTTAGCTATAGATAGTCATCTTATTTTATAGCCACTAAGTATTATGGATACAAGGATTATTTGGAGAGAAGGTCGACACATACGATAAGTCCTAATTCAATGGGTTGGGTTACCACTTAAGGACACGAGTTGGGAGGACTAGTCTCTATTTCAACAACTTTATTTGCATAACAACCTTGAGGATAAGGTTAATTTTTTAGAATTGAAGAACAACATTACAGTAAAAGATTCAAGAGTGTAGAAATTACCGATTTGGCATAAGGATTATTACACTTGAGAATATATTAGTAGAAGTATAGTAATATAATAGGAAGAGTTACATCAGATTGTAATCACATATAACTATTGTATGAGTAGGAAAGTCAGTTTCATTCTCAAGTGTATTGTACTATGTATAAAAAGAAATTGAAAAGAATAAAAAAAAAAGGTATTGAAGATTTACACCCTAAACGAGATCTTAGAGAGTGGTACTCCTGAATCAAGTATCCTATTCCTTTGTTGCTTAACAAACAAAAAGAAAATCAATTGGACAAATTTAAGAACATAAAACCCTAAATTTAGGAATAGTCGAGAAGAGAGATAATAGAAAGTACAGAAGATAAAGAAAAGAAACAGAGAGAGAGAAATTACTATGTGAATTGAGTCAGGTTGGTCTATAGAGTGCATTTTGTCTTTTGTGTAGTGGGCTTAGGCATGTAATTGATTAAGACCTTATCAAAGTGTATGGTTAAGTAATCATTTCCTAACCATCATAGCTCATCCTTATTTATGAGATATTGTTTAAAGCATTTATGGTGAATAAAGATTTAAATAAAAAAGATTGGAAAGATAAGATTTCCTAGTCTTACATGAGCTCATCAGCTGACAGTGATATTATCATGACAACAGTTATGGCATGGGTTGAGACTTTAGTTTATTCATTAAGTGGTCAACTTATTAATAATTTGCTTTGATTTATGCTTTACAAGCAAGATGTAAGGATATTTTAATAAACTACATGAAGCATCAAGATCGTTGTAAGCGAATAGTAAGAATAATGGTTTTCCAATGGGATGGGCCGAATTCAATTTCCCTTCTTCCTAAAATTTGTAACATGAAGTTAACAACTTTTGAAAAATTATGTATTTAATTATGTCGTGAATAACTCATCTAAAAGCTAGTTCATAGGTTTTAAAATAAAAATTTTCACATTTTTAATGCTTAACATATACTCCATAAAAAGATGGATGCATGGATATGTATATTTGATAGGATTAAGAGAGACTTACTAGTTCAAAGGGTTTTGTTCAATTGTTCTACATTAATTAAAAGGCGTTTAAATAAATTCATTTAAAAGAAACTCCATTCACTTTAACAAATAAAATAGAATTGTAACATAGTAGTTATTATTAAATGATAGAATAGAATTATAATAAGATTATCATTTATTGATTCTGATTTTAATAAAGGTACTTTGGAGAGAGAAAAAGAAAAAAAAAACTAACTCTACTTTTAAATTGCTATTCATAGGTATAGAGTGATAAATTGCTATTCAATATTTTTTATATAGAGATTCCCTATAGAATTGCTATTACAAGCTTAAAATGTAACTAATAGCTTGTTGATAAAGTATTTTAGGCTCAACCCTCTAAAGCCTATTTCAGCCCACTCAAACTATCGTCTAAGCTCCTTTGCCCATGTTGACCTCTTTTAACCAAGAATTATACAATTCAACTTTAAGTTTGAAGTTCCCGACCTCCTTTAGATCGGATCTCTACGTTTATTGTCACACCCCAAAAGAGGGTCTAAAAGTCTCTACTAAAATAATCATGGCATGTGTGCACCCACTATATGATAATCGTCTTATGAGTTAGAGATCGTAAGACTCTAAGTAAATGATTGTATTTACGACTAATCATAGTACATATAATTGGATAATAAAATACAACTATGGATCCCGTATCTCATAGTCAACCATGATTGCAGAGAATCGGTATCCCCTACTAATCAGTAAAATAGGATAAATCTTAAGTTTCTCAATCTCAAATTCGATTTACACGGGGGTTCTAATATTTCATCCAAACAATCTATCCTTCACAATTCTTACTTTGTTATTATAGTCTTCTAAGCACACAATGGCTTAGTGAATGGGATAGTAACACTTTCAATGCTACGTACACACAAGCAATTTCAAATCAAGTTATCAAAACATATGCTATGCATAAGCAACCATATGAATGCAACATCTCACGTGGTCTTCTGGTAATCGACGTGAAGTCTAGGGTTTATGCCCTCCTTGACCTTGGGTTGGGGATTCTGAAGCCACCATCAATGCTTAGGTCATTACCCAGTTTGTTTATCTTATCAGTTTGATAATTATGATATCTTTTTAACTCAACAGTGAACGCCCTCGTGCCTCTACATTAGACGGAGCAAAACCCTTAAAGACTTATTGGCTCGGAACCGTCAAGGCATGACAATCCCCTAATCACTTAGTTTGCACTTGGTAGAACAGTAATCCTTTTGATTACCCCGATGAGCCTTATAGCAGTGATGGCCTTTAATCTCATGCAATGTCTCGTAGAAATGCATGTCAAGTTTTAAATCAAGTCCGCTTCCTTAATTAATTGATTTAAAGTGACCAAACAACATATATAATCACAATCAATTCTCATTTAAGCCAATGAAGTAACTACCAAGCATTTCATTTCACACTCACCAAAACAGACAAAGATCATGCCTTTCTTATCATACAAAACAGACACTGAACCTAAACCCCATGGATGTAGACTATCCAGTTTTACAACAGGTTAAATTAACTCGGTACCTCTCTATGCCATTTCTCTTAAATGTCAAACCAACCACTCGGGGTTGCTTTACAATCATCATATCTAACACCTTTGTTTCATTTGTCTTAGATGTCAAACCAACCACTCGGGATTGATTTACGATTGTCATACTTGACACTTCTGTGTCACCGCACTTCTCAAGTGCTCTATCATTCTCACTTCCAAGAGCCAACAAGGTCGTCTCATATTTCCTTTTTAAGTCCTCAAGACATCTGTATATAATATATTTATATATATATATATATATAATATATATACATATCTACACATATATATGTTAGTGACACATCTTTAATTAAGGATAATTTACTAGACACCTTCCCTTACGTACTTAAGAGGGCAAGAAAACAAGATTGTTAAGTTGTAAAAACCAAGGTTGCACTCATGATTTGTATGGTTGTTTTCATGAGTGTATTATATAGATATAATAGAAAAATAAGCTTGCCTAGTATATATACACATTCAGGAACCAACTCTGATATGTATACATAATGACATTTATATAATGTATTCCAACTAAGCACTTACTCGGTAGCTATAAAAGGAAAAGCTAGGTTGCTATATATATATATATATATTTTTTTTTTTTTTTTGAAGAAAACAATTTTAAATCACGAGTTACGCTTGTGGTAATAGCATTAGCAATATGGTGCTAAGTGTAATTGTTAAGGTAATGACATCTATACTCTCGAACCATTCCTTTCTCTACACTCTATACGACTTCTTTCCTAACTCATTAATCCCTACTACATAACTCAACTTAGCAATAATCACAATCAATTGCAAATACAACAAACAGCAATTTCACATACATAACAATCAACATACAATATAACATGGTAGCATATCATTAAGTTTTCTACTCACCTATTTAGGGTCGTCATAATCCTAGCTGGAGTAGAGCGATTTCAGCAGGTAACCCCTTTGCTTTCCTCTTAAAATAAATGTCCTTTTACAATGTTTCCTTAACCAACCATAGAAGGCAGCATCTCCACTTGACCTTGGTAGTTTCCTAGCGCCTGATATGTGTACTCTGCTCATTCTATGTTTGATGGCAAGATGTGAAGTCTCTTCCTTAAGGAACTTTAGGCAAACAAGATTCGAAACTTTGAACACTTCTTCAACGTGATCCTGATACAAGATTCAAAAAGGAACAATCTTCCTATAAATCATTGCTTCAAAAACCCCAAGTTACCATGATCGACTGTCTGCTTTCTTTGCGTAGAAGTCAAGCAATGAAACGTCTTCAACCTGCCAAATTTGGAATTCCTTCTTTCGTATATGTAAGATGCCTTTGGAAAGAACAACTAAAGGTCTTGCATTAGGGTATTTGGCTAAGAATGATCTTCTTCAACATCCTTTAAACATTTCATTGTGAAATCCGTTTCATTCCAAATATCCCCCAGGTCATCATCTTGGATGTCGTTTGAATCATTCCCTTCACCATCTACACCAATATAAACATCTCTTCTTCCCATTTACTTTCACACACAGACATACTCACCTCCTTCACACAATTCCCTCTTCCTCCTCAGTTTCACCTTTCCGTTCTTTCTTCTCTCCTTTGTTGACATCTCCATCTACAGGGTTTCCCGTCCTTTTTACTAATTTTCATCCTCACTCACGCTTCCATTAACATACATACACTAACCTTTCCTTTCCCATACACCACGTATACACACCCACATATTCTTATCCATATACATACACACTCCACACACCATGCACGCACCTACACATACATATACATAACCATACCATACCCCTAATTACACGCACACACAATTACACCTTGTTGTCCTCCTTTCCCCTCAAGTCCTCATACGCACACCACAAACACATACACACACACACATACTCCATTCACGTCTTACACCACCGATACACATGTATACACACATACCCTACTTACATCTCGCACCCCAATTACGTACACATACACACATGCTCTACATGCACCTCACACTACCAATACATACTTACCCACATACTCCGCACACACTACACACCTCCCATAAATAAGCACACATGTTCACACACCACACATCATTTCATACACATACATACATATTCCATATACACCATACTCGACTTCCATACTCACACACACATATCCATAAACCATACACCATTTCATACATACACACTACACATACACATCCATACACACACACACACCATTCTACACTACACCACACACCATCATACAGTACCACATACACCATGCAACTACTTCACATAACTTCACAATTCCTCCCTCTTTCTCCTTTGGATTCACCTTCCCATTTCCTCTTCTTCCTTTCTATCCAACATACATTTGTATACATACATATATGTGTCTTTCTCTTCCTCCCATTTCTCCTCTTCTTTTCTCCTCCAAAACGCAGTTGTTGCGGCTGTTATTGCTATTGTTGTTACGGTCGCTGGCGGTTGCTGTTGCAGTTGCTATTCTCCTTTCCTAACGGACACGCATGCACACAGCCACACACCATTGGAAGCATGTTACTGCGCACGTCGACGCCCAATTCTCCACATTTGGCTCCTTCTTCCACTTCTCCCTTTCCATTCCCTTCTATTGTCTTCTTGTTACCATCACGTTGGATCTCCTGTCGTCTATTTTCCCGACTAAACTCAACAAGTGCATGCCATGTAACAATTTTCATCACTGAAGTAGTGTTCCTCCCGTTTGCTAATCATTTGTTCAAGATCATTAGCGAGGACGCCATCGCCTATTGTTTGCACCTGATCACTGTTGTCATGGTCATCTTCATCGTCATCATCACCATCTGATCCATCTCCACCGTGGGGTCCATCATCTCTATGAAGTTCGCTTTGAATGGTTGCTGGTTGAAGTAGCGGTTCTAGTCATTGGTGAAGCCAGCAGCAGCGAGGAAAACCAGCGAGGACCTCATCGAGATTGGCCACAAAGGTTACGGCACATTAATGTCGAGGCACAATGCTGAAGCATTCTAGATTAGCCACGGAGATCACGGTGACTCTATCTGACTAGTTGTTGTGACGTCGATGGCCACCGTGTGTACCCTGTTTTGGCGTTGTAATTAAAGGTAGTCAAAGAGGGGCGAAGGCATGTGAGGTGTGGAAGAGAAGAAGAGGTTGTTGCTACTGCTGTTTTCCTCCTCCCCTGTTCACCGGAACTAAACCACTGCTAGAACTCACCTGAAGCCTTGAGTCGTTACCTCGCCGAACTAAGGAGCAAAGGAAAAGGAGATGGATGAACACGGGAAGGACTTTATAGGAGGAAGAAGGTTGGGAATTCGACCGATGTAAGAGACGAGAAGAAGAAGGAGGAGGAGGAAGAGGAAGGAAGGAAGGAAATGGGGAAGCAAGGGAATGAGGGTAGCACAGGGGGTCATGACCGGGGGAAAAGAAGAAGAAGAAAAGAAAAAGAAAAGGAAGAAGGAAGAAGTAAAGGGTGAAGGAGCTACAAGGGATAGACAACGTGATCGATGCAAACCTGCTGCTATTGTTGTTGTGGGAGAAGAGTCGGACAGGACAGGGTAGACTTTTGGAAAATCTGTTTTTTCTCTTTATAGTTACGTGTGTGTATATATATATTATAATTATTTCTATTTTAATATTCCGCACGCGTACAATGATATCTTTAAATTTTATATTTTTAGCATTTATTACGAAAGCTTACGTCTAGGTTAATTTGATTATTCTAGACATAAATATTTACTCGAAATTTTTATTTGAAATTCTTAAATCTATAGTTTCAATTAATTTCATTATTTAACCTAATATTGTTCAAAAAATGTGTTTCGGAGAATTTGTTCTTTTAATTTAATTTACTCAAACTAAAGTTAGGACTTACGATTATTTTTATTTATCCGTTTATATATCTATATTTGAATATTTTTTAATTACTTTTCTTTCTAAATTTATTTGGTAATATATTTCATATAATTCAATTTATTCATTCGTTATCTTCTTCTCTTTGCCTAAGATTATTCTTTCTAATTGTTTTATTTTTAAAACCCATTATTATCGCAAATTATTAAGATAATATTTATGCGTTGCAATATTTGAATTATTGTCGTACATTTCTCAAAGTTTTTAATATAGCAAGATTATCTCTCTCGTTACCCCGACCTAGAAATATTTATTATTCTATTTATTTTCTTTAAATTTTCATATAGTTTTTTCTTTTCAAAATTTTTTGGACTTTACACCTATCTTCACCATGGATAAACACGAGAGAATAATACAAATAAGGAAATGGATTGGTTAAAGATACGCCATCATCATATTAGGAGAAGATCCTAAGAATTACTGAAGTTTCTAAGTTAGGATAATTGACATTGCCTATAAATAGAGAATAAAGACAACTAGATAAAAGACTTTTGAAACCTCATATTTTTTATACTCATATATCCCTCTCATTCTTCTCTTGTGGTAAGCTCAGCATCAAAGTGGCCATGCTAGAACAAACTCCAACACCCCCCATAGCCTAATTTGTTTCCATTTTGCAAGCTATTTAACCACCTTTCAAAAACCTAGCACAACATAGTCGTAATAGCTATTTCATAAAAAACAAGGCAGTAACAAAACAATAAAGTAAATGATTTTTTAAGGCATTTTAGACCTTCAGTGCTATGAGTAGATTTTGTTCTAAAGATATACAATTTTTAAGAAAATAATAAATTCACTTAAAGTATCATCATAATTCACATTTTAACAATGTGTGTTCATAAACTGTTATAAATATGGCACTAGTACTATTATTTAATTCTAATAAATATATATTAAATATTGTTTTTGTTTGACTATTGATTATTATTATTTTCATATCTATATTAAATGATATACCTTCTAAAATGACTCTCATGTAGAAACCTCATATATTAAAGATCGTGTTGTTTTGTATGAAGTCATACATGTGATATAACTTCTCTATAAAATAAATTTTATCAAGGTACTTGACACAAACTTTCATACCAAATAACCCTCCTTCCTTGATAAAGTTGTAGTAACTAAAGTTATTTAACTTATATGATCAATTTTATCAAGGTACTTAGATACAAATTCTTATACCAAACAACCCTCTTTCCTAGATTAAGTTGTAGTAGCTAAAGTTGTTTAACTTTGCAAAGTTACTTTACTTAGCTAAGCAACTAAAAAACTTTAAGGATTTTTTTATTCTTGTTATATTTGTAAAAGTATGATATGAGACTCATAAAAGTTTCAAAAAATTGTTAAGAAATTCTTTTTAAGTAGTTTATTAATAAAATAGAGAGTTTCTTAAAAAAAAAAAAAGAGTTTTTCAGGAAGGATTCTTAATATGCTAATATAGTACCTTAAAGAACTTTTTAAGTAACTTATTGATAAAAATGAGCTTAATACCATTTTTTACATAAAAGACATGTCTCTTAGACACATAATGATAAGTATAATAGAAAAAGTATAACAATAATGAAAATGTATAAATACTAAATGAGAAATAATAAAAAAATTACAAATAAAAATAGTTTCCATAATTATAATATATAAAAAGATTTATTATATATTCTATCATTTTGTATTATATTTAAACTAGTTGTGTATTATGGTACCATGCCTATTCTAATTTTTGTCTTGAATTGAATCAATAGAGGTCACATTACTTGTGATGTTGTACAATTAAAATTTTCTTTTGTACATTTAAGGTTAATATTTATATTGACATATGAACACTATCATATATCATCTTTATTCTTAGTAGAATGATTATTTTATAGAATTATTATTATTTTTAAATGAGTAATTGTAATTTTATTTTAAAATCAAGGAATAATTATTATTTAGTTTTTTTATTAATATAACTTTATATCTATCAATAAAAACTCAAAACAATTAAAATGAATAGCTATTCCTTGAGTATAAGAATTATATAAGTATAATTGTATAAAACATGATCATTCATTTTTGTCTATTTATTTATTTAAACCATTCACCTTTTAAATATATTCTACTCGAGTCTTGCATTTTTCTAAACATGATTGCTGTTAGTTCATTGCTAATTTCGTTCAAATTTTCTAACATTGTTTTTTTTTTTAATTAATAGAATAGAGACTTGTCAAATTGATACTTATCACTACTTAAAACCTTATCTATGAAAACAAAATCTCTAAACTCACTGATTTAACCCTAAAACACATTATGAAAGCTAGTACATTTCAAAAATAAAATCCCTCACAGTTTAGAAGATAGTTTGAATCAATTTTATAATTTAAAACCTTTGCTTTGTGAAGAATTAGAATAAGATATGGACTAGTATGCACCTAGTTTAGCCCCAATAAATCATATTAATGATTAATATATTATTTTGGTATAGAAATTTCTTCAAATGAATTTCATAATGAGTTATTTAATAGTAACTGTATCATATAATTATTTTTTATTATTAATAATTTTTATTGTATTATAATTATAAGTAGTTTATTATATAAAATAACCTATGAGTAGGTTTATAAAGTTGTTAATAAAATTTTTTTCTTTTTATTGTAAAACTATATGGTGTAGTAACTCGTTCCCATTTCCTAGCTTCTTGAGTGGGTGTCTTTTTTTTTTTCTCCTTCCTTTAGCACACACAGTTAAAAAATAATAATAAAGAAAAGAAAAAATCACTTGACTGAAATGCGAACGACATGTGATCTTCTCAGTAATTTAAGCTAAAACCAATACCGTTGTATAAGATTCAATCCCAGAACCATAGAAATTCAGTGGGCATATAAGATTAGTTATAAGTTGAACCTTAAAGTAAGTAAAGTCAACCATTTTAGCATTTCATTAATCCTAATTTCCAACAGTTTCACAAATCACCATGGGCTCTAGCAGTCTTATCCCTCTGTCTTTGACCCAAAGTCAACCAACCCCCTTTCTCCTTCCATTATCCCTCCGTCATCCTCTTCACTATAAACAGCTAGAAAAGCGCTGAAATCAACCCATTATCACCATCACGATCGCAAGCTTCTTGCTTTTGCTGAAAACCCTTCTTCTTCTTCTTCTTCTATACCACCAGATGCCACCGCTTGCGTCTCTCTCCACTTCTTCTTCTTCACTTCACCCACTTGCCTCTCTTTTCCCTTCTTCTTCTTCTAAAGGACCCAAGACTTCATTTTCAGGAACACCCATTTCCTCAAAACCCTTTATACATCTCTCCTCATGCAGGAGAATCCCTAAATTTAACCCCAAGACAACCAAACCCACCCCAAGATCCGCTCTTTCCATTGAGAAAGAAACCCCGGAAACCGAAAGACCCGACACGTTTCTCCGCGAGACGGATAGCGGCAATGCGGGGGTTTTTGCGGGGTCTTCGGTCAGGGGAAGGTTTGAGAAGATGATAAGGGATGTGCAGGACAGTGTGTGTGAGGCGCTTGAGAAAGCTGATGGAGTAGGGAAGTTTAAGGAAGATGTTTGGTCGCGGCCCGGTGGCGGTGGAGGGATTAGTAGGGTTTTGCAGGATGGTGGTGTGTTTGAGAAAGCTGGTGTTAATGTTTCTGTTGTTTATGGCGTTATGCCTCCTGATGCTTATAGGGCTGCTAAGGCCGCTGCTGGGGATCAGAAACCCGGCCCCATTCCATTTTTCGCGGCTGGGATTAGCTCCGTAAGTAATTCTGCATTGATTGCACAGTTTATTCAACCGAGCTCCTTGATTGATATGTTGAAAGAAGCCATTTTTTATTATTTTTTTTTCCCTTTCTTTCTTTTGCTAGCTTGAACTTCGGGGACAAAAGCACCAATTGTTAGATCACTAAATTAAAAAAATATAAAATATAAAAAAATGTGAAAAAAAACGGAGAGAAAGAATTACTCTTGTTCCAGTCAAGGACTGCCTTTAGAGAGAGTAGAGAGAACTTTTTACAGGATAAGCTTATTTAGAGAAATTTACTTTAAAAAGAAATGCATTCAAATTACCGTTGAAAAATGTTTCTTCTTTTAGACTGTTAAAATGTGACCATGCACTCATTACCTTTATTTATGTTCATATTTTGATGGAGCTTTCTTAGCTATTTAAGGTGGGGGTGGGGGGTTGGTGGTGGATCTTTATGGCTCTGAATTGTTCTGAAATGATATGCCAAAAATGATAAATGAATGGTTTGCCTAAAGAATTAGGCAGATTAGCTATCTCAACTGTTTACAGGACGTAGTTTGTGAACTAGCAACGGTTTATTAGGATGAAAGTGAACATATTTATGAAAGAGGAGATTTCAATCCCCAACAGTGTGGACAAAGGTTTCAGATACTTAAGCAACTTCCTTCCCAGTTGAGTTTTTACAAGGCTTGGTCTTTTCTCTTCTAACATGTTTGGATACATCTTGCTTAAATATCTTCCATGTTCTTGATATGGCAATGCGGTTGTTCTATGCTCTAAAACATATCTATAAATTGTTATGAGGATATCTGGCAAATGTAAAAAGAACATGGGTCAGAAATATGTGCTGACACTTATTGGTTTATGTGTACTCGACTTTCAGGTTCTGCATCCAAAGAATCCCTTTGCACCAACGTTGCATTTTAACTATCGGTATTTTGAAACTGATGCTCCTAAAGGTACTAATTATCACTGAGATCTGTTATTCCTCCTCCCTTATATTTATATCTGTTATTGATTATGCTGTGGAAATGAGATTCCTGCAAAATGGTATTGCTTTTTATACTGGATCAATCTAGGTATATCAATTCTTCCCTGTCACTGCAATTAGGGAGATTAAGAGTGTATCATCAAACAAATCTGTTAGCATTAGTTGCGGATCTCATGTTAATGACATAACTAGTGCCTGGATCTTTCTGCAAAAAAAGTATTTAGTTGTAGATTAATTCATGTTCATCAGACTTTGTGATCCAACTTTATTCTTGAATTACTGACAAGTGCTGAAAAAAATGAATGTCCAGTGACATGTATATACATAGTGGAAGAGGATCTTAATTGATTTACATGTGTCCCATGTCATTAGTTTGGACTAAGAAATGTCATTTTGGTGCTGGCAATAATAGGATTTTTGTTTTTTTTTTTTTTTTTAAAGGTAGTTCAGCATTAGAATTGACTGAACATTTTCAGAATGCTCTATAGATCAAGTGATTGCGAGAGTCAATTTTGTGTTTCATTTCTAATTTAGGACTCGTAGTGTAAAATAATCCGTTTCAACCAGGCACTTTTTTTAGAGAAAGGTGAATTCTTCCAATAGAGAGCTTTATCTAGTTAATTAATTTTTCAATACTGGACATCTCGAAGTGAACACACATTCAAGGTGCTCCTTTAAGGAATGAATAAAACATTTTCATTTCAATGAAAATCACTTTCCATTTGCCATTGTCTTTTCTATTCTTGAGGTCCATAAAACATTTTCAATGAAACATACGCATCCTCAATGTTGATAGATCTAATATGAAATTGAATACTCTGTATATATATAAATGTAGCCCACTCAAACCATTTCTGGCATCTAATAATGGATATTCTACCTGAACAATTCGAACCAAACATTATGCAGGGTGAAAGAAGTTGTAGTAGTAAAAATGATCAATGATATATCTTTCATTCTCATATTTAGAGTTTGTAGCCATGTAAATCCCTACATTCATCCCTATTCCTCAGTCTAAATTGTAATTTTTTTTCCCCGTATTATTTGATTGCTTTTGTGCCTTTCAATCTTCATCTGCTGATCATGTTGGATTGTGAATCTGACTATGTATCACTTTCTCAGATGCACCTGGAGCACCAAGGCAGTGGTGGTTTGGTGGTGGGACTGATCTAACTCCTTCATACATTTTTGAGGAGGATGTCAAGCACTTCCATTCTGTAAGCCCCTCTTATTTTAAAATTCTTTGATAAAATTTCTAATGAAATCTTTGCTTATTCAAGTAAGTATGCAAATTAGCTAGAAATTGCATTAGGCTTGTCATGTAACCATGTAAGATTTTGTAACCTCTAGGATGAAAAATTGTACACCCCTTAGTCTATGATACAGCTCTAGTTAATAGGTGCATAATAGAAATTTCATCTAAAATGAATGCCTTTCAGTTGCTGAGGACAGCTTATTTTTCCTCTTTGTAGGTTCAAAAAAGTGCTTGTGACAAATTTGATCCCTCATTTTACCCTCGATTCAAGAAATGGTGTGATGATTACTTCTGCATAAAGGTAGGAAATGAGTTATTTATTTATTCTTTTATGGTCCTGATAGTATGTTAAATTTGATAATCATTTTTCTTTTGTATAGAATTGGGTAGCATTCTTTCCTGTGAGCAGTTAATTAGCCTGCATTCAAAGTCTTCTTTTCATTCATGGAGGCAATGTGACATTGGAGTAGAAATATAAAAATATTTGCTATTGTTCATTGACTGACTATAGAGATATCATCACATGATACAATGCATGGAACTTATTAGCACAGACTGAAATGGACTGGCTAGTTGTGGCTTGCCTTCCTGTGATGTGATTGTATGGTTCTTCGGTCCATGCATAGAAAAGTTTTCACGAATTATGTACTAACGAAAAGATCAGCATTTAATTGCTTCCACTATGGACAATGTCTTTTAATGCCCAAGGTACAATTGGAATGTCAGGAGGCATGAAACCTGACAATCCTCCAGGATAAGATTTGATCATGTTTTCTGATCTCTATCAACTGACAGGAGAGGGGTAGAACTTCTATTTGGTGAAGAATGCTGGGTCTGCTTCTGATCAAGCTTTGTCAACTTATATACTTTTAGAAGAATAACGGCAGCATATCGTTATGACATCACATGTTTGATTACATACACTGTGAATATGCATGGTATGAATATCATATACATGATTTCATAGATAATCTCTGTGATGAAGGGGCTCAACCTCTTAGGCATATTAGCACTCCACTGGTCTTGTTGGAATATATCTGTTCTCTGAGAATAGTTTGTACTTGTTTCCTGTTGTAGTTTAGAGATCTCTTTTGCCTGGTTCTGGTTATACATAGTTTTGCCTGTCAATATGTTTTTTTAGTATGTATGATCATGCCAGTAACATGATGCAAGGCTTCTTTAGGATGATAAATGGTCAAATCAACTATAAATTAGTTGTTAGCCACTGTTTTCCATTTTTTCTCCATATGAGCTTAACCTTATGCTTTACAGCACCGAGGTGAGCGGAGAGGTCTTGGAGGAATCTTTTTCGATGATCTCAATGACTATGATCAAGAGATGCTTCTTGCTTTTGCCACTGGTAAAACTTGAACATATGAAACCTAAAAGAGTTACCGCATGTGGTTTCACAATATAGAGTGATGCAGTTTCCCATTTGTTTTATCTAAAGGTGATCTCACTATTTTCAAAAAATTTTCAGAATGTGCGAACTCTGTAATTCCTGCTTACATACCAATCATAGAAAAGAGAAAAGATACACCATTTACCGAACAAAACAAGGCATGGCAGCAGTTGCGCAGGGGGCGATATGTTGAATTCAACTTGGTATGAAACTCGATTTCATTTTTTTAATTGACATTCCCTCGATATTATGAGAGAAAGGAGGTGATCTTCCTTTCCTTTTTCTTATAATGAACTGTTGTTAGGTAGTTGTGTTTAATCAATCTTTGTTGTTGTCTACCAAATAGGTTTATGATCGTGGTACAACATTTGGGCTCAAGACAGGGGGACGGATTGAGAGTATTCTCGTGTCTCTTCCCTTAACTGCTCGGTGGGAATACGATCATGTAAGTTATCCAATATTCTTGTTTCTAGTTTTCATCATTTGAGTAATAAACCTGAGTCCCAGACGAAAAAAATAAATAAAAGATATTATGGAAGAGTAAGAAGGGATACCTATTTGCATTAACTAACTATATACCATTTACATGCAGAAACCTGAAGAGGGAAGTGAAGAGTGGAAATTATTGGATGCTTGCATTAACCCAAAGGAATGGATCTAGTAACTACTAGAAAACCGTCAGTGTACCATTCTGGAATTATTTTTTATTTCATCTATTTTGTCCTTTCAGTTTTGGTGTTCATTCTGTCCTTCGGTTATACCATGCTGACTGTTTTAGTAGGCAATAGTGGCAAATCTTGCTTGTATACCATAGGGATTTTCCTCTCTTACGGCGGTAATAAATTCTCTAGAGAATCATGGTTGAGGATTTCTCCCTCGGCAAAGATGGCTCATGTCAAATGTTGATTTATGATTGTCTCCAACTAAAAAAAGGCTGGGAGCTTAGGAGAACTTTGTTTTTCTTTTTGTTTATGGAAGCAGCTCTTGATTCATGTCCTCTTGAATGCTGCATAGAAAAGCGTTATACTGATCGCAGTCACGGGTATTGTGTGTGGCATTAAGAGTTGAAACTTGGAGCACGACACAAGGCCTGCAAAAGTAGTTTCTTGAGTAATTGCAGAACTCGCATTTATAACACGACAATTTACATGCCGACCAGGGGCTAAATTTCCCTCTCTAAATTTTCTAGATGAGAACGTCTGCTGCTTTACCTCTCGGGGATCTTTGCCTTGGCTTGTGTTACATCGAAGGGAAACATCTCTGAAAGCTTTGAGTGTGTTCCATTCATCTCTCCTCCATAAACTCTAGACTGAAAGTGTGCGATTTCAGAGGAGTGGTGGGGATCATTGACATTCAAATCATGCAAATTCTCATGCCAAAAACTCCGCATCACTTTTTTTTTTGTTGAAAATATGCGTACTACATTAACTTAAAACATCATAATTCATAAATATAGTTCATAACATCACAATACATAATGTAGTTCATAACCAAAGACTAACGCAATACTGCCTAAGCAATGGTCTGGAACATCCCGTACATACTTTTCCCTTACATAACCGATACTCTTTACTGCATCATTTTGCAGCACAGCCATTGTACTTTCCAGTAGAACAAAACTTGCAAAATCAGCATCACCTGGGGCGTGCATCAGATTAGACATGCTATCTGCAAAAAAAAAACTGCCCTCCCTTGCTGTGTATGCAATCTTATAATCTTCAAACTGCTGCAGTTTTTGACTGCAAGAGCTCGAGACATATGTGAAATTTAACTTAATATTAGTGGTAGAATAATTTATCAGTAGGTGCATGGCTATTTTTGAGTCTGCTGCTATACTTCTAAATTCCATCAATCAGCATAACCTAGACCCCAATTTATTCCCCAAATCTCAGCTGCTAAAATATCTATTGCCCCGAGTCTTTTTCCAAACACAAAGATCCAGTGTCCATATTTCTCCCATTGTTGCTCCTTCATCATGTCATGGTGTTCCTGTTGTAAATGCAATGTTGCCCTCCACTAAATCCTTCTCTTTGAGAGGCCTCTTCCACAGCATTGAAGGATGAGATTTCCCCAGCTTAACTGGTAGTGTAATTGTTGGTCTTTAAAAGTTAACTGGTAGGACGCGCATCAACAATGTGTATACCTAGAATAAAATTGATTGATTGATTAATGAATCAATTACAAGCTAACTAAATGTGATATGAAATACTTAAAAGAAAAAGTTTGGATCAGTACTCAAAATGTTATGGTAGTTTTTTAGTGGAATGGAGGAGAATGTTAGTTACATAAAATAAACCAAGTTTTATCAATACTTAAAACACTAAAGAGAGAGTTAAAAGGTAGGTAGATTAAAAGTCTATTTCTTCTATTTCTCGAACAGTTTCAAGCAATGATTCTCCTTATCTAGTGGAAGAAACTCTTTGCTATCTTAGCCTTTATAAGATTTTACTATATAAACCCTATATAGCAAAAGAAATATTTGAAATAGGCAGCTATTGCAAAATTTTTCTAAAAGTAACTCTCTTAACCCCCAAAAAAATGACTCAATATGCTAATATTATGATATTCTTATTATATTATCTACGTTTTATTTTTCAAGCACATGCATCACATTACTTGTGCGTATATATATTATTACGCTTTACTTTTTGTTTAAGAGATCATTAGGTCTAGGTTGGCTCCGATCCACATGAGTAGGATACTTAACAAGTTATACCTAAAATTAGGTCCATCTTTCATTCACCTTTGAATACATAGGATACAGGAGACCATATAAAGAAAAATAAGACTACATGTGAGAAAAAATCAATAGAAAATACATTTATTTTTATATATAACTAATGTTAGTGTTAACATATAGCGTTTTACGTCTAAAAAATGGGTTTGTATTTGAAAACCTCAACCCATGACCTAAACCATTTCATAAACATTATCTCAGTTATTTCATAAACATATGCTTCATACACATTTATTGATTGAAAAATATATATATAATATAAATCCTAATCTAGTTATCATATCTACTAAAAATAATTACAACATAAATCCTAATATAGTTATCACATCTACTAAAAACAATTACAACATAAAGTTTAATTACACACACACACATATATTATATTAGTAGTTTAATTTTATGTAAGTTTTTTTATGGTTTCTCTTGATATTAATTAGGGATAGGTACAAATTGAATTGATTTGGTTTTTTCTCCAAACCAAATCATAAAAATGCAATTTGGTTTTTTATCACTTCAAAACAAACCATACGGCTTCGTTTCAGATTTTTTTCAAAATATTAAATTTTGATTTGGTTCAATTTGATTTATGGATTAAACTATATTTTATTTTTTAAGAAAATATATTTACTTAACATGAATCTCATATGAGAAATAATAATTTTTTTTAATAATAACATATATTGATATCATATAGGAGATTGATAAAATTAATATTCAAACAACTAAAAAAATTTAAATATGTAATACAATTAATTTATTCATTGAGTTAGCATATAATATAAATTTTGAATCAACTTACATATGTATCTGTTATATTATAGTCATAAAATTTAAATATATATATTTTCCAATAAATTTAAACTATTTTTTTAAATGTTATACTATAACAAAAGAATTTTTTTAGTTACAAGTAAAATATGATTATATTTTTTCAAAATGATTTGGTTTAGTTTTATGGTTTAGTTCGGATTAGCCTTTCAAACCAATCATAAATTTTCTTTTTGATTCAAATTGGGAATTTTTTAAATCAAATTACCAAAAGAAAAACATATTTTTAATTCAATTTGGTTTGGTTTGTACATTAGTTCGGTTTGATTATTTTTTTGCCCACCCGTAATTTAGTATCAATATGCAAATTCACAATATTCTTTATTAATTCTTCAATAGGGACCATAAAAATACTTACATAAAATGAAAATGTTAATATAAATAAAAAATAAATATTATTGGAAAAGTAAGTGAAAGTATTTATCATCTATGACTTCTTTCAGTACATCCATAAGTTCTTATTCATTTATCAATTGTGTTGAGTTTTATTTGTTCGATTTTGCTTCAATCATACTATGATGTATCTAAAATGTGGAATTGTGTGCCAAATTACCAACGTTATATAAGCCATCCTTATCATAATTAGGATAAAGCTCTATCCTATAGCATGATTAGTATAAAAGGAGAATAATATATCATGTAGTTTGAGTTAATTTTTCAACTAAGTACCTAACCTTTTTCAAGTAATAATTTCAATGCTCAATTGAACTTTTCGATATTAATTTTAATACATGAGCTAATTTTGTTAACAACTATTGGATAATATAGCATTTTCAACAAATCATGCTATTTAACTTATGAATTCAAGTATGTTTTAGATGAGATAGAACAATTTAATTAAGTTTATGAGATTTACTTATAAGTGCTTTCGTGACATTATGTGGGGATTTCAAGTTTAGATTCTTTGGTGAGTGATCTAGACCAATTATTGCTAAAAGGAAAATGTTGTTGGTTTTGTGATTTGAATCACTTGACAAGGAATCCAAACAGCTTGTTTAAAAAATAGTCATTATGTAGGTTAAAGTTATGTAGAATTGAGAGAAGAAATGTGGCAAGGCAAGTTTTTTTTTTATTCCATGAACATATCATTTAGGCAGATATTTCAAGTAGAAAAGACAACAACAATGTTTGTATAATCCTACCTTACCTTGATCATTTATTTTATCTCTCTTGTACTCATTATTTGCAATTCTAAGAGAGAAAGTTCGATATAGATTATTTATTGTAATCAAATAATACTAGTCAATATTTTTAATGATTATAATTTATGAATTTGGTCATTAAAGATTGAGATTAATAAAGCTTGTATGATGACTTTTTGAGGAGGCATTTAGTGATTGTGCAGAGTAAAAGGTGATCTAAACTTTATGACAAAACCTACTTATTTCTCTTATTCTTATCTCTTTTTTTTTTCCCCCTACAAATTAACATTGTCAGGGGATTATAAAGAATAATGAGATGATCATAGGTAAGGATCTTGAGATCAAGAATTTTATATTTATAGTTTGAGATTTTAGGAACTTATAGATGGATTTAGGTATAGTTCGGATGAGCAATAGGCAAGTCATCACCTAAGGCTAAAAGCTAGGGTGGTGGTGTTGATGAGTTTGGGATTACATACTTAAATATAGTAATTTTTGAAAAAAAATTCATAAATATTGTACTCGTAATAATTATTCCTAAAATACTTTTCGAAGACGCGGATCACGCTTACGAGTTTAAGTATAAAAAAAAAAATTTAACTAAAGGTTCGGACCTTGTCCAGAAAATGCCACTCACCGACTATAGGATATATTGAAACTCACCAAACTGCCTAGCCACTTGATCTGGAAAAATGCCACTCAATAATGTGGAAACAAATAAGTGGCACTCAAGTCGTCCAAATGTGTATGCCATCTTTGTAGAAATCAAGCAGGAGATTAATTAAATTCCTATTGTACGACTCCTATTCAACTCGAAAATAAGAAATTATATTGACTTCAAATGATCAATATGATTAATTGCAAGGAAAAAAATTCGGTTATTGAAGTATTTGTGACATATTCTATCTGTCCAACACATCTCGATATGTGTCGACAACATGGGTGGAGTAATATCGCATGTCCCTTCGCGTGTTCTAACATGCTGCTAGTGGACATTCGGCTTCTATAAATAGTCCATGTTGATTAATAGGTACGATGCGGGAAAGTCTATCCCAGGCCCACACCTGTAGCAAAATGGTAGCTCCTCCAATCTTATGTGCCAACGGTGATGACACGACATAAAGTTAGTGATACAACTATGCTAGACATGCGGACCCTTAGCTATACATCTCAGAATGTCGAAATGCTCCAGCAAAGGTAACCACATCGCATGAACGAGGGCACTGGATTTATTGGTAAAGCTAAATCCCCCCCAACAGCTGCAGTATGTATGCACAAGTAGCTTGATGGATTTGCTTAGCATCGACGTTCGGTGGGATCATCCATAACATATCACGAAGCCATGTCATACTCATGCACCCCCCCCCCCCCCCCCATATCGCTAGGCTCTGGCCTTGCCCCTAATAATTCTTCACATATCGCTCTCTAATCTAAGCAACTACTCCCTGTAATTGCCTAACTATCTTCGAGGAGTCTTAACCGGATCTTCACATCCTGTAGCATAATTGTAAATTCTCTTATTGGCATGTGGACTGTGTGCGTTCCTGGATGCCATCGCTCCACCAATGTTGTAATCATGTGTCAATCCAAGGATATGTACGATAGGCGACTCGCATATTTGAATCTAGCCAAATGCAAGTATGGCTCCATTTGAGCATCGATGGGGATGGCACACTTGTTGCGACAAAGTGACAACTCATGCCGTCGAACAATGAAGGTTGCTTGATCTTATGCCAACAACACGTGAAATGTTTTACTATTTCTAATACATCATAAACTGATTGATAAGTGAAAGGTCGTTTACCTCTCTATCCCAAATGACCTGTGATTGATGTCTCTCTTGCTGTGTCAAGAATGAATGATTGAAAGGTTTAAGCTCCATCTATTACGCAAAATAAAATGTATATTAAAAAATTTAGTATATGTTATCATTAATATATTAATTTATGACTAATTAGCGACTATTTATTGTCTAATTAATAGCAACTAAAGTTTATACCTACATTTAAGTAACAGATAAAGATATTATATGTACAATCAATACCAACATTTTTAGTAATTAATTTTGCAACAATTAATTGAGAACATATTAATGACTAATCACTTTTAATTAAGGGATAATTAATAACTACTTACTTTTATAACTAATTTTATAAAACTACGCAAATATTTTACATTTGCAACTAATACTAAAGTTTCACTAATTAATTTTATAACAATTAATTAATGACATATTAATAACTAATCACATTTAATTAAGGGATGATTAATAATTACTTAATTTTATAAATAATTCTAAAAAACCATAAAAATATTTTATATTTGCAGCAAATATAAAATTTTCACTAATTAATTAATAATATATTAACGATTAATTACCTTTAATTAAGGGATAATTGATAACTACATAGTTTTATAACTGATTTACAATACTATACAAATATTTTATATTTGCAACAAATAAAATTTTTTCCACTAATTAATTTTATAGTAATTAATTAATGATATATTAACGACTAATTATCTTTAATTAACAGATAATTAATAACTATTTAATTTTATAACTAATTCTACAATACTATACAAATATTTTATATTTGTAACAAATACAAAATTTTTCACTAATTAATTTAATAACAATTAATTAATGACATATTAACTACTAATCACTTTTAGTCAAGAGATAATTAATAATTACTTAATTTTATGACTAATTCTACAAAACCATACAAATATTTTACATTTGCAATAAATACAAAATTTTTCACTAATTAATTTTATAAAAACTAATTAACGACATATTAATGACTAATCACCTTTAATTAATGGATAATTAATAACTACTTACTTTTATAACTAATTCTACAAAACCATACAAATATTTTACATTTGCAACATATACAAATTTTTTCACTAATTAATTTTATAACAATTAATTAATGATATATTAACAACTAATTATATTTAATTAACGGATAATTAACAACTACTTAATTTAATAACTAATTGTACAAAACCATTCATATATCTTACATTTATAATCAACACAAAATTTTTCACAAATTATTTTTCTTACAATTATTTACTTACATATGAATGACCAATTACTACTAATTAACAGTTAGTTTACAATAACTTAATTTAACGACTACGTTTATAAAAATATATTATAATAACATATAAACATAATTCATTTACTAATATTAATTAATCATATATTAATAATTAATTAATTACTAATTAATAGTTAATTAATAATAATTACTATTTCAATAAAAATTGTGCAGTATATATAATTATATGTGTTTTTTTTTTTGCATTTATCCGAAGTAGTATAATAACAAGAAAAATAAAATTTTCCTTAAGAAAACATATTAAGATCTTGATAAAAATATTTTCATATAAGTATTTCAATAGAGTAAAACCTGCATAAAACATAAATTATAGAAACAAAAATTTGCAAGTAATGAGATAGAGTGAAATTTGCAGAGGAAATTGAAAGATGAAAATATGAACATATGAACTAAGGAGTCGTATTTATATTACAAATTGTCGGTGTAAATTTTTTCCTATGTATTACAAATCACATGTTATGATACTGTATAAATTTATAGTGTTACTTTTATAGGTTTGCAATAAACTTTTTTTCATAAGTTTTATAGGTTTGTAGATTTAAAAAATAAAAAATAAAAAATAAAACATGATTCACACCTTCAATATATATATATATATAAGTATTGAAGGAGTGGATCGGGCCTGTGCCTTTAGTTAATTTTTTTTTTTTGTGCCCTTAAAGTCGCAAATGTGGTCTGTATATTTGAAATCTATTTTATGAATAATTATTAGGGATATAATATTTATGGATTTTTTTCAAAAATTACTATATTTAAGTATGTAACATGATGAGTTTGTCCAATAGATGAGAAAAAGAGGAGAGTGAGTTGAGTTGCTAGTGGTAGTGGCTTGACGAGGAGAGAAAGCATGGGTAGTGTTCAAAGAGAGAGATAAGGAGGGAGAGGGAGAGGAGAGTTTTTTTTTAATAGTGGATATAATTGTAAATTTTAGGAATATTGAATAATATTTATAAGTTGAAGTGACATTTTTTCACAAGTATTTTAAATTTAAATCCGACCCGGCAAGTCTAAATTTGAATTGTGATTTTATTTGACAAAATGATATGTGCTATCCATTCATTAGCCGATAATGCCACCTCATGTGATGATAGATTTAGAATTGGCTTGGCTATTGATGTTGAGATGGAAAAATTCAATTGAATATTGAAATTTACATGAAAAAGTTTGAAGGCTATATATCCAACGAATATAATATTAATTGAAAAATAACTTAAAGGTTACTACATGTGACGTTATTTAAAAAAGAAAAGAAAAAAAAGGGTAAAATAATGCACCAATTAGAAAAAAGCTCACTACCTGGCACTAGCCCTTGCTTGTCGAGGTGTATTGAACCGCGGCGGGTCAATCTCTATTCAAAAGCCAAAACCCGGTTGGCCGGTTCTCCCATATTTCGTATTGCATGCGCCGTGTATGTTTTAGTTTTCTTATTTTTCGGTTTTCCTCCCGCTCCTCACTTTAGCATACATAGCAGCGGCGCTCAGTTACTTAACCGAGGAGTCGAGAAAGCTCAGTCCATCCTGTGTTTGTGTTAATGCCGCTCGTTCTCGCCCGACACCGCCTAACTTCTTCTCTCACTCGTCACTTCTCTTCTTCTTCAGCCACCAGCAAACTCCCTCTCCTCTATTCCCACCCGGAAGCCCCCAACTCCACCACCACTACGGTCCAGCTCTACTCATGGGGCCGAGGGTCCTCCGGCCAACTCGGCGGCGCCATTGAAGAAATCCGAATTTACCCTTCCCCCGTCGCCACTCTCCACCTCCCTCCTTCCTTCTCTCTCTCTCCTACTTCCGGAAAGCTCCTAAATGATGATAACAATAGTAATAATAATACTCACTCCGATATTGAAGTGGGGATCTCTTGTGGTTTGTTTCACTCTTCGTTGATTGTTGGTGGTCGGTTATGGATTTGGGGCAAAGGAGATGGTGGTCGGTTAGGGTTAGGGCATGAAAATCCTGCTTTTGCTCCGGAGCTCAATCCTCATGTGGAGAACGTGCGCTGTGTTGCTCTTGGTGGGCTCCACTCTGTCGCTCTTACTTCCCTTGGCCAGGTCTTCACTTGGTGCGTGCATTGCCCTTTATAGCACTTATTTAGTTTTATTCTGTGTTGAAATCCACTTCAAGATCGAAAATTGTATCCTCTTTTATTAATTTCATGTAGAATAGCTTTCATATACATATATTTATAATGATACTTACAGGCCAATTTCCGCAGGGTTCACATGAACAGAGATTTACTTTGAGATTATTTTTATAAATTTGTTTTATTCCGAAATGTATTCTGAATTCACATTCTTGTTTTCGTAGAACAAATGCCAATTATATTGCTGTTTAAAGAATAGAAAGCATGTGCCAGGCAATCATGGCTCATATGGTGTGAACACCAATCTTCCATAGGGATAGAACGTGATTGTTTCCCCCATCCCCATCCCCATCCCCTTTTGAAATGTTGAATGTCCCCCGGAAAAGAAAAAAAATAAAAGAATAGATAGCATATTAACGAATAAACACATTTTTCAGATTGATAAAAATATTTTATTCCAAAGTGATAATTTTTCTGAATATAAGGTGAGTAACCGCCATTTCACTTGGTAACAATGAGGTCCACCACCGTGATCTTGCCTGCCTCTGATCACTGGCTGCTACTAGTTAGCATCAGCAATCTTGATAGATTTTAGTCCATTCGTTGAAAAACAAGGGAAAACTTTTTGGAAATAAATAAAATGCACCTATATCTATGTGCTTATCTTACCTACTGAATTAGTTGATTCGTTTGGAATTTTGCCAAGTTATAAGTGATTTGGTTTTTGGATATCTAGTTTTGAATTCAAGTTTAAAATATGAAGGTTTTCCAAATGGAATGATTGATGGCATTTTGTTTGGTGTGTGATTTTCGGGGTATGAAGTTTGCAGGGGTTATGGTGGGTTTGGAGCTCTAGGTCATTCTGTTTATCACAGAGAGCTATTGCCTAGAATGGTGGAAGGTTTGTGGGATGGGAAAATACGGCATATTGCAACAAGTGGGACTCATACTGCTGCAATCACTGAAACAGGTACCCGGGCACTTCTTTTTTTTTTTTTTTTTCCTTGGTTGGATTATTTCATTCTAGGTCCTGGTGGGTGACAGACAGTAAGATAGTTGCATTAAGATTGCATCCTTTTTTTTTTCTTTTTCCCATCATTTGAGAAGATTTTATCTAGCCAATGCATAACAATCTAGTTGTGGAAGACAAGATGGTGCCAATTTGTGCTAAAGGATTGACAAGTGGAGTAGAAAGATTTGTTTCTTTTTAGTGTGGGTGGGGATAAGAGATAAACTTTAACAAAAGGTGCCTGTAAGCCATCTACCTTTTATGTTATTCCCCTTGCTAGACTTTAATTTGCAGGGAGGGATGCCAATAGAATTTATGTTGATGATATGGATTTAACTGCTTTTCATTATAGATACTGGTTGGCTACTATCAAGACCTGGTATATGCTACGGTACTTTTTGAATCCTCAGCTGGAAGAGATAAACTCTAACGAAAAAGTGCCCCTGAGCCGTCTACCTGTTAGTTATCACCCTTGTTGGACTTTAGTTTCCAGGGAGGGATGTGAATAGAATTTTATTTTTCATTGATGATATGGAGATAACTTTTATTTTTTTGGTTATAGATACTGGTTAACTACTGTCAAGACCTGGTATATCATATGTTACTTTTTGAGTCCTTAGCTAACGCATGTTTCTTAGAAGATTCATATCCTTTTGATTATGTTGAATAATGTTGGCATCCCTTTGAATCTTCAAGCAGTCTTTAATTTTCATGGGAATGGTCCAATAGGTGGGAAGCCTTTTTTAATATAAGAGTTTTTTCTATCTCAACCCCTTTCCACATGAAGGATTTTGGGCCAACTCTTGCTTATTTGAGCGCACCAATCCAGTATGTCTTTTGTGCAAAATGTATCCATACAGGGAGCGACTATATATTATGGATAAGTTGGTTTCTTGGTGAGACATTGATATCAACAGATGCTATTTTTCAAGCGTGATTTTGTGGAATCAATATGGGCAGCCCTACAAGCTCACTTCAAATGGCTTATCTCTTTTCAGATGAAGCTCTCAAGCTTTCTATCTTTTGTCCAAGTCAACCATGCATTTAGTTTGATTTGGAGGAAAACAATGGCAGCTACATATATTTAGTTTGGGAAAAAAAGGAACACGGGAAAAGTAGGAAGTTTGAGTTCGGATGTACCTAGCATCCTTAGAGAACTATTTTTGTATTTCAACATTTAGAGTTTTAGTCTAATTTGTATTGGTTGGAATATAGATATACACCCTTTTATATCTCGTGTGCATCTGTCCTTATCTTGATTTTTAATCTGTTGGTGTTCTTTTGTATATTTGCGTAGGGGCTTACCCTCTTCTTCTTTTGAAATGGAAAAAAAAAAAAATGAATTTACCCAAAAAAGATAATACGTGTAAGTTGTAATAACTACTGAACCTATCGGGGTAAGCTTGCATACATAGAATCCAGAGATTATCCATGCCATATTAGCTTCATAAGCTGGAAACCACTTACATTAAGAAATACATATAAGTTGCATGTTTCACATCCAATAGGTGGAGGGGCTCATTTTTCTTAGGCAACTGAATATTACTAGTTAGTGCATGGACATTGCCTCTTTTTATTTAAATGTTGAAAGAGCACATGTCCAACATGGTTTACAAGGTTTAGAGGGGTGGTAATTTGTGCTGGCATGCTGCTTCATTTAGATGTATTTTGATGAATAGATTGACTTGAACATCCTAGAATGTGTATTTAGATACAAATACAACATATTTACAGTTGCAGTTCACATGCGGACTTAAATTTAACCTGGTAGATGTTTGGGAGATGTGTGGAGTCAGCTATTAGGATAATAGTCAAGTTATAGCATCTTTCAATGATCCAATAGAATGTGGCAATGTGGCAGAATATGTAGTGGTATAGAGGGTGTCTAAGAGTGAAGCTAATTAGTCAGAGGGTCTAGCACATTTTTCTCTCTTTTGGATTGTTTGGAGCTCTAAGCTATGTGTCTAAAAGCAATTTCACTCTGATCTTTGCCCTGATATACAAATTTTTGTAATTGCTCTTCATACTCTGTCATAGAATCCTTTTTGGTTTGTATTAAGATCCCAAAGTGATGAGACATTAAACCTAACGAGCTAATTTCATGCCTTTTCCAAGTGTTTCATCCACCATAGGTTTAATGTAGCAAGCTTGGTTTCGCTTCACTTTACAATAAGGTATACATCCCTTTGATCAATCTATGATCTTTAAGTAGCATTTCTACTGGTATATCAGATTATGCAAAGGGTAAAATTTAGAACTCAGTAATGAAGTTAAGAATGCAAAATCAAATTTATGATTGAAGAAACTACTTTTTCAGATGCGGCTGCTTTCAAGCATGAAACGACTATAGGTAATATCCATATTATGATGAATATAGTAAATGACTATATCCTCACATGCATCTGTGGGTGATAGGTGAACAATTGAAAAATAATTACATGCTTTGCACCAAGTCTCTTGGAGTATGAAAAGTAAGAAGATGTAGTAAAACAATGTAAAGAAGCAGACTATTTTGCTAAAATGAGATCAGAAACAGAAAGGTTTGGAATAATATATTGTTTAGAATGCAAACAAATTGGGCAAAAGTATTTTTGAAGGAAGAGATAATATATCAATCACTGACTGAAAACACCTAATTTAGGAAATATGTTATGTTGCAACAAAGCGAATATTATGAAGAACCTTTTGTCACCCTTTAGGTGATGAGACGAGGGAAAATATATGACTGCACATGGTTAGTTTGCTAATCTGAAATCAGAAAGGGAAGGGTCTGGAGTGAAAATATTTTTAGAATCCAAGCAAAGTTGGCAAAAATATTTTTGAAGGACAAAATATGCGATCAATCACTATTGAAAGCAACCTAATTAAAGGATTATGTTATGTTGCAACAAAGAGAATCTATTGTGAAGATCCTCCTGTCACCCCATAAGTCATAAGATGAAAGAAATATATGACTGTATACAATTGTTTTCAAGTGTACTTATTTGTGTTGAATGTGCACCATTTCAGGAGCAGTTTGCTTGGGATATCTCTCAATTTATCTGCTCTGTAATTAATTATAGGTGAACTCTATACCTGGGGCCGAGAGGAAGGAGATGGTAGGTTGGGTCTTGGTCCTGGTCGGGGTCCTGATCAGGCAGGTGGTCTCAGCATTCCTTCCAAAGTGAAGGCATTGCCTGTACCCGTGTCAGCTGTTTCCTGTGGTGGATTTTTCACAATGGCACTGACTGAGGAAGGTCAACTTTGGAATTGGGGAGGTATGTGTCTCTTTTTCTAACTGAATAGTTTTTTTTTTTCCTTTTCTTTCTCTTTTAAATAATGTTATTCCTTTCCACATTACCTTTTACTTCATCAATTATGGTTGCATCATCACTCTAGCTTGTAGATTTATGACACACATGACAAATTTGAGTCAACTTTGGGGTTGAGGTTTTGTCCCTGATGTCTTCATATCTTCTACCTCTATTTCTGTAGTTCTGAAACACATATTCTCATCTAGGACATGGATTTTAACAAAGCACACTTAGAAATCTCTCTGAAGAACTAACCCAACTGAAGGGGAAAAGCTTTACTGTTGTCTTTGTGTGTAGAATTCCTATCCTATGGATATGACAAAGAAGTGTTACTTTCTAATGGCAGAAGAAAGGACTGCCCTGTTCTCCTCACCTTCTATAGGCCAATCTAACAAGAAGATGCAAAACTTCCAGTATGTTTATGCTGAGAAATTTATGGACATGAGAGCTTTGCCCCTTTTATGCAATTTGGAATTATTTTCTTTGGTTGTAAAATGATTTCTGCATCTGTTCTTTCCGGTTAATTCAGTGCTGAAGAAAATGTTCTGATGCTTTGTCAGCTAACTCAAATTACGAGCTTGGAAGAGGTAATAGAGTTGGTGGATGGGAACCAAAACCGATTCCTAGTGTTGAAAATGTTCGTATTATTCAGATTGCTAGTGGTGGATATCATTCTCTTGCATTGACTGGTAAGCTCTGGCAATTAATGTGTTACTGAGTATTTTATATAATTTGTTTGTCTCTTTGTCAACTCTCAATTGTCTGGAATTTTTCATTCTTGTATTAGATGAAGGCAGAGTACTCTCCTGGGGACATGGTGGACATGGTCAGCTGGGTCATTCTTCTCTTCAAAGTCAGAAAGTGCCGACAGTGGTAGAGAAATTAGCTGAGGAAAATGTTGTTTATATTGCTTGTGGAGGTTCATCCTCAGCAGCTATAACTGGTAAAGAATTCAGGATTAGGAGTTCATTTTCACATAAATAACTTTGATGCATTGAACATTTTTTCCTGGACATTTGAAGCATTAAATAATTTTAGTCGACATTTTTATTTAGAAAATAATGTAATCATGCATAATCAGGTAGATTTCAGGTGCCTTATAAGTCATTTGAGCTGGGATTGTGCGTAAATTCGAAAACCTTGTATTCTAGTTAGGTTTGGATTGAGTTCATATTGACTGGTTCAAGCCTGAGATATTGCTAATCAATATAGATGTGGGAAGGTTTTTTGCTATACTGGAGAAGGATAATGTTACGACATTTTTTTTTTCCCAAGTAATTGGTGAGTAGTGCAAAAAGTTTTATTGCATTCCTTCAGGCTTCATGCAAAAATATATATAGTCTAGATGAGAATAATGTCCTACTCCTAGAGAAGTTAACAGATCTTAATTTTGGTAAAGATCTATGAAAAGATTATGAACTTAAAAGTTGTTAAATGAACATGATAATTTGTAGTGTGGGTTATTTTGAAGTCTAATTGATATGTAAGCATGTAACCCTGTCTGTTATCTGGAAAATGTTATTGGAGTTCAAGAGCACTGATTAAGAGGATCCATATTATTCTGCCCTTTTTTCCCAGCCATAGGCTGTTGTGCACTTTATATCAAGTAGACATACTTAATAAAAGCATCATCTGACCTGATAAATTCTCATATAGATATTGGGCAACATGGTTAGCTAGAGACACCTTCCAGCTTGGTGTTTTTAAGATGACAAGATGACATGCTTCTGTTTCGTAGATCTTTGTCTTAAGTTCAGAAGCTGTTGTGGTCCCTGTTTTTACACTGCTACAAAAAATGCCTTATAAACTAATAATAACTTCCTTTGGATCCTTTGTGTTTTCTAATAACGATAGCCAGGGAAGCTGCTTTATTTGATGACTTCTGGAATCAGAGATGTATTTGTGGTAAAAACTTTCTTTCTGTGGACATTTGTCTATAGCTCCTCACATAGTTTGATATTTTATGTGAAGACTGTTAAAGTGCCTCCATGTTCCCTGCCATCTGGTCTTTTCAGCATAGTGCTCTGCATTTTCTTTTTTCCCTTGCTTGGTAGCTCCTTGTACTTCTTTACCACTCTTCAAGTATATGCTTAAGAATTTGGAGTAGCATGCAATCCAAGTAGGAGCAATTAATTTATATCCAAACTGATTTTCCTGCAATAGGAGAGTTTTTTCCTGCTTTATTTATTCTTTTCGATTTGTTCACTGATTTTATAATCATGAATCTTGGGTTCTTTTTATGAAAACAGAGGGAGGAAAACTATACATGTGGGGAAACGCCAAAGATTCTCAATTAGGAGTTCCTGGGCTACCCGAGATTCAACCAAGTCCCGTGGAAGTAATTATTTTGAGTGAGGATGATGCACTGGGACCCCACAATGTCCTATCTATTTCGATCGGTGCTTCTCACGCTATGTGCTTGCTCTCGAGGTCAGCTTCTTAAGCAAAAATCCTGAGCTATGGGTATGGACCAGGGAATGCAGGTGGAAGTATCAACTTCAATGTATCTGTTGATTCGAGGGATCCAATCTGTGCTGGTCCCCAATTCACGTGTACAATAATGTCATGTAACTTGTGCATGAAGAGATTTTCTGAGCATTAAACGGGTAGAGATAAGACTCTTCATTGGCTTTTACGGACTATTCCAGATCAATTATTTGTTCTTGGAGCAGCAGAGCTGAGGTAAGGCTTATTGGGTCTTTCTGTTTTGTACTTTAGTCGCCTCAAGTAGCAGGTTGAAGGATAGCCCGGAAAAAAGAACTGGTTCGAGGTTTGCTGGAGGCTTCTATATGCAATCAGTTGTCCGGGTTGCATTTTGAGTTAAAAGGTTATGTACTATAAACAAGAAACAAGTTGAGTTAAAGATAACATATTCGAACTCAAGCTCGACTCGGAATTTGAAAACCCAAGCTCAATTTGGAGGGACACTAAACATGCTCTAACTTGATTTGATTTAACTCATTTAAGCTTGATTTATTTAGAAAGTTTTTTTTCCCCTTCTAATTAATGTTAATAACCAAACACGATTTCAACTTGACTAATATGTATGCTCAGGTCAATTTTAATAAGGTTTATGAGTTAATTGAATTAAACATTATAAAGTTGAATTTGACTCTATAAACTATTAAAGTAGTAGGGTTGAGTTTGACTCAACTATTATAAGGCTAAAATCAAGTAAGTATTAAGCTGAATTTAGATAGCTCGCAATTGGTTTTAATATATTTATAGCCTAGGTAAATTTTATTGTTATAAAAGAGGTACAAAAGCAAAAACCCCTCCTAACTATTTGTTGGGCACAAATAGATTATATATCTAAATATTCAAAGTATGAATTTATATTTTATAATTTTGAAAATATATAAATAATGTTAAACTGTTTTTTCAAAAAACTATTGTTGAAAGGGATAAATATGTATTGGTTTCCTTTGATGGTTGCCACTAGGGATGGTATGTGGCTTTTTTTAGCTTTGCTTTTTATTTGAACCAAATCAAGCTGTAAAATATAAGTGCATTCTTTTTAATCATTTTGAACCCAAGTTAAATGGTTTGTGTTATGAATATTTTTGAATCATAAAACTTCAATTTGATTTGATTCAATTAAGGAATCAAGCCATTATTAACTCTTAAGAAAATCTACACTTATATAATAAAATCTTATATTACAAGTATTAAATTCATTTAATATAATATGGATTAACTATAAGTATTGCAGTCAGTATCTATGCAACTAAGAATATTCATGGACAATTGATTTTATTTGTTAAGCTAGGATGTGCAACTTTCAGTGTGTGTATTTGGTAATCACAAGTGAAAAACCTTTTTGTTTTATATATATATATATATATATATATATGAATCAAAGTTGTTTGGTAATCACAAGAACCTTTTTGTTTTTTAGGTTTTGGTTTGTTTTTTATATATATATATGTTTTTTTAATCTTTTTTTTATTGATCCACTTTACTCCAAGTGAAAAACCTTTTTGTTTTTTAGGTTTTGGTTTGTTATATATATATATATATATGTTTTTTAATATCTTTTTATTGGTCCACTTTACTCCAAATCAATGGTCATCTTTAGTTTTTACAAATCAAATTGAGGGGGAAAGAAAACCATAATTTTGGTATACAAGTTGGTTTGATTTGATTGGTTTTTTTCCCTTGCTTATATTTGGTTTTCTTTATTCTTCGTCTACAAAACTATCTACTATCGACAACAGAGAAAAAGAAGAAGAAGAAGAAACCACCTACTGTCAGTATTCGAGCAGAGAAGTTGATACATTATCCGTAGAAGCAATCCTTAATTCGTGGTAATAGGCTGGAAAGGTAGACAAGTGAAATGTCCAGTATCTGCTTTTAATATTGAAAGTGGTTATAATGATCATGAAGAACTATCAAAGAGTTATGAATCCATTTAGAGTTATTTTAAGTGTAAATTAGACTTTAAAGCTTTTAGCTTTACTCCCTTGATTTAAAAAAAAAATGAACTATTTGGAAAGTTTCTATTGATGCAGATTCCACTACTTAAGTTTAAGTATTTTTTTTTTTTTAAATCTTCTTAACAAACCTTAGTGTAGAAAGGTAAGCTTTCTAAATTTCTTCCCATCGTTTGCTTTCTTAATCCGTAAACTCACCATTCCGAATCCCAATATTTAAAGATCTACCACTACTAATATTAAATTTGGGTTTTTTCTTATGTGTTTATTATTATTATTATTATTTTTGTTTCTATTCCTTATATGAGACTGCTATTCATATCTAGGATTATACTATATTTTTTTGATATTTAATATACTCGTTAGTCTGATAAATTTTATTCTTTTAGGAGAAATGATAATATCCCTTATGTGAAAGATTTTAATCGTAAAAAATATGTGTCCGTTCACATAGTTTGGCTTTTTCTTGACCTGTGGACCATGTATGCATTTGAATTGTTTTGGAAGTTCATGCTCATTGATTTTGAATCAAGGAGGTAAGTCCATTACTTCATTTGTTAACAGGTGGTGAAGTGCAAATTGCCCATTATAGAGAGAAATAATTCACCATATATTAAAGGAATTGTATATAAAAAGATTCGAAAAATTTTATATTTTAGTAATATAAATATTGATTTTCTAAAATAATGAATCAAATTCAATTAAACCTTTATTCTTTTGACGTATATTATAATTGGTAAAATAAATAAATAAATATTAAAGAAAAAGGAAGACAAAGATAAACTGCATACCCCAGAGGTTGTTTGACAATACTTCTTACTCGTTGACTTGACAAGCCTTGATGCTTTTTCCTAACCTACCGCAAGGCTTACATGAGCTAATGAATGTGTAATTATTTCCCATGTGCATTTCCTTTGTAAATATGAAATTTAAGAGAATACGGTGTGAAGCTTCAACTCGATTTGAAATAATATTGAATAAACACAAGTTTAACTAAATAAAACTTGTTTAAACTCATTTTATTTTAGAATTTTTTTACTATTTATGATAATATTAATGTCTAAACTTAATCGAACACAATTTACACTAAAACTCAATCCAAACTTAATTATATACACAAACTTATTGATAAGCTAGATAACATAAAAACTAAGACTCAACTCTAAAATTATTTAACTAGATCGAACTAGCCTTAATCATAATCAAATTAAACTCAAATAGCTTATAAAAAAATAGTATAAATTTAGAAAAAAATTGCTTTTGTTCATTACTCAAAAGTCAAACAATGTTCTCTCGTCTCTTTAGGAATCAGCCTAAACCACCTTAAGAAATCATTTTTCTTAGGTATCCAATAAACAACCTTATCCACACTTATACACTCTATTCTCCCTCACAATATTGCCCTTAATCCCTCCCTGCCCCTCACCTTCCTTCCCTAACCTTTCTCTTTTCCATTTTCTTGATCATGGCTTCTAGCTCTTCTAACCGTAAGCTTGCTAGTGGTTTCCACCACATCGTAGGGGCTAGATTTCCCCCAAACTACTTCTCTAATCCAAATTCAGGAAACCATTGTGCTCCTCCCAAGGACTTTGATATGGTTTCCCCTTTGGGCATTGACCCTACATAAGCTCCAATATCCGAGACTTGCTACTTTAGAGGAAAAAACTTTTGCCACCTTGAGTTTCTAGAAAGGAGAAGGGAACACTACTTTTGAGGATAGTCTTTTTGGCAAAAAGGAGCAAGACTTTTCTACCAAAGAAAAAAGCAATGTCAAACCTTTTACTGCTTTTGGAAATTCCACTTTGGAGCAAGTGAAGGATTTGAAGGACGGGATTGAAAAGGAAAACCACCCTTCGACTAAAAAAAAAAGCTGCCCCTAAGCTTCACTTAAGCTTACGAGTCATCACTAGCTATCCACCAATGTTCAAAGTTCAAGCTTGAGTATCATCCTCCAATCTCTCGAGGGTCCGTTCCTAGAGTTCAACCACCTCTTTCAATTGCGGTGCAAGGGGCAAAGAAATGGGAGAATACGTTAGTCGGCTTTTTTTTCTAGGCAAAAAGATCCCTTTCTCCCTTGTTCGAACTATTACCCTTAGAATCTGGAAGGACTATGGTATCTTGACCGTCCTTGGAAATAGAGTTGAGTTCTTTTCTTTTAGATTTGTCAATGATAAGTTCATTGATGTTATTTTGGAGAAAACATGGTTCTTTGCCAAATGACTTTTGGTCCTTCAGAAGTGGAAGATAGGCATGTCATTAACTAAGTCGTAACCCTTGTGCATCTCAGCTTGGGTGGTCATCTCTAGGATCCCATGCGAGTACCTAAATGCTGTGGGAGTAAGTTATATTGCAAGCATAGTGGGAACTCCCCTTCAAGCGGACAGGTTGATAGAATTCCAAGCTAGAGCGAATCAAGCATATGTGTTAGTGGAAGTGGATGCACGTGTAGACTTTGCTCCCTTGGTGGAATTGAAGAGGGAAGATGGGATGTCCATGCAGATAGGGGTTAAATATCAATAGCTTCCTCCATAGTGCTCTAAATGCAAGGTATTTGAACACTCTTGCACTTCTCGTCTGTCTTCCGAAACACCAATGCCCACGGAAACACTAGCTATGGAGGTGTTACCATCTAAGGAAAAGCCTATAGTGGAAAGTAAAATATGGGTCAAGGTACAATATAAAAGGAAAAATAATAGACTATCAGCCACACCCCTATCGACCCTTAAACAAACTCCTTCGGAGCTAAGTAAGGAGGTTTTCTCTCCCATCAAGCAAACCACCCAAGAGAGGAAGATACAAATTGAAGTCTCAAAGGGACCAAGGGAGAACCGGGATTTGAATAACGTTGTGATAAACAATGATGATTTTGTCCCATCCCCATCATGTATTCCTAAAACTTAGTTGGATGGGAAGACGTGCGATAATATTAAGGGCACGAAGATAGTAGATCATGTGATGGAGAAAGTGGAGGGAGTGTATGGTAAGTTGGATTAGAAGGAAGAATATAAGGAACAAAAAGAAACTCAGCTTGAAACCACCCCTTTCACATTGAAATTGTTCGGCTCATTAAGAAGACAAGAAATGATTAGCTCGGCTTCTTTGAGCAGTGGACATTCCTTCGAATTAACTAGCAAGAGGAAGAAGAAGAAGAAATTCTTCAAATGCCAACGACGATACACTTAATCTATCACATTAAGATTATAATGAATATTGCTACATGGAACATAAGAGGTCTAAATGACCTATTGAAGTGTGCAGAAGTTAAGAAGTTTTGTGTGGAGAATGGTGTAACGTTTATCGGAGTTGTTGGAAACTAGGGTAAACCAAATTAATGAAGATAAAGTGAAACAAAACCTAAATGTTAATTGGAATTTTGGAATTAATTCCATGGTAAGGGAGAGAATATCGATAATGTGGCATTTGAGGATTTGGACCATCAGATTAGAGAAGGAGCATAAACAATTTTCCCATTATAATTGCATGCACCTTAACTCTAATATTTCTTTCTATGTATCATTTGTATATGTGTCTAACTTGGATTAAGAGAGGAAGATATTGTGGAAGGATTTAGCTACATTGGCTCTATCTATGGCAGATAACCCGTGGGTAGTTCTTTGGGATTTCAATGTGATTAGATTGGCCTGGGAGAGAAATGAAGGAAAATTGAGATGAACTTTAGCCATGCTGGAATTTGCAAGTTTTTTGGATGAAGCGGAACTAGATGACCTTCATTTTGGAGGAAATTTGTTCACTTGGTCAAATAGGCAAACAAATAACCCCATTTTGAAAAAAATGGATAAAATATTGGTGAATTAAAGCTAGTTAACTAAGTTTCCAAATTGTGGTGCCAATTTTATTCCTCCAGTACTTTTAGACCACTCAGCTGGAGTCATACATACGGGATTTGATTCACTTAGGAGAAGATATCCTTTCAAATTCTTCAAGTTTTGGTTAGAATCTTCGGAATTCATATTGAAAGTAAAGGCGGTCTGGTAATAGGAGATTAAGGGTTCCAAACTTTTTCAAGTGGTGTCAAAGTTGAAATTACTTAAGAAGGAGCTGAAAAAATTGAATAGTTCCAAATTTTCTCACCTTTCAGCGAGGCTTAAGTTAGCTAAGGAACACTTCGTAGCTACTCAAAGTTTGATTGCGAGTGAGAATACCTCTCTTGGCAATCAAGAAAAAGAAGCTTTTAGAGAATATTATCTACTAAGAGGAGCCGAAGAGAGTCTATATAAACAGAAGTCAAGTGTAAGGTGGCTTAAATTGGGAGATAAAAACACCAACTATTTTCACAAAATGGTCAGGTATTGTCAAAATAAAAATATTATACACAGGTTGACAAAGGAGGATGGAGTGGAAGTTCATGGTGATTTTGAGGTTCATGTGTAGTTTATTGCATACTTCACTAATAGGTTAGGAGGCTAGCAACGGTTAATATCTATTTCAAAGGTCTAGGACTATGTCTCCCAAAGAATCTCAAATCAACAGGCTACAAAAATTAATGCCCCATTCTTGGACGAGGAAATAAAATGGGCTTCTTTTTTTTTTTTAGTTAATCAGATAGTAAAGCTCAGGGTTTAGAAGGTTTTTTTGCAAGGTTCTTCAAAGCAACATGGCCTATTATTGGTGTGGATATAATGGAAGGGGTCAAAGAGTTCTTATGGTCTAAGAAAATGCTAAAGGAATTGAATTGCATAATTATATCCCTCATTTCGAAGGTGGTGAACCCCTTTACTCTTTCTAATTTCAAACCTATATCTTATTGTAATACCATTTATAAAGTAGTTTCCAAGTTACTTGCCTTTAAACTTAAATTGGTTCTACCGATGCTGGTGGGAAAAGAAAAATCAACATTCTTTGGAGATCGATACATTTTTTACGACATTTTTGTTGCTCAAGAACTAACCAATGGATACAACAACAACAGGGGTGTTCCTTGGTATATGCTTAAAGTGGTTATTCATAAGACCTATGATTTAATTAGTTGGAGTTTTCTTGAGGCGGTGTTTAACTTGTATGAATTTCCCACCTCACTTTATTGAAATGGTGGTGCAATGTTTCTCTATTCGTAAGTTCTCATTCAACATCAATGGGGGATTTAGTGGGCTTCATCCCTAATTCGAGGTTAGTAGGCTTCATCTTTAGTTCGAGAGGACTTATGCAAGGAGACCCCATTTCACCTTATCTCTTTGTCCTTGAAACGAAAGTTTATTCTAGTATTTTGAGGAAGCTCATAGCCAATCCCAAATTCTCTTATTACTGGAGATGTAAGACGGAACAACTAACATATCTATGTTTTGCGGATGATCTCCTCATATTTTACAAAGGGAATGTGGAGTCAGTTGGGGTGATTAAGGATTCTTTGCAAATTTTTGCGTCCATCTCAGGACTTAAGGCTAACATTGGTAAAAACCTTGTCTTTCTCTCCAATGTTCCATCTTCAGTAAAGGAAGAGCTCCTTAACCTACTAGGGTAAAAGGAGGGGGACTCTCCCCATTCGCTGTCTTAGGGTACCATTGATGGCTTCCAAACTTCATAAAGTTGATTGTGATGTTCTTATCGAAAGAATTATAGTGAAAATAAACTCTTAGATAGCTAAGTTTCTCTCCTTTGCTGGGCACTTGCAACTTATTAAGTCAGTCTTATTCTCAATGCAAGTATATTGGGCATCTATGTTTATTCTGCTAAAGAAGATATGTGTTACTATTGAAAGGCTTATGTGTAATTTCTTGTAAGGTGGGAGGGCTTATATCTTGACAAAAGCCAAGGTTAGGTGGCAAGAGGTGTGCTACCCAACAAATCGAGTGGGTTTAGGAATTCCTAAACTTGAAATTTGGAACAAAAGCTGCCCAGCTTAAACATATATGGTATCTTTGTGGAGATGCAGTAAAGGGAGTATGGGTAGAGTAGGTTCAATCTAATTTCCTCAAGGGATCCTCATTCAAGGCAGCTAAAGTGCCCTTGACATGTTTGTGGAGTTGGAGCAAACTCTTAAAACTTGGTCCACTAGTAAGAAATATGTTTAAATAGGAATTTGGGGATGGCCTTTCTATATCCCTATGGTCGGATTTTTGGCTTCCATCAAGGCCATTAGATTTGGTTCATAGCTCTAGAGTGATTGTTAACTCTAGCCTCCCTTTGAGTGCCAGACTATGCTCTATTATCCATAACAATGGTTGGGAATTTCCAAGGAACAACTTTTGGAATGGATTTACAATTCCCTTTGGCATAATCCCAACTCCAGAGAAGCTGACAAGTTCATTTGGAGTAAGGACTCTTCTAATATTTTTTTCTATCAATAGTGCATACAAAGCTTTGACACCAAGTAATAGCTACGTCCCTTGGTCCAAATTAATTTGGAATAAACACTCCATGCCACACCATGCATTCATCCTTTGGCTAGTGTGGAAAAGGAAATTACATACCTTAGATAAGCTCAATACTTGGGGAGTAACTACCTCAATTACATGTTATCTTTGTTCAGTTGGACAAGAGAATTATAATCATCTATTCTTTAATTGCCCATTTTCCACCCAAGTATGGGTAGAAGTTTTAGGGGAACTTAAATGCCCATAATCCTATTCATCTTGGCATATTATATCTTCAAATTTGATGAACCCAACGCTCTCTAGCAATCCTATGGTTCCAACACAGATATTTGCCTTTGCTACCATAATATATTGCCTTTGGAGAACAAGGACCTCTACCCATCTTGGATCTCCTAAGCCTTCGATACAGTTTCTAACTAGACAAGTTTTAGTTTACTCTAAGTTTTTTTGTACCTTGATTTGGTTTGCATTAGTTTTGTAAAGTTTTAATCATAAGACTACTGTAAATTCTCCTTCTATTTAATAAAATCACTTAAAAAAGAGAGAGTATAAATTTAGAGGAAACACAGACATGAATAATTTTGCTAACGAGATGTCCATTCCGTTTGTTTAGGTGAGCAAGGAATACACTTATATATCTCATGAAAATATTTAATCAGCAGGATGAATACTATAGATTATTTATTTATTAGACAAGTCAGAAAAAAGCAATATAATAATAATAATATAGGAATGGGTTAGCTTTACATGTCTTACATTACATGCACTTACAGCGCACGCACTCGTGAACTCAAAGCGGACGCATGTGCACGTTCGACGCACGCGTACACCAAAAAAAAAAAAAAGAATCCGTTGCCTCAGCTTGTTGGCTCCCGCGCGGACGGACCACTCCCCCTCACTGTTGTGTGCGTGATGTTATTTAATCGATGTCGACTTATCTTACGTACGTTATTCCATACATGTTATTCCTATTATTCCTATCATTATTTACTGTCCCGAATTCCCGTATAGAACATATTCTTATTTTTATAATTATATATTAATTTTTTTATTTAAATGTTTATATATATAATTGTTAAGGATACTGCTTGAGATAGGGAATAATTCGTAGTAACTGCAAATGTCTATACGGATAAAAGTACTATTACTTTGGCATGTCCATGTTTTCACCTTTTCTACTTCACGACAATCACGTACTTCACCTTTCTCAACGTTCTTGCTCATTAATGCAGGGGGCTTCTAAGTTCCGTTTAGACTATTTTCTTTCTTTTGTCCTAACTCATGTCTTGCATGTAGTAATTAGATCATGGGTGTCGGGATAAATAAAAATGGAGGTGTTCGCGAATCATATGGAATATAGAGAAGTTTCCTAATTGCTTTATGTAACATCTCATTGTACATAAAGCACTTATTAATATTTTTCAAAGAAATTCACTTTGACATTAAAAAAAAAAAAAAAGAGCCAAGGAAGCAATCCGTGAAAAGATTTGGTGCCATTTATTAAATTGCGATCCTCCATTACATTATTTATAATACATAGGATACATTACAGTGATATTCCCTAAAAAATATTAGCAATATTAGGGGTATCACATATTTTAAATACCATAATTATACCTCCTAAAAAATAGGGACACTGATTTTTTTTTTTTTTGGTTCTAAGTAGTACTAAGTCAATTTTTTATATAAATAACACCCGTAATTACTTTATTTTAGATTGATTTATCCTCCGGTTTGATGCTTTTGTTTATTGATTTAATAGCGATTAGTATGAGCTAACTCAGGTGCTGATTAGCCTAAAAAATAATTACATTATATTTTATAAATTGGTATCATATTGGATGAAAAATTTTCTGGTCTCAACATTTTTTAAGGATTATGGCTGTATTATATTTAAAGTTGGGAATGTGCTTTCAACTTTGACAGTCTAAAGGAATCTTGTTGGAGAATGGTTGGGATGAAAAATTGAATAGTTTACTTTGTTATAGAATAAGGGTTTTATCAGGAACTAATAATAATAATAATAATAATAATAATAATAATAATTGAAGAGAGGATAAAACCGAAAAAGGAAAATCATAGGTAATAATAATAATAATTATAATTGAAGAGATGTATAAGAGTCCAAGATTTTCTAATATTTACACCAAAATTTAAGTCATCAGTATTAGTTAACAACGTTAATACATCTGTCGAAAGAACAAAAAAAAAGTATATCCCTCCACATTCACATCACATCATATCACGGGTTTTTGCCGCTAGTTGATCAGCTGTTGCATATAGAAGATAACTTCGTTGCATCAAACAACACCTAGTTAAGATATGATTTAATAAGTTGTAATATAATAGTAAGTTAATAAAAAAAAAAAGCAAAAATTTAAATTGGATCCTACCATTTCTGCCGAGAAACCATTTGATCATTGAATTTTATCACTGGAAACATTATTAAAGTCTATGAATGAATAGAATAAGTTTTATTAATTACTCCATTAAAATTCATGTCCTATGTGGTACGATTTTGATTTCAATATTGCTATTAGGGTACCATATATAAGTTGTAATAGATGTATTAAATTTTATTATACTTTATAATTCTTAGTAATTTTTTTTGTTCAAGGGATAGCCCATTCCAACGACCAAAATCGTCCGAAACAGGAGTCTGCAAACCAAATTATTTTCCGTTGAGATTACGGAGACCAACATGATAATTTATAAATAAACAGACAATATTGTTTTACTGTAGCACTTGGATGCGATATTATTTATCGTATGGTGTTGCCAAGCACTTTGCTGCCAGCCGATATCCTCACTGTGCCAAGCTAGTGAACCAACATGCGTCAAAGTACACTTCTACTTCTAGGATTCTGTGTGACAACCTGTCTTGGTAAGCTTTGGCCAGCGTCACACCATGCATAGTACTTCTTCTTCTTCCTTCCTCATTTGCGATTAATTCTTAATTTCCATACTAATCTTTCCATGAAACTTATATATCCGAAAGCCTTATTAATACTGGAATATTTGACCAATCCCACCTTATCTAAAACTCTGACTTGTTGTAAGGCCTCTTTATTTATCCTCATATGGAAATTTGTACCCTTTTCTATTTTTTCCCTATTAAAGAAAATTTTCATTGATTTCATTTTGAAATTACATATTTAGATCTTAAATTATAAAACTTGACAATAAATATCAATATATTATAAAATAAGATATACAAAAAAACTTTTGAAAAGAGCAATAACAATTTATGAAATAAAAGTAAGGGTATTTTTGGAAAACTATTCTATTCAAACCTCGTTACCCTTCCTTTAATACAAATCGCTTTCCTTTGTTCCTTTTCTTTTCCTCCCCTTCTATGGTCTCTCTCTCTCTCTCTAGACAATCACCCTTCAACTGTTGCAGATCCCATTAGAAACTGTAGGTAAGGAAATGATCTCTATGTGTTTTGGCATCAATTATATTGTTGGATTGTTATGAGAAGGGGTTTTAATTTGTTGTAAAAACGCATTTGTCTCGAGAACTCAAAGAATAGTCAATATCAAAGTGAATTTTGTGGCTTCAATTTGAGAGAAGTACAATTTAATTGAATAAAAACAATTAATTTTTATAGTTGACCAAAATTGAAGACTTTTCACGCATAAAAGTGAGGTTTAGGAGTATATGGGCATAACATGATTGTGTTTGTATGCCCACATGAATGAAACATGGGCATGTAGTGTTGATCAAATTGAGTTTTATTTTAATAGAGAGATACATGGAGAGAAACACACCTATATACCTATATACGACCCTAACAAGCCCCTTTCATTTGTTCAGAAAGTTACATGGGGAGAAACACACATGTGTTTCTCACAGTGTACACGTTCATGTCCTTGAATATGTTCTTTCCTTTTTAGAGAGAAACATGAATAACAACACACTAGTGTTTTCTCTCTTTTTTTTTTATTCTAAAATGTGTTTTTCTTTTTCTTTTGTTTTTAAACTTTTTCTAAGCAACCATAAAACTTCAAACTATTAATTAGAGTTAGATAGGATTTCTAAACGAGTGTTAACACAATATTTTGATCAAGTTTGGAGTTAAAAGAATCAAAGACTATTTGATTAGTGTGACATCAGGTATGTGTTCACTATGGTTATTGCTTGTGTTTGCTAAACTAGAAAATAAAATGAATTTAATATATATTTGACTTAATACTATGTGTTGCTTGTATGTGGATATATCTAGGAGTCGGAAGTGATAGATCCTTAAGAGGCATCTCGATGATTAATATATGACCTTGTCCTTAATTGACTAGTATACTAAAATGATCTAAGGTAGATTTAAGGTACGAGGAGCTAGAAGTGGCAATTCCTTGATATTAGTTAGAAAGTTAGAGCAAAAGGTGTTGGTTCCTAATCTAGGTTATACATATATATATTACACATTATGAGCATGGTTATGAGTATTTCCAGGTTGTTTGATAGATTAAATTAAAGATAAATAACCTGATTATTTGTGACTATATGTTGCATTAAGTGTGTGACTTGAGACCATTGTCACATGTGCATGTTTCTATTGTGTTCACATATTGGGCTTAAACTTATTTCTTGTCTTTTTAGCTACAATTGTATATGATGAATTAGGAGACATTTACTATGATTAGTAGGATGGGAAGAGTGGTGATTATTATTATTATGATTAATAGGGATAATTTGGGAATTAGTTGATGAACTTATCAATAGTTATTTATGGAGATTGTAGATTTATTCATATGTTCTTAGTTGTTATATTTGTTATTCATATATTCTTGTTAAGAATTCTTTATATGCTTTAACATTTATCGTTAGGGCTAGACTCCATTTTACTTATTAGTTACAATTAGAGTTGAAAATAGGTGCTTAAGAGGTTGTAAAGGTGAGGACGAACCTTTGCGTGTTGTTAAGTAATAGTAATACGTAGCGAGTTATAGTGTTTTAGATTCTATGGTATTATATAAATATTGAAAGATGTGCAACTAGGACTAGTAATTCATGTCAACCCATTGTGTCTTTTGTCTATATTTGAATAGGTTCATGTCTTAAAAGTTTCAAACTATAACCTAAAATGTTTATTAATTGTATATGAAAACTTAAACTCGTAACTTAAGTTGTTTAATGATCGTATTTTGTATTTAGGTTTGATCCGTTTGTTGATTAAAAAGTTATAAATAAATTTATAAAATAGTTATAAATACATATGAAAAATGGCAAGCATAACATCAACATTTACAAGTAAAAATGACATAATCTTAATACTTAAATGTAAAATTACAATATAATAAGAGTTTAATAAAATAAATTTATGTAATTTATCACATTATGTGTGTGTGTGTACATATGTACATATATATGTCTTACAGTTATATAATTTATACACATAAATATAGGTTATATATTTGTTATATAAGTTCTCTTTATATATTTGTTATATAGTGATAAGGATCATTTAGCACTTAAGAAAATAGAACCAAGGACTTAAGATCCATTGAAAGGAATTAGAGGACCACACATCATATAGTTTTATGATATATATATTTAACTGAAGTACTTATATATATATAATCTATATTTAAGTACGTATGTACATACATATATATTATTAGTTATTTTGTTATTAAATTGGTTTGTGTGTCAAATTTTGACTTGTTTAAAAGGATTGTTTAATAAATAGGTTTGTAAATAAGTTTGTAGGTTAAATCTGAATTTAGATACAAATTTTACAATATTTAAATGAGTATAATCTATTTATGTGTCATGTCAAATTTTTTTGTGTATAAACCTGTTTATAATCGTGTTGTGTCATATCTTAAATTACCAGCTCTATATGCTACAATTTTATCTTTGATAAAAATAACAATAATATAAGAATAATAAAAATAAAATATATAAGATGGAAGCTCTTTTTTCTCTCTCTCTCTTTCTTTTATGTAATTAATTTTCAATAGTAAATTCTTTTTATTACTTTTAGCAATAGTAAAATTGTTGTGTAGAAGTCTAAAGGTATGCTTTTGAACATCTAGAAGTTTAAGAGCTTACCTTTACATTGTGTTTGGATTGAAGGAAAGAAAAGGGAAGGAAGGAATTAGAGAGGAAACAATTCCTCTTTAATTTATTTCCCTTGATTGGAAAAGCAAGAAAAATTGGAGGAAGAAATTTTTAGTTCAATTTTTTTTCTACAGGTCCTAAAAAAAAAAAAAAAACATTCTCTTCAATATGGAGAGAATTCAGAAGGAAAAGTGTACAAAATTTACATAAAATCCCTTTTAGTAAAAAGATATTTTAAAAATTTAAAGGTATTTTGGCACTTTAATAAGTTAAAAAAAATAATAATAACTTTCTATCTATAATTATGCCTTCCTCTTTCCTTCTTATTCAAATAAGTATTTTTCTTCTATTTTCTTTCTTTTCTATTTCTTTCCTCTCATTTTCTTTCCTTCATCCTAAATATAGTGTTAATGATAAAGAGATTAAGTATATTTAAAATATAAATGAGTATACCCGTATCATTACCCTTCACAATTTTAGTAGGGAAATGACTTCTTTAACAACATATTGTAAACTTCTTTGCGTAGAATTTTTTTGTTCAAGTAAATTGAAGCTAAATGAGTTTGAATCAAACCTAATTATACGTAAAGTTTTATAAAATCATAGTTGAGTTTAGGTCTTAAGAAAAATTAATTAAAAAGAATATAAATTAATTTTTTTAAATAATTGAACTTAAATAGGTTTAAACGAACCAAATTAGAGTTTATTATATGGCAATTTTGAGCTAGGTATTAACTCAAAATATAAGTTAGACTCAGCAAGTGTTGAATATTTAAATCAAGTTTAAACTCATACTCTTTGACTTGATCCAATTTGTCTGATCTACGTATAATGCCAAATGTAAGGATAAGATGAATATATAATGGTATTTGTTAATTCATTATATTTAAAAGATGTAATTATTTTACAAGTGCTAACATCACTCGTTAATAAAGGACCATATAGGGGCAACGTCGATTCAATTCTCTCTCTCTCTCTCTTCCCCTGTGGATTCGTCCCCTTCTCCCTAATCAACTTCTTGCCGTTGTCGTGTAATTTCCTACGTGACTATTAACACAAAAGATAGGATTTAATTTGGATTTGAAAATCTACAATTACGTCATTATCTGCTAATAAAAGTTAAAAGTTGTATCAACGTCAACCTCTTGTTTTATGGTTTAGGTGTGTTTTGATTTTGAGTGAATTATTGCAGACAGTTTCAATGACAACCAGAACAAACAAAGGCGTTGCAGCTTTTGTTGTTTTTTTTTTTTTTGGCCCAAAATTTTAGTGGTTGGTGGATATTTTCATGTTATCTACAGCTTCCTAACTTGAGTGATAAACCTCTTTTCGTCCTTTTCTTCAACGGTTTTTTTTTTTTTTTTTATATATAATGTATACCATCGGCTTCAGACACTAATTATTAGAAAAAAAATTATTATAAATAGTAAATAAATATCAATAATATTTTAATATATAATAGTGATGGCTTTTATATAATTTTCAAAACTATCATTCTTATTTTACAAAAATTATTATACATCAAAACTCTATTAGTACCAATATATCCTAATTAATATAAGTATCATGTGAATACCAAGAAATATGAAGAAGCAAAAGACAGTCGAGGTGCTGGAATTTGCAAATTGCGTAATATATTTAAATTTAATTTTGGGATACTACACTTGTATTTTGTATTATTTATTGGGATGCTCATAACTTAAACAATAACATGCAAAAAGATAATTAATAAAAACCGGAAAGATAGACTGAACAAAGTTCAAGAACACAACATTCAACTCAACACCCTCTAAATAATTATCGTTTATCACAATTCATCACAACCTCTTCAAAAAAGTACTACTGTGTAAAAAATAAAATCACTTCACTCAAGATATTTTTTTTAGAACCTTTTTTTTTACATTTATTATAATAAAAAATTTATAATTCTTAATTATTGTCATACCAATTTCAGACTTTATAAATGTTATTATTTTTAGAAGGCGGGATAAAGAGATGGTAAGAGAGCCAGTAGAGAAAATTCACATGTAAAATTAAGAAAATAATTTCCTTTATTTAGAAATTGTTTCCCCCGATTTTCAATTGATTTTTTTTTTTATTAAACGCTGCCTCTAATAATCTACGAGTGGCCACAACTTCTTGAAATTGCTAGAATAATATTTGATTTTGATTAAAATAAATATGAAAAAAAATCATCAAAAGATGTTCATAAAAAAGAACACTCCCTAAACCTAACACCGATAATAATAGTCAATCAATCAACAATGTGTACGTATATGATTCTTGTACTTGTATATCTATCTCATCAACCTCTCCAGCTCCCAATAGCGAAACCCGTACACTGAGACGCCGGCCTGCTGAGCTGCGTACCGGCACTCGCTGGGCAATTCGCCAGCCCCACCGGCGGCACCATGCAGTTATACGACAAGCAGAGCGAAACCGAGTCCGGCACTTCCATCCCACGTTCCAACGGGAACCCCGTAATGTAATTGTGCTGTAAATACAATGTCTTTGTCCTTCCTTGCATTACGCTCGTCACGTAATCCTGGGGCACCGTTCCGCTGAAGCGGTTGTTGTTCAAAAATAACGTTTCTACGCCTGCGAGCACAGGGGATAATTCCCCACCGAGGAAGTTGTGGCTCAAGTCCACCGTAAGGCCCTGGTCGTACGGCAACGTGGGTCCCACATCGTCTCGTGAGGGAGGGACCGGGACCCCACCGGATAAATTGTTCCGTTGGAGTAGTATCGATGTGAGTGTGGGTGTGAAGAAGAGAGAGGAAGGGATGGGCCCACTGAATTGGTTGAGGCTGACATCGAGGTAGGTTAGTGAGGAAAGAGAACCGAGGGGGTGGAGTGTGCCCCACATGGAGTTTTGGGAGAGAGAGAGGTAGCGGAGCGATGCCGGGAGGAATTGCGGGATGGGGCCAGAGAGAAAGTTCTGTTTCAAGTCTAGGTGGAGGAGCGGGGCGGAGACGGTGGAGGGGAGGGTCCCGGAGAGGCGGTTGGAGGAGAGGATGAGGACGCGGAGCTGCGGGCGGGATGGGAGGCCAGGAGGGATGGTTCCGGTGAGGAGGTTGTAGCTGAGGTCGAGCGTGTGGAGGTATGGGAGGGAGTAGAGAGAAGACGGGATGGGGCCAGTTAGGCGGTTATTGGTGAGAGAGAGGACGCGGAGGTTGGTCAGGCGGGATAGCTGGGGCGGGATGTGTCCGGTGACGAGTCCACGGAACAGGATGAGTTGAGTGAGCGAGGTGAGTGAGGAGAGAGACGGTGGGAGGAATCCCGCGAGGCCCGGGGAGTCGGAGAGCCCCGTTCCGAGTGTGAGGATGGTGATGCGGCCGTCGTAGCAGGTGAGGCCGGTGAAAGTGGAGCAGGGATCGGGTGCGGTGAACTTCCAGGTGGAGAAGAACCGGTTTCCCTGGATTTCGGTAAGGCTGTTCTTGATGTCATGGAGTGCTGCAAGATCGACGGGGCTGAGGCTGGCTTCCTGCTGCTGCGACGGGAACGGGAGTAGCAGAACATGGATAATTAACAGGAAAAAAGGCTTCATTTTCAATTTTTATTGTTTTTGTTACAGGAGAATCTTGGTGATACGATAAAGTTTGGTTTGGCTGGTCACTTTTTTCCAGCTGAAGAGTGACTGAAAATGGGAGAGAAACAGGTGGGATGGACCTGAGTTTTGTACTGATTCGAATGAGAGAGAAAGTGTGTTTGTAAGAGAGAGAAAAACGGTCGGTTGAGGTTAGGACAGTGACAGTGGAGAAAGATCAGAGGAGGAAGTGGGTCAATTCTTAAATTTATCATTGATGTCCTATGATTTAATTATACGGATGGAACGTCGGATCTAAGTTTTCCTGTGTTTCCATCCATATTTACATCGATTATATATATATATATATATTATAATCTTATTTAAACAAGACGATATGTTAATGAAGGAAAAGATAAGATAGTCACAATAAATATTTTGACGTGACCTTGAACAAATGAATATGTGTTATTCTTTTAATTTGAATTAGTATTCTTATTATTATTGATTGCATGTCATTATATATGAGATAGAAAGCAATTATATAATATGAATAGAAAATATATATATTTTTTATACCTGATAATAGCTAAATAAATAATTATTTCATTTTCTTAAAATGGCAACAATGCATGAGTGTACGGTTTTACTATTGTTTAATGGTTTATTAGGAATCCACCAAGACCCTTGTGAGCTGTGCCTGGTGGATTATGAATGAGAGGAGTGAAGTGAGAAGTTTTGAGATTCCTTATAACCAATGCAAACTTGACACGTGGGATTTAGGATAGGGACAGCACAAACTTCAACTGTAATCTGAGACTGGTATCAAAAGTCCGGAAGAGTGAAAGATTCGTCCTAACTTCATTACTACACTAGTCTCTCTAGGCTATGTTTGGAAGAAAATGAATTCGGACTTAGGAGGTGTAAAGGAATTACATTTTTCAAAGGCATTCTCATATTTACAAATGGACAGAAAATGAGGGGTGGATTTTTGAAGGAATTACCTCTCCAATTTAGAAGGAAGGGAAGGGAAAATAAGTATTGGTTCAATTTTGTTCCTCAACAAATTTAACGGCTTCAATCTTAGAAATATCTATTCTCCACACAAATAAATAAATCAATGGTTGGATAAACTTAGATTATTTTTTTCTCTTATAATATTAATAGTATCCAATGAGAAGAAATTAGTGAAACATGAATATATATATATATATATATATATATAAATTAAGAGAATTCAAATCCAACTTTAAATAGTAATTTTACTACAAATATCTTCCTTTTTTTTTAATCTCAAGAAGAAAATAAAAAAATGTTTTCTTTTTAGATATTTTCTTTCGTTCTAATTAATTCTTTCTAGTTTGCTTTCTATCCTATTTCTTCCTCTTCATTCCAAACAGATTCCTACTTTTAACAAAAAGTTCTTAGCAAGACTTGAGAGGGACCACACGTGTGCACTGCTGCTACTAGTACTCATGTGCATGTGCATGCGTTTTGTGGGCACTTTTTTTTATTACCTTACCCTTTTTTTTTCTTTGTTCCTTTTCGTATTTTTCATTTTAATCACTTTTTTTTTTTCCCTTTTCTTCTTCTTCTTAGATATTACTAAAGTTAGTATAAATTATTGAATGCGTTCTTTCAATAGATCAATTCTTCTTTGATGATCAAACCTAAGCCTAACATGAATACTTCTCAAACATAGTTATGAATTAAAAAGGTTCAGGTGCCAAGGATTATTGTTTGGCCAAAATAGAGGGAAAAAAATTACAAGGACTATAGTTCATAATATACAGAATTTTAGTTATTTATGAGCCAGGGTTTTCTAGTTTTTATATTATATATTTATTTTCAAATATTAGACATTTTTATGTTTTGAATTTTTTATTCAGTCTATATATTTTCTATTTAGTTGTTGGTTAAATGAAAATCCAACTAACTTTAGATACATTACATGCTGTAATTGGCAATAAATTTTACTAATCACATTAGTGTGTAAATAATAATTGTGATAATGATAAATGTATATTCACAGGCATAGCATCAAACGGTGTAACGCTAGTACTAACATGGAAAAAAAGAAGAAGCATAATATGACCCCAAAAAAATTGATTATTTAGTTTATATTATCAAATACCCACATAGTATAGTATATACCCCCAAAGAAAGTATAACATTTGTTCCATAGTTGTATAATGTAGGATTTCTCTAAATCTTATATATAAATTTAAAACACCATATATAAATAATTTGTAATGCATACTATATCAATGTAGCCATGATAAATTTTATTGTATATAACTAGATCTTCCTCATCTTCTCCTTCCCAATTGACGGCTTTCAATAGGGCTAGCCAATTAGTTTTTTTTTTTTTTTTACTACACTATAAGGAGTAGAGAGGCGATCTATACTATTTATAATAATTCCATAGAATTCTCCCATCATGAGCTAATTATTGGGCATAAGGTCTAAACTAATCCATTCAATTGCATCTTTAAATAAGGTAAAAAATGAGCTTAACACATAAAAGGATCAAATATATATATATATATATTCCCAACAAATAAGTATCATCAAATTATAATTATAATTATTTAACCTTAAATTCAGACAATTAACAGAAGCTCAAATAATTGGAAATTTTTTCAATATTCTCCCACTTAGGCAACAATAATTTTAATCATAAATAGGTCAAATAACAAACACAAATGTGGCTGCAATTTACTTTAGTATATTTTGAGAGTAAACATTAAATACAATCCGGTTCAACAAGAATCACAAATATTGAACCATGGCGGTTGTTATGTTCTTATTGTCACAAGACCTTATGTGATCACAAATATTAAGACTAATGTTGACATAGATTAAGATGTAGTAGTGTAGCAAGTAATAACATTACAAATAATCCAAAATTATGCTATTACTTATCAATCCTCCACACATGATTTCTCAATGACACACATGCTTCAATAATAAGCCGTAATGAAAAATCCAAAACTGTTTAAAAGCATACTGTTCATGTCTTCAAAATAACAAATAGGACATGCAATCACAAATATATATCTATCACAAATGACATATATCACAATCACATACACTCATCTTTGAGAAAATTACAAATTCTCAAAATATCAACAGTATATAATTTAGCAAATTATAAACATATCCTTGAAAAGGTATCACAAATTCATTATCAAATAAATACAATTGTTACAAATATAAATTTGATAAAAATCCCAAGCCAAGCAAATTGAAAGACTTCAAAATACTTATGTTCTTGACATGTCTTTAGAATATAATAGGTCTTAAACTCTTGGTTAACGGATTAGTAAGCATAGCTTCAATATTTATATGTTCCATTGCAATATTACCTTTCTTCACTAGGTCTCTAACAATGAGATATTTGATCTCAATATGTTTTATCCACTTGAATTTTGTTTTTTTTTTTTTTTGCAAATTGTACTGTTATCATAATATATTAACAATCGTCTCGCAATGGACTCAACAACCATAAGCCCAAAAATCAAATTCTTTAACTAAATGGCTTGTGTTGCCACTTCATAACATGCTACAAATTCTGTGTACATAGTAGACGAAGCTATCAAACCTTGCTTTACAATCTTCCATGAAATTGCTCCTCCAACCAACATGAAAATATAACTTAAATTAGATTTCGAATCATCTGAGCACCCTACATACTCCGAATCAAAGTATCTAATGACTTCAAGTTGCTCAACTCTTTTATACATTAACATATAATTTTTTGTTTTTTTGTAAGTATCTTACGACCTTCTTAGTTGCAACCTAATGATCTTGCCCAGGATTAGAGAGAAATCTACCAAGAACAGTCACAGCAAAAGCAATGTCTGGTCTTGTGCAAACTTGAGCATACATCAAACTACCCGTAAGGCTAGAATATGTTACATTTTTCATAGACTCTCTCTCAATATCATTTTGAGGATTGTGAAATTTTCTAAGTTTAACCCCCTCAACAATTGACACATCTCTTGAACAATAAGTTTGCATATTAAACCTACTTAGCACATGATAAATGTAAGATCTCTAAGAAAGCCCCAATAAAGCATGAGATCTTTCACAATGTATCTTAATAACTAAAACAAAAGAAGTTTCCCCAAAATCCTTCATATCAAAATTTTTTTATAATAGTTTTTTAGTCTCATTTAACAAGCCTAAATCACTACTAGCCAACAATATATCATCAATATATAGAACAAGAAGGATAAATTGCTCCCATAGACCTTCAGATAAATGTATTGAACAACTTTGTTCTTAACAAAACCAAGAGAAGTAATAACCTCATCAAATTTCAAGTACTACTGGTACGATGCTTGTTTGAAACTATAAACTAATTTTTTAAAATGACAAACAAGATGTTCTTTGCCACTCTCAACAAAACTTGGAAGTTGTGTCACATACAACTCCTCAATTAGATGACCATTTAAAAAAGTTTTCTTCACATTCATTTGGTGTAACTTTAAGTTATAATGAGCAACCAAGTCATAATAATTCTAAAAGAATCATTACTTAAAATAGGTGAGAATGTCTCATGATAGTCTACACCTTCCTTTTGTGTGAACCCCCTAGTTACTAATCTTACTTTAAAGTGTTCAATCTTTCCACTTGATTCTTTGTTTATTTTAAAGACCCATTTGCATGTAACCGGTTTATAGCCCAGGGGCTATAAACCTAAAACAAAACCTTTACCAAAATCCATCACAATAATACTTTAATTCATCCGATGTTATTTGCATTATGTATTACAACATTGAAATAAAATAAGATGATGCCTATAATAAACTCGAAAGAATAATATTTCCACCTTTAACATAATGTACATTTTCATAAGCAAGGTAGAGAAAGGAATAAAATAAATAAATCTTTGATGTTGCATTGTCTCCATATGAGAAGATAGAAAAGCTAAATATATAAAACATGGAGTTCCTTAATAGAATAAAAAAGAATATGGGAAAAGTATAGTGTCCCTTGTTCTCCATATACAGAAAGGAAAAAAAAAATTATGGCATGATTATAATAGATGTATTCAATTAAAATAATTAAAGTTTTAAATTCATATATGTCGAGCTTTGATACAATATGTGTAAGATTCCTCTAAATCTCATATATGTATTTAAAACACTATATATGAATAATTATGTAATAGATACTTTTATTGATTGCAACTATAATAAATTTCATTATACATGACTAGATCTTCCTCTCCTTCTCCTTCTCAATCAAGAACTTTCAATTAGACTAGCCAATTAGGTTTTTTATTTTTTTATTTTTTCACACTATAAAGAGTGGACAGGTGACCTAACTTATTTATAATAATCAAATAGGACCCTCCAATCACAAGCTAACTATTGGACTCAAGGTCTACACTAAGCCATCCAACTGCATCTTTAAATAAGGTAAAAAATAGGCTTAACAGATAAAAGAATCAAATAATTTTTTTCCCCAACAAATAATCCTCATCAAACTATAATTATTTAACCCTAAATTTAGACAATTAATGAAAACCTAAATAATTGAATTTTTTTTTCAACATATACATGTAATGGTTAGGTTCTAAAAAGATTTTGTGAAGTGATTTTGTGATCATATAAAGAATAATATTTGTTTTTTTATCGATTTAAGAAAAGTTACTGAGTTTAACGAATTCATTTTATAAAATATTATAGGAGCTATGCATATATACAAACGGAACTCGCTAATCGGTATTTAATATCAAATAGTATCAAGTGCAAAGTGATTTTATAACCTGATTACTTAAGATATATGCTTATAATTAAGTTGAGTGTAGTTTGTATTTGCTTCGTGAGAAACTATTACTCTTCTGCTTTAACTCACCATCCTCCTTTTATTAGCTTTAAAAATATGTACATCATATCAAATTCCATCACATTTGATAGAATTTTAAATCATTTTGCAATTTACAAGCTGAAACTTTATGAGTCCATATTTAGTACCCAAACAACATATGCTCTAAGAGTACCACATTGCTTAATTCCATTAGACGTCAATCATTTATATTGGCATTTCGGAATAATGAGTATTCTTTCGGTGTCATTTTAGTTTAAAACATAACACTAACAGTCATGTAAGCATGCCCAACAAGGATGCGTGCATAGTTTAACATCTACCGGCCACCATGGCAAGACCTTCCATAACTCGGCTCGTCGACTCACAATAAACCCACTTCAAATCTTATTAAGTATCCAATCCACCAAATTTGCAAGACATGATGGTCTTCGTTGGATTTTCATTTGTGGTGTTCTCGTGGAATATGATTAGGGTTAGGTAGAATAAGAAAAATAGTATGGGCTGGCAAATCATATTTTTATCATTTTTGGTTTTATGTTAATTTATTTAGATTAAATAATTATATTTTAACAGGAAATTGCATTTTCTTTTCTTTTCTTTTTACACCACATCCACATGGCGTATCAACTGTCCTGAATAATATTAAATATGCATAAGTGGCAAAATATCAATGTATCTTATTGCAATTAGTTGGGAAATACAAATCATTTGACAAAGTTAAAACAGTAGTAATGATAGCACGCAAAAGTTTAATTAAGTAGTAAATATAATATTTGAAAAGTTGAGGTTTTTAATTGTAGAACTATTAAAAATTTAGATATTAAATATAACATTAATCCTCACAATATATAAATAATAAGATATTTATTTTCAAATTTTGGTCATTGAGGAATAGTATTTAATTCACTTAGGTGGGTATCGTTCGGTTAAGTTTTGATTGTTTCTCAAATCAAACTAGAGCAAAGGACATTTAGCTTACATTTTCTTCGAAACCGTAAAACTTTTGTTCATTTATGTTCAGCTTACGATTTAAACCATAATTATCTAAAAAAAAAAAAGGGAATTATATACATGGAATGAAACTCATGCCACTGTTACTAAATCCATTTGCAAATTAATAACAGTATTAGGCACTAGCACTATACATTAGCTTGATTGAGAAACTAGTTATGCAAGTGAGAAATTTTAAATTGAACGATTTACAAATAAGTAACCTACATTTCGGGACTTTCATAAAGAGTGATTCGTATGTTGTTTTTTTTTTAAAAAAATAAAATAAAATAAAACATATTATGTGTTTTATGATTACTTGTTACTTTTGTTTAGGCGTGTCGAGCCTAATTTTGTATTTTTCCTTAATTAACCCATAGTAAGTCCAACCCACTTAATATAAGTTATTCGACAGTAAAATTAAGGAAAAACTATATTTTTAATTATTTTAAGAAAATTAGAGTTGCCACTAGCCTAACTTGAAAAATAAGATAAGTTAAGGTTAATAAGGTGGATTAACCTTAACTAACTACTGGTATGTGAATTTTTCTAAAAAAACAATTTTGAAAAAATATTAACCAAAGAATTTAGACTCGGGGGCTATTCTATTAAAACCTAAATGGTTACTATTTATTATCTTCTTCAAGAAACTGAATTAAAAGCTTTTTATTAATTCCTTTTGCTATCATATGTGCAAAACATAAAAAAAAAAGTCAAAACAGCATGGAAAACTTTTAATTATTTTTTATTACAAATGGATTTTCTATTCTTACAAATAAAAGATAATAAAGCTTCTGCATTTTTACTTTAATTAAAATTGAACTAAAAAATGGAATAAAATATTTTTATGTTTTTATATTATGAATCAAAATTTTAATAGGATAAAATATTTTTTTTCATATGGTAAAATGAAATAGGAAAAGAATAAATTTTTTTATTATTTTATATGTGGTTGTCTAATAGGTGCCTACGTACCCGCTAATTAGGATCAAACCGACGTAGTTCTATTTTTATAAAACTTTAGTGGATTAATTAATTTTAATTATGAGAACAGGTTGGGTTTACGTTTATTATTATTTTAATTTTTTAAAAGAAAAATTCTAAACCTAAACTTTTATTTCTTAATTTTGAAAGACTAAAGACCTAACTTTTGAAAATACCAATTAAAATTTTATTTCATAAAAATCATTTTTCTAGGTGAAAACACATATATATATATATATATATATAATAAAACTGTATTTTAGTTAATAAATCATTTTATTTTTTTAATTTTTTCTTCTATTTTTATTTATTTATTTTATATTTATAAGCTAAGTATTACTAATTATAAAAAAAAAAAAACTAGTTGGGAACCTAATCATCTCTAAGTGACGGGTACATCGCAACACTTAAGGCCTATACAATGGTTCCTCCTAATTCTTTAATTTGCTAATTTTCCTAAATTAAATTAATTAGAATAAGGTTATTAACCTAATTACATTCATATTATCATTATTATTATTACTATTATATATATTTTTATTCTTTTAATTTAATTTAACCTGCCCTAATTTTTATTTATCAAACATATATATATATTTTTGTTTTTTACCAATTAGATCAAAATTAAGCAAATTAACTAATTTATCTAAACTCAATAATAATAATAATAACACTAGCCTAGATACGGGTTGAATACAATAGCGGGCCAAGTGTGCGGGTTGGTTTATGTTTGGTGTGTGGATCAATCCGAAACTGGAACAGCAACGATGCCAAACACAACTAAGAGATCCCTCTTATCCTGCACATGGCTGGTGTTTGCATGGAAGATGTCTACTTGAATCAACAAAAGCTAGATCATCAGTTGACAAACGGTTTAGCTATGAAAGTTTAGAGAGAGAAAGTGGGTGTGGAGTTTGGTTTATGTAATCAGGGATGAAATTCCCTCCTTCCTCGAGTTTATGATGTCAAGTTCTATTTATAAACTCGTTAAATCAATTCTAATAAGCCTCCATTCTAGTTCGAATCCGATTTAGATGAGAAGGAATAGCTTGCGATTTAACCGATTTAGATTTGTTTTTATCTAAATTTTTATATAAATCCTTAAGATACACCTAAATCTATTAGTTTGTTTTAAAAAAATCAAATAGGAACATTTTTTTTTTAAATGTACCCCATTATGGGCTAATTGACTGATAATGGGAATGAATTTCTAAGTGAGAATTTTATTTTTCCAATAATGGTCAAGAGTTTCTAAATTTATAATGACTTAAGACTTTTGAACAAGTGATAACTAAAATTTTTCCAAAAATTTTCAAGATAAATAGTCTTATGAAACTTAAGGATAAGGTGACAAGGTATTGAAGTATCTTCTAACAAACTTTGAAAAATTTTCTCTTTCTTCTCAAAAAAATCTAAAAGAATTATATTTTTTTTTTAAAAAAAAAAACATTACTAGTAAGTAAAGAGCTTGACAAGGTTCCCAAAAATACAAAATAAAGGATAGGCCTCCCCTACCGCTCAATAATCACTTACTATTTTGCTTCATTTTGCTTGGAGGATTTGGTTCAAAAGTGATGTCTTAGCTTAATCAATCATCTTTTGAGGGGTTTCTTGTAATTAAGACTTATATCTTCATCTTGAGGGCATCAATATTTGGGCCAAACAATGCTAATGAGGAATGACTTTAAATTCTCTCATTCCATTTAGAAACAAATATCTCATTTTTAATTGGTTTAATCTAAGAGGACTTCTTCACAATCTCTCGGTTTAGATGTCACTATTGACTTCTATTCCAAAAATTATGGTATCTCTTGTAGGTAATACGCTTTGGTGAATCTGTTGGGCCTTTTTGGGACTTATAATGCAATATAGGCTTTTGGTTATTGGTTTCAAAAAAGTGCTAATGTTAAGGTCTAGTTTGAAAGAATCATCATTTCAACCTAGGTTTATAAGTCAAGAAACCGTGAGAAAAACTAAAATAGTACTTGCCCTAGACCTAACAATTTTTTCTTAGGATAGATAAATTATTTTCAATGATCTAAAGAAATCTTTAGAGAAGGTAGGTATATGTTTGGGTTCTTGTATTTGCCTTTGGTGTTTTCAAGTATTGTTGGGCTCATTGTGTATAGGTTTAACTTCACTCTTGGGCTTTTCTCTCTCTCTCTCTTTTTTTTTTATTCATTCATTTTCTTTTCCTAACTTTTTTTTTTTTGGCCCAATGGTGATTATCTCTTGTAGGTCATGTGTGGTCTTTCAGAATGTGGACTTTTTTTTTTCATTTCAAAAGAAATAAATTACCTTTAAATTGTTACAACTAGGGCAAGCACTATTTAGTTAATCCCGTTTTTTCTTGATTGATGTCCTTATCTTCCTAATCATTCCATTGTGGGGTGGTTTTCAATAGGGTTAAAATTTGAAACTCTTCTTATATAAGCTCAAACAGGGTTGGCAAAGAATTATTGTGTTTAGGGTAGCAAAAATGAATGCCTAACATTATTTTGATTAACGTATCAAATTCAAGATAGACATCCTTTAAAAAATGAGTCCAAAACCTCATATTAATAACACTTAACTCTTAAGTGTTTAAGGGTTACTGTCTGAGGTATGGTTTGCCTCTTGTCATCCTAAACCGCTTGAACAAATGAGATATCTTTCCATTTTACCAAATTTGCTTATACTCACCATATCTCATGATGTCTTTGGGAGTTATGTGCCCCTATCAACTTGAACAAGTGATTTAGTTTTAACTTTGCTCTCTTGGGAATTTAGTTACCAAAGACTTAGCTAGTTAGGATAGTCTTCTTCATGCCCTTGTTGGTAATTGACCATAGCCACTTTGAAAGTGTGCCTCAAAAATTAATTGTCTCTGTGTTTAGTTTATGTAACTCTTCATGGAGAGAAAGTTCAAGTGTAACCCTTAGGATTATAGGGGCTTGGAAGGCTTTGTGTTTTGAGACTAAAGCAACATATGAGGAGACCTTTTGAAGTGAATGGATTTTAATGTTTTTCAAGTTGAGAGCAAGCTATAGAGGTCTTCGATTTTATGCTTAGAGTAAGTAACTATGAGCCTTAGGTTAAGCTAACAATGTAAAAGCAACTTTTAGGACCTTGAAAGGATTTCTTATTGTTAGCAACTCTTCAATTTTCTTAGCTTTGTTCTTTTCTTTATTATTATTATTTTTTAGTAAATATGCAAACAAGATGCTCACACAGATGCAATTTGATAATTGAATAACAGTGCAGCAATTTTATTAAACAAGATTGTCAAATCTAACTATAGATTTATTGAAATTTCAAGGCTACAAACCACTGGTTTAATTGTCTAAAATAATTGAAATTCTTAACAACTAGTTCTAAAACAAAATCTATTTAAAATAGTCTTCGGATCTTGTTGGGGCAAGTATTGGCTTACTCCATTAGCAAGTCTCGGACTCTCTTTTCTGACATCCTCAGTCAGTTCTCTAAAATCTTCACATAATCTTGTGAAGCTTCAAATTTCTCCTTCCAAATTGCCACTCTCCTTTCCATATCTAGATGTTAGATCTCTTCTCGGGCTTTAACCATGTCCATATATGCCTTCAATTTTGAGGTTGGGTTTTTTGGTGTATGTTCTAGTATACTTGGAGTCTAGTACTCAACTTGCACTATCTTGTGCATGAAGTCCATAATAAATTCCTTAGTGGCTTTAAAATCCCCCACTTGTCCATCCAAATTTCCTACATCTGCGATGGGACTCAAGATTCTTATATCCCAAATGGCTTTAATAGCTCGCAGCTTGTTCACTTTAAAGGCTAAGGGAATGTTCAACCTGATAATCAAGTGTAACTGAATCCAAGGGGGCCTTGTGAGCAATATCTTGGATTGGTCACAACTATATGACTGTGCAAACTGGGAAATAGGTAGTGCATCCAATAATTCCTATTAGTGGGACAGCAGCGAAATCGACACATCCTAGAATAGCTTGTGTGCAGTGATTCCACCTAGCAGTCTACAATATGTCATCAGGGTAAACCTTCTAGATAATCTCCATCCATTGGTGAATTTGAACTCCTTCTAGCAAGTGCATCTTAATTTCAAAGTAGTCTACTAGGTCAACTTGTGAAGTTAAAGATCTCCTAACGAGATCAAATCCATAACTTTTAGTATGACTAGCGAACCATACTATTAACAATGCTAGACTCGATTAGCAAAAACTACCAAGATGTAGGCATTGACTGGATTTTGCTCCCAAGTCTGCTTGTCTCTTACAAAAATCTCTCAATTAGTTTGGTAGTCTACAAGTGTTCCAAACTAGTTTCTAAGGTTTGAGATTCTCATAGGCTTTCCAATGCATTGAGTAAGGGCCCGAGTTACTTCTAACTTTCTAACCCTTAAGAGCTTGTAGAAAGTGCTTGTCGGGCTAGCTTGTAGATCTAGAATTGTGATTACTTTAGAATATGGAGGAGTTTGTAACAACTAGGAATACTCTTCAATGGTTGGAGATAGGGTGTGTTGGCCAAAGTTGAATGCTGCTAACTCTAGATCCCAAAAGTAGGTTAGGGCCCTCATAAGATCCCAATCATATTAGACGTTGAGGAGTGAGAGGGCTAGCCCTACTTTGGCCTTGATGGTTTCCTATTACTCTGGGTTAAATTGTTGAAACCACTTAGAAAGTGCAGGCAAAGATGATAAGAGCTGGTTAACATAAATCCGGTTGATGTGGATGTGGTCGTTGCTTGACCCAGAGTTGGTCATTCCTTCATAATACATAAAATAAGAATTTTACAAAGAATACATATACAATGACAAAGCTTTACATCATCTGGAAAATCAATAAATCTGCGTTTTATTAAAGCTACACTATTTTTCAATTATGTATAGATGACATGAATATAATTTAGGTGGGTTCTAAAGGTCCTCAAGCTCTGTAGCCTCCCTCATTTCTAAGGTAATGGGTTTTGGGCCACACCAAAGCAAGAGTGAGGAAACCTAATTGGCTCCGAGCGGCGGTTACCCCACTGCACTCGAAACTTACACAACGACACCCCATCCGAAGGTCCTAAACTAAACAGCCTGGGTCTAGCCGTATCTAACACACATATATATATGACAACAACTTGCCTAAAAGATCATTACTAGGCTTGATGGGCCTAGTGCTATTTCATTTGGATCATGAAGCCCAATTGGTCTACATAAAAGAAAACTATTCGTGTAAGAAATATATATAAGTGATTTAAAAGAAAATAATATATGTTGAAGGAATTTATAAAAAGCTCTTAATTTTATTTTTTTTTTTGAAGAAGAAGACAAAAAGTGGCTAGCCCACTAAAAAATTAGGCTATTCCCCAGTGGAGTCGCCAATTTTGGATTTTTTTTTTCTTAATTAACCCATATTAAGTCTAACCCACTTAATATAAGTTACTCGACAATAAAATTAAGGAAAAACTATATTTTAAATTATCTTAAGAAAATTAGAGTCGCCACCAGCCTAAGTTGGAAAATAAGATAAGTTAAGGTTAATGATGTGGATTAACCTTAACTAGCTACTAATCTGTGAAATTTTCAAAAAAAAAAAATTGAAAAAATATTAACTAGAGAATCTGGACTTAGGGGCTATTCTATTAAAACCTAAATGATTACCACTTATTATTTTCTTCAAGAAACTGAATTAAAAGCTTCTTATCAATTTCTTTTGCTATCACATGTGCAAAACATAAAAAAAAAAAAATCAAAACAGCATGGAAAACTTTTAATTATTTTTTATTACAAATGGATTTTCTACTCTTACAAATAAAAGATAATAAAGCTTTGGCATTTTTACTTTAATTAAAATTGAACTAAAAAATAGAATAAAATATTCTTATGTTTTTATATTATGAATTGAAATTTTAAAATGATAAAATAATTTTTATTTTTTTTATATGGCAAATTGAAATCGGAAAAGAATAATTTTTTTATTATTTTATAAGTGGTTACTTAGTAGGTGCCTACGTACCTACTAATTAGGATCAAACCAACATAGTTCTGTTTTTATAAAACTATAGTGGATTAATTAATTTTAATTACGAAAACAGATCAGGTTTACTTTTACTATCATTTTAATTTTTTAAAGGAAAAATTTTAAACCTAAACTTTTATTTCCCAATTTTGAAATACTAAAGACCTAACTTTCAACAATACCAACTAAAATTTTATTTCATGAAAATCATTTTTTTATGTGAGAATATATATATATATATATATATTTAGAATAAAACTATATCTTAGATAATAAATCATTTTAATATTTTTATTATTTTGGCTTTTTTTTGTATTTATAAGCTAAGTATTACTAATTATAAAAAAAAAAAAAACTAATTGAGAACCTAATCGTCCCTAAGCGATGGTTATACTACAACGCCTAAGGCCTATACAATGGTTCCTCCTAATTCATTAATTTGCTAATTTTCCTAAATTAAATTAATTAGAATAAAGTTATTAACCTAATTACATTCATATTATCGTCATCATTATTATTACTATTATATATATTTTTTATTCTTTTAAATTTGTTTCAATTTAATTTAACCTGCCTTAATTTTTATTTATTGGACTTATATTTATTTATTTATTTTTATTTTTTACCAAGTAGATCAAAATTAAGCAAATTAACTAATTTATCTAAACTAAATAATAATATTAATAACACTTACCTAGATACGAGTCAGATACAATCACGAGCCAAGTGTGCGGGTTGGTTCGAATTTGGTGCTTGAGTCAATCCGAAATTGACATTGGAGCTCTAGACGTAGATCCGCGGGTCTAGGAACAACAACGGCACCAAACATAGCCAAGAGCTCTCTCCTATCCTGCATGTGGCTAATGTTTGCATAGAAGATGTCTACTTGAATAGAAAAAAGCTAGATCATGGGTTGACAAGCGGTTCGGCCATGGAAGTTTACAGAGAGAAAGTGGGTGTGGAGTTTGATTTGTGTAATCAGGTATAAAATTCCCTCCTTCCTCGAGTTCATGAGGTTAAGTTCTATTTATAGACTCGTAAAATCAATCCCAATAAGCCTCTGTTCTGATTCAAATCCAATTTAGATTAGAAGGAATAGCCTTTGATTTAATCGATTTAGATTTGTTTTTATCTAAATCTTTATATAAATCCTTAAGATACATCTAATCCTAGTAGTTTGTTTTTTAAAAAATCAAATAAGAACGCTTTTTTCTTGCGTTTTTTTTTTTCTTTTTTTTTTCTTTGCTATTCAGATTTGCTTGGGGAAGAAGAAGATCACATGCAATGTATGTGATTTCCTTAGCCAATGAGTCGCTGCTACGTGACAACCTGTCCTAAAGAAAAAAAAAAAAAAAACAAAATCCCATTCTACTACGTAAGGGACTCAAACCCATGACCATCATCCTCCTCACATACACCCAGGCACATACATGGACAAACTAAGCCAACCCATTTCTCAATCTACTATTGCAATCAATTTGTATTTAAGCTATCAGTCCTAATTAATTTTATTGATTTGAGGTTCTCGAGTTTAATTTAGAGGCTCATATTTCCTTAATTTTGTTAAAAAAATATTATTATTATTTTTTGCTATTTGTTATTATTTTTTAATTTTTACTAACTCATAAACAAGACCTTTTTTTAATTATTACTATTATTTTTATCATTTTATCTATTTATTAAAAAAAATCTATATAGGGGCAAAAATGGGATGTCTACAAGGGGCACATGTCAATGTTTGATTGGATCGCTAATATTATTAAATATATTTAATTAATTAATATACTAGAGATAGCATAGAAAATGCGAAAAAGAAAAGAAAAAACACATTAAAAAGAAGAAGAAAAAGAAGAAGAAGAAGCAACCTATTGAAGTATGTGAGGCCATTACTAACTACCCCCTACCCTTGAGTGGTTGGCAATGGCAAAATCTAGTATAATGGGTTGTGACCCACTCTTGTAACTATCATACGAGCCGCTTATGATGATGCAACCCTCTTAAAGCCGTCGATCTTAAAGCCGTCAATGACTACCAACCATTACAAAATCTAATATAGAAAAAAAAATTGATGAAAACTCATTAAATTGCATGACTCAATTTCACCGCTTGATGATTTTTTATTAGCTTTCCTTGTTTTCCTTTTTCTTTTAAGTGCTAGTTAACCACCCACTGTCTAAAGTGGGGTCATAACCCACCAAAAAAATGAAGTTGTGGGCTAACCAAAGGTGGAGGGTGGCTACATCGAGGTTTAGGGTTGGGGTTTTGTACAACCGCCTAGGGCCATGCGACTTTATTATAAATTAGGTGTCACTAAGATGGTATTTAAGTAGTAAAATAAGATAGTATAAGGAAAACTAGATCTCATGGTATAAATAAAATAGGATAATATAATTCTCTTATATTACGTTTAGTATGTGCAGTATTACACACATATTTTGACAATATGTTTTTATTTTTACTAAATAGAGAAAGAGAATGAGAGAGAGAGATTGTGGAGTCTATCAAAGATTTAGGAGGTTGGTATAAAGTTATTTTTGAAAATTCAAAGATATATTTATTTTATACAATAAAATAGATTTTTGTACAGTGAAACAAATTTTTATACTACCAAATATATTATACAATTTTTTTAGTTTTAATCTAATACTTTAAAGGCCTTTTATCCAATAATTTAGATTAGTATACTTAACAATCATGCCTTTTATTAGTAGACTTATTCATGTTTTTATGAAATGTCTCAGGCCTAGGGTACACGCCATCAGAGCTCGTTCGTTTTTCCTTCATGTAAAGATAAACCATGTTGTGGAAACATTAAATTATTATATTGCTGTATTTCGTGAGAGTTATGTGCTCAAAGTTTGTCGGAATATGTGATCGATCACTGTGTAAGGAGAATTCGCATTATAAAAGGAAAAAGTGCATTTTTAATTTTTAATATTTATTTATTTTTTATTGAATTTTTATTTTTTTTCTTTTATTTAAATATCAACGTTTTCAAAATCTTATATAAAAAAAAAACTTTCATTAAATATATTAAATTTTTTATCAATCCTTAACACTGATTAATTTCAAATTTATATACAATAATCAACTTGACAAAATGATAATATTAAATACATTTATTTACATAGTATAATAAAAAATAATACTAAATATATATAATAATATAATATAAAAATTAAAAAAATAATTATTGAAATTAAGAAAATGGATTGGAAAATTTTGTATGTATCCTACTCACCTTGGTTGAGTAGTCTAAGGCTAATTAGGGGCTAATGCATGCTCAAGATGCATAGAAAATTTAACGTAATTGATGAAAGTTCTATTTTTAGAAGATTTTTAAAAAGTTAAGAACTTAAATAAATAAATAAAATATTAGGGACTCAAATAGAAAAGTAAGTCAATGTTAAAGACTAAAGATATATTTTTCCGTACTCTCTATAGTAATATTCTTGATCTTCTTCTTTGTTTCTCACCATCACCACACCATCCTCCTCCTTAGTTACGTTTCCTCTTAGGTCGTTTATTTATTGTAATTTAAACACAAATCGTATGTTTTAACAATAGTGAGAATTTTTTTGTTATTAGGTGTTCGTTTAAGTATATGTATGTGTGAGTCTAGAGATACTAAATTTTGGAGAGTTTAAGATCAAACCTTGTTTATTCAACTGTTTTAGGTCACTTTTAACTGTTTTAGTTGATTTTCAAGCTCAATTATATTTTGATTTGTAGATGTGGGGATCCACATGATATGGTCACATATGTATCGCATGACAGTCACACTTTAGGTAACCTCAAAGAAGCAATAGAGATGACCCATGATGGAACGACTAAAAAAAAAATGATAAAGAGGAGGAACAAATAGTTCCAAAGCCTTGAATGTACAAGCAATAGACAAGAGAATTTAAAATCTCAATCTTGTATTTCTTGAGCAATTGAGCTTGCTATTTGTTTGAACAACCATTTGATGTCTAAAGCAAAGCTCCTTAAGTAAAATATTGTGTCCCTGTTTCATTCTTGTTTCAAATGAAGAGGTATAAGTATGGTGAGTGCTTATTGACTCTTAGATTTGATAATATCTGTGAGATTTTCTTGACGATTGACAAATGAGACAAAGTTTATTCATGTAAGAGTTATCTTGACGAAATTGTAATGAACCTAAGGTTATAATCTTTTCTGTTAAGTGCATGAACTTGTCTAAAAGAAATTAAGAGATGATAAATTGAACTAACAATTTCTATTTCAAATTCACTAAATTAAATTTTCTTAAATTATCCTAAACATTGACCAAATTATCTGAACACCTAATCTAAAGAATCACATTCAAATCGATATGGCAATTTAGCCATCTACATCATTTAATACGATGTCTCTCTTTTATGTCTCAATTTAATCATTATGGAAGTGGTCCGGTTAGAGGTGTGGTGGCTGGATTTGATTCAATTTGTTGAATCTTCGATCAACATAATGCTCAATCTCATTACAATGTTGCACAATTTTCCAAGTTAAAGGAATGACTCATTAATTCCGTTCTTATATATTGAGTGCATAATAGGAAATCGAACATCTTATTCATTGGATACTTGATCGGGTCCCTTTCTTTATAGAAAACAAAAATGGCCTTTTGACATAATCTTGGTCTTCAACTAGTTGAGGTGCAGGGTACCATCCATAATTTTTTCTTTCATAAGATATTGAGGACGATTGAAGGGAATGGGCTCTCTCTCTCTCTCTATATATATATATAACCAAAATCGGACTCTTAGAACTAGTTTGGAATAGGAGGTTAAGGGATGCCATTTGGAATCTGTCGAAAATTTTTATTTGTCTTCATAATAGAACAATATTATCACATATGTAAGTATCCTTTGCAACACTCCCCTTCGCCCACACCAGCCCACACACAACCACCAACCCCCAACGTTGTAGTTGCATGAACATGAACAATGTTCTCCATTTAGGATGGAATAAATTTAAACCTTCCTCCTCCTCCAAGTTGTGTAACATGTAATTGGATAAAAAGAAAAAAAGAAAAGAAAAGATATTCACAGTATAGGTCCAAATGGATTATATTTACATTACAACTTTAATTTCATCAATTATATGTTATCATTATGAGCTTTTATTTCTTGAATATTTGAACAAGAGAGTTGATAGAAGAGCCCTTTTTTTCCCAATTAACTCGGTGCTTGATTGTAGTTTTGTCCTTTTTTTAATTTTATTATATAAAAAAATTGTCTAGGATATTTTATAGGATTTATACTGTACACCTTAATTATAATTAAAAACAAGATAATTGCAAATATATCCAAAAAATATTTGTTAGGCATAGACCTTTATACTAATCGAGTGTTACTTCACATCCCCATAACTTTAAAAAAATGCACATATCCAAAATTGTTGATAAAATCTCTAAATCATTGCTAAAAGATAACAAATGAGAATAATTTTAGGGTTTTAGTAATAGTATAGGTGTATACAACATTTTCAACGTTATGAAAAAGTGAAAATATGCTTCAAAAGTATAGAGAATTTATTTCCACCTAATCAATAAATTTGAATATTGCAATGTAAATTGCTTAATAAAGAAAAAAAGTCACCCTAGAACAAGTAATATATAGAATAAAGATTTCAAGTAGGTTTTAAGGTAGGTAAGAGGTTATATACATCCTTACACACAATTCTATCCAAGTCAATGATGTCTTATAAATTTCAAGATTTAATAGACTCTAATGAACACCTCAAATAATAACATTGGACACTAGTTTAAATTTACAATGACTAATGACCTATTTACTTTTTAGAATAGAATAAATAAAAAATAAAAAAATTATTTCTTAAAAATGACTATTACCAGTAATAAACTATAAATTTATATTTCAATATTTATTTTTATTATGATATTTATCTCACCTTATTAATTGTAACATTAAATTAGAAATATGATTTAAAATACCAATGTATCCCTATTTGGTCATAAAATATAATTAATAGTTATTTATTTAGGCCATGATTATCCATTACTTAAACTTTTATATCTCCTATAAAGTATGGTTGCAAATGAGCCAAACTTTTAAAGGCTCAAACTCAACTTGTTAAAAAAATTATCGAGCTTGAGTAGGGTTGATTTTTCATCAAATTCAAAAAATTATAGGCTTGAATTCAAACTCATTAAAAAAATTTTAAGCTCAAGCTCGACCCGTTTATATAAACGAGCTCGAGCTCATTTATCTAATAAGCCTAAACGAGATTAAGTTTGAGCTCAAACTTGTTTAGATAAATGAGCTTAGATGAGCTTAAGCTTTAACTTGAGCTTGTTTAAATAAATAAGTTTAAAACCAGTTTGAATTCGAATTAAAACTTCAAATTTTACCTTTTCATCTTTTTATTAAAATAAATTTAAATTTTATTATTTTAAACATGGATTCATAAGATAATGACAAATAGTTGTATCTATACAAAAACATTTGTTGTCCAAGTATATATTTTAAAATCTATTATTTCTTAATATGAAAGAAACAATAAAACATGGGGTCCAAAACATGGGTTTTAAGTAATTGCATCATAAAAGTTTAATTTTTAATATAATATATCAATTTGTGAGCCTAATCCTACATGTATTCACAACCTAACTTATTAATGATATAAACAAGAGTTTACTTGTGAGTGTGTTTATGAGCTTGTTAACAAGTCTGCTCATAAACTAGCTTGATAACAATATCAATGAGCTTACTTACAAGCCTATTTATACACCCCTACATCTTTGACTTTGAACAAGAATTTCCTGAATAATTAAAACGGTTCTATTGATATCTATTTCATCTTCTGCTATCCAGATTCTAGCATAGAAAGCATTAAAATATGTGTCTAATGTTATTTATAGGCCAAAAGGAACTAAGCTCCCACATTTAGCAAAACTATTAAGATGGTTTAGACCATTAAGCAATTGGGAGGACATTATTCGAGAATGGATTGAAAAAGTCATAAGGAAAAATCCTATTGCTAATATTGGAGATATCAAATTAATTGTGCAATTCAAGCAAGAATGGGTACAATGGCATCAATTTTTATACCAACCTATTGCAACCTATACAGTTCTTGATGGAATTCTCTTTGATGTTAGAGATGTTGATTCCTACTATAGAGAACTCTAGAAAAAGCTCTATGTTGCCAACATAATAATCTCGAATTGCTTATCCCAAATTCCTACTAGAGGGGCCTTGATTTTGAAGTCCCATGTAATTATCGCCAAGATTATGAGAAGACTGCACCACAAATACAGTGAGCACTGGAAAGATATCACCAAAGAAACCTAAGCCAGCTAGAGCCAATGAATTTGGATGAACAAGAACCTTATCTTGCTGGATATAGCCAAGATCCAAATGAACTCAACTCCAGCATTCCCTCACGGCTAGATCCTTATTATAACAGTGACGATTCTAATTTCACATCAGAAACATCTCACAAATTTAAGAAATGTCAATTATTTACTTTATCAAGAATCTCAAATGTTTATTCTATCAAGAATTCTCACTATTTATTTTAATAAAAATCCTAACTATAATCATTGATGGTTTTTTTTTAACAGTAAATCAATAATAAAACACCCCGATCATAATAAAACAAGTCCATTCACAATAAAAACTGCTATATATATTATCTAATCACTTTTTAATGATCAAATTGTAGAATTTTCCAGCATTCCCGTCCATTTGCCCGGTTTGCATCCTCTTTTACTAGTCAAGACGAGATATAAATTTAATCTCTTATTGTCGGACAACATTATTATGGAAAAGTATCTTCTGACATGGCGTAAACAGACATGAAAAATATAACATGTATGACATATAGGCCTTGTTGACCAGCATGAAACCGTGTCATATGCCAAATCGTGTTCCAAACTCGAGTCTTCCCCATTGTCATGTAAACATTTTTCAATAATGCAAAGGATAGTGTACGGCAGTCACACAATTTACAAAAATCATTTGATAGTGTTTGGCTTATTATCCCATATAATATCTCATTCAAGTTATAGGGCGACTCTAGCGGTTTGTTCATTTCGTTCAGCTGGTGTTGAAAATGTCATGTAGGAAAATGGCACTGTTATTCAAGATGCATTTATCTCACTTCCATAAAGAATATTTGTTGAAGTTTTTTTCTTTTTTTTCTTTTTTGGATAAATTATATAGATGAGCTCCAATAACTTTAAAATTTCATAGGCATCTCCACTTCTTAAAATCAAGTAGATTCTCTTTCTATATATATATAGATAGGTCCATACATTTTAGGTAAATCATATTTACCACTCCTAATAATTTTTTAAATAGTGTTGACATCTCAATTTTCAAAATTGAACGAATTCACTCTCCTTGATACATATGGAACCCACAAATTTTACCCATATGTGGCTAATCAAATGGAAAAATGTATGATGTACATGCAATGTCACATAAATAACTAAAAATATGTAAAATTAAAAAAAAAATGAAATAAGAGAATAATTGTACTAACTAATAAATGATCTTATGAGCTTTAAGCCTAGTAACAATGCAGGTTTAACTTTTTAAGTTAAATTATATGGCCTAAAGAGTTAAGTCCATAGACTTAAGACGATTAATTAGACATGTTGGCTTGCATTGGGGACTATTAAACTATTTGGTATGTTCTCAGTCTTTCTCAAAGAAATTGAACATTTGCAATCAGAATTAGCTCTATCTTTTCCATAGCTTCTACGTTCCCAAATTTTACAACCTTCATGCCTCTTTATGAGCCCTGACCACTATGATCTTTTCTTCAACATCACCCCTTTCACATTAATATCAACCTTTGTCTCAACTTTCTTAATTTCACAACCAATTTTTCTTTTTTTATATTCTTGAACTTAACCACCTTTATTATATCCTTTGGTTGTGGATTGAATGGCTTATATTTTTCAATGTGTTTTAAATCCAAGTGCTTTATGAGAGCCCTAATGGTTGTATTTAAGCTCTACATCTTTCTCTCTAAATTATTGTTGATAAGCCATTTTGAACATGGACCTCCATGTCAAAATCAACCTACCACATGCTAAGAATTTGCTAACAACTTAAGCCTTTAGGCCTAAGTTGACTTGGCCGAGCTCATGTTGGTGGGCCTAGCCCACAACTAAAATAAAAATAGGCATGAAGAGTTTAGCAGACAAGGCAAGTTTCATAACTTCGACTTAAGATTCATTTGTTCATATACTCCGTGTGTCATATATACATGGTATATAAATACTAATAAGATTTTAATATAAATAATTTGTATAAAATACGAATAATAATTCTTTTGGAAACTACCTATTTTACTATTATACATATTATAATCCTATTGATATTTATACATTATATATACACAACACGTAGCATATATTAACCAATGAATCTTTTTTCCATAACTTCCCTAATAGTAGATTATGGTCATTAACTACTTTTCTTATCCGGCCCATCTATCTACTATATAAAAATACAATCAAGCTTGTAAGTAAAGAATCCACATCCTGCTACCCTAAACACCTTATATTAGCATGATCCTCCTCTTAATACTAATTTAAGTGTCAAATTAATCACACTGGAGTCAACTCTGGCACCCCTTTAGCTCATCTTTCTTATCTTATGCAAGTCAAATGCATCCTTATGAGTATCTAGTAACAACAATTATCAAATTGCTTCTCATAAATATTCATAAAGAACACACATACCTTCTCCTCTGACATCTCAACAATTCATGGAAATTAATAAAAATATTTTAGGAAAATTAACTGACCTAACAAACTACATAGTGACAACCATTCTTAATCTCACACAAATATTAACAATTTAATACCTCTCGCAAACAACCAAATCTTAACCACACCTACAACACCAAATCTCCCAATCAATAAAAGACAAAACTCATGCTTATCATGGAGAGCACTTGATATGCTTAGGCAGATAACCACTAAGATATCATACAAACTCAATAAGAGACAAACAAAATAGAATGATAAATTGGTCTATCCACCAATGTATGTGACTCACCAATGATAAAACAAATGCCGAATGGATTACTTAATATAACTCATAAGACAATTCATTCAGATTACTTATTGCGATCAATAAGATCGATAAGAGTTGGAAATGAGTAAAAAAGATTGAATAATAATGATATTTCACTAATGAATTGTCATTAGGGTTTGAATACAATATTTAAATATAACAATGGCAAAGTAATTAATGAAAAAGAAAGAAAAGATGTGATCAATGGACACAACCTCAACATGGTTATGTTGAGCAGTCATGTTCTTTTATGAACAACACAACCACGATATAGTCATGTTGAGTGATGATCACGTTCTTTTTATAAACAACACGACCACAACATAATCGTGTCAAGAGGTCATGTATCTCTTTATTCACATGTGATGAATGACACGACCTCAACACGGCCATGTCGAGTGATCATGTTTCATCAAGTCCAACATAACCTCAACATGGTCACATTGGGTGTTAGTGTATCTCTCTAACCTCTAATTATTCTTCTTTTGTACCTCTGTTACAACTGGCAACACAACTTTAAGACTCCACCTAGATCACAATTAAAGTCTTGCAAATATTAAAATCTTGCCAAGAATAAAATCTAATAAAAGAAAACTTGTTTAGCAATGATTGATCATACACAATCCTAGGTGCAAATCTTTGAAGTCCTCTCACATATACTCTAGTGATGAGTCCTATAACTTGATTCCCATCATCTTCCTCGAGTTGTTGTTGATTTGCCCTCAAATTAGATGGGCCTTCATGAAAATCTTCATCTTCTAAGGTATATAGTGAAAGGTTAACAATATTGAAAGTCGTAGAAACTCCATAATCTCTCGGTAAGTCAACTTTGTAGGTGTTCTCATTAATCATTTGAAGAATCTTGAAAAGTCTATCAGCTCTAGGGGATAGCTTCTAGGATCTCTACTTCGGAAACCTATTCTTCCCTAGATGAATCCAAACTAAATCTCTAGGTTAAAAGGTCAAAGGTCTTCTTCTTCGGTTACCTAACTATTTCTATTTCTCAATAGTTCTAGGTAGCTATTCAATGACATTTTGAGGGATTTTCTGAATTTCTTTAGTCTTCTCAACCACACTAAGGCTCTCTTCATTCGTTGTTGGTATAAATATTAAATCTAAGGGAATAGTAGGATTATATCCATACATGACTTTGAAAGGAGACTTACTAATGGAACTATGAGTCAACCTATTATAAGTGAACTCAACAATTGAGAGACACAAATCCCAATCCATATGATTCTTGCCAACCGTAGCTCTATATAAGGCACCAAGAATATGGTTGACAACCTCAATTTGGCCATTCATCGGCAAGTGACATGCAGTGTTGAACATCAATTTCGTGCCTAACATCTCTATTAGACACTATACCAAGGAGAACACCATGTAGCCGAACAATTTCCTACAAGTAAAGGTTAGCAATAAAAACAGTATTATCAGTTTTGGAATAGGGAATGAAATGTGACACCTTACTAAAGTGGTTGACAAACACCATTATTGAGTCTTTTGCTCTCTTTATTTTGGATAGACCCAAAACAAAATCCATACTCACATCTCTCCACAACTATGAAAGTATTGGCAAAGGCATGTAGTCACCATAAGCTTCTCGCCTGCCCTTAGCTTGCTTATATGTTGCATACCTTTCTATCACCTAATGTACATCTTTAGCTATACCTGGCCAAAAGTAATGTTCCTTCAATAGCTCTAATGTACATTTTTTAGCAAAATAACTAAACTTACCACCTGAATGTGCCTCTTTAACCAATAGGGATCTAATAGAAAACTAAGGAACACACAACTTCCCCCCTTTACACTTGGTCATTATGGAGCCAAAATACTCATTACCTGCATATTGTTCAACAATTTAGTTTGTAAGGTAGAGATCGGTGTATACCTGTGAGAAAGAGCATCTGCTGTTATGTTTGAGTTATCCGGCTTATATTTTATTACATACATGAACTCCTCGAGGAACTCTACCTATTTAGCTTGTCACCTCGAGAGCTTTTGCTGTCCCTTTAAGTACTTAAGAGACTCATGATCGATATAAATAATAAACTCTCATGGTAAAAGGTAATGTTGCCACACTATCAATACCCAAATTAGGGAATAAAACTCCTTACCATAGATAAAATAATTCAGTGCGACACCACTCAATTTCTCACTAAAGTATGCTATGAGTATCCTCTCTTACATTAGTAAAGCCTTAATCCTTATTCCAAAAGTATCACATTCTAGTTCAAACACCTTTTCAAAATCAAGTAATGCAAGAACGGATGTTAAAGTAAGTTTTTCTTGGATGTCATCAAAGCTATATTGGGTCCTTTCAGTTCACTTAAATTCTATATTCTTTTTTGTTAACCCTATGAGTAGAGCCAATATACTACTAAATTTTTGCATAAATCGCCTATAAAAGGAGACGAATCCATGGAAACTCATCACCTTTGTTGAATTCTTGGGTATAGGCCACTCCAATATTGCCCTTTACTCCTCCTCATCACTTGCACACCTTCACCTGATACTACAAACCCAAGAAAAATGACTTCCTTTTGACAACAATAATATTTCGTCAAGTTTCTATACAATTTCTCTTCCTGCAACACAATAAACACGGCTCTTAGATGAGCAACATATACAAGTAAGCTCTTACTATACACAAGTATATCATCAAAATATACAATGAACTTACCTAGATAGTCTTGTAGAATGTGATGCATCAATCACATAAAGGTGCTAGGATTGTTTGTCAAACCAAATGGCATGATTAGCCATTCCTATAATCCATAACAAGTCTTAAATGCTATTTCCCACTTATCTCCCAACTGCACCCCAACCTGATGATACCCGCTTTTGAGATCTACTTTAGAGAAAATTTAAGCATCATTAAGCTCATCAAGAATATATCTAGTCTTGCAATGGGGTATCGATACTTGATGGTTATTTTATTTATGGCTTGAGTATTAATACACATTCTCCAAGAGCTATCTTTTTTTTTTTTTACACATAAGCTCATGCTTTCTCTCACCTAACCCTTATCTATTAGTTCACCAACCAGTTTCTTTAATTCTTTTGCTTCTTTAGGACTCAACTTGTATGCAGGGTGATTGGGTAAAGCTACCCAAGGTTGAAGGTCAATATTATGTTCTATGCCTCAAATAGGTGGTAATCCTTTAGGCAACTTTTTAGAAAATACATCATCAAAGTCATTTAAGTAACTATACGACCTCTCTAGGCAATGGCAATGAATGACTCACCTCAAGCAACTTTCTAATTTGCAACACCAGTATGAAGTCCTTTAACGTAATGGCAAAAACTAACTAAGTCCTATTCATCAACATAGCCTTTTTCGTCTAGCTTCAGTTCATCTAAACCTATATTTCTTACACTTGCTATGGGATAAGAGGATACGAAGCCATCTTCTTCCCATCCTTCTAAAAAACATAGGTATTATGATAACTGTTATGGAGTACTCGCCTATCAAACATCCATGACCTTCCCAGGAGAGCATCAGAAGCGCATAAGGGAATAACATCACAAAGGATGTCATCTTTATAAGATAGTGATGGGTAAAAACACTTATTGTGTAACATGTAATGGGCTTTATTCATTTAATTAATGGAGCTTGTAAGGTTGAGGGTGAGGAAGAGTAGGTAACTTCAACTGGTTAACTAATGTTGCTACAACTTCATTTGTACAATTTCCACTGTCTACAATGAGAGAGCACAAATTTCCCTAGATTCGACATCAGATGTGGAAGAGATTCTCACATTGTTCACTCTCTACTACTAGAGTAATACTCAAAGTTCACCTCAACATAATGGTCATCATCTGACCCCCTTCATCACCATGTGTAGCAACTTCGTCATTATAGAAATAACTCATGGCTACCTCAATGTCTTCTAGGTGTTCAATATCCTTAGCTTCATCTTCACTATGTACTTCTATTTTAGGCATACCTCTAGTGGCAATCATAACCCATTTGTTCAGGCATGGAGATGCAATATAACCAGAACCAAGGCACTAGAAGCACTTTATCTGGCTAGATTTTCTCTCAGAGCTACTTACTCCATCCGAGCAATCCTCAATAGGAACTACAACCTTTCCTCTTATGTCACCCTTCATTTTAGCTCGATAGGTATTACCATGGTCACCCTTACTTATCTCTCAAACCACTACTCCTCTCTCGACTCTTCTGTTCTCTATAACTACAAGTTTGACTAGAGTTATAGGCTTAGAAAATGGAGTTCTGTATAAGTTATTCTTTCTCTAGCACTCTACTTTTTGAACAAGCTGAATAGCTTCATCAAGAGTATTGATTCTCTACAACTCTACCACACATCCAATTTCATATTTTAATCTCGACACAAATCTCCTAATAGTTTAGTATTCTGACTCTTGAACCTCACTATGTATCATAAGCATTTGAAACTCTTGGACATATTCATATACACTCATTCCTCCTTGCCAAAGGGTCTATAGTTTCTTGTAAGTTTCTTAGAGATACTATTGAGGAACAAACCATTTCCTTATAATGGCTTTCATCTCTCTCCCAGTCCTAACTTCTCCTTCACCATTTCTCTTACCGCAGGCCAACAAATTCTTCCACCAGAGGGAAGCATAACCAATAAATTCTAATGCCACTAATCAAATCTCCATCATGTTACCATATCCATGACATTCAAAAAGTTTCTCAACCTTATATTCCTAATCAAGATAAGTATCCGTAGATCCACTCCCTACAAATTATGGCATCTTAAGCTTCACGATTTCTAAACCTTGGGCTGCCATGCACCTCTACCTCCATAAATTTCCTCATAATTGTCTCCTCCTCCTTTAGCCAATGGATCATCTACTTCTTGTGCATGATAACCCCTTTTAAGCCTAACTCCTCCTCTTCTCCCGTGTTGTTTAGGTGTAAACACTATATCCTCCACAAAAAAGGCATTAATGGGTTGAGCTTAGGCTAGCCATTGGACACTAATATTCAAAGTTATTGATAAGTTCAATATGCTCTTCCACACGCTCATCAGTGATTTGAGCGAGTTGGGGTGGGGTTACTCAACCTCCTCAACCATTACTATCATGGCTGTGTACATTGTCATGAACAATCTCATTTGACATGGTTAGGGACGTGTTCGATTGGTTTTAGGGTTTAAGTAAATGAGGGCGATGTGTTTAAGAAATTATTTTAGGTTATGGGTTGGTTTAGGAAAGTGTTTAGGTTTAAGTGTTTGATTAGGGAATTTTCTCAAACCCTTGGTGGGTAACTTAATGTCTCCTTCATAATTCACATAACAAAAAACCATAACTACACCATAATAATCTTCACACTACAAATCAATCACAACTACAATACAACCCGTTAATCAACCTCCACAATTAAGTGCAATCCACATGCTACATGTACTAAGCACCATATGATACTAACACAACACAATAACAACTCCCGTGGCTACAATTGTGCTCTGATTCCAAACTACATATGATATGCCCAAGGAGACAATCACTAAGAAACTCAATAAGAAGCAAACAAAATAGAATGATAAATTGTTTAATCCACTAATAGATGTGACTCACTGATGATAAAACAAACGCCAAATGGATTACTTTGATATAACTCATAAGACAATTCACTTAGATTACTTGCTATGATTAATAAGATTGATAAGAGTTGGAGATAAGCGAAAAAGATTCAATAATAGTGATATTTCACTAATGAATTTTCATTAAGGTTCAAATACAACATTTAAATATAACAATGGAAAAATTGTAATTAATTAAAAGGAAAGAAATGACATGATCGATAGACACACCCTCAACACGGTCGTGTTGAGCGATCATGTTCTTATATGAATGACATGGCAGTGGCACGGTCATGTCAAGTAATTGTGTTCACATGTAATAAGTGACACGACCTCAACATAGTCATATTGGGTGGTCGTATTCTCTTAAGTCCAACACAACCTCAACATAGTCATATTGAGTGGTCATGTATCTTTTTAAGCTTTGATTATTCTTCTTTTGTACCTCTCTTACAACTGACAACACAACTCTAGGACTCCACCCGAATCACAATTAAATTCTTATAAACATTAAAATCATGCAAAGAATAAAATCTAATAAAAGAAAACTCATCTAGCAATGACTAATCATACACTATCCTAAGTGCAAGTCTTTAAAGTCTTCCCATGCATGCTCTAGTAATAGGTCCTATAACCTGATTCCCATCGACACTTCTTCTTAAAGCTCCAATACCAACTAATGGAGATTCAACTTGCTTTGACATTGGCTTATGTGATCATGAGGTCAATTTGAAAACGAATCATGTGTATTTTTAGGCTTTACGATTTAAAAGAAGTAAAGGAATATCTTTATGGGTTTTTGATATATTTGTGAACTGAAAAAGAAAATATATAGACAAGATCAATATTTGATATTACGTACAAATATTAAGTACGAACTAGTTTGTGATTAAAACACAAATCAATATTATGCATGATTTGTTAAGATATTATGGGATTAAAAGAAATAGTTATAAGAACTGATTCAATTAATTGATTCACCATGATCTAAATATAGATTGATAACAACACTAGAAATAAAGAGGAATATAATGCAATTCTCAATGCTCAAATTGAACAAATCTCAATGACACTGTTTGTGACATAAATTTAAAGGAATAAAATGACTAAACTCATATTCTATTACATAGGTAGCCCATATATAGGCTTAGAAATAAGTCTTCACTTCCCTAACATAACAAGGAAATTGTTAAAATGGAATAAAGTTAAAATAAATGACTAAAAAGGAAAACTAACTAGGCTACATAACACACACACAAAAAAAAAAAAACATAAAACAGTAAGGAAAAATCAATATTCTTAAGTCTTAATGAAATTAATCTAAGGTCGGTCTTTTTACACCTCAATCAACCTAGGCCGATTGACTGATTGACCTTAATATTGATCCCCCTTTATGTTGACCTTGCTTTGATCAACCGCCTAAATGTCTGAATGATGTATTTTGTCTCTATGGACTTTGACTTCCTGTCTTATTCCATGATTTTGTATTGTTAGCTCAAAAACTCTTGGCTCTAGATTGTCAAGTGTGGCTTAAAAGTTGGGTTGGCATTATCATTTTTATACATCCTCTAAGTGAGTCTGGTAAGAAGAGTTGAGTTGAAGTCATTCAAATACTAAACTTTTCATTTAAAACGATATGAAATCAGAACCGTATTCACCGCATACTCTCGTTTACTGATTAGTCGGTAAAACAAGTTGATATGATTAAAAATTTGTAATTTTCTGTTAATAAATATTCTGAAACACTTGTTAAATATTAAAAAAATTAAGCTTCCAAATATTGATTAAATACTTTAATAAAAAATAAATATATACAAAATAACAAAAAGCTTTTATTAATTTATTTGAACAAAATTTCCGAACGTCGTGTTAAAATTTTCCAATTTTGTAACTGACTACCGGCGTAAGAGATGCATGCAGCACAGCAGTACCCAGCCAGGGAAATGGCCCGCACAGCACAGTAGCCGTGTTACGTGGATTAGCGCCTATAACGACATGGAGATTTCGTGACGCCACTGCCGACAGGCGACAGCCTACAAGAATCTCCTCGCAAGGTGTGGCATCTCTTGTTTTTATGTTCCCTTCGTCATTATTACTCATCAATGAGCAACCCGTCCATTTTTGTTCTTCAACGCACACACAAGCTACATGATTCATGGACTCACAGTTACAGGACTACAAGTACTTTGGGTACGTGTATAAGATCTATAGAACCCGATAAAAATAGTAGGTCTTACATATTTAATCGTACAAGACAATGGTTAATTAATCGTACAAGGATACGTGTGTCATAAGTTTTCCATATTGGTATCAAAATTCAGAACCCTCTATATTTTGAATGCTAAACCTAACGAAAGTGAGCTGCACTTATTGATGAGGAATGAGCTACATCGATGAAAATCATTTGCACAATATACAGGGCAGACAAGTTGTTTGAATAGTCATTTAAAGGAATTAAGAAACGAATTTTAAAAAGAAAAATCTGTTTTGATTCATTTTGTACATTCGAAGGAATTAAATACATACATGGCATGTTTTATGGATAAGGTAGTGTCATGAAAAATAGATTAGATCAAATTGAATCTAATCTAAACAGATAAACATAAACCTCCTAACTGATAGTTGATAAGAGTAATCTTTCGAAATAGAAAAAACAACATATAACTAAATAACTAACTTTCTACACTCCCCCTCAAGTTAAGGAATAGATATTCATCATTCATAGCTTGCATATAATGTCGTTGAACATCTGCTTGGATAATGACTTTGTAAAGATGTCAACTTCAACTTCTTGATTTCTGGATGAGATGTGTTGAAACATTATATGACTTCCTTCAATTTTTAATTTGATAAAGTTCTGATCAAGACGTACATGCTTTCATTCAATCATGTTGAGCAGGGTTTTTGACAATACTAATAGCAGATTTGCTATCATAGAAAACATTCACTTGGCCCACCTTCATTCATAAGTCTTGAAGCAACCTTTGAATCCAAATAATCTCATAAATCTCTTGTGTAATCGCTCTATATTCTACTTCAGTACTACTCTTAACTACAATAGATTGTTTTTTTTTTTTACCTCTCCAAGTAACTAGATTCCCAAGAGTTTGGTGTAAAAACCTGATGTAGATTTTCGATCTTTATGTCTCCACCCCAATCTACATCTACAAAGACTTTTAGGTTTCTATTTTGAGACTTCTTAAAGAACAATCCTTTTCCTGGATTCCTTTTAAATATCTTAAAATATGATTCGCTCCCTCTAGATGATGTTTAGTGGGTGCATGCATCATTTGACTGATCAAGTTAATTAAATGAGCTAGATCCAGTTGTGTTAAAGATAAATAAATGAGTCTACCCACTAGTTGTTGGTGTGCTACTCTAATACTCCATTTTGTTGAGGAGTAAAAACACAAGAGGTCTGGTGAACAATTCCATGTTTAAGGAGATAGTTATTAAGATTAGTAGAGAGGGATTCTCTCCCATTGTCAATTCGAAATATCTAGATATTTACCTTGAAGACATTAAGAATTAGCTTGTGAAATTGCTTAAACACAATACAAATTTCAGATTAGGTTTGCATATGATCGTCTATGGACATGACAAACCATTTATGTCCAAAGACATTGGTATATGAATAGGACCCCAAATATCGTTGTATATAAGATGGAACAGTTTTGATGGCTTATATGGATATATGTAATAGGAACTCTTTGAAAATTTAGCTAAAAGACAATGCTTACATTTAAAACTACTAACATTTTTATTTTTAAACAATCTTAGATATAAATATTTCATGTATGTAAAACTAGAATGACCCAAGCATTAATGTCAAAGCATGATTTTTTATTTATTTTTAATAAAGTAGAGTGACCTAAACTTAGAATCAAAACTAGAGCTTGACTAAACTCTAGATAGATAATAAAGGCCATCAGATTCCTCAACACTGCCAATCATCCTCCCTGAAGTTCGGTCTTGCATAATACAATATGAAGGCAAGAAAGTTACTTGACAATTCATATCGTTTGTCAACTTACTTACAAACAATAGGTTATATCTCAATTTAGGCACAAATAATACTTCTTTTAACTTCAAGTTACCAATTAGGATTGTTTCTTTTCCTTTTTATGTAGCACTCTTACCATTAGCTACCAAAATCCTATTAAGGTTATTACATTCCACCAAATCATCAAAGAAGTGCATTAAGTTACACATTTAATCGAATGCCCCTATATCAATGATCCACCCATCACGTTTTTGACATTTGGAAACCTTTAAACATGTACCTTGTTGAGTAGTTATGGCAATGTTAGATGACTCACTAGGGATATCTAAATTAAGTCTTGTTTGCCTAAGGATTGTTGCAACACAGCAAGTTGCTTCGGCGTGAGATTCACCCCAGCATTTGATTGCACCTCTGTTCCAGCAGTTTGTGTATCTCTTTTCGTAGCCTAAGCTACCTTCATAACGGTTATCTCCTTATGATGTTTGAACTTTAAATGGTCTGATTTCCCGTGTAACTTCCAACACATATTGCAAGAATAATTTTTCTTTTTACAAATATCAAACCACAGTTTCTCCTTTGCAAAGGCATTAGGAATTATTCCATTCCTAGTTACCAAGGCTGAGCTCAGGTTTGATTGTCTGGTGGTCATCATAGCATGATGTCTACTTTCCTCATGCCTCACCTTTGCGAAGGCTTCCTTGAGGCCTAGAATAGGTTGCTTCCATATGAGTCGCCCTCTTACCTCATCAAGCTTAGGATTTGATTCGTATAGGAAGTCAAATACCTGGTCTTTCTCTAATAATTTTTTGAATTAAGTTTCATCTTCAACACATTTCTAGTTTATCTAAAAAAAAAAGGTCCACTTCCTACCAAAGTTCCATCAATAGGTTAAAGTATCAATCATACTCATATTCCCTAGAGTGGTATTACAAAGTTTGAATTAGAGTTCAAACCATTGGGAAGAATTTTCCATGTCCAAGTAGATCTCTTGGAAACGAATTTTAGGAAGAAAAATCTCTCTTGATTCATTTTATACATTCGAAGGAATTAAATACATCACCAATGGGCATGACATATCTTATGGATAAGGATAGTGCCCTAAAAAATAGATTAGATCAAATTGAATCTAATCTAAACGAATAAATATAAACCTCCTAACCGATAAAGAGTAATATCCAGAACAGAAAAAACAACATATTAACTAAATAACTAACTTTTCTACATCATTATTGCATGTAGTTGAGAGTCTCGGCCTGCATATCAATACTCTTTACATTTATATGAAGGTTTGAAATAACTCCACCATGAAAGATTTAAATAACCCATTTAAAATATAAACTAGTTAATTGAATTTCAGTATAAACTTAAAACAACTTAGATGAACAACTCCAATTTAAAAGGACTTAAAGACTTCCTATTTTCTCATATCCACCACACGGCCTGTAGCAAAAATTCCTTTTATCTTATTTAAAAATCTTAAGAAACAAGTGCCCAGGTATCTAATAATAGATCATTAGGGGAAACCACACACACACACACACTTTTTTCAATACCTGGAAAATTGTATGTTCTTAAAGTAGAAGTGAGGCATGTCGAGTTTAGCCGTACAATCACTCAATCTAAAAATCAGCAAAATGTCTTACTATGTTTTCATTTGATTTCTCACTTAAACATTTATCTGTGATATGCCTTAGGTATTGCCCATGCCGACACGAGGGGAGATCACAAAAAAAAGACGTCTTTTTTTCTTTTTTGGGAATAAAGACATGTCATAAAGAAGGGACTCGACTACGAATATAGTAGATAGAATAGAGAAGACCACACAGCTGTGCAAGCAGGTGACAGCCATGAATAGCTCAATCAACCATTGCCCAACTGTCAGCAAAACTGAACCATAAACCATGCAGTATGGCCAATAACCATCCTAGCATCCATCCAGTGCTTCACGCATGAGCTGCTGGCCTGAGTCTGACGGATGCTGTTAGAAAACAGCGCATCATGCTTTTTGCCCGGATGATATGTTCCTCCCCGGTAATGATCTAGATCCTAGATGTTCTATATTCCATCCAGACTTGAGCAATCATAATGAGTACATTGATTACCAAAAAGAAAATTTCATGGGTATCACCCCACAGTGAGCTTCAGTCTCCGAGTGCAAAGATAAATTAACTGCAGACTCGTAGAAGAATAACTCCCCAAGCATATCATATGTATTAATGTATGACATAAAGGCTGCAATACACGCACATTAATTCAAAGTACACCGCATAAAGTTCTCTAGAAACTGAGAAATCAGAAAAGAAATTGTTCAAGAAACCCAAGAGCTTCAGGTCTCCATTGCAGGTTGTGTCACACCAAACTTGACCAACAGTTTAGTCAGGGAGTCAGGTGCGCAAACCTGATACTTCACATTCCCAGAAGGAGTTAATAAAACTTCAGCCAGTTCAAGCTTATCAGAAGTCAGACTGGTGCTGTCCATGGTTTTACTGAGGACCTTTAGAGCGAGTTGGACAGCCTCTTCCCGCGTAATATCATCCTTATAGTCTTGTTTAAGAATCGATTGTGCTGCCTGGTTGTTTGCACCAATTGCTGCAGCTTTCCAACCACCATAATTTCCACTAGGGTCACTCATGTAAAGCTGGAAACCAAAATTCTTGTCCCACCCTGCAAATAGAAATGAGACACCAAATGGGCGGAGACCACCAAATTGAGTGTACCCCTGCTTTGTGTCACAAAGCGATTGAACAAGCTGCTCAACAGGCATCGGCTCTTGGTAAGCATATGTATAACGTTGGGCTTGGACTCTAGCTGTATTGATTAAGATATTGGCATCGGACATGATACCAGCCACAGCACATGCGACATGATCATCAATTTTGTACATTTTTTCAGTAGAAGTAGAGGTTTGCAAAAGCTTTGAAGTAACCTTTTTCTCCCCAACCAAGACAACCCCATCCTTTGCTAATATTCCAATTGCACTACCTGCATTTCCAATAGCTTCCATTGCATACTCAACTTGGTAGAGACGTCCCTCAGGGGAGAAGATTGTTGTGCGGCTATCATATCTCCGAGACATATTGAACAACTGTAAAGAACAGCTTATGGAATGAGACACATGATTGGTAGAAATAACATAGACAGGTTAATTAATTGCCCATCCACAGGAATGAAATTTCACTAGAAGAATAAGGGGGTTGAAAGAAAGACAGCAGACAGAATGATAATGGCCGGCCAGTGTTCTCTTAGAGAAGCACTCTGGAGCTGCATATTGAAGTTCTGATGCTTCTGGAGAAGTAGGTCACAGAACAGTTGACTTTTGAGAAAGTAAATGAAGCAGTAGAAAAAGGTCAAACCCATTAGCAAAAGTAGGTGACCTTCAAATTTCAGTTCTATCTCTAAATTTATGCTAGCATTCCTATAACAGCTGATCATTAAAGCCCAGAAATTATGGGATTGTATCACATTGACTGTGGCCTAGGGTTTTATTTTCCAAGATGCTTAAATTCCACATCTAACTGTGAGATTGACAGTTGGCCACCGTAAGAGTTTGACATCCCAAAAAAGAGAATGAAAAAAAGTTCTCCAGAAGTTAAGGAAATCTTCCTGATTCTTAGATACTATAGTGTTAAATACCATAGAGATCAAATTACACCACATTATCCTTCTAATGGAACCCAAAAAATGCATAGAAGCATACATGCAGGAATATTAAATATACAAGTATGATGTATCTGTATAGCTGTAGGTACCAATACTACATACAAAGTATTGAGAGATGCCAAAAGATTTAATACCATCCAACCAAATTGCATATTGGTGATAGGTCTTATAAGTAGTCATGATTTCTTTTGAAATGAACACAGATAACTAATAGAAAGGTACATTCAAAATTTTCATCTTAAAGGACATCAATAGAATTGCATGAAAGACACCTATCCACCAAACTTTTTTCTCTTTTTTTTTCCCAACCAGAGGTGCAAGCCCATAACTAGTCCAGTTACTTTATTACAGCAGAGAACAGACTACTTTCTAATCAATCAAGCCCCAGCTTTTCAACCTACAATGCCATGCTTGTCTTTTTAATAATCTGCTTCAAATTACGTCTCACAGATTATAAATCTAAAATGAAATAGTCAAAGGACCAGAAGTCATTTTGTATACCAGAAAACAGAAGTGCACATTGGTTCTAGCTTTAGCTGGGAATTGATCAGGACTGGTCTAGTCAGTTTGGCTCTGCTTATACTTTATTTAATATCTTTCCCTAATCCTGGAATGAACCCATTTCCAGGTTTGGCTCTCATAGTTCATAAAATGTTCAAGTTTGTGATTGATCCCACTATGACATACAATCTAAGCTCATCATATCCAGAAATTTCTTAAGTTACAGGTTTCACACAACTTCAGTGAAGTAATTAAAAAAAGAAAAAAACCACCAAGGAAAATTAGGGGAAAATCTAAGGACCAAACTCAAGCCTAGGACTCTTTTAAGTAATTAACCTAGGACACATATAAAGAATGAAAAAATTTTGAGGTAGAGCCTCAAAATGTCCTAGAAATCACTTTCCATCTTGTGGGTCAATTTTCGTTTGAAAAAGTGGAGAACTATTCCCTACAAAAAATGTTTGCTGGAAGGGTTATCCAATGATACCATCAGTGAACTGAACACACCAAACAAAAGCATATATATGTGAATCAAAATGTTAATAAACCTAAGTACGAGGTATTTCATAAACATAACTAATCCCAAAACTCATCAACACATATATGATAACTTGTTCTCGTAAAATTATTCAGTCAGATTAGCAAGTATGCCATGCTACTTCAGTAGTTATCTTTTTTATTCACAAGCATTTATTTTACATGACATAATGTTTATCCATCTCATGCTTGTACTTGCAAGCCATTGATGACTATGACAGTTTGAAAGGATTATTTATCACTTACATAAACACAGAAACCTCAAGAATATCTGTCACTCCAACAGAAAGACCTAGAATCAGAATACTTTCCAAATTTCTCAGCCCCCTCTACCCCAACGGTAACTCCATTGAGTCATTGACATGTGAAAATGCATCTAAGTATCACAGTTTGCTGGTTAAATGAAAAATCATGGACTGTAGATTAAAGAAATCCCAGGAATATTATTCTAGATGAAAGCGGTCTGCATTTCGCCTGTAGATACTAGAGATAGAAAAGTCATAGCATAAACCTCTGTCACATTTCTAATCATTAATGTCAACGCTTTTAGCATGTGATAAAAATCATTCTTGCAAAGAGGCATCAGCCATAACATTTCTAATTGCTTTGAGACAGTTTCAAAACTTCATGTAAGTTTCAAAGAGAGATTGTTTTATCCATTAAAATGGTCTTGAGAGAATTGAGAGAGATTTCACTAAGGAATGAAACTGGCATCCGCTCCCCTCCACTATCTGCCTACAAGAATGAAATAGGGAAATTGCCTCTCTGTTACTACAATTTGCCTTAAGGAAAAAGGTATTTGAGACTTGATCCAAAAAAAAGGTATTTGAGAGGCTGCAATAAACAGATTCATATATTATCCAGAAAATGTAGATTGTGTCTTTATAAGATTGCACTCAACACTGCGTTTACCACTCTCCACACCACTTCTTTTGATAATTCAAAATCTTCACTCAGTCATCCAATGCTACCGAGTTCCAAAGGCACCACTACCACTACCATGTAGAAGCAATAAGATAATTAATTCATTGCACATCAAAATTTCTTCCTAAATCTAAAGTTTCATCTTTTTCCGAGAAACCAAACAAACCCAAATCCAGCTAATACTTAACATTAACTGATATTTATAGTATCATAACTTCTAATTCAAGACAAATAACCGTGGTCCAACTAATCCAACTTCACAAACGTGTCTAATCTTGCCCTCAAATTATTATTCCATAACCCAAAACCATATCTTTAAAGAACTAAAGTATGAATCGCCGTCTACGAGGTTACGAATTAAGAAATGGGCATTTAACATGAAATTAAAGAAGAGGAAGAACAAAACATGCTATTACAGAATAGAAGACGAAATCGAACAACAAGAAGGAATTACCTGAAAGAGAAGAGGGGTACGGAGGTTTTAGCTTTTTGCTTCTTGCTATGAGAAGAACTTTGATTTTGAGTGTAATGTGACTTCTCCTCCAAGTCGATTTTCGACTTCTTCTTCCCACCCAAGCGTACAAAGCCTCGGGGGCCCAATATTCTCAAACGGGATTTCTTCGGCCCACAAGATTCCTCTGCACCGAATGCCTAATATAAGCAGACGCATGGGGGCTGGCCCAAAAAATAAAAAAATAAAAAAACAAACATACTCAGCGTGGAATGCGGCCACATGATACGTGTGATAAAATTAGAGGCATGCGAGTAGTTTAAACAGGCGAATCCAATTTAGTTCACTTTAGCCCATAGGTTAAATGGGTCAAGATTTACTAGCCCAACTCAATCCATACGGATTAGTGAGTTAAACGAATTAGCTTACCGACCTAGTTCATTTAACACACTTTTACCATTTGATGGGTTAAACGGGCGAACCCATTAACCCAGCTTATTTAACCCACTTTTCCAACTAAGGAAAAATCCATAGCTAGTCCAAGTATTGTACTAAAATTAAGCAAATGATGTTAGGACCTACAACTCTCTAAAAGAACTAGATGAAGAACTTAGCTATCTATTTATCCAAAACCAATTGAAAGCAGTACCTTCACATTGTATAGCTAATGAGTATTAATTCTACAACAAAGAAAACTCCATTTGAAATTGAAACAGAGAAAATTTCCAAATATAACACTGCGTTTGTTTCACAAAAAAAAATTTGCAAGCTTTTTTTTTCATCCTATTAATAAAAAGTAATGAAGCACAAGCTAATGCATGTGTTACACGATAGAACAGCCACTGGTCACTACCACGAAAAGAACACAACAATAGAAGTTACTGAGCATCACTACACAATACACACTACATAACACCCATAGGCCACACAAAACATGTAAGTACAACACCACTCATATAATAGAAAATACCTTTACTCAAGCATTTAAACTTTAAATGCCTTTGAAAACATGTTGATCAACAACTTACACACTAGAGAGGAGAGGGATGAGCAAAGTGAGAGAGTGCGTATGTGACGGTCGATAGGGAAAGGAGAGCCAGAGTTGGCCTAGCACATTGTGATGCGAGAGGCCGCGAGGAGACCGGACACTGGAGGGCGAAGAGGAGAGGGACGACTACGAGAGAGAGAGAGAGAGAGAGAGGTAATCTTAAGGTTAGGATGAGAGCGAGGAGAGGGACGACTACGAGCAAGGAGAGGGGTGATTATGAGCAACAACTATGAGCGAGGAGAGGGACAATAGAAAGCAAGATGACTAATGTTTTATCTTAAGGAGTTAGAGTTTATTTTGTTCTGCTGTTGTAGTTTGAGCTAGTCATGAACTCATGGTCACACACGACACAATCAGCCTTTTTTTTTAAGGGGTAAGTGAGCTAGCCTGACCCACTACAAGCTAACCTGCTTTAACCTATGAGTTAAATGGGCTAGGCTTATTTGGTTCGCTTTTAAAATAGGTTAAATTTTTTAACCCAAGCCTGTTTTTAAAATGAGTTAAATGGCTAGCTCATAGCCTTTGACCCATTTGTACACCTATGAATAAAATTAAGGAAAAAAAATAAATTATCCCCAATTCAACAAAATATAATATAATTAACAATATATATATATATTATATATAATATAAAATTTCTTGTAAAAAAAAAACAAACAAACATAAAGTTTGCAATACAATAATCGAAAATAAGGATGCAATTGGAACGGATTTAAGACATAAGACCCAAACCTACCCCTTGAATGTCTCCTAACTCAATTTGCCTTCATTACATATAATATTATGTTTTGCTTTTAATTTTATAAACTATTGTAGGCATTTTCTTAAAGGATTGTTATAAATAAGTGCTTAATATACTTGTCAATTTTCTTTAACAAAAATATTAAACAAAGCCAATGATATAATGACATTATTATCAATAATTAAATATAACACAAAAATAGCCACTCTTAAATTTTAAAAAAATTTAAATATCATCATTATTTTATTGAGTTGGGATTCCTATTGGATTTTCACATAGCCCCAAAATCTAACTTTAAACCTTACAAGATTTTGATTCATATTCCCAAAATCGATAAAAACCTTATATGTCATATTTGATATACAAAAATTGAATGGAATAAAATCAGCAATGAATGTCAAATCTATTATCATGTTTGGAAACATCCTTGGAATGAAAGAAAAATGAATGATATATAGTAGTATTTAAAGAAAAAAAAAAGCTCTTAATTCATAAATGTAATAGATATACATTAGTAAGACTAAAAAGATTATTTTAATAATTATTATTATTAATAAGAATGGCAAAGAATTACAAAATTGAATTTTTCCTAAAAGCCGGAATTGTCGATTTGAAATAATCGCAATTTTAACTTCTAAAAGTACTTTCAAATATGAAATAGGGAATGGATATAGACTCTCAATTCTATCTCGGAACTATTATACCAAAAATAAAAATAAGGTATTATCTATAGGTTTTATCAATTTAGGCAAATCAAATATCTTATAACAACTTGTCTAATCACATCCTAAAAAAAAAATGAGTAAGGTACAATTTTTTTTAATGGGTTTTTTCTCATTTTCTTATCTTTTGTTAGCTTTCTCCCTTTCTTTTTTTTGGTTCTTTTACTATCTTTTCTATTTAAAAAAATTATTGTAAAACGTACTTCAGTTATACTTTGAAAACTAAAATTCCATAAGTTTGTAAATAACAATAATTTATAGAGCAAAGTAAGATAATAATTTATCTATTTTTTAATTAATACACATGTAAATGTTATACATCTATAACAGTAACCAAATATTACAAAAGTTTAACTTTCAATGTATGTTTTAGTTATTATATAACTACTATAAATAATATATCGATAATCTATCATCCCAATAAATAACTTTCAATGTATATTTTCTTATATAGTTATTATGTATATCGTATACTGTTATATTAAATATTAAATAATATTTATCAGTAATTAAATATCTCCAAAAGTAATTTCTAATACATGTTTTCTCATATAGTTATCGTGTAAACTATTATATTACATATCAAACAACATACGATAATTTCGTATCCCTAAAAATAATGGTTAATATATGTTATTTTTATTATTATATAGTTATTATGTATATTACTATATTACATATTAAATTACATATTGATAGTCTAATATCACATTTTTTATAATGTATGTTTCCTACATAGTTAATTAGTTATTACTATACTGCTATATTGTCTATTTAAATAGCATACTAGTAATCTAATATCACCAAAAAAATATATAATATATATATTTTTATATAATTATTACATACACTATTATATTACGTATTAAATAACATTTTAACAATCTAATGTCACAAAAAAATTATTTCTAATACATGCTTTTTTTGTATAGTTATTACATTTATCACCAATTCACCATACTACATATTAAACTACATAACGGTAATCTAATATTGGAAAATATAATTTTTAACATATGTTTTCTCATGTAGTTATTACATACACCACTATATTAAGTGTTAAGCAAAGTAGCGGTAATCGAACATCACAAATTTTTCTTTTATTATATGTTTTTTTTCATATAGTTATTACACGCATCACTAAACTGCATACTAAATACCACATGGTAATTTAATTTAAAAATAATAATTATTAATATATGTTTTCTCATATAGTTATTATTAGGAATGAGTAGGTAAAGAGTGAGTAAAGTATAAGGCCATACCCGTACCCTACCTTATAAAGTACATGTTCGTAATTTTTTAAATTGAAACCTACTACATAACACTTTAGAACCATCCTATACCCTATACCCCATAAAATCTACATGGTATAAAGTATCTTCTGAAACTTATAAATTTTATCTTTCTTCCAATAAATTTTAAGCTTATATATAAAAAAAAAGTAATCTATATATAAATTATAAATTTTTCATATGTAAAATTTGTGAAACTTGTAATAAAATATATGAAATTAAAAAAAGAAGTAGTTTTTTGACCTTAATTATTTCAAATTCTACTATCTTACTACTTAGCAAATGAAAAAGAATGAGGTAAAATAATAGAAAACCTAAAATTGGAGAGGAAAATGAAAGAGAATGAAGAAAATAAAGAGGGGCAACATTAGATATAACCATTTAAGGTAATTAACTTATGAATTTAGACTTTTTTACTTTTTTATTAAAACATTATTACCAAAAATTTATAATACTGCAATTTACTATTCATTTATTGATATTATTTAATAACATCTTATAGGGTATCTTACAACCTATACTCTATATAACTTTAAGTATAAGTTCTAGGATAGATATAGGGTAAGAAAATTTCATACCTATACCTTTACCCTATAAGAGCAAATTTTGGAAAATCTATATCCAAAACCTACTTTGTAACATTTAATATTCACCCGGAACTTATTTGATCAAGTAAGATATAGGTAAATACCCTGTACAATAGGGTTACCGACTTACCTCTACTTATTATGTATATTACTATGTTACATAGTAAACAACATATTTCTAATTTAATATCATAAAAGAAAATTTTTAATATGCATTTTTAAATATAATTATTACAAATACTACTACATTACACATTAAACAAAATATTGCCAATTTAATATCTTATATATATATATTCGTATATGTTTTCTCATATAATTGTTATGCATACTACTTTATTGCATATTATACAATATATTAGTAATTAAATATCACATCACTTTTTAAATATATTTTCTTTTTTATATAGTTTATTATGTGTGCTAGGCACTATATTACGTATTCAATACATGGTAGTAATAATAAAAAAAAAAGTTTTCAAATTTTAAGGTATTTTATAAACCTTGTGAAAACTATCAAAATTATAAAAATATTTAAATTTCTAAATATCACAAGACATTTGGTGAAAAATGTTGTTAATAAAAGTTTCTAAGTCGAATGTATTATAAAGTTGCCATTTAACATAAATATACACTTGTATTTTTTTTTATGGATTTTAATAAGGTCATATATCGAGTTGCAAATCAACTTCAAGAAATTATTTTAATTAATATTAATACAGTAGAACAAGTCATACCGAAAAACTTGTAATTATTTCTTTTTTTAGTCGATTCATCATTTGATTTGGATGTTTTCTTGGCACAATCAATATGTTACATATTGGATGATAAATCGAATTTAAAAATAATTACAATTAACATTAATGCAATAGATCAAGTTAGTGCTTTGCTAGAAGAAAAATTTTAAGGCATTAACATTTTTCATATGATATAAGCAGTATTGTCAAACGTAGATTAGTGGCTGACCTAGGAGTGATAAAGGTTAAGAGTTAAGAACGTCAAATTGGGGTTGGTAAAAATATTAAAATATAATTTATATTTTATTTATAAAACAATAAAACTATTACACTTTAAATAGATAGATCGTAATAGTCTCACCATGCATACTAATGGGTATTGAGTATAAGACCCTTGGCTACCATTATACTATTAATATACACAAGACTTTACCGATAACCACACCATATAGGTCATAACAAGTCACACCAATTAAGTAAGCTCAACTACTGCAAACAAAGTAATCACATGTGTTGCACATATAATCAACTATAACCACAAGCGTTATCACAACTTACAATCCTTTGTTGACACAATAAAACCATTGTGAGATAAGCTGACTTACTTAAGCTATGGAATGTGATATATTCCTGGATATATCTTGAAAAGTCTAATAAATATATTTAAATCAATAGTAAATAAGAGAAATAGCATGTGATCTCCAAGATATTTATTGCAATTTTCTAAAAAAGTTCTATGATAAGTTTTACGGTAGGTTCTATAATAAGAGGTAACATCATCAAGTAAAGTAAATATTATTGTTTTCTTTATAATTTCAATAAATATTAGTATGATAAAGATAATAGTAATGGTATGCAATTGAAATTTGATGATATAAGTAAGTATTTTGAGGTGATTATTTTGTAATTTCTTATACGGTAGGAATTGGTAACTACTATAGTAGAAACAATGATTTGTAATTGCAATTTATTATATAGATATGATAACATGTGAATACTTTAGCCCTATACATGTTCTGGTTGTCATGGTTTTAGGATCTTTATAAGTGGACTTTCGTGGCTTATTTACGTATTCGCTATTTCGAATAATATCGAGTATAGTAAATTTTCTGGTGGGAATATAAGGATCATAATAGAGAGTTACCTAATGAAAATGAAAGTATATATATTCTGAAAAATAAGATAAGTGTATGGGTATAGTATGTTATATAAGGGTATTTTCATAAAAAGACACTAATCGGTATATGTATTGATGAATTTGATAACTAAATAATAAAGATAAGTAAGGTGGTTTGATTACATCGTCAAGACTAATATCAATGTGTTATACTCAAGTTAAAGTTATAGATGATAGGAGTATTATGCAACTAATATTCTAGAAATTAAACAATTATGGGGTGATTTACTATTTTTAGCATAAATACGGATATAAATGAATGAAAAATAGAAAGTATATTGTAAAATTGTACCATTGGTGTCGAAAGATCACAAATAATATCTGATATTACAGGAAAAAGTTAAATGAATTTACGAGGGTAGGAAGCTAGGTTTTTCTAATTTATTCAAAAAATTGCGACTGTAGTAATCATTAGCTAATACTTGCAAAAATTATTAAAGATACTAAACTTGTAAAATTAATTCTAAGAAAAATAACATAACTTAATATAGTAATAAAGTACTTACATGTGGAACGGCGCAATGAAACAATGAGAAATAAAAATAAAATGGAAACCTAAAGCTTCCAGCCACCAAATGCCCGAAACGACCGCCTAATGGCCTCCACCAACACCAAGGGCGTGTTGGCCCACTTCAAGGGGTTGGACACTGCCCAAAAAAGTGATCCCTTTAAATTTTAAGGGCCAATTCGCAAGTGTGGAGGGGTGATGAAATGGGATGATGCCCCATTTATAAGTTTTGAACCAAATTTGAAAATTAGCTAAAAGTTATTGTGGGTCCAAAAATTCTAAAAAATTACAATTGTGTCTTCCATAAAATGACAAGTGTCCAAATAGAATTTGATGATTTTTTTTACATGTATATGATTTTTAGTGAATTTTTTATTAAAATCTAGAATATTCCTAGTATAATTCCAATTTTTCCAGATTTTTGTTAATTTATTATTACTACTTTTTGGAGATATTTATGAGGTGTCTTGAGTTATTTTTGCGAAAATGGGTTGATTTGACATTTATGTGATACTCTAGGCTAGGTTGCATAGGGTCAGCCTTTAACATTTTACACTATTATTTTATTAATTTAATTTACCTTTTTTTTTTATGAATTTCCCTTTTGCTTTATTCGAAGTCTTGTTTATATTCCTCATGACGATGTCTTCCTTTTATGAAGGTAGGTCATTGTCATATGTCTTTTATCTTTATTTATTAGATATTTCACTATTTATTATTCTATTTTACTTTGTACTTTTTGTATTCACTTTTGAGGGTAATTGAGTTTTTTTATTACTTTTATCATATTGACCTTTGTTAAAAAAATTATAATTTTTACTTAGAGTAGGACATCTTTTTATTATTTGGTACTGTTTATTAAGTAATCTAGGTCATTTATGGCACATTTATCTTAATCAGTTTTATCTTGAATTATTATATATTATTATAGGCCTATTAGTATTTAAATGATAAATTTAATAAGATCTAGAATAAATCCATAATTTAGTTTTTTTTTTTAAAAAAAAAACATTGTTAGATTAATTTCTACCATTGAACTATTCGTTCAATACCCTAACTAGCATTTTTAATTTTACAAGTTTAAATCTATTTAATGGGTTGGTATTTTTGATAAATTTTCTATATCTTAAAGTTAATTAGGATTTGGGATTAGTGATATTAAAAGTTTGAATATTTCAAATCCTCACAAAAATGATCCATCCTCTAGAAATTTAAAAGTTGAAATTATTTTACATTTTACTTGCTATTTTCCTTTAATTTTTTATTTATTCTTTTGATAAATTGATATGGTTTTTGACCAAAGTGGAAAAGAAAAAAAATGGTGCAATCCAACTCAAAAAACCAATTGGTTCTATAAGAATCAAGTTAGATTCAATCAATAGGATCAATCTAGATCTAACTACATTAAAAATAAGTGCTATATTGTTAAAATCTATAATGATTTGCTACTTATCTATAAGACTATGTAATACGAGATATGAACTTTTATGATGATATTGAATTATTTTTTTAATTATTGTAAGAACTCACCACAAGAGTTCTAAATTCTAATATTATATAATAATAAAAAGAATAATAATGTTACAACATTATTTTTTGAGTTTTCATAATGTAATTATTTGTTTGATAAAATAATTTTTTTATTATAAGATATATTGTATAAATTTTATACATTTTATTCAATATCTTAAAATTCATTTTATTCAATAACTTAATTTATTATATAAATCTAATAAAGTCCTAAAGATTTTATTCAACTTGGCAACTTGTCGCTAACTAAATTTCATAAGGTGCCATGCATTATTGAGATACGTTTTGATATCTAAATCGATTGACCGCGGCCCACGCAATAGTCTTCATTATATGACTTAGTAGTTAGGATAATGGAATGGAGAAATATAGTATTCGAATGGGTAGACAAAGACATAAATCATGTTTGCATTGTCACGCATATTGCATGTAGTTGTCGTACTCGCACGTGGAAAAAAAAATACAACAATAATTGAAAGGAGACAAAGATTGTTTTAGCTAATAGAAAGAGACTGAAAGTGGATTAAAAAAGAAAGAGAGAGTGAAGAAAGTAAAATATATGCACTTATTAATAATAATATAACCCAAACGTCACATCCGACTTGCGATGAGGCGATCGGATCTTAATTGCGATTAACATAAGCTTTGTCCACATAAATCCAGTACCTAGTACACCTTTTTCTTGCCTTGCAGCTCTCATATTATTGCTTACTGTTCATAGCCTGCATATTAAATCCATAAAAATAAATAAATAAAGTATTATACGAAGTTTACATACACAAATATGTTAAATAGAAATTCATCCAAATATATATATATATATATATATAAATAGAAGACACATACTACAAGAAACTAGAATAATTGGAACAATAAATCAGCAACTATTTTAATTGTTAATCTATGTACACGAAGAAAATTTATGCAAATCTAAATAGATGCTTATAACGTATAAATAAATAATTAGTCAACTTCCGGTAATTTACCGTTATTATACTTCTCTTTTCTTGTAGTGATATATATGGCTCGTTATATTAAAAAACACACAATATATACTCCCAACTAAGTATTTTTTCAGTAAACCGAAAAACACTATATATAGTTTGGTATTGGTAAAAGCATCTTACCTGGATAATCTATCCATGTAAAAGCTTTAAGCTTACATGGCTGGACATTGGAAGCCAGGGGGAGGAGTCTTGCCACATTGGACAAGAACTTGAAGAGCAACGGGAATAACAATACTTATATTGAGGAGCTTAGCCTTAATGGTGGTGCAAAGACACACAGCAGCGTCCAAATCCACCAAACCTTTAAGAACTGGACAACATTTTTCCTTAGCGCTACTTCCTATACCTACATGAACAAGTCCACCCAGCACATCCACACACGCGCCCAGCTTTAGCGTGTCTATAGGGCATGTCGGCTGCGCGGGAGGCACCGGCGGGAAGGGTGGTGGGCAGGGCACCGGTGGTGGTGGTGGTGGAGGGCATGGCTTTTCAACTGGTGGTGGTGGTGGAAGGACAGGTGGGGTGGGGACAGGCTGAGGAGGAGGGTTGATGGGTGGTGGTTTTGGGACAAAAGGTGGTGGTTTAACGGTTGGAGGGGTAGGGACATGTGGTGGATATACGATGGGAGGGTGCGGGACAAAAGGTGGTGGTTTAACAATGGGAGGGATAGGATGATGTGGTGGATACACAAAAGGTGGTGGTTTAGGGTGTGGGACAAAAGGTGGTGGTTTAACAATGGGAGGGATAGGATGATGTGGTGGATATACAAAAGGTGGTGGTTTAGGGTGCGGGACAAAAGGTGGTGGTTTAACAATGGGAGGGATAGGATGATGTGGTGGTTTAACAATGGGAGGGATAGGATGATGTGGTGGATATACAAAAGGTGGTGGTTTAGGGTGCGGGACAAAAGGTGGTGGTTTAACAATGGGAGGGATAGGATGATGTGGTGGTTTAACAATGGGAGGGATAGGATGATGTGGTGGATATACAAAAGGTGGTGGTTTAACAATGGGAGGAATAGGGGTAGGTGGGGGATATGCAATTGGTGGTTTCACCACCGGTGGCTTTGGCGGAGGCTTGATGACGGGCGGTTTAGGTGGTGGCTTCACGACGGGCGGTTTGGGCGGCGGCTTCACGACAGGGGGTTTGGGCGGCGGCTTCACGACCGGGGGTTTGGGCGGAGGCTTCACGACGGGCGGTTTGGGTGGTGGCTTGATGACGGGCCGTTTGGGTGGTGGCTTGACTACCGGGGGGTGTGGCATTGGTGGAGGGCATAAAGCCGGTGGTTTAGGGCCATAAGGTGGATGGAATGGAGGTTTGGGAATAGGGATGTGTGGTGGCTTGACAGTGGGTGGTTTGTGGTGATGTGGAGGTTTGAACGCGGGTGGCTTTGGTGGTTTGTGGTGATGTGGAGGTTTGAAAGCCGGTGGCTTTGGTGGTTTGGGGTGAAAGGGTGGTTTGACTTTTGGTGGGTGTTTGGGAGGGAATTTAGGATGTTTTGGTGAGGGGTGTGGAGATGGAGCGCAATGGGGACATGCTAGGGTTGTTAGGAACAAGCTGCCTACATACACTAGTACTAATACTAATATATGTTTCCCCATGGCCATGATGGGGAAGAAAAACCTAGGAGGTTTTGTTTGGTGTTGTGTTTTGGTTCTCAATTAAGCCTCTCACATCGAGTATATATACACATGTAAAATGTAGTCTTCATAATTTCATATGCAATATAATATTCTTATTCTTTTGAAGAATGTGCTATGCTAGTAAGATAAAGAAGAGGCAGACAGCAAAGCAGCCATCACTCAACCATCTTTGTAGCAATTTAATATCTTTTGTCATTATTCATTTGACTTTATACTAAAATGTTGAAAGTAGAAAAAAGAAAATTATTGGTACTTATGTACCATATTGATGACTAATAGTAAGGTGTGTAGCTTGTGTTACTCTGTCATTCCTGTTAGGTTAAGGTAAAACTTTTTAACGTGTCAAATTCTATTAATATGCCGACATCACTCATTTTAATACAATAATACAAAATCATATTAGTATATGTGCAGAACATCTGTTAGACTCCAGTTTATAAACTATCTGAAGTCATAGTGTTTGTATTGATATTTATGATTAATATTTTAATTACATCACACAATTAATATATATATATATTTTATATTGGGTAGATTGAAGACAGCTTTTTTTTTTATAATCGGAATGATAATCAGTCATTTAGCGACAAGGGGGGACCGAGAAAACGCGGTTCGAAAAAGTAAAAGATTTGATACATTATTTTGGCATGTAATGTGACTGGTGAGTGCATGATGATTTGGTGAGTGCCTGGTGGTTTGGTGAGTGACTGTGGTGCCCGTGATCTTTGAGCTTTCAATCCGACACCCATGTGACAATCTACTACCCCTATAATTTTTTACTTGACAATTCTAGAACACGACAAAGGATTATTAGAAAATTTCGTCCCTGTCTTTGTCTCCTTAAATAGTATGGCCTAGAGATTGATCTCATCAATTAAAACCTAATAATTATATGTGGTCACAGTTGCATCCCCCACTGTCGGCCGGATATGTACAAGCACCGTCGAGAGAGAGAGAGATAGAGAATGGCCTAAAGGATAACTTTCATGTCAACTGGGAAGAAGAAATTGGAGGGAAGAGACTTGAAAGGGTGTGTAAGTGTGAGAAATAGGATTCCAAGTGATAGATCATGTGGATCACTTAAAGATATACAAGGGCTAGTACATATTTGACCTGTGGGAATTTTAAAATGATATACTGATTCTTTTCCTAATATTAGATGAGTCTGTCAAAGTTTTATATGTTATTACTTATATTTAAATATATTTTGTCGTGTATAACCTCGATAAATCTTTATTTGGGTCAGTAGTTAGGGTGTTCTTGTTTCATAGCAAATATTTTCTAGACTTTTATTAATATTTGCATAATTATAATTTTAGAATATATCGTACTAATTTCAAAAAATTACAATTACTAGTGTTGCACAGGAATAAGTAGCGGGCATCTTGCTGTTACAATCTATTATTGTAAGCAACATTTTGATATTATCAAAATAATATTTAACGATTACAAAACTTTTATTATAAAAATATAAATAAAAAAAAAACATTTTGAAAAACATTTTCTCGCTAACAAACAAATTCTTAATCTAAGAAAAGAGGCCGAGAAATCAAAGGTGTGATTAGTGGTGTATGATTTGTCAAAGAACCAAGCGTGGCAAGAAGAACTATGGCAGTATTTTAAGTGGGAAGATCAGCTAAAATCAAGGAATCGATTGGATTGTGACATGGGATGACACGTCGCACAGTTGCATGCATGGGAAACAGCTACGAGAAGCATATTGCATTATTTTAGTTTCGTGATTACGTGATTGCTTATGCTTGGGATGCTCGGCCCTTAATCATAAGTCTCTTTATAGACTAGCTACATAATATATTGAGACCAAATGGACACTATTCTAGAAATTGCCTTTCTCACCTTTTAACACTCCTCTCCATTCTGGATAATGTTGATATTTGATGAATAAAGCTTTAATAATATCAATACATTACGTGTATAGTGATATTAAAAGTGGATCTAAAGAGGGGATCTCAATTCCTTCAAACCCCAAAAAAAAAAAAAATTATTATAAAAATTTTCAAAAAATGAAAAAGTACATGTAATATATATATAATGTAAAACATGATAAATTGTGAAATATAATTTAGTAGTAAGATATATACTTTTTTTTAATAAAAGTTTATGAGTTCAATTCTTGTGACTATAATTTTATCTTTTTTTATGTATTTATTCTTATATTTTTTAAATGGTATTTTTTTTAATTTTTTATTACAATAATTAAAAACATTAAATTTCATTTAATATAAAATCATAGTTAATTAATTGATTTTTTTTTAAGTTTTATATAAACAAGAATTAAAATTTTCTTTCTTAGTAACTTAAATATAATAAACTTAGCTCTCCTAATTCCATAGTTCTGCATCTATCCCTAAGTGGTATATAAATGTAAATAAAATTTTAATATGTGAAAATATAAATAGTATTTTAAAATAAAAATAAAAATTTATACTATTATGTATTTAAATATTATTAGTATTTATCCATCATTTATTGAAATACATATCGTATTAATTTCAAAAAAAAAATTCTAGTTTGATGCACCCAATAAAATGTATATTATGTTTATGTATGTATAAAAACAAAATAAACATTAGGCTTATCTCGTATTATCTTCATGAGTTGCATACTATAAGAGCTGCGGTGTAATAATGCCTCATGTTTATAAATGTATTTTCCTTCTGCACAACATCTATTTGGTTTGAGATAGGATATTGATGAGGCCTAACAATGATGGGAAAAGAGAATAGGTAGGATGAATTATATAGAAAAAGAAATAGTTATATCTTCTATTCAATTGTTAATATCTAGGAAAATAGAATTTAAATAAAATCCTATATATTAATAAATTAATGGAAAATATATAAAAAAAAATAAGTGCAATCAATTGCACCTAAATATATGAGGACGAGTTACATATCGTAAAATATGAGAATAGTTGTACAATGCCCGTGCAAGATTTTTGTTCAGTAACTAATTAAACATTTTGCAGAACAAACGTGGAATGAGAAAAATTATCCAATGCTATCCTTTAGAAATTTGCAAAATGAATGGACCATGGATCATTATAGCCTTTAGTAACGATTCACGAAACTAAAGGCATTTATTGAAAATTTTTAAAGAGGTAAAATTATGTTTCAAAAGTTTGATAGATTATTCATATATGACTAATAACTTTAGGATAGTGATACGCTATTATTTTTAAAATTTTCCCGATTTAAATTCAGTTATCACTATTAATTAATTAATTAGCCTCGAGATAGGTTAGTTTTAGTGGGAAAGAAATTAAGAAAATCTAATGCAAATTTATTGTTCTTCTTTTGAGGTCTTTAAAAGACATTGGTCAAATTTTGTGAATTGGATATATTTACTTTGAATGATTATGTGTTGATGAGGGATTTTATGGATGAAAAAATATTTTGATGTAGCCTGATGAAAGCTGAATATGGATTAACAACAGATAAAGAGACACTATCTATTTTTTTATCTTCAAAGTAGATTATTTCATATAAGCTATCTATTTTATCGACATGAGAAGATTTTGGATTTCTTGAGTCTATAGATTAATTTATCAAAATGCCAAATAAATACAACATAACATAGGTCTACAAAGTTACTATAGGTCTAAAAAGTTACCAAGATCCTATAATAAGTTGTCTGTTCTAACATAAAGACCCAATATATATTTCAAGAAGGCTTAACAATTTACAAGTAATTTTGGCATGATAACTCAAAAATGGGAAAAGGACTAGCTATATGTAGGAACCATCACCATGCCAAATTTTATATGTGATAAATTTTATTCTTAAGGCCTACATATTTATTAAAGTAAATGGATAGGGAATAGATAGGATTGAGATTGTTATCTTTCACTCTACTTAATAGGCATAAGTTCTAAAATATTAGATACATTGATTTTTCTTATAACTCTTTAGAATTATTATAAAATCTACACGCTAAAGTTTTAAGGAGCCTTGTTGAACTAGTGAGTTTCTTTTGCAATTTTTTAAGTTAAAATGTTACTAATCATTCATATCCAAAACATGATATTCAAATTATATGCATGGGCGTGCGAAGGGGGCTCCAATCGCCCATGCTCGGAAAAAATTAATTTTTAATAATTATAAAATTTAAAGAAAAATAAAAATTATATATATTATATATGTATATTTTAAAAACAATTGTTAACAAAATGTAGTGTATAACTTAGTGGTAAATATAAGTATTTTTACATTAAAGGTCATGGATTCAACTCCCATGATGATCATTTTAATTTTAAATTAATTTTTAATAATTATGAAAATTTAAAAACAATTATTAACAAAATATAGAGTATAACTTAGTGGTAAATATAAGTATTTTTACATTAAAGGTCATGGATTCAATTTTCATGATGGTCATTTTAGTTTTTCTTAAGTTACATTTATTACTTTAATGGTATTTTCTTTTTTACTTCTTTCTTTTCTTTTCTTTTTTCAACAATAACTAATTGCATTGAATTTCATTCATTATTAAATTCCTATAAACTAACTAAATTATCTTAAGTTGCTATTTATTTATTAGTAGTATATCATAAGTAATAATTATAATTATATTACAAATGCTTCAGCCTTATTTCAAAAAAATATTAATAAATAATAATAATCTTATCACTTAATATATTTTTCTTACAATTGATATTGTAAAAATGAATGTGGATTTTTGAATAACTGATTACATAATTAATTTTATGAAATTGATAATTTTTATAGAATTATTAATGATATAATTTTGTAGTCATTGTTAAAAAAAAAAATCAAATAATACTTATATTTATATCATGTTACTCTTTTAGCTCCACTTATAATTTTTTATTTAAATATTTTTATGTTATACTTTTATTGATAACAATCCTTATTAAATATTAACAAGTATTCTATCATGTGTAAAATCTCTTTTTTTATATAAAACATGTGTATTGTAATTTTGATTTAAATATGATAAGTATGGCTCTTTACTCTCATGTTTCTACGTTCGTCTCCGAATGTATGTTAATATCACTTTTAAATAGAAGTTGTAATAATTATATATATATATATATAAGAAATTTAAACAAAAAAAATGATTTAAACTATATTTGATGATTTAAGATAGATGTAACTATTTAGCCAAGTGTTAGCCTAAATAATGGCTTAAAAATTAGGCAACATGATTAAAATTTCATTATATTTGTCAAAATAAATTATATGTATTAGCTATAATAAATTGGTTGGATTCATGGACCCTGCATATATTGAGAACCATGGAGCAACACCTTAGAAGATGAAACTTGTAATATTCATAATACATGCACCGAGCACATTGTAAAGTGGATGTAAGGTCATGCCTCGTTGCTTGCCATGTGACTGAAGATTCCAATACCTTGGAATTGAAAATTACTCTACAATGTCAAAACCCTACCCCAAAATGTGACTGACCCTGCGGCGTCGTAATAGGCTCTGGTCCTGCAAGGATTCCCCTGCTCACTGTACCATTTACCATAAGAAAGATCTTTGCAAGATCATTGCAAGGAACCGAACAACTTACAAGTTTTGGCATGCTAACTGAGAAAGGGAAAAAGTACCGGCCATATGGGAAGCCATCATCATGCCAAAAATAGAGATCACGGGCTACCACCTAATTGTCACCGATGCATAAAAGTTGAAATAATAATAATAATGAAGAAGAAGGAGGAGGCAAATACAAATTTTGTATGAACAAACTTAAACTTTTTATGACAATGTCCATTATTTTAATGGGATTATTTGACTTTCAATCTCAATATACAGTTATATATATTAAATCTTTATTGTTAATCACTATTAAATATTTATTATTAATATATAAATTAATGATAAGATTGAAAACTTAACCGATTCCATAAAAAATATGGGCAGAACTATAAAAATTTCAAAAGAAACTAGGTTTTCATTTCAATTTTTTTCATACCTTATTTAAATTTTACATGTAAGAGTTCTATTTCCAAATTCTACAATGTAATGGATATAAAGTGGATAAGATTGGGATTGTTATCCTAGACTCTACCTCATTGGTATGGCTTTTGAAAATATGGAAATGGACTCACTTTGTGATCCTTTGAAACTATCACAAAACTTATACTCTATAATTTTAGAGAATATTTAGAACTAGTGTATTGCTTTTACAATATTTTAAGTTAAAATATTTCTAATCATTCATATCCAAAATCATGATACTCAAATTGTAAGTTAATATCACTTTTAAATAGAAGTTATAATATATCAAGAAATTTAACAAAAATAATAATAGAATAAACTATGATTCCAACCATATTGATGATTTAAGATAGATTTAACTATTTAGTTGAATATTGGCTCAAAATAAAGGATTAAAAATTCGGTCAACATAATTAAAATTCCATTATATTTGTCATATTAAATTATACATATTCTCTGTGCAATGCATAGATCAAATTCATGGTCCCCATGAGAAAGTACAGGGCAACACCTTAGACTATGGAACTATGGGATACATATTCCAAGCATCACATTAAAAGTGGATGTAAGGTCATATTACGAAAGATTCCAAAAACTTGAAATTGAAAATTACTCAATATCCTTGATAATGTGGGGTCCTAATCGTTTTTGGTCCCACAAAGCTACAGATTGCTCTGCTCACTATACCATTTATTATAAGTAATAAGATTAATATTAGATTTAATATTTGAATTTTATTTATTTTATAATTAATTATTTAAAGTATAAAAGTATTAATTTACTATTTATAAATTCTTTGAAATCATTTATACTACCTGAATGAGATAGTTAATTATAAAAATGAGTAAAATTTAAGTAATTAATTATAGAAGGAGCAAAACTCAAGTATTTAATTACAAAAATTAATAAAGTTTATATAACAAATCGGCACTTTCAAAAGTTAAGTAGTTAATTGTAAAAATGGGCAAAATTGAAGTGTTAAATGTGGCATTTATCCATAAAAATTATCCTAATAAGATTATTGAAAGGAGTTGAACAATTTACAAGCTAAGGATTAGCTAGAAATGGGAAGCTAAATAGTGCAATGAGGGCACGCACACCGAGGGTCTTCTGTACTAATCTAAATCTTATGTGTAATAACTTCATTTCCAAGTCTTATTATCGAAATGAAAAAATATAGAATGAGAAGAATTAAGATGGTTATCCTATATTCTACCTTATTGGCATAAGTTTTAAAAGTTTAAAAATGGACTTATTAGGTAATATTTTGAAACTATCATAAAACCTATATCCTATAGTTTTAAGGAATCTTATGAAATTAGTGACTTTTTTTTTTTTTTACATTTTAAAGTTAAAAATTTAATAATGATTCATGTCCAAAATCATTATAGTTAAATTGTAAATTAATATCACTTTTAAATAGAAGTTGTAATAACTATATATATATAATAATTTTTAATAAAATCACAAAATAATAATATAAAAAACAAAAACAAAAACAAATTATAATTTCGATTATATTTGATAGTTTAAGATAGATGTAACTACTTCACCAAGTGTTAGCCTAAATGATAGCGTTAAAATTGGCAAAATGATTAAAATAACATTATATTTATCAAAATAAATTATATGTATTAGCTATAATGTATAGATTAGATTTATGGACCTGCATATATTGGGAACCACGAGGCAACACCTTAGAAGGTCAAACTTATAGTATTATTCATAATACATATGCTGAGTACGTTATAAAGTACATGTAAGGTTGTATCTCGTAGTTTACCATGTGACTAAAGATTCCAATAACTTGGAATTGAAAATTACTCTACAACACCAAAAGCCCACCCCAAAATGTAACTGACCATGAGGGGTCGTAATAGGTTTAGGTCCCGCAAAGATTCCTCTGCTCATTTTACCATTTACTATAAGGAAATATCCTAGTAAGATCATTGAAAGGAATCAAACAATTTACAAGTTTTGGCATGCTAGCTTATAAAGGGAGAAAGAACTGGCTACATAGGAAGCCATCGTCATGCCAAAAATAGAGATCACGGTCTAGCACCAAATAGAAAAAGGAAAAAAAGAAAATAAAGCAGACACAAGTTTCCGGATGGAGTAACTAGGATTAGTTTTCATTATAATTCCTTTCATATCTTATCTAAATTTTATGTGTAAATGTTTTATTTCTAAATGGAAATTGATTTACCTTATAATCTTTTAAAACTATTGTAAAACCCGTCACTGCAATTTTAAAGAATATTGTAAAAGCAATGAGTTTCTGTTATATTTTTTTAAGTTAAAATATTTCTGATCATTTATGTCAAAAATCATGATATTTAAATTATAAGTTAATATCTTTTTAAAATAGATATTGTAATATATTAAGAAATTCAAATAAAAATATAAAATAATAATAGAATTAAACTGTGATTCCAATTTCTAACTATATTTGATGATTTAAGATAGATATAATTATTTAGCTGAGTATTAACCTAAAATAATAACTTAAAAGTTAGGCCAATATAATTAAAATTTTATTATATTTATCAAATTAAATTAAACATATCTATATAATGCATAGATCAAATTCATGGACCCCATGAAAAATTAGGGGGCAATACCTTGGAATATGAAACTATAGGATACGTATTCCAAGAATATCGTAAAGTGAATATAAAGTCATATTCTGTAGCCTACCATGCAAAGAAAGACTCCAAAACCTTGAAGGAGGGGACCGTAATAGGTTCAGGTCCCACAGAGGCACAGATTACTTTGCCCGCTGTGCCATTTACTATAAGAGATATCCTAGTAAGATTTTAAGGAGTCGATCGATTAACAAGCTTTGGCATGCTAACTCAAAAAGGGGAGGACTGGCTATATATAGGAAGCCAAGCACCGGGCGGGGGGTGTTCTGTACCTTATCTAAATTTTGTGTATTAATATTTATTTCCAAGTCCTACCTATTTACCAGAGTGAACAAAGATAGGCCGGAAAGAATTGAGATCGTTACTCATCTACTTTAAGAAATCATGCGAAACCAATGAGTTTTTTTTTTTTTTTTTTTTTTACATTTTTTAAATTAAAATATTACTAATCATTCATTTCCAAAAATCATAATATTCAAGCCGAAAATTATCATTGAGAAAAGTTACTATATATATATATATATATATATATATATATATATATATATAAACAGAAAATAATAATAGCATGAAACAAAAATAAGGTATGACTCCGACTATATTTGAAGATGCAAGATAGATGTAATCATTTAACCTAGTATTGGTTTAAATAATGGTTTAAAAATCAAATTAACATGATTGAAATTTTATTATACTTGTCAAATTAAATTACATGTATTAGCTACAATGCATAGATTAGATTCATAAACCTGCATATATTGAGAAATTATGTGGAGACACCTTAAAAGATGATTCCAAGCATATTGTAAAATGGAAGTAAGATCATATCTCGTAGGCTACCATATGACTAAAGATCCAAAAACTTGGAAATGAAAATTACCCAATAATGTCGAAAACCTATGCCGAATATAACTCACCACGTGAGGCCGTAATAGTCACAACTTATAGTTCTCACAAATTCCTCTTCTCACTACACCACTAACTAAGAAATATCCTAGTAAGATTTATCAATTTATATTAGGACCCTGTATCCTATTATTGGGATTCAAAATTGGCATGCTTAATACTAATTTCGAATTTTAACAAGTTATTCAATATAGTCCATGACTTGCACCAATATTTTAAAATTCATGAAATTGCATTGTTATTTACATAGTTATTGTGACAATAATTTGATAATTTTAAGAAAAGTACACACATTTCCAATTTTGGTGAATGTCAAATTAGATTTACACATAGTATATCATATTCATCTTCCTACAACCTTATGGATTTATATAAGCTATAAATCGGTTATACTAAATTTTGAAAACTCTAATGTGTGTTTAGATGGTGTCGTTGTGGTGAGGAAGGTTTCAATGTATTAATACGTCATGTGAATTGATTAGTGGCATGTAAATGCCATTAAAATTCTAATATATAAAAATATTAAAAAAATATCTATTATCACTAACACATGTTTAAAAATTGTTGATAGCTAACGTAATTTATCTAAATATGTGGCACATTAATACTAATAATTTTTTTATTATTGCTGTGGATGGATAAAACCTCATGGGATGGAAAGCATAGGATTCAAAAACTTTTTTTCTTAAGGTAAACAATGTGAAGGATACAATCTAAAGGAATTCAAAATCCCTTGTAAACATTGGTAGTTGGATATCTTGCTTTTAGCATCATTGTGAATAGAAACAGGCCCTTACTATTTTGTCGGGTTATACTTTTAAATACAATACTTTTTTAAAAATATTCCGCAAATATTGTATCTGAGAAAATTATTTCAAAAATAAGTTGTTAAGGCGCATACGGCATTCGCATCTTTAGTTCAAAAAAAAAAAAATTTTACACTGAAGGCACAAATGTTGTCCGTATCTTTAATGTAAATTTTTTTCTTTTTTTTTTGCATTAAAAGCGTAGACATTGCCTGTGTCTTTAGCACAAAAAAAAAAAAAAATTACATTGAAGGCACGAGTGGTGTTTGCACCTTTAGTATAATTTTTTTTAAGGCATGGACGCCATCTGCACTTTTAGTAAAAAAAAAAAAAAATTACATTGAAAACGCAGGTGGCATCTGCATCTTCAATACAAATTTGCTTAAAACGCAGACATCGTCTGCGCCTTTAACACAAATTTATGAAGATGCTGGTCACATTTGTGCCTTCGAAACATTTTTTTAAAATAATTGTTTTGGATATAATATTTATGGAATATTTAAAAAAAATACCATATTTAAGAGTGTTACCCTCATTTTGTCCAAGTTAAAAGCTGCACAACTTTAACTTTCTAAGGGAGTGTTAATATTTTTTTCTAAAAAAAAATTATAAGTTTAGGATAATAATTTCATTCAATCTCTCATTACTTTATATGATTATCAAAACTTTACCTTTGTTTTCAATCCTTCCTCTCCTTACATGTAAATTCTCTAAGGAAAATGATCATATTCGCACCTTTAATTCTTAAATCTTTTTATTTCATTGAGCCAAACTTATAATTTTATTTTAACAATCTTGGAGAAATTTATTCATCATGGCTAATGAAACGGTTGCATTTCTTAGAGTTACAAATAAATATTTTGTCAAAATTCTTCATTAGCCTTTTTTCATAATTTTTAATCATTACTAGTGGACCTAAAGGGTGTTGGTATCTACGGTTTTTTTATATTAGTATAATTATTATTATTTTGCCATCTACTATAATAATATTTTAAAACTACAATACTTTAATTATAAAAAACACTAAAAAATGTTTTCTATAAAACAAATACACATAAAATTCATTTGCTTATACATGACAAATCCGTTCTCTTTTACTATAGAAGATAACTATCTAGAAATTCCAAATTTGGCATCCTATTAACATAGATTTCAAAAATAAAAAAAAAGGGCAACAAAACAAAATAATTATTTAAACCACCGCATCTTGGAAGTTTCTTGCTATGACCAAAAGATTTTCTTGCATTAAGTATTCTAGGATATCTAGAATAGAAGCAAGCATATCGCTTTCGATACATGCCATCCGACAAACACTTAATACTTCATTTTCCACCAATCTCGGTGATACATCCCATGCTCCATGTCCAAGCTCTTAATAATTTCATGTCCCTTGGGCGAGTTGGCAATGGGCAAGGGCAAGCCTGGCGGAGAGGGAACGGCACCGAGTCTACTGGTAGTAGCTGCCACTGCTAGTCTGTTCCTACACTGCTGATTGTCAAGCATACAGTTTGTCGTTTTGCTACACGATGATCCCCTGCTAAGAAAAATTTTAGACCATCCCCACTCTAAGGATGGCTGCCATTTGTGTCGGTGATATATTTAAATAGATTTGTATTTGAATAATCTCAATTTATAAGATAATTTGGTTATTAATTATCTATGAAACTTAAATTTATAATCTAACTTATTTAATAAATATATTTTGTATTTAAATTTAACCTGATTATCCATTTAAAAATATAAATAAATAATTATAAATATCAAATCTCTATTTAAAAAATTCAATATTATTTTTAATTTGTTTAATAATTGTAAAGGAAATTATATTGAAAACTGTACTAATATTTACAAAAATAGTTTTCTATTTTTAAGCTAAAAGTGTGAATAAGCTAGGTAAAAACATTATAATTCGAAGTATTATGTGGTTAACTTAAAAAAACAAGATGTAATTGTTTTCTAAGTTAATCCAAAACATTACCCGGCTAATTTAAACAAAAACCTAAAAGTACAATCGATTCAACTTTACAAAATAATACTAGATAACTACATTAATGAATTTAAGAATTAATAAGGTTTGCCTATATGGATATATATAGAAGTTTTCAATGTATTATGCTATGATTTTTATTTTAATGTTAGAAATTAGAATATAGAAGAAAAAAAGTTAAAAAAATTATTCTTACAAAATGAAGTTAAAGTAGATGAAAACAATAGTAATTAGCGAGATTGAAGGGGGAGTGATAGTAGTGGACAACTATGTGTGGAGTGGGGAGGGGGTGTAGTTTGGGGTTTTGGAGGGAGGTGCAAGTGGATACACAAGAGAGGTTAATGTAAGAAGATAATATGGTATAAAATTGAACTATTAATAATATAAATCTTAATTTTAAACGGTGTCACAGCTTAAAGGATAAGTTTATGAGACTTGTTTATTAAATAGGTTTGTACACGAGTTAAGATGCTAAATCTCAACTTGGATGCATGGATCCTAATAGGATCAACTTGTTTATTAATTGTGTCAAGTTTTGCTTACATAAACTTGTTTATTATCATATAATATTGTGTTTGGGTTGATAGATTAGGTCTCAAATTACTTACCCTAATCCTAAGGATCCCACCTAAGATCCCTAAACGTCATGTCAATTTCCTAAAAAATTCTCTCATTTTAAAACTCTACCTTATTTGTAATTTCTTTAATATTATTTATAAAACTCATAATATAAAAAATATACACAAAAATAACATAAAAGCAAAAAAAGAAAGCGAGGAGATGGCAACTTTAAGGACACTAAGTATTTTGAAGGGCCTCTCCTAATGCCAAACGACCCTAAAATGGGGCCTTAACATTTTGAAAAGTGTGCCAAACACCAAGGGATGGGAATGCATTTATTGTCAGCCTCATAAAAAACTATTTTCTTTAAAAATGTTTTCAGGTTATTAAATGAATACTCTTAAAATTTATTTTATAGAACCATAACATCAACTTTAAACAAAATAGCACTAAAAGCAAATAAATAAATAAATAGCTTTTTAAACAACTCCACCTTATTGCATAAAGATCCCAAAAGCATTGGGAGATGTATTGAGCAACTCCCATTGGGGATGGTTTGAATTGTCATTTACTCTCAATGTAAACATGAAGGACAAGTGTTGATTGGCCGGGCAAATTTGAGTTACCGGTCGAGCAAAAAGGAAATTTGTCACGATTGCAAATTTAATTGATGCACATAATAACTTATTTTATGTTTGACTATAAATGTTGTCAATGATATGTTTTGTACAATATTTAATAAATATGATTGAAATATATAAAAATTAGTGACGTTTGCAAAAATTATAAGTGTTACTTAATATAAAAGTCCTTATAGTGGTAAAGTATAAATTTGTTAAAAAAAAAAAAAAAGTTAGATCCTCTCCCCAAAGTTGGAGGATGTTCTAGATACACTCAAGATGTCATATGTTATAATATATATATATATTGGTTTGTTTTCTTATGGATTATAAAATATGTAATGTATAAGAACTAAACACTTTAAAAAGAGTGTCGAAGACACTCGATAAGTTACACAATTTACAATACACTATACACTCAAATTGGCAACTATTTTAATCACCAAAGAACGACAGCTGCATGTGAGCTAAATTAAGGTGTATATCTCTTTGTACTTCATGCAATGTACTTGGACAACGCCCGACTCTGGCTTCTGTTAAATGAAAGTTTTGTATTGTTATGGCATTCTAAGGATATATAATTGAATTTTCATACAAATCTGGGTTTTGCAGTTGATGGGAGGAGATCATCATGGTGCCATATTTTAAGTAAAAACTGTAGCAGTTTTAAATGTGTAAGATCGATGAGATATTATAAATAATAAATTTATTTTATAATAGCATTTATTCACGTAACTTTGAATAAATATTTAAAACCTTACCATTATTATGAAGCTCAGATTTATCAAGTTAAGTTTTTTTTATAGCTATATGGTATATCCATCTGTATTTTTACTAATTATATGTTATCATACAAAAGAATATTTTATATGTATCTAAATTTTTACATTCTTTATATGTATCAATATATAATTGATAGGGATACAAATTGAAATACCAATTAGGAATAAGAAAAATTTATCAAATCTAGATTTTTGTCTCTATTTTAATAGATGTCCTAAATTAAGTCAAGCTTAGTTATCATACTGTGTCAAGGATAAACTTGGATGCCAAAGAGCCCATGGGGAAACTATAATGGTATTGAAAGCTTATAAATATCAAAATTTTGTGATGAATAACTTTATTTAGTTTTTAAACAATTCGAATTATTTTTAATGAAATGGGGTAAAATTGATTATTTGTAGATGTAATAATAATAACTACATTTCGATGAGTATATTGATTTGATAAATATTGATGCAAACTCAAAATAGCCATAAGAGTTCCACTCTTAACATATTTTGGCAAATTGTAAATACATTTTTTAAACATTAATCAGGTAAAGGTAGACTTTTTAAATTTTCATAATATGACTTTACATCCCTGTAGCTATTGAAATATAACCTAAAATTTGGGAATATAATAAACGTTTAGCAATTATTTACATTTTTTAAAAGTAGAAATGATAAAGTCACACGTTTAAACTTTACAGTTCTTCACCTATAACCAATTAATAGTTTAGTGGTGTATTTACTATTATTTTCATATATTTTGCACTGGGCTCGAATACACAAATTGCTGAGCTGGATTGACCCTCCTATTTATTGAGCTAAAATTGAAAATAAATGTCGGATCCTATTATTTTGATTTTTTTCAATTTTCATCTATTTAAAATCAATTATTAAGATTAGTTAATTTTTTTTGCTACACTAAAATATCAATGCAATTTTTTTTAACTTAAAATAAGAGTTACTCGTGATAATATACAAATGAAGAGAAATTTCAGAACCAATGTGCAATCATTGTGTATACATCCAATAACATTTCAACCAAATTTCATAAAAGCTTACGTCCTTTCAGAGAAAGTAACAAAACAATTGAGTAGTCTTGATAAGGATGAAACCATTATTATTATGATTATTGGGGTAAAAAGGATAAAGCCATTATTGCTGTCTAAATTTGGGCTTTTTCTTTTAATTATAAGCTCAAACTTCATCATTATTAAATATTATATTTATTCACCTTCTCGACTTTAGATCTTACTTTAACCTAAATCTTTTAATTACACGATTACGACCAACGTATTAGAGCCGGAACCGTGTGTTAAAACCTCAATATTTTTTAATATTTAACTTAACATCATTCAACGTTTAACATTCTACATTTTAAATTGGAAAACTACTTTATGGTTAAAAAAATTGAAAATATCTAATGCATGCAAACGTATATTTTCTTATAATATAAAACTGTTACATGAAACCACAGACAAGAAAAATAAATAAATAAAACAGTTTGAAAACTTTTTTCTGAAAACAAAAACATACGATAACGACGTTGTGGTTGGTATTTGAATAAGTCACCACCAAGTACCTTAATCATTCCAATACTTGTCCTTGCCTCCGCTCCATCTTCGGCTTTTCCCGCCGCCTTTGTCTTCTTGCCAGAAACTGCTGCACGTAATTGAGCAAAACCCTTACAGATGCCATGCCAACAATTATAGGCTCAAGGAGGTAAAAGAAACGACGACATGCATAAGCTCTTATCACATCAATCCTTCATGTTTTCTCAAAGAAGAGCCATTCAAGACAATTATTACAACCCACTTGAAAAAACCTGTCGGTGAAAAGTTATTTAAAAAAATTTCAATAATGAGATATTTAATAGTCTAGGTTAAAGGTTTTCTTTCTAAGTAATTAATAATTGACTTCTCTCAATACTATAAAAGAATTCAAATAATTCATAAATACGCGGTTGTACATTTGTTTTCCTATTTACAGGATGCACGTACGGGAGAAAAAAAAAACTATTAAGTTTGGAATTTTTAGAGAATTAAAAAAAAAACTTTAAAATGATTCTTATATAGTTAAAATAATAAGACATATATAGTGGATTTGGATTTGGATTTGGAAGATATGGAAGGATGGTTTAGATTGTCTCCATAAAATGCAAGATCATGAAAATTATGTAACTCGATGTGGGAGTAGTTGAAAATATAGTTTTTAAGGAAATGGGAAGGATTTAATGGTGCTTCAATCATTAGTAACAATTTTTAAGGGGTTACAAAGTCCAATAGTCTATATTTGCTCAATAATATAGAATAAATATAGGGAAAATTACACAATAGGGGATTAACATTTAGGAATATGTTCAAATACGTATTAGACATCTAAATAGTTAAAATAAAAATTCATTATCATGCTATATGATTCAAATAAGAGATTTCGCCATAATATTATTATAACATCATTAACATTTTTTAATGTGGCTATTACCTAACACGTGGTATTGACATGGTGTTGATGTTGTGTTTACATGTCATTTTTTTTTTGCAAATAAAAAAAAAGAAAAAATGTAAAATAATATATAAAATTATAGAAAAATGAAAAAATATGTAAAAAAAAAACTTTTAAAATAGAAAAAAAAAGAAAAAAGTATAGGAACAAAAAATTGAATAATATAATTGTATATAAAAATTAGTAATTAATAAAAAAAATAAAATTAAAAAAACAAAAAGTGAAGAAAAATAAAAAATAATAAAAAAAAAAGAATTGGCTACCCCTAGTATTATGGTGGCCTGAACAATTAAATATCATAAATAGGGTGTGGCTAACTTACAAAAATAGGTCATTTGACCTATCCATGGCTTAGGGTGGCTAGCTACCACCCTTAAAGAATCATGCAACCTCCCACAATAGTGGCTTGCCATCTTAAATCACAAATTTTTATTGAAAAAGGAAAAGAAAAGGAAGAGAAAATCTAGTCAAGCAGTGCAACTTGCTTGAGACCCAATCAAGTTCTCTCTTTCTCTCTCTCTCTTTTTAAATTATAGTTTAGAATGGCTAACCACCACCCTAAAAGAGTTGTGTGACCTCATAGGGTTGGCGACTAGTCACCTTAAGCCACAAGTGAATCTAATGACGAACTTTTGTAAGTGGGTCACGACCCACTAATTTATTTATACTATTTCGACTACCCTCTCACTTTGGGGTGTCTAGTTCTAATTTTTTTCTTCAACTTTTTCCTTTTTATTTTTATTTTTATTAAATAATTAATATATATAATCATATTATTTAATTTTCATTCCTGCACTTTTTTCCCTTTTTTACTTTTACATTTTTATATTTTTTGTAATTTTATATATTATTTTGACTTTTTTCTTTTTTATTTGTAAAAAAATAATACATAATCACCACATTAGTGTCATGTCAATACCATATGTCAGATAATGGCCACATCAGATGCAGTTAATGGAATTATAATGAAATCTCCTATTTAAATCATTGACGCGAACCCTAGATATCGATCTAAGACCCAACGTTCAAGAAGGATTCAAACCCGAGAATCGAAATTGAATCGAAAACGAAAAGAAACTCGACCCCAATCGAACCCGTCGATTAGAACCTAAGCTATCTGGATTAATTTCTCTAAGCATTTAGGATGAAGAAATCGAAGGAAGTTCTATTGCAAGAACTAAAGAAGAGAGGATTCTCTCAAGGAAATTTTTACTCAATCTGATAAAAAGTGTCCTTTCAAATGACAACATAAGGTATTATATTAGAAAAAACACATAAGTTGGCGGCCTAAATTCATATATGGCCGGCTTTGAAATAACGAAAGAAAACAAAAAGACGTTCCACGAATATCTAGGCCGGCACTACGCCGGCTGTGCAGCTTCCAAGGTCGACAGCCTTGAAATTTAGGCTGGCGGCGTTCCCTTCGCTGAAGGCTATCGTTCCATCGTTGATGGCCTCCGCTTCGTCCATGCTTTGATATATTATGTTTACTAGCTCGGGGCTTGAATTAGATTTGTGTCGACTTGCTTCTTGCTCTTGGAGTTCCATAACTAATCCTTGCAAGGCTTCTCCCGCTCGCTTAACTCTAGCTCTTGTCATTGGACCTCTAATACCATGTAGCGGGTCATTAGACTTTGGCTCGAGAACTCTTGATGCTACTTGATCCCCATCATTCCCCCCTTCCTCGAAAAGATTCGACCTCGAATCACCTGCATCATACAGAGAAAGGTCAGAAACATTAAAGGTTGCGCTTACATTACCATAGTGACTTGGCAAGTCAATCTTGTAAGCGTTATCATTTATGCACTCCAACACTTGAAATGGCCCATCTCCCCTGGGGTGCAGCTTAGATTTCCGCTGTTTAGCAAATCTCTCCTTTCTCATATGTACCCACACCCAATCTCCTGGATGAAAAACAGTCTTCACACGACCCTTATTGGCTTGTCGAGCATAATGCTCATTTTTCTTCTCAATGTTGGCGCGAACCTGAGCATGCAATTCCCTTACAAACTCTGCCTTTTTCTTTCCATCAAGATCAACAAATTCGTTAACAGGCAATGGCAAAATATCCAATGGAGTCAGAGGGTTAAAACCATACACTACCTTAAATGGAGAATAAGATGTAGTGAAATGCACGGTCCTATTATATGCAAATTCTACATGTGGCAGACATTTCTCCCATTGTTTCAAATTCTTATGAATCATAACACGCAACAAGGTTGAAAGAGTCCTATTGACTACTTCCGTCTGACCATCGGTTTGAGGGTGTGCAACAGTAGAGAACAACAATTTAGTGCCTAGCCTATTCCACAAAGTACGCCAAAAATGACTTAAAAATTTCACATCCCTATCACTCATAATGGATTTAGGCAAGCCATGTAACCGTATAATCTCCTTAAAGAACAAATCGGCAATATGTTGTGCATCATTAGTTTTAGAACATGTAATGAAGTGAGCCATCTTACTAAACCTATCGACAACAACAAATATGCTATCTTTGCCACTTTGAGATCGTGGTAACCCTAACACAAAATCCATAGAAATGTCAGTCCAGGGTTGATTAGGCACAGGCAATGGAATATATTCTCCATGGGGCATTACTCTGGATTTGGCCTGTCTACATGCAATGCACTTGTCACACACATTTTGCACATCATGTTTCATTTTTGGGCAATAAAAATGTTCATGCAAAATATCCAAAGTCTTTTTAACACCAAAGTGTCCCATTAAACCACCCCCATGTGTTTCCCTCACAAGAAATTCACGCACAGAGCTTTTAGGCACGCATAACTTATCTTTCTTAAACAAAAACCCATCATGCCTATAGAAATCAGAATATCCAGACTCAACACAAGCAGCCCAAATTTGACCAAAATCAGCATCAGTCTCATATAACTCCTTAATGAGTTCAAACCCAAGCAATTTAGTTTGCAAAGAAGTCAAAAGTGAATACCTTCGAGAAAGTGCATCAGCCACCACGTTCTCTTTTCCTTGCTTGTATTTGATCACATATGGGAAGGTCTCAATGAACTCCATCCATTTCACATGCCTCATGTTCAACTTACCTTGAGTTTTCAGGAACTTCAAACTCTCATGATCAGAATGAATGATGAACTCCTTAGGCCATAAGTAATGTTGCCAAGTCTGCAAGGTCCTCACCAAAGCATATAGCTCCTTGTCATAGACTGGGTATTTTAATGTAGCACCATTGAGCTTTTCGCTAAAATAAGCGATTGGCTTGGAATCCTGCATCAAAACACCACCAATACCTTTCCTGGAAGCATTGCATTCTATCTCAAAAACCTTCCCAAAATTAGGAAGAACAAGTAAGGGTGCATTAGTCAACTTACCTTTCAGAGCGTTAAAGGCCTTCTCATGTTCTTCAGTCCATCTGAACTCAGAATTCTTCTTAACAAGATCGTTTAAAGGAGCAGCTATAGAACTAAAGTCCCTAACAAATCTCCTGTAAAAGCTTGCTAATCCATGAAAGCTTCTGACCTCACTTGCATTCCTTGGTGTGGGCCACTCCCTAATCGCTTTCACCTTCTCCTCATCAACAGCAATCCCATTTGCACCTACAACAAACCCAAGAAAAGCCACAGTTTCCATGCAAAAGGTGCACTTTTTCAAGTTGGCATATAACTTATTTTCTCTCAAAACAGCAAAAAGACATTGTAAATGTGTAACATGCTCATTTAGCGTCTTGCTATAAACTAATATGTCATCAAAATACATAACAACAAATTTCCCAATAAAAGCACGAAGAACATGATTCATTAATCTCATAAATGTGCTAGGCGCATTTGTTAACCCGAAAGGCATTACCATCCACTCATAGAGACCGAATTTAGTTTTAAAAGTAGTTTTCCATTCGTCCCCCTCTTTCATTCTAATCTGATAATAGCCATTCCTTAAGTCAATTTTGGAAAACAGACAAGCACCATGCAATTCATCAAGCATATCATCAAGTCTAGGAATGGGATGTCTATACTTAACTGTGATCTTATTGATTGCTCGACAGTCGACACACATTCGCCATGTTCCATCCTTCTTTGGAACCAAAATGACCGGAACCGAACATGGACCGAAGCTCTCTCTTACAATACCTTTCTCCACCAGTTCATCAACTTGTCGCAGGATTTCTTTGGTTTCCTCTAGATTCGCCCGGTATGCTGGCCTATTTGGAATTGAAGCACCTGGAAGGAAATCAATCTGGTGTTCAATGCCTCTTATTGGAGGCAATCCTCTTGGCACCTCTTCGGGAAATAAATCCTCATATTCCTGCAAAAGAGACATAACCACACTTAGCAAAGATGAGTTAAGGTCATTAGTAGAAAAATACACATCCTTGTACATAAGTACAAGTAACTGTTGTCTTGCCACTATAGCACTCTTAATCTCACTTTTTCTTGCCTCTCCACTCAGTGTGTTTGATTCCCCTCTCTCTTTGCTCACCAATGTTTGCTTCTCTCTCTCTGCTGCATTCTCAATATTTCTTGCCTTTCCGTTTTCTTCTCGCACACTTAAGTGTTTTCTTCTAAATTCTCTTGCTATCCTCTCCTGATCTGCACTAGCCTCCCATGGTTTCTGGGGAGTTAGAATCACATTCCTCTTGTTGAGAACAAAAGAGTATTGATTCTTGTACCCATCATACTTCACCATTCTGTCAAACTGCCATGGTCGACTCAACAAAATGTGACAAGCCTGCATGGGGACTACATCACACATCACCTCATCGCGATAATTCCCAATAGAAAAAGAAATAAGCACCTGTTTAGTCACTTTCACTTCCCCACATTCATTCAACCACTGCAATCTGTAGGATCGCTGATGCTTTAAAGTTTTCAGCTTCAACTTCTTAACCAATAACGTACTAACAGCATTAGTGCAGCTACCACTATCAATGATTAAGCTACATACCTTGTTTAGAACATAACATCGGGTATGGAAAATGTGCTCTCGCTGCACCTCATCACCTTCCTCCTTAGGCTGAGTACTAAGAACCCGCCTAGTAACAAGCAACTCCCCTTTCACAGGTCCTTCAACATCCACATCACTACAGTCCTCCAATGAAGGCATGTTATCATCACTAGAGCTAACACTCTCTACATCGCCATCATCCCGAACGATCATGACTCTCTGATTGGGACACTGAGATGCTATATGCCCGAAACCTTGACACCTGAAACACTTGATCTCACGAGTTCTAGTAATTGGTTTAGCGTCAGTCTTACCTTTAAAAGAAGTAATAGGGTTCTTGGCCTTGACATCCTCCTTCGGTTTTGGATCAGTGGTGTTCTTCTTCCAGTTTGACTTCCATGAAGAGTTAGAAGCCATACCAAATTTAGAATTCCCTTTAGATTTCAGTTGCTTCTCAACTTTGATTGCTTTATGCAACAACTCCTTAATGTCTACAAAATGTTGTAGATAAACTATATCAGCGATCTCCCAATTCAGCCTATTAATGAACCTAGCCATAGTAGCTTCATCATCCTCCTCCACCCTAGCTCTAATCATGGCTATTTCCATCTCCTTATAATAGTCCTCTACACTTTTGGACCCTTGTGTCAGACCCTGCAACTTCCTATGCAAGTCCCTATAATAGTGATTAGGAATGAACCTCTTCTGCATAATAGTTTTCATTCCCCCCCAAGTGCTAACAGACTCCTCTCCATATTGTCTCCTATTCCTAACCAGTTGATCCCACCATACACTTGCATAGTCAGTGAACTCAACTGCTGCAAGTTTAATTTTCTTGTCCTCTGAATAGTTATGGCACTCAAAAATGTGATCAACCTTTCGCTCCCATTCCAAGTATAATTCTGGGTCATTCTTCCCTTGAAAGTAAGGTATTTTCATCTTTATGCTACCCAAGTTACTATCTCTTCTTTGGGTATTTTCTCTCCCCATTACGAAATTATACTCTCCTAATTCAGTATCCTCTCCCTCTTTTATTCTCACTCCGCTCCTTGGAAGCCTCTCAAATCTTCGACCCATTGTAGTGCTACCCGTGGCCTCCCTACTTTGCTCCATCCTATCCATCCTTTGATGGACTGGCTCCAACTCAGCCCTCATCATTTTTCTCATCTCACCCAATAGCGCATGAAACAACAGCTTATTATCTCCTACTCCCTTTTCCCTGTCAGGTGAACTTTGGCCAGACATGTTTGCTGCAACAAAGATCGTTAGTAATAAAAAATATATCAAGGCCTCACAATTCACTCCCTCACCAATTTACACTCAAAGATGTGTGTACACTCGTGTATCTCACAATTTGATTTTCCACGAAAAAATTCTCACCACTCTACTCTCCTTTGCAAATCCTTGCTCAAGAACTAACTCAATGAGTTTTTCTCCAAAATAAACCACTAGGATAAATCAACCAACAACTCAGAATTCCAACAACACGAGAATTACGACGACTCGATGAATAACTACGATTGACCAATATGGAATATAGTGAATTTGATAGGAAACAATGAACTTGAACTATTAAACAAACTAACTAAAATATAAATTGGAATTTTTTTTTATACGAATTTTCTGTTCTTTTTTTTTTGTGAACTTTACTGACTAACTCATTCAAGACAATGGAATTGCCTTTGGGATTCGGCAATTGGAATTTCCCGTCGTCGAAACAGAATAGTACTTCCACGAACAGCAACAACAATTTTTTTTTTTTTTACTACGACAGAAAATTTATGCAATCAATTAAAGAAAAATATTAACAAGGATAGAGATTACCCGATTCAATGAACCTTGGCTCTGATACCAAATGACGCGAACCCTAGATATCGATCTAAGACCCAATGTTCAAGAAGGATTCAAACCGGAGAATCGAAATTGAATCGAAAACGAAAAGAAACCCGACCCCAATTGAACCCGTCGATTAGAACCTAAGCTATCTGGATTGATTTCTCCAAGCGTTTAGGATGAAGAAATCGAAGGAAGTTCTATTGCAAGAACTAAAGAAGAGAGGATTCTCTCAAGGAAATTTTTACTCAATATGATAAAAAGTGTCCTTTTAAATGACAACATAAGGTATTATATTCGAAAAAACACATAAGCTGGCGGCCTAAATTCATATATGGCCGACTTTGAAATAACGAAAGAAAACAAAAAGACGTTCCACGAATATCTAGGCCGGCACTATGCTGGCTGTGCAGCTTCCAAGGCTGGCAGCCTTGAAATTTAGGCCGGCGGCCTTCCCTTTGCTAAAGGCCGTCGTTCCATCGTTGATGGCCTCCGCTTCGTCCATGCTTTGATATATTATGTTTACTAGCTCGGGGCTTGAATTAGATTTGTGTCGACTTGCTTCTTGCTCTTGGAGTTCCATAACTAATCCTTGCAAGGCTTCTCCCGCTCGCTTAACTCTAGCTCTTGTCATTGGACCTCCAATACCATGTAGCGGGTCATTAGACTTTGGCTCGAGAACTCTTGATGCTACTTGATCCCCATCAATCATATAACATAACATTGATAATTCATTTTAACTATTTAAAAGTTCTATTTGCTATTTGAACTTACTCCAAAACATTGATCATCTGTGATATAATTTTCCCAACAAATTTGCTTTGCTTTTTCATGTTTGAATAGGATTAAATATAATAAAAATTTCAAAATATGGAAGCTATCCTTTTTTTTTGTGTGTTTTTATGTAATGTTTTAGTTTTAATTCTTTCCTTTTTTGCTATTTTTATCAATAGCTAAATTGTCATATATAGATTTAAAATCATGTTTTTGAAACTTTGGGAGCTTAGAAAGCTTAATTTAAAAGGTAAAGAAAAAAAAAATGGTACACATTAAACAAGTATAAAGAAGTCCGTTTGAAATTTATTTTTTTTTTATTTTTTTAAATCTCAAATCAAAACAAGCTAAAATGATCGATCTTCAATCGAAACCATTTCGCAAGTAAATTTTATATTATCCCACGTCACATGCATGGAGAATCATAACTTCTCCACTAACCTACTAGCACGGTTATTTTAAAATATTTATTTTTAAATTACACGAATTGTAGATACGTAAAAAGATCTTAGATAATTTACAGAGATAACCCAAGCAAGGATATCAACTAAGCTTACAAAAATATTGAGTTGAGTATTAATCTATTATTTATTATATTTAAATTAGTAGGCTTTTGTTCGACTCCAATCTTTTTATTATACTTTTTATTTATATTTATATTCTATTTATTATTATTATTAAGTTAATATATATGCTTATTTTCCATAAAATTTATTTTTTAGCCATTTTACTCAGTTTTATTGCATTTTTATAAATGGTAATCGATGTGATACACTGTAATACATGAGATTTTTTTAACTATTTATTTAATTATGTAATATCGGTATTATTATAAAGAACTAAGGATGAGGATGGAAATTACAAAAGTTGAAAGGGCAATTTGGACATTTCACGGCGCAGAGTATTTATTCTCAAATGACCTAACTTCCTCCTTTTCATTCCTCATAGTAACATAGCAAACAGAAACACTCTCTAAACAAACCCTAAGACGACAAAAGGAGGCGACGCGACCTAATTCCAATTATGAAGGTAAGGGATTTTACATGGATTTCAATTAAAGATTAATGGAAGTTGTAGTTATGAGTGTCGATCTTTCATGCAGAAAACGAGGTGCGTGAAGGGACGTAAGAGAACGGAGAATCGACAATCAGGGATTTGCAACTTGTTGAAATTGAAGTAAGTATGCAATTCTTTGTAAATTATATGCAATTATGAGTTGTAGGAACTTAGTTAAGCTTAAGAATAGGAAGGATTAGGTTTTGGAGGAATTGAAGTAAGAGAAATAGGGTTCGTGGGGATTTCTAAGGGTAGCACAACCTACCAACATGGTTGTGTTTCAACCGTGTTGAAATGGAAAAGTGCACTGAGAGATACACGGCCTCCTAACACGATCGTGTTGAAATGGAAATGTGCATTGAAAGGTACATGACCACCTAACACAGTCATGTTTAGACCGTATTGAAACTAAGTTTTTCACCAAGAGATACACGGCCCCTAACATGGTCATACTTTAGCCCGTGTTGAGCAACACAACCCCCAACATGACCGTGTTGAATAAAGTATAACATAATTATATGCTTGTTTAACTTCAATTTAAATTAATTTATACGTAACCTAGATAACTAGTAAGGCCTTAGAGAAATTAAATGAATAGGATTAAGGAAATTAAGAATGGTATTGATCTTAGATTGAATACTAAGAAGAGCATGTTAATGTAAACGGATTTCAAATTAGCTTACATCCAAGATTGGGAAGTGCTTAAGGCTAAGATTTAAGGTACGTGTAACTTGTGTGTTGTTATGTGCTTTTTTAAGTTAATACATGTGTTGAACTTAATTTAATTAATGAATCAGTTTAAGTGATTAAGTTGTATGTTGTATGTGCTTGGCTTGGCCTAAGGGCCCGTAGTGGCAAATCTCTAGAGAGCACCCCAATGATCTCTGTGTGACGTTGTCCTTAGTGAAGTTGTGCTTAGAAATGATCTGGGGTAAATGTGATTAAGTGGTTAAGTGTACATGGGTGTGGGGTCCGTAGTGGTAGTTCCCATCACCAAGTTTAAGTGGTAAAGTGGACATCGGTGTAGAGCCCATAGTGGTAGTTCCCATCACCAGGTTTAAGTGGACATGGGTGTAGAGCTTATAGTGGCAGTTTCCATCACCAGGTTTAAGATTTAAGTGTATATGGGTATAAGGCCCGTAGTGGCAGTTCCCATCACCAAGTTTAAGGATTAAGGGATCATAGGTGTAGGGCTCGTAGTGGCAATTCCCATTATCAAGTCATGCTCTAATGTGTTAAGGGGGTCATTAGTACCCTGTTGTTTGCTTGTGGACATAAATTATTATGAAATGGTTGTCTGTGTTTAAGTTCTACATGATATATGTGACATTTGTTTATATTTGTTCATGCGTACGTGTTTGTGTTATACGTATTGGGCATTAGTTCACCATTCGGAGAATCATTTTTAGATGTAGGTATTGAGGGATATGAGAACCCATAAGATAAATTAGGTTTAAGTGAATCATAAAGAGAGGAAGAAGAAGAGTACCATTATTATTATGGTGATTAAGTTTTAAGAAATTATGATGTTTAACTATAATAGATAATATCTTTTGAAATTGTCATTTTTGGTGTTTAAAGACTTCTACTGCATTAGATAATTGATAGGGTTCAAGTTATTATTTGAAATTTTGGACATATATGAAATGTTTTATATAGGAGTTACAAGATAAAATGTATCAGAATTGTTTTAGAGCCTTAACGTGTTTCTTTTTTAGATAATGACATGTAGCGGGCAATAGCGTGACCTAAGTTTTGGGGCGTTACAGCTTAGGTGATATTAGAGCTCTAGGTTTTATGATTTTTGAAGACTTAAGTTTGCATCTATAGAGAATAGGTTCATGATCCTTATGACTTAAGTTTTGATCTATAGAGCATAGGTTATTGATCCTAAAGAGTTTAGGTAATGATCTTTAGAACTAAGTGAAGATCAATAGCCATAAGTTTTAAGCAACGAAGTCTAAGCTATGATCTTTAAAAGGATTAAGCATTAGATCTGTAAGATAGTTAAACATGAAGAGAGTGGGTAAAATATGGAACATTTACTTAATTATGTAATTATTTTCTTGTATTATTATTTTACTTGTATTCTTTAACTACTAAGCTTTATATATGAATAGATCTCTTGTGTAGTGGTATATGTGTATATACTTACACACTATGAAACTAACTATGACTAATACTAAAGTAAGTAGATCCGGTTGTCTCTTCTTAAATAGAATGCCTCCAAGAAGAATTACCGGATTTGGAACTGGAAATGGTGCTAGGCGTGATAACCCCAATGAGGAGGAAACTCAAAACCTACAGCCACGAAGGGAAAGAGGTCAAATGGTTGAAGAAACAGTGCAGCTATTACATACCATGAACCACCTGGTAAGACTACTAGCACAACAACACCAAGCACCTAATGTCCTATAGCACAGGAATGCCAATGAATCCATCAGCTTTGATAGGTTCATAAGAGTAGCTAAGGAATTTAACCCTATATTGGATGACCCAATTAAAGCTGAGGATTGGGTACAGGAAATTGAAAAGACCTTTGCTGCCTTCTAGATACTAGAAGATAGGAAGGTAAATTATGTTGCATTCATGCTGAAGGGAAGTACAACAAAATGGTGGGCTTCGGTCCCTAAACTTGCAGGGGAGTGCATGAATTGGGCGGTATTTAAGGAGTTGTTTTATTAGAGATATTTCCTTAACAGCTCTAAAGACAGAATGGAGAATGATTATTACAATTGTGAACAGGGGAACCAAATAGTTGAAGAGTATGAAGCAGAGCTGAATCGCTTCATTTAGTTCCTCCCCGAAAAGGTACGCAATGATGATAGGTCCAAAGCCAGAAGGTTCCTGAGAGGATTAGAATTGGACCTACAACTTGCAGTAGGAGCCTTTCAGCTAAATACATATGCTGAAATGGTAGATAAAGCAAAGTGCCTTATAGTGTCCAAAGCCAGAAGGTTCCTGAGAGGATTAGAATTGGACCTACAACTTGCAGTAGGAGCCTTTCAGCTAAATACGTATGCTGAAATGGTAGATAAAGCAAAGTGCCTTAAATAGAATAAAAAGATCATAGAAGAACAGAGGAGCTGCAGAATAGCAATAACTTTAGGAAAAAGACTTGCCTCTAGTGGAATGGGGCAAGATAGGGGTAAAAGACATTACTTGCTACAAAGCATAACACTTAGAGCTGTAGCACTTCATCTCCAAATCAAGCAAGTGCCTTCAGCACTCACTACAACAGACATAAATGCTAAATGTCCTAGATGTTATGGATCTAATGAGTTAAGAGAGTGCAAATGGCTAGATGAGGCACGCTTCTCCTGTGGGAAGACATGGCACATTATTAGATATTGCACCGAAAGGTCAGTTCCCCTAATCTTTTGTCATGTATGCAACCAGAGGGGACACAAGGTAGTCAACTATCCTTAGGGACAGATCAGAAACTAAGTAAGGCTAGTTCAATAGGCAACTAAACCTCTAGTGAGAGGATAGGGAGGTAGACTATAGGTAGGAGGTCCTAGACAAAGAATTCCTACCAGGGTGTTTGCCATTCATCAGTAGCAGCATCAAGATATCCCAAATGTGGACAACATTGTAGGTATGCTTCTAGTACACTCCTGCAATGCATACGTACTATTCGATAATGGTGCATCGATGTCCTGTGTGTCTGAGAATTTTGTCTATGCATGTACTTTAGATATTGAAAATATGAATGATTGTTTAGTTGTTAGTACTCCTTTAGGAGTAGGGGGAAGAATAAGTAGGATATGCAAAGGAGTGAGAATAGAAATACATGGTAGGGTGATGCCAGCAGACCTCCTGATATTAGAGATTATAGAGTTCGACATTATTTTGGGTGTCAACTGGCTATCAAAATATCATGCCACCATTGACTGTCACAACATGGTGGTACGGTTTAATATACCCGAGGATGGACATTTTGAATACAAACTTAAAGTGCAAAGACCCACTACATTGCCTACCTATGAGATGTGGGGAAAAAGTGTACTGGTAACCATATCTATTGAAGCTAATGAAGAAGTTAGGATGGAAGAGGTATAGATAGTGAGAAAATTTCTTGATGAGTTCTAGAAAAATTTCCAGGTTTACCCTTGGCTAAGGAAATAGAATTCAACATAGACTTGATACAAGGTACAATACCCATATCAAAATCGGTCTACAGGATAGCACTAGTGGAATTGGAAGAATTAAGGAAATAATTACAAAAGTTACAAGATAATGGCTTTATAAGACCTAGTGTCTCTCCTTAGGGTACACCGGTCCTGTTTGTGAAGAAGAAAGATGGAAGCATGAGGCTTTGTATGGACTATAGGGAATTAAACAAGGTCACCATAAAGAATAAATATCCTCTTCCTAAGATAGATGATCTGTTTGATTAGTTTTAGGGGGCTTAGGTGTTCTCCAAAGTAGACTTGAGATCAAGCTATCATCAACTCAGAATCAAAGAAGTGGACATTCAGAAAATAGCATTCAAGACTAGGTATGGGGACTATGAGTTTCTAGTGATGCCTTTTGGACTAACGAATGCACCGGCTGCATTTATGGATTTAATGAACAGAGTATTTAGGGATTTCTTAGATAAGTTTGTAATCATCTTCATAGACGATATCTTGATCTACTCTAAAAGTATTGAGGAGCATGAAGAGAACTTGAGACTAATATTGGGCAAACTACAAGATGAGAAGTTGTATGCCAAATTCAGTAAATGTGAATTCTGGCTAGAACAAGTAGTCTTCTTGGGTTATGTGGTTAACAGGGATGGTATATCTATGGACCTAGAAAAGATGAGAGCAATAGGAAACTAGCACAGACTGAATATAGTTACAAAGATAAGAAGCTTCATGGGTCTAGTAGGCTACTACAAGAGATTTGTAGAAGGGTTTTCCAAAATAGCAACTCTTCTCGCTAGACTAACAAAGAAGAATGTGAAATTTGAATGGGATGATAGATATGAAGTTAGTTTTCAGGTGCTTAAAGAGAAACCGGTATCGACGTCAATTTTAACTTTGCCCAAGAGTGGCGAAGAGTTTACAGTGTATAGCGATGTCTCGGTTCAAGGGTTATGGTGTGTATTGATGCAAGGTGGTCAGGTAATAGCATATGCATCTCAACAATTGAAGCCATATGAAAAGAACTACCTAACTCATGGCTTAGAGTTGGCAGTTATGGTACTAGCTTTGAAGCTATAGAGGCATTACTTATATAGAGAAAGGTGCAAAATCTTCACTAACCACAAAAACCTAAAGCACATATTTACACAAAAAGAGCTAAATATGAGATAGAGGAGATGATTGGAGTTAATTAAGGATTATAAACTAGAAATACATTACTATTCAGGAAAAGCCAATGTGGTAGTAAATGCCCTTAGTAGAAAGAAACAAAGCAATATAGCCACTTTAATCATTTCACAAAAGGGGTTGGTAGAGGACATGTGTAAATTAGAGTTAGAAGTCTTAACATAAGAAGTGGGAGCGAAAATGGCTACATTAAGGATTTAGCCAACCATAATTGATAGAATTAAATTAGGTTAGATGAAAGATAAGGACATGCAAAAGCTCAAGAGCAGAATGGAATAAAGCAAGGCACCGGAATTTAACTTAGATGCTGAATGGACCTTAAGGTACAAAATGAGACTATGTGTGCCAAGGGATATAGAATTAAAGAGAGAGATAATGAAAGAGGCACATCACTCCACCTACACAATACATCCTAAGAGTACAAAAATGTATAAGGACGTGAAGAGTTGTTATTGGTGGAGAAACATGAAGAGAGAAATAGCAGAATATGTAGGTAAATGCCTCACATGCTAGCAGATCAGAATAGAATACTAGAGATTAGCTGGAGAATTACAACCTCTTCCAGTACCTGAGTGGAAATGGGAGCATGTAACAATAGATTTTGTTACAGCCCTCCTGAATACCAAGGAGAAGTAGGATGTAGTTTGGGTCATAGTGGACAAATTGACCAAGTCTGCTCATTTCATACTTATCATAGTAGGATATAAATTGGAAAAACTAGCTTAGATATACATACAAGAGATAGTTAGACTACATGGAGTGTCAGTGACAATCACTTTTGATAGAGACACAAAGTTTGTGAGTAGATTCTAGAGCAGCCTACACAAGGTATTGGGCACTAAACTGCAGTTTAGTACAATATTCTACCCACATACAGATGGTTAGTCTGAAAGGACTATATAAATACTGGAAGATTTGCTTAGGCCGTGTGCACTAGACTTTGGAGGGAATTAGAATGAGTATATACTTCTGGTAGAGTTTGCCTATAATAACAGCTACTAGGCAACTATTCAGATGATACCGTATGAAGCTCTTTATGAAAGAAGGTACATATCTCCACTACATTGGGATGAAGTGAAAGAAAAACAGATCATGGAGTTAATACAAGTAGTTGACAAGGTAAAACTAATCAAGCAGAGCATATAGACAGCTTAGTCTCGACAAAGAGTTATGCAAATAAGAGGAGGCGTCCTTTGGAATTCCAAATGAGAGACAAGGTATTATTGAGGATTTCTCCAAGAAATAGAGTAATCAGATTCGGGTTGAGGGGAAAGCTAAACCTGAGGTATATAGGTTCATTTGAAATCTTAGAGAGAATAGGCACAATGACTTACAGATTAGCCCTTCCATCGAATATGGTCGAGGTACAAGATGTATTTTATATATTCATGCTGAGGAAGTATGTATTCGACTCGAATTAGATAGTGGCCTTGAAACCACTGAATGTGTAGCCAAATTTAACGTATTTAGAAAGGCCAATTGGGATTTTGGACACTAAGGAATGAGTGCTAAGACGAAAAAAATCCCTTATGTTAAAGTGCAATAGACAAACCAAATGGAAAGGGAAGTGACATAGGAGTTAAAGGAAGAAATGAAGAGAAAGCATCCAAAACTCGTATAAAATCAGGTACTTTCGAGGATGAAAGTTTTTATAAAAGGGGAGAATGTAATACATGATATTTTTTTAACTATTTATTTAATTATATAATATCGATATTATTATAAATAGCTAAAGACAAGGATGGAAATTATAAAAGTTAAAAGGGCAATTTGGACATTTCACGATAAGGAGTATTTATTCTCAAATGACCTAACGTTCCTCCTTTTCACTCCTCACAGTAACATAGTAGACAGAAACGCTCTCTAAATAAACCCTAAGATGAATAAAAGGAGACGACGCGACCTAATTCCAATTACAAAGGTAAGGGATCTTACATGGATTTCAATTGAAGATTAATGGAAGTTGTAGTTATGAGCATTGATCTTTCATGCAGAAAATGAGGTGTGTGAAGGGACGTAAGAGAACGAAGAATCGACGATAAAGGATTTGCGACTTGTTGAAATTGAAGGAAGTATGCAATTCTTTGTAAATTAAATGCAATTATGAGTTGTAGGAACTTCGTTAAGCTTAGGAATAGGAAGGATTGGGTTTTGGAGGAATTGAAGTAAGAGAAATAGGGTTCGTGGGGATTTCCGAGAGTAGCACGACCTACCAACACGGTTATATTTCGACCATGTTGAAATGGAAAAGTACACCGATGGATACACGACTTCCCAATACAATCGTGTTAAAATGGAAAGGTGCACCGAGAGATACGCGGCCACCCAACATGGTCGAATTTCGACCGTGTTAAGCGAGGGCAACACGACCTAGTAAAACGGTTGTGTTTAAACCATGTTGAAACTAAGTTTTTCACCGATAGATATACGACCTTTAACATGGTCGTGCTTTAGCCCATGTTGAGAAACACGACCCTCAACATGACCACGTTGAATAAAGTATAACATAATTATATGCTCATTTAACTTCAATTTAAACTAATTTCCACGCAACCTAGATAATTATTAAAGATTTAAAGAAATTAAATGAATAGGATTAAAGAAATTAAGAATGATATTGATCTTAGATTGAATACTAAGAAGAGCATGTTAATGTGAGTAGATTTCAAATTAGCTTACATCCAAGACCGGGAGTGCTTAAGGTTAGGATTCAAGGTATGTGTAACTTGCGTGTTGTTGTGTGCTTGTTTAAGTTAGTACATGTGTTGAACTTGATTTAATTGATGAATTGGATTAAGTGATTAAGTTATATGCTGTATGTGCTTGACTCGGCTTAGGGGCCTGTAGTGGCAGATCCCTAGGGAGCACCCCAATGATCCTTGTGTGACATTGTCCTTAGTGGAGTCATACTTGGAAATGATCTGAGCTGAATGTGATTAAATGGTTAAGTGTACATGGGTGTGGGGCTCGTAGTAGCAGTTTCCATCATTAAGTTTAAGTGGTTAAGTGGACATGAATGTGGGGCCCGTAGTAGTAGTTTCCATCATCAAGTTTAAGGATTAAAGGATCATGAGTATGGGGCTCGTAGTGGTAGTTCCCATCACCAAGTCATGCTCCAATGTGTTAAGTGTGTTAAGGGGGTCATGAGTATCCTGTTGTTTGCTTGTAGACATAAATTATATTATGAAATGGTTGTCCGTGTTTAAGTTTTGCATGATATGTGTGACATTTGTTTATGTTTGTTCATGTATATGTGTTTGTGTTATACATACCGGGCATTAGCTCACCATTTGGGGAATCATTTTTAGATGTAGGTGTCAAGGGAGATGAGAACTCAGAAGATAACTTGGGTTTTGGGAGAACCATAGGGAGAGAAAGAAGAAGAGTACCATTATTATTATGGTGATTAAGTTTTAGGAAATTATGATGTTTAACTATAATAGACAGTATCTTTTGAAATTGTCATTTTTGGTGTTTAAAGACTTCTGCTGCATTAGATAATTGATAAGGTTCAAGTTATTATTTGAAATTTTGGAGATATATGAAATGTTTTTATATAAGAGTTACAAGATAAAATGTATCAAAGTTGTTTCAGAGTCTTAACATATTCTTGTAAGATAAGGACACATGGCGGATAGTAGTACAACCCAGTTTTCAGGGCGTTACATATACTCTTCTCGTTCTTTTTCTCTTATCATCACAATTAGTACTAATAGATATTTTATTTTTATTCCCATATCCTTTGTTACAGTTTTGCTACAACTCTTTTTTTTTTTTTTTATCTTTTCATTCTCTCTTCTTTCCTTATTGATCTTCTATATACCCTTCCTACTCTCTCTCTATTCTCACTCATCGCGAATGCAATAGTTATTTTGTTTTTATTACCACGCCACTTGTTATAGTTTTGTCATACCTCCTTGTTAACATTCCCATTCTCTCTTTTTCCTTTGCTTTTATTCCTACATTTCCATAATTACTAAGTAACTAAGCTCCATAATTTACATAATTCCTTTACTTTTTATGAAATCCTACTAACAGTTACTCATCTCAACTTACCCAAGAATAATAGTGCATGTTTAATCCCCTTTTTTTCTTATAATTTTTCATATTATTTGCAATTAAACAATTTTCTCATTTTCATTTTATTTCAGGTATCTTTAATTATTCATTACCATTATACCCATTATATTGCTTACTAAAACTAATAGAAAAAAATGGTATATATGTGTATACTAGTTTTAATTGTTTTCATTCCAATTCTTCCACTTTTTTCTAGGTTTTCATGATTCTTTGGGTTTTTTTTGCAATCTCTTTTTGTTTTTTTCTTTTCTTTTATTTTATTAGGTATCTTAATTGTTTACCATCGTTGTACCTATCACATTGTTGATTAAAACTAACCAAAAAAGAAAAAAAGGTATGTATATGTATGCCGATTTTAATTATTTCAACTAAATTGACTCATCTTTAATCCTTTTTTCTTCATTTTGTATTTCTTATATTTTTCTATAATTATATGCTATGTGACGCAACGAGAAAAGCGTAATGAAACGAATCTGAATATGGATTGGTTTCACAACAACAAAGAAGGATTCTTTGATGCAAACTTTGGTTGCGCACAACCGATAAACGGAGATAATTCTCTCTCGAAGTGTATTTCCAAATATGATTAAAACGTAACCCTAATATGTCTGACAAAAGAGTATATATACTTCCCCGTAAAATATCTAAAAGGGGAAAATCTAAGCGTACACATGAAAATAAATAATGATATACACGGCCGTGTCTTTGGCCGTGCCTGTACCCGTGTAAGCTTCTATGTGAGTTCTACTAGAACACACGGCCGTGTCTCTGGCCGTGCCTGTACCCGTGTAAGCTTCTGTGTGAGTTCTACTGGAACACACGGCCGTGTTTCTGACCGTGCCTGTACCCGTGTGAACTTCTGTGTTCTCCACGATGTCCACATCATTCTCTCCCACCAAGGAAGAACTCGACCCCGAGTTCGCTTTTGGATAAAGGGGTTCGTCATCCTCGTAAAATGGAGACAAATCAGCTACGTTGAAGGTCTTGGAGATTCTCATGTTTTCCGGAAGTCCAACCACATAGGCGTTGTCATTGATCTTGGCCACGATATTATATGGCCCGTACTTCTTCGGTTGCCACTTGTTATATGTGCCCACGGGGAAGCGTTCTTTCCTTAAGAATACCATCACTGGATCTCCTACCTCGAACAACTTCTTCTTTCGATGTTGGTCAGCGACTTTCTTATACCACTCATTCACTTTCTCAATTCGTTCTTTGACTTCCGACGCCACTGTGTGGTACTGTTCCGCCAGGTGCTTTGCTGCTACGTTGGTTTCCGCACCTTTAGGTAAGGAAATTAGGTCTAGAGCGTGAGAAGGTGCCTTGGTATAGACCATTGAAAAAGGTGATCTATCGGTAGTCCTGTGGATCGAGTTGTTGTAGGCGAACTCTGCCTGAGACAATGCCAGGTCCCATTGCTTTGGCTTCTCTCTACAGATACTTCTTATCAGATTGCCAAGGGTCCTGTTCGTCACTTCGGTTTGCCCATCGGTTTGTGGGTGAGCTGTGCTGCTGAAATTAAGGGACGAGTTGAACATGTACCAAAGCGTTCTCCAGAAATGACTAAGGAATCAGGTGTCCCTATCAGAAGTGATGGACTTGGGAACTCCATGTAATCTGACCACCTCCTTAAAGAATATTCTGGCCATGTTCTGAGCATCCGCTGTCTTCTTACATGGGATGAAGTGAGCCATCTTGGAAAACCTGTCCACAACTACAAAAATAGTGTCAGCACTTCGTTGGGTATGAGGCAAACCTAATACAAAATCCATGGATAGGTCTTCCCAGATATTCTCAGGTACGGGTAACGGAGTGTAGAGTCCCATATTATGAGAGTGCCCCTTTGATGTCTGACAAATGTAGCAGCGTTGCACTATCCGACTTACATCCCTGCGTAACTGAAGCCAATAGTATCTTGCAGCCACTGCTGCTAGTGTTTTGTCCCGCCCCAAATGGCCGGCTAATCCCCCTCCATAGAGATCTCAGATCACCTTCTCTCTCAAGGAGGATGCAGGGATACATAGTTGGTTTTCCCTCATCAAATAACCCTCCAGAATATAATAACTGTCATTGGGTTCCTTCTTAGTGTACTTTCTCCAGGTAGCTCCGAAATCTTCATCCGATTCATACAGCTCCTTCAACTGTTCAAACCCAACTACCTCAGCTCTCAAAGTCACTAGTAGATCCACCCTACGGCTTAGTGCGTCGGCCACCTTGTTCTGAACCCCAGATTTATGCATCAGATGAAATGGAAACTTCTGCAAGAATTGTATCCATCTGGCGTGCATGTCTTTGCATTTGCGGGTCTGATTGCTCAGGTGTTTCAAGGCAACACAATCAGAATATAGTACAAATTCCTTGCCCACCAAATAATGCTCCCACATTCTCAAGGCTCTAACCACGGAGTAAAACTCCTTGTTGTATGTGGACCATTTCCTCCTGGCCTCGCAGAGTTTCTCACTATAGAACGCGAAAAGCCTCTTCTCCTGAGAGAGTACCGCACCAATACCCACACCACTGGCATCACAGTCAACTTCGAATAATTTGTCGAAGTCCGGTAAGGCCAGCACCGGTGCGCTACATAGTCGCTCTTTGAGCACTGCGAATCCCGACTCAGCTTCCTCGTCCTAGTGAAACTGCCCTTTCTTTAAGCATTCGGTTAAGGGAGCCGCCACCGTGCTAAAGTGTCGTATAAAACGCCTATAGAATCCCGCTAACCCCAGGAAACTCCTCAGCTCGGTGATGGTCTTGGGTGTAGGCCAATCCCTAATGACCTGTACCTTATCCTTGTCCACCGTGATTCCTTCCCCACTCACTATGAACCCTAAGAACAACAGCCTCGATGATAGGAACACACACTTCTTGAGATTAGCATAAAGTTTGTTCCCTTTCAGTACCATCAAGACATCCTTCAAATGCACTAGATGTTCCTCCCGAGTCTTGCTATATACTAGGATGCCATCAAAGTATACAACAACAAATCGACCTATAAATGGTTTAAGTACCTGATTCAGCACGCGCATGAAGGTACTCGGTGCATTGCTGAGTCCAAACGGCATAACCATCCATTCGTATAATCTCTCTTTCATCTTGAAGGCAGTCTTCCACTCATCCCCAGGCCTGACTCGAATTTGATGGTACCCGCTTCGAAGATCTATCTTGGAAAATACCACTGCTCCACTCAGCCGATCTAACATGTCCTCAATGCGAGGTATCGGGAATTTATACCCAATTGTGATTTTGTTGATCGCTCGGCTATCCACGCACATCCTCCAACTCCCATCTTTCTTAGGCGTTAGTAGTGCTGGTACGGCACAGGGACTCAAGCTATCTCGAATGAATCCTTTGTCGAGTAAGTCCTGGACCTTCTCCTGTAAGATCTTCGTTTCCTTGGGACTCATCCGGTAATGAGGGAGGTTAGGAAGGCTAGCTCCAGGCACCAAGTCAATGTGATGCTGGATGTCTCGCAATGGAGGTAACCCCTCCGGTAAGTCTTCCGGAACTACTTCTCTGAATTCCTCTAGTAATTCCTTCACTTCTTCCGGAATCTGTGCGTTAATCATGTCCTCTCCCGCATTCTTCACTACTAAGGCATGCATCAAGCGGGACTCCTTGATGTCTTCAGTCATCTCTCTTTCCGATTGAGTGATCATAAGAAAAGATTTACCTTCCACCTTCTGGATTTTGGGTCGCTTATCCGATAGTGGCAATAGTGTATACTTCACCCCCTCCTTCTCCAACCTATACTTGTTCTCCTTCCCGGCATGTTGGGCATCTACATCAAATTGCCAAGGCCGTCCGAACAACAAGTGACAAGCATCCATATCGACGATGTCGCAGTACGCTTCATCTCGATATTTGCCAATCGAAAAAGGAACTCTACACCTCTCTTTCACCTCTATTCGCTCTGCTGCTTTGATCCATCCGATGGTGTACGGACTCGGATGTTTCTCTGTAGGTAATTGGAGCTTCTTCACGACCTCCTTCCCAATGATGTTCTCACAGCTCCCACTGTCGATAATCAAGTCAAACACTTTCCCACCAATCGTGCACCTAGTGCGAAACAATCGGTGTCGTTGTGAACTATCCTCTTGCTTCGGTGCTAACATCATCCTCCTAATTACGTAATTAGGCTCCACCACTTCGTCCACCTCCTCATAGTACTCTTCATCACCGTCCGGTTCACAACACACTTCTTCCTCCTCTTCCCTCTCGACAATGTTTACAGTGCGTCGATTTGGACACTCATTGATCGATGTCCCGGCTGATTACATCTATAACATTTCCCCAATATTGGCTTGGCATATGGATTGTTTTGCCTTGGGGTTTCTCTATTCTCCACCAGTCTCTTCCCTTCCGCCTTGTCTTCTTTCCTGTCCATACTCCCTGTTGGTTTCTCAACCACTCCTCTAGGTCTCTCACCAGTCACCCTACTACTATTACCAGGACTTTCGTAAATGTAATTCCTTTTACTTCCTCCAAACCTTACGCTCTGCTCTTGTATCAACATTTCCGCCCGGAGAGCCAAGTTCTTAGCTTCATTCACGGTTCTGAACACCGTCACTCCTATCTTATCTCTGATTTGAGGCTTCAACCCGTCTACAAACCGTGCCACCTGTTGACCCTCAGTCTCCCTTAAATCATTCCTCTCCACTAACCTCATAAACTCCGCGGTGTATTCATGCACCGTCTTCTGCCCCTGTTGGCACCGTTGATATTGTTGGAAAAGAATTTGCTCGTAATCGGGTGGCAAGAAATCCCGCTGCAGCAGATTCCTCATGCGGTACCATGACCTAATAGGTTGCCGCCCTTCCCTTTGCCTACGGTGCTGCAATCGATCCCACCATGCAGACGCCCCGCCTTTCAATCTACAAGCAACCATTCTCACCCTTCTATCCTCATGAACTTCCATATAGTCAAAGAACCTATCGACCTCCGCCAGCCAATCTAAAAACTCTTTTATGTTCAAATTGCCATTAAAAGAAGGAATGTCTACCTTAAGACGGAAGTCTCCGCCTTCAGCATGGTCGAACCCTTGGTGATTGCGTCGATACCCACCACTATATGCTAGTTCATTCCGGTCATCCATTCTACGATATCTTCCGCTACCAACAACACCACCCCTTCTCGGTGGTTGTTCCCTCCTCTGCAAAATTCCGTCCTCTTCCTCAGAAGAGCTTCCTTCAATTCTCCGGTTCCATTGGTTTCCGGCAACAAAGTCATTGATAAGGCCGCTGCGAGCAATTGCTACCCCCGGTCGATTCCCAACAACGCCCCTGTGACCGTTGTGGTCCATCACCATGGCGTCGAACCGCGCCACCAGATCCTCTAGGCGTTGTTCTACACGCCCAAGCCTCTGCTCCATGGTTTCAACCACTGCCCTCGGAGCCCATTGATTGACTCCTTGGACTTCCGCATCTCGATCAAGGTCGAGAACGCGACCGCCATCAACACACCGTTAGCCGACATCTCCGTAGGAAATTGCCTTGCTCTGATACCAACTGACGCAGCGAGGAAAGCGTAACGAAACGAATCCGAATATGGATTGGTTTCACAACAACAAAGAAGGATTCTTTGATGCAAACTTTGGTTACGCACAACCGATAAACAGAGATAATTCTCTCTCGAAGTGTATTTCCAAATATGATTAAAATGTAACCCTAATATGTCTGACAAAAGAGTATATATACTTTCCCGTAAAATATCTAAAAGGGGAAAATCTAAGCGTACACGTGAAAATAAATAATGATATACACGTTTATAATCTATCGCATACACTGCCATGCCTTTAGGCCGTGTCAGCTTCTGTGAGAATTCTACTGGAACACACGGCCGTGTCTCTGGCCGTGCTTGTACCCGTGTAAGCTTCTGTGAGAATTCTACTGGAACACACGACCGTATCTCTGACCGTGCCTGTACCCGTGTGAACTTTTGTGTTCTCCACGATGTCCGCATCACTATGGTTTTCTCATTTCCCTTTTCTTTAAGGTGTTTTCAATTGTTCACCACAACTATTCCTATTATGTTATCAAATAAAACTAATTGAAAAAAATGGTGAGTATATATGTGACATCTTTATTTATTTATAAGATATAGTTTTTTTTTTTTTAATTCTCATTACTTAAATTTTCTCAAATTGCCACAAAAAGATTCTCCTTCTCACCACAATTAGAATGGAACCAATGGTGTTGATCGCATTACATTGATTCATTTCTTTCAATTTACCTAATAACTCATCTTTAATCCCTTTTTCTTCTTTTTATATTTCTTGCATTTCTCTGCAATTATATTCCATGGTTTTCTCATTTCCCTTTTTTTTAAGGTGTTTTCAATTGTTCATCACAACCATTCCCATTGCATTATCGAATGAAACTAACCAAATAAAATGATAAGTATATATGTGATATCTTTATTTACTTATATGAGATGGTTTTTCTCATTGCATAACTTTTCTCAATTTTCCACCTACTGATAATGGTTCTACCTACTTGACTCACCACAATTAGAATTGAACCAATGGCACTTATCGCATTGCTTATGATAAATAGTGACTGAACCAAATAATAAGAATAATGCTATATTTAATGTACATTTCAAGATGTTTGGTCTTCAATTTGTTGTTGGTGTTGGACTTTTTTAGATATCACTTGCAATATTACCATTTTAGGTTTTCTTTGAATTTTTACTTGAAGATTCAATTGTTTTTTTTTTTTACATATATATATTTCCAAATTTGGTATATGGAATTTTTGTTCCCTTTTCATGACTTATCTTTGGATTTTCATTTCAATATTGAAATGGTTATTGAGGTTTTTCAAAATGTCATTTAGCAACATAATACTTAATGGATTTAACTAGTTTTCCAATAACCACTTATGTAACTGTGCGAAATATAAAATATTTACACCTCCATATTGCATGCAATGTTAAAGACTCCACTAAAAATAATATACGACTAACATTATTGCTAAAATGATAAAAAAAAAACATCTGTTACCTATTTCAACTACAATAAATGCAAACAATGGTGTAAATGTATACAATGTCGTAGTAAGTTCTTTTAATACCTTATAATGCATAGCCATTAAGATATTTTACTCAATTTTTCTACTCATGGACTTCGATGCATGATTATATATATATATATATATATATATATATATATATATATATATATATATATATATATTGTAATGTTCTTAGAGAAATAATTCTATTTAAGGGTGAGCAAAAACAGGTGGTGTTACTTTATGAGAAATATTTTTTGTTTTATTTATCCCCAAAAGAAATTTACCTAAACTATATATTTTTCCTCTTCTTTTGAATAGTTAATAGCAATTACAAGCCCCGATTAGTTATAAATAATGGTGGGAAATGGGGATTGAAGAAAGTGTTACATGACGCATTTTCCTCTTCTTTTGAATAGTTAGTAGCAATTACAAGCATCAATGTTAACAATTTGGTGTTACATGGCACATGGTCAATTTAATGACTTTGTGTCCTTAAGGAGTGAGAAAATATGTATGTATGTATGTATGTATGTATCTTCTATCTATTTCTTTTCTTAATTTTCCAAGTTTCTTTGTATGTATGTATGTATGTATGCAATTCTTCAAGATCAAGAGTTTTACTAGTTAATTCCATATATAAGAAGATTAATAATTTAATTGCAAGGTAATATTGGTGTTTATTAAGATGTTTCGTACTATATACTTACTTCTCTAATTAATAAGTCTTTCATTGTTTTGTAGGGAAATGGCAACTTTCTTAATGGAACAACTTAATTTTAATTAGCATAGCTTAATGTACTTTAATAAAACATTTGTAATGTTTTACTATTATTATTTTATTTGTCTCGCATTTTCAAAAGATTTGCACACTTTTCTCCTTTTCTTCATTCCTAGATCACTATATAGTTTACTTAGACATTTTGTGTTGTTGTAAATCGTGACTTATTCAATGAAGCAATTTTATTGCGATTAGTATAGTTTATGTTGTTTAAAAAAAATATCTATAACTTATTACTTTTGTTGTTTTCTTTCACCTTTAATTTTTCACGCGTTTTCATTTTGGTAATACATTATTTTTTTGTGCTTTCATTCATCATACATGTATATTTTACTTAAGTTAATATGTTATATAATTTTTTTTTAAAAGTTGCTCTATTTAATTTTTACACACACAATACGAGTGCAATATTATCTAGTATTAATATAAGTCATTGTGCTCATTAGACATAACCATGGAGGGGTTAAATTTTAACTTTTAACTTTACACAATAGCTTCTATCTACTTAATAATTTTTAACAAATCATTAAAGACTGGGATAGGTAATAAACTTCTAAATATACATAAATAATGACTTTTTAACATTGAATTTTACAAACTTAAAAATCTTCAAATAATTTCAAAGTAGCTTAGATTTTGTTTTTTTAATCACGATAATACCAACATTTGGGATTTTAAAGTTTAGAGAGCCTATATAATATTTATAGTTTTAGCACATGCATCATGAGCGCATCACCTACTAATGAACTACAATTTGCAAGAAGATATCATGAGAAAATTATTTCATGGTGATTAGATTTTGTTAGGTGTTGGTAAGTGAATTAACCAGTAAAAATTATAAAAATTGAAAATTCAAGATAGATCCTTTTGAAGTCTTACTAATGAAGATTATGACTTCATTCTTTCTCTAATCCCTCATTCTCTTTCTCTCTCAAATACAAATACTCTCTCCCCCTTCCATTTTCTTTCATGTGTATGCCTACGTCTCTTATTTATAATTTTTATGTTCACATTATGTCAAGCAAAATAATAACCATATCCATTCTTTATAAATTATAAAGTATTGAGAAAATAATTAATTTTCAACTAATTGGATTTTGGGTATTAGATTCTATGATTGAAAACCAAACGAGGCATGAAATTACAAGTAATAAAAAGGAAGATTGAGGAGAGAGCATGATGATATTAGATAAGGATTTAGACATAAAATTTAGGGTAAGTTTTAAGTAAAATGCTAAAAGGAAATGAAGATTTTATAGGTAGAGGGAGAAAGAATGAGGATTTTTTTTTTATACAAGGTAGGTAGATTTTAAGACCTAATTAGACACCTAAATCTCTACTTTAACCAATTCGCATATGGACCGTGTTCCAACAATTTTCCTTCACGTGTAACAAGAAATTATCAAAGAGGAAGGAAAATTTACTAAGTTATTAGCTAGTCATAACAATTTTTGCAAGGGTATGGTAACTTTCCCCATTCTAATAGCCTTATCCTTAAAGATTATAACTTGGAAACAATTAGTCCATATAAAGACTTTCAAAATCTCCAATAAGTATGAGTAAGGTTATAAATGAGTCGAGTTAATATGATATGGTGTTGGGCTCTACTCAAAATTTCCAAGCTTAAGCTTATAATTTTAAGCTCTAGTATTACTCGAAGTAGTATCTAACATGTTTAAACTCGATTAAATTAAATTCATTATCTTGATAGTCTTAAAAAAATATTATTAATTTAATTAAAATAATATTGATATCTAAACTCCACTCAAGCTCAATTTCAACTTGACTTATATTCTAACTTGAGTTGAGTTTAGTTAAGCTTGTGAGCTAATTGAGTCGAATATCATAAAGTTGAAAATTTGGATGAAGTGCGCACACACACACACACACACACATATGCTATAGTGAGTTTTCAAGTTGTTGTAGGACCGTGTGAAAGCGACAACGGGATAATTTGATAAAAGCTGATTACGAGACCTATTACTTACCAATTAAGTACATTTAGATAATATAGTTAAGAGAAAGAAGTAAAAAGTAGAATATTTCATGTTAAGTTCAATGGCAATGTTTTTCATAAATTAACCTTAATAAGTTCTTAATATGGCGCAAGTTTAATAAAATATTTTTTTGAATAGAAAATATGGTTTGTCCCAGGATTTCATGCTAAAAATAATTGTTTAAGAGCTAGAATATTAAGTTATATAAAAAGAGGTTTTTTAAAATGAGATTTCACATAAATATCTTTATCAAAGAGCAAATCTTATATATTCGTAAAGTATACCTGCTCTGCAATTTTTATCAAATCTGTTTTATGCCAATTCTTATTTCTTATGTTTTGTTTAAACATTAAAGGATTTTTTAAATTAATATTGTTTTTAAAAAATAATTCTACAGTTGGAATACAAGGAATTTTCCTAAACGAATTTAGAGAAGTTCAACCATATAAAGGGATGGAGACCATGAAGATAAAGAGCATTAAAGCGAGAACACATGTTATGTATGTGATCACATATTGCTAGTAAGAAAGTGTTTAAGAGAATTTGTGCTTTTGAGATTGTTTTTTACTCTCTTTTTAGTGAGCTAGCAGTTGGGAATATATCTATCATTTCTAACAAAGTGATTAAGGGTATTATAATTGTGAGTGTGATCATAAGTTTAGTGTGTTGAGAAGTGAAGGCGTTGCGTGTAAGTGTAAAGGTTGTTAGGGATTAGATTAGTAAGAGGCAAAAAATCTTAGGAAAGGTTGCGTTTTACAGAAGTAATAGCTTCTACTAAGTTTAGCTAGCATTATTCACAATCTCAGAAATCCTCATGTACTATCGACTGGAGTTTTATAGTGGATTTCTAATAATTAGGTAGGTAATACTATAAAAGAAACATAAGGTTGAACCTCTATATATCTAGATACAATTCTCTCTCTTTCTTTTTTTACTTTTATTTACATTACATACGAGCTTCTTTATTTTATCTTGTAACTTGCAAATCCAACCTAATTTAATTGCAGCAAAAGTAAGTAGAACACTTAACTTTGATAAATTATAATAGCTCCCACATATTAAATTAACTTACGAGGTTGAACAAATTTGATTTATAAAAATATTTTGTGTTAGTTCGATTTATAGTGACGTATGAAATATTAGATGGTATAAATTTAACAACACTCTTCCTTCTAGATTTGTTCCAAGAAAGGGATAATATGCAACTTAGAGCTATCAATTATAATGTTTACAGAAATAGTGAACTAATTAAGAGAATTTATAATACAAGTATTCAATTAGTGTGAATGTGTTTAATTTTGAATTGAGATCAAGACAAAAAAGATTTTTAGTAGTCAAGTTGAACATGAGCAAATGCCATACCAAACTTGTATAGATTGCGGATAAACTTATCTCACTTATCAATAAACCAAAGAGTTAGATGAAACTTGAAGCTACGGCTCCCTTTTGATATTTCCTCTATTTATACGTTTTGAAATAGAGCGAAAGAGACAAAAGCACTTAATAATCACAAAGGATATTACAAGGATAATTGAGGGGAACACATCGAAACTTGTGAAAGCCCAAAATAAAAGTCCCCTTGGTTGCCACATTGCTCCAAATGGGCCTTTACTTCAAGTCTTAATGTCAAGGGCACTAGTAAAGCGCCATGCATTGGGAAACATGATTGGAACATACTTATTATTGTTGAAGAGCTCTTGTCACAGTTGTTGAACTTTGGAAATTCTAGTCTAGTGAATCCCTTATAAAAAAATCACATTATGGAAATTGCTAGTGTCTACCTTTGCATCTTTGAAACATTTCTTGACAAGCTTCCTACACCACCTTAACAAAGTCAATCTTCTACTCTTTGTACATGAGTTGTATACTTGTGTTAACGCCATAGATCTTATAGGATGCTTTGGTTGTGATAAGAAAATTTCCAACCATAAAGTGAACAGTCATTTCAAGGTAGCTTATCTAGGATAGCCCATCAAGAGATAGCTATGGTAGCTACTTTGACTTAGAAATAGGTTAAAAGTTCTTCATTAGAAATCTCAGCAAACATAACTTAATCCAATCCATTATAGGTTAGGGTTAAATGAGTTTATTTGCTTTGATTTGATTAATAAATGAATTGAAAATTTTTATCCCAACTCATCTTGTTGTAGGTTAGTATGTTAAATAAGTTAATGTAGTAACTTGCTAAAAAATAAATATATTTTATATTTAAATAATTGAACATATTAACATAATTATATGATTTTTTTTTAAGAAAGTGAGTAACTATATAAATGTTTTATGTCAATTTTATGGCGACTTGAAAGAATAATGATTAGTGGAATTAGTCGATTTAGTGAGTTAGTTGATTTCCTGGCCAACCCGCTTTAACCTATTTAATGGGTTAAATGGGTTTACGCAGCCCGATCTGCTCTTATTTACTGAAATCCGTTTATTAACCCGGATGAAGAAATCAAACCTATCCACCTTACTTCGAGTCGCAACCCGTTGACATAGCCGGTTCATGGTTCCTCGCTGGCGGTCTCGAAGGGAATTGCACTTCGCCCAACAACAGAAACGCATAATAACTACCAACAAGTCCCAGCCAAACAAGAATAAACATCATCTTCAATTTTCTATATACCACAAAAACTGGAGCAAGTAGAGACCTTGCCATTATCATGACAACCTCAGCTCTCCCTCCTTCACCACCACCACACCTCTCCACCACCTCCACCACCTCCACCAACCTCTTATCCCTTCCAGACCTCTCTCCACCAAACCCAACTCTAAAAACCCCCTCGATCCGTTCCCGCCTCAGCAGACTCTGCCAAGAAGGCCAACCCCATCTCGCACGCCAACTGTTCGACACGATTCCTCGTCCAACAACCGTCCTATGGAACACCATCATCATCGGTTTCATTTGCAACAACATGCCCGAAGAAGCGCTCTTCTTCTACTTCCAGATGAAAGCAGCCGCACCCCATGTCCAATGTGACTCCTACACTTATTCTTCCACCCTTAAGGCTTGCGCCGAGACCCAGAACTTGAGGCTCGGTAAGGCCGTGCACGGGCATGTCATCCGGTGCCAGTCTAACCCCAGTAAGATTGTTTATAATTCTTTGTTGAACATGTATTCTTCTTGTTTGAGTAGTTCAGAGAATGAAATAGGTGCTTTTGATGGGTCTGATTATAGTAGGTATGATTTAGTGAGGAAAGTGTTCGACACAATGCGTAAGAGAAACGTGGTTGCTTGGAATACATTGGTTTCATGGTATGTAAAGACGGAGAGATTTCTTGGTGCGGTTAGGCAATTTAGGATAATGATTAAAATGGGTATAAAACCGAGTCCAGTTAGCTTTGTTAATGTTTTTCCTGCCATTTCGAACTTGGGGCGGATAAAAATGGCAGATGTCTTCTATGGATTGCTTCTCAAGTTTGGTGGCGAATTTGTAAATGATTTGTTCGTTGTGAGTTCGGCTATACTCATGTATGCTGAGCTCGGTTATCTTGATTCTGCTAGGAGGATTTTCGACTGTTGTTCGGAGAAAAATATGGAAATTTGGAACACTATGATTGGCGCATATGTTCAAAATGATTCTCCTGTTGAAGGGATTGACATTTTTATTCAAGCATTGGAATTAGAACAAACCAAACTTGATGATGTCACTTTTCTCTCGGTTTTAAATGCTGTTTCTCAGTTGCAGCGGTTAGATTTTGCCTCCAAAATACATGCTTATGTAATTAAGAGATTTAAGGAGTTGCCTGTTAATATATTGAACGCAATCATTGTGATGTATGCAAGATGTAATTCTATTGACAGAGCATTTAATGTTTTTGATAAGATGCTGGAAAGAGACAGTGTCTCATGGAATACAATGATTTCTGCTTTTGTGCAAAATAGTTTAGATGAGGAAGCATTGATGCTTGTGTATGAAATGCAGAGACAAGGGTTTACAGCTGATCATGTAACAGTAACAGCTCTACTTTCTGCAGCATCAAATCTTAAGAGCCGAAGAGTTGGAAAGCAGGTTCATTCTTATCTTCTGAGAAACGGACTAGAATTTGAAGGAATTAGTAGTTATCTTATTGACATGTATGCAAAATCTGGCTTTGTTCGGACTGCACAAAAAATCTTCAGCAATTATGTCAATGATAGAGATCAGGCCACCTGGAATGCTATGGTTTCTGGGTATGCACAAAATGGGTTTTTTGATGAAGTCTTTGCCACATTACAGCAGATGCTTACTGCCAACATCTTGCCCAATGCTGTCACGGTTGCTTCACTTCTTCCAGCTTTGAGTGCAATTGGGAGTCTGAGTTTTGGTAAACAGCTCCACGGATTTTCCATTCGACACTTGCTCAACCAAAATGTTTTTGTAGGTACTGCTCTAATTGACATGTATTCAAAATTAGGTGCAATCAAGGATGCTCAGACTGTTTTCAATTTGTCAGTGGACAAAAATTCTGTAACATATACTTCAATGATACTTGGATATGGACAACATGGAATGGGTGAGAAAGCTCTGTCTTTATTTCACTCGATGAAGGGCCTTGGGATCGAACCAGATGGCATCACGTTTGTTGCAGTGTTGTCTGCATGTAGCCATGCTGGATTAGTTCAAGATGGTCTTCAGATATTTACATCAATGAAGACAGAATATAATATTATGCCGTTGCATGAGCATTATTGCTGCATCGTTGACATGTTGGGTAGGGTTGGGAGAGTTGCTGAAGCCTTTCAATTTGTGAAAGAGTTGGGTGAAGATGGTAATACTCTACCAATTTGGGGTTCTCTTCTTAGTGCTTGTAGAATCCATCGGCAGTTTGAACTAGGAGAAGTGATTGCCAAGAAAATGGGTGTATTGGATGCTGGGAACAACATTTCAGGTTATCAGGTTTTGCTCTCAAATATATATGCTGAGGATTGCAACTGGAAAAATGTTGATAGAGTCAGGGAAGAGATGAGGGGAAAGGGTTTGAGAAAAGAGGTGGGATCTAGTTGGATAGATATAGATGGTCACATCAATTATTTTGTCTCAAAGGATCAAAAGCACCATCTCTGTAATGACATATATGATATTTTAGAAGGATTAGCAACAGAAATGAGAAATTCTGGTTATAGACCTTGTCATACTAATGACAATGGTATTTTCGAATGATGTTTAAGAGAAGAAATATCCAGAAGAGATTATGGGTACTTGTATCCATGTAACATGTGATGGGAACTTGCTGTTTGTTGATATGATTATATGCTGTTTGGCAGCCAATTTAGGCTGGCTCTTTCACTGGCTTGGGTTTTGTTGTGAAGTACCTTTCACTTGAGGGCCTCAATGGACTATCTGCTGTATCCAAAAAGCAATTTGCATCATTTCCTGCTAACTTTTCTTGATCTGAAGGAAGTCCAGCATGCAAAATTTGGTTCTCTTTCAAGGTTTTGCTGAGATACAGTTTGATAAAATGAGCAATGGAAACAGAGCCACATCCTGTTTGAGTAGTTCAGGTTAGTAATAATTCATTGACATGTCTGTGAGGGCCAGTATTAGGGTCTAATCTCACTAATTGATCCTTTTTTTTTGGGGGGGGGGGGGTAGCACTGGCACATTCTTTCAGGCTGGTTAAAACAAAATCTAGGAAATTTTCTTTTTGAGATACTTCTTAAATTAGCTTTGTTAATAATTTCTACATAATGAAGAATTTTACAAATTTTAAATGCACTCATGATGTATTATACGAGACATACATGTGCATTTCATATACTCAAGCATGGTTAACAATTATCTATTTTTGTTTGCAATATACTCCACAAACTATTTGGTTCATGTTACACTCCTGCTGTCGGCTTCACTAGAAATTACACCCTACGCACTTGTGTACCAGAGACATGGAGCCAAGCCCAAGGAAAATGGAAGGTGTGACAGCAACCAGGAGGACGTGGGGAGAAGTGGAAGACATGACATCAACAAAAAGGACGTGGAGAGGGACCTCGAGGAGGTAGAGTAGTGGGGTAGTGGGAAGGCTAGAGATCTGCCTGTACGCTAGGGAAAGGGGGGGAAATATGTAACCGCTAGGATTATCCGCTTGGCTATATATATGTACTCAAAGAGAATGAAAGGACATCTGGAAAATTTATAAAGTTCAACTCCCTTGAGATCCTAGGTTCTCTTTTAATGAGCCTAAACAACTAAGTCAAAGCTAGGATATAAGACCGGGTCCATGGCTAAGGCAACCTCTAGCGAATCCCATAGACCTCACATAAGGCAGCAAGCCGTGGCTGCGAACTTATTGGTATTAGAGTAGGAGATGATGGCGGATTAGGCCAAGGTTCACCAATAGCTGGAAGCTTTGATAGCGATGCATCAGGACGATCGGGCTTGCTTAGAAAGGATGGAGGCTTGGCAGGATCATTTCGCCAATCAACTGGAAAGCCTGACGAAGGAAGCGATGTAACCGAGAGGGCAAGGAATGGGGAAGGAAGAAATGGACGAGAATCAAGCTGAGAGTGGGCAGTTTGACCAAGGTGGCACCTTGCCCAAACTAGTACGGTGGGATTTTCCCAAGTATGATGGCAGTGGAGACTTGCTTGGGTGGTTTAACCGATGCAAACAATTCTTTGACCACTAACCCATGGTGGAGGAGGAGCAGGTCAAGGTGGTTGCCTTCCACCTGGAAGGAGATGGGCAGTTATGGTTCCTCAAGCTGAAACGGGAACACTCCTCCTTGACGTGGCTTGAATTCAAACACCTTTGTGATCCCCGATTTGGAAGCCCCCCCACCCCATTTGGAGCAACAAGGTGAGCAAATTGTCTAAAGCTTCGTCAACTAGGCACGGTAGAGAACTACCAGCGCAAGTTCGAGCAATTAGCCACCTAAGTGGTGGACCTTGCACCCAAACACGAAGTGGCTATTTTCATCAGCAGCCTTAAGGAGGCAATAGCAGTCGAGGTGGAACTCCACCACCCCACTAGCTTGACTTAGGCCATGAGCCTTGCAAGGCTCTATGAAAAAAGGATTGTAGGACCAAGAGACGAAGAAGAGATCAAAAGGCAACAAGCGGCAACTATCGAGGTTCCTTTGAGACCCTTGTTTGCCAAGAAGCTAAGCAGAGTTGAGATGGAAGAAATACGAAGCAAAGGGCTCTGTTTTAACTGTGATGAAACTTTCACCTTTGGTCACAGGTGCAAGAAATTGTTCTGGCTGGAGTGGGATGATGCCGCCAGCTAGGAGAACAGGGATGAGGAAGTCAAGGAGAGCCAGTTAGAAATCTCCTTGCAGGCCATGGTGGGCCTCCCGCAAATGTAGACCATGAAGGTACATGGCCAAATTAAAGGGCGATCCATGGTGGTACTAGTGGATTTGGGAAGTACACTCAACTTCATGCGTGCGGAACTAGTCGCGGAATTGGGCCTCACCTTGTAGGCACAGGAAAGGTTGAGAGTGGTGATCGCCAATGGGGATAAGGTAGGAAGTGATGGAGTTTGCAAGGGGGTTTGGTTGGAGTTGGGAGGAAGTGTGCTTACCATCGACTTGTACTCCTTACCCCTATGCGGAGTGGACATGGTCGTAGGAATACATTGGCTTCGATCTCTCGGTCCCATCTCTTGGGATTTCACTGCGATGAGGATGTGTTTCTGGAAGGGAAAGGAAAGGGTAGAGCTGCAGGGTAACCTAAGAACCGCCATGCTTTTGGGAATTGCGTCCTTGGTCAAGGAGGGCGACGGACACAATGAACTACAATCCCTCCTAGCAGAATTCCAGGACATATTTCAACCCATATTGGAGCTGCCCCCAACCTGAAGGTGTGATCATGCCATCAAGCTTCAACTTGGAGCCCCCTTGGTGATTGTCTGACCCTATAGGTACCTTTACGGTCAAAAGGACGAGATCGAGTGACAGTGCGAGGAGACGTTAAAAAGGGGGTTGATCCAGCCCAACTGCTCGCCCTTCTCGTCCCTGGTGTTGCTAGTAAAGAAAAGGGACAACTCTTGGAGGTTCTGCATTGACTATCGTGAGTTGAATGAGAAAATCGTGAAGGACAAGTTCCCCATCCCAATGATCGACGAGCTTATGGAAGAACTCTTTGGGCCGTGCTACTTCTCCAAGATGGATCTGTGCTCCAGCTATCACGAGGTTAGGATGCGGGAAGAAGATGCGGAGAAAACCGCTTTTCGAACTCATCACGGGCACTTTAAGTTTTGAGTCATGCCATTTAGACTCATGAATGCACCGTCCACATTTCAAGCCCTCATGAATGAGGTCTTCCGGGAGCAACTGCAGAAGTTTGTGTTGGTTTTCTTCGACGACATCCTCATATATAGCAAAACCTGGGTGGAGCATCTTCAACACTTGAGCAAGGCATTCTACTTGTTGCGATAACACCAACTTCGACTTAAAGCTTCCAAATGCTCTTTCTCCTAACGACAAGTCGCCTACTTGGGTCACCTCGTCTCCTGTGAAGTGGTAGAAGTGGATCCACAAAAGATCGAGGTAGTGCTGCAGTAGCCAAAACCAAACACCATCCGATCACTTAGAGGATTTCTAGGCTTGACAGGGTACTATCAAATGTTTGTGAAAGGCTATGGGATCATTGTGGAACCATTGATACGGATGCTGTGGAAGAACAACTTCGCCTGGACCCAAGAATTAGATCAGGCCTTCGAAGCCCTTCGGAATGCCATGACACGCACCCCCATCTTTGCATTACCCAATTTCGACTAGGCCTTTGTGGTGGATTGTGACGCCTCGAACACAAGCATTGGGGTAGTGTTGCAGCAGCAGAACCAACCAATAGCATTCTTTAGCCGCCCTTTTGCTTAAAGGCATCTCAAGTTAGTAGCATATGAGAAGGAATTGATTAGCTTGACCAAGGCTGTTCACCATTGGTGATCTTATTTGTGGGGATAGAGGTTTATAGTGAGGATGGATCACTATAGCCTAAAATTCTTGCTGGAGCAACGCGTATCCACATCCCCCCCAGCAACATTGGATTAGCAAACTATTGGGCTTCAATTTCAAGATCGAATATCGGGTTGGCCGCGAGAACAAAGCCGCGGATGCTCTATCAAGACATCAAGAGGAGATTGCTGCCACCTTCGCCGTCTCCCTTCCACAAGCTCAGTTGCGAGAACTGGTGAGGCAAGAGATCGCCTCCTCCCCAGAACTACAACAGCTGGTGAATTACATCCAGACCAAGGAAGTAGGGTTGGAGTGGTCATGGCAACAGGGGCTCATCCTATTCAAGGACTGTGTCTTCCTGCCACCCACCTCAGCGCTATGCTCAACCATTATCTAAGCTGTTCACAACCAATGCCACGAGGGATATTAGCGAACCTTCCATAGGCTCACATGTGAGTTTTACTAGAAGGGAATGAGAGGACAGGTGAAAGAGCTGGTGCGAGGTTGCCCAACTTGTCAACGTTACAAGGCCGAGCATCTGTAGCCAGCAAGTCTTCTCCAACCACTGCCGGTTCCCCATCAAGTATGGGTAGACATTTCCATGGACTTCATGGGGGGATTCCCAAGCTCGAATGGGAAATTAGTCCTACTCGTGGTTATGGATTAGTTCTCCAAGTATGGCCATTTCATGGCTATGAGTCACCCCTACTCTGCCATTATAGTTGCGTGGCTCTTCTTTGACACAATTATGTGTCTTCATGGGATACTAGAGTCCATCGTGAGTGATCGGGATGCCACCTTCACTAGTGCCTTTTGGAGAGAATTATTCTGGCTCCAAGGAACAACCCTTTCCTTCTCTTTGGTGTATCACTCTTAGAGTGATGGTTAGATGGAGGTGGTCAACCGAACGTTAGAGGTTTACCTTTACTACTTCACGGGATACCATCCTTAGAAATGGACCGAGTGGGTAGCGTGGGCAAAATATTGTTATAATACCAGCTACAACTCCTCCCTCAAAACCACTCCCTTCCAGATAGTCTATGGCCGAACCCTCCTTAGGCTCTTTCCCTATTCACCAGAGGACACCAAAGTAGTGGCAGTGGACGTAGTTATACGAGAACACGACAACATGTTGGCAGAATTAAGGTTGCAACTAGAACGAGCCCAGCAAAATGAAGCGCCACTACAACACGTACCACTGAGACATCCACTTCGACAAAGGCGACCTGGTTCTCCTCAAACTGCAACCCTATCGCCAAGCATCCATGGGCAAGCGAACCTCAACGAAACTAGCACCCAAGTTTTATGGGCCATTCCATATAATGGAATGCATTGGATCCGTGGCTTATAAGCTGGAATTACCCCAAGAAGTTAGGCTTCATCTCGTCTTCCATATATCCAAACTTAAGCGCTTCATCGGCACTCCTCTAGCTCATCTAGAACTACTAGAGATCACCAAAGGGTGGGGTCAAGCCACACGAGCTCACATCTTGAGGTCCTGATCCACTGGAAAGGGTACTCGCCTACTGAAACCACCTGGGAAGAAGCAGGGATGATGTGTAACCGGTATCCTAATATGGCACATGAGGTCATGCGCCACGTCGAAGGGGGGTGTGATGTTACACTCCCACCGTCGGCTCCACCAGGAATTACACCCTATGCATGCGTGTACCAAAGACGTGGAGCCAAGCCTAAGGAAAATGGAAGGCATGACAGCAACCGGGAGAACGTAGGGAGAAGTGGAGGACGTGACATCAACAAGAAGGACGTAGAGAGGGTCCTCAAGGAGGCAGAGTAGTGGGGTAGTGGGAAGGCTAGAGATCTGCCTATACGCTAGGGAAAGGGGGGGGGGAAATATGTAATTGCTAGGATTATCCGCTTGGCTATATATATGTACGCAAAGAAAATAAAAGGACATCTGGAAAATTTATAAAGTTCAATTCCCTTGAGGTCCTAGGTTCTCTCTTAATGAGTCTAAACAACTAAGTCACCATAAGAAAGCTAGGACGTAAGGCCGGGTCCACGGCTAAGGCAACCTCTAGCGAATCCCATAGACCCCACACAAGGCAGCAAGCCATGGCTGCTAACAGTTCATCAGTAAGTTTTCTGCATGATTGTCCAGAACTAAAATGATAAATCATGGCAAAGGCACAAGAGTTGACTTTTAAGTTTTGACCAGTGATGCTAGAAATAACATCTGTCTCCTGTGACAACTCTATGCAGAAATACTTCGTTGTCCTATAATAATATGCTTGTTTGCTGTTGTTTCCTGTCCTCTCTTCAACTGCTTAATACTCTTGGGTGATATGCTAGTGTGTTCTGTTTAATGAGCTTGCACTATAACTTTAATAGGGAAAAGTACATACCAAAGGATAAATGTTTAGGATCAAAGTTTAAATAGATAACAAAACTTTTTAATAATTTAAATAGATGATAAAAATTTTTATTGATTCAAATAGGAATAAATATTAAATAAATTTGGTACAAATGCAGGATCTTAGTGTGATGGGACATTATATGTACAAAATGTTATCCTCAAATGTGTAATTTTCATCCTCTATTTGAATATAATGTCATTCTTTATTTGCAATAGTTTAATAATGTTCATCCTCTACTTGCACCAATTCAATTATGCTTGTCCTGTATTTAAACTATAAAAAAGTTTTTTCTCTATTTGCAACCTCTAGTGTGTAATCTTCCCCAACTTTATATGATATTTGTCTCTTATCTATGATTATATTAAGTTCATTATTAGCTCTAAAATGTTCTTTTGCTAGATGCAACACTTCAAAGAAGATGTAAACTAGAATGTCTAAGAATGCATCCATCTCTCTCCTGCAATATGTATACATATCTTAGCTCCACTGGCTTGTTTAAGTTCTTTTAGCTGTTCTGCTTAGTCTAACCCTGCTTTCTACTAATAACTTCTCATATGTTGCTATCGCATGTAAATCATGAATAGAATACCCTTGACAATAGAGCAAAAAAAAGATAATGGCTTAGCTTATTCTGCCGGATTTGGTGACCTTAAGGCAATCGCTCTGGTACCTAGCTAAAGCTCAAATAGACTTAAGGAAGCCACATTGTCCTACACAACACAGAGCACAAATTTGGCCATTTTCTAGTGTTTTTCAAAAACATGCTTTCCATAGTATAATTTGAGTAATCCAATTTACACTTTTCTTTAAATAAAAAATGCTTCTATTTACACTTACTATATGTAGATAGACTGGTTGCCTCCATGCACATAGATGATTGTGTATGTGCAAATAAACTTAGGAACTGGATATTTTGCTTATGGTTTCAGACCATTATCCTGGCAACCTGGAGAAATAAGCTGTTGGATGTGCCCCTCAAATTTCAAGGAGTTTTCAAAAGGATAGAAAACTCATCAAAACAGAAGGATCTACTATTAATTTTAGTTAAATTACCAACTTAGGTGATATCTTTCGGCGATGAAATAGTACTGTCAATATTGAATATGACACTGATAGCATGGAGTAATTCATTATTCAGTTATTGTTCCATGATTGTTGACAATTCTGATTTGTTTCAAAATATTTGGCAATAATAATAGATTCCTCGATTATTATATTTAGAAAGTTTTTGTACTTTAAAGATGTTATCACATTCCTTTTCCTTTTCTGGAATTATATGATCCACTGGTAAGTGTCAAATTTGTTACACACAGCTAAATGGCATCCATCTGCAAAGAGTGTATGTTAGTTGTTGCTCTGCCAAAACCAAACAGTGTTTCTTCTTTCACATGCTTTCTTGCATGAGAGCCTTATCTCTAATTATCTGCACTGTTATCCACAGCATAGAATGTGCGGAAAGTGCAGAGTGTGCATCTTGTGGTAGAATTTTATTGGAAAATGTGGCAGTTTTACGATTAAGCTTTCCTAAACTGCTTTGGACTTAATTGTTGGTTTTTTTTTTTTTTTTTTTATGATTCATATTTATGCTTGACTTTCATTTATAGCAATATATGCAATTTATTTTAAGATTTCCCAGGGAATTGCTGGCCAATTTTTAAAGGATGACATTGATTATAAGCAAAGGTATACTGACAGTCTGTCTTACCATTTTCAGTTTGGCAGATAATCTTCTTTTCAGGTGGCTTCTTCTTGAGGACATTGAGAAGATGCATCCATTTGAAGCATGCTTAGAAATAGATGACATGAGGATGTAGACGTGGAAATGAAGATCCTTTATGAAGTCAATCCATTAGTGGGATTTGAATCAACGACATCTGCCACAGCTCCAATTCTAGCAGATTTATTTGAATAGAGCTGCCATCAGTGAAAACGTATGGTCACTGGGTGCTTGGAAGCATCACCCATCTTTATTACATTTATGAGATCTACTAGCCAGTTTACTTTCATATGTGGAAAATAGATAGCTTGCTTTGGGTGGGCAGAGAGGAGGGAGGGAAAAGCCGAAAAGCTATCAATAGGAAAGTCCCAAACAGTCTTTGCATAATTTATTTACTGGAATTTTAGGTAGTATTGCTTATCTACCCTAGCTGATCTTGTTACCCCCTTTAAGTGTAAGGAGCTAGGTTTTTAGAAGTGACTACCAAGAAAGATGATTAGAATTATTATTATTACATTTTTTATGAGTTAAGCCTTATATCGAGCGGTGAAAAGAATACTGTTCACCCGTTGTATTATCCCAAATGTACTTATTTTCAATCCGTGCATGTCCAATTACAATGCAACAGATGGGTTGACTTCCAAAAGATTATGTGGTTTTTTCAACTTCAATAGTTCCCTCACAGTCTCTCCTGTTTTGTCCATAAGGTGCAGCACATATATGGAGTACGCATGCATACACAAAAAACTAACGCAAGCGAAGTAGTAACAATGTATAACTTCCTGCAAGACAGCCATGCATGGTTATGCTGCAAAAACCAAGCCGGGAAGAATGATCACCATATAAGGTCGGTCCTGTTTTTCGTTAATATGAATCATTATCACAACTGAGGAGAAAATAATCCTTTAGTAAAGGAACGGAAGAGTAAACACAATGTATGAAGAAACAATGGAGCACTAGTATACAAGTATACACCTAGATAGTGCAGAGCGATGGCCATTTTAAGGTAACAAACAATGTTCAAAGATCAGAACTGTGGACATCATCAATGAAGAAGGGAATGTTATTTCAAGCCCACTTTGCTAAGACAGACATGCTACCAATCCCTAAAAGAAGAGAGGTAGTTGTCCATATCATAAGCTTTCCACTGCTTTGAACTTTGGGATTCGTTAAATCAGCAGCAAGAAGATTCATCAAAGCCGTGTAGATTAAGACCCCTGCTGCTGCAGCTTCCAAAATGCCCTCTGTAATGAGAGCATTTGGGCTGTTTTCAACATAGATATTCGATATTCCTACGCCAATGGCAATTCCAACTGGTGTTGTTAAGGAGAAAACGAGTGCCATGATTGCTACGGTTGCACCCTTAAATTTTGCCTGCAATGGGAATAAGAGGGTTGAAAAAAAAAAAAAAAACAAAGAAAAGAGCGGCGTATCAGGATCCATAAGTTTTCTGCTCATAAATAGTCTTGCTAGAAAAAAAAAAAAAAAAGGGAATTCGAAAGGCAGCCGGTCATATGCATGCTTATTTAACATGTAAGAAGAGGACGAATTCTCGTACACTATTATTATGTGGAGATATCATTCAAAGTATTTTGCAAGTTTTTATGCTTGGCTCTTCTATCATTACCTTATTTTGGACAATTTATATAGTTTTAATTTGTGCACTTTCATATGTGTCCGGCAGAGATCGTGTGCTTAAGTCAGAAGAAACAATTCAAGTGTGCCGTACCAAACGGTTAAATACTAGACCATGATTTGACAGTTGAATGCTGAAATAGTTACTCATATCCACATTTTTGGCAAAATATCTGGTATTCTTTAAGCAGCAACTTTCTGACCATTGTCATACATTGAAACTCCAAATTGAACAAAAAGCAAGTGAAGTGAAAAGCCAATAACAAAAGGATTCATACCATTACAATGCATCCAGCAAGTCCTATGCCCTCAAAGAACTGGTTGAAAGTTAAGGCTGCCACCAGAGCCCTTGTTGTTCCAGGATTGTTAGATACTCCCAGCGAGATTCCTGTGATGACGGAATGCACCACTATTCCCAATTCCAAGGCCTAAGGGATCAAACGGGAAACATCATTGAGCGCAACTTTAGGAAGTAGGAACGAAGTAGTAGAATTGAACATTGGAAAAGACAATCAAATTCGGTTTAACACTGACAGCCAGCCGAGTTTGCGGTCTTATGCTGTTGTTGAACTCTACTTGCTAGTTTTATCTCAGCTCACAAGTGAGGAAGGATGTTATGTTAATAATTTAATATAAAGCAAACAGTTGCAAGATTCGATTTAGTGTGATTTGTTTATATTTTTAGTTTCCTAGAATAGCTTATGTATAGTTATTAATTAGAATTGCCAATTATTTTTTTTTTATTCTTTGTTATTCTCTAGAATACTTATCAGATTTAATCTCTTATATAGTTATATATATGTACCAATAAAGAACAAGATATACAAAATCCTTTTATTTCGTATATGTTCATATGGTGTCAGAGTAGGAACTCTATTTCCTAAATCCCTAGCCTTCATCTGTATTAGCCCATTTCCCTCCTCTCTATTCCTTTTTTTTTTCATCATCATGTTTGAGATTTTAGGGAATACGCCCACAATAGACCTATCGATATCCACGACTACCACTTAGGTTCCCATCTTGGAATCCCACTCCATTCAAATCACTATGATTAAACTAAATGGAGAGAATTTCTTACACTAGTCCCAATTTGTGCATATGTATATCCATGGTAGGGGCAAGATGGGATATTTAAATGGAGACAAGAAGGAGCTTGCACCTGGTGATTCTAGCTATACTATGTTCCCACCTTAGAATCGCACTCCATTCAAATTACCATGATTAAACAAAATGGAGAGAATTTCTTGCACTAGTCCTAATTTGTGCATATGTATAATCATGGTAGGGGCAAGATGGGATATTTAAATGGAGACAAGAAGGAGCTTGCACCTGGTGATTCTAGTTATACTATGTGGGATGTGGAAAACCTAATGGTGATGACATGGTTGGTGAATTTGATGGAGGAAGACGTAAGCTCCAACTATATGTGCTATCATATAGCTAAGGAGCTTTGGGACAATGTAAGCCAAATGTACTTAAACTTGGGAAATCAATCTCAGGTATATAAGTTGACTTTGGAATTGGAAGAAATCCGCCAAGGTGAGGATACTATCACTAGGTATTTTAATTTCTTGAAAGGTCTTTGGCAAAACTTGGATCTCTTCAATGATCATGAATGAAAATGTATTGATGATTGAAACCATTATAAAAAAAAATGGTGGAGGATAATCATATTTTTAAGTTTCTTATAGGAATTAACATGAAGTTTGATGAAGTTAGAGGCAGGATCATTAGTAGACAACCACTTCCATTGATTGGGGAAGTGTTCTTTGAAGTCCATCATGAGGAGAGTCGTCGTCTTGTTATGCTTGGTAAGAAAAACCCTAGTAGTCTTTTGGAAAACTTTGCCCTTGTAGCTGGGGTAAATGCTAGTCGAAAAACTAACAAGAAATCCAATGGCAAACCTTGTGTTTGGTGTGACTATTGCAACAAACCACATCATATATGTGAGAGATGTTGGAAACTTCATGAAAAGCCTACAAATTGGAAGGTCTCTCATGAAGGACGATTTAATAGGTCTCCTATTGCACATGAGGGAGATTCGGGCCCCTTCAACAAAGAGCAAATTGATCAAATTTTGAAATTGCTAAAGTTCAACTCGAGTTCATCTAGTGCTTCTAATGTTTTTATGGCTCAAGTAGGTAATAATTTTAAGGCATTATCTTGTCACTCACTAAATTATTCTACTCCTTGGATCATAGATTTGAGAGCCTTTGATCATATGATGAGTTTATCTAGCTTATTTCATTCTTACTATCCTCGCTCTGGCCATGAAAAAAAATCCATATAGCGGATGGATCTTATTCTTCTACAAGCAGCAAAGGTTTGGTAAATCTTTCAAAAAAATATTTCCTTAAATAACATCTTACATGTTCCTAAACTTACTTATAATCTACTATTGGTTAGCAAGTTATTAAAAGACTCTAACTGTTGTGTTACTTTCTTTGAATCATATTGTGTAATCTAGGAACTGAAATCGAAGAAGATGATCGACAATGCTAAATTAATCAATGGCCTCTATTATTTTGAAGACCAAGATTCCAAGAATAAAGAAGCTCAAGGTTTAAGTAGTATTAGTTCTACTTTAGTTAAGGGTAAAATTATGCTTTGGTATTATAGACTAAGGCATCTTAGTTTTCCTTATCTTAAAATACTATTTCCTAGTTTATTTAAAGGATTGGATTGTTCTAGACTATATTGTGAGAATTGCATTTTATCTAAGAGTCATAAGATTGTTTATCGTCCCAAAACTTATCAAGCTTTAAAACTATTTTACTTAATCCATACTGACATTTGGGGTCCATCAAGGATTAATATACTCTTAAATAAAAAATAGTTTGTGACATTTATCGATGATCATACCTGTTTATGTTGGGTTTACCTGATGTCAGAAAAATCTAAGGTTGAAAAACTATTTAAAATGTTTTACTTAATGATTGAAAGCCTTTTTGAAACCAAAATTGAGATTTTTCACACAAATAATGGAACTAAATACTTTAAAAGAATTCTTGAAAGTTTTTTCACTGAGAAAGGGATTCATCATCAAACTACTTATGTTGATATATCTTAGCAAAATGGTGTTGCTGAGCGAAAAAATAAGCATCTTCTTGAAGTTTCTCAAGCTATTATGTTTTTAATAAGTGTTCCAAAATATTTATGGGGGGAAGTTGTATTAACTACATCTTATCTTATTAATAGAATGCCTACTCATGTTTTGAACTATATTACTCCTCTAGATTGTTTAAAAACATTTTTTTTCCCTAAATCACGAATACCTTCAAATCGTCCCATTAAAATATTTAGGTGCACAATGAATGTTTACATAAATAGTAAAGGGAGATCTAAACTTGATCTGGGGATAGAAAAATATTTTTTTATTGGTTATTTTCCTAACAAAAGAGGATACAAGTGTTTTAATCCACAAACCAAAAAAATAGTTGTCTTAATGGAAGTTACATTTCTTGATAGTAAACTTTTCTTTAAAAAAATTTCTCTTTAGGGGAAGATAGGAGAAGAAGGAAATTTTTGGGATATTTCTACTATTCCTTTACCTAAGACTATTGATTCCACTCATTTTGTTATACCAATCATTGGTTCTATACCTAGTTCTACATCTAAAAATGAACTTTTAAATAAACAGGAAAATAGTAATACTGAGTGTAAACAACCCATTTTTGCCATTTTTTTTTCTAATTTAGCAAAAATAGGAAAAATATTCAAAAAATAAAATAAATAGCAAAATTAAATCAATTTTGGAAAATAATTGCAGAAATAGTAATAAAAGGGATTAAATAATTTTTACAAAATTTTGAAATTTCAAAAAAATACAAAAATAATAAAAAATTGCACTGCATATATGCAAATTGCGAAAATAAAAAAATCGAGTAAGTGGGCTAGCTCAGCTGGTCCGAGCCACAGCCCTGTGCGCGAGGGAGGGGGTCAGGTCATAGGTTCGAAACGCGGGGGAGGCAGAATCCGCGTTTTGCAGTTTTTTTCCTCGCTTAGGACACGTGTCAGCAGCTAATTGGTTGGAACGAGCGCACGTGCCGGGTGCATGATCGTCTTCAACCTTTATTCGAGATCGTTGCCGGCAAGGGAAAAATCGAATTTCGACCATTTTGATTCATTTTTTTTGCACAAATCCAACAGATCTTCAATAGAAATAGGATAAACATTAACCAATTGGAATCAAATCGTAACAAATTAAAGGATTTACACGAATCGGAGATGGGTTTTTCAATTGAAATCCGATTTGCTTCAATCAAAGGAAATCCGAGCTTATCCAGCTCGATTTCTTGTACCTATAAATAAAGGAGGAAGGGAGGAAGTAGAAGCACGGATCGGAAGTGAGGAAAAGAGAGAAAATTGAAGCTTTGCTGGAGTTTTCAAGCCGCGACCACCAATTAAGCACCAAGCTGCCACCAGGAGGCGTTTTTGGAGAAATCCACCACTACGGTTGAGTTTCCCACCCCCGAAAACCTAGGAAACGACACCTCAATCGCTTCAAAAGGCCACTAGAATGCCATCAACGAGCACTCCTACCCGACCCGACCCGTTTCGACCCGACTGACCCGACCCGCGCATCGACCAGATCTAGGTAAGTCGGATTTTCCAATTTTTTTATTTATTTAGTTATTTTATTTATTTTTTTAATTTCTTTATTTATTTACTTGTCATTTATAATTCAAAAATGAAAAAAAATATTAGAATTTAGATTAGTTTTTTTAAGGTTTAATTTAGGATAAGTAATAATAGAAATAAAATAAAATAATAATTGTAATAATGAATAATACAAATATAAAAATATATAAAAAAATGATAAAAATATATATTAGAAAAAAAATAGTAAAATTTAGATTTTAGTTTAGGATAGATAAATATTATAGGATAAAATTTTTCATTAAAAATTAATAAAAATTATAAAAATTAATAAAGATTATAAAAATCAATAAAAATTAGTAAAAATTACAAAAATTAATAAAAATCAATAAAAATTTATAATAGTAGAAATGGGTTGAAAAATAGAGAAATGAAATTTTTATCACTTAGAAAAATCATTTTCTTAAATAAATCCAAAATTGGTTTTTCCTTAAAATTATTATTTTTCAAACAATCAAATGATCAAGTTTAGGCTTAGATTTTTCATAAAAATATTAAAATTATAAAAACATAAATCAAAAGAAATTTCATAATTAAAAATCACCAACACATTAAAGTTTTTCAGGAAAAGCGAACTACCGCTTGTTTGATCCTGAATAGCAGTACGTAGGCACTCATTCGGGTCAACTCTAAAAAGAACAAAAAAATCAATTTCTTAGAATAAGTTACTCAAAAACACAAATAAAAAGACAACAAAAATAAAATAAAAGACACTTGGATAAGGTTTAGATTTTAGGAGAATAGGGTGGTAACCTTAGGGTTTTAATAGGTTAACCTCCAAACTCAGAAACTTTGGTTTTTCCTTTTCTCTTTTCACAAAAAAATGAAAAGAGGAAGTTTCGCTTACTAGTGGTCCAAATTAGGATTAATTTATTCAATTAGTTCTAATTCAATCTTTCTTAACCACATTTGGGTGGTGATTCCAAAATAAAATGAAATTCCTAACTCAAGTTGAGGGTCTACATAAGATGAGCATAGGGTCTAGTATAGATCGGCTTAGGAACGGAAAATAAAAATTAGACTCAACATTGAGGAAACAAGTGATCCAAAATCTGTTTTGCTAAACATTTCTAATTCCTCAACAAGGGCAGAAATACTACTCGTAGTTCCCATAGATCATGGTAAAGAGGTCCTAACTTATTCAAGGAAGAAAGGTCATAAAAAAAAAAAACCAGGTCATGATTCCTTTAGCACCAGTCCAATCAGCTGCTTCGATAATAGAACCTACAACTACTCTAGGTATCTATAACATTCCTCTTATTTGTACTCCTCATGTCCCTAATGATTCAAATGTTGATTTTATTCCTCATTCAGTACCTAATACTGAGCCTAGTGATCTAAAGATTCCTATAGCTATTAGGAAATCTAAATATGCGCCTCATCCTATACCTCAGTATCTTTCCTATGCTAAACTTTCAAAGAAGCATAATTTTTTATATCTAAGTTATCTAACTTATTTATCTTAAGAAACATACAAGAAGCACTTGATGATCTTAACTAGAATCAATAGTAATGGAAGAGATTAATGCTCTGAAGAGAAGTGGGACATGGGAAGTTGTTGACTTACCTAGCAATAAAAAAACTGTTAGGTGTAAATGGGTGTTTATAGTGAAGTGTAATCTAGATGGGAGTATTGAGAGATACAAGGCGAGATTAGTTGCTAGAGGTTTTACTCAAACATATAAAATTGATTAATAGGAAACCTTTGCCCCTATTGCAAAAATCAATTCCATTGGGGTATTATTGTCTTTAGCTATGATTGGTCATTACATCAATTAGATGTCAAGAATGTGTTCCTGAATGGGGATTTAGAAGAAGAAGTGTTTATGAGCTTATCTCTTGGATATGAGATGATGATGGGACAAGATAAAGTCTGCAGACTTAAAAAATCCTTATATGGCATCAAATAGTCTCTGAGAGCTTGGTTTGAACGTTTTAGAAAACCAATGAGAAGTTATGGTTATCATCAAAGCTAGGCTGATCACACAATGTTTTATAAGTGATTGGAGAAAGGTAAGATCTCTATCTTAATCATCTATGTGGACGATATAATCTTGATAGGTGATGATTCTAAAGAATTTGTAGACTTAAAGAAGAATTTAGCACTAGATTTTGAGATTATTGAAATATTTCCTTAGTATGGAGTTCATTAGATTAAGGAAGGGTATCTTTGTAAACCAAAGGAAATATATCCTTGATCTTCTTAGTGAAATAGGTCTCCTAGGTTGTAAAGCTACAGATACTCCACTTGATGCTAATTTGAAACTTGATCCAGCTAAGGTTGAAGATGTGATTGATAAAGAAAAATTTCAAAGGCTTGCAGGGAAGTTAATCTATCTGTCTTATGCTTGTCTAGGTATAGCTTTTGTTGTGAGTATGGTTAGCCAATATATGCACTCACCTAGACGAGAACATTTTGATGCAGCCTATAGAATACTAAGATACTTAAAAGGAACCCTTGGAAAGGGTCTCATGTTTCAAAAGAACAACAACCTATAAATAGAAGTCTATAATGATGTAGATTTAGTTGGTTATACTATTAACAGGTGTTCTACTTTAGGCTATTGCACCTTTGTTAGAGGAAATCTTGTTACATGGTGGAGTAAAAAGTAGAATGTTGTAGCTCAAAGTAATGTTGAGGTTGAGTTTAGGTCTCTTGCTCATGGGATTAGCGAGGCAATTTAGTTGAAAAGGTTGTTTGAAGATTTGAAGATCTTGGTGTCTCGTCCTATGAAAGTCTATTGTGATAACAAGACAACCATCTCAATTGCTCACAACCCAATTTTACATTATAGAACAAAACACATTAAGGTTGACAAGCATTTCATTAAAGAAAAAAATTGTAAGTGGGTTAATTTATCTTTCCTATGTATTGACTATAGATTAGATAGCAGACATACTCACCAAAAGGCTACACAAGGGATAGTCTGAACCTCTAGTTAGCAAGCTAGCTATGGAAGACATCTTGAAGCCAGCTTGAGGGGAGTGTTACAAGATTTATAGGTTAATTAGGTTGATTTAGTGTAATTTGTTTATACTTTTAGTTTCCTAAAATAGCTTATGTATAGTTGTTAATTATTATTATTTTTTTCTGTTATTTTCTAGAATACTTACCAGTTTTAATCTCTTGTATAGTTAATATATGTACCAATACAAAACAAGATATATATAATTCTTTTATTCTATACACGTTGATACAAACCGATTGACAGCCTTAAAAGTTTTGGATTGGCTGGTTGTGAAACTAAAAAATTCAGTAGAATTGCACCTGTGATATGACTTTGAGCCGTGAAATTCCCGTGGAAGCCGACTCATTATCTGGGGACATCGAGCCATGGGCAAGAGCAACTTCTTCAGAAGCATGTACGCGCGGATTTACATGGTCATCGTTTTCTCCTCCACCTTTCTCCTGATCATGCTTATTGATAGCCTCCTGTTCCTTAGGGCGCTTGATGAAAAAAGATGAAACAAAGGTGTCAACAACTAGAGTCCCGACCGAAGCCAACATCGTGATGAAGCCTACGAATGGAAATTTTGCCCAAGGATCATCACTGAGACACGGGGAAGTTAAGCCCTCGAAAGCTTCAGGAAGAATGTGAACAAAACCAGTTGACAATATCACTCCCCCAGCAAAAGCCTTGGCAACAATGAATGGACTTGTTTCAGGTCGTAAAGCACTATTAATGGCCTTCCCGAAAATCGGAAGCGACACGCCTAGTGCACTGGCGACAAGTATTGAGGCAATTGCTGCTAACTTGTACTTGAGAGCTTCAGTTTTATGGTGTCGCTGACTCTCTGGTTCACATGTGCAATCTGCCAGAACTAGCTGAGGAAGTACTAGGAAAGAGAGCAATATGAGACTCTGGCATGGAATAGCATGCCAAAGTTTGTCCATGGCTTATCGGTATCGAAAGGGGAAGAAAACCAAAGTTCAGAATCTAAAACAAAGAGTGGAGTTAGCGTTGATTCAAGCTGTCAGTCTTAAATATTAAGACTTTCGCAACATTTTTTTTTTTTGGTGATTTTATTATTTAACAACATTGAAAGCATTCTAAAAGAAACCCCCAGAAATATATATATATATATATATATAAGCATGTCTAGTTATAACTACACTTCTCGGTTTAGAATAACTCTTACCATTGGAATTATTAAGATAGTTATAAGAACTAATATAACATGGATTTTAATAATTAAATTATGGATTAAATGCCTCCGTTAATAGAATCATAAAATAACTCTTATTATTAAGACTTGATAATTTTTATTTTAAAAATAATAACATCAATTAATGATAAATTATGAAGATTGATGAGGGACTCCATAATTAAAGTCCCACATTCTGTCCATCATACTAAGACTTAATTGACTAAGCCATTCATTGTCTTGACATTACCTTCAATTGCATGCTATCTTCCAATAAGGATATACATAATATAATCAACAAATAATTAAGGATACATTGGTTGTCCTCTGCCACCTTGTCATAACTCTTACATGCTATCTTCCAATAAGAATATACATAATATAATCAACAAATAATTAAGGATACATCAGCTGTCCTCTACTACCTTGTCATAACTCTTACCATTAAGACTTGATAATTTTTATTTTAAAAATAATAACATCAATTAATGATAAATTATGAAGATTGATGAGGGACTCCATAATTAAAGTCCCACATTCTGTCCGTCATACTAAGACTTAATTGACTAAGCCATTCATTGTCTTGACATTACCTTCAATTGCATGCTATCTTCCAATAAGGATATACATAATATAATCAACAAATAATTAAGGATACATTGGTTGTCCTCTGCCACCTTGTCATAACTCTTACATGCTATCTTCCAATAAGAATATACATAATATAATCAACAAATAATTAAGGATACATCAGCTGTCCTCTGCTACCTTATCATAACTCTTACCATTAAGACTTGATAATTTTTATTTTAAAAATAATAACATCAATTAATGATAAATTATGAAGATTGATGAGGGACTCCATAATTAAAGTCCCACATTTTGTCCATCATACTAAGACTTAATTGACTAAGCCATTCATTGTCTTGACATTACCTTCAATTGCATGCTATCTTCCAATAAGGATATACATAATATAATCAACAAATAATTAAGGATACATTGGTTGTCCTCTGCCACCTTGTCATAACTCTTACATGCTATCTTCCAATAAGAATATACATAATATAATCAACAAATAATTAAGGATACATCAGCTGTTCTCTGCTACCTTGTCATAACTCTTACCATTAAGACTTGATAATTTTTATTTTAAAAATAATAACATCAATTAATGATAAATTATGAAGATTGATGAGGGACTCCATAATTAAAGTCCCACATTCTGTCCATCATACTAAGACTTAATTGACTAAGCCATTCATTGTCTTGACATTACCTTCAATTGCATGCTATCTTCCAATAAAGATATACATAATATAATCAACAAATAATTAAGGATACATTGGTTGTCCTCTGCCACCTTGTCATAACTCTTACATGCTATCTTCCAATAAGAATATACATAATATAATCAACAAATAATTAAGGATACATCAGCTGTCCTCTGCTACCTTGTCATAACTCTTACCATTAAGACTTGATAATTTTTATTTTAAAAATAATAACATCTATTAATGATAAATTATGAAGATTGATGAGGGACTCCATGATTAAAGTCCCACATTCTGTCCATCATACTAAGACTTAATTGACTAAGCCATTCACTGTCTTGACGTTACCTCCAATTGCATGCTATCTTCCAATAAGAATATACATAATATAGTCAACAAATAATTAAGGATACATTAGTTGACCTCTGCCACGTTGTCATATGTGCATCATTTATATTATATACTTGCGGAAATGGAAGTATAAAAATACGAAACCACTATTTTCTCCATTAAAACCGGACAAAATCATTTGATCTCAAATATATAAAGAAAAGAAAAGCTAAATCAAATTTAAAATCTTCATATTATATATATACATGTATTTTTTTATTTTATTTTATTAAACAATATCAAAGATACCATATTCTTTGGTTGTTATCTCGAAATTATATTCTATTAAAAATTGCACTCAAAATTATTTTAATTTTTACAACTTTTTGCTACATATGCATGAATGATCATGCATACATGGTGGGATGTGATAGGCTAATATAGTATTATTATTATTATTATTATATAAATTTCTAGGTAGGATTGGCCATGCACTTTGTTACGATTATTTTAAGGACAAAAACAATGGCAAAAAAAGATTAACAATCACAAGAAAATAAAAGACACACAAAATTTACATGGAAAACCCAAATCGGGAAAAACCATGGGTAGAGGAGAGGATAAATCCACTAAAGTACACAATTGAGAGAATACAACTCAAAAGACAAATCTCTCAAAGGAATTTGTATAAAGCCTCCTAATACTCTCTCATTTGCATGTCACATAACCCTAAAAACACCACACATATATATATATATATATATATAATATATATATATATAAGTGCAAAACTTGGGAAAATAAGATAGGTTGGCTCAAGGACAACACAAAAGTTGGCAGCTTAAATACATATGCTGCTGGCCTAAATCTTAAGCCTAAATCCTACACCACTAGCTTAAATGCTAGTGACCTTCCAAGCTTCATATGCCAACCTTAAAGGCCGGCAACCTTCCTTCAAGAGCTAGTAGCATTGAGTACAAAAGTTACTTGCCTTTAATCAAATTTAGGGCATTAATCAACAATCTCCACCTTGACATGAATTTGGTCATTCTTGGTTATCTCCAAAACTTCAACATACAACAAGAAACATTCTCCCCCTCTTCCATAAACCTCAAAAAATAATTATTAGCAACCAACACTAACCAAGTTCAAGCAATGTTCAAACTTGGTCATTGGAAGTGTTTTTGTCAACATATTAGCAAGATTATTTTTGATGCTCACTGTAAGCAATAATATCATAAACAAAGTGATGTCTAACATTGATGTGTTTTGACCTCTCATGAAACATTTGATCCTTTGTGAAGTAAATTGCACTCTAACTATCACAATTAATAGTAATAGTCTTCATATAATCATTGAGCTCTCCAAATAATGCTTGCAACCAAATAGCTTCTTTAAAAGCTTCTGTGATGGCCATATATTCAGCTTCAATAGTAGATAGAGCTACTGTAGCTTGCAATGTGGCTTTCCAACTTATGGCACAACTTCAAAGTGTAAAGATATACCCTATGAGAGATCTTCTCTTATCTAAATCTCTAGCAAAATCAGAGTCCACAAAACTGATAAGACCATCTTTAGCTTTACCAAACTATAAACAGATATTAGTAGTACCTCTTAAGTATCTGAAGATCCACTAAACTACTCTCCAATGTTCTTTGCCAGGATTTGCCATATATTTACCAACAACACTCACAGCATGTGACAGATTTGGGTGAGTACATACCATACCATACCATACATAAGAGATCCCACGGCATTAGAATATGGAACCTTTGATAAGTAATTTATTTCTTCATTTGATTTAAGAGATTAGGTAGACGAAAGCTTCGAATGAGATGCTAAGGGAGTATTGATAGGCTTAGTATTCATCATATTGAACCTGCAAAGTATCTTTTCAAAGTACCCCTTCTGACTTAGATGCAACATTCCTGATTTTCCGTTTCTTAGAATTTCCATTCCAAGTATCTTCTTTGTTGCTCCTAAATCCTTCATATCAAACTCTCTACTCAACTGGGTTTTAACCCTTTCAAACTCTCTTCTATCTTTAGCTGCAATTAGCATATCATCAACATATAATAATAAATAAACAAAAGGCCCATCGTCACATTTCTTGAAATAGACACAATTATCATAACTACTTCTCTTGAAATGATAAGAAGTCATAAAAGAATCGAATCTTTTATACCATTGCCTGGGTGACTGCTTTAACCCATGAAGGGATTTCTTCAACATGCAAACATGGTCTTCCTTTCCTGAGGCCACAAAGCCTTCTGGCTATTGCATGTAAATATCTTCCTTAAGCTCTCCATGTAAAAAAACAGTCTTCACATCGAGCAGTTTTAATTTAAGATCTAGTAAGGCTACAATACTCAAAAGTGCTTTAATTGAACTGTGTTTTACAACAAGAGAAAACACATCAGTAAAATCAATACCTAGTATCTAACTATAGCCTTTTGCGACTAGTCTGGCCTTGTATCTAGGTTCTTCAATAGCTAGTGCACCTTCTTTTTTCTTACAAACCCATTTGCACTTAACTGTTTTCTTCCCTTTAGGAAGCTTCACCAAATCTTAAGTACTATTTTTCTAAAGGGATTCCATCTCTTCTTGCATTGTAATCATCCACTTGACAGAGTCTTCACAATTAATAGCCTTTGTGTAAGTGGATGGCTCCTGATTGGATTCAATATCCTCTACAACATTTAGAGCATAAGCTACAAGATTTGTCTTTGCAAATCTCTGAGGTGGTCTAACTTCTCTCATAGGTCTGTCTCTACTAATAGAGTATTGTGGCTGAGAAGGCATAGAGACAGGACTATCCTTAGTCTGTGATAGAGGATGAGTAGAAGTCTCATATTTAGAGTCTAAGCCAATTTCAACCTCCACCTGCATAGGTGATTTCTACTTGACTTCATCAGATGAAGGGTTGGATGACAAATCATATAACATAGAAACTTCCTAAAAAATAACATCTCTGCTCACTATAACTTTCTTCAATTCAAGACACCACAGTTTATATCCCTTGACACTAGGTTTAAAACCAAGGAATATACACTTCAATGACTGTAGTTCAAGCTTTCCATTATCAACATGTGAATATGCAAGACAGCAAAAATTTTTTAGTTTATAATAATTACCAGGAGTGCCAGACCATACTTCAACTGGTTTCTTCTTTTCTATAGTTGTTGATGGAAATCTGTTTATCAAGTAACATGCTATAGAAGCAACTTCTGCCTAGAATGACTTTGGTAATCTTGCATTTGAAAGCATACACCAGACTTTCTCTATGATAGTTCTATTCATGCGCTCTACTACCCCATTCTGTTGAGGTGTGCCAACAACTGTTAAGTGTCTCACAATTCCCTCTGCTTTGCATAGACTATTAAAATCATTAGAATAAAACTCTAATCCATTATTTATGCATAAACACTTTACCTCTTTCCCGATTTGCTTCTCAATCATTGTTTTCCATTCTTTAAATGTAGGTAGAACATTGTTCTTCTACTTTAAGAAGAATACCTAAACACGTCTGGTAAAATCATCTGTAATAGTCATCATGCAAGTAGCACCTCCACTAGATGGCACTCTCGATGGCCTCCAAAGATCATAGTAGACATAATCCAGAATACCCTTTGTATTATGTGTACCTGTAGTGAATCTGACTCTTTTCTGTTTTCCAAACACACAATGTTCACAAAATTTTAACTTACTGATGTTTTGCCCCTTAAGTAGACCTCTTCTACTCAATTTAGTCATGCCAGCTTCACTCATATGCCCTAGATGCATATGCCAGATTTTTGTAGAATTTTCATCTAACAAGGATGAAGAAGTAACAGCAGCATCACTTGTAACGATTGAACCTTGCAAAACATATAAGTTAGCAGCTTGTTTTTTGCCTTTCATCAGCACCAACGATCCCCTACTGATATTCAAACTCCACCTTCATCGGTATACTTATACCCTTTAGAATCAAGAGTACTAAGAGAAATCAAATTTCTCTTCAAGTCAGGAAAATGTCTCACATCACCAAGCATCCTGGCAACACCATCATACATTTTAATTTTAATTGTTCCAATACCTGCAATCCTACAAGAAGCATTATTGCCCAACAAAATGACACCCTTAGAAATCTTTTCATATGTTGAAAAGCCAATTCAGATTGAGACACATATGAAAAGTACAGCTAGAATCCAAGATCCATTCTTGACTAGTTTGTGAATCATTGGAAATAGTGAGGAGCTCACCATAGCTAATTTCTTTAGCAACATCAGCTTCACCAAATTTTCTTAGTTGTTTCTCCTTTTGATTATCATTATCTCGTTTGTTCTTGTTTTGCAATTTATAACATTATGATTTTATATGTCCCTTCTTCTTGTAGTGATTACAAGTTTTTTTCCTATTTGCAGACTTTGTTCCGCCCCTTAAATTCCAACTAAAATTTCTATCCTGACTCCTTCTTCGAGTAATAAGACTCTTAACCTTAGACTCGGTTCCAATAACTAGAGTTTTCATCTTTTCATAAGAGGCTAAAGCATAATAAACATCTTTCATAGTAATTGTATCATGACTATACAATATTGCATTTCTAAAATTCAAATACAAAGAAGGTAACAAACATAACAAAATCAAAGCCAAATCTTCTTCATCATACTTTACCTCAATGGATTATAGATCTGATACAATCTCCTTAAAGATGGTCAAGTGATCATCTACAGATCCTCCTTCCATCAAATGGTGTGAGTATAGTCTTTGCTTTAGATGCAATTTACTAGTTAGACTTTTTGTCATGCACAATTGCTCCAATTTCAACCATAGTGTAGTAGCGATCTTTTTCTTTAACACATCTTGCAAAATTTGATTTGAAAGATGAAGATGAATTTGAGAAAGGGCTTTACGATCCTTACGTTGTTTTTCTTCAAGAGTCCATGACGCGGTCATCTTATCAAACCCTAACAAAGCATCATCCAAATTCATCTATGCGAGAACTGCCCACATCTTAACTTACCATAGCGAAAACCTTGTGTTGAGATCTAGTAGTGGAATATCGTATTTGGCTGATGCCATCATTTAGAACACAATCAAAGAACCTTTGCTCTGATACCACTTGTTACGATTATGTTAAGGACAAAAACAATGGCAAAAGAAGATTAACAATCACAAGAAAATAAAAGACACATAAGATTTATATGGAAAGCTCAAATCGGGAAAAACCACAAGTAAAGGAGAGCATAAATCCACTAATTTGAAATTGGAGTACACAATTGAAATAATACAACTCAAAAGACAAATCTCTCAAAGGAATTCGTATAAAGCCTCCTAATACTCTCTTATCCGCATGTCACACAACCATAAAAACACCCCATATATATATAAGTGTGAAACTTGGGAAAATAAGATAGGCTGGCTCAAGGACAACACAAAAGTTGGCAGCTTAAATACATACGTTGCCGGCCTAAATCCTACACCACTAGCTTAAATGCCAGCAACCTTCTAAGCTTCATACGTTGGCCTTAAAGGTCGGCGACCTTCATTCCAAAGCTAACAGCATTGAGGACAAAAGCTGTCGGCCTTCAATTAAATTTGGGGCATTAATGAACACCCTTGATCCAATGCAAATCAAGAAGAGCAAATCATTTACCGACTTCTACACAATCTTAAACTTTGGCCCTATATAAGGTTTCCTTTACTTCATTTGACAATAATCCAAGGAAATTTAAAAAAAAAAAAAAGAAGAGCAAAATGTCATACATGTGCACTTTCTTAATATTTGTCATCCTACTTTAACTTCACTATCCTAATACCACTTATTCCACTCGTATTATATACTATAGATATGCTACTTTTTTTTTTCTTAATTTTTTTTATTATTATGACTCTAACTTTCCATATCATAATAAGTTTTGTTATCCATATACTCCATGAACTAACACCACAACCAATATTACCTCGCAATCTCAACTATCTTTAATAACTAACTATTAAAGTTCAAAATTTATCTATATTATTGAATTAAATGGATATTACATACACACTACAATAAAATTGTACTTAGGCAACGTTTGCAGATTTTGTAAATGTCGCTAATTGTTTTATGTCTTAGCTATGTTTATTACATGTCACGTAAAATAGATTATTGGTGATGTTTGTAGTCAATACTACAATATCCTATTACATGATTTGATTTGTGATATTGTTTTAAAATGAATGTATCGAGAATAAAATTAAAATTCAATGCCTAATTTTCTCACCTCTCCCTCCAAAATTTATCTCCCATCTCATCAAGAAAAAAAAAACCCTTTTATTGAATAGAAAAAAAAATAAAAAGCCCTAACACTACTCACCCTCCCTTTCTTTGTCTCTCGTCTCTACCTCTCATCTCCCTTTCTTTGTCTCTCTTATGAAGTCTCATCCACTATTAATCAAATACATACACATCTCTCTCTCTTCTCTCTTTAATCGCCGTTGATGACTTTACATTCCCACTATCAATGAGTAACTAGAAGCCTCCCTATCGTTGACAAACAACCGCTAGCCTCTCGCAAGTAAGTCCACAATGCTACTTTCACTTACTTGAATTTGTAGCAACTTGATAAATAGTAATCACTATAGGTTATTAATACTTCTTCTTCACTTATGCTTGTTATGTCTTTAATAAGTGAAATCGTATTCTTCTTTCAATGAGTATTTAAGTAGATAAAGGAGTCATAGTGGTGTGGTTAAGTACATTTGAAGAAATCTTTGAATTAAATTTTATTTTAGGAATTTACTATTTTTGTAAATGTATTGATTCATTTGATTTTGTACTTACTAGGTTTTAGAATTGATTCATGATTTTGATGTGTGGACTAAGGTTATTGATTGTTGATTGTAAGTTTAACCTATTGAGTGTGACATATTTGTGGGTGATTTTGCCCTAATGTTGAAATATTTAGGTCTTCGTAAATGGTTTTATGAATTTATATGCATAGAGTATTATTGATATTAGCGGTTAATGAGCTTTCTAAAGAGGTCAAAAGGAGTTTTTTTAAGTATTATTTATGCAGTTTTGCAATTTTGGTCTTGCCTCTCACAAACTTATTGCTTTGTTATTGGTTATTACTTCTTATGGATCCAATAGTTCCACTTCGAACAACTTTTCCAGGAAAGTTACGTCAACCCTCTCCGAGCTCTAGTGAGTAGTCCTATTGCTTCAGTGGAATCTGTTTTAAGTTGATTTAATCCCTTCAAATATAATGATAAATATGATTGATTTACCCATTTGTGAGTGGTGGTGCTTTCTTGTTGATAATGTGGATGTGCATGTTGTTACAAAATGTTACCTTGTCCTTCTGCATAGTGCAGTATTAGTTCAATTAGGAGGATTGCAATTCGATTCATTCCATTTAGAAATAAGATATGATGAGCAAAAACTTTATAATTTAAACCACAAGCAGTTGATTTTTTTGGTATTTTATAAATAACATGTGTATGATACATTTACAATCACAAATCTCCATATAATCCTATGTTTAACAACTCTAGATACTAATCTTACCTCTTATCCTTTTTAGTTCCTGGGTTGAAAGATGAGTTTGTGATTTTTGGTGAAAAAGAAGCTAATGATAACTTGATCTTGAGCGTAAGGTTCGTCCAATATAACCTTGCATAGGAAAGGTGCAAGTAGCTTCAAGCTGAGGATGTCGTAGTCAAAGGCAAGGTTGGTATTGTTGCTTCTGGCAATTTATCATGCTCTCTTGCCCTCTGAGTTTGTTTCTTACTAGATTTTCAGGTTACATCCTTGCCTTGTCTTGATACTTCAGGTTATCGGGGCAAATAAAGGTGGAGTGGTAGTAGTGGTGGAGGGTTTACAAGGATTTGTTCCTTTCTCACAAATATCAACGGTTAGTTCATGTCTTGTCTGACACAATGTGAAGGATCTTACTGCTCTAGTTCTAGATTGTGTGGCAAGCATACCCCACTTTCTAATTTTCAAGTTTTATCATGAAATTTTTTATGTTTATGAGACTTTATACATTTCCATATCTATATGATGATTTCTTTTATAGAAAAGTCAAATTATGAATATTCTTATATATGTTGCAAAAATCCACAGTAGAAGAGCTTCTTGATAAGGAGCTTCCCTTGAAATTTGTGGAGGTTGATGAGGAGCAGTCAAGGCTTGTTCTCAGTAACCAAAAAGCCATGGCGGACAGCCACACACAACTAGGAATCAAATCAATGGTCATTGGAACAGTTTAGAGCCTGAAACCATATGGTGCCTTTGTTGATATTGGTGGAGTCAATGGACTACTTCATGTCAATCAGATAAGTCATGACCGTATCTCAGATATAGCGACTATTCTTCAACCTAGGGATACTCTCAAGGTACTTTTGGTTGCTTATGACTGGTGAAACATAATTTGAGCTAAAACCTTCATCCTTTCTCTTGACATTGTATGTTCTTAAGTACAATAAGGCCACTTCCTTGTAGGTGATGATACTGAGCAATGATCGAGAAAGAGGTAGAGTAAGTCTTTCAACCAAGAAATTGGAGCCTACTCTTGGAGACATGATCTGCAATCTTAAACTCGTATTAGAGAAGGTAACCTCCATCATTTTACTTATCTATATAAATCTAAACTTGTTAACTACATGCATGCAAAGATGCACCATTTCCTATTATTTATGAAAATAGTTAAGGATTCTCGTATCTGCATGGATATGGTGCTTCTAAAACTTTGTTGAACATTGTTGGCTGGATATGTTCTCTATTATAAAAATATAACACAATTTCCTACATTAGCATCAACTTGATGTATGCCCAGAATAGAAGGCTGCTATGAGGCATAAAAACTACATGTCACATGTTTTTAATGTCTAGATCAAAATCAAATATGCAGTGTTATTAATGTCCTTTTGCATTGATAGGTGGAGGAGATGGTAGAAACGTTCAGGTAGAGAATTGCTCAAGCAGAAGCTATGGCTCGGGCGGATATGCTAAGGTTCTAACCTGAGGTACTCCTTTTGCTTGCTTGTTATTCTTATTATAAAGATTTCGGGCTGACTATAGCACCATGCAAATTCTCTTTAATCATTTTACCATATTATCTATCTTTTCCTCAAAACGATTAGATGCTTTTTATATTACATCCCTTTTGCCCCTTCTAGGTTCAACGCATACACTTTTTATTTCTTAGGTAATTTATGTCTACACTTTTAGTTATTACTGATCATGATCTTTTCCATTTTACTTGCTCATGCAGAGCAGTCTTACACTTAGTGCTAATGGAATTTTAGGTCCACTTTCTTTAGATTTACCAGCAGTAGGGCTTGACTTGAGTGATGTTCCCACTTCTCAAGATGACAATTGAGCCATTTCCATGCCTTTTAATGTGTGTAATCTATTAATTGCTTCTTGTTGTTTTGTAGAAGGAAAAATACAAGAAAGAAATATCAAGGCCAAAGCCCGAGGGTGTGGATCTATTGAAGCTTAATCTAGTAATCTTCAACCGACCTTTGCATCTTTGTAAACAATACACTACACTCATATAATTTTTTTTTCCATTTTTCGGTGCTAATGATGCATCTTTATTTTCCTTTGTTTGTTGTAGCTAGGAGCTCGGCCGGATTGAGCCACAAATTCCAATGTAAGTGATTTCCTACTCAACTACATTACTTTTGCTTTTCATTTTATATAAGTCTATACTTGGTTAACCATTAAGTTGACTGATGGATTCTTTAATTGAAACTTAATTCTCTAGCGAAGCAACTTATATTGATCCTCTTAATTGTAGCTTGATTCTGAGATATGATTTTACTGAAAATGCTTATCTTATTTTATTTTGGTTCTAAGATATACATTTACTAAAAATGCTTCTTTAATTTTAGTTTAGTTCTAAGATATGAATTTATTGAAAATGCTTTTCTGAAATATCCAAACATGTGATACAGGGGCTATCAAACAGAAGAACAAGTGCTGTCAACATCAATGCAAAGAGTTCATGGTCACATAGTGTCTTTACTTGCATTATTGAGTCTCAATGCAAGGTATAGAATTCAAAAACTTCTTTTCTTCTATTAGTAATCGTTGCTTGCTATTTGGTTTATGTATCCCACGACCTAGAAAGACCTATTTAGTTATGCTATTCCCTTTTGTTAATACAAGAAAAAGTATGCAATGCATGATCAGTATATTAAGTACAATAGCCAACATTCATGTATTTATTTGAATCTATAAGAAATTTTATCAAGGGATGGTGTTAATGGCTTAAATAGGATCCAAATTGTGTATTTTTTAATTTTTTTTTTGTCTACTCTTTCTTGCAACGCAATGCTTGATTCCTCACCTAATAGCAATTCTTCATGGGATTCAATGAAAGTAATTATTATGGATAGCTATGCTGTGGTTTTAGTTATGTAAAATATCATGTTTGTTTGCCGAATAGTTTTATCATGCTACATATTGTTCTTTTCTTTTTGTAGGAAATAGGAAATACTACAATGCCAAGCCAATTTTAGAACGAGAAGTTCTATAGGAGAATGAATGCATTTATCATCCTTAGTCTTCAATCTTCTCGTTCGAGATTGAGTGGATTGAAATTGCACTTTTACCAACTATATTGTTATGTTTCCTTAGTTAACTTAGCTCTTGTTGGGTCGATCCAGAGCCTGATCAGCTAACCAGGATAGTATATAGATTGAAAAGATTAAGATTTAGGCTAGCAGCAAACTTTTCTAAAATACATTCTTTGCTAACAAAGGAAAATACTTTTTATAAATAAATAAAAATTGCGTTGAAAACTTAAAATCTTTTTGACAAAATAGTAAACTCAATCAAACAAACTATTGTATAGTTATAATTTTACTCTGTTGTTGTTACTATCTAGATTCTATATCTTTACAAGAGAAATAGTAATATTTTTCAAGTGGTTTTTTAACATAATTTAGAAAATCTTATGCTTTTCATTCATCTGACAAGTAGTTATTTGATAACTCTTCTCTAGTTCCATCTATTGCATATGCTTGATAGCATTTGTCTGACTTCATTGATAATTATCCAAATGATGTTCTAACTTTACATTTAGTATGCTTTACCTTTGATATCTAAATGATGTCTAACTCTTTCGTTGAAATGTATGGATGATCCTTGGATTTGCTCTAGTAAACATCATTTGGATTAATCCCAATGCAACTACTTGGATAAGAAACACTCGCAAGTCACAAAAAGGTGAATTAGCCATAGATGTAGTAGTTGAAAAATCTATGTGCAAAAGGAGTGGTGATGCATGGAGGATTGTCCTTGATTCTTGCCTCCTTGTGCTTCACTTAATTGATGCTAGATGATCAATACCATATGCCATAAAATAGGTCCAAGAGTTGCTGGGAATCTCTTCTGTTTTTTATCAAGTAGTGTAGGTATTATATTATATTGTTTCATTCAATTAATCTTAATCTTTTACTAACCCAATTATTGGGAACTTGTCAATGCATTATGTCCCTTAAAATAGATTTATACACTAAATGTTAAGAATGCACTAAAGAAATGCGGTTATGCGGTTGCAGAGTAAGCCTTAGCCTATTAGTAAACCATCTATTCTAGCCTCATCTAGTTATCAATGGACATGGCTACAATCTATAGCCTCAATCTTCAAATTTTTGCAATAAGATTCTTAGTTATGTTCTATTTTTCAGTGTTAATTGGATTGATATGCCACTTATTTGTAATTGCTTTAAAATTATTAGGGCATCACTTTACTTTGTAGATATTGGAGCTTGACTATATATCCAAGAGCATTGTTATGCATATTTTGATGAGATGTAGGATTTGTTCATTCACCAAATTCATCTACTAGTGATGATAGTGAAAGCAGTGAAGATAATAATGATAGCAATGTTGATGATGAAAGCAACAATGAGGAAGGTTAATGCAAGAAATACGGTGTTAGACAAGTTCATTTAATGTTTAATCTTAAATTTAATGAAGTTTGAACTTCTTGATCTTATTTAGATTTGTTTTTGAGTTATAGTTAAGGATATTGTTCCCAAATTGTGTTGATGTGAAAGCATCATGTTATTGGGTTCATTTGATGTAGGATCTATGAGAAATATATGTTGATGTTTATGGTATTTTAGTATATGTAATTGTGCATAAACTAAACAGGAATATCTTGGCAAATATGAGGATTGTGAAAGCAAGTCGAAATCTATGTCATTAGAATTACCATATTTAAATGTTGCAAATTTGCTTAACAACTATGTTTTAACGTCACCAATACACCTTTTACAATGTTGAAATGTTGCTAGTAGGTTAACTTAAACAACATTTAAACGTTGTAAATAGTTTAACTTAGATAATGTTTAAACGTCGCAAATAGTTTAACTTACTCAACATTTAAAATTACAAATATTACTCTTTTACCGCTCTTGTAATCTCATTTAATTTATGTAATTGTAGTTTTATTACGTTTAACCGTCGTTTATAATTACTTTTAGTTACATGTAAATGTCGCTAATGTTACTCTTTTACTACGTTTAAACATTGCAAATATTACTCATTTACCACACTTTTTGTGTCCATTAATTTTTTTAATTGTGGTTTTACTACATTTAAATGTTGTATATAATTACTTTTAATTATGTGTGAACATCACTAATATTACTCTTTTACTATATTTAAACGTTGCAAATGTTACTCATTTACCACGCTTTTTGTATCAATTAATTTTTTAATTGTGGTTTTACTATATTTAAACATTGCTTATTACCTATTTTTAGCTATGTTTAAGCGTCTTCCAATATAACTCATTTAGTTACATGTCTATTTTTAGCGACGTTTATTTTATTAACGTTGTAGATATTTTTTACAAAGGACCTTTGGCGACGTGTATTAGCAACGATTATTAAATGTGGCTAAATCTTTTTAGTGATGTTTATTTCATGTTTAACAATGTTTATTAAATGTCGTCTAATATCAAATTTATTGTAGTGACAACCAAGTTGTGGTATTAATTTACAAATTCATATGAATTAGCTTAATACATACATTCTTTAAACACATATTATAGGTATGTCATCTACTACTATTTGTTGATGTAAAGTTCTTTCTAAATAACACAACCATTTAAAAATTTTGAATACATAGGGTAAAGAACAAATATATTACATGTAATACAATATAGCCAGAATATGGATGAAACTTTCATGATCCAATCGAGTATCCTTGTTTTAGTCTTCTAATCACATGCATACTATCATGTATAATGGAATCATACATAACAACATATGATCGATAAGAATATGACAAGAGTATCATGATAAGTTCATGTACTTTGTTTAAATTTAGTAATCTTAATAAGAAGCAATTGACACAGTTGACACATTTTATCTCCGGTTTAACATTTCATAATCTGCTATTTTCTATCAAAAATCTTATATACACCAATACCCAAACATAAAATATGCTATATATCATAAGAAAATATACAATCGTTACAATATATAATCTTGACTATTGATACATATTTACTTCCTCCTTTATTTTTTCTATACTACGCGGTACTAAATGCTAATCCAATCTAAAGGATTCATTAAATTAAACCTTTAGGTCAGTTGTTGTGAATCTAAATATATAACAAATGAAACTCATATATACTAAGATTTTGTTCTCTGGTATCGTCACACAAGGCGAGAGCAATCTTAAGGAGATGGTATCTTTTTCTTAGAGGCTTAGAGGAAGTGGACCCTACACCCACTCTGTAGTAAAATTATACTAGGATAATACCTTATAAAATTCGAACTTGCAGGACCAGAATACTATTTTTTTTCCTTAATATAAGGAGTCAACTTAATATGACTTCTTAAAGTCTATCGAATAATGTTATTATAATTATTTTTCCTTAATATAAGGAGTCAACTTAATATGACTTCTTAAAGTCTAACGAATAATGTTATTATAAACGGTCCATGCGATGTTTGCGGACGACTAGCTAGCGCAGTGGTTGAGGATGATCAACAATTAGAAGTGGTCCATGCGATGATTGCGGACGACTTACTAACGCAGTGGTTTAGGATGATCAACAAAGCTTAGGAACCTCAATTACTACTATTATAATATGAGTTTTCCAACTTGTCATGGACACAAGATCCAACCCAACCTAACCCAATCCATCTAGAGTGGTGGGTCATGGGATACCAATATGTCGAACCATGACTGGTTTATAATTAGTCAATTCTAGAGATCTTGAATTAGTTTTTTTATTTTTAATTTCTATTTTTTAACATAATACCATTGAGACCCAGATTTAAGTAGTTTTAATCCATTTATTGATGATTGAGATTTTGCTTCTCTATTTATATAAAACAATACCAGTTGTTTATTGATTTCAATAAGGAATGGATTGAGTTGCAAAACACAAAGAAATTAAGAGTTATAGAGGGTGTTGAGGCCGCTTAACATTGCCACTTCAATGCTGAAGTTAGATATCTTAATGAGAATTGGAAGGTTACTTGAAAGATAGCAATAAAGTTTCAATTTTTCAATCTCTTTACCAGTAGGTGGTTCAGGATATTTATATGTAGCACCAGCACGCAGTTATCCTTGGAGAGCATGGGGTATGTAAGTGGCTGCACGTTTGGGGCATTCAAGTAGTGTGAAAGTAAGTAACTCGATTTGCAATAAGTCTTATTTGCAGTTGATCGAGTTAAAGGACTGTGGATGAGAGGGCTAAGGTCTCAAGTGGGTTCATGACCTAACTTCTAATGCGGGATAGAATATGGGTTTTGATCTAGCCTTAGCCCATAATCAAAATGGCCTATCAACAACACCCAACCTACAGCATGATATCAATAAATGGAACAAAAAATGATACCTAAAATCCAATACGATCCACTATGTTGAAGATTATGCCTTATCCAAGCTACATTTATGCTTAATTAAAGTGGTAGCAATTTTCTTGGACAAGTCACTTGAAAGTTGAAGACTATTTTTAGATTTCGTCTCTTTCTTTTAGGAGATTTCTTTTCATGTTATTTACTTTAGGAAATTGCTTGTGATTGGTGTCAAATATTATGAAAACCACTTTAATTTTCTAACTAAATGTTTTGTGGTTCAATTCAGTTTCCTATCATTCAGTTTTTATTTTTTATTTTTTTAAGTGGTCTAGATTAATATTTCCCCATTTTAATTGACTTACCCGCTTCCATAAATATATATATATATAAATATATTACATAAGATTAAAGATTGAAACCAATAAGATCTTATGAGTTTGTTGTTTTTCATAATGTCTCTTGTTTCACTCTTGTTTCACATATCTTTTTTCAGTGTGGTGAGCGCCCCTTTTTTATTGTTTTCGTATAAGGTCGGTCCCCTTTTTCGTTAATATGAAGCATTATCACAACAGAGGTGAAAATAATCCTTTAGTAAAGGAATGGAATAGTAAACACAATGTATGAAGGAAAAATGGAGCACTAGTATATGAGTATACATATGGCTAGTGCAGAGCGATCGCCATTTTGAGGTAACAAACAATGTTCAAAGATCAGAACTGTGGACATCATCAATGAAGAAGGGAATGTTATTTCAGGCCCACTTTGCTATGACGGACATGCTACCAATCCCTAAAAGAAGAGAGGTAGTTGTCCATATCCTGAGCTTTCCACTGCTTTGAACTTTGGGATTCGTTAAATCAGCAGCAAGAAGATTCATCAAAGCCGTGTAGATTAAGACCCCTGCTGCTGCAGCTTCCAAAATGCCCTCTGTCATGAGAGCATTTGGGCTGTTTTCAACATAGATATTCGATATTCCTATGCCAAGGGCAACTCCAACTGGTGTTGTTAAGGAGAAAACGAGTGCCATGATTGCTACGGTTGCACCCTTAAATTTTGCCTGCAATGGGAATAAGAGGGTTGAAAAAAAAAAAAAAAAAACAAAGAAAAGAGCGGCGTATCAGGATCCATAAGTTTTCTGCTCATAAATAGTCTTGCAAGAAAAAAAAAATTGGAGTGAAAAGGCAGCAGCTCATATACATGCTTATTTAACATGTAAGAAGAGGATGAATTCCCGTACACATTATGTGGAGATATCATTGAAAGTATTTTACATGTTTTTATGCTTGACTCTTCTATCATTACCTTATTTTGGACAATTTATATAGTTTTAATTTGTGCACTTTCATATGCTTCCGGCGGAGATCGTGTGCTTAAGTTCGAAGAAACAATTCTAAGCGTGCTGTAGCAAACGGTTAAATACTAGACCATAATTTGACAATCGAATGCTGAAATAGTTACTCATATCCACATTTTTAGCTAAATATCTGGTATTCTTTAAGCATCAACTTTCTGACCATTGGCATACAGTGAAACTCCAAATTGGAAGGTTAAACAAGTTGGACAAAAAGCAAGTGAAATGAAAAGCCAATAACAAAAGGATTCATACCATTGCAATGCATCCAGCAAGTCCTATGCCCTCAAAGAACTGGTGGAAAGTTAAGGCTGCCATCAGAGCCCTTGCTGTTCCAGGATTGTTAGATACTCCCAGCGAGATTCCTATGATTACAGAATGCACCACTATTCCCAACTCCAAGACCTAAGTGATCAAAAGGGAAACATCATTGAGCGCAACTTTAGGAAGTAGGAACGAAGTAATAGAATTGAATATTGGAAAAGATAATGGAATTCGGTTTAACACAGACAACCAGCCGATCTAATGCCCTTGAGCTTTTAGGAAGCTGGTTGTAAGAGCTAAATTCAACTTAGTATCAAAGTAGTAGATTCCGAGTTTGCAGTCTTATGCTGTGGTTTAAGTCCGCTTGGTGGTTTTGTCTTAGCTCACAAGTGAGGAAGGGTGTTATGATAAAGCATACCAATTTACAGACTTAAAAGTTTTGGATTGGCTGGTTGTGAAACTAAAAAATTCAATAGAATTGCACCTGTGATATGACTTTGAGCCGTGAAATTCCCATGGAAGCCGACTCATGAACTGGGGACATCGAGCCTTGGGCAAGGGCAACTTCTTCAGAAGCATGTACGCGCTGACTTACATGGTGATCGTTTTCTCCTCCACCTTTCTCCTGATCATGCTTACTGATAGCCTCCTGCTCCTTAGGGCGCTTGCTGAAAAAAGATGAAACATAGGTGTCAACAACTAGGGTCCCGACTGAAGCCAACATCGTGATGAAGCCTGCGAATGGAAATTTTGCCCAAGGATCATCACTGAGACACGGGGAAGTTAAGCTCTCGAAAGCTTCAGGAAGAATGTGAACAAAACCAGTTGACAATATCACTCCTCCAGCAAAAGCCTTGACAACAATGAATGTACTTGTTTCAGGTCGTAAAGCACTACTAATGGCCTTCCCGAAAATCGGAAGAGACACGCCTAGTGCACTGGCGACAAGTATTGAGGCAATTGCTGCTAACTTGTACTTGAGAGCTTCAGTTTTATTGTGTTGCTGACTCTCTGGTTCACATGTGCAATCTGCCAGAACTAGCTGAGGAAGCACTAGGAAAGAGAGCAATATGATAATCTTGCATGGAATAGCATGCCAAAGTTTGTCCATGGCTTTTCGGTATCGAAAGGGGAAGAAAACCAAAGTTCAGAATATGAAACAAAGAGTGGAGTTAGCGTTGATTCAAGCTGTCAGTCTTAAATATTAAAACTTTTTGGTGATTTTATTATTTAACAAAATTGGAAGCATTCTAAAGGAAACCCCCGACAATGACCCTTGATCGTATATATTTTATACGGAATTTCCACTAGATATTTGATTAGAAGTTATGCCGTGTTTATATATGTATGTATGTATGTATAAGCAAGTCTCGCTATATATTAGTCGGTGATTATAATATGTCAACAGATCACACGTGGAAACGTGAACTTCAACAAGCCAACTGCCTGTTTATAAAAGTGAGTTAATATAGTTTGACTTCTCGTTAACTTGGGAACACGGGAGCTGGTATCTTTTTCTTAGAAGTTTAGAGGAAGTGGACACTTCACCCACTCTGTAGTAAATATATACTAGGATAATTCCTTATAAAATTCAAACTTGCAGGACCAAGATACTATTATTTTTCCTTAATATAAAGAGTCAATTTAACATGAATTCTTAAAGTCTAACGAATAATGTTATTAGAAACGGTCCATGCGATGCTTGCGTACGATTAACCCTAATTACTACTATTGTAATATGAGTTTTTCAACTTGTCATGGGCACAGGCTCCAGCCCAACCTAACCCAACCCGCCTAGAGTGGTGGGTCATGGGATAACAATATGTCAAACCATGACTAGTTCATAATTTATCAACTCTTTAGACCTTGAATTAATTTTTTGTTTTTAATTTCTATTTTTAAACTTAATAACATTGAGACCAAGATTCAAATTGTTTTAATCCATTTATTGATGATAGAGATTTTGCTTCTCTATTTATATAAAATAACACCTATTGTTTGTCAATTTCAACAAGTGATGGATTGACCTACAAAACACAAAGAAATTAAGAGTTATGGGGGGTGTTGAGATTGTTTAGCATTGCCACTCCAACGTTCAAGTTAGAAATTTTAATGAGAGTTAGGAGGTTATTAGAAAGATGGCAATAAAGTTTTAGTTTTTTTTTTTTTATTTCTTTACTAGTAATTGGTTTAGGATATTTATAGATAGCACTGATGTGTGGTTATCATTGAAGAACATAGGGCATGTCTATGGCTACATGTCCGAGGAGTTCAACTAGTGGGAGAGTGGGTGAGTCAATCTGTAATAAGCCATATTTGCAATTCATTGAGTTAAGGGGCCGTGGATGAAAAGACCAAAGTCTCAAGTGGGTTTATGACCAAACTTCTTATACGAGATAGAATATGGGTTTGGATCAAGCTTGGGCCCATAATCGAAATGGCCTATCAACATCACCTAACCTATAGTATGATATCAGTAAAGTGGGGCAAAAAATGATACCTAAAATCCAATACGATGCACTATGTCTAAGATTAGTGTTCATACCTTATCCAAACTACATTTATGCTTAATTAAAGTGGTAACAATTATCTTGGACAAGCTACTTGAAAGTTGAAGACTATTTTTAGATTTTTTTCTCTTTCTTTTAGGATATTTCTTTTCACGTTATTTTACTTTAGGAAATTGCTTGTGATTGGTGTCAAATATTATGACAACCACTATAATTTTCTAACTAGATGTTTGTGGTTCAATTTAGTTTCTTATCTTTTAGTTTTTATTTTATTTTCTTTATTTTTAAGTGGTCTAGATTAATATTTCCCCATTTTAATTGTCTACCTACTTCCATAAATAGATTTTTTTTTTAGTATTTACATAAGATTAAAGAATAAAACAAATAAGATCTCATGAGTTTGTTGTTTTTCATAATGTCTCCTGTTTCCTATCACTTTTTTTAGTGTGGTGAGCCTCCCTTTTTTATTGTTATCACTCATAATCCAAGGGAAGCGAATTTTGTCTTTGATTATCTGCAATTGTATTCAACAAACTCTCACACCATCTTAACCTAAAAAATTAAAAATAAAAAATCATTAAAAAAAAACTTGTATAGCAAGCAAACTCACCATAAGTTTAATGGGTATCATCTTCATAGCCAAGATGATAGAATATATATATATATAGAATTTGGGAAACGGATATACATTATCTTGACTCTTACGAATGGATTTGATACAATAATGAGTAGGTGATCTGTCTTATGAGACAAGTATGAGTATTTTATTTCATTGGGAAAACTTATGAAAATGAGATACGTATGGGTTGACCTTGGCGGTTAGATCTTAAGGTTGTGCAAGATGGCTTAATGAATACGAACACTTTTTCTAAAAGACGGTTGATGGATTGTTTTGGTGCCCTTCAGTCTCTATGAAGTAGTGTATAATCACCACATCTTGATGTAAAAGCAAACACAAATGATAATTCAAGTTGTTTAAAAAGGAAAATGAGGGGGAAATTTAATAACGGAGTACATAAAAAAAATTCCATTAATTATACAAGTAAAAAAAAATGTCATCCCAAAATTTGTTGACTATACAGGGTTATTTCAATAATTAAGCTTTTAGTCCAATTTAATGTCATGGATTGAATTAATGGATTAGTGATGTGCTCAAGAAACTAGGCCCAATTAGGAATCTTGTAGAGAAATTTGGTTTGATAAACTTGAAATAAAGATAGCTGAATCGGTTGTCTCACTCTCAATCTTACTTATTTGTGTCGCGTGAAAAATAGGCTCAAAAAAGGTTTTTTTAGAGTTTATTTAGGCTCTATCCAATCTTCATATAGGCCTTAAAAGGCTAAAATAAGCTTTGGAATAAAGATGGACTTCTTCCTTTTATTATAAGCCTCTAGGTTTATACAAGTCCATGATCTAAGTCTACTTACTCAAACCATTTTTATAAGAAAAGAAAAGATAAGTGCTAGTTGTTGGATCATCAAGAGTGATTTAACAACCATCAGTAATATCGGATCTCAACCATTCATCTTAAAGTGATTTAATGGTTGAGATTAGTAGCCAGAATCTCTAAGTAGGAGATTAATTCTCTCATTTACAAGACATTTGGCATCCTATTAGCTTTGAAACACATAGAAGCTCTATTGAAACACCTCCGTAGTAGATGAAACCAACTACTTTGTGAAGAACATATCAAGATCACTAAAAAACACATAATCAAATCAACCGTCACATACATGCACACGAAACATCAAGTTTCCGTACATCTTCCTATCACATCCATAAATGTATCATTGGATTAAGTAATCTCCAAAATCAACCTGCATGCATGTTACACATGATTGATATCAATAGTTATACCCCATACCTTGACTACAACAATAATGAGGAAAAATCCAAAGAGGAGCAAAGTGAAAAGATAACTTGTTGATAAAGTTTGTAAGGAGTTATCAAAGGAATCACCAACAATTAAAAACGGTCAAGGGCTAAATTGATATTGTGTCAAAGATTACTGTTGCCCACTAGTGTGAAAGCTTTACTGGTATGTTTTTACTGTCTAATCAAACCACCACCAAAGATAATATTAAGGAAAGAAGAAAACAATACAAAATGATCAACATGGAATATCATGTGAGGTTTTGTAGATTAGAAAATGCAGTGGAAAAAAATGAAAAAAGAAAAGGAAAGAAAAAACTATATCCATCACAGGATCCATGTGAGGTGTAAAACAAAAATATAAATAATACTTTTCTTATAATGAAAAGTACCGGCTTCTCATAAAATGGAGTTCAATGAGATTTGTGACAAAATTTATCTTTTACAAATTCGTGTTCACCCCCAAGAACTTTAAGCATAGTCTTTTTAAGAGTGTCCACACAAGATGAAAGGAGGAAACTATTAAAACAATATTTCGGAAGCAACCCTTTTAAACTCATGGGTCGAATTCCGTCTTATATCCTTTGAAGGAGCACTAAAGAACTAAAAACCTACAAAGTGACCTCATATAAAGATTAAGCACCGTAATGTTAAAACTACAAATGTTTCTTTTCTAAAAAGTTCAATGAAAAGACGGTGGTTTTAATTTTAAAACAATATATTCATACTAAATAGCTTTTATCAACGATTATAATTTGCTCCGTAAATCGTTGAGGACTTCCAAATGCAAATATCTAACCACTCAATGACTTCGGCAATCCCTAAAATAAATTATTCTATTATTTTGGAATAAAATAATTCTAATCCTGAAATAATAGTAGACAAAGTTTTAATGCAATCAACTTATTTTTGTTAATATATGATCCTCTAGGCTTCTATACCTAAAGTAATATCTCTCCAGACTCAAAACAAGATAATCATATTATTGGCCACTCAACTTAATGGGAGGGTTGTGAACCAGAAACTATTATAAACAATAGAATGTAATGTCATCAATGTTCAATTAATTTACTTGGTTTCCAAGATAAATTAAATTCAATAAAATTTATCATAGTCACGAACTTATAATTCACTCTTATTTCAACCAAGCAACTCTAGATACCGACACTCTAATCTAAGAGAGTAATGAATTTTATCTTGACTCATTACTATTTTCTATATATTTCATACTATAGACAATAACCATATTTACAAACTAAATTAAGACAACGTTTTTCAACATCAAAGCACGATATTCTATATATGGGATATGAAAAGGTTTCAAATTTAAAGATTATTTACACTTGTTCATATATAAAGGGACTAATAACATTAAATATGCGGTATTCTCTATTAGTAAATTGTATCCAAAATACCCACTTAAATTTAAGTGCCCACTTGTGTAACTTAAATATCTTATATTCAATTCAGTGAGAATTAGTTATACTATGTATTGGTCTAAATATTCATATCCCCTCAAGATATTTTTTGAATCAATAACTTCTAGATGATAAAATGTTATAGAATCCCACTGATAATACATATTTATTATTATTTCATATATGTTTTAATTATCTATAAGATTTTATTGTAAAATACATATAAGTAGAATATATATATATATATATAATATTTATCTTTTATTAATAATATTCATAAATATATAAAAAAGTGTCTTAACACGTTGTATACCAATTACAACATATCCTAAATGAACTTCGGATAAAAAATCACGAGTGCAAAGCTACAAATTCAGTATGTCGAAATTAAACGTACTAACACAAGAATGGACTCACACTTATACATAGACCTTACTAGAATTCTATTTATATGACATATATAAACTTAAAACAAAGTATAATACAAAATGCAAAACAGGTTATGGATTGGATTGTCATGCAAATACTAGTGCTACCACAAGATTAGTTGACTTTTGAAGGAAACATGTCTTCAATACATAATTCATATTCAATCTTTTCAATTTAATATAATGAAAATTTTCAACAATTTGAATCTAGTAATAGACTAAAAACCACATTTACAAAAATATCCACTATCTCTTCTTTCTCTTCATTAGAATATTACTCATCATAGTATACGTATTCCACATTCTCCTTAGTATTTTGATTGGTCTCTACTAGGGTTTCATCATACTCAACAATTTCTTCTATAGCACCTACAACTAAAAAAGGTCCTACAAGGGGTGAATTAATGCCCAGCACTATGTATACTTACACACGCATACTCATGCCATGACAGAAACAACAACACATACATAATGCAACACAATATCCATATACAAGTTATTTATCCTTCACATCATTTAGCCAACACATAGTCTCATCATCATAATCATCATACATCCTTACACATATCCAAACAATCATTCCACAAACAAATATATATACATATATATACAATAAAGAGTACTCTTTTTTATTCATGAGTCTATTTCATAGAATACATATACAATAGTGGGTATTCCTAACTATTCATAAGTCCATGAGTATTTTCATAACATCGTTCCACATACATCAGTTCTTCCACAGATTATTCAAATTATTTCAATACATGATTTTACTAAGGATAACGTTATATACTGATTATCGAGGTGCCACCTCGAGAACACCAATCTACACTCAGTTTCTCGAACTTAGCAAAATTATAATCATACACACAATCAATCCCATTCATTTTTCAACATTATTTAGTCCACATACATTTCTAAACTAACAAGCACAAACAATATACATAGTATACATATACCTAGATTACCAAACTTGCTTTCCTCATACTTCTATAGTCTCACAAATCCTCAAAACCTATGCATTATCTCAATTACATACTTTTAGAATTTTATTTCACTCATAATGCACATATAGGAGATAACACAAATACAACATAATTATAAATGTATATACTTTAAGAAAATTGATCAACCGTAAGTTAGCGGCGGTTCATAAGGATACTGCAATTACCGCTTTATATTAGCAATTCTATTTATTAGTAAATATTTACTGCAACATTTTTTCTTTTCTCATTGTAACGTGTATTTTATGGAAACTTTTTAACATTTGCAGTATAAAAAGCTGTCATAAAATATATTTTACTGCCGTTATATTTCCAGCACTTTTACCACTATTTATCGGTAGTTTAAGAGCATTAGAGATACTGTAGCAAGCAACAATATATGGGATCTTTTTATACTGTAAATTTTAAAAAGTATCTCTAATTTACAAGTTAAAGCTACAATTGGGATTTATTTTTTTTATCGTAGATAGTTAATAAAAATAGAATTACAATTGTAAATTAACAATTGTAGCAATTACTCATAAACTATAATGCAATGACTTTATTTTCTTTTTTTTTTTAACCTAATAATATAGACGTTGGTCTTTGCCAATCCCAATTATAGTCACGGAATATATATATATATATATATATATATATATATATATAATTTTTATCATAAATCTTATATTTTTTCCGTACTCTAAACAACACAATGTACATATCGACTTTATTATATATAAAATTCTAACAAATAGTATCATATATATGAATTAATAAGCTTTTGAAGCGTGTGCAAATGGGGTAATTCTTCATTAATGTCTAAATATAGTTTTTAAGATTTTTTTGCTTGAGGTATATGAGACTCTTCCTAGATTCCCGTTCAACTTCTGGTCCTCTTTCATGGGTCAATTCACCAAACAATTCATTGCCACCAAATGGACGAAAACATTGCTTTGAAGAGGAGTAAAACTCAAATGAACCCATTTTCTTCTCATCATTTTCTGTAAAAACTCTCATAGCCATCTTTATTTTCTAATTTATCTTTTTTTATCCAAAACCATCACCTCCAATAATAAGTTTTTAAACTAGCACATTTCGAGAAATTATCCAAAAAACTCTTTTCATCTTTGATGATCATTTCTTTCTTTGGCCAACAAAACAAGTGATTTTTCACGAGGTTAAGTTGTACTGAAGATGTTTTAATTTCCCAGTAAATGCAAAGATTATGGAAGATGCATGATCGATCTATCACTATTAAACATATTAGGATTCTTCTCCAATTTTGAGCTTGAGGATTAGAAGCCAGCAAGAGGAAATTACAGCCTCTTCCATCCCTAAATCACCATTAATCTTACAAAGATGAACACCAAAATGAAGGGTCTCTTAAAGGGATTAAGATACATCTCCCATATTTTTGGTATGTATTTCTCACTCTTTCATAGTTTCATATACCGCGGCCCATAAATCCATGGTTTATCTTTGATAAAATTTCACCATCCTCAATCATGCCTCATCTCATTTTTTGTATATGATTAATGAAGATACCACAATATCATATACTGTGAAATATTCCTTAGATTTTAGGTATCATCATGAACACTTTAGTTCTCGATTTGCTGTATGTAATTGACAAATGTTGGTTCCTAAATGATGATTTTGCAGAAAATGAAAAGGAAGAAGAAATGGAAATAGGCTTACCTACGGATGTAAAGCATGTTGCACATATTGGATGGGATGGTCCTTCTGTCTCTTCACCAAGCTGGGTAATTTTCCTTTCTTCGTTATTATTAACGTTTTCCCTTTGAAATAGATTCAATTAATAGAGCTATGTTTTGCATACGGCATCTGATCTATTTATCAATATCTATAGCTTAGTTTTTAATTATTTATCGTTTACATGTCACATAATGCAGTTTATGGCTCAATCAATAAGAACTTTTATAAAAATGTTTTTTTCACATTATGTTATGTTCAATAAAGGTATTTTGCATAATTTATATATATGTGTGTGTGTCTATACGTTTGCATTAGTATACTTATTTATAAGAATGAGGAATACAAGTATGATATACATTTATAAGAGAATAGTATTCATAAAAACCGAGTTACAAAAGGTTTAACGTTTTCTTTTCTTTTCTTTTTTTTTAATTGAAACTCGATCCTTTCAATGCTATAGAATATACCATTGGTACATAATCGTAATTGGATGATCATTAATCATGTAGCATGTCGGTGCTTTGTTTCTCACAAACATCTCAAAATGACATTTTATTATCGTTGTTTACTGTCTATTTTGTGATATACAGATGAATGAGTTCAAATCCTCGCCGGGTCAACAATCTATATCAGCACCTTTAAATGCCTACGGAAATATAAGTGAGGATCCATCTGTTCCTTGGGCTTCGGAAGGTAACATAAATATTCGATGAAATTCATGTTCTCTCACTATATTGTTCATTTGCAAAGAAAGGCTACATTAATTTACTTACTAGTGTTAAAATCATTAATGCCCTAAATCATATAACTTTCTAAAGTTAAATATAAAAAATTGTACATAAATTTTCTCATTCTAGATATGTATATATATTTGTTTTCAGGATAGTTATTATATAAAAAGTTCTTTAAAGATTTTTTAAATTTTATATTTAAAGTTTAAAATTGTTAAATGTCATACTTAATAAATATTTTATTTATTAAATTTTATATAAAAAATTTAAAATTAGTAAATATATATATGTCATTCAATTTTTACTAATTTCATCGTCTTTAGAAAGATATTCTTAAAAAAAAAGTACAAGTGTACACAATGAGAGATCGGATAGTAAATTTAAATTTATAGATTTGACATTTAACAGCCTCAAACATACATATCTGAGTTCTTGCTCTCTCACGACAATGTCATATGATGGTTAAAAGAAGCAAAAATTAGATGCAAGAGATTAAACTCCCAATAATCATATTGACGATAATATGATAAAATTATAGATTCACGAAGACAAGGTTCGGCTAAAGCAGGCGAAGGCTCTCCAGCAAGAGACTTGCCAAAAATCCCAAAATCATCAAGGCGACATACATCATCCTCATCAGTCGATTCCCCGACTAAATCGAAATCCGACAAGTCGTCGAAGCATTCAGTAAGGCGTAGTTCCAAGAGCTCGCAATCACCAGGAATGAGCTCAAAGCAACCTCCAGATGGCCAAGGAGACGACTCTCCTAGAGGAAGTAAATTGCCTGCTATACCCAAAAAATCAAGACGAAAGAAGTCTAAAGAGTCTATAGGTGAAGGTTCCTCAAGATCGTCGACAAGATCATTGCCCGAACAACCACCTTCCTCGTACGATTCGGGATTCTCTGATCCAGGATATAATCAAAGCTCCAGTTTAGGAGCTTTTTGATGATGAAGTGTGTCATAGAAAAAGTAATGTTTGATTTTCTGGTCCTAGCATATGTGTTCACTAGCTAGCTGGAATATATAATTGCTGCTTCTTCTTCTTCTTCTTCCCTTTTTATTTTTTATTCTATTTTATTTTGTTACTTTTGGGGACCTATGGTTAACTATATATCTATATAATACTTAGGCAAGATGTTTTGAGAACGAATGTGAGAAAAATGTGGCTTTTTTTCGCTAATTTCTAATTGATGCCAACGTGTTTTTTTGGGGAATTTGGGTATATGATTTAAGTCTTATCCCAAATTGTCCATTGAAAATTTGTAGCCAATGATACCTAAATTTCTTGTCCCCGGTAGCCTAGCTTGCTCTAGTCTCCTAATGAAGCTCCCGTTAACAATGTACTTTCGCATGATTCCAGTGATTCAGGCGATATTATCAAATGTTATAAATCTTGCATAGGAGTCGTCTACAACGCATTAGAACATCCTTATCAATGATCCCTTAGTCCAACAACGTCTAGGGTTCCTCGAACAATACGAACCAGGATGGTTGTTTTCTTTCTCGTAAATCTCATGTAAGACAAAATGTTGTGATGAAATACAAATCATGTCTAGTGGTTATACACCTCCCAGGTTCATCTTAGACCACGTGTCAAGTGTCCTTGCACATGCCGCACCCATATAAAAAAGTGGTGGCTTCCATATATTCAAGAGCTAAATCTACCTTTTATATATATCCATAGTGGATTAAGTGTAGTTACAAAAATATTCATAGTTCAATGGGGTTAAATATTTGTCTAGTGAGAGGACCTCTTTTGGCACGTGATTAGCTTCTTTCCCTAGATTTTATAAATGGCATCCCGAATAACGAAATTGATCCAAGCTCTTATAACTCATTGATATTGATACTGCACTTCTATATATTGTAACGAAGTAGGTTTGGTTTCTCCTCCCTACATATGTAATATATAGTAATCAAAAGAAAATTATTTAATCAAATCAAATGGGTACTTTTCATTAGTTGCTTATAATTTATTTCCTTTCATTATGTACTTAGCTAGTCATAATTGTCTTATTTAGTTTCCTATAATACTAGAACAGATACATTCTTATAATTTTCATGAATGTAAGCTCTTATAGTCTTAAATAGGGTTTCATATTATGTGGTTATTAAAATATCTTAAGCAATAAATACTTGTTAATTGTCATTTTGATGAATGAGTGCATTGAAATTACTGAATATTCTTTGTGCATTATCTCTTCCTTCATTTATTTAGTTTTTCTCTATCTTTCAACTGTCCACCAAATTATATATCTAGCAAATGTACATTAGAGCCTTAAGATTTTGTTTTTTTCAATTTAGAACAATCTACGTGATATATATAGATTTTCCCAGGTAGAGATAACCTTAGTAGGACGTAGCTACGAGAAGAAAAAGAAAGAAGAGCAACTCTTTCAATCATTCACAATCTTTAGGTAATATATATATATATAGGAAGTGATAACTGCAATTATTTGAAAAGAAGGCATGAGAGGATTCCCATAAAGAGGTAGAGAAGGCAGGAAAGTGACTTTAAATTCCTAGAGAAGAATACGAAGCACTTCACATCGATTAATTATCCATTTCAAGCTTCTTCACATGAGTTTTGAACAGTAGTGAGTAAAGAGAAAAGGTGAGGATATGAAAGATATTCGTTCATATGGACTTCCGATTATGAAATTCGAGAATATTGTAGAGCTATCAAGGAGTGATGATGGACACCGTTGGATTCGATTCGATCCATGGTGTTTTTTTTTCCGTTTGTCCATTTTTAATGTAAAGTTTTCCGACAGAGAATATCGAACCCAACCTTGAAATGTATCAATATTACACAAAAGGGGTCAGTTCAATTATATACTTGTCTTGATTTTGCATGATCTCTTCTTTTTTATTGGTCCCTTAGTCCTTGTCCTATTTAAAGTAATAATACTACTGACATGTAATAATTCAAATTCAGTGAATGATGGAACTAGATATTGCAGTGTAGATCTTACCGAAACAGAATCAAATGTTGCAAAGGAAATCTCATGGAAACGGGACAACTTGATAATGATGAATATAATAAAAGGTCGAGTTTAAATTCTATGTTCCATCGAAGAAATGTTGAAGTAAATGCCAATAACTGCAAGAGTGGAGTTGCGCCCGTAAATTTTCTTCGTTTGTATCTTCTTTGGCCAACAAAGTCTATAGGTCCACGTGAAGTAGAGTGTTTTCAATAAGGTTACTGTGTTGGGATTTCAATGGAAGAAAGTGATTGAATTTGGGGAGTTTTAAAGGGAAATAAAAGGTCTATGAATCCACTTTAAATTGGATTATTGCTTTGCTAGCTTCTTTTTGGGTCCATGTGTACTGCCACGTGGTGCTGTCGATCTACATTAGCATCAATTAATCATGGTTATGAAAATGTTCAACTGAGATCCCAAGACATTGCATTTGAAATAGTTGAAGTTCTTGACTGAAAAAATTTAGAGTTCAGATACTAAAACATATATTTCTAAAGGTTTTTATAGTCTAATGTTATAAATACTCATCTTTCACCGCATAAACTATATTTAAATCTTTCTTAATCTATGCTTGTATTATCCTATCTTTGATCAAAGCTTTCTTTAAAAGATAAAGGGGATATGGTTATGGTTGGGGTTGATGTCGTTGTTGTGAAAGAAGCCAAGAAAGAGGAGAGGATAAAGAAAATACACAAAGCATGTCAACTGCATAGAATAGGTAGACGGAAAGGAAATAATTCATATGAAATGAGAACCGGCATGAAAATTTCGAATGGAGTTATGTAATGCTCATTCAAGGGTGTTGAATTGTTAACGGTGTAGAAAGATATAAAGTAGAAAAAATCGAATCCCAACCATTCTATAAGAGTTATGCTTAAGAAATAGGAATTTCATTGGGTGGATCATTATAAGGTGCTCGATTTTAATAAAAACCTAACAGGATTTAGACGAGTTCTGAAAAAAAAAATTAAAACTCTATAGGATTTTTTATTGGATTTTGAGGCTTAAAAAAAAACCGATAAGAAACTTGAATTTGATTAAAAATAATCATTATATATAAACATATTTAAATTATATTATGTAATTTAAAAAATAATAATTAATAAAAATATTATTTCTCTATTTTGAGTTTTGAAGGGAAACCTTAATACTTTTATCTACTCTCACTCTTTGAATGGTGTATTTTGTTTAACTTTAAGTTGTGATTTTGTGAACAAAATGCAAAAACATACAATCCGATAAGCACATTAATGGGTTAGATGAAGTCATACACGAGTTTGAAAAAACCTTATAGGGTTAGATTCTAGTAACAAGTAAAAACCTATAGGATAATGGATAGTCTTATTGGGTAGCGGATCGAGTTCAAATGTTATAAAACTTATCTCAAACCCAATCCAATAGCATCCTTGTTAAAAAATAAAAGCTAATCCTTAAAGCTCTAACCTTAAGAAAAGTAAGGAGGTATAAAATTGACATTTCCCATGATGATGTGCAACTAATAAAAGTTAATTTTTTAGAATATGCATATGGCAATTAGTAAAAATAAAGTTTTTAACTCTAGCCATTTGGTTACAGTAATAGGACATCATATGGAGAACGGGAAAGGACAATACAAGAAGTATAGTACAACAAAAGTTCTTGTACCATATTTGGTATTTGTGTTTTTAGTAAATAAAGAAATCATTTTAGGAGTATTCTAAAAGTTTTTAATTTTATCAAGTGATAATTTTAATTTTAAAAATTGGTATGGACAAATCTTTAACTAATTCTAATTCTAAAGCTTCAAAGGGTTACTTATGAGCCAACCAGTGTAATTAAATCTCTTGATTTCGGTATCATAAATCAAGCCTATACATAAAAGCATCATTGGGATCTATCTTTTTACTTGGATTATGTAACAATTTCAATAAAGAGGACTTATATCCGCTTTAAATAAAATTAAGGATATACACTTTAAATGATGTAAATTAAAGATAAATATTATAATATGTTAGCGTATGCAGGAAGTATATGTTTACTCCTAATTTCACATAAAAGATGGATATCACAACATATGATACATACAAATAATATCTTTGTGCGTGCAAGTATAAATAAAGAACGTACTTATAACTGAGTAAGCAATTATAATAAAAAATAATAATAATAACGACCTTGCCATGCATAACATATTATAAATAAATTTACCCTCAGTTTACAAAACTTAAAATCGCATATTCTCTATTTGCAATTTGCACTTAAAAGCAATTGTGCATCCTTTACATTGTAAATATTTCCATATACTTTCTTTTAAACTTATTAAAGCAATGTTGTGAAGCTCTTATGACTAGACAAAGTTTTCTTATTCTCAAAATAATGCCTCTTTGGGGTCATCTCCAACTATATATTGGCACATATAAATTGAAAAATATAATTAAAAAAAAAAGTTGTACATGAAAAATTCTTCATATATGATAGCATAATATAAGAACACAAATAAAAATACAATTTTAGATGTGAAAACTTGGCCTTGGGAGCATGATCACCACTCAAATACTATGATAGAGCACGTTGGATTCCTCCTTCCCATGATTTTTTTTTTCTTTTTTAAGTGAATATGAAATGTATAGTTGGCCAAAAGAAAAGACAATAATATTAAAATTATTACTTAAAATTTACATATTTTTTCAATTTTACATATAAAATTTAAAATTGTTAATGTTATATTTAATTAAAAAATTTACTTGTTAAAATTTACACCTAAAGCTTAAAATTGTTAAATGTCATTTTTAATTAAACTTTTGCTTATTAAATTTATTGTCTCTATCATCTTTAAAAGAAAAATGACATGATAAATGCTCCTTGGTCAAAAAGTATAAGTGTAAATGAAAAGAAATAAGCTAGTAAATTTGACAATTAAAAATTGGAAAAAATGCAAATTATCCCCTAAACTTTGACATATGTATGGATACACCCCATAAATTTTCAAATGTTATAAATTACTTCTTTAAACTTTCATAAATTGGAAAATAACTCCCAAAAGTTATAAATAACCTCATTAAACTTTGACTTTAGTTCAAAAGCACTCCATCCAACTTATTAAGATTTGTTTTAATACCATCTAAATTTTGACTTTAATATTTTTTTTAAACTAAAAAAAAAAAAGCAAATATCTTTTATATTGTCAATTTATTAATGTTTATAAGTATGTCTATATCTTAATCAAAGTTTAGGGTTATTTATAATTTTTCCTTAAAAGTTTCATTATATAATATTTAGCAATTCAAAACTTTCAGATATAAAAAATTGGAGAAATACTCAAGATTGTGATAATGATTTCGACGTTATCCAGAAACAAAATGTACATCGGACATGAGGATCCTTGTTAGTTATTATTATCCTATTTGTAATGCTGGAAATCACGAAGAAACCTTTCTATATCATCATGTTGGAAGAAGTGACAATGGAAAAAATATTCTAATTACTTACTGCAATAAAATAAAATAAAAATACTCTAATTACTGAGTCATAGAAACTACTAATGATAGTTTAAGATTCATAATATATTACCTTACTTCCATATTGCTGCAATTAAGCAGGTCGCTGTCTCGTTATTTATTCTAATCCTTCTCTAACTTATGCTATTTTTATTATTTGAGAGAAATTTTATTTTTTTAAATATTGAAAAGTTTTTTTTTTCCTTCCTATGAAAATCAATATTTAACGGTATTAATTTTTCTTAAGTGACCTAAATCGTTTGTCAACGGTGTTATATCCCCGCTTCTTCCTTTGGGTTTTTTTCTTTTTAATGTGAATATTTCTAAATATTCTATTTTTGAATTAAAATGGTTATAAAATATATTTAATCGCATATTTCTTTAACGTTTAAAAAAGCCACATTACCACTAATCCGCAGAATACGTAAATTCAATTATTGATGAGTTTTTCTTTGAAATTATAATTCATTAAAATCTTGTAATTGTCATTCTTAGGCATTATTATATAATCACTTAGATTATTTTGCCCCACAAAATTTACACATCGAAAAAAAAAATTAAAAAGCCACAACTGGAAGAATAATTCCACCTAATTATGACAAATAAGAGGAATGTAAAAGAAGAGAAATTTTCTTGAGGATCATCAATGCAGCAGAATAGTCTTATTGAAAATTTTATGAATTGATAACACCAAAGATGGAATTCAAATAAAACACGTAAAAGGAAAAATTAAGAAATAGACCAATACATCTAGCTGTATTTATTTATTTATTTTTAAAAATAACTTCTATTCTTTTTTAAATACATAAGATATATAAACCCATCTACGGAAATTAAATTAAATGCTAGTCGAATTATCCTTACATGTCCCAAAAAAAAAAATGTAGAGTTTTTTTTTTTCATGAAACATGTCTACAGGTGTTTTTTTGCCCTAAAAGTGAAACCCTTGACATGAAAATCATGATTTAGAGCTCCTTCATTGGACGAAGTACTTGTTTCCATGACAGAAGCAAGGCTTGGCTGCCAGTTGACACTACTTCTTACGTTACCCTTCATCACACCAGAAGCCCCACTTTTAAATCCATTTGATGGCTTTTCTGCACCATCTCTATCCTCTACCATTGATCCTTTCTTTGGTTTCTCATTATCTCCTTCAGATCTGACATGCTTCTTTTTGTTTAAATCGCTTTTCTTTAAGAAAAATGGCTTCCCACGAACAGCGGCGTCGTTACTGTCAACGGATAAGTTACCGAAAGATTGCGACACGAAAGAGCTTACAGAATCATCCCTGTTGGGCTTACAGATCCTCCGGCGGAGCTTCCGAACCGTGTAACGAGGGACCAGGAAGTATTTCTGTCCCGGTGTGAGGATCGCATCCGGTTTGATTACCGAATCCCACGGCCGCCTGAAAATATCAGGCCGGGCAACAACACAGGAAGGGTACTTTTCCAGGATCCTTCCTGCCGGCATCGCCATGAAGTAGCAATCCACTCTCCCCCCAGCATGAACAATCTTAAGGGCTGAGTGCTCATGTTCCTCCTGCAAGGGCAAGGGTGCTTCAACGGGCTTCGCCGGCCGTCGGGAGAAACGAGCTAGTTTGTGAACCTTAAGGAACTTGCCAAGCATAATGCAAACAATCTACAGTAGAGTTTGTCACTATATTTTGCCTAGACAACAAACCCTGATAAAAAAAATTTCCTTTTATCAGTCAAGAATGTCGATCACACCAACGTTAGATGTAAGAATTGTATATTTAGGAGCATATGCCTTAAATTAAGCCGACAAGACAAGAGGTACGCAGTAGCAAAAGATGACATTCCGCTGGCCTTCAGGGGAGACTCCAATGAAGATCTACTTTGTCTTCAATTTGTTGGAATGAAGAGAAAATAGATGCGTAGGCCTGCGTACTTAATTTTAGAAATATCTCCGTTCCATTTAACTTATGACATGCCAACCTTTATAATATTATATTTATGATAGACGTGAAAGTTGATGTGATTTAAAAAAAAGAAAAAAAAAATCCTACACTGCCTAATTAAGTTGAATGGAAGTATATATTTCTCCATTGGAATATCCTTGGTCCTAAAACCAAGGCCGCCATTTGTATCTCATTGGGTTGGATTTATTTCTTCTATCCGAGACTTTCTCACCAAAAATTCAAAGGTCTTGTACTCTAAGAAAACTTAATACCAATGATAAATATCATCTTTGGTATCTGAACTTTACTTATTTTTATAATTAATTATCTAAAATTTAATTTACTATCTACAAACTTTTTAAGGTTATTCATAATGCATAAATTAACTTCATTTAAGTAGTTAATTATAAAAATGTATAAAATTCAAGTAACTATTTGTATAAATGGATAAAGTTCAAATATAAAATTTATACTTTTAAATTTCAAATAGTTAATTACAAAAATGGATAAAATTCAAATATTAAGTATGATATTTATCCTACTAAGGATATGGAATTCTTTCTTTCAAGTATATCCAAAGAAATTTTGCATCGATAATTTAATAAACACTTGTTATAACACAAATATTATAACTTTCTTAGGATTTTTATTGTTTACAACCCTACTTATGACCAAATGGAAAATTTTCCCATTTATTAAGCAAAACTACATATTTTTCCCAAAGATACATAGCACATTTCATGTAAGATTTTTCAATATACCAATCATGAACAAACTAAGACAAATTCGAACTTAATGTTATTCTCTTATATAATAGTTAGATTCACAGCTCAATTTGAAAACCTAAACAATTCATGGTCCAATTTGATCAGTCAAATCAAATTAAACTATTAATCCCCAACCTAACTACTTTATACTTAATTAAATAATAATAATAATTGACATATTTTACTCCCTTTTCAACTCCTAATCCTAAACCCCTAAACCTTGATCTCTATTCTCATATATTACTTTGTTTAGCAACTCTACTCCTCAATCTTCCTTAATCTTAACTCTCAAGTTTCAATCCTTCACAATCATGGCTCACGACCTCACATCAATTCCACTATGGCTAAGGATATATTAGCAAGGTACTCAGGTTCAATTCAATATCGAGTTTGACTGGAAGATATTTAAGTTAACTTCAAGTTCTATTGAAATAGTTACTTAAGTCAAACTTAAGTTTCATAATATTTGATTCGACTAACTTATAACCTAATCAAACTTGAGTTAAGTATAAATATTAGTTAAATTTGTATCAAGTGTACAATTTAATATTATTACAATTAGAAAAAAAAAAAGGAAATTTTGTTAAATAGTTCAAGTTTATCAAGCCAAGTTCAAGAGAACACTCTTAAATATTGTAATTTAAAAAAAAATCACAAATATTGTACTCGCAATAATTATTCCAAAAATAAGTTTTAAGACACATACTTGATTTGTGACTTTTTTTCTTTTCCAAAATTTGCAAAACTGAAGACGCACACCTAGTCTACGCTTTCAGTACAATTTTTAATAAAGGTATAGATCCCATTCATGCCTTTAAGCAATTTGCCTGAATGCGCAAACAATATCTACAACTTATTGTCCCCACCTTTAGTGTAACATTTTTATTTTTTTACACTCCAGCACCTGAAAAAAATTACACCAGTTTCAGGGTTTTTTTTTTCAACTTTGAAATATCATAACTTTTTGCTTGTTTAGAGTTACAGAGCCCATAATATTTATATATATAAAAAAAAAAACTGATTTAAGTATATTATAACTAAGATCAAATAACCTTGTCGTTTAATATTTTTATAAAGGTTAAGTTGCTATATTTCCATATGCCGAAGTGTGAAAAAAAAAATTACACTAAAAGCACATATACTATTCACACCTTCAAGCAATATGTTTAAGGACACAAATAACATCTACATCTTCAATTTTCAAATTTTAAAACAAAAAAAAAATCACAAATCACATCCGCTTTTTTGAAACCTATTTTTATGAATATTATATTTCGAAATTTTTTTAAAATAATAATAATATTTAAAAGTATTCCCTATCGAGTTCAAGCTTTAAAATTTTGACTTAAGCTCAAACCCAAGCTCAAATTCAAAATTCTTGGCTCAATTAAGTTCCAATCGTGCTCAAGCTTTGAGATTTTGATTTGAACACAGGATCGTACCATTCGACTTGTTTACAAGTCTTCTATTCTCCAATTATGCCACCCTATCTCCGATGCCAATCCATCTATTGCACTACCCCCCTTGCATTCAATAGCAATAGGAAAAGCAGCAGATTGCTGCTTGAAGATATCATCCAATTAGTTATTGCGCAATTTAATGGTGACTTGATTTTCAAATGTCCACTCTAATTTTGTCAAAATTCTAAGGACCATTAAAAAGTTATTAAATTATGATATAGGTTCTCTTGAAAGCTTAGTTTAAAACCCCAAAATGCTTCGAATCCAGAGCTAACTCAAATTTCAGGACTCTCAACTCTTGGAGCTATGTAAAACAGTCACAATTTTACAGTAGAATAAAAACCATCACTGACAATTCTACCAATATCATCCATTAAGATAATGTAATACTGAATGGAAAAGAAAATACATTGCAAACTAAAAATTTTTCTACAACAACGTTACAAACCGATCACAAATTAAATGTCCTTCAATTGGTCGTAAGATGATAGTCAGCTGAAACAATCGGAATGTCCACTTTTCTTATGACAATTACAACAATTGCGTACATTGCTTTCTTGCTATCAAAATTCACTTTACAAGCAAAATAAGGTAAAGCTAGTGTAAAAATTAAGTTGAAACCTATAACTTAATCTGAAACATGCTCGCTACTCAACAAACTAAGTGACCGGGGTAAAAAATAAAAATGAAGAGGAGAAGAGAAAACTTTCAACAATGATGCAGGAACAGTTCCATCATGGAAGAGATTTGTATAGGGATAAAACCTTCTTACTTGGTCAAATGCATCTGTCCATACCTAATGAGCATTCTGCAGATACTGTCGATGAATTTCTCCAGCCTTTCATCGATCTTTAGCCTCAATCAGATCAATTATCCCAAACAGACTGAAGCTACCCCAAAAAACTGAACAAATGGACCAAAAGGGCAAAACGTCTATGTTGTCAGTAACTATTGGGCCACGCAATGGGTGCTTGCTGCGGCTGCTGATACATATTGGCTGAAGGTACCACCATGTCAATGGCTCCAGCCACGTCTGAGACACCAGTTGATGTGGGCATTCTGCTGCTGCTGTCACTGCTAGATCCAGGTGGCAGGTATTGACCAAATTGCCATGCTTGTGTTGGAGCAAATGCAGCATGCTGTCCTTGAGGAGGAAGGTTATAGAACGAACTTGTAGGTAAGCTACTCATATCCCGACCAGGTGCAGCAATCCATACACGTGATCCTTCATTCTGATAAAGAAGAGGTCATTAGATTTCAGAAATGAAGCATTCTTGCAAATATCAATACTCATCAGAGTCAATCACATACCCTCAGGCAAAATACCACCAGACAGTGTAAAACAAAATGCGTGAGCAGTTATGAAGATTCAAACACAAACCCTACCCACCAACAAAACCCCAACCCCATCATCCCCCCCCCCCCTCAACCAAAAAAAAAAAAAAAAGGCAGATGGCTATTACTTCTACTCACAAAACCAATGTTGCCCTTAGTATATGAAAGCAAGATTTATCCCGATTCCCATGGTACTATACTAATTTTTTTTTTTTTTTAAGTTGCCATTATAGCACCCTTTTTTTTTTTAATTTGTTTGGACAACTTCTAAATCACATCCTAGTACCATGCTCGAAGTGATCTAGAACACTTCAAAAACTGCCAAGGATGAATGCAAAACCCATAAGAAAAATGCCACCCCAAGTTGCTCAGTGTTGTTTCTTATTAAGTGAGCTCAAATAGTGCAACAATTAATTTCTTGTACTTCAACAAATACATTCTAAGTCATACATCTTCCTTACCTCTACAAAATCATTAAAAACGTCTTCATATTGACAAGAATTTCAAATCAAATCAAATCAAATCAATTATCCAAAAATTTCAAATCAAATGGATAAGATAGATGGTTTATTCCAGGTGCTATACCCGGCTCAACTGATACAAATTTTTTTGAAGCTTGACCTCAAGCCAAATATTCACAAAACCAAGTTCGACTTAACATGCTCTACTCAAGTAGCTCCAGCTCAACTAGATTACATTTGACCCAACATGAGAAAAAATATCAACTCAAGCTTAAGTAGCTCCCAGCTCTGTTCTCAATATTCTACCTTTCAAGTTGGCACAACACATGGCAGGGAACAAGCTACTGCCTTAGAGATAAACAAACTTCTCCATGGAAACTAGCATATTAATCTCAAGGAAGAACAAAAATACTCAAATTTCAAGTGTTGAATATTTCATAAGTAGGATGACAGTGAAAACACATGAAATAAACCTATTTATAATAGCCTAACCCCAATATTAAATAAGGAAATTACTTGAGAAATGAGAAATACATAGCCTGAAAATAACCTAGTAAACACTAGGGAAAATTATGGGGAAAAAGGAAATAATAAAACAAACTACATTCCAAAGAGAAAAGAGGAAAAAAGAAAAAAAAAAAAAAAAAACTCAGCCAGCTTAGAGAATAAGACTTTGCCAGATTGCAACACAATCAACCAGAAGGTAAGTTTTTCAACAGACCAGTTTGTTGCCTAACTCATTTCTTTTGTTTGAAATTGATCCATAAAAATTATACATCTATATGCAACTCCTCCCAGATCAATAAGTCAATTCTAGGATAAAAAAATCTGTTACAGATAGGCACCACAGTGGTTCAAGAGATCCAATTCCAAATGTGAAAAAACCTGGTCATGTAAAATGGAATGCAGGTTGAGGTTTCATACCCTACCCACTAGTACCTAGCCAAAAGCATTTGCTCCAATCATGCTCATGTACTTCGATCACAAAAAACAAAAAGTATACAAACATACGACCAACAAAATATCATCCTCAATGATATTTCCTTGAATGTGCCAAAAAAAAAAATGTCAAGCTTTCATCCCCAAGGACACCACACCACACCCATCAAGAAGCTATGATGGTATTATCCTAACCATCCACCAGCAAACCTAAACAAGGTATACCAACAATAGTAAATGTTGAAAATCTTCCAAAGTTAGTATGTAGATAAATAAGGAAAGCATATGGCTAATTGACAGCCATATAATCTTGATATTTATAGCAGAAGAATCAAATCTTATAAGATTTAATGTGATATATTTTTATTCTTTATTTAGTCTTCTTAGATTAAGGAAAGATAGGTTGTACACTAGTATATATATACAATACTTGTATCACTTTCTGAATAAGAGAAAATAAAGAATTCCAAATCTCTTCATGGTATCAGAGCCTTCTTCCTTCTATTTTTTTTTCTGCCGTGACTCAATTTCTGCTTGACGTATCTCTCATTCCGACCAGTTTTTTTTTCTGCCGTGATCCATTCTGATCGTGCTTCTATCGGAGCCTTTCACGTGTTTGGCGTGATTCTATCATTCCCTTCTCAACCATAGCTAGTAATCTGACAGCATACACACTCTAGTATCACGACATTCTCCTTCAACCAACTAGTCAATCCTCCATCTCCTAGAATTATTGAATCTGTCTTCACCAGGAAATGATGAACAAGAGAGACTCTGCCTCATCCGAAGTCACGTCACTCCCAGCCCCTATCAAAACCAGCCATGGAGGAACTGAAAATGCATCTCTTCTCATCACTGGACACAAACTCAATGGTCACAACTTTCTCCAATGGTCCCAATCTGTGATGATGTTCATCTGTGGAAGAGGAAAAGATGAATATCTCACTGAAGAAGGTGTCATTCCAGAGAAAAATGATCCACAATTCAAGACATGGAACACTGAGAATCACTTAGTGATGTCTTGGTTGATAAACTCCATGAATAATGAGATAGGTGAGAATTTTCTCCTATATAAGACAGCAAAGGAAATGTGGGATGCAATTAGGGAGACGTATTCCAGTTCTAAAAACACCTCAGAACTTTTTGAGGTTGAAGCCAAGCTGCATGATCTTCGACAAGGAGAGCTTACGGTTACTCAATATTTCAATACCCTTACTCGCTATTGGCAACATCTTGACTTGTTTGAAGTCCACACGTGGAAGTGCCCCGAAGACACAGCTTTATACAAAAAGATAGTAGAACAAAAACGAACCTTCAAATTCCTTCTTGGTCTCAACAAAAATCTGGATGAAGTCAGAGGCAGAATTATGGGAACCAAGCCTTTTCCTAGCATCCGAGAAGCCTTTTCTGAAGTTAGACGTGAAGAAAGCAGAAGGAAGGTTATGATGGGATCACAAAATTCCACTCCAACCTTTGAAGGTTCTGCCCTTGCAACACGAGGACCACCACCGAACAACAATGACAACCAGCAAAGGAAAGGGAGACATTGGTGTGATCACTGTCGTAAACCTGGCCATCTTAGGGAAACCTGCTGGAAAATCCATGGGAAACCGGCTGATTGGAAGGCATCACGAGCAACCAATGCTAACATTGCAGCATCCTCAGATGACAACACAACTTCAACCTCAAACGGGTTAAGTCCCTTCACCAAAGAGCAATTGGAAGTTCTGCAGAAACTATTCGATCAAAACACGGTCTCGCAGCCTCAATCCAACACTTCTGGGTCTGGAACCAGCTTGTTAGCACAGCAAGGTAATTCCTCGTTGGCTCTTATGGTTGACAAATGGCACACAAAACCGTGGATTGTTGATTCTAGAGCTTCAGATCACATGACAGGAGATGCAACAATATTTTACAAGTACAGTCCATCCAATAGCAACTCCACAGTCCGAATAGCTGATGGTTCACTATCAAAAGTTGAGGGAATTGGTTCAGTCAAGATTAATAAGAATCTGACTTTAAATTCTGTTCTCCATGTTCCTAGTTTGGATTGTAATTTACTTTCCATTAGTAAATTGACTCGTGATCTAAATTGCATAACTAAGTTTTTCCCAAACTTATGTGAGTTTCAGGAATTGGATTCAGGGAAGACGATTGGCAGTGCTGAGATGTGTTCTGGACTTTATCTCCTCAAAAACCATTCTCCTCAAAATACACAAACTCAACCCACAAGTGGAGCTCCTGTTACAAGTCAGTTTGTTTTCAATTCCTATGTCAATAAAGATAGTGAAATTATGCTGTGTCACTATCGTCTTGGGCATCCTAATTTTGTGTATTTAGAGAAGCTTTTCCCTTCAATGTGAAATTTGCCAGTATTCCAAACACACTCGTAATACTTATCCTAGTTGCTTGTACAAACCATCTCGTCCATTTGCCATAATTCATAGCGATGTATGGGGCCCCTCAAGGGTGAAAAATATAACAGGAACTCGTTGGTTTGTATCATTTGTTGATGATCACACTAGGTTGACTTGGATATTCCTCATGAAAGAAAAATCAGAAATATGTCAACTTTTCAAAAATTTCAACTCTATGATACAAACACAATTCCAGACCAAGATTCAAGTTTTTAAAACAGATAATGCCAAAGAATACTTCAAATCTGTTCTAGGTTCTTATCTCCTAGAACAAGGCATAGTTCACATAAGTTCCTGTGTTGATACTCCCCAACAAAACGGGTAGCAGAAAGAAAAAACAGACATTTACTTGAGGTGGCCCGATCTCTCATGTTTTCCACACATGTTCCAAAATTCTTCTGGGGAAAGCCGTCCTTACATCCGCATATCTCATCAATAGAATGCCATCCAGAGTTTCGAAATTTCAAACTCCCCATCAAGTCCTCCTTCAACACTTCCCACAGACCAAAATCATCACATCACTAGAACCAAAAGTATTCGGGTGCTCAGCATTTATTCATATACAACCACAAAACCGCAGCAAGTTAGACCCAAAATCCATCAAGTGTATTTTTCTTGGGTATTCCTCAAAACAAAAAGGCTACAAATGTTATTCTCCTAGCACCCGCAAATTCTATAACTCAATGGATGTGACATTCTTTGAACATCAATCATATTACCCCAAAACTGAAATTCAGGGGGAGAACTTGAGGGAATATCAGCTTTGGGAACCTGATCCCAGTCATCCAATCCAACCTCTTGATCCTCCATCACTACAGCCCTCTATCGAGTCGTTTCAACCTGATCCAGTCACTCATCCTCTCACACTTGATACACCAGCAGAAAGTCCACCACCACAAACTCCAGTGTCATCTATTCCCAACCAACCCAAATCACCACAAACCGTGGATAAAGAACTTCGTGTCTATGTTAAGAGGAAAAGGCCTATTACAGGGATGGAACTCTCAACACCTCTCACACTTGTCCAAGAGCCTGAACCAAGTCCAAAGCCGACTCAAACTCACTCAGATAAGGGAAAGTCCACTTCTAGGATTGAAAGTATCATTGACAACTGTGATATGCCAATTGCTCTGAGAAAGGGTGTAAGAACTTGTACACAGCATCCTATTCAAAAATTTGTCTCATATGGTAAATTATCTACTTCCTATAAGGCATTTGTTTCGACTCTTGACAAAGTGCAGGTACCTAACTCCATTCAAGAAGCCTTAACAAATTCTGAATGGAAAAAGGCAGTCTATGAAGAGATCAGGGCTTTGGAGAAGAATGGCACATGGGTGATCACAAAACTTCCTCCAGGAAAAAGGGTTGTGGGTTGTAAGTGGATCTTTACAGTTAAACATCAAGCTGATGGCAGTATTGAGAGATTAAAGGCACGTCTTGTTGCTAAGGGTTTTACTCAGTCCTATGGAATTGATTACCAAGAAACATTCGCTCCGGTGGCCAAATTCAATACTATCAGAATTCTTCTCTCTCTTGCAGCAAACCTAGACTAGCCATTACACCAACTGGACGTAAAGAATGCATTTCTAAATGGTGATCTAGAAGAAGAAGTTTACATGGAAATACCCCCGGGGTTGGAAACTTCATCCAACAGCAACCAAGTGTGCAAACTTAGAAAATCTCTATATGGGCTCAAGCAATCTCCTCGTGCTTGGTTTGACAGATTTGCAAAAACAATTACAAAGCATGGATACACCCAATGTCAAGCTGATCACACTCTATTTGTAAAATTCTCTCCAGAAAAGAAGATAGCCATACTAATTGTGTATGTGGATGATATCGTTCTGACAGGTGACTATAAAGAAGAACTACCAAGATTGAAGGGACTCCTAGCCAAGCAATTTGAAATCAAAGAACTTGGTGATCTTAAATACTTTCTGGGAATGGAAATAGCACGGTCCAAGAAAGGAATATTTGTCTCTCAACGTAAGTATGTCCTAGACTTACTAAAGGAGACAGGCATGCTTGGATGTAAACCTGCTAACACTCCAATGGATCCAACCAAGAAGCTAGGAGCTGAGAAAGACAGCACACCAGTCGACAGGGGGAGATATCAGAGACTTGTGGGACGTCTAATCTACCTCTCACATACACGACCAGACATTGGTTTTTCTGTTAGTGTTGTGAGTCAGTTCATGCACAACCCAACAGAAGAACATATGGGAGCAGTAAACAGGATTTTGAGATATCTCAAGATGACACCAGGAAGAGGCTTGTTATACAAGAAGGATAAAAGCCGTGAAGTTGAAATCTTCTCAGATGCAGACTGGGCAGGAGATATTTCAGACAGAAGATCTACATCAGGATACTGCTCCTATGTTTGGGGAAACCTTGTGACTTGGAGAAGTAAGAAGCAATCTGTAGTCTCAAGAAGCAGTGCAAAAGCTGAATTTAGAGCACTTGCTCTTGGTATCTGTGAGGGCATATGGATACAGAGACTTCTTAGTGAACTCAAAATACAAAGTGAAGGGTCTATGAAGCTGTTTTGTGATAACCAAGCTACCATTAGTATTGCAAAGAATCCAGTGCACCATGACAGGACAAAGCACATCGAAATTGATCGGCACTTCATCTCAGAAAAGATTGAGAAAGGAATTATACAACTAATGTATACTCCTACAAAGTTGCAAGCAGCCGATATTCTCACCAAAACTCTTCCAAAGACTAACTTTGAAGAATTGAGTCACAAGCTGTGTTTGTACAACATTTACAACTCAGCTTGAGGGGGAGTGTTGAAAATCTTCCAAAGTTAGTATGTAGATAAATAAGGAAAGCATATGGCTAATTGACAGCCATATAATCTTGATATTTATAGCAGAAGAATCAAATCTTATAGGATTTAATGTGATATATTTTTATTCTTTATTTAGTCTTCTTAGATTAAGGAAAGATAGGTTGTACACTAGTATATATATACAATACTTGTATCACTTTCTGAATAAGAGAAAATAAAGAATTCCAAATCTTTTCAGTAAACAAGCACCCAACAAGCATCAGCAAAGCCATTAACTAAGATGTACCCTGGAGAACAAAAATGCTCCTAATTGTGGAGCTTCCCTAAGGGCTCCATTCATAGACTTGAGATCAAAACAATGAAGTTGCAACTTGCAAGGGGACAATACAGCTACTTACAAAACCAATATAAATTGCTAGGCCAGGAGTTTCATAAAATGCTTCATCTGGGTAAAGAGTAACAGGATAGTGGCTGCTCCCAAGTGAGAAAAATGTTTTGATTGTCGACATACTTGAATTATGTACCCATCACACCCTTTGTTATACATCAACAAAGTTCACTCCTCATCCAGTGACGAAGAAAACAATTTAATCTATATAACTGCATTGAGATATAATGGAGATATGGTAAAATTCTAATGGATCAGAGACCCAGCTTTCCATGATCACAGCATATCCATGGCCCTTCCACCTCTCTTTCCATGCCCTCAAATTCCATTTGAGACTCCCTGAAAATCACCTCTAGCAGCCTTTCTGACCACCTATATTGTATAATTATCTATACAGCAAAAACATAATAAATGCAATCACAGCAATTGCATCAACCAACAGCAGTGGCCAGTGACACAAACAACAATCATCACAAGTACTCGCTTCTCACCTAAAATGCTAAAACAAGTATCACAACTGACTTTATCATATTCTATGTTTTCCCATCTTATATAAAAATATCTTTAAACTAAAAGGAAGCCAAATAATATCATAGAAATTTAAGCAAGATATAAAGCCAACCTGCTGTCCTGACATGTAGACATTGTTTTCCTTAAACTGGGATGTGCCAAGATCTTCATTAGCTGTCGAGTTTCCACCAGCAGTGGCAGAGTTTGAGTTATAGCCAGCTTGAGAGAGCCCATATGGTCCATAACCAGGCATTCCAACATGTGTTGAATTACCAGTACCACTTCCTGTTTTGTATTGGGGGAGAGAGTACTTAACTCCTGGTGCAGCTGCAGTTGGTGGAGTAGGAAACAGCCCAGCAGCCTGAAGCTGCTGAGGAAATGCCCCACTTGATAAAAACTGTGGAAGGGTTGGTGGAACATAGAATGGAGGAAAATAATGACCATAAGGAATGAAATTTGGCGGATAAGGAGATAAATGAACTCCAGCTGGTGGTCGGAAGACCTGAAGTGGTTGCTGAGTCATAGCAATGGAGCTTTGCATCAAGCCAGCAGCTTGGGTGACCAGAGGAGTGGGTCCTCCAGTGGACAGGACCAAGGAGTTCCCTCCCTGCAATGCCCAAAAAAATTTTAAGAATACATAAGTTAAACAATAAATACCGTGGGAGGAATATTTTGTGTAAATCTGATTTGGATTGCAGATAAATTGATGCACTCTCCAGATAGATAATTGGTCGAACAAGGCTTATAGTAACAAAAGAAATCTGGAAATGCTCCAGTTTTCAGACATTTATGAAAGGACAAAATTATGCTTTTCAATGACTAATTAATAAAAGTCATACCCTATGATCATGTCTTAAGATAAGAATAATGAAGCATAGCTTAGCTTAAATGCATAATACAGTTCAATAAAAATGAAGATATAACAGATAGAAGAGAGAAATTTTTAGAAGTGAAAATATTGCTAATATTCCACAGATCAAGATCATGCATCAATAATGTTGAGAACTTCGGATACGAATTACTAAATCTTATAGAAGTTCATTTTTATTCAAAATGAAAAGGACAAAATCCTGCATCTTGTGAAAATGAGAAACCTGAGTAATCCACCCCATGCCATCATCACAGAAAGAGATCAACCACCTGGGATTATCTTCAACATTTTCTTCTAGTATTGCATCAAGTAAGTGATAATTTATTCAAGAATGAATGAATATCTACACAGTGGTATCCCCCCTTTACATAGCTCATAGGTAAAGGATCCCAAGTAATCTTTTTTTTTTTAATTTTTAGGGTATGTTCAGTTTTTCCTTTTTTCTTTTTCTTTTTTTTCTATTTAGGATCCCAAGTAATCAAAAGATATGACAGCATCTCTAATGCAACTACACCTCTTTCCTATTAGAAACCTTGGGAACTCATTCTATTCTCCTAAATTAAACAGTACAGATGCCTTAATCTTACCCAACCCACCCTTCCACCTCTGCTTACTATGGTTAATATCAAACAGCAATTGCTGGTTTAAAAATCCAAATCTTGTTCTTATTATTTATCTATTTTCAATAAATACTGAATCTTTTTTATTTTAAATTGTGGTAAGAATAAAAACTTAGCCCCGTTTGGATTGTCATTTTTCTGTCTATATCTTATATGTATCTATTTTATATCTAATCTATATCTGTTTGAAGTGTAGCATTTGAAAAACTATATTATCTATATCCTAATATAGAATATATTTTCAAGTCATTAGAGCTGGAACACAAAATAGCATTGTGATAGGCCCTACCATGGTTAGTAGCAACATTTATTACGGCAGCAACCCTAACTACCCCATTAATGTTATCAACCTATAATTTCCATTCAACTAACAAACTTTAACAAGAAATAATGAAAAATATAACTAAATTTTCTAACACTCTCCCTTAAGCTCAAGAATAGATATCAATCATTCCGATCTTGCTTGCGATAAATTCAAAACCAGACTTAACTAATGATCTCCTTGGAGTCTCGTAGGAATGTATAGTAGGCTAATATTTCCCTCTTCAATCTTTAGATTTGATGAAGTGTCTATCAATGCAGACATGCTTTGTTCAATCATGTTGCACAGGATTCTTGACAATGTTGATAGCCGAGCTACCATCACTATAGACTCTTACTGGATTGGAGTATGTCATGTGATGTCCTTCATTACTTTCTACACCCAAACTACCTCACAAATTCCATGACCAATGGCACGAAATTCAACTTCAGCTGGACTTCTTGACAGTAAGTTTGTTTCTTGCTTCTTCAAGTCGCCAAATTTCTCCACACTTAGTGCAATAACCTAAAGTTGACTTACTGTCCTCATGATTACCAACCCAATCAGCATCTACAAATCCCTCTATGGATCTGTTCTTACTTTTCTTGAATAATATACCTTTACCAGGCGTTCTTTTTAGGTACCTTAAAATATGGGTATCTGCCTCTATATGCTGCTTTGTTGGAAAATGCATAAATTGACTTACCAAGCTCACAGCAAAGGCTATGTCCAAACTGTTAAGAGATAAGTAGATGAATCTACCAACAAGTCTTTGATACCTTCCCTTATCTATTAGTGATTTTTCACCCACTTTGATCTTCCAATTATATTCTAAAGAAGTCATTGCTAGTCTACAATCAAGTTTACCGATCTCTCGCAAAAAATCAAGAATACACTTTCATTGTGAAATAAAAATACCATTCTTACTTTTGGCAATCTCCACTCCTAGAAAGGATTTCAAATATCCCAATTCCTTGACTTCAAATTCTATCTTTAGTCTTCTTTTCAAATTTTCAATTTACCTTTCATTATCTCCTGTAATTATTATATCATCTACCTAAACAACCAAAATAGCTCCTGTCAGAGCTAGTTTTCTAGGTGAATAATGTGTGATCTGATTCTCCTTGGATATAACCCAACCAAGTCAAAATGGTACCAAATCTCTTAAACCACGCTTTGGGTGACTGCTTTAATCCATAGAGAGATCCTTTTAGTTTACACACTTTCCCAATAACATTTTCCTTTGCAAATCCAAGCAAAATATTCATTTAGATCTCCTCCTCAAGTTCCCTATTCATGAATGCACTCTTAATGTCCGTCTGATGCAGAAACCAATCCAAATTCGCAGCTACAAACAAGAGAACTTGAATAGTAATGAGTTCTGCAACAAGAGCAAATATCTCTTCATAATCTATTCCATAGGTTTACATATAACCCTGAGCAACTAACCATGCTTTATATCTCTCTATTCCACCATCAGCTCTATGTTTTATAGAGAATACCCACTTACTTCCTACTGATTTCTTGCCTTCAGGTAGTTTCACAACATCCCAATTGTCATTCTTCTTCAAAGCTCTCATTTCTTCTAATACAGCCTCCTTCCAATTTGGATCACTCATTGCTTCATCAATATTCTTAGGAATCTTCACACCATCTACCAATGTAGTAAACTCCCGAAACTTATGTAACAGGTTAGAATAGACAACATGGTTTGAAATGGGATACCTGGCACATGTTTGCTTTCCTTTTCAAAGAGCTATTGGTAGTTCTGAGACCTCTTCTTCTACCCCTTCTGTCTGGAATATCGCTATGGTTTGGGACAACTAATTCCTCATTAGAGTTGACTGGATTTATCCTTAGGATTGACGATTGAACCAATTTAGGAGATTTAGGCCTTCTCGTGTATACACAAAGTTCTGATTGTGGATCTGCTATATTCTTTTCTGGAGTTCACATACTGCTATCTAATGTTAGAAAGGAAGAACCTCTGGTAGGAGATTTTCCAAAGGCCATGCAAGGACTTTCAGGAGTTAAACATGGGCTCTTACAGTTCTGAGGAATCGGTGGACTTAGATTTAAAGTGAAATTGGAAATGAGACAAAAGAGAGAGAGGACTCCCAAATCATTTTTTTTTTTTTTTTTGCCAACTACTATTACAATTGTGAGAGGAGAGATTCAAACCTAATCTATCCTATTGGGAGATCAGTGTTTCTGCTACTTGGCTACAAAGACCTTGGCAACTCCCAAAACATTTCACTATTTGAATTGTCTCCCTATGCAGATGAGTTGGGATAAAAGAAGATGTTTTCATGGAAGGAAACATCACAAGACAAAGAATTTTCATATGGAAGGATAATTATACTTACAGCCTTTTTGGGCAGATGAATACCCACGAAAGACACACTTGACGGCTTTCTTGTCAAGTTTACTCCTATTTGGTTGAAGATGATGAACAAACACAACACACCCAAAGAATCTAGAAGGAAGAGTTGAAAATACGAACATCTGGATATGCCTCTTCTAAAACACTCAAAGGAATTTGAAAGTTTAGTGGTTTGGATGGGAGACAATTGATTATATAGGTTGAAGTCAGAATAGCATCATCCCGAAATGAATTAGGGGACAAAACTAGAGATCATTATGGAATGAGAAACCTCTAGCAAAAGTCTATTTTTTATTTCAGAGACACCATTCTGTTGTGAAATATGTACACAAGAAGTTTGGTGAAAGAACCCACTTTCAGCAAGGTATTGATTGAATTCTAAAAAAAAAAAAACACTCCCTACCACTATCAAACCAAACTCTTGTATGGTCGTCAATGAAAGTAATGAACCAATGACAACCAGTTAGGCTAGGAATTCTTGAAGGATCCCAGATGTCACTATGAATCAAGTGGAATGGTTATGATGACTTGTATGACTGAATAGGATAATGATTGCAAGGAAGCTTGGCAAAATGTGGGTATAAGTGTTTCAAGTAAGAGAAACTGAGATGCCCTAAGCACTTGTGTAAAAGTATTACATATGAATTAGAGACAACTAACAAAAAGGATTTGGACTTAAGAGATTTATCAGCAATCTCTATAAAATAGTAAAGCCCATTTCGCTCCTTAGCATTGCCAATCGTCTTTCCAGAGGATAAATCCTGAAATTCACAATAACGAGGAAAAAATGTCACTTTACAATTATCTTTTGTTAATCTAGTCACCAATAGTAAATTGTCTTAATTGTGGCACAAACAATGTTGATTCCAATCTGAGATTAGACAATTGGACTAAACCATGTCCTTTAGCATACGATAAATTTCCATCAGCCACCCAAATCTTCATATCACTATCATAGAGCTTGTATGTTTGAAAATAACCAAGAGAGTTTGTCATGTAGTCTAAAGCGCCTATATCAATTATCCACCCAATTTCTATCACAATCATAAAGGAGGAATTCACATTACCTTTGTGTGCACTAGCAACACTAGAACTTATTTCACTATGACTTTCACTACCCATGGTTTAGCTCAACAATTGTTGGAGCATTTCAATTTGTTCAACAGTCAAATTTAGCCTATATTAGGTAACTCAAAGAGAGTGTTTGTTCCCTAGATGTGAGTGTGAATTTGTTTGGTGATATCATGGGCTTTTTTGGGTGTGATACTCATGGTTTGCCACACTGAAACTTTAGATTAGACCAAAGCTTTGATACCATAAAGAAACATAACGTAGAATTTATTTTCAAGTCATATAGAATCAGTACACAAAATAGCCTTTTTATAGGTCCTATCATGGTTAGTAGCAACATTTATTATGGTACCAACCCTAAATACCCCATTAATTTTACCAACCTACAATGTCTATTCAACCACTAACTAACTTCAACAAGGAATCATGAAAAATATAACTAAATTTTCTAACACTTATCTATTTTTATTTCATAATTATAATAAAGATGGTGATTGGAAATGAGAATTGGGAAATAAAAATTTACATACTTTTAAGAAAAAGAGTTAAAAAAATATATTTCATACATTAGAAAAGGAAATTTTAATTGATACTTTTGTAAAAACGAATAAAGTAACAGATAAATAAGTTTAATTTTATAAGAATTCATTACATATTTAACTTTATAAGAGGAATATATATGTACTTATATATTCATCTTTTTGGTATCTTAAAAAAAATAATAATAATAAAAAAACAACTTTTTAGTATATATTTTCTTAGCAAACACATAAATTCAAACAGATACCAAAGAGATATCAAAAAAACAATAAAATAGACGAACCAAACAGACCCTTAATTGACTTGATAGAAAAGCCACATCATGAAATTAATGGCAAAATGACTAAGAGGGTTTGATTGTAGTTAATACATTTATCATTATGAACTTAGTCTATGGTGCCTTCTTGATTTCCTAAAATCATGTCCAAGCAACATCACCCTAGAAAACACATCAATCAAATATCCTATGATATGCCAGTATAGGGAAATTCAATTATAAATAATATTACCATAAGCGGCAAAGTAATCTTTCACTAAATTGAGGTCAACAAATTACATGAATTCTTTATGCTACTATATGTGAGAAAACAGAACTTCAATACATGGAAGTTTTTCAGTATGAGATCTTAAGAAGGTTGTTAGTGGCTTGCCTCTACTTTACAGTGGTTGCTTCCTGAACCCTACTGTTAGATACCTCATTCTTCATAGTGTTACATCAAGTTCAAGCTAAAATTCCTATGCACTTGCATGTGTATTTGCACCATAAGAAGAAGAGGAATAATTAAACGTTGCTGTGTGGAAAGCATGTGCAGGTGCAGTGTTTTTTTTTTCTTTTGTGCGCGTGTATAATATTTTGTCATGGGACTTGTATTTGTATTGTGATTATAAGTTTACTGGGCTTTAAATGGTCAGTAAGGACAGACAGGAGCTAGTATTGTCCAGCGTTTGCAGAATTGTTCAGTTTGTTTTGTATTGGACGGTTTGTCCTGTTTTTAGGGTAGTTATTTGTCAGATATTTTATTTTAGTTAGTGCTGGGGTGCAGTTATGTTTATGTGTCAAAAAGGAGCAGTTTTAGGACTTAGCGATTGGCTCCAACCACTTTTTATGGCCAAATATATGTATCATAAAAAAGGAAGGAAACTCCTTATACACAGTCCTTTTCCATAATCATTATACTTCCTAAATGTATTTATTAAATTGCAGCCCATTCCTTATGTGATGTTGCAAATAGTATTTATAATAACCATAGAATACATGGCAAACATTTACTACCTAAAAAGATATTTTATAATGGAAAATGAAACGGGTGTCCTAGGGGCACTTGTTATGCAAAATTCTAGATAAAATACAAGAACACAAATATTAGTTAACATGATTCAACCCAAAAGAAGACAATTGTAAACCATAAGGAGTAAATAAAGCCCAAGAACCCTCATAATGACGTGCATGAGGTATTGAGTGGACACTTATTGGGACTACCTATATCGCATAAGCTACACTTGATCAGTGCATAGGTCTTATAGGGAAATCTAAGTTAACTACAGTCCTGCCTCAACACCCCCCCACCCCACCCCAAACCAAACCCTCCCCCCCCCCCCAAAAAAAAGCCAATTTTTTAAATTGTTGATAATAGAAAAGGTTGCTAAATTATCAAAAAATAAATAAACAGAAAAGTAGGTTATTTAGTGCAAGTCAAAGTTTGAAGAGCAGTTGGCTTAAGTCCAGGAGCAGACTAAGGAAAGATCAACTTTCATAAACACATGCAGCCCTAAGAAACGCATAGAAGTGTCCACCTTGATATATGCTCCAATTAAATGGTTGGAAGAAGCAGTCTACACCAATAAATTAGAAAATGTGTAAAATTTTAATTTTCAAGGAAATGATATAACATCTCTTTGTGCAAACCTCTTGAGGAGATGACTGTTGAGGCAATACTCCAACACTCCCGTTATACTTTGGTGGAACTCCAGGTGAAGAAAAGGGTGAAATACGACCATCACTATCAACCCCTGACCTATAAAACTGAGCATAATAACTCATAGGATCAAAGGGTTGCTGGACCTGGAGACAGTATTTTAAGCTAATCAACCACAACATTAAAAAAAAATAAAAAAAATAAAAGCTCAAGCTTGACTTTTTCAAGCATAGTGGGAAGAATATGAGACAAAGTAGACAGCTTACAACAAAGCTTGGAATGCGAGAAAAGTCTCGTGGTTGAGACTCTGAATTTTCAGTCTGACTGCCTACTGTTGGAGGCATGATACCAAAACTGTAGTTTGAAGAAGTATGAGCCATGGGTTGAAAGCCACCGGGAAGCAAGGATGCATCCTGACTAGACTCTTTATACTCTATGGCTGCATTAGGAGGAGCATCACCCTCATCTGGAGAAATACTTTCAGATGCATGTTTAGGTGATTGTAAATTGCTAGAGTAATCTTCTTCTTCAGTAGTTTCCAATGCATTTTGGTTACTGGACCAGCAAGAACAACAAAGAGCACAAAAGCATCATTCTGTAGGTATAGAATTATTATTATTGAAAGTGCTTGAAATGTCCTTTAAAGTAGGACCAGCATTAATAATATAAATATCATATTCACATATGACAATTAGAGTTGAAAGTAAGCTAATCTGTAATACCTACATGCAAATCTATGAATGATGTCATTAAACCATGATTCACAAATTGAAGAGCACATATAGTGACCTCAGACCTAACAAAAGTTTCCATTGTACATCCAAAAGATCAAAATTAATTCAATTGACCATTTCTCAGTAGATAAATAGCAGGCTGCAGCAAGTCTTAAATATCCACAGAAAAGAAAGCAGCAATACCATGTATTAAGCAAATCCGAGACATTCAAATGTGAATTTGGAGTTTGGACAATGCATACCTTGAAAACTGTACCGTGGTTTCTTCAACAACCTGTGAAGTTTCAGAGGCAACTAAAGAGCTCTTCACACTCTCAGGATCACCAACTGAGTTCACAACCATTCCAAAACCTGCATCAAAACTTCCAAAACTGAATCTGAATCTCTCAGATTCAGGAACATGAATGTGATTGGGCAGTATAACCGGCTGCCGTAGTGGAAGGTGTAGATTCTCCAATTTCTTTTGCAATTCTGAAGCTGCTTGTGCATCATTCACAGTAGAGACTGGCAAAGATGGAGCACTTAAATTTTCCAAAGAATTTTTCTCCACAGATGCAGCTATTTCTGTCCTCTGAACAGCCCCAGAAGATGTAGGCTTTGGTTTCCATTCCTTACTAACACCAGCACCTATGGAATAATAAACAAAGAAACAGGCAGATTAAAAGAAAACCAACACATTCAACTTATAAATGGCATAATTGAAAACATAACTACCCAATTGAACACATAAACAGACCTTTTTGTGAGCCAGCTGTCAGTTGTGACCGATTACTGTAGTTGGACGGTGGGCGGCTAACTGAAGAACCACCATGCAGCAATGCAAATGAATGCTGGGAGGGGTCCACAGCATGGTTCTTTTCAGTTTCCTGAGATTTCATAGGCATCTTCCCATGGTCAAGTGAATCACGAATCTCAGAAGCTGTAACATCAACAGACAAAAAAATAATTCAATATAACAGATCCAACCCCATGCTCCTCTAACTTAATAAGACTCTTCTACCTCCTGACCTGCAGTCACACTGCTCTTGCTCCATGCATTCAATTCAACGGAAGCACGATAATTTCCAACTTCACGTCTTATAGCACCAACCACATTAGAAGGCCGCAGATCACTGGATGGAACTAATACAGGATCGGATGATGAACAGACAGATGAAGATGTTGGAGTCACAATTGCAGAAACGTTACTGGCACTGGAAAGGTTCAGCACAAGAGGATCCCATGTTCCAGATGTTGGAGCCACATTTTCATTGCTATCAGCAGCAGCCAACACATTGACTGACTTATTGTTATCATTATTAGAAGATGAAGACACTTTTATTTGGTCAGTAGTCAGGTTAGCCGTTGAGCTGCAGAAGATATTGAGATTTAACAATCAGGATTCCTATCCTAGGCAAACAAAATATTCAATATGCAATTCTTTCAATTGAATATGAATTAAGGGTGCTACCCTGCCATGGTTTGTTCGCTTCTTGTTCCATGTGAGACAGGCTGCAACGAAGTAACACTCTTTTCAGCAGGTGGATTTATCCCGTTCTCATTTAGAGCAGCACCACTCCAGCCATCACCAGTATCTGAGAAGAGGTATAGTAGATACAATTAGAAATTACTCCAACATATTCGAGGTAAGTGCCTCTCATCTCATGTCTTCAGAAAAACAATCAAGAACTTGTTTAACAATTCATGTTCACGCAACCTCACACTACTTGGTAAATTCAGGAAAGAAGTTTTAAAGACAAATAATATAGTATGTTAAAAGACTATCATTCGACAGAGACATGGAAAGTCATGTACCTTGCGATACATAACGAGGCATATATCGATTACCCTTGCTCCCTCGCCCCTGTTGACCAGGAGGCCGACGAGAATCTGCTGCCTCTTTGCTTGAATTCTTTCACAACAAGAAAAGTGAAAGTAAATGAGATATAAGGAGCAATAAGAAGGTGAAGAGAAACGGGAAAGAATGGACTATAACATAGACAAAAAGAAGCAACAAACAGGGGACAAAAACAAAACAAACTAAGCAGGGCCAGCAGGAAAGTTATCTAAAGAAAACAGAAGGCTCAGATCTCAAAATCCATATGCATCTGCAAAGTTTTCCCATCAGTTTTAACTTGAGTACCAAAATGATGAAGAGAAATTACCAAGACACAGAAGTACTAATTAGATGTTCCTACAAGAATAGACGAAAACATTACGTAAAAATGATTAAGCAAGTAAGAGTACAATGTTTTCTCAAACAACAATATAGTTACCTTTGAGCCACATCTGAGAAAGAGTACAATGTTTTCTCAAAAAACAATATAGTTACTTTTGAGCCGCATCTGAGTAAGAGTACAATGTTTTCTCAAAAACAATATAGCTACTTTTGAACTGCATATGAGTGACAGCCATTACTAACATATCCTCTCAACAGCCAACAAAGAGAAAAGACATAGTGACTGATAGTACTTAAGAAAAAAGCACCAAGAAATTCACCTCTTTTCTCCTGTCGCGTTTTCTCTTAACCTCATGAAATGTATCTGCCAAGTCTCAAATTATAGTTAATATTTTGGAAGATAATAAACAGAATAGAAACAAAACAGCTTGAAAATCCAAGAACTATAAGCAAAACAACAATCAAATGTGATCACCAAAGTCCATTAATTGCTGGATTTTGTTCCCAATAGGGTTTGAACAACTTCAAGCAACAAAAGAATCACAGCCCAGGGAGCTTCAGCAAGCGCTTAAATTGAATGGTGCCTAGGCCTTAATATAGGTGATACTTCACAAAAACCAACTCGCAGCAGCATATATACAGATGCTGGAACTAGAAGAAAAGAACCTGAATAGTTTGGGAGAACTACATTTAAAAGCTATGAAGATGAGGTAACTTTCTCAGACACTGAAAAAAAAATTGACAAAAAGTCAACAAGACATTCACCAAGAAAACATATTATTTGGATATAATTGGAAGAGAATAGTAAAACTTAAACACAAGGAGGAAGGTATTGACTGATTTACAAGAGTTCCTCATAAAGTTTGCCCAGCACTTAAAAGTAATATAAGTAACTGCTAAGGGTAGGTGAGGAAAATATGTTTACAGTGTGTGTGATAGTTTATACAGAGGGAGCTCTAGGACATAACAAAGATGAATGTATTTCCATTTAGTGAAGAGAGAAGAAAAGAACCAAAGGCTCAGAGCTTATTCAAGCACTCAAAATTGAGAACAGTATAATCTGCAGTGAGTTTGGAAACGTTTTAATTAAGCATTTGCATTTTGAAGTATTTTTCATTTGACTACTGAGTAAGATAGAATAGAGGCAAAATACAATTAAAAAAGGAAAATGACAGAAACCTAAATGGGAAATAAATCATAAAAATGTAAATTATCCTTCTATTATTTAACGAAATTACTTACCAAATAAATAAATAAATCATAAAAATGTGAGAAATGCTAATGCATTTTTACTAGCTATTGCTGTTTGGATTTTTTAAATGGTGAAAATACATTAACAAAGACACCAGGAAGCACCAAATCATTAGCTATAAGAAAAACAATTTAAAAAACTTCTAACTGCTCACAATATGCACGTTGAAGACAAGAATTGCAACCAAATTCTACAAACTAAAGTTATGAAACCGAGCATCAACATTCTCAAAATCCTTGTTGTTCCTTGCTAGCCAAATAAGAAAAATAGATACACAATTTATGTGACTTCAAAACCAAAAGGTTTTTTCATCTGGATATTTCCCATTGCTCTGACTCCTTGTTTAGACTAGCCACCGAAACCCCAACAACCCAAAAGCTAATAACACTATGCTCTGTAACTTCCTAGAGGCTTCCTATAAGGGAAACAAAAAGACCTTTTGTATTGGCAATCCTACGTCTTCTCAGCATGATATGATGTTACAGACGTTTTTCACCAAAAACCCTCCCTCCAATGCTCCCAAGTAGCCCTATCAAGTTGATCATGATTTGTTGGGAGACTATCAACCATTTTAAGGATTTCTACTACCTATCAAATTCCCCACCAAAAATTCCTCTTTTAAGTTTAAAATTCTAAATATTCTCTGCATAAGATCTGCAAATCACAGATGATATGTGCCACCAGGGTCTTAAATAGGAAAGATAACCTTGAGCAGTAGCTCTTTAAAGGTTTCTCCAAGCACCAACAATCATTTTGTACTCTCATCATTCTCCACTCTAGAATTGGAAAGATAAGGTCCTGCAAAAATCGGTCCAAATGCTACAAATTTCATTTACATAAAAGCGCATTCATGCATTCTTCATCAAGGATTTGTAAACCAATGCCTCTCCTCTCTACCATACTTGGTTGAATTGATTTGCTTCCATCAGGTGAAATCATTCTACCTCACAGATTTATTTACCAAATAAGAGCATTATTGAAATTGTTCAAAGATTGCATTTGCAAAGAAAAACTACAAATGATGTTGATATTCTCAATTCTTCTGTCAGCAAAAATTGGAAGCGAAAAGAATGCTGAACTAATTAGTAAATTACAACTAAATATAATGTATGCCAGAAGTCCACTATCAAGATTTATGTAGAATCTAAGCTTTTGGAGCAGCAAAGAAGATATTGCAATACTTGCAAGGTACCAAAAAATGGCATATGGTTTAGACCTACAAGTAAACTCCAACTTGTGTTTTTTTACCGCAGGATTATGTATATGACAGCAGCTTGCAAATATGTGGAGATGTTGTTTGACTATTTTTCCTCCACTGCAAGGTTCGATATCTTGTCTTATACTGCTTTAGTTAAACATTTGCCGAATAGGTAGACTATAGTAACTAATACATATCATAAGCATCTAATGGCTACACATCTAGATAGAGTGAATGGATGTTGGGCTCTTGATAGCTCTTACCTCTTAGTTGTGCCCAAAGTAGGTAACACTTTTAGCTGACTGCCATCCACGTTTTTAGTATATTCATATGGTATAGATAAGATCCAAGCCTGTCCGTTGTCTTTTTTCTCACCCATACCTCATTTGTATCTTACATGTTTGTATATAATCGATGTATGCTTGAAATTTGATGTTGGAAAACTGTCTGGTCTCAATCTGATTTGTTTCGATTTCAAACCTAATATTTAAATAAATGGACCTACACTTATCCTTCACAAAAGATTATAGCATGCAGAAAAGCTCCATAAACCACAAACAAACTATAGCCAACGTGTTTGTTGTAGTTACCTTACCATTTCCAGCTTGAAATATCCTAAAAATTCTCCAAAACCAAACTGGTTGAAGTGCCGAGAAGAGGACATAGATGCCAACAAGCTCAACTAAAGTAGGAGACAAAACCACTACATTTAGAGTTATAGGAATGAGGTATGAATTAGGACACCTAAAAGTTGAAGTGTGAATTCCGTTTTCAAGCAGAAAAATCATTATTACAAAGAATTCAAAAATCTATTTAAGAAAAAGGGGATAATGTCAAAGCTATTTCGTGAACTTTCAACGTTTTCCATTTTGAACTCAAAAAGCTTCAAATTGCTAAATGTAATACTCATTCAACTTTAGCTTATAAAATTTACTATCCCGATCATCTTTCCTACTCTTTGGCATATGACTATTTGGCACAAAATCATTCCAAAGATGAATCTAAACTTTAGATGTAAAATTTAAAACTATTACACGATAGCAACTGCATATCAACACAACCACAATTACATGCCAACCAAACCTCAACCAAAATCTGTATCACACCAAAGCAGAAAGACGCTAATAACAATTTCAACCAAAATAACAAAACCCCGTAATTAAAAAGGAACTCCCTGCTCTCCCCAAACACCCAACCAACCCCATCCCCCCGCCGGGTTCCTTACCATAAATAATAATAATAATAATAATAATTAAATACTTATCCAGGAAATATTAAATCTTTGCAAATACCCAACTAAATCAATTTAAAGAAAAGAACCTCAAATACGAGAATGGTAATAAGAAATAGAGAGAGAGTAGTGGAAGTGATTGTACCTTGGAGAAGCAACTTCTGGGTAGTCTCATTGGGATCCATAGAACATTCTTTAAGCATTGCATAAATTTCTTCCTCACTGTGACTACCCGTGATCTCCTTTATGTGTTGGATCGTCTTCCTCAGATTGCTTGGAATAGACACTTTTGAACTCATCTTTTTTCGGAACACTCTTCCCCTGCCGCTTCTTCTTCTTCTCCTCCTCCTCCTCCTCTCTTCCGAACCAGGTCAAGCTCTATGCATATGTACGTGGAAAAGGGGATTGTAATAATTAATATTGTAACCGTGTGTGGAGATGATTGAGATATGATTATGAATAATTAGAGAGAGAGAGATGATGGAATGTGGTAATGAGGAGGGTTTGTATTGGAATTGATCTAGGTGAAGTGGAAAGAAAGAGGGAACAGGAAGGAAGAAAGAGGAAATAGACAAGAAAGAGAGGCAAGGCATAATATGCAATTCTGTTTTTTCTATTTGTTTTTTTGGTTTTATCACTAGGGCTGTTTTTCTTTCCTTCTTTCTTTCGTTTATTTTCTTCTTCAATTAGAACTTTTAAAATTGTGTCAACTTTTTTAATTGCCACTTGTAAATTATAATGAAGTAATTAACTCAATATATCCTTTTTTTTCCTTTGAAAAATATCCATTTTTTCATGATAAAGAAAAAATATAAGAATACCATTTGTTTTAAAAATAATAATACAATATGGATGAAACAAAAGTATTTTTATAAATACAGTACATAAAATTGTATATTAAACACACGACCTTATATTAGCCAAAATCGTATCTTTAGTATATTATTTTGTCTTGCAATATTACAATGATGCTATAATGTTCAAATATGCTCAAAATTTAAATCACATGTAAAAACACTCTTTTAAACAAAAACAAAACTTCATACTAAATTAATTATCTTTCCACCATCCATTCAATCACATACATAACCACACATACTCCAAACTCCTCAACTATAGCAAAAACAAGAATGAAAATTCCAACACAAGCAATTGCAACCTCAACAACTCATCAAAAAATGCCTTATACATACTTTATATTTTCACAACAATCAAAACAAATTCCTTACTCACTTAACCTATCCCAATGCAAACTATTTATACAAAATGGCAAAGAAAAAAAATGATAAAACAAATTATATAATTATCCACTCTTTTGTAACATAAATATTCATAATTGCTAGTATCAAGCTAAGGTTATACTAATCAATCCATATCTATGTAATTTGTGTGCCATCACAACCTATACCTAATAGGCTGAGGAGAAAAGTCATGTGCATTTGAATCGAATTAACTTGTGTAAGCCCTTCCCTTGTGTTGTTGTCATGAGCTCTAAGTCGCCTCTTTTGTGGGACTAGAGGAATCTAAATGTAAAGGAAATATGTCATCGTTGATCTACACATATGCAATAGAGGCCTTAGAACCACTGCGCAATTAGAAAAGTATCTTTGTATGATGTAAAAGAAAATAATGACATCCATGCAAGTCATATTTCATGATTAGCTCGATGGATAAGCTGGTAATATCCTTCTCTATGTATGAGCATCAAAATACTTGAGAACTTACAAACTAGTACATACAATCATCAAAAACTTAAAAAGAAAAAGAAAAAAGAAACTACACAAGTATATGAGCTAAATACTTACTCGAGGACCTAGCAATTGAGGGTGTCACAATACTATGTCGTTACATGCACAGACAGTTGAGTGATATTAAAGTTGACTCCCTATTGACATATCAATGGTTGACCTTCAACTACTATCGTAACTCAACGATGCAAAGGAGCGATGTAGGGAAAGTGATCATATACCCATGCTCATAAATTGACTAGCAATTCGCTAATCCTTACGACATCAATATGGGCATCAAGACAGAATTGGTGATAGAGCCAAATTAAGCAAGTTGCTCTCAACATATTAACTAGCTTTTGTAAGGTTAGATAACGAGGGGAGGAAATTAGGTGGATGAGATTTTGTGATTTACTTGTGAACACCATCCCGCTTATTAGCTAAAAGATATATGCTCTAGCATGTTACTATATTGTCACCTTATCTACCTCCTTATGTAATATGTTAAACATCTATTTAATCATGCCTCTTGAATGGATTATGCGAGAGGTTAAGCTTAAGCATTTCTTCACACACATCTATCTAGTTTATGTCTATGTTGCCAATCACTACCAACTATCCATTCGAAGGCTTGCTAATATTAATATGTTTTATACTATCGTAGTGAGCTTACCAAGTATAATGTATGGGTATCTAGTCGACCTCTCGTCTAGCATGTCGTTGCAATGTTGCTTCTTGTTGACGACATGTAAGCTAGCTATTCTTTTGCACATTGCTATATATAAAAAAAAAAAAAATCAAAGTATAAGCTACATGAACAATGGCACTAAGACAAAGCTATGGAGTAGTTGTTATTTAACCACCCCACACTTACCCTACTTCATCCTTATGAAAATGCTAACACCTACTACGCATCTTATAATCATTTACAGCTGCATGAAAAAAATAATCCAAACTATTTCCTACAAAGAGTATTTATGGATGAACTTAACTCGGTGGATCATCCTATTAATCCAATGACACATCCATATGATACCTAGCACCTTGCTCATACTTTACATTATTGAGAACCCAACCACTTTCACCAAGCACATATATTATCATAACATACCCCATTACCTCAAGATACAATATTTTCATAAGTATAATAAATCACTTTAACCTTAGAAATTTTCACCTATGAATGGTCAACATTTAACAAAACACAATTTATAATTATACCAACAAGAACTAAACAACCCCATACAAATATCGTATATAGCTACTTATATACAAACAATTTATAAAACTACCAATGTTGTCAATATAATAGTTCATATGTAATGTTTATACTAAACAAAAATTGTTATATTTATTTAGGAAAAAATTAACTCATTATGCATATAGGTTGCCTATATGTGCTTGCAACAACTAAATAGAATATTTTGCCTATATGTGCTTGTAGCAACTAAATGGAATGTTGCTTCAATCCAACAAATTCTCTCTCTCTCTACCCCCCCTCCCCCGGGGAAAAGGAAAAAAAATACCTCACAACATTGTAAGAAGAGTAGGATATAGCCTTTTAGGTTGCTTTATTATGCAAAATATATGGGAAGTTCTCAACAGTAAAAATTCTATAATGCCTTGGATATTAGCTAAGAAAAACACACACACACAAGTTCAAACAAAAAAAAAATGAAAATTTGGGTAAGAATAAAAAAAAAAGGCATTACAAGTATAATGCATTATTATCTAAACATAACTAGTAATAACTAGTATTCACTATAGTAAAGAAGTAGAAAAAAATTGAAAAAGAAGTTAACTTTTGGAAAAGTAAACAATAACGAGAGAAAGTAGAGTAATTTCCGTGAAAAGCAACTTGAATTCTAAAATAAAGCAACCTAAGCAACAAATGTGTGATTGGAAGTATAAGTAAGGTTATAATTAAGCTATAAGATAGAAAATCGTTTAATTTGATTAAAGAGAATCAATGTTTCTATTTTTTTCAAATAGAGAGAATATGAAGGACAAAATGAAGAAGAAGGGTTTGTTGATGAATATAAACTTGATAAAATTAGGTGATCGAGACTTGATTTTATTCCAACATTAAACTCTTATGTTGAATACACAATTTTAGACCAATTGGAAATTGTAAATTTAACACTTGGTTTCATATGCTTATTTTTAGGAATATCTTTAGTTAGTTTGTATTTTGGTGATAATATTTAAAAAAATACAATACATTTATTTATATTTTCCCTTATGATGAATCATTGCAATAAATGCACATTGATAGTGATAATCTTACTCCAATAATCAAAATTAATCATCCCAATCTTAGAGATGATTTCTAGAGATGAAATTCAAAATAAATATGGTACAAATTCAAAAAAAACATAAATCAACATTTGCAAGTTGCTTAAAATTTGCTTATGAATTTCTTGGTTTTTAATATAGACATGATTAACATATACTTGGATCAAAACCTAATAGTGCCCAGCTTATTATTCTTTTTTTTTTCTTTTAATCCTTTTACCTTTTTTACTCTATTCACTCTTTTTTTTTAAAAAAAAAAAAAGCTTTACAAGTTTTATATGTTTCCAACAAAAGTTAGCTAAATCTCCTATATCTTAATCGAGTCATTTAGAGTTCTAAAGCTTACACTAAAAAGCAATATAGTATTTATATTATTTTGTCACCAATAATTGGATAATAAAATTGAAAGTGTCCAGAGTGATGTAGGAGGCCAGGTAAGTTGGTTTACTTAAATGCAAGCACATGAATGTTGTGGAGACAATGGGTTATTATACTTGCATAAATTTATAAGTAGATTGACTGTATGAATGCAATGCATGTGTTTGACTTCCTTTTATGAATGAGTACTTGAGTGTAATATGTGTAGTATGTTGTAATACATTTATCTTTTGTACTATTCCTAAGCGTCTAGATATTAGTTTATTACCAATAACCAAATAATAAGACACTTGGGTTGAAATTCTAATTGAGACACGTAATATATACTTAGAAACATTTAGTTGCCTCACCAAATACTGAAATTTAAGGCAAGTGTAAGCGCCAAAATTTTTCCAAGCTTAAAGTTAAACCAAGTGATAGGAAGGGAGGTCACAATGGGGTTAAAACTATACTGAGAAAGTCTTTAGGTGGGAATAAGTATGATCCATTGCAAGTTTGGATTTAGTGAGCAATTGTACATCTTCTCAACTCAAACCCTGAAACTAAACTAAAGTGGGGTTATTTTCTCTTGTTTCCATTGGATGAGACAATAATGTATGGATGATATTTGCTTATTTATGCATAACACTTAATTTAAACGATAGCCTTGGTTTATGTGTGTTACGACATAAGGCGAGTCTTTTACCACTTATTGGTACCGTTGTTCTTTAGCCCATTCCCTTATGGTCTTTTGCAAGTTAGCATTCTAGAAGTTTGAGAGAGGCCATGACTCATAGCAAATGAGAGTCCCTTCAACATCAAACCATAAGATATACAATTATGATGAAAACATAAGTATTATGAAAAAATTAGCTACATAATCGTGGTTTTTTCTACTGTTAGAAGTTAGATACTTAGACTATAATGGATTCCCTTTTGTATCATAAATTTAAGGATGATGTAGTTTCTATCTGTTTCTCCATTTGGTAGGAGATCTTGATTCTCTTTGATCTCAAAGCATCGTATGAGAATGGAGATGTCCCACATTTTCTAAACACTTCTATATCCATGTGTACATGCTTCTATGCCAAATTACATATAAGGTCTAAAATTAATAATGAAACTACAACCTTTGTGGCTCTCACGTATAAGAGCCATTGTCACGTATGGAACAAGGTAGCTTATGGGACATATTCTACCAACTTGATTCAACGCAATATTCTAAGTGGTATCAACGTTTTAGGTTATCAAAGTTAAGATCAACTTACCAAATGGTCATAATTATGTGTGTTCATTCAACCTCAATAGCCCCTAGGTCAACCAAGTTATCCTTTAGAAGGTTTAAAATGTTTTCTTTTAGGTCTTTATCAAGTAAATAAGTTGGAAAATCAATTGGACAATTTTATAATACAATTAGGAGATTAATAACTTATGGTATGTGTGCTATCAAGAGTTGGTCACTTATTTAATTAATTTGGAATAATCTAACACAACCTAGGTATATGATAACCTTATTTGATAGTTGTGTATGTTAGGTTAGTAACTAAATGAATCTAAGAATATCAAAACCCTAAGTTATATGTTGTTTATATAAACACCAAAGCCAATAGATTTAGGATTACCAATAATCGAATGTGATGATTATGGGCTTGTAGCTGTGATGAAATAAAGGGGCAATGATTTGAGATCATGTGGCAGATTAGGTACTAATGTAGCTGTGTGCCTAAGTTCTTAGTCAATAGGTTGTTGACTAGTGAGTTATTACAATACATATTGGTTTATTAGAAGGAAGCTGCAATAAAGTTGTGCTAGTGGTATATGATGCTTTCATTGGTGGTTACAATGGACTAGTGGTACTAATGGTTAGCCTAGTAATGACTCTAGGATGAAACAATTATGTTTAGTAGCTTTTAGACATTAAGGAGTACCCATACTAGTATATATAGGTTAGGAGTCATGAGCTACTTTAAGTCTTTAGACATTAAGAATGTTTGTTAGAATTAAATAAAGATAATAACTTGTGTTTGATACATTAAATATAAGTTATGTGTGATATATTTGCATCACTACATATGGAGGTTACATACTAACTTAACCAATTGTTAGACCTTGTTATTCAGGTATAGAAGAGAATTAAGTGTTTTTAGCTATGACTACAAAATGGAATGAGATCAATGCTTGGAGAAATGGGTTAATTTAGTATAGTTTAAGTAATTTAGCATATTATTTGCCTATGCTTAAAGGTGTGTAAATGGGTTAAGTGGGCCAACTCGGTCTAACTCACTTTAGCTTATGGATTAAACAAGCCAACTTATGACAACCCATTTAATAAACGAGTCATAATTTGTTGACCCTAACCTAACTCACATAGATTAGTGGGTTAAATGGGTCGACCTACTAAATCGGCCAATTTAACCCATATATAAGTTTTGGTGGGTTAAATAAGTTAATACAACTCATTTAATCTATTTATATATTTTAACGAGTCATGTGAGTTAACTCACAACCTACTGATAATATATTTTATTTTTTTCATTTAAAATTTTAGAAAATATAAAGTCCATAACAACCTTATATCATTTATATAATAGTATAATGAATTGACTTTATACTTTATACCATAATATGATATTATAATTGCAATATCTTTATAGTATGAATATTATAAAACGATGGAAGGATTGAGGGATGGAACTGATGAGGAAGATGGAAAGACTAATATAAAAAAGGTAAGAAAGAGTAGTGGGGAAGATTATGATAAATGATGATATACGATTTGAGTTTTGTAGTTTATTATATTAAGTTTAAAAGTGAAATAAATTAGTGACTTGGTATAATGTTGTGAATATAATATACAATTAGGGTAAGTTATGCCATTTTTTCTTTTTCCTTAGGTTAGCAAGTTGGCTCGTAGGTTTAACCCACTTTGACCTACGAATTAAACCGGTTGAGCTCATTTAGCCCACTTTTTAAATGGGTTGAAAATTTCAACCTTAACCTATTTCTTAAGTGGGTTAAGCAGGCCAACCCATGAGTCATAACTTATTTGCATGGCTCTACTTGTACTTATGAAGTTGTGAATTACTGAATCACTATAAGAATTGGATATCTGTTGTCATTATATAAATTATGGATTTATAATTAGTTCAAAGGCTCTACATATTAGATGTGAACATGTAACAATTTGTTCACGTTATTAAATTTCAAGTATGACAATAGTAAAAAGAGATTTTAACATTGTAAATGAATAAATTATACATTTTTCCTACAAAACTTGGTTGAGGAGATGTAGGAAATATGAAATAATGGGAAGTAAATTAGCTTGTAGAAATAAATTTTTAATAATAGCCTTAGTCATCTCATGCCTAAAACTCATAATAACAAGATTATTTCATAAAATTAAAATGAAGAGAATAATAGCTATACTTAAGATACCAAAACCAAATGAGACTATTGAAGCTTTAATGTTATTGATAATTGTAGAAGGCCAAATACAATCTAGGACCTTGTGCCCATTAATTAATTGGATTTGACTTTTTTGGTTAAGGTAATAGGGCTCATAGAGCTAAGTCCATAACCTCTGAGATTATCAAGGGAGATTTGGTATGGTAGGCTTAAAGTAGGACTCATTGGATTAGTCAGTCCAATCCAATCTTTATCAATAAAGCTCATGCATTAAAGGCCTTTAATGGGCCTAGATTCATGAGATGCCCCTATGAAAGCTCATTCACTTATGACCATTAATCACTATCACTATTCGACGGACGAGATTCATAATTGGACCCTATAAATATCTAAGGCATCTCTATTCAAAGGGAGATTTTTTTAAAGAAAAAACGCCGTTGCTCTATCAAATTACTTTCTCCAAAGATTAAATTGAGAATGTGGTGAAAAAAATTTGCTTGCCATAAAGCGCTTGAGCCTAATTGAGATTACCTACTTCTCTTCCCTGTCTTACTCATCCTTGATCATCCTCCTATGTACCATTACAAGTCTCTCCTCTAGGTTCATGTGTAGCATGAGAATCATGCAGCACACATGTGACAACATTGCAATCGGACCCACCTACATACATTTTTAGTGATTCCTCTAAGAAAAGGAAGTTGACAACCTTATGATGGTACCCCCGGGGAGAAGGATGCTCAATCATAATGATAACATCAATCAAGACCATGAAGTTAACCTTAAAGTCACTAACTAATTACCCTCGCTTGAAAATACTAATCTTACCAGTAATATTTAGGAGTCTCATCTTAGCAATGCCCAAGTGATGTGTGTTGTTTAGGAAAACACTAGGATGATGAACCAATTTATCATGATGCTTGTCTAATGTATGCTTGCTATGGCAGGTGTCGCACTCTAAAGGGGGCTTGGAAGTTTCAACTATAGTTATCATGTCACATATGCACCCGTTACAAGATAATCATTTTGCAAGTCAAAGGTCATAAGACTTTAAATAATTATTTAATCAATTACAACTAATTATATTATATATAATCATAAGAATATAATTACGGATTTCCATGCTCTACAATCGACCAAAATCATAAAGAATTGGAATCTTCTATTAAAACAGTAAAATGGAAAAATACATTAAAGTTCTATAATTTCTATTTCTGCATTGAATTCCTTAGAATAAAATCATATACATTTTACAATTGGGAAATCTACCATAATACCTCTTACACTTTTGACATTGATATAAATAACTTTAGGTTACACCATATCTTATCCCTTCATAAGCTTTTGAAATTCTTTCTGCAAAGTAATCGATTAAGGGGCAAGTACATCGTGACTTAGTGAAATAGGAGTACAATACTCTTATACTACACATGCACAAGCAATTCCAAATAAGTTTTCAACCATATGCTATATATGAACAAGCATATGAAATGTAATCATTGCACGCGGTCTTCCAGTAACTAGTTTGAAGTCTATATGGTTTAACAACCCTTTTGACCTTGGGTTAGGGATTCTCATTTACCATTAGTGCCCCAGTACCACACCTTATTTAATTCTTGTCTTCTCACTTAGTTAATTATCTTACATTTTTTTATTCTTAAGCTCTAGGTACCTTAATTGCACATTGAGCACACAAATCATTCTTACGCTCTAGGTGCCTTAATTGCACACTAAGCACATGTACCCTCAAGGATGGGCAAGACTCTCCCATTCAGTTCCATCAAAAGCACGACAACTCTTAAGTCACTTAGTTCGCTAATGGCAAAACGATAATCCTTAAGTGATTACTTCTTGTATATCCTATAGCAGTGATAGCTTTCAACACAATGCAATATATCATGCAATGCATGTCCAATTTTAGTTAGGTCTAATCCTTTAGTTAGTTGGTTTGGGAGATCACACAATATATATTCATAAACCAATCCACATTCAAGACAATAAACCATTAAAGCATTTAAGAAACATAACTCTTAAGGCAAGCAAAAAGAAGCCAAGTCAATTTCATAAGAAAAACAATTCACACTTTATATTTACTTTCAATACAATAAGAAGAATCAAGCATTACACGTCATGGATAAAGTAAGGAAGACCAGACCAATAAGATAAAATCAAGCAAATGAGACAAACAAAATCATATAGAAATAAATTTTAAAAATGAATCAACATACAGGGCTAGATTAATAATAGTATAGTACAACCCGATCCTATCAACCATCAAATTAACTAATCAAGATTGATCTACAATTCTTATTCATCGGCGACAACCAAGTCATTCAATTACTAAAGTGTTCAATTATCTATATTTAAGAACCAAACAAGGCAACCGAATGTGTACCCTTCCAATATTCTCAACTTATCTCTCACTATACCAACTATTCATTCTATTCCTCAATCACCAAAACGCTAAAATTTGTAAATATAATACCACAAGCCTTTTTCATATATATATATATCATTTAGAGGTTTTGAGGAGGTATGTTTATCTTTTCATATCCCAAACAAGTTCAAGAAATCCAGCTTGCCTCTTAGCAAATATAAGATCAAATCAAACCCTAAGCAGAAAAGATAGAAGAGTTGGATCCAGCATGATTAGGTAAGTCACCATGGTCAATCTTTGTTAGCAAGTGTCTTCCTCAAGAGATAAAAGGTCCCAATTATTGCATTGTTAAAAGAGTGTAAGGGTGTCATTATTTGGACCAATGAAGAGATGTTAGGATTGGATCTTAGCCTTGTAGTACATAGATTGAATATCACACCGAAAGTTACACTAGTGAAGCAAGGATAGTGGGTCTTCTACCCTGAAGTTAAGGTGTAAATTAGGCTAGAAGTTGAGAAACTACTTCGAGTAGGTTTTATAAAACCAATTAAGCATTTTACTTTACTCCCAAATGTGGTCTCAATAAGAAAGAAGAATGGAAAAATAAGAGTATGTGTTGACTTTCAAGATTTGAGTAGGGCATGTCTAAAAGATGATTTTCCCTTATCGAATATTGGCACTTTAGTAGATGCCACTATTAGATATGAGTTGTTTTCATTTATAGATGACTTTAGCTACTATAACCAAATCAAAATAGCAATTGGTAATGCAGAGCATACTACTTTCTTAACCCTCAATGGGGGGGAACTTCTACTACATCGTCATGCCATTTGGGCTCAACAATGCAATTGCTGCTTATTAAAGGGTCATGACCGCTATATTCCGTGACATGATGTATGATTTTATGGAAGACTATATAGACAATATAGTTGTTAAGTCAAGACGAGCACCTGATCATTTGATCTACTCGAAGAAGGTTTTCAAAAGATGTCAATTGTATAGACTTCGCATGAACCCTCTTAAGTGTGTCTTTAGAGTCACTTCAAGTAAATTTCTTAGGTTTGTTGTTCATAGAAAGGGTATTGATGTTGACCTAACGAAGGTTCAAGTTGTACTATTTATGCCTTCGCCTGCCACTAAATGAATTGAAAACTTTCACGAGAAAAGTCTCATACATTAGGAGATTCATGTTCGCATTAGTAGAGATTTCATACCATTAGCATCAACTTATGAAGAAATGGATCTCATTTGAGTGGAAGGAAGTGCATGAGGAAGCAATCTAGAAGATTAAGAAAATCCTAACCTCCCCTCAAACTAAGACAATGCTTGTGAAGGGATTATCATTGATCTTGTATCTTACCCCCAACTAATAAGTCCAATTAAGGCTTTACTTGCACAGGAAATAGATGAACAAGAACAAATAGTTTACTATTTGAGCCAAACCTTTCAAGGGAGCGAGGTTAATTACCTGGCTTGTGAAAAGTACTATCTTGCATTGATATTTGCCTCACAGAAATTACAACACTATTTCTTGGTACATAAAATGAATCTCATCATGCGTTCTAATCTCATTAAGTACTTATTATCTCAACTAGCCTTGTCAAATCAAGTTGCTAAGTGGTTACTCTTCTTTAGAGAGTTTGATATCATGGTTCGGTCTCCTAAGGTTATCAAATCACAAGCCTCAACTGATTTGTTAGCATACTTCTTGAATGTACGTGAAAGATGAGGAAGCATTTGATGATTAGTGTATTTCGGTGAAGGCGAGGTTAGTGCAGCTTAATACGACTTCTACTTCAACATTGAAAAACTTTATTCAATTTAATGGAAAACTATAATATAAAGGCTCTGAAAGTGTTTTGTCTCGATGTATTGGCACAAAAGAGATATGTCTCAAGCTAGACAAGTATCACAAAATTTAGTGTGGAGAGGAGGGACGACCCCTATATCATCAAATTCAATGTGCTAGATACTACCAGCCATCAACGGCTAAGGATGCATTCTAAGTACAAGTAAATTATCCCAAGTGTTCTAAATTATCTAATGAGAAGAAATGTAATTTTCTAGCCATAGCAAGTGATTGGACGTGTCCATACATTGACTATTTAAAGAATAACATCTTGTCCATTAATAGCATTTATGTTAAACTCATGAAAAGAAAGGCCATAAAGTATCTAATACATGAAAATGAATTATATAGTCTCATTTATGGGTAAGTCCCTTAGGTGTATTGTAACCCCTAAAACAAAAACAATATTAGCTAAAGCCTATACTAGAGAATGTGGGGAACATTAGGGAGGAAGAAAGCTATATTATAACTTGCTTGATATGGGATATTATTAACTAACTATGGAAGCAGATGCCTTTAATTTTTGTTAGAAAGTATGTCATTTGCCAATATTGTGGCAATGCCATTCATGCTCTTATAGTCATGCTTCATAGTATAATGACTCTATGGCCCTTCCATATTTAGGCATTTGACCTTATTGGTCTCATTCACTCGCCATTGAGAGGATGCATCTGGATTCTAATTGAGACTGAGTGTTTTACTAAATGGGTAGAGGTAGTTCCACTAAAGAAGGCTACAAGACCAACACTTGTAAGTTTCATAAAGAAAAACATTATATGTAGATTCAGAATTCCTAAGTATTTTAGCACCCAAAATTACACCTAAGTAGGAAGAACCTTTTATTGTTAAAGAAGTTAATGATAGTAGTTATTATAAGCTCTGTAACCTAATGATAGATGTTATTGCTACTCTAGTTAACTTTTAGTATATTAAAAAGTTTCACTTTTAAAAGCAAAATGTATTGAAAAAGCAAATGAATGAAATGACAAGCCTAAGCCATATGAGCTTGTTTTTACATATTTATCTGTATCTTCTTCTCTTCATCATTATTGCAAAGTTAAGGGAGAGTATTCCTTTGACATGTATATCGTATGTGTTTTATACATTTTTACATTGATGCTACTTAGTATGAGGTTTATCTCCTAAGGATGCAATGTTAATTCAATTCATGATAAGTTAGCCGGTTAGAGTATTATCTCTTGGGTGCGTAACATAACACTTTCATTTTAACACAATTCAAATTAACTGATTTTTGAATAAGTTAAGTAGTGGGTAATACCTCTTTAACTAGTTATGCCTTTACTTTCAAGTTTAGACAATACATATTATTGTTCTTATCTGTTTTCATTATGATAAACGTAAAGATTACCACTTACAAATAAGAAACATAATTCAACTATGTAAGATCTTACAAAATTGCAAAGTGTTATGTCGACATTATGGCATTCATGCTATGGCACACTATTAATCAACATGAGATGAGAGATTCAAAACAGTAAATACGAGGTAACATTCATTAATGAAAGTAATGCTATAGGCAACGTGTTAAGAGGAACTCATCGAAAGAAAAAAAAAAAGATAACATTGTACATTGATGTCCATGAAACATAGCAAATATGCACACAATGTAATAAAGAAATTCCAAACAAAATAAACAAAGTAAGATCAATAACTCAAGACTCAATGATAAACTCTATAATAGAGTCCAAGTCCTCATCCCTAAGCTCATTCTTTTCAAGCTCAACCCTCTCAAGTTTAGCCTTGAGGTGATCACATTGCTTTATAACCTCTTGGCAATTGAGTATCTTTTGAGCTTCAATGATAATGAGCTCCGTCTTATTGATCCTAAACCTTAAGGTACAAGCTGCATCCTAAACCTTAAGGTACAAGTTGTAGTGACACTGGTAACTAACAACTCCAACTCATCTATAGACATCAAACTCCAGCATTTGCTCAAAAGCTCAACAGCTCTCCCTAATAGTGCAATAATGCCACTGGCCTTAGTGCCTTAACAAATGGACCTTGTCTAAAAGTCCCCCTCCATCACATATAAGTGCTCCAGTGACACCAAAAGATAGGAAGGTACAATATAGTCGTGAAAACAAGAAGTCTTAATTGAATCTGTTATTAGGGTAGAGGAACCTTCTCTTTTAGTCAGCTTTAGTATAATAGTGGTTAAAGGAAGATGAAAATTGGGAACTACTGTAATAAGAGGAACGTGACTAAGAATAGGTGGAGTACTAACTATAGTAAGACCATGATAGGAAGTTAGTGCAAGATCATTAACAATGGAAAAAGGATAGTTGTGAATAGGTAGTGGCTCACTATTAGCAATGATAGCTATAAAGGTGCCGCTTGACATAACATTAGAAGACCTAACATTCAATAAAGTACTGGCATAGGTTTAAATTTGGCTCTTCTCTAGATGTGTGGTCTCATGGTCATTCTAATCAACTATCCTACTTAACTCATGAATCACATCATCACCATCTCTGTCTACTTACTTTGGTAAACCAGTTTCATTGGCATGTTGTTGTGGATGCTTGTCCTAATCATCATCAATGTTCACAAAAGTCCCATCCCTCTTACTGAGGTTACACTTGGGAGTCCTCTCGAAATCTATTAGCTCTATATTTGTATCTCCCTCATCCTCATTAACATCTATCGTGACTGTAGGACGATCCTCAAGTCGCAACACCTTACCAATGCCATAATGATTTGGAAAAGGGAGAGAGATGGGGAGAGTTGACTTTGATGTGGCGGCACCTCTAGAAACGCTAATAACTGTATCATCAGAGTGACCATTTTTCATCCTTTGTTTGATTGAAGTCTCATTAGTATCATTTATTCTTGTGTCCTACCAAGAAAAAAAAGGAAAAAAAAAAGAGAAAAAAAGATGAGAAGAATGTTAGTAAAAGGATGTAAAAAGGGATGAATGAAGAAAAAGGCAATTAGTTTTATTGCCTCATAGATGCGCATGCGTTTAATTTGTTTAACCATTGGTGTAATGACGAGTCATTTATCTGATCATATCAAATTATAAATTTATTAACCCAAAGAAATCTAATGACGTAACTAGGCAAGTGTACCTTTCTAATGTAGTATAGATCGCAATGGGTGTCGTCCTCAAGGATCTTAGAAATAAGTATTAGTATTATCATTTTTCTGCTATTTAGTCTAAATTTTAATGTGAGATTAATAAGTTAAATTACTAATTAACTAATTTAATAACCCTAAGATTAATTATAATTGTTATAATAAATGAATTCAACCACAAAGACATACCCTTCATCTTGATCCACTATAAATCCTAGCTTTCTTATTATAAGGTTTTGATTAATTAATTATTTATACTTTACATTGTAGGAATTCTCAATTAAACTAATTACCCCATTGAGTTAATTAATTAATAACCTTATACGGAATAGTGAAGACCTCTCCCTTACTATTGCCCTATAAGATTTCATTAAGCTCACAATTCCCAAATAAACATTAAATCTTTATGTAGAAAATTGAAGTCTTCCTACCTCTAGGCAAAACATGCAATCTTTTTATTCATAAAAATCTATCCTATTAGATGAGACATCTCTCTCTCTAACAAAAATCGTACATGTAATCAATTCACTTACTGATAACATCATATTATCCCATGGTTTATCTTGTGATTTGGAGGTTGTTATTGTTAAATTTGAAAACAAATCACCAAGATAAAGATACTGAAGTGCTTGTATTTTGATATTTTAGGAATCAATGGACTCAAACAGGAAAAGAGTGCATTAGGAGCTGAAAAACATGAAGAAATGAAGAAAATCAGTAGGCAAGGGATAACACATGGCTGTGGGAAGAGGCTGGAACCAAAAGAAATGGAGTTTGCAAAATGTCGAGGAGCCTATGGGGTGAGACCACGGCCGTGCCTCATGTGGTGGTGGCAACACCACTTATCACACGGCCGTGGCACGTAATTTGGCTATCTACGAATGGACCAACCCCATGTAGCACGGACGTGCCTCATGTGGTGGAACACCTGCGAAAAATGCCTAGGAGCCTATGGGGTGAGACCACGGTTGTGCCTCATGTGGTAGTGGCAACACCACTTATCACACGGCCGTGCCTCATGTGGTGGAAAACCTGCGAAAAATGCGACTTTTTATTTTCCTGACTGTTTTTATATATTCCTTTGAGAAGAAACGGGGTGAGAGGACTTTTGGGCAATTTTCAGTTTTCAGACTTTTGTTCTTTGAGGGAATATTTCATTTTGATAACAAGAACAAGAGATTGAAACAAGTTTTCCTTGTGATCAATTGAGAAGTATCTATAGTTGGCCTTGGGAAGTGGTCTTTGGAGTTTTGTGTTTGAATTCTCTCCAACTTTATCACAAAATTGGTGATTTCCGATCTTTATTTATTTATGCAATTTTGTGACTTGTGTTTATATTATTTATGAATTCTCTCAAATATTCCATTGTAACTTGTGCATTCATTGTTAAATCTATGGCTGGCTAGATTCAATTGGTGGGAAAAAGAATGAAACCCTAGATTGCTAAAGTGATAATTGTAGTCACGTTATTAGAATAAGGTATTTGTGGATTATTCATAATTGCAATTCCTATAATTTCAATTGAAATTCTTAAAGGTTTTAATTGTTAGAAATTTTATCAATACGGGAGTTGAGATAGAATTTGTTAGGGATTCTTAATTGGATTAATATAACAAAGCGGAAGTGGCGTTAATTAGTTGCATTTAGGGTTTATCTGGAGTTTAAAGCAATGTTCTAATTAATTATCCACTAAGGAATTAGGGATAATTGCATTAGGGCATTAGGCAATCATAGCAGTAGGAAGTGTATGGATGTAATTTAGAATCCTTTGTTAATTAGAGATGCGGAAGTTGACTAATTAATTGAAGGTTTATGGTTATAAACCCATTTAAATAACCATACATAGGTTATTCTAAATAACATGATGGCAATTTGATTAGTGTGTCTAGGATGAATTCTTAATTCCTACCTTCTCAATTGAAAGGTTTATTTTATAATATTCTCATAGTTCTTGTTTGAGTAGATTTTATTTTAGTTTTTAATTAAGTATTTAAAAGGATCTTTCTTTGAATTGCCTAGATATCAATAAAAGTTATTATAGGTTTAGTAATCTTTTAGTCCTCGAGGGATCAACACTTTACTCACTTATATATTACTTGATTCCGACCTAGTATACTTGCTAGAGAATTCACTACTCTTTTATATATACGGTTCACAGTGATCACTTACATAAATTAATTACATAGCAGTTAAAACAAATGAATAGATACAAAGACATAAACTTTTAATTAATCAATAAGTAATTCAATCACATGGTTTAGAGTTTTACAAGATGCAGGGCATATAAATCTACTCCTCCATGGAATCTATGGTAATAATGAGAAATATAAAGAAGAGATAATAATTCATGATGAAAAGAATAAATTCTGGAAAGCGTTTTGTGATTTTCGATGATACTTTAACGATTTTGCTCTCTAGATGCGTGATTTTACTCTCTTAAGGTTTTTAGAATGGCTATAAGAAAAAATAAAATCAAATATCTAATTTTCATAATAAAGTGAGTATTTATAGTTTAAGAAATACGATAGCATGCAAGGCCTAATACACGTACGTACTCAGGGCCGTGTACTCTGAAAAAAGTGAAAATTTGGTGTTCTAGGTTTTGCACGACCTCCTATAAAGTCGTGTCGGGGGTTGTGCACTCTGGAATTCCTACAATTTCTTTTTTGGGCAAATTTCCTACTCCAGCATTACTCTCTACACCACTTATACAATAGTTAGGGCACAGTTTCACGTGTATTCTGATTACTTTTTACTCTCTAGCATTAGCATCAACACGGCTATGCTGAATGTTGTATACATGTGAAAATCACATTTTCTCATATTTTGCCACATTTTCTCTTGAATTTTCTTTAAATCTTTAATTTGCACTTTTTAAACCCTAAAATCAAATATTAAGCACTTAAGTACCTTTTTCTTAATAAATTCACACAAAATTTATAAAAAAATCATATTTAATAAATACTATAAATAAGATTTTTTTAACATTTATCAAACTTCCTTACACTTAAATGTTCACGTATTAATTCTTATAATTTTATAAAAAATTCTATAAAAAATAAGCAGCATTCTTTATTCAATTAATTCTTAGCGACTTGTTAGTACCTATTGTTCAAACCTACCATAATTGTATGTGCACTTAGCATATAGTAATTAGACTTTTCAAATCAATCCAAGAAAGTTAAACTAGTATTCTCACTGTTTAGCAACCGCTTTCAAAATTACAATGGAAATAACAAATCAAACAAAATTCAAGTTATTCAGTTGTAATTTGCCACTTACTAAAAAGTATATAAATCATTCAATTATTTTTCAAAGTATATGGCATTTATTATTCCCCTAGATTACTTTCTTTTTTTCTTTTAAGTCTTTAAAAGTTTTTTTTTTCTTTTTTTTTTGCAATTGGATAGAACTAAGTAACCCATGTAATGAGCTTTCAGCCGATAATCTTGGACTCATTACCCAAGTTAACAGATGTTATTCCCTTAATGGAGGGCATCCTTATAGGCTTACTTACTCAAGTTACTAGACTTAATAAACTTGTCTTTTTTATATCCCTTAAAGTTATGGTAATTTCATCGGTTGGTCAATCTCAGGATAGACAACCTTAGGTGATCAGGTTTTAAAATGACCCCATTGAACCTCCCTTACCTTAACACATAGGGACTCAATATTGATTTTTATTATTTTCAAAGAGACTGTTTCAAAAAAATTATCAAATTAATAATTTCACATACCCTTTTCACAAAAGGTTGATAAAGCTCTCAAAATGATTGAATATTAAATATACTAGCTAGTTAACTTATAAACACAACTAATTCACTTGAAATTAAGGATTTCCGTTTACTTTATAATTCTAAATTTAGTTATTAAACAACAAATAGATTTACCCCACTTGGATTTCATCCTAAAACTCTAGCTAAGTATACCAAGCCCACATGTAAAGTCACTACTTTTACATATGTGTATAAGAATGCTACTTTTACATTTTAATTAGTATAAACTCAAGGTTTCCACTATTCAATAATAGAAAATCAAGCTTAAAGTTTAATTGCAAACTTGTAGATGGGGGAAATTTTGATCAACAAGAGCATAAGATACATAAATAATTCAAAACCTAATTTCTTCCATCTTTATATCCCTTTGCCGTACTTATTTAAGACATAGTCCGCAATGTCTTTTTAAAGTAAGCACACATAGGAGGAAAAAAAAAGATAAAAGAAAAATGACACTAAGGACTTCCCTAGTTGTCAATACTTGCAAGTTTGAATTCAAACAAAGCAAAATTTTGCATCATTAAGCCTAAAAAAAAAAACATAAACATCAAACTAAAAAAAAATTAAAATAAAATAAAAGTTAGCTTATCCTAGTCCAAAGAATAAAACATTCAATAAATTCAGATAGAGAGTCTTCCCATAAGGGAGCTTAATTAATTACAAATCATATGTAGAAAATAGAACAAGGAGAGAAATAAAAGAAAGGATGAGGGAAGAAGGAAAACACTAATATATATACATGGAAACTCTGCCTCGACTTTTGCACGGCCGTGCTTGGGGCTGTACAGGGCTCAAAAAAGTATCTAGAAGCTCCTCTTCATGTATGCACTACTTTGAGCACTGCTTATGCTCAAGATTGTGCAAATACTTAAAAAGTGTATAGAAATTAAATAAAAAATTTCCAAGCTATTTGATCTATGTGTTTGTTTAGTGTGCACCTTGACATAAGTGAAAGAGCAAGAAAATAACTTACCGGGTACACTTGAGAAGTAAAGCTTGAATTTTCTTACTTGTCATTGATGTTTCCCCACACTTAAGGATGAACTCTCATTCTCAAGTAAGCTCACGTGCTCCCCTACAAATTTGCAATTTTTCAAGCAAGACGGACTTAGGATAGTGAAATAAAAATGAAACAAAAAGAACTTAACATACCTACATTAGTCATGGGTTGCCTCCCAAGAAGCACACTTTTTTAATGTTGTTAGCTTGACATCCTTCACTTTATTTGGCTAAACATCTAGTACTTGGAGTATAAACTCCTCTCACTAGTTATGTTCTCTTCCATCTCCTATGTAGACCTTCAGTCTATGGCCATTTACTTTGAAATCATCATGCTCTAGGTGTTCGAGCTCTACTGTGCCATGTTAGAAGACCTTCTTGACTACAAAAGGACTAGAACATCTTGATTTCAATTTTTTGGTAAAAAGCTTCAACCAGGAATTAAACAAAAAAACTTGGTCTCCTTCCGTAAACTCCCTTGGATGGCAGATTTGCATATCATGATATTTCTTTATATCCTCATATGCTTACCTTCTCCACTCATCTCTTTGAGGTGTAACTTCTTCTGTAGCATAAAGCTGCTCAATGAACACCTCAACCTCTAGGTTGTCCATATCTTTTTTCTCTCTTTGTTTCAAGATTAGTTTTAACTCATCCTTATATAAGATCTCTTCAATATGTTCGTCTACTGAATAATCAACAACATCAACAGAATAACATGAATCATCAATACACATAGAGTGTTCTATAGCTGCAACCATCTTAATTACTAACTCTTCGTCTCTTATTTTTAGTGTAAGCTTGCCTTTCTTTACATCAATCATTGCCCTAACAATGGCAAGGAATGGTCTTCCAAGGATTAAGGATATATCCTTGTCCTCATCTATGTCCAGAATCACAAAATCAATAGGGTATATGAAGTTTCCTACCTTTACCAAGACATTCTCAATGATCCCTTTGGGGATTTTCAAGGATTAGTTAGAAAGTTACAGACTCATTTTGGTAGGCTTTGGGTCACCTAAACTTAATTTCTTGAAGAAGGAGTATGGCATCAGATTAATACTTACCCTAAGATCAGCCAGGGCTTCATCCACCGAGATGTCACCAACCAAACTCGAAATAATGAAGTTGCCTAGATCCTTTAGCTTTGGAGGGAGTTTGTTCTGAATGATGGAGGAGCAATTTGCTCCGACTTCTACTATAGAAACATCCTCCAACTTTCGTTTATTGGATAGGAGTTCCTTTAGGAACTTGGTATATTTTGGCATCTGCAAAAGTGCCTCAACAAATGGAATATTAATATGCAGTTATTTTAAAAGTTCAAGAAATTTACCAAATTTCTCCTTGTCTTTGCTTTGATTGAGGTAAGTTGGATATAGAATTTTTTGGACATACTCCTTGATAACTAGTGGTGATTTCTTTTCAGGTTCTTTATTCTCAAGTTTTACCTTCTCCTTCTCAAAAGATTAACTGTCTTATTTCTTTTGCTCAGGTTCTTTTTCACTTCGCAATTCCTTCCCACTCCTTAAGGTTATAACGTTCGCCTACTCCCTTAGATTATTCTCAATGGTACTAGGGAGTGAACCCGGTTGCCTTTCAGACATTATCTTAGCCAATTAGCCAATTTGCTTCTCAAGGTTGTGAATAGAAGGCTCATAGTTCCGATGTCTTTCCTTAGAGCTTTGAATGAATTGGCTCATCAGATCCTCCAAATTGGTTTTCTTTTCCTGTTGAGGTGGTTGGACCAATGGATGGGGCGTAGGCTGGTAAGGTAGCATTTGTTGCTTTTGAAATCCTAGTGGTGGGAAGTTAGATCTCTAGGTGTTTTGATTGCCATAAAAGAGGTTGGAGTGGTTTCTCATGCTAGGGTTGTAAGTGTTACTGTATGGGTTGTATTTTTATTCCCAAGATAGTCTACTTGCTTATATTACTCATGGATGTCCATATTTTTGCTAACTTCACCCATTTAGTGTTGCAATCCTTGATAATTCTTAAGGGTAAAAACCCGATGATTGAGAGCTTCCATCTTTGCCATCAAAGTAATCATGAGATCTACTTCATATTTACCCACCACTTTTTGCTTGCCCCTATTGTTGCCCTATTAATAATTATTTTTAGCCATGTCAACAAAAAGTTTCAAAGATTCTTTTAGGGTCTTAGAATTTAATGTACCGCTAGCTGCGGCGTCTACCAATTCACATGTGGTTAAGTTAAGCCCATTCAAAAAAGTCTGAACTTACATCCATGTAAGTAGTTGATGGTGTGGGCACTTTCTTAACAACTCTATCCGTCTTTGCCAAGCATCGTACATAGTCTCACCATCTTATTACATGAACGAATCGATGTCATTCTAGAGCTTGGTTATCTTGCATGGTGGGAAGTATTTATCCAGAAATTGCTTGATTGTATCATCCCATGTAGTTAAAGCTCTAGGACCCAATGATTAAAGCCAATTTTTAGGTTTTCCCCTCAATGAGAAAGGAAATAATCTAGTACTTTATCTTTGTTCGTCACTCCATTATTCTTGAAGGTCTCATAGATATCTAAGAACGTTTAAATGTGAGCATAGAGGTCCTCATCAGATAATCCATCGAATTGACAATATCGTTGCAAGAGTTGAATCACTACACCCTTAATTTCGAAATTATTAGCCTTAATGGGAGGCTTCACAATGGTTGGCCCTATTCCATCTAAGGTTGGCCTTGTATAATCTAGATTAGTCTTAGGTGGATCTTCAGCCATGGTCTCTTATGTTTCCTCTTTAATATTCTCCAGTAATCTTATCTTGGTATTCGAAAATTCTATAGTTTATTCTACGTCCTTCACTGTTGTTGCGAGTTTTATAATAGACATTCCTCCTTTGATTTCCAATTGTTTAGAAGATTTAGTTGCTATATTCTTGTGAGTCTTGCGGAATGTTCTCTCAATGTCAAGGTCTAAATCCAGAATGTTGGAAGGAAGAGTCCTTATCATGCACTACAAAAGTAACATCCACGTGTTAGAGTATTTGAAAGATAAGAAGAGTAGAGAGAAATAAAACAAATAAAATAAATGACTAAAGTAGCAAATAATAAGGTTTTTTCTAATATTGTTTTGCTCGATCCTTGGCAACGATGCTAAAAACTTGGTGGGTCGTTTATCTAATCATATCAAATTATAAATTTATTAACCCAAAGAAATCTAATGACCTGGCTAGGTAAGTGCACCTATCTAATGTAGTATAGATTATAACGGGTGTCGTCTTCAAGGATCTTAGAAATAAGTGCTAGTAGTACCGTTTTTCTACTATCTAGTCTAAATTTTAATGTGAGATTAATAAATTAAATTATTAATTAACTAATCTAATAACCTTAAGATTAATTTTAATCGCAGTAATAAATGAATTCAATCACAAAGACATACCCTTCATCTTGATCCACTCTAAACCTTAGCTTTCTTATAATAAGGTTTTGATTAATTAATTGTTTATGCTTTGCACTACAGGAATTCTCAATTAAACTAATTACTCCCTCAAGTTAATTAATTAATAACCTTATACGGAATAGTAGAGATCTTTCCCTCACTATTGCCCTATAAAATTTCATTAAGCTCACAATTCTCAAATAAAAATTAAATCTTTATATAGAAAATTAAAGTCTTCCTACCTCTAAGTAAAATATGTAATCTTTCTATTCATGGAGATCTATCTTATTAGATGAGATCTCTCTCTATCTAACAAGAATCATACATGTAATCAATTCAAGTCCATAAATTAATTATACAACAATTAAAACACATGAATAGATATAAAGATATAAAATTTTAATTAATCAATAAGTAATTCAATCACTTGGTTTAAAGTTTCACAAGATGTAGGGCATATAAATATACTCCTCCATGGAATCTATAGTAATCATGAGAAATCTAGAGAAGTAATAATAATTCATGAGGAAAAGAATAAACTCTTGTAAGCGTTTTGTGATTTCCGATGATGCTCTACTGATTTTGCTCTCTAGATGTGTGATTTTGCTCTCTTAGGGTTTTTGGAGTGGCTATGAGAAAAAATAAAATAAGATCCATAATTTTCGTAATGAAGTGAGTATTTATAGTCTAGGAAATACGGTAACATGCACGACTTAGTGTACACCCGTGCTCAAGGCTGTGTACTCTAAAAAAAGTGAATTTCTAGAGTATTGTGCTTGGGGTTATATACTTTAGAATTCTTGTAGTTTCTTCTCTAGGCAGATTTCCTACTTCAACACTATTCTCTACACCACTTGTGTGGTAGTTAGGGCACAATTTCATGATGCATTTTGATCGCTTTTTGCTCTCCAGCACTAGTATCAACATGGCCATGTTAAAGGTTGTGCATACGTAAAAATCACATTTTCTCATATTTTACTAGATTTTGCCACGTTTTTGCTCGAATCTTCTTTAAATCTTTAATTTACACTCTTTAAACCTTAAAATCAAATATTAAACACTTAAGTATCTTTTTCTTAATAAATTCACACAAAATTCATAAAAAATCATATTCAAATAAATACTATAAATAAGGTTCTTTTAATACTTATCATGTAATGAGTGTTATGAGATTACTCTATGATTTATCTTTATCTTTTTTAGGAACTCGAAAGCAGAACTCATAATTGTAAATGGTTGGCTCTAGTAGGGTATCTTTTACTTCTACGATAATGTGCTTCTTAAACCCATTAATACAGTTCTTCTAATATGTCAACCACCTATTGGAGGCAATACTAGAATGCTTCATAGATGGGAAGAATAGTAGCCTGACATATAGGTAAATATCTTTATGGCTCCTAGGGTTAAGTGCTTTGCAACACTTATCAAAGTCCTTATCGATGTTGATCTTGCGAGGTGCATCTTGATCAAATCCCAATTGTTGAGCAACTTAATGTGACGAATATACCATGACACTACGCTCAGGGAAGAATGTAGTTGAATCATGCGAATCATAGAGTATAGGGAACCCTCTAAGTGTACACCAAAGGATGAAATTTGCCCCAACATTAGTGAGCTACTTGCAAGAACCTATTAAAGTCACCAACTCTTTAGAACTTGAAAGATAGATATCCGAACACCACTTATACCTAGCCAACCTACTCATGTAAAGACGGAAATTAACTTCATGGATGTCATTTGTAACATCAAGAATTGCACCCTAGGGCTTCTTGTCGACCTACACCCAAGCCCTAGGCTTAATAGAAGTAGGTTTTCCAATGAAGGGTCTAAGGTACCTCTTGTAGTGTTCATAGAAGAATAATTACAAAAATGCTAAATCAACATGTGACACTACAGTATATTGACCTTTTGACCGCCTCGAAGGGTCATGATATAGATCCAATATCGGTATTAGGAACCTAAGAAGAAAGAATCAAGAGTGAAACACTCTCCACATGCAATGCGAACTACTAGATGAAAAAGATGAGGGCTCATCCCTCCCCCTATCTTGCTAGGGAATACATACATAGACAACTAATAAATGAAGAAGGCTTCTAATCCACGCTTGGAATAGAAGATCACAGGTTATATCGAATTTCTCAACTAAGATATAAGTAATGAAAGAAAGGAGATCATAAAATAATATGCAGGTACTTATTTGCATTTATAGTTAGGCCTTTTGGCTCTAATATGCTCATGCTCAAAGAAACGTCTAACCCAAGCATAGAACGGAGTGTGTCTATAACTATCAACAGCTGATTACAATTCTTTCTTCAATAATCTTATCAACCTTTTGTCTTCTTCAGAAATCTGACTAGTTGTAATGTCAGTTAACCAAAAATTTTAGATCTCACCCTATGCAGTTACAAATGTATGGGTTTAAGTACTTTAGTAGAAAGATAACTTGCCATATCTCTATGTCTTGCAAATGAGAGGAAACCTATATGAAGTAATAAACCCCTGCTTTCTCTAGACTAGGCCCATACATCTTATTGTTAACAATTTGATGCACCCATGATTGCTTAATATCCATATGACTCGCCACTGAAGGTTTTGGCTCTATGAAACATAGTCCACCTGTTATGGAGTGATGTGTAAATAATTTTGTGCCATTTTCTTCTAATTCAAGCTAGAAAAAGTCCTTCAAAGTTATCATGTCGAGCTATGCCTCACGAGGTGAGGGCACTTTAGGATCACGTCCATCCAAGTTTACTAATGCTTCACTGTTCTTATTAGGAACACTCATGTGGAGTTAACTCTTTCTACACTCTACCCATTCTCAAGCTAAAATATAAAAGTGGTAGCAATAACTATATACGCTTCTTACCACTTAAGGGAGGAGAGGAAGAATAAATATTGACTTGATCACTTGATACGATGCTACCTTCAAAATACAAGGAAGTATTGTTAGTAAAATGAGGAAAGGAAATGTTATTAACAAAATGAAGTGTCACTAAACCTTGAGAATCAGATAATCATAAAGAAGAAGTAGACAATATGGTACATGGATGTGCAAGTGAAATGAAGTGCACATGGATGCATAAGTGAAGTGAAGTGGATATGGTAGTGCACAAGTAGAATGAAGTGCACATGGATACACAAGTGAAGTAAAGTGCATATGGTAGATGTATAAAGAAGTAAGGTAATTAAGTTTGAAAGCCCTTCCATGAAATGAAGTGAGGTGCACATGGTGGAGGTAATATGCATGTCTATAAGTTGTATATATTACAACTCGAGGGATATAGTGAAGAGGCTCATGCATGCAAGGTCAATTAATCAAACATCAAATGCACGTACAGTGAGGAAGTTCATGCATTCAAGGTCAATTAATCAAATGTCAAGCATATGTGTAATGGGGAAGCTTATGTATGTAGTATCAATCGATCAAACATCGAATGCATAAGTACATGCATAAGAAGAAAAATAAATTAGACTCATGACTACACTACATCGCTTCCATCAAGCTAATACACAAGACTGCACTTCATCACTTCCATCAAGTTGATATACATGGGTACACTACGTTACTTCCATCAAGCCAATATATAAAGGAAGCAAAAATTTTAACCTTTATATTACTTAATATTGATATAGTATTCAACACTTAATGATTAACACTCAGTTGTGAAAGATATTGGAAGTTTACATGCAATAAGTAGCACAATGGTTGGAGATTAGATATAGAGAAAAAGAGGTAGCGTCGTTTATAATATTATGGTATACATCCTTGTAGAATCTAAAATAGTACCTATTTGCGATTATTGGTCATCCTTATGAGGTTCAATGTTTGATCAAATAATGCCTCACGCTCATTGACTTAAGGTGTGAAGGCCTTTGATAGTTGGTTACAACGCACCACATATGGGAATGGTGAATCAAGCTTATCCTGAATCAAATGATCAAATCATTCCAATTACACATGTTATGCCTTCCTTATGAGCCCATCATTCTAGGGTGAAGATGCTAACCTATGCTTTAGTGATCAAGTTCCTTTTTAAGATCTGAAGCAACACAAGCGTAACAGCATGAGACTTGGTTTAATATGTAGAAGGTCATTTTCATATAATATGGCAATGCTATTGGTAATGTTTTATACCAATTAATGGTGGAGCAATTTGCTTGTGGATTTTAAGTAAGATGTTTGAGCCATGTTAAAATTATTCTAATATTATGTCCTTTATCAAAAGATTTAAGGTCAATTATGTTTTATGATTCCCATCCTATTGGAGCTTATAGATCCTAAGCACCTAATTCAATGTTTGAGTTGAGTTCCCTATGCAATGATGCGTTTGTGTTTGATCATATTAACAAAATTGCTTATCTTCCTCTTTTATCTATCTTTTTTTTTTTAAGTAAGCATGAAAGAGATAAATGCGCAATTAGACTAATGTTAAGATGTGAGTGGCCTAGTGAACATATGAGGTTTTTAAGTTTGAAGCCACCTTGTAGTGTTCATAAGGGATTAACAATGTATAATAATTATGGACTAAATTTATCTAACAAAGGGAGGTCTTCCTTCAATCTTGAAAGAGAAAAAAAAAATCAAATAAGTAAGCTCAACACATTATGATAGATGTTGGAAAGAATAAGAAGAGAGGAAAAGCTAACCTGAATAAATGATGCACTCAATAGGAGCCTTGCTTGTCATGATTACAATTCCAATTATCATTGCTTTACTCCTAGACTAAGCTGTAAGCTTGCGAGTCGCAAAGCACAACACGATAAAGAGTCAGACCTCTTAAAATCGCATGGTCATACAAACTCAAGAGTAGGTAGAGACGGAATAACAAAGAGTTAGACCTCTTAAAATCATTATGCCTCCACTACTCATTATAAGTGTGAACTGAGTTTGTTAGTGCCTAGCTCTTATCATAGCCATAAGTTCCCAAATGCTAGGTCTATTCACCTGTAAAATAAATGATGTATCAAGATGAGATATGGGTTTAGCAAGATTATATACATCAAGTGTCACAAGCTAGAAAATGAGGAAATGAATGCAATGGAATCAAATTATATAGAATGGAGCAAGAATTGAAGTAAACACATGTATATGCTAAGTTTTATAGAATTTGATACTTCAATCACAACGGGGAGACACCATGATGGGCAAATATTACACATAAAGAGTTGAACTAGGTTAGTATTAAATTAAACAAGAGAAAGCTAATAAGAAGTAGCCACCTTACATATTTAACAAAGCAAATGAATCAAGAAGGCCACAAGCTCATGTTAAATATGCTTTCCTCACTAAAGTCAATAGCTACTAAGATGGGCTTGACTTGTACAAAGATATCTAATTATCATATTACCAAAATTACATAACAACGATAAGAAAGGCAGTTAAAGATGTGAGGAGGATGCTAAGGTGTGTTTTCTTGTTTTGGTTCATAGAAGGGCCCTATGTTAGGAATAATAATCATTCCAACAAGAATAAGTATTTGGAAATGCTAGCTTCACATGATATACATGAAGGTCCTAACTTGTGGAATATTTACAAAACTAATTTTCCCATACGCCAAGATTACTAATTATTTGCTTATGCTTAAGCTAACACCTATGCCCCCACGTGTCTAAGATATTGATGGACTAACTTACATTAAGGGCATGAAAACTTAAGACTATGCTTCAAGGAATCCTGTCTCCTGTGTCCTCCACTAACACAATTAAATTAACAAGACATATAAAATTCAATGAAAAAGCAAGCTTAGGTCCTTCTTGGCTAAAGATCTTAAATTTAACCCAACTACAGCATCTGTTTGCCACTAGATAACCACTCAAAGTATCCCTTGAAAATGCTTTAGTCTCTACATCACTATACTTTATCTCTTCCTCTGTGAGATGGACTGTTACAAATATATGCCCCTTCTTTGTGAACTAAACCTTGAATTTATCATTTGTTACTAATATAAACTGAATAACCATGGCAAGCCATGCATAAGAAATTTTATAGATTACGCCAATTGGTGAATATAATTGATGCATGCTCTTCTAATCATATCAAATTATAAATTTATAAACCTAAAGAAATCTAATGACCGAGCTAGACAAGTGTATCTATCTAATGTGGTATAGATTGTAATGGATGTCATCCTCAATGATCTTAAAAACAAGTATTAGTATTACCGTTTTTCTACTATCTAGTCTAAATCTTAATATGAGATTAATATATTAAACTACTAATTAACTAATCTAACAACCCTAAGATTAATTATAATTGCTTTAATAGATGAATTTAATCACAAAAACATATCTTGCATCTTGATCCACTTTAAACTTTAGCTTTCTTATAATAAGGTATCGATTAACAAATTATTTATGCTTTGCACTGTAGGAATTCTCAATTAAACTAATTACTTCCTCGAGTTAATAATTCTTAACCCTACATGGATTAGTGGAGACCTCTCTTTTACTATTACCATATAAGATTTTATTAAAATTCATAATTCCCAAATAAAGATTTAATCTTTGTATAGAAAATTGAAAATTTCCTACCTCTAGATAAAATATGCAATCTTTCTATTCATAAAGATCTATCCTATTAGATAAGACCCCTCTCTATCTAACAAGAATCATACATGCAATTAATTTGCTCACATAAATTAATCATAAAACAATCAAAATATATGAATAAATATAAAGGCATAAACTTTTTATTAATCACTAAATAATTTAATCACATGGTTTAGAGTTTCAGGGTATATAAATCTACCTTTTCATGGAATTTACAATAATCATGAAAAATCTAGAGGAATAACAAGTAATCATGATGTGATCCCCGATGATGCTCCAATGATTTCTCTCTTCAAGTTTATAACTTTGCTCTCCTAAGGTTTTTAGAATGACTCCGAATGATAAAAAGTCAAAACACCCCTTTAAATTGCGAAATAAATCGAGTATCTATAATTTTAGAAATAGCGTAGCATACACGACCTATTGCACGCTCATGCTCGAGGTTATGTATTCTGGAATAAAGTAAAATGTTGGCATTTAAGGTTCTACATAGCCTCCTGTATGGTCGTGCTTAGGGTTGTGCACTCTAGAATTCTTTCATTTTCGTTTCTGGTTAGATTTCCTCCAACTACTCTTTACACAACTTATCTAGTGGAAATAACTCTTTTTTATACTTTGCCAAATTTTGCCTTATTTTTGCTCAAACCTTCTTTAAATCTTTCAATTACCCTCTTTAAACCTAAATTTAAATATTAAGCATTTAAGTATCATTTTTTAGATAAATTCACATAAAATTCATACAAAATTATATTAAATAAGTATTAGAAATAAGGCTCTTTTAATACTTATCAACAATAGATTCTAAGTTTTTTTTATCCTTGGCTTTTAAGGACTATAGCTTGTAAACTCAAATATAAAATAGTACACTTCTTCTTAAATAAATAATTTAGCACCGCTCTTTTTTCTTTTCTTTTTCATGATGTTTGAGACTAAGGTTCCAAACTAAACTTATGAATTAGAGCATAGGAACTCTACCACTAGATAACCCAGCTAGTGAAAAATCCTACACTTCTTGATGTGTTGCCAAACCCTTTCATAAAAGTGATAAAAAATTTAGTAGCTTAACCCTTATGCAGTAGAGGAGTGTCTCTAGATTCGATACACCTATTTGGAAGAATCTGACCAATGTGGAGAATAATACACTTCCAAAGCTGCGAACATCAAGAAGTCATTGAAAATCATATGTGGGGTTGTCTAACTCAGATGCTAAGATTAAATATAGAAGAGGCAGAAGCTTAAGAGAAGGCAAAGGGTATTTTACTTGGTATGGTTAACAAACTGGAGATACTAACGAGTCAGTTCCCATAAATGTTACATGTAAGCTTATTTTATCATAGTTTCTTGTTGTTGCGCTATGCTAAAATAACATGATGAAGAACAACAAATTGCTAAGTCCTCAATTGAATGCTAGAACAAAGGAACAAACACACACACTTGAGAACACGACAGGTAAATGTGGATGAGCAGTTCCATAAGGGAATGAATATAGACCCAACTACATAACAACTAACTAAGATGGAAAACATAGTGACACACCTACTTGTTAAAATTAGCAAATAGATAAGGAAAGGGAAGAAAAGAGTCTTCTAGCTCTAGTTCTTGAGCTCTAATTTTCAAGCTCCACCAATCAATCTTTGAGTAGCACCTCAATCCATGACTATTATAGTAGCTTGGCAACAACTCATTGAGTCATGGTAACCTAAACTTAGCTCTTACAAGTAGAAATGTTAACATCAATAAAGTGGATAAACCTTCTATTTCAAGGGAAACAAAGAAAAAGAGAAGTAATTCTCTTACTTAAATATGCTTGAAGAGGCCCTCAACACCTTCATGTCCTCAAGTTCATGCATGGACTTTGACAAAGGCTTCCTTCAAGTTGCTATTATGTGACTACGATGGTGAAGAAGTCAGTTTACAACTAAAATACGAAGTTTACTAGCGAAATGTGAGGGGAGCTAAAGGAAAGGAAAACGTAGAAGAAGAAGCCTCAGTTATACTTTTTTTTCTAGGGTTTGTGCACCCATCCTAAAGAAAGAAAATATACACTTTTTCCTCCCAAGTTGTGAAAATAAATAAATAAATAAATAAGAGTAGTCTTATACGTGTCTTTTTGAAATTGAAAGATGGATAAAGGGTAAAGTATTTGATGGGATGGTGTTTAAAATTGGAAGAACAAGGGGTTATGTATATTCTTAGCCCTCTATATTTGGTACAAAGGAAAAAGTGAAGCTACCTAACATGTTATGCTATGCTTTCACCCAGTGAAAAGGGGAATAAACTCTAAACTTTAGGATTAGGGCATGGTACTGAAGCTCTTTCCAAAACAAAATCAAACTATTTATAAATAAATAAATAACTTGTATCGTACCACTGGGGCATTGCCCTTGCATCCCCAAGCTACCTTAGTGCACCTCAACATAATTCCCAAAACCTTTATAAAGGGACATATCATGTTGTAGAGTAGGAACGTAGACACTCCCACTCTACGAAGAGATTTGCCCTGTCTACTGCTATATATGAGAGCCAAATGCAACTTTTCTATTAAAAATAAAACCACATATCAAAAACTTAATTAGATTATATCATCCTTTCAAATCTTTTGAGTGTTCATTAATAGTGTGAAAAATCTCTTCTCATAAAAGGAAAAAATGATTAAAAAGCTTCAAGTTATCAAATTCATACTATAGACACTATTTGATGTCACATAGGTAATATTTATTCTTGATTGGCCAAAAGTGATATGCGCAATTAAATGATACTACAAACTTATGCACTGAGAAAGAAAAAAAATCGAAATTATATGCAACATTGATGATAGGCTCTAGTAATTTAAATTGTACAAACATGTGTACAACGATGGTGTAGTTATTCCACTAATGCACAGGTGCTAAATAATCCCTTAGCCATTAGAAAGGCTATCTAATGCCCAAATCTTTTCGACTTTATCTGAAAGATTTTGGTTAGAAGGCAAAATGTAAAGGGGGTAAATACAATATGGGGTCTTGTGCCCATTAATTAATTGGGTTTGACTCTTTAATTAAGGTGACAAGATCTGGAGAGCTAAGTCCATGGCCTTTAGGATGATGAGGGGAGATTTGGTATAATAGGTTTAGAGTAAGGCTCATTGGATTAGTTGGTTCGATCCAATTTTTTTCAATAAGACTTGCGCATTAAAAGCTGTTAATAGGTCTAGATTCATGAGAAACCCATATGAGGACTCATTTACTTGTGACTATTGATCACTATTACTATCCAACGAACAAGATTCATAACTAAACCTTATAAATACCTAAAGCATCATCATTCAAATGGGGACTTTTTTTTTGAGAGAAAAAGCCGTTACTTTATTGAATTACTCTTTCAAAAGATCAAATTGAGAATATAGTAAAGAACATTTATCCATCATGAAGCATTTGAGCTTAATGAAGACTGTCTACTTCTCCTCTCCATCCTTGATCATCCTTTTATGTGCTATTACAAGCCACTTCTTTAGGTTCATGTGTAATGTGAGAATCACGCAGCACGCATATGATTACATTGCAATCGGACCCGCCTACGTACAGTAATAAATAATTTATTTGTCTTTTTCTTTTTTTTTTGCCAACAAATAATTTTTGTGTTTAGTTTTGTCGAATTGAATTTGTAGATTTAGTAATGATTCGAGTAAGAAAAACGTAATTACATAATACCAAGTCTTTATACATGTATTATCATGATATTAATGCAATTTCATAGATGCATCTTTCCATAGTTTATATTAAATTCTTTAGAGGAAAAGATATGAGATATAATCAACACTTTGGTCAATCTAGCCAAAGTTTTAAAAGAAAGAAATAAAAAGAAGTAAAAATCCTAGCATTAATAATTATGTTGGATGACCTTAAACATTGACAATTTTTTTCTTTTTTTTTTCTTTTCTTTTTTAAAAATTCACCCCTACACTTTATAACTTTTAAAAATATATATTTGCTTTCTTATTATTACTAAAGCTCTTGACATCGCCATTAAACAGCTCATTAGTAACAACATATTAGGTTCTAACATAGTTCGAAAGTTAATTTTTCTACTCAATTGTTGAAAAAAGAATCAAATTTAATCCATTTGATAAAAGATGGGTAGTCAAAAAAAAGGGATCTAACCTATCTTGAGTTTTCATAGACTTGTGGGGTCGAGCCCATCGATGGGGGCCCCGTTATCAGCCCTAAGGCCTGGTTGGGTCTTGGAATGGACGGTGGGGTCCGATCTGGTCGCGCCCATGTACACTACTAGCTGAAGCCGCAAGGGTCCGTCCGTTGGTCCGCGTCTCCAATACGGAAGGAGCGAGAAATATTACTTTTACGACGAACCCGCGAACCCGTTGGCCATTGTAGAGAGGAAGGATAAATGGATAACCACTTATTAATACTTCCTGATGGAGCAAATTAATGTCCGAAATACATGCAAGCCATCGAAGTTGATACAGTTTAACATTGATTAAGATCGAAGATTTCCCAAATTTAGGGTTTCTTTTCTTCTATCTTCCTCCATTAGGGTTTTTCTTTTTCTTTTTCTTTTATTGAAATGAGAGCTTATTGTAAATTTTAATGGAAGACCGGGTCTTGTTTACCAGTTTGGGCGTTACCTCGGCCAAACCTGAAGACATCGAACGCAATGTTCTCGACGAGGTACCTACGGTCTTTAATTGAAACCCCCCAAAATTGAGTTTCGTGTTAAGTAAAGCATCATATGATTCGTGTATGCAAGTACCTTTTCTTTTAGACTGAATGGAAGTCAATATCATGTCTTGCTGACCTGTATTTGTTAAGAGGCCAGATAAAGAAATCTTTCATACTTCTATGTACCTCTTTTTTCCCTCGAAATGTGTAATCAATCATGTAAAGTGTGATTTTTTTTTTTTTGGGGGGGGGGGGAGGGGGCATTGAACAAGTGAACCACTCATCCATTGATGGTTACTTCTTAAAGTATTGCTTATCTACTTTGTGAAAATTAATAATGTGATGAGAAATATTTGTTGGAAGTAAGGATTAATTGCTGGTATAGCATGTCAGAATGTTGGGTAGCTGAAAATTTTTCGTTTGATTTTTACATCAGGCTAGGATTCAAACCGGGAATGGGGCAGAAGATGAAGAGAATGCTGAGATCGATGCTCCCAGGACTTCAGAAACTGCGGATGAGTTATCATCTAGTAAAGCCAAACTGTATAGTAGGTTGAGGGCACTAGATTTTGAAATTGATGCTGTTGCTTCAACTGTTGAGCATGCTATAGGGAGTATCTCGGGCCATGAAGGGGGTGATCGCAATGCTGATGATTCTCATTTGCAGTCTAGTGATGGTAAAAGTAATAGGGCGGATGATGGGTCTAAAGACGATTCTAGTAGTATTAGTCAGGCTCCTTTTAATGATTCGACCCTTCATCATGCCCTAGCATCTGATAGGCTACAAAGTCTCAAGGAAACTCGCGCACAGCTTGAGAAAGAGCTCTTAGATTTGCAGGGCCAGAAAGTTTTAAAAGGAGCAGAGAGTGATAGGTTTTTAAGAGATCTTGTGAAGGATAAGCCTACACTGAAGAGGAAAAATAAAGAAATTAACAAAGCAGGAAAAAAACTAGAAAAGAGGAAGAAAGCAGTATCTTTTGAGGATGATATTGACTTTGATGCGGTATTAGATGCAGCAAGTACAGGCCTTGTGGAGACGGTAAGTATTTATTAGGCTGTTGTTTCTCTGTTTAAAGTTGACAACTGAGATGATTAAGATTTCGAATGAACTTTAACTATCTAGGAAAGGGATAAATTGGTCCGGAAAGGGCTGTTGACTCCATTCCATCAGCTCAAGGGCTATGAACGCCGTATCCAAGAGCCAGAGACCTCAAAAAGATCTAGCTTGCCTGAGCAAGGTGCTAGTCCTGGTGACCATGCTTCTGACATGGTAGACAAAACAGTCCAATCTATCATGGATGCGGCCCAGGCTCGCCCAAGCACCAAATTGCTAGATGCAGATGCTCTGCCAAAACTGGAAGCTCCCACTTTTCCGTTCCAGAGAATAAAACCCTCTAGAATTTCCAAGTCTAACAGGAGCGAGGTTGAGAACAATCGAGCTACAGGAAGGAAAAAGAAGCGACCTCTACCTGAGAAGAAATGGAGGAAGAAAATTTCTCGTGAGGAAAATATGTTACATGATGACAGTATGTTAAAGTCCTTTTCTTTTAATTCTATTGCTATGGTAATTTCATATCTGACAAGCACTCTCTGTATTCTTATCGTGGTGAAAATGTTATAGCTGTCAATCTGAAAGTTCTTGTACTTTGGCTGGATGGGCTTTGTTCAAACTGATGGCTAGTAAGATCTCATGTCATTTAAAAAGTTCGTTTCTGCTATTCTTTTGGTAGTTGATTTAACAGGCACTGGCTTTATACTATAAAGGTATTTGGTTAGGATTTTTATATGGTGAAGTGAAGTTTGTTGCATATCAGGTGAGTGAACATTAGATAGTAATTCTGATAATTAGTAAGAGTTGGGAAATGGGATATTTGGTCTTGGTAGGAGTTGTGGGGCATTTTTAGAGTAAATTCTTGATGGAGGTGCCTTGACTCATCTGTTTTTATATCACATCTGATAGATGTGAGTTCGGTTTTACTTAAGATAGCCCTTCCCCATCTCATGCATATTTCTTTCTCTTTGCAGTGGATGGCCTTCTTGCAGGGGAAGCAAGTGATAACGTTGTCATGAGTAGCCATGAGGAAGAAAAACAAGATGACTCTGAAGGAACTGTTGATACTCAGACTCCTTTTGTCATGTTGGAAGGGGGACTGAGAATCCCTGATTCTATATTTAGCAAGCTTTTTGACTATCAGAAGGTAGGAGTGCAATGGATGTGGGAACTGCATTGCCAACGAGCTGGTGGCATAATTGGTGATGAGATGGGCCTCGGAAAGACCATACAGGTTTTATCATTTCTTGGAGCTTTGCACTTTAGTGAAATGTACAAGCCTAGCATTATCATATGTCCTGTTACACTATTACGGCAATGGAAGAGGGAAGCTAGAAAATGGTATCCTCGATTTCATGTGGAGATTTTGCATGACTCTGCAAATGATACTGCAAACAGAAAGAAGTCAAGCCATTCGGATGAAAGTGAGTATGAGACTGAGGGCTCTCTTGACAGTGATTATGAAGAAAGTGAACGGTCTAGGAACACCAAAAAATGGGATCCACTGGTCAAACGTGTTTTGAAATCGCAATCTGGACTATTAATCACAACTTATGAGCAATTACGCTTGTTGGGTGAGAAATTGCTTGACATTGAATGGGGTTATGCTGTTTTGGACGAAGGACATCGAATTAGGAATCCAAATGCTGAAATAACCCTAGTCTGCAAGCAGCTTCAGACTGTTCACCGGATAATTATGACAGGAGCACCTATCCAGAATAAGCTGTCAGAGTTATGGTCTTTATTTGATTTTGTGTTTCCTGGGAAACTGGGGGTGTTGCCTGTATTTGAAGCAGAGTTTGCAGTGCCTATCACAGTGGGTGGCTATGCAAACGCTTCTCCATTACAAGTATCAACAGCTTACAGGTACACATTCTTTTTAGATTTTCTTTATATATATTCATATCAGAGCTTGTCTAACACACATAATGAGTAATGAAGACATTTGTGCATGATGTATGTTTATCCATCTACTTAATTACATTGAACTGGATAGCACAAGTCATAATCATCTATCTGTGGTTGCTTTGGTGTGTGTGGAGACATGGAGTCTGATAAGTAATGATTGAAGCTATGACCTTCCTGACTCTGCAGATGTGCTGTCGTCCTGCGGGATTTGATCATGCCTTATTTACTCCGACGTATGAAAGTTGATGTAAATGCACAGCTCCCCAATAAGACAGAGCATGTCCTTTTCTGTAGCCTCACTGCACAGCAACGGTCTGTATATCGAGCTTTTTTAGCAAGCTCTGATGTGGAGCAGATACTTGATGGGAGCAGGAACTCCCTTTATGGGATTGATGTAATGCGTAAGATATGTAACCACCCTGATCTGCTTGAAAGAGATCATTCATACCAGAATCCAGACTACGGAAATCCTGAGCGCAGTGGGAAGATGAAGGTTGTTGCTGAAGTGCTTAAAGTTTGGAAGAAAGAAGGCCATCGTGTACTTCTTTTTACTCAAACCCAGCAGATGCTTGATATTCTTGAAAATTTCTTGATTGCTGGTGAATACACCTATCGCAGAATGGATGGTCTTACTCCCATAAAACAGAGAATGGCGTTGATGGATGAATTTAATAACTCTGAAGATGTGTTTGTATTTATTCTCACCACAAAGGTTGGTGGTTTAGGGACAAATCTTACTGGTGCAGATAGGGTCATTATCTTTGATCCTGATTGGAATCCATCAACTGACATGCAGGTAGCCATGTTTAAGCTTTTTCAGTAACTGCATATTCCTTCGTTGGTAGGAATGCCACTTAGAAGGGTGCTATCTATGCAATCTGACATTTTACCCAAGAAAAAAAAAGGTGCTATCTAAGCCAGTACCCAGATTGACTTAGAGTTGTCTTTTCTTGCAATATGGATTTTATGCCATATGGATGAGATAACTATAGGAGAACCTATATTCAAGTTTTTTCAATTTAAGATGATGGTGACACAATTATCTCTGAATTAATTGCTGTGCTTGTAACAGGCTAGGGAGCGCGCTTGGCGTATTGGTCAGACACGGGATGTAACAGTTTATAGATTAATTACTCGAGGGACCATCGAGGAGAAGGTCTACCATAGGCAGATTTATAAACATTTTTTAACCAATAAAATATTGAAAAACCCACAGCAGAGAAGGTTCTTCAGAGCTCGTGACATGAAGGATCTCTTCACTCTCAATGATGATGGAGAGAAGGGTACTACCGAAACTTCCAATCTATTTGGTCAGTTAGCTGAAGATGTAAATGTTGTTGGGACTAGGACCAATGGTAAGGATAGAGGGTCAGGAAGTACTGCTGATTATAACAAAGAGGGCAGCGTGAAAAACAGTCCAAAAATCTCAGATTCCCAGAGAAAAGGAAAAGAAACAGCTGACAATAGTGACGGAGAAGCTGATGGAGAGACTGATATTTTACAAAGCCTTTTGGATGCACATGGGATACATGTAAGTAATGTTATCCTTTTCTCGACTATTGCTATGTCATCAGGCAGTTAAATATTTAAAGGTAGAGTTCTATATATAAGGTCAACCTAATATCTTTGCCATGAACTTACGTTTAATTAAACATGAAAAGAAAACCGTAGCTGTTATTTTATGACCATGGATAATAGTACAGCATCATGTGGCAAAAGCGAGCAGTCCCTTCTTTCCTATTGCCTATTATGCCAGTACATGTCTTTAGGCTACTCACTAATATAATTTTTTTTTTAAATATTACTTTCAGAGTGCTTTAAATCATGATGTTATCATGGATGCTCACGATGAAGAGAAGCTAAAGCTTGAGGAGCAAGCTTCCCAGGTTGCTCAACGAGCAGCAGAAGCATTACGCCAGTCGAGAATGCTTCGAAGCCATGATAGTATATCAGTCCCAACATGGACTGGGAAATCTGGATCAGCTGGAGCACCTGGATCTTCTCGACAGAAATTTGGTTCTGCTATGAACTCCAGGTTGGTGAATACTGATTCCAGGTCTTCAGACATGTCCAGCAATGGTGTCATGGCTGGAGTCTCCGCTGGAAGAGCACTATCATCTGCTGAGTTGATTGCTAAAATCCGAGGAAACCAAGAAAGGGCACTTGGGGCTGCATTGGGGTCTCAGACTGGGTCAACATCTGGTCCCACTGAATCAGGAAGAATAGGTAGTGGGACTTCTAGGTCATCAAAACATGCAGGTCATGTCCAGCCTGAAGTACTGATTCGTCAAATCTGTACATTTTTACAGCAGCGAGGTGGAAGAACTAGTTCAGCCACCATAGTACAGCATTTTAAAGATAGGATACCTTCAGAGGATTTACCATTGTTCAAGAGTCTTCTGAAGGAGATAGCAACGCTACAGAAAAGCCCAAATGGATCAATGTGGGTTCTTAAACCGGATTACCAGTAGCAATGACCCCTTGTGTCCATGGAATCGGAAAAGAAACGGGAAAATTAAACCAAAAAAAAAAAGAAAAAGAAAAAGAAAAAGAAAAAAAAGAAGAGAAACAGAGAAAATCTATAGTACATTTTTTGAGAACATCCGTGACAGGATTGGAATAGGTTGATTTTGGTTAGTTACGAAAGTGATTCAAACTCTCCGGCCTCATTTGTGGGCTTCGAAATAGATGTAAATAATTAAGCTGCAATGCGATTTTTGAGTTGAAATCTTGATCATATTGTGGCGTGTTGTTAGATTAATTCTAATTATTTGAAATTGAAGTATAATTTTCGTGATCATCGTCCCACAAGCTTTGCGATGCGATAGTAGCAGTTGTTACAATTTCATGATAGTACTTTGTAATGTATTTACCATCCCGCTTTACCACGCGAAGATGAGACATGGACGTGTTCCACTCCGTAGGGACTTAGGTCCATCTTTTGGATTGCATAACTGACCCGATTTTAGGATTACATCTATTATAACATTATTTGTATAATGTATAAGTAGGGATCGGTTCTTTTATATCTTATTTAGAATAAAAATTTATATATATATATATATATATTGTGTTGGCATTTCAACAACAATTTTAATGGCTCATCTTGTAATAGCTAGAAACACCTATAAAACTCCTTATGGGGATGTGAATACTCTAGTGAATGCAAGTTATCATTCACCACTTAATTGTTCATGAGTAAAGAACCTACTTTCATATTAGTCTCTTATACATTTAATATTAATAAAAGTGTGGTTATTCATTATGGTTCTTATTTTATGTTCCTTTCTTATTATTGCCTTTTCTTATTGTTTTTATGTGTTGCTTATAGGTATACATGCCAATCTAGACCAATCAAGTAACGAGTAAGCTTATTTACTACTGTAGAAGCAAGACAGTAAGTGCTGCATGGTTTTACTATGCTAGTAAAGGCCCAGGACCGTGACAGTTGGCATTAAAGCTTTGTGGAACAACCATGACTTGTCAAGACGATATGAACAAATGTCTTGAGAACCTTGAGGATCAATTCACTTGCCTAGATGAACAAGTAGAATCATTGGTAACTCTTTTTATAAGAGTTTAGATCTTGAAGGTTCTAATCAAGATTTGAGCGACTGAGTTAGAGAGCTTGTCGAGGATTTTGGCATTATAGTGCGTACACTCAGGGACCAGTTGTGCATGAATGTGAGGTGAAAAGTTGCTTTTCGTGCTTCAAATGAGACTGTAGATGAATTGAAGACACAAGTTGCCTTGTTGATGTGAGTTATGGCGAATGCTCTTACCCAAGCTCCTGTTTAAGCACTTGCACATGTGGGGCAATTGAAAATGCTTGAGCTCAAAGCATTTACTAGTATGAGGGATGCTAAGTTATTGGATAATTTCATTTTTTGACATGGAATAATACTTTATAGCTGTTGGGACTAACAATAAGTGGACTAAGGTCTCAATGGCCACAATGTACTTGACTGGTGATGCTAAGCTATGGTGGCATGCCAAATTTGAGGAGTTAAAAAATGGGCAAGCACGTATGGATACATGGAAGGGTTTGAAGACAATGTTGTGAGCTTAGTTCTTCCTTAGGAATGTTGAGTACAACGACCATAAAAAGTTGAGGGAACTTCGATAGGGTGATGATATTAGAAAGTATGTTCGAGAGTTCTCTACCTTAATGGTTGACATCAATAAAATGGGTAAGGATGATAAGTTTTTCTATTTCTTAGAGGGGTTGAAGCCTTATGCTAGGAATGAGTTACAAAAGCAAAAGGTGACTACCTTAACTGGAGCATAGTCAGTAGTTGAGTGCTTGACTGACTATGCCTATGACAATCGAGGCAAGAGCATGTCAACATGGCATGAGGACAGAAAGTCTTTCAAGTAGGGTAAACCTAAGAGTAGGAGAGCCTTGAGTTCTAGCAACAATATTAGTAGCAATGGAGGGGGTTAAAAAAAGTCTTATGGTTTTTACTAATCTAAGAAAGGGGGAGTATTGTGGAGGTAAGAAGCTAACATTCTCCTATTTCCTGTGTAATGGGCTACATAAGGTTGCAGATTATCCCCACGAAGCAGCACTTAAAGACATGGTTCAGATGGTTAAGAGTGTATGTCGGGAAGAAGATTCAGAGAGTGAGTGTAAGGAACAACCTAGCATAGGAGCCTTATACATGATATCGACTGTGGGAAAGAGTTCTTTAGCGTGAAGTACGCCTAAATTAGATAACGAATTGATGTATGTTAAGATGAAGATCAATGGCAAGAGTGTTAGTGCCATGATTGATTTTAGGCAACATACAACTTCATTAATGTGGTTAAAGTAAAGAGATTGAGTTTAGTGCTTACAAAAGACACTAGCTAGATTAAAGCTATCAACTCCAAGGCAAGACTTGTCTCAGGAGTAGCACGAGGTGTGAAAGTAAAGGTTGGGGATTAAAAAGAGTGAGTGTGAGAAACAACCGAGGATGGAAGCCTTATACATGTTATTGGTTTTGGGAAAGAGTTCCTTAGCACAAAGTAAGTTTAAATCAGACGATGAATTGATGTATGTTTAGATGAAAATCAATGGCAAGAGTGCCAGTACCATGATTGATTTTGGTGCCATACACAACTTCATTGATGTGGCTAAAGTAAGGAGATGAAGGTTAGTTCTGACAAAAGACACTAGCCATATTAAAGTTATCAACTCTAAGGCAAGACCTGTCTAAGGAGTAGCATAAGGTGTGAAAGTAAAGGTTGGATATTGGAGCAATAATCTCAACTTTACTACTGTCCCACTAAACAACTTTAGCATTAACTTGGGGATAGATTTCTTGAGGTGTGCCAAAGTTGTGTCATTGCCAGCAACTGAATGCTTGTTGTTTATAAGCGACAAGCTATGTTGTATACTAGTTTAAAGGAAGAAGGTAGGCAATGGAAGCAAAGATGGTAAGAGTATTGGAGCAGTAAAGCTATTTATGCTTCAACTCAAGAGAGGGCATAAGCACCAAGAGCTAACTTTCCTTGCTGTTCTTATAAAGGAGGAGGATGGAGGAAAGCTTGAGATACTGGGGGGTAATATAAAGTGTCTTGAAGGAGTTCAGTTTTGTGATGCCAGACAATCTCCAAAAGAAGTTACCTTATAGAAGACCTGTGGACCATGAGATTGAACTAGTTCTAAGGGCTAAACCACCAACCAGAACTCCATATAGAAGGTTTCTCCCTTAAGCTTATAGAATTGAGGAAACAGTTGGATGAGTTATTAGGGGTAGGCTTCATTCATCCCTCAAAAGAACCATACGAGGTTCTTGTTCTATTTTAGAAGAAGTAGGATGGGAGTTTGAGATTGTGTATACACAAATGGGCTCTAAACAGATTGATAGTGAAGAACCATTATCTTATCCCTCGAATTGCTTATTTGTTTGATCAAATGAGTGGGGCTAAATACTTCACCAAGTTAAACCTTTGTTCATGTTGTCATTAGGTTTACATTGTTGAGGGTGATAAGCCTAAGATAACTCGTGTTACTTATTATGGCGTTTATGAGTTTTTGGTGATGCCCTTAGGTCTTATGAATGCTCCTACTACATTTTGTACCTTAATGAATAATGTATGTAGAGAATATCTTGATAAATTTATAGTTGTCTATCTAGAAGATATTATGGTATATAGTAGGACATTGTAAGACCATGTGAAACACTTGTGGATTTTTTTTTCAAAAGCTTCAAGAGAATTATCTATATATGAAGTGAGAGAAGTGTTCCTTTGCACAAGAGCGCATTAACTTGCTTAGGCACGTGGTTGAAGCAAGGCAAATTCAAATAGATATGGCTAAGGTGAAAGCAAATAGAGAGTGGCCTACTCTTAAGAGTGTGATTGAGTTGAGATCATTTCTAGGACTCGTAAACTATTATAGAAGATTTGTGGAGGGGTATTCTCGATGAGTTGGTCCTCTTACAAACTTACTAAAGAAGGATTGAGCGTGGTTTTAGAGTGAGGAGTGTTAGATAGTCTTTGAAGCATTGAAGTAGATTGTGATTGAGGAGCCAATTCTTATGCTACCTAACATCTCCAAACTATTTAAAGTCCACATGGATGCATCAAACATTGCTCTAGGTGGAGTATTGATGCAAGAGGGTCATTCAATGGCATGTGAGAATAGAAAGCTGAATGAAATAAATCATAGGTATTTGGATCAAGAGAAGGAGCTACTTGCAATTGTGCATTGTCTTAGGACTTAAAAGCACTATTTGTTGGGATCCAAGTTCCTAGTGAAGACAAACAATTCTGCTGTTAGTCATGTTCTGATTCAACCTAAGCACTTTACTAAGCAAGTGAGATGGCAAAAGTTCCTTACAAAGTTCGATATGAGGATTAAGTATCAAAGCGGGCAAAAAAATTAAGTAGTAGACACACTAAGTAGAATAGTAGGTTTAGCTTCCTTGACCGTCATCACCCATCAATCTGCAAGTTGAATTAACATCAACATCTAAAAGCAGATAAAGAAGCATTTAAGGCAAGACCTGTTGGCAAAGAATCTAAAATAGTTGATTGAAGAGGGGAAGACTCGTAAATTTTGAGTTTAAAATGATTTGATATATACTAAGTGGTGTTGCTTACATGTCCCTAAGGTTGGAAACTTGAGGGAGTGCCATGACATTCTGTAGGTTAGATACCTCGGCTGGCAGAAGATGATGAGCTTATTGAAGCAGGGCTACTATTGGTTGGACATGAAGGAAGACGTCATAAACTACACTCGCACTTGTTTGACTTATTAACGGGATAAGATCAAGCAACAAAGACGAGTGGGGCTATTGGAGCCTCTTCCTATGTTATCTCGTCCTTAGGATAGTGTCTCGATGGAATTCATCACTTCCCTACCAAAAGTGGGGGAGCTCTTATCTCTTTTTGTTGTCGTTGACAGGTTTTCAAAATATGCAACCTTTATTTTAACTACAAAGAGTTCAAACATAGAAGAGATGACTTAGCTTTTCTTTAAACATGTGGTGAAGTTTTAGGGAGTAGCCCAAAACATCATGAGTGATAGGGGCATTAGGTTTACAGGAAAATTTTAGATAGAGTTGTTAAGCCTCCTGAATTTTGAGTCGAGCTTGACCTCTAACTATCACCCACAAAGTGATCGCCAGATAGAGAGATTCAACAGGTTGCTAGGGGAATACTTGTGGCACTTCATATTCGCTAATCAAAAGAATTAGGTTGACTTATTAGATATTGCCTAGTTCTATTTCAACATCTAATGGAGCTCTTCCTCCAACAAAAGCCCTATTGAGATCATCATGAGTTAGCAACCACTATTACTTACACAATAGCCACACCTTATATGGGAAGATACCCCAAAGCTCATGAGTTCACTAAAGACTATAGCAGAGTTTAGAAGTTACTAGAGCTCACTTTGAGAATGCTTCTTAGAGAATGAAGAAGTGGGTAGATAAAAAGCAAAAACCTAGATAATTCAATGTTGAAGACGAGTCCTTAAAAAGCTTCTTCTAGAGCAAATCAAATCGCAGAGGAATAAGGATAGAGGAATGATTTAGAAATACATTGGCCCAGTTCCTATTGTTTTGAGGATTGGAAGAGCTACATATAAGATTGAGCCACCCACAAGGTTTAAGGTCGATCCAATCTTTCATGTGAGCATCTTGAAACCTTACCATTTGGACATGGAAGACCCTTTTCGTAACATATTGAAGCGGCCACACATTAAGCTTAAGTTTAACATTGGTCAAGCTGTTGAAGATATCTTTATCGAGGGGACTGTAAGAGATCCTACCATTGGAGAAGAATGTACAAAATACTTAATGAAGTGGAGAGATCAAGGAGATGAAGACCACGGCTAGGAGACAAAAGATGATATCACACCAATATAAGAAAGAACGTCAACAACACTAAGCTAAAAGACCTCCATCAATGGGTTGAAACTCTAGTGCACATTGATGAGGGCATCAATAGATTTAAGTGGAGGAGGGTCTTAGGATCACATCCATTGTAACACTATGTACATAATGTATAATAAAGGTTAGGTTCTCTTGTATCTCACGTAGTGTCTGTTATTATAGGAGCTAGAAATACTTGTAAAGCTCTTTATAGGGGTATGAGTACTCTTGTGGATATAAGCTCTTATTTATTACTTAGGTGCTCATGGCTAAGGAACCTACTTACACATTATTCCCCTATACACACACTAGTCCCTTGTATATTCGATATTAATAAAAGTGCATAGTTATTCATTATGATCCTCATATGTACCTCTTTTCTTATTGTTGCTTTTTCATGTTATTCTTATGTATTGCTTATGGGTATACAAACCAATCTAGGCTAATTGAGTAACAAGTAGGCTTGCTTATTACTACAGTGGTAGGATAGTAAGCATCACATGGTCTTGCTATACTAGTGAGAGTGCAGGACCATGACACCTAGTATAGAGCTAAAATGGGTCATTGATTGATATGGTTGTGATTGTGAATGAGTTGAATTGAAATAATATAATATTGAGCTTTATTCAATTTGGACTTGTAACTTTGAAGCTTGAGCTCAATCGAATTTGTAATTTTAGATTTGAATTTGACTCAAATGAGCTTGAATTTTACTTAATTGCTTGATTTATGTAAATAGATATATTTTAAAATAAAAATACTATCAACATTCAAACTTAACTTAAAACTTGATAACATTTAAATTTGATTCATTTTATGAGTTAGTTGAGTCGATAAACTATTTAAGTAACTCAAGTTTTGGACTATTATCAAATGAAAATTGAATTTTCATCAAGATAAATTCAAGTAGCTCATGAATAGACTTATGCCTTTAGTCTTAAACCTTGCAAACCTAGTTGGGCTGATTCCCAAGTTACATAATTTTTCTTTTAATTTTCCCTTCAACTTACATTTTTCTGCTTTAAGCCATTTAGCAACGTGTATGTGGTATGGATCATGCTAACATTTTCCACACCAACAGTCATTCATTCTTGGTGTACGTACTCTCTCCTTTCCAAGTTGTGGAAAAGCATACGATGTTTTCCTCAATGCACTAAATAATACATTTACGAGGTTGATTACTCCATCTAAATCTAGAACTTCGTTAAAGCACCTTGAGATAGTAGAGACCCCATCACCTACCATATCAAAAAAATTCTCAACAATTAAAATTTTAATACATCCTTTAATTTTCTATGCTTAGCATGATTATACAATCTCAAGTTGTAACCACTCATTCTAATTGTCTTAATATAACTTAATACAATCATACCTTAATATAAACTTTCTTCTCAGTAATAAAGGAGTTAATTATATAAACATAGAGAACAAATAACAATAACAAAAGGAGTGGTCTAACTGCTCAAAACAGTCGAGCTAACTTGAATACATCCATCAAGTGCATTAGCAACTACATTGATTTGCCCTGGAGCAGTTCGATTTTGTACTCCAGTAGGTGGGATTGCTCTTCTCTACATGCCATGAAAACATTATGAAATATGAATTTATAGTTGATGTTGTTTGATAACAAAGTAACAACTACTACAGATCAACGTTAATTTCCACTCTCTTTTGTCCCATTTGTAAGACAACAACCCCTAAGCAATATTTTTTATTTGTAATGCAAGAGGAAAGTGCATATTGCTTTGCCTAAAGATCAAACTATCTCTATTAGTCTGTATAGAACAAAGCATGAATATAAAAATCACGAGGTTTGGTAGATTTGCTACCGTCAAATCCCTTTTCTCATATATGACAGTTACTTCTTATCCATTATAAATCCAATTGTTGTGACTGTCTTATTTCCTCTGTAGATTCGCACAATTTAAGCACCTAAATAAACCTTAGCTAATCCTTCACTATGCTTGGGAAGAGGGAAAGAATTAGAAAGAAAAGAAAATGGGAGGAAATAATTAGAGAGGAAAGAAAGTAAGGGAATATATATAAATTCCATTATATAGATAAGGAAAGAATGAAAGTAGAAGGAAAGTTCATAATGAAATTATTTATTTTGTTAAAATATAAAAAAAAGGTACTCATAGCTTTAAGATGTGTTTTCATTATAAGCATAAGAATGTAGTTTCAAATCAAATCAATTCCTTCCTAGTCTCTTCAAATTGGATAGGAATAAATTTTGTGGGCCTAAGGAAAAGCTTTCCTTTTCAAATTCATTCATCTCCCTTTTCCCTCTTTTTCGCAAACAAAGAAATCTCCTTAAAAACCACACTTTCCTTCCGCTCCCCTTTCTTTCCCTCAATCCAAACATAGTGTAAGTTCTAGTCATAAGTCCTCATTTGTTTTTTCACATCTTAGACATGCAGGATTCTCAATGATTTTCCTCCTCCTTAGATTTGTTGTAGTGAGTAAGCTATCATGAAATACCTAACATAAAAACAATTTTGTTTTTCGAGGAAAAGAAAAGGATCAAACCAATCTTAATTTTTAATTTTAGGTTGTTCCTCTAATTGTAGTTGAAGGCAAATATTTCCTAAAGAAGGCTTAATCCTATTTCTTAGCAAACAATTTTGCTAATATGTATGGATTCCCTAAGAACTACTAGTCCTATTGATTTAGCCAAGATGGAAGATAATTGGAAGTAAATTTTCTCATCATTCCAACATTGTTTTGCTATCCAACAATCTCTAACCGTAAGATTAGGGGCATTTATATGAATAGGACCCTATGTCATGCCCCGAAGGGGGCCTAAAAGCCTCTACTAAAATTATCATGGCACGTGTGCACCCGTTACATGATAATCGTCTTACGAGTCAGAAATCGTAAGACTCTAAGTAAATAATTACATTTACAACAAGTTAGAGTATATATAATTAGATAATAAAATATCGCTATGAAATCCGAATCCCACGGTTAACCATGATTGCAGAGAATTGGTATCCCCTACCAATCAGTAAAATAGGATAAACCTTAAGTTTCTCGATTTCAAATTCTATTCACATGGGGGTCTTAACATTTATCTAAGTAAATCTATCATTTACAAATCTTACTTTGTTGTTTTGGTCTCCTAAAACTCTCAACACTTCACATCTTATCCCATCCGCCGCGCTTTCATAATTGCTACCTGTAAAAAGTCTGTGAGGGGGTAAGCACGCTATGGCTCAGTGAATGGGATGGTAATTGATACGAAAACCTTCGCAATCACGCCTTGAGAACCCTTTTGATTAGTGTGAACCCCCAATGCAGTAATACGAAAACCCACGACACCAATTTGGAAATCAATCCCTAAGAAGATTAGAATTTAGGTTTGACTTAGGTTAATGATCTGAGAATTAGAACTATGGAAAGTCCTAATTTCGAAACAATCCATAAGAGAAGTCGATCAATCTTCCTTGATTGTTCCTAGGAGCATGTATTCAAATAAGAACACAAAGAACAAAGCAATAAGCTTTTTTGGTATTTTCAATATCCCCAAAAACTCCGTTTTACAATGAGGACGTTCGGAATATAAAGGAGAAAACCCTAAAACATTACATGGAAATCGCAAAACAAGTGAAAAGTGCGCATAAAAAGAAGGCCGGCCATTTAGACCAGCAGCCTACTTTTCAAGGCCGGCGGCCTTCCTTGAAAATGCACCGAAACATCGGCGTTTTCAAGGCCGGCTCCAAGGCCGGCAGCCTTGAGCCGGTGTATCTTCACCCGATGCTATTTTCATCAAATTGAAGTTCTTTTGGCCTTCTTTTGCCCCAAAGCTTTGAATCCCTTGAAGTCCTTCACCTGTGAACTTCACCAAGCCTTGCAAATGAGAATTCAATGTTTGTTGTAGCTTCTTAGCTCTTGATCTCGTGATTGGTCCTTGAGGCAAGCTAATCGTACTTGAAACCCCTTGAACTTCATCCTTAGCCACTTGATCTTCTTCTTGACTTGGCTCTTGAGCTTGGATCGGTGACTCTTCCATAACATTCCCCCTCTCCTCAAAAGGATTCGTCCTCGAATCCAAAGCATCACCTACATCAAACGGACTAAGATCAGCAACATTAAAAGTGGCACTAACATTATACTCACCTGGTAAGTCCACTCTGTAGGCGTTGTCGTTGATCCTCTCAAGTATCTGAAAAGGACCATCTCCTCGGGGTTCAACTTTGATTTCCTTTGTAGTGGAAACCGCTCCTTGCGAAAATGCACCCAAACCCACTCTCCCGGTTGAAAAATCATGGGCTTCCTGCCTTTGTTCACCCTTGAAGCTACCTTGGCATTCTGTTTCTCAATCCTATCCTTTACCTGCTTATGTAGCTTCCTCACAAAATCTGCCTTTGAATCAGCATCAAAACTCACAAACTTGTTAGGTGGTAATGGCAATAAATCAAGAGGAGTAAGTGGATTAAAACCATATACAATCTCAAATGGAGAACAATGAGTAGTGCTATGAACAGCCCTATTGTATGCAAACTCCACAAATGGTAGACAATCCTCCCAAGTCCTAATGTTTTTATCTATGATTGCCCTCAACAACTGAATTAAAGTCCTATTAACCACCTCAGTTTGCCCATCAGTCTGTGGGTGACAAGTAGTCGAAAACATCAGCTTGGTTCCCAACTTTCCCCACAACACTCTCCAAAAATGACTCAAGAATTTTACATCCCTATCACTAACAATGCTCGTAGGTATGCCATGCAGACGCACTACCTCTCTAAAGAACAAATCAGCAATGAATGTAGCATCATCAATTTTATGACAAGGAATGAAATGAGCCATCTTACTAAACCTATCAACCACAACAAAAATGCTGTCACTACCTTTCCTAGTTCTAGGTAATCCAAGCGCAAAATCCATCGACACAGCAGTCCATGGTTCATTAGGAACAGGCAATGGTGTGTATAATCCATGTGGTTTTAGTTTAGATTTAGCTTCTCTACATGTAATGCAATGTTGACAAACTTTATGCACATCATGTCTCATGCTAGGCCAGAAAAAGTGTTCATTTAGCATAACATAGGTCTTATCTACCCCGAAATGCCCCATTAAGCCCCCTCCATGTGCTTCCCTAACAAGCAATTCCCTCACAGATCCTCTAGGAATGCACAACTTACTCTTCTTAAATAGGAATCCATCAGACACAAAATAATCATTCAGTCTAGTCCCACCAACACAAGCAGCAAAAATCTCAGAAAAATCAATATCATGTGGATACAAATCCTTCACCAACTCAAAACCTAGCAAAGATGTACTAAGAGAGTTAAGTAACGTGTACCTTCTTGAAAGCGCGTCAACCACAGTATTCTCCTTACCCTGCTTGTACTTGATCACATATGGAAATGCCTCGATGAATTCCACCCACTTGGCATGCCTTCTATTCAACTTATCTTGACCCTTTAGATGTTTCAGACTCTCATGGTCAGTGTGAATGACGAATTCCTTAGGCCAAAGATAGTGTTGCCATGTCTGTAATGAGCGCACCAAGGCATACAGCTCCTTGTCATATGTTGGATACTTCAGTGCTGCTCCACTCAACTTTTCACTGAAGTACATTAGTGGCCTGTGATCCGTGATTTTGTTGATGGCTCTACAGTCTACACACATCCTCCAAGTCCCATCCTTCTTTGGCACTAAAATCACAGGCACTGAACAGGGACTTAGACTTTCTCTCACATACCCCTTCTCCAGCAACTCCTCAACCTGCTTCTGAATCTCCTTTGCCTCGCTGGGATTAGTCCTGTAGGCAGGTCGGTTGGGTATGGCTGCTCCCGGAATGAAGTCAATCTGATGCTCTATGCCCCTAACTGGTGGAAGTCCACTGGGCATCTCCGCTGGAAACACATCTCCATATTCCTGCAGCAAATCAGAAAACACACTAGGAATAGATGGGTTAATATCGTCAGTGGCCAAATAGGCCCCTTTGTACAGAAGTACAAAGATAGGTCTACTGGCACTCAAAGCATGCCTAACCTCACTTGCCCTTGCAATCAAACTCACACTCTTACTTCTTTTCTCTCCAGGCCGATTGTCATCTTGCTTTTCACTCCCCTCTTTCTTTTCACTCTGCTCATTTTTATTACACTTTTTAGTTGCACTCTTATTCTTCACTCCCTCAGAATTGCTTTTTCTACTCTCCCTCTCTTTTCTTTCGGTCTCAACTCTCAACCTCTCTAATTTACATTGGTCCTCATACACTTCCTTAGAGGACAGTGGTGCCAAAATGGTTCTCCTTCCATCCTTAGTAAATGAGTACCTATTGAGATATCCATCGTGCACGGTTTTCCTATCAAATTGCCAAGGTCTACCCAACAAGATATCACCAGCATGCATAGGTACTACATCACAGAGCACCTCATCACTATACTTGCCTATGAAAAAAGAAATGAGAGCTTGCCTGTTTACCTTAACCTCACCACAGTCGCTGAGCCACTGAAGTTTGTAAGGTATTGGGTGTGGTACAGTAGGCAGCCCCAACCTGTTCACTAAGAGTGTACTCACCACGTTAGTACAACTCCCTCCATCGACAATCACACTACATGCCTTCCCCTGCACATGGCATCTAGTATGAAACAAGTTTTCCCTTTGCTCTTCATGGCCATCCTCCTTCAACTGGGTGTTAAGTGCACGCCTAGCTACATACAAGTCACCTTTCACTGCCTCCTCAACACTCTCAGCATCACTACAATCCTCCAATGGAGGCATATCATCGTCTTCACCCTCATTGTCACTTTCCTCATCATCAGTGACAATCTCACCATTCCTTATCACCATGGTCCGCCTATTAGGACATTCCCGACTGATGTGTCCTACACCCTGACACTTCCAACATTTAATGTCCCTATTTCTACTTTTCTGATCAACAACCTTAGGTTTCTCAGATGAAACCCCAACTGATTTTCCCTTTGAAGCCTCAACAGTAGGCTTATTACCACTCTTAATATCAGATTTTCCATAACCTCTCCATGCAGAATTAGAATTAGAAGAAGGTTTGGAAACGTACCGGTTTGGCCCTCTACCTTGGAGTTGTCTCTCAATCTTGATGGCAAGATGTACCATCTCCTCTAGCTCTACATAATGCTGCAACTCCACCCTGTCGGCGATCTCCTTGTTCAACCCACTAAAGAAACGTCCCATGGTAGTTTCCTCATCCTCATCTACATCAGCTCTCGTCATGATCATCTCCATCTCCTTGTAGTAGTCCTCCACACTCCTACTACCCTGTCTCAAGAAATGTAATTTCTGCATCAATTCCCTATGAAAGTATCTAGGGACAAATCTTTTTCTCATCACAGCCTTGAGATCATGCCAGGTCTCAATAGGATACTCCATGTTCCTCCTCCTGCTAGTCACCAGCTGATCCCATTAGGATATAGCATAATCCTGAAATTGGGTTACAGCCAATTTCACCTTTTTCTCTTCACTACATTGGTGACATTCAAAAATCAACTCAACTCTCTTCTCCCACTGCAAGTATTCCTCTGGGTCAGATTTACCCTGAAAAATTGGAAGCTTCAGTTTAATACTTCCCAGACCCCTGTCTACTACATCATCAACAAATCGACCCCTACTGGCAGTGTAACTCTCCTGCATTCGACCTCTACCTCTTCCTGCGCCCATGCATCTACCTACTCCTCTACCACCTCTTCTTCCTCTATTGACTAGCATGGCTGCACTATCCTCATAATCCTCCTCCAGATATTCATTAGCATCAGTCACTTCAGCAGCTTGATGCATAGGATTTTTACCTCCCCTATTCCCTTCACTAGTACTTGACTCCCTCTTCTCAACAACCTGTAGTCTCAAATTCATATGCTCTAGAGACTCTCTCATAGCTATAATGGCGTCAGTCATACGCCTAAACTCTGGCTGTTGTGCTTCACGCAACAAAGCATCATCTGCACTTTTATCAGGTTTTTCAACACCACTACCTGTCATCTTTACCTGCAAAAACAACAAACGTTAATGCTAAACAAAATTTTGAGTTTCCTCACAACTGCTCCCTTTCGTGTTTTTTTTTGCACTCTATTGATGGGGTTATCCACTCGTGTTTCTCACAATCGATATTTAGCACACAGGTATTCCTCACAACTCTCAAGCCCGCTCTTAAATGTTCTTAAGCGAATCACACTCCCAAGAGCAATTTCCAACGAATTTCAATACAAAGACGCGAATTTGGTGTTTCCCACTATCCCTTAAACAAGATTGCACTAGGATTGAAGGATATGGTGTTCCCAAGGATTAGCAAAAACAAGACAATCAAATAATTTCAGAATTTTTTTTTTTTAAACACCAATTGAAGACTAACTAATCCTAAGCAAGGATCAAAATAGCGAAAATCCCCAAATTGATGAACAAACCCTAAAACATGAGAAGTCACAATTTGAACAATCTAATCAATGGAGTACATAAAGATCACAACTTTATATCCTAAATAACGATGGGAAACAAGAATCAAACAAAAACAAGAAAAGATATAACCTGATCTAGAGCCAAAGCTCTGATACCAAATGATACGAAAACCTTCACAATCACGCCTTGAGAACCCTTTTGATTAGTGTGAACCCCCAATGCAGTAATACGAAAACCCACGACACCAATTTGGAAATCAATCCCTAAGAAGATTAGAATTTAGGTTTGACTTAGGTTAATGATCTGAGAATTAGAACTATGGAAAGTCCTAATTTCGAAACAATCCACAAGAGAAGTCGATCAATCTTCCTTGATTGTTCCTAGGAGCATGTATTCAAATAAGAACACAAAGAACAAAGCAATAAACTTTTTTGGTATTTTCAATATCCCCAAAAACTCCGTTTTACAATGAGGACGTTCGGAATATAAAGGAGAAAACCCTAAAACATTACATGGAAAACGCAAAATAAGTGAAAAGTGCGCATAAAAAGAAGGCCGGCCATTTAGACCAGCAGCCTACTTTTCAAGGCCGGCGGCCTTCCTTGAAAATGCACCGAAACATCGGCGTTTTCAAGACCGGCTCCAAGGCCGGCAGCCTTGAGCCGGTGTATCTTCACCCGATGCTATTTTCATCAAATTGAAGTTCTTTTGGCCTTCTTTTGCCCCAAAGCTTTGAATCCCTTGAAGTCCTTCACCTGTGAACTTCACCAAGCCTTGCAAATGAGAATTCAATGTTTGTTGTAGCTTCTTAGCTCTTGATCTCGTGATTGGTCCTTAAGGCAAGCTAATCGTACTTGAAACCCCTTGAACTTCATCCTTAGCCACTTGATCTTCTTCTTGACTTGGCTCTTGAGCTTGGATCGGTGACTCTTCCATAACAGTAATACTTTCAATGCTACATATACACAAGCAAATTCACATCAAGTTATTAAACCTATGTTATGTACACTAGCAAGCAAATTCAATTTAAAATATTAAATGTATGCTATGCATGAACAACCATATAAATGCAGCATTTCACGTGGTTTTCCGGTAACTGATCTGAAGTCTAGAGTTTATGCCCCCCTTGACCTTGGGTTGGGGATTCCGAAGCCATCATCAGTACCCAGGCGAAACTTTATCTTTCTTATTCTTATCACTTCATTTAAGTTGTATCTTAGCTTTAATGTTTTAGGCTTCAAGTGCCTCAATACATCGAGCATTAAACCCTCAAGGGACGGGTCGGACTCAAAACCGTCAAGGCGCGACAATCCCTTAATCACTTAGTTCGCACTTAGCGGAACAATGATCCTCTAATCACTTCCGATGCCCCCAGTGATAGTGATGGCCTTCAATCTCATGCAATGTCTCGTGAAAATGCATGTCAAGTTTTAATGTTGTCCAATTCATACTTTAATTGATTTATTTAAAATGATCAAATAACATATAAAATCAAATCAATTCTCAATCATACTATAGAAGCAAATATCAAACATTCCATTTCACACCCATCACAACAAGCACAAATCATGTCTTTCTTAGCACTCAAGACAGACATTGAACCCTGACCCCGTGGACATAGACTTATCTAGTCTTATATACAGTTAAATTATCTTTGCACCTCTCTATGCCATTTCCTTTTAAATGTTAAACTGCTCGGGTTGGCTTACGATCATCATGTCTGGCACCTCTATGCCATTTATCTCAAATGCCGAACCACTCGGGTTGGCTTACAATCATTTCTGACACCTCTGTGTCATTTATCTCACATGTCAAGCTAACCACTCAGAGTTGATTTACATTAATCATCCTTGACACCTTTGTGCCATCGTACTTCTCAAGTGCTTTATCATTCTTACACTTTTGAGAGCTAAAAAGGTCGTCTTGTTTTCTCTTTCAATGTCTTCAAGACACTTGTGTATAATATACATATATACATATCTATACATATATATGTTTGTGACCTCTCTTTAATTAAGGATAATTTACTAGACACGTTCTTTACATACCTAAGAGGGTAAGAAAATATAGTCATTGAGTTGTAAAAGCCAAGGTTGCACTCACAATTGGTATGATTGGGTTCATGAGTGTATTCGTAAATATAATATGAAAATAAGTTTGTTAAGTATATGTATACACATTTAGAAACCAGCTTTGACATGTATACATAATGATACCTATACACCCTATTCCAACTAAGCTTACCTACTCAGTAAATATAGAAGGAAAAGCTGAGTTCTAAGTCCTAGTTTGTTTTGGAAGGAAAACAATTTGTAAAACATGGATTAGGCTTATGATTATAGCACTAGCGATATGGCGCTAAGTGCTATCATTAGGTAATGACATCTAAACCCTCGGATCAGTCATTCCCCTATATTCTTTATGACTTTCTCCCTAACTCATCAACCCCCACTGCGTAACTCAATTCAACAACAATAATATCAAATAGCAACACAACAAACAACAATTCCACATGCATAACATTCAACATACAACACACATAGTAGCATCAAATTAAGTTTCCCACTCACTTGTTTATGGTCGTCGTAGTCCTAGCTGGAGTTGAGCGATTCCAACAGGTAACTCTTTTGTGTTCCTCTTGAAGTTAGTATCCTTCTGCGATGTTTCCTCAATCTAATCGTAGGAAGTCACATCTACACTTGACTTGGTAGCTTTCTAGCACTCGATATGTTTACTTTACTCGTCTTGTGGTTGATGACAAGGCGTGAAGTTTCCTCCTTATGGAACTTTGGGTGAACAAGATTCGAATTTTGAACTTCCTTCGAATCTATGCTTCCAATACCCCAAGTTGTTGTGATCGACTGTCTACTTTCCTTATGCAGAAGTCGAGTAATGGAATGTCTTCGACTTACCAAATTTGGAATTCCTTCTTCTACATATGCAAGATACCCTTGGAAGGACAATTGAAGATCTTGCATTAGGGTATTTAGCCAAGAATGATCTTTCTCAACATCCTTTGAACATTTCATTGTAAATTCCATTTCTTTCCAAATATTTCCCAAGCCATCATCTTAGATGTTGCTTGAATCATTCTCTTCACCATCTACACCATCATAGAAATTTCTCTTGTCCATGAAGCATCTTTGAACCTTTCATTTATCCAATTGTCTCTAACATCTTCCTACGAATCATTGCTTCAATTACCATACATACACTAACCTTTCCCATACACCACATACGCACCAACATTTTCTTATCCATATACATACACACTTCACACACCACACACGCACGTATACATACATACACACCTACTTCTTTCACCTTCCACACCACTATCACAAACATACACACATACCCTACATAGACTTCACACCCCCCAATATATACTTACCCACATACTCCGCTCACATCACACACCTCCCATATACATACTTACACATACCCACACCATACATTATCTCATACACCCATTCACATACTCCATTTGCACCTTGCACCATCAATACATATACCTACATACTTTGCACACACCGCATTTGCCTTCCATACCCATACATACATTTTCACACTCCACACATCATCTCATACTCTTACATACATATCTCGCATACATCATCCTCAACTTCCATATTTACACACACACATGTCCATACACTATACACCATTTCACACATATACATATATACCTATACACCACTCCTTCCTTATACATATATACATACCCACACACTACATGTCTTCCATACATATACACACATGCTACATACTTCATACCTTCCATACTCTTACACATGTACTCCACACATCCCACACCTTCCATACGTATACACTCTACACACGCTATGTGGCATCCACACATACACACACACACCGCATCTACCACACACCATCCATATGCATACACCTTTCTCGCACACACCACATATCATTCTACACATACATTTCACATACACCACACCCTTACACACACACATGCCACACGTCCACATACACATACCGCACACCCTTACACACATCACACATCATCTCAAACACATACACACATCTTTATACACATCATACACCCTCAACCACACATACACATATACACACTTCATTCACACACACACATTTCGCGTACACTACATCACCTTCTCATTTACCCACATGTATACACACACATTCCTACACACACACCATACGCATCCTCATACATACACATTCATATACACATCCTCATTAACGCACACCATTTCAATACGCATACATTTATCCTTCTACATTCCACACACACTTACATACATAACCTTACATCCCGCACACACCTATACACTTCCTCATTCATGCACATACACATACACACCTTCCTCTACACACATACACACATACACACATACACCTCCTCATCCACACACACAACAACACACAGCCACACACACTCACACGCATATACGTACACGACCTCCATTCGCGCACACCCACACACTCTCACACACCCCCACTTCCTTCACACACACACATACACACATCCTCACGCACATCACACCATCATTCACCGCACACACATCATCCTTCACCGCACACCTTGCTCCTTCTCCCCTTTCACATACACACCCACGGCTAGAATAGGATGACTCCACCTCACGCACACACCAACACATTATGGCACCTCGTAACCTTCCTTCCTATGCCGGTCCATCGTCCACCTACACCGGAGACCAGGCCGCCATGGAGCTTGGATGTTGCTGTCATCATTGTGGCCGCTACTGTAGTCGTGGTTGGAGTTAGCACTGTTGCTCTTGTGGATGTTGTTGCTGTTGTTGTCTTCCTCGCTGCTGTTGTTGCGATTGCTGTAGATGTTGTTCTTATAGATGTCGTTGCAGTTGCTGTTGTCGTCATGATCGTTGTTGCTGCCGCTATTGGAGTCGTGGTTGCTGTCATCATTGGGACCATCATTGCTGTTGTCGTTGCTGTGGTCGTCACTACCACCGTCGTTGGGTGGCTGTCGATCTTGGTTGCTCGCACACCTACACACTTCTTCACGCACATACAAACGCCATCTGTCACCGCTGTTGCTGTTACCATTGTAGCGGTTGCTATGGTCGTTGTTAGGGTTGTTTTTATTGTTGTCGCAGTTGGGGGCCGCTGTTGTTGCTGTTGAAGGCCATGGTTGTCATGATTTCTGTCACCGTGGTTGCCGTTGCTGTTATTACGATCGTTGTCGAGGTCACCATTATGGCCGTCGTTGCTGCCGTCCGTCGTTGCTGTCGCTGCTACTATCGAGGGTTGTCCGTGTAGCTGCCGTTGCTGTTACTGTTGAGGGTCGTCTTTGTTGCTACCGTTATCACGGTTGTTGTGGCCGTCGTTGGGTGGTTATTGCCACGGTTTTCTGGAAAATGAAAAAGAAAAAAAAAAGAAAAAGTAAAGGGAGGAAGAAGAGGGCTGCAGAAGGAGAAAAGGAGAAAAGAAAAATGAAAAAGTAAGAAAGGAAGAAGGTAAGCAGAAGAAAAGATAAGAAAAGAAAGGGGATGGGACTTTTTTTTTTTTTAGTATATATATTATATTATATTTTATATTATACTTGTCTCTATTTTTGTATTTCATACACATAAGAGAATACGTTTAAATTTTATATTTTTGGAAATTTATTATGAAAAACTTACGTCTAAATTAATTTGATTATTCCTAATATAAATATTTACTCTAAATTTTAATTTGATATTCCTAGATTTAAAATTTAAAATTAATTTTATTATTTAACCAATTATTATTTGAAAATTAAGTTTCGGATAATTTATTATTCTATTTATTTTTCTTTAATTGTTTATATAATTTTTCGAAATTTTTTGGATTTCACACCTTGGATCAATTGACTATGTTTCCACTAAGACACATGTGCTAGATATGTTCAAGCTGGGCCACTTTGTCCTATATTTCTACATAAGGATTCTAAGGCATTCTTTTAATGGCTTAGCAACTATTTTCCATTATACTATAGCGTGAATGATTACTTTTGGCCATCAACTCCATAGGAAGTTTTGAATAAGAGCTTCAATGCTCTTGGTCATATACTTGGGATAGATAAAAATTAAATCCCAACACTTTACAATGAAAATATAACTAATTAACCACCAATGAATTTGGCAGTCTATGAGTTTATACAAGTCAAAATTCTTTCAATGAACGTGTCACAATCATTGTTTCTTAACTTAGAAGAGATAAGTGGAATACCTAATTAGCAAACAGGAAGAAAACCTTATTTGAACCCCTATATGTAAAGTATTTTTTCTTTATTCGATGGAGAATGTTGCAACAAAACACGCTATTGTCATCATCATTTGCTTGCAAATCTAGTAGCCACTGAATTGCTTAATACCAACGGATTAAAAATGTAGAAGATAAGTTGCCTTTACTAAAAATCATTAGCTTATTAGCAAAACACAAATGAGATATCCTCTTTAAATCTCAAATGGAAAGAGAACAAAGGTGATCTAGCCAAATCCTTAAGTATGTAGAGGAAAACTTCCATATATATCCTTAACCATCTAGAACTTTAGGGAAAAAAAAACCACTAAATCTTCATTAATGTTGAGAGAGAACTTGAACATTAAGAAACATTGTAAAGTAGTGTTGAAAAGTGGCTAAGAAAACAAGTGCTTCAAAGGTCTTCTTCAAGAAAACTCTAAAATCATAATATCGTAAGCCTTCATGATGTTAATCTTCATAGCCACCTTAGTTGGCCCCTACCTAAGTAATAACCATAGACTAGTTCCTGGGCAATGAAAAACATGATCACTTATTTTTCTCCCAATGATGAAGGTAGATTGTTCCTTACCTACAACAAAATGCAAGACACCCTTTAATCTTAAGACCAAGAGCTTAAAAATAGCCTTTTCTACCACATTACAACAAGCTCGACCTAAGGTCATTCATTTTAGAGGGATTGGCAACTTTAGGGAGAAGAGAGGGTATTATGGTTCAACTCTTTCAAAATGTGGCTAGAACTTGTAAGTTCCATGGCCAAGTCAATTAGATTAGTTCAAATAATAGGCCAAGTTTCTTTTAAAAACTTATTAAAGTACCCATCTAGCTTTAGTGTCTTGCTATTGGATTAAGAAAAAAGCATCTTTAATCTCAACATCCTTAGCTAAAAAAAAAAAAAACTCAACATCCAAGAAGGTTGGGGGGGAGGTATAGATTTCTTCAACTTGTTGGTCACTTAAAATTCAAAGTAAAGAAGTTCAAAACTTTCATCTAAAGGGAGGGGGTTAACTTAACCATTGGTAAGAAGACAATTAAAGTAATTCACTTCTCTATGAACCTCCACATTCCCTCTAACTTTTGTACCATTTTCTTAGGTAAAGAAACCAATTGCATTCTTATTTTGATATTATTTTAGAGCTTTATAAAAGAAAGAAGTATTCTTATTCCAAGTTGGAGTCATTTCAACGTAGATTTTTATTTATAAAAGCTTTCCTCCATATCTTTAAGCATATAATAACCCCATAAGCCTATTTTTCCAAGTGAAAAAGGCACACTTCACCTCTAGTAAGGATGTCAGATTAGATAGACTTCAATCACAATAGCAAGCTTAATAGAGCAATGATCTAAATTAGATTTCTTCATTTATGTCTTTAGCAATTTTAATTTTGAAATAACTTGATAACACTTAGAACCTATAACATTTAGGCCACACTTGAGCTACTAAGGGTAACAAGGCATCATTATCAGTATAGAAGATGAAGCATTTAAAAGAAAATTTACATTGGTGGGAAAGGAAATCCATAATCACAACTCCTAAAGAGTGGTCATGTACCAACATAGGCATGAATTTGGCTTCAACCCTTGAAAATATGAATGGCTATCTTTAATTAACTAAAAATCTATTTAATTTTCTTAGAATAAAGTGATCTTATTTGTTTAACTGGTAGTAGAAATCTATAATAAAATGTAGATTCTCCAATTTAACCAAGTTTAAGTAAATATTAAAATTCCCCAACACTGATTCTACAATTTCCACTATCCTTTTCTCTAACATATCTTATCATATCGAAATCTCCTAAAACAAGCCAAGGGAAAGCATGCAAATTAAGAGCCAAGGAGGAAATTTGCTCCTAAAGAAGCTTTCTTGTGGCGTCAAAGTTTAATCCATAAACAAATATGGCATAGAAAATAAAACTTGCACTAAGATTAGTGCATTAGTAATGTGAAAACTAAGGATGCTCTAAATCTAATTGAACACTCTAAACTCTATGGTCCCAATCAATTCAAATATATTTTCTAGTAAAGTTATTAATTGTAAAATGCCATGAGGAGTTAATTATTTGCTGGATAAGTTCCTCATTGGAGTAGTTTACCTTAGTTTCTAACAACCTCCTCACATCCATTACTTTAGTGGGGTAATTAAGACCTCTAATTTTCCAAGAGGCTATATTCATTTCAAATAGCCAAAATACACCTAAGTTAATCTCTTTCCATGCTTGAAGAACCTTTTCCCTCCACAACTAGAGGAAAAGCTCTTATCACCTCCTCTACTCGGTGACCTATTCTTCTTTTATGACTTGTTCTTAGTAATAAGTGTCCCAATAAGAAGACTTTCAACCTTACATGTGTTAGCTTTAGGTACTTTAGAAGGGTTTAGACACATTTTAGGTTGGACTTTAAGGAAAAGAGAAATATTTGCTATCCCTTCAACGGGGTTAGGGTCTTTGATCTCTAAAGGAGTCTTTAAAACTAATGCACTGAGTAAACGTGTTTAATCAAGATTAATCGAAGATAGATCTAAGGAATTACAAAGAAGTGACAAAAACCTCTCTCTCTAACTATTTTATTTGTAATGTAATTGACAAAAGTCCTCTCAAAAACAAAAAGAATACTATATAAAACCTAAATCGTGATTCAACATGGTCTTTAGCACGCGCTTGTAGAAGCCCATGCTGCATTATGTGAAAAACCGCGTCTAAGACATCTCAACACGCCCCCTTGCACGACCATGTAAGATGTTGTGCCACCAACACACCTCAAAGAACAAGCGTGCTTTCACCCATGTCAACATCCACACTTTTTTGTCGCAAACATGCCCATTAGCACGAGCGTGTTGACACCTATGCCCATCATCACTACTCCTATATCATTCTCTCCCACCCAAGAAGAACTCAACCTTGAATTCTAATCTGGATATAAAGGAACATCATCGGGATAAAATGGAAAGATATTTGATATGTTTAATGTCTTGGAAATGCCCAAACTATTTGGTAATCCAATGACATATGCATTATCATTAATCTTTTGCACAATTTGATACATGCCATATTTCTTAGGTTGTAGTTTACTATACTTCCCTACTAGGAACCTCTCTTTCCCCAGGAACACCATCACTTGGTCACCTACTGAGAACAATTTCGCCCTTTGATGCTTGTCTATTACTGCTTTTTATTTAGCACTAGACTGCTATATCTTCTTGCGAACCTCTGCTGTTACATTCTTCCAATCTTCTACTAAGTTTTTGGCTGCAACATTGAACTTAGAAGTCTTGAGAAGCTTAATTAAATCTAAGGCATGTTGAGAAGTCTTAGTGTAGACCATAGAAAATGGAGAATTCCTTATAGTCCTGTGAACTGCACTATTGTAGGTGAATTTTACTTGAGCTAATGCCACATCCCATTACTTCGGTTTCTCCCTACAAATGCTTCTAATAAGATTACCTAATGTCTTATTTGTGGCTTCAGTTCACCTATCTATTTAAGGGTGAGCTATGCTACTATCGTTTAAAGATAAATCAAACATCTTCTACAAGGTCCTTTAAAAGTGACTTAGGAACTTGCTATCCTGATCCAATGTAATAGATTTGGGTATTCCATAGAAACGAACAACTTCTCTAAAGAACAGCTTGGCAATAGCTTGTACATCTATTATCTTCTTGTAAGGTATGAAATGGGCCATAATAGAAAACTTGTCAACAACAAAAACAGAGTCTACACCCCATTGAGTATGAGGCAACTCAAGCACAAAATCCATCAACAAGTTTTCCCAAATATTCTCTAGAATAGGTAAAGGCATATATAATCCAATATTTTGGGACTTCCCCTTAGATGTCTAACGTGTAGAACAATGCTGCACCACCTTGCTCGCATCTTTCCTCAAATGAGGCTAATAGAACCTATCACTAACTACAACAATGGTCTTATCTCTAGCTAGATGACTAGCTAATCTACCCCCATGTAGATTATAAATCAACTTTTCCCTCAATGAAGATTCAAGCACATACAATTGATTCCCCTTCATTAAACAGCCTATATGGATATGAAAACCATCATAGGGCTACTTACTCATACACCTTTCCCAAGTCTTCTTGGAATCAATAGTAGTCTTATATAATTCTTTTAAGTGCTTAAATCCTACAATTTCAGTAGATAAAGTGATCATAAGGTTAGCTCTCCTACTTAGAGCATCAGCTACCCCATTTTATATGCTTACTTTATGCCTTAGCCTGAAAGGAAACTTCTACAAGAATTGGATCCACCTCGTATGCATGTCCTTACTAATTTTAGTTTGGTTATTCAAATGTTTGAGTGCATTATAATTCAAATATAGGAAAAACTCCTTACCAACTAAATAATGTTCCTACGTTCTCAGGGCATGCACTACCGAATAAAATTCCTTATCATAAGTAGACCAATTTCTTATGGAATCACATAACTTCTCACTAAAAAATGCAATGGGTCTTTTCTCTTGAGATAACATAGTTCCTATACCAGCCCTACTCGCATCACAATCTACCTCAAACAACTTGTCAAAATCAAGTAGTGCTAAAACAAGTATACTACATAGCTTCTCTTTCAACGCAGCAAAACTGACTTTAGCTTCATCACTCCACTAAAATCTACCTTTCTTTAGACATTCAGTCATAAATGCTACAAGAATGCTGAAATGCCTGATAAATTTCCTATAAAAACTAGCTAATCCTAAGAAACTCCATAGCTCAGTGACAATTCATGGGATAGGCCATTCTCTAATAGAGTTAACCTTCTCTTCATCCACCCATATCCCATCACCATTAACTACAAAACCTATAAACATTAGCTTTTTAGACAGGAATATACATTTCTTCACATTCACATTTACATACAATTTGCTCATTTTTAGCACATTCAACATTGGCCTTAAATGCCTTAAATGCTCCTCCTTAGATCCACTAGATATAAGGATATTATCAAAATAGACAACGACAAAATGACTAATGAAAGTTTTTAATACTTGCTTCATGATCCTCATCAAGGTGCTCGATGCATTATTGAGGCCGAAAGGTATAACCAACCACTCATACAGGCCCTCTTTAACCTTGAAAGTCATCTTCCATTCATCCCCTAGCCTGATTCGGATCCGATGATAGCCTCTTATCAAATCAATCTTAGAGAATAGAATAACCCCATTTAATTAATCTAGCATATCTTCTAGCCTCAGGATTAGGAACTTATATCTAATGGTGATTTTGTTAATAACTCTACTATCTATGCATATCCTCCAATTCCCATCTTTCTTTGGAGTCAACAAGGCGAGTATAACATATGGGCTCCTGCTCTCCTTAGTGAAACCCTTCTAGATCAACTCCTACACCTTCTCTTGTAATATTTTTGTCTCTTTCGGGCTCATCCTATAGTGTGGTAGATTTGGTAAGCTGGCACCAAGAATTAAATTGATGTGGTGCTATATATCCCTCATGGGAGGTAAATCTTCTGGTAAGTCCTCAGATAACACTTCATTGAACCAGCAAACTCTTAACACTGTCTAGTACCTCCTCAATCATCCCATCCTTATCCATTGTCAAGACTTGTTTCACAATCAATACGTATACAACCTGGGACTCTTTCATCGTATCCTCTATCTCCTTTTTAGATTAATTAATCATGAGCAAAGAACGTCCTTCCACCTTAGAAGGTTTGGAACGATTTGCTATCTTTAGAGGTAAAAGAGTAAACTTCACCCCATTCTTCTCTAACCTATGTACGTTTTCCTTGCCTACATGTTGAGCATTAACATCACATTGCCATGGTCTACCAAACAGCAAACAATAGGCATCTATCTCAACGACATCATAGTATACTTCATCTCAGTATTTACTAATAGAAAAAAAGGCACCTTGCAGCACTCTTTGACCTCAATCTTTTCTATTGTCTTGACCCACCTAATGGTATAAGAGTTGGGATGTTTCTCAATTGGAAAATGTAATGCTTGTATGGCCTCCTTGCCTATGATATTTTCACAACTACCACTATCCACTATTAATTCATATTTCCTCCCCTCAATAGTGCACCTAGTGCAGAACAATTTATGTCGTTGAGTCAGCTTCTCTTGTTTTGGTGCTAGCATCAATTTTCTAATTACATAAGCCCATCCATCATACTCATCCTTTTCCTCATAGTACTTGTCACCTTCGTCAGGCTTACAGTTTATCCCTTCTTCCTCATCTCTCTCCACTATATTCTTTGCTCTCTTATTGGGGCATTCATTGGATCGATGCTTAAGCTAATTACATCGGTAACACTTTCCTAGTATCGACTTCGCATATGGATTATTTTGTCTTTGTGTTTCTTTTGCTTCTACCAATTTCTTACCTATGGCCCTCTCCTCTTCCTTTGCAGTAACTACCTTTGGCAACTTAGACATAGGTCTACCCTTCTAAACTACAGGCCTACTCGAACCTTCACCCTAAAATCTCGTATTTCCACCATTAAACCTGCTACTCTTTTCCTACATCATCAATTTAGCCTTCAGGGCCATGTTCTTAGCCTCATTCAATGTATGTAAGACATGCACCCCAATTTTGTCCCTAACGTGCATTTTTAACCTATCTAAATATTTGGCCACCTATTGACCCTCTCTCTCATGTAGATGATTCCTCTTAATGAACCATATGAATTCCGCGATATACTTATATACAGTTCTCTACCCCTGGCGACACCTCTAATACTACTGGAATAAAATCTGCTCATAATTGGGAGGTAGGAAATCCCACTACAATAATTGTTTCATTCTATACCAAGTTCTAATGGGTTATTTACCCTCATGATATCGTCTACTCTAGAGCCTCTCCCACCAAGCTAAAGCACCCCCTTTCAATTTACACGCTACTAGTTTCACTCTATTCCCTTCAGGTATTTCCGTATACTCAAAGAATCTATTTATCTCAGCAGTCCAATCAATAAAATCCTCAATATTTAAATTACCATTAAAGCTAGGAATGTTTACCTTTAGTTTAAACTCCCTACTATCTCTAAAGTCACACCTACCATTATATCTATCGTATTTTCCATGATCACCATCTCTCCTACGTAGTTGTTCTTCCCTAAATAACACTTGGTCTTCCTCATCCGAATTGTCATCATACATCTGTAACCTATGGTTCACAACTATAGGTCTGACAATAGGATCGCCTCACACATACTCTGCCCTAAGTTACACCTCGACACCATTTTTATCCCCATTAGCATCGAAATGCTCAATCAGGTCATCAAAGCACTGCTCTAAATGCTGAAATTGCTAATCCATGTTACTCAACACCACCCTTTAATCCTACAATTCGGTTCATAGGGCTTCCACATCCCGAGCAATGTCCGGAACATAACCGCCAACTAAACTATTGTCTCTTGACATCTCGGCAAGGATTTCTCACTCTAATACCAACTGACACAACAAGTAAGTGTGTTTAAGCAAGATCAATCGATTCATCCAAGGAATTACAAGGAAGTGAAAAAAGCCTCTTTCTCAAACTATTCTATTCGTAACTCTCAAAACGAAAAGAATATTATATAAAACCTAAATCATGATTCAATAAGGTCTTCAACGTAGGTGTGTAGAAGCCTATGTTGTATTTTGTAAAAACTCACATATGGGACATCTCAACATGCTCCCTTGCACAGTTGTGCTAGATGCCATGCTACCAACATGCCTTTAAGCATTGGTGTGCTTTCACCAGTGTCAACATCCATGCTTCTCTATCGCGGACACGCCCACTAGCATGGGTGTGTTGACGCCCGTATCCTTCATCCCCTGCTCTACATCAGAAATGTGAGGCTCCATAGTTTCTAATAGAAGGATTGTACATTCCCCTTGAAAGATAGGGGTAATAAGGGGATCAACAATCCTATCTTTAGTCTTTAAGTTTAAAGGTAAGGTGATAGTAACTTTACACTTTGATAAAGACTGAACCTCCTCACTCTTCGTATGCATTGGGTTGTTTCTTAGAGTAGGAGGCAAAGAGTTTTTGCAAGAACCCATATTAGGTTCAATTGCATGCTCTTTTCCACTATGATTCATCCCTTTAGAAACATTTAAGGGTCTAAGTAGAGTTGGATTGTTTAAGAATTTTGAGAACACTACAATGTTGGGGCATACATTGGTATTCAACCCAAATAAAAGCAACGAACTCGGGCATCGAGCTCAATGAGGATGCATGCTTAGTTAGCACGCACTTTAAAAGCAATGTTAGTATTTGCTTGGAGGGGTACAACTACCCCACTTACTATATAGCTCACACATTTTAGGTTTAAAAACTCACATGGAAGACAAGATAAGAGAGTCCAAACAGGGACTTTGGTAGTCTAAGGTTTATTAAGTGACATTCTGAAACGCCATTTTTGTAGGATTAAGAGGGGTTGGGCGAAATACCGGGGTATCTTTAGTAAAGGCAGCAAGTCTTTTTCTCTGGTAAAACAAAAAATAGAAGATTTTGTTATTGCTAAGAACATCCAAAATGTCATAATCCTTTCATATTCTTAAGGCTTAAGGCTATTGATTGAACAACAGAAAAAAAAAAAAAAAGAAGAAGGCATTTTCCTCCCTAGAAAGTATCCTACACTTCGAAGCAACATGACATGGAGGATGAACTTTAGAGATAGGCCCACGAGAAATTGGATGAATAAAACAAAGTTTAAAGTCTTGCGACAGAGGGGGTCAACTAGTAGAAAAGATGTCAAAGAATGACCTAAGTGGAAGAGGAATGGTGGTTTTTAGTTTTGGATTTTTTTTCCCCATGTTATTAAGATCTTCATTTAGTTGTTCCAGAGTGGTATTACCAAAAAAATGGAAACATTGGGATTGGAAGGATTGAGTTTATTAGGGTCCAAGAATTACGGACGTAATTGCCTAAATCGTTGGAGGAGTAAGTAGAGTTGACATATTGAAATAAGTCAACAAGGTTGTTCAAAGGGCGTAAGAACGGGTTCCTCTTTTTTCCCTAAGCTAGGGTGGTCAGAAACCACATTGTGGCTTTCTCCCTCACAAGGAACCCAATCGGTGATTACTAAATAAAAGATAAAGAGGTTGGTAAAGTGGTCTAAAGTGAAATATTTTGCCAATCTACGAGTAGGTTTAATTAGTTTAAGTCAACTAAGACTAATAAGTCTTTCGCCCAATGTAGGCTGGGTGGTCTAGACGGAGGGATTGAAGTTATTCTAGAAAGAATCTTGCACGAAAACTTCGATTTACGGTTTAACAACTAAGTACGCTAAGGGTAGGGAAAGGACATCCATACCAAAAGTGAGCAACATAGCCTGCTTTATTCATTTATACCAAACTTCACACATGACACATCTTAAAAAGGAAGGTGAATCAATGAAAGGAGGGCATGTGTCTTATTTATGGCCTTTCTCATTTGATTTTGTGACTAAAAAACTGAATGGAGCCTCAGCAAAAAAAAGAAAGGGTTAAGAGCTTCTTCTTTTCAATTTAAACAAATCTACGCCATGTCATTCTACTCAACAAGAATTGACTCCTAGTCTGGTTTACATTGAAAGAGGGCAGGGGTTTCTTGCTCACTACACAACTTTTACCCCTCACATTTTGCTAAAACCCCAAAAAATCAATGGTAACCCCTTGCTCAAAAGTATTGAGAAGCATATATGCATGAGGCTAGCTACCACAAACAATATGAAGTGGTTTCTTTTGAACTTGTTCACATGTGCAGGAACAAGAAGATATAGTGCCTTAAGCTGAAGTCGTAAATGCCATTGCATATAATGTTGTGTTTTTGGTATCGTGTCTTTATTGTACATGTGTCGGGTTTGGTTTGTTGTATTCTAAATTTGTGTTTGAATTTCTGTTTGTGTAGGTGGTGTTGTCATTAGTGTCAAGTGGGTCAAGTATTGGGTGAAGTGGCAGTTTGTTTTGAGAAGAAAATCTACATGTAAGGGGAAGAGTAGTGGGGAGCTTTATTGGGTTGAGCGGTTATGTTGATATAGACCATGTACTCTATCAAATAGAGCCTCGGCTCTTGGAACGGAAATTAGGCAGAAACTATTTTCTCTAAAATTGGTGTAAACTGGAGAACGTCTGGTTTTCTCTAATGAACTCGAAACTTAGTTCAAAATAGGAAAACATGATAGAAAGACATACAAACTATTATGTAAACCAGATATAGTCGTTAACAGACTGGATACCTGTTATTATAGACGATCCTATAACAAGTCGGTGTTAGAGCCAAACATGATGGAGGAGATTAAACAACTTCAACAACAATTTGTAGCCTTTATGGAAATGTATAAAAATGATTGGGACCAAGTGGAAGAGAAGTCATTGCAACTAGCTAACTTATCTAGAGAAATGTCGGCAAAGAAAGGAAAGAGCAAGGAGTAGGAATAAACCAGCGAGAAGGAAGTCAGAACGAGGGGAGGCTTCACCGTTATGGATAGTAGTGACAAGGGAGTGATGGTTCCAAGGATGGTATGATTGGATTTTCCAAAATATGATGGAACCATTGACCCTATTGTGTGGCTTAATAGGTGTGACCATTTTTTCAAGTATTACCAAACTCCTGATGAGGAGAAGGTGGAAGTAGCAGCCTTCCATTTAGAAGGGGAAGTGCAATTGTGGTTCTTGAAGGTTGAAAGGGACAGACTAGGGTTAAATTGGGAGGAGTTCAAGACCCTTTGTCTCCAGCAATTTGGCTCTCCTCTACGTAGTAATCTCTGTTAGGGAGCTTTCGAGAAGTGGAAGATTATTGGAGGAGATTTACTTAAATTGCCACCCGAACTCTTACGTTGACACCAGAGCAGAAAGTGGCGCTCTACTTGTGCGGGTTGAAGGAATAAATTTCGGTGGGTGTTGGAATCCAAAAGCTAAGGGATTTGATAAAGCGGTGAGTTTGGCTCGACTATATGAGCGAAGGACGGACTATGGTGATGAAACAGGTGACCTTCCAAACCTTCCAAGGAAAAGAAATATTGAGGGACCTGTTACTGCGTAGAAACTGCATGCTAAGCGAATGAGTAAGGCGAAATTAGAAGCTAGGAGGAGGAAGGGACCTTGCTTAAATTCTGATGAGCCTTTTTCAGTGGCCCACCGATGTAAATGGTTGTTTTTGTTGGAGTGTAGAGAAAGATGAGGACTGTGAGAACAAGGAGGATGAGATGAATAATGGAGAAGAAGAGGGAAGGGTAGAGATCTCAATTCAGGCTATGATAGGCGTGACCAAGTCCTAGGCCACGAAGCTCCAAGGAAATATCAGTGGAAGAAACGTGGCGGTGCTAGTCGATTTGGGCATCACTCATAGTTTTGAGGATGTAGCAAAGGTAAAACGATAGCAGCATACCATTTAAATGTGGTGGAAGTCGTGTTAGTTGTTAATTGGCTCAGGTCGTTCGGACCTATTGATTGGGATTTCCAAAGGATGCGCATGAAATTCTCAGTAGGGAGCGATAAGGCAGTGCTATAAGGAGTAAAAGGCCTGGCTGTGATGCAAATACAGCAGCAGCTATACAAGAAGTGAAGAGACAAAATGAATTGCAGGTGCTGATGGTTGAATTTGATACTATTTTCCAGCCACTATAGGGGATGCCACCAAAAAGGTCATGTGATCACAGAACTTGAATAATTTATACTCCATTTATTTTATGGTAATAGAAATTCTATTAAACCCTATTTCGCCCGAAATAAGGATTAAAACATTTACTTCATTGAACACGGAATAAGGATTCAAATATGAATTAATATTATTAAAATTGATGAATAGCTATTCCTAATGAAAAGCATTGAAATTCCAATTCGGTGGAGTGGAGTGACCCATTTCTTTTTCCGCATTTGCCCTAACTGTAGACGCCGGATCTGTGAGGAAAGAAGGTCGAGTTATTAAGCGAAGGGGAAACTGGAGAGAGAGAGAGGGGAATGATCGATCATCATCGTCGTAGGAGAAAGTGGAGATCTATTCGTTATGCATCGTCATCGCCCTCATCGTCGTCGTCGTCATCATCATAGGAGAAAGTGGAGATCTGTTCGCTTTGCATCATCATCGTCATCGTCGTATGGGAAAGTGGAGATCTGTTCACTTTGCGACATCGTCACCTGGGAAAGCATCAATTGTGTGATAGATGTTGTCTTCTGCATCTCGCTAAGGAAAGCATCGATCGTCATCTCGCCGAAGCTGAACGTCTCTCCACTGTTGTTGTCTTTTGCGTCCACTGACAAAAATTATCTTCCCTTTCTGCAATGCTATAAGGCGTCATTCTTATTGTTGCTTTGGGATTCTTTTTTTCAACGTTGCTGCTACTGCAATTTGTGGGCATTTTTTCCAACGTTGTGGTCTGCTGGGAATATTTCCGCCTTCCAATTTATTATTTCATCTTTATTTTTTTTAATCCCTCAAATAAATAATATAATTATAATTTTATTATATTTAAATAAATATACATCATACTAATTTATTATCTATTTTATTCCTTAATAATAATTATTCCATTATAAAATTATTTTATTTAATAAAATAAACAAATCATTAATATTTTATAAATAAATAGAATATAAACAACTCTCAAGATATTACCTATAAATGATTACTATAATGAATAAATTGATAAGAATAAGAATTTCAAGAGCAAGAACTCAATTGAGGGTTTTTATTAAAAGTGGAAATAATGTTGACAATATAGGAAATGACCCAATATTAACTTGATTTCGGATTATTAAAGGAAGAATTATCCCCATCGGTATTTACCTCCTATACTTATCGATGCTTTATAAATTGAACAGGCTAGTTTCAACCCATAATTTATTGAAATAAGCTTAACTACTCATGATGAATGTTAGAAAAATAACAAATCACCATGTCCCAAACAAGTCCTTTTCGAGATCCAAACTCTAAAAACATTTAAAAAATTTTACAGTATCATCATTGATGTAATTTTGTAAATAGAAAACCATCATCGGTTAAATATAAATAAATTATAAATATACCGTCATGTGTTTGCTTCAAGTGCACTTGGCTTCTTTATCATTAATATTGAGCAATTAAACCCCAAATTATACATATATATATATATATATATAATATAAAGTAAATATATAAAATATAAGAGAGGATATTTAAAATTTACCTTAAATTATATACATCCACATAAGCATTATAATACAAAACTTTCCGATGAATTGAATAATGTTTTATTCTATTAGCACAAACCAATAACGTGTAGGACAATAGTCTAAATCATTTATATTCTACATTCCTTGTGTTTGGCCTTTTTCCTTTACATGCAAAACCAACTTTAATTATTAAAAAGAAAAGGGAAAAAAAAAAGGGAAAAGAACTGGCTTAAAATGCAGAATTAAGTGATACTAACAATTATTTGGAGATTTTCCATCTAGCCACAAAGTGGGTATATTACACATTTGCCATGGAAGAAAATAGCTTTTCCAAAAGTAGAAACGGCTTCCAATAATATAGTTTTACCATTTCTAAGTGAAAAAAAAAAAAAGAATTTAAAAACTGCAGACTATGTCACATCAATGGTAGACTTCTCAACTTTTTCCCTGATCTCTTGTACTATGAAGAAGCCCAATCACAACATGGACCTCTTTAAAGCTAGAAGCTAGCGAAAACGAGTAAGCTGGAACTGGAAACCTTTAATATAACACGCCGACATGGACACAATATAAAGATTAAGAGGAAATACAGCATGCAATACTAGGGCTGGTAATGCGGGCCAAATGGGCCGGCCCGCCCCAACCCGCACCAGCCCACGGGTCGTCTCGGGCTAGCCCGCGGTGGCCCGCAAGTCTAGCAGGTCAGGAAAGTCTGCCAGCTTCGCCCCGCGAGCCAATACTGGCTGGCTCGCGACGACCCGCAATAATTTTTTTTTTTTGTGTATTATGTAAAACAGGCGGCCGGTGGTGGTGGCGCGACATCGAGCTGCGGAGTACAGGGGGTGCAAGGTGCGGACGAGGTCGAGCTGCCGAGTGTGAAGGAGAAGGTGTGGTGTGCGGGGGTGTAGTCATGTGGGCCGCTGCCAGTTGTGTGCAGACGAGGTGCACGGCACGGACGGTGCGGAGGACGTCGAGCTACGGAGCGGAGTACAAGGGATGCACGGACGGTGGGCTGTTGCCACCTGCCAGCTGCAATGTAACTTGTAAGTGTGGCGACTGCGACTGGCCGTGTGGGCTGCGGAGTGTGTTTGACTTCTGCGAAGGAGAAGGTGCGGTCCAACCTAATTGCTTGCGGTTGCGGTCGACGGTGGCGGAGTGCGAAGTGCGGACGGCGTCGTCAGTTGTCTCATCATGTCTCCACGTCGTCCTCGTCAGTCGTCTCGTCATGTCCCCACGAGTCGTCCACGTCAATCAGCGCAGGCTGCATTTTTTCGGCAGGTTGGCCCGCTGCCTGAGGGAATTGCTCGCCCCGCCTCACGGGTCAAGCAGGAGTGGGCCAAAATAGCCAGCACCTCAGCGGGTCAACCTGCGAACCCGCCCCACAATTACCACCCCTATGCAATACATACATAATGCAAAACATATGATTATGAAAAAGAAAAATATTTTCATCCAAACAAAAATGTTCTTAAAATTGCAAAAGAAAATAAAACAAGAAACCCTTCTAGAAGCTTTTTCTTTTTTTCTTTTTATCTTCCTGTTCTTGGTCACCTGCGAGGGAACTCGCCTTCCCACCATCTTCTACAATTAGCTATAGCTACATAATCTAATATGGCATTTGACATATTACAAAATAAACCATTATTTGTATGAGACTAATTTACAGCTTCACAAACTGAATAAGATAAATTTAATTGCTTTTTCTTTTCTAATATCCTAATAATCAATGGATTATCATATAAAATAGATACATATATATATATATATATATTGAAATTTTTTATAAAATATACCTATTTTGATTTTCTCTCAACAGTACATTTAAAACACAAATTAACAAAATTCACATAAAAGTGATACCGTAAATAAGAAAACATTGTATCATATCACTTTTTATGTTGTAATCTAACCTTACACAATAGACCTATTCCTAGTTCTTCATGATTGTTATGCATTCTTAGCTTTTTAGTTTGATCAATGACACCCTAAAAATAAGATTGTTTGTCTGATCTAATTTCTATTATTTTTCATTACTTAAAAGTTACTAAGCTTTGAAAGGACAATACTTGTAATATTAGTGCTTTATGTTAATCTTTATTTTGGATGTTTTGTCATTAAATATTCAATAAGATGTAGTTCATATTCCTCCATCGAAGCCTTCTTATAATGGTTCTTTCTCCCGTTCAAGTGTTTCCAATGAGGTAAGAAAAAGGTCCCTACCATTGCCCATTTTTAAGTATAGTTGGTAATTTGTGTTAAAATATCATATCTCATATCTATGTATAAATAATTTGTGTTTGTAAAATTTCAATTTATGATATGACCTGTTTATTAATTATATATATATATAAATTGGTAGCCTAACTCATTTAATAAATATATCTCATATCTAGATTGGACCTAGGGATGTCAATGGGACGAGTTTTGTCGGGTTCCCGACCCACCCTTCCCACTAAAAACCCTATAGGGTTTGGAACGAGTTATGAGTTTCATTTTAAAAACTCTGTAGGGTTTGGGAAGGGTAGTGGGACAAATGTTAAACATTAAACCCGTTTATTAATTTAGTTAATAAATTATATTATTATATATTTAATAAAAAAATTTAAGGGATTACTATAGTGAATAGTATAGTTCTCACAAAACACAAACACAGCACAACACACTACACCTACACCTGCACTTGCACTACACATTGTCAATTAAATTTGTCACACCGACTCCACAGTCCACTCCCACACAATCAACAGCACACTGCACAGCACAGACAAACACATACATAGCGAGTAGTGATAGTGAGACTGACCGACCGAGACAACATACACACAGACACAGGTCACAGCTGAGCACTTGACTCTTCAGCACTACACAGAGCTACAGACCGTAGACACGACTCGCACTCCGACACTCATTTTCACGTTTCACCACACAAACACAGTGACACACACTGAGCCGAGCCACCCACCCACTACCATGACCACGGTCCACTCCTAACTCAACTCACAGTCATGGTCCACTTCCACTCGACGTGTACGTTCCACCTCCACTTGAAATTTAAGATGCAATTGTAGAAACCCTAGATCTAGCTAGAATTGGAACTCGATCTCGTTCTCGTCGACGCCCTCCTCCTGTGTAAGCTGTCGTCGCCCGTCGCACGCATCAGCATCAGCTCGATCTCGTTTGGCCACCATCGCACTCACTCGCACTGTCAGGTACTGGGAGATTGTTATCTTTTGAGCTATGATGATGCTATATTATTGTTTGTTATTATAGGCTTCTCTAGGAAGATCAAATGAGAAAATGTACAAAATTGGTTACTGGATTAGGAATTCACTTTCCTTCATATTAATTTTTTGTCACTTGCCTCTCTTACACAACCGTGTGTGTAAAATCTACGCAAATAACACACGGCCGTGTCTCGGACCATGTACTCAACCGTGTGTGCTTCTGTGGATTTTCCAAGCTCAACACAAGGTCGTGCATTCAACCGTGTGTGCTTCTGTGGGCGTGTTTCCTTGACACACGGCCGTGCTTTTCCCCTGTTCCTTTTAAAAAGCATTTTTTTTTTTCGTTTTTTCTTATCCGATTTCAATCCAAGTTGATATCTTCTCTTAAAATAGTGGTCCTCAGTCCTGAAACTAAAATATTTTTTTCTTTTAAGTATCAAAACTCTTCAAAATAACATCAATTTATTACATACACCACTAGAATTCATCAGAAATGCAAGTGTTAATTTGTACTTATCAACTGGCTAACTTAAGAATTTAGAAACTGGATTTCTGAATCACAACTTAAACCATTGGCTAACTTACGAATTTGGAAACTGGATTTCTGAAGTTTTGATGTTGTATACTAAATTAACTGACATCATTTTTTGGCAAGAAGAATTAATTAGGTGAATTATGTATTTTGTTTAAGGAATTATGTTAAATTTAGTATCGTATTGCTCATTACAGCATTGGATGCATGATCCTTATACTGTATGCCTTTCTCTCTTTCTATGCGTTGTATATTGCATTCTCTGCCTAGGCAAATTTGCAAAGGAAAGTGGTTACTAATAAATGATTTTTATGTTCTTGATTTTATGGGAATTTTTTCTTTGTTTGATCATTGTTTCTCCCAAATACTCATTTCTTAGGATGCCTATATCTTTTTTTTTGTGATTGTAGCCACATGATTTACCATAATGCGTTTTATCTGCAAAACTTTTGTATTCGTTCTATTTAATGTCTTGCTGTGGTGTCATAAATGGAGGATTATGCATTTGATTCTTTTATTTGTATTTTGTTTTCATACTTGCTGACACTTGTATTTATGTTGAAGATGAATGTTATTTTTGTTTACTTTTGTATAATATATAAATGGACGAATTTGATATGCCCATTGATGCACATCCCATTGATGTTGAGGAAGAGGAAGCTCCATTACCGTTACTTGGATCCGAAACAAAAGCACTAGCAACAAATCCCACAAGCACAAGAAGTTCTCAAGTAGGAAGCAATGCCGATCAACGTGATAATCCCAATAAATGTAAGTTGACTTCTCTTGTATGGAATGATATGGTGAGAAAAACGGTTAATGGGGAGGATGTTGCTATCTATAATCATTATTCCAAAACACTAAAAGCAGGTAGTAAACAAAGAACTAAGCATCTGCGTAATCATTTGGAGAAGTGTATACAAATGAAGAAGTGGAAAGACATAAGGCAATGCCTACTATCTATTGAGAAACGGCAAAATGAGAATGAGAGTTGTTTGAACATAGGAAATTGGACTTTCAATCAAGATATTTGTAGGCAAAGACTTGCAAAAGCAATAATTGTTCATGAATATCCCATTTCAATAGTTGAGCATGAGTATTTCAGGGATTTTCTTGAAAGTATGCAACCACTTTTTAAGCATGTTAGTCAGAACACCATGAAAAAGGAAATCATGAACATCTATAATGGGGAGAAGGAAAAATTGAGAGTGTTGTTGAAAGCACTAAATTCTTGAGTTGCAGTAACAACAGATTTATGGACATCAAATCAGAAAAAGGGATACATGATTGTCACAGCACACTTCATTGATCATAATTGGAGACTTCAAAATTGACTCATAGAGTAAGATTCTTTACTTATATTATCTTTTCATAATCAATAATGGAAAATTATCTTATATTGAGGTTTTTTATATTTTCATGCAGTTTTTTGTATGTTCGAACGCCACACACAAATGAGGTGCTTGCCGATTGTTTGTTTAACTCGTCGATGAGATGGAGATTAGATAAAAAATTATCTACAATTACTATAGATAATTGTTTTACGAATGATGCAATGATTACAACTTTGACCATGAAATTAAGAAGAGATGAGTTAATTCTTCGGGGAAAGGTTCTGCACATGCGTTGTTATGCGCATATTTTAAACTTAATTGTAAAGGAGGGTGTGGCCGTGATAGAAAGTGCGATTGAGAAGGTCCGTGATAGTGTTGCATTTTGGTTGGCGACACCATCAAGAGTCGAGAAATTTAGAGAAGCATGTAAGCAATTGGATATTCCATATGATAGAAAGCTTGCCTTAGATTGCAAAACTCGATGGAACTCTACTTTGACATGTTGATGATAGCCATTGGATACAAAGAAGTTTTTTATAGAGTTCAATTTATGGATAGACATTATAAATGTCTTCCCACCGATGATGATTGGGAGGTAGCAGAAGCAATTTGCCAGAAGCTAGCGATCTTTTATGAGGTAACCAATATTTTTTCTAGTACCCAATATCCAACTGCCAATTATTATTTTGAAAAGGTTTTTGAGATTAGAGAATTATCGGTTGAATGGAAAGGCTCTTCAGATGTGAATACTAGAATGATGGCGAGGAAAATGTTTGATAAGTTTGAAAAATATTGGGGTGATGTATACATCATTATGGCTGTTTGTACTGTTTTGGATCCATGTTTTAAGATGAAGGCCGTGGATTTTGTGTTTCCTTCTATTTATGGAGTAAATGTATCTGTAGAGATTCAAAATGTTAGAAATATTTGTTACGAGTTAGTTCATGAATATCAATCAAGGGGTAGATCTCAACTTTCTAAAGGTTTGAATAGTAGTAGTAGTAGCTCTTCTAGGAACACTTCAGCAACTACCCAAACTGTTCCTTTTGATTCTTTAAGAAAATCAAGGTTGGTGCAATTCTTTAGCACTATTAATACTAATGGCCAAGTCAAGTCAGAATTGGATCACAATTTAGAAGAAGTTGTGTTACCTTGGACTGATGATTTTGATATTCTTAGCTGGTGGAAAGTAAATGGAATTAAATATCCTACATTACAAGAACTAGCTAAAGATATGTTGGCTATTCCTGTGTCTATGGTTGCTTTTGAGTCTGCATTTAGTACTAGTGGACGAGTAATTAGCTCATATAGAAGCAGACTAAATCCTGATATAATATAAGCATTGATGTGCAGTCAAAGTTGGTTATCAAATGAGATAAGAGGTAAAAATTTTGATTATACAATAATAAGTTCTTTTATACATGGAACAACTATTATTTGTATAATCTCTAATGTGTTTTATGGTGTTTTTTCTCCCTTTCGATAGGTTCAAAAATAGATGATGAAGAAGATGGGATTTGAAGACACTGAGAATCAATTGTCAAGTACGAATTCCCAAAAATATAAGATTAATATCTTTTCTATATGTGTTTAGAATTTTTCTATTTCTATTAAGACTTGTTAACTATATTTTTTGTGTTATTTATTAAGTTACAAGATTGGTATACTAATTTTATTTTATTATAATTAATTTTTTTTTATGTCGACAACTTTATTTATCAACATATAGATTTTCAAATAATATTAAAATACATATAATTAAATACATTGAAAGTGCAAATATTATTTATTTTTAAGAACATAAACTATATTTTATAAAAATAATCATAATGAATAAGTAAAAATTTTAAATTAATAATAAAATTATTATTTTTTTTAAATTCTAACGGGTTTGGGACGGGTTTCGGGTTACTTATTCAAACCCTGTAGGGTTTGGGAATCCCCATAGGATAATGGGGAGTAATGGGATTACTGATCCCGGCCCAAACCCATCCCGCTTACATCCCTAATTGGACCTATTTATTGATTAAAAAATTTATAAATAAATTTATAAAATATTTACATATACAAAATGAAAATAATGATAAGAAAATTAACCTTTATAAATATTAATAACATAATGTTTTAAATGTTAGTATAAAATTACAATCCAAACAACAATTTTAATAAAATTTCATCAAATATAACAAAACTAAAAATTCATAAGTTTCATAATATCATTGAATTAACTTGAACCATGACTTGAATAGATGTTACTATTAGTGGTGATTTCCAAATTCATCACATTATTTGTTAAATTTTTAAGACTGTTAAAGAATTTACATATAAAAAATGATATCAATAAAAATATATGACATTAAAATTTTTATAAAAATAGTTTAGTTTATTACCCTCATCTTCATAGAGTTGATTTTTTGCATATATAATTTGTTGTCATTTTATTAATCATTTTTCATAATTTAAGGCGTGTCTATAAATAACTTTTATGTTTTTTCTAGATGGAAAAAAAATTACTCTTATTTTGACTTTATATCATCATAGAAAAACAACTTGACACTCATTGTGGATTTTATATTAACTATTTATTTAAACAAATAAATGGTAATAGGACTATTTTCTTTTAGCTTCTTTAACATCCCATCAAATTTAACTCATATTGAGCAACATATCAATTCTCCTCTAAGGTATAAATAAGGAAATGGGAAGTCATGACTTGGGTAACTTTGTTTACTTATTTTTCTCATAAAGTACATATCCCTAACTAGAGTTATAAAAAATAAAATAAAATAAAACTATCTAGGAATTTTTACTATAAATATCTTAGGGTGCTTTATACTATGACTGTATGTTTTAAAATATTATTTTGACTCTAACAGGGTTTTTTTTTTTTTTTTGTTTCCTTTATTATCATCATTTGGTTTTTTGCTATTGAAGATTCTTTACAATGGCTTAACCTATTACCGACAACTTCAAAAAACAATAGAAAGTATTACCTTTTAAAGTACTGTTCCTTTACATTAATTTTGACTCATGAAAATGTGTAGCCTAATTTAATTGTAATGTATTTCTCCTCCCATTTTTTGAGAAGTTTTCTAATGGTAAATATGAAAACAATTTTAGAATATGTCAAATTTCTCACTTTTATCATTTTACCGATATAGATGCTTTATTAAGCATTCTTACCAAACATCATGCACGACAAATAAAAAACAATGCAATATTATGTTTCAAGCAATTAAATAAAAAACTTCTATCATCTATTCTTCAATTCAAGCAATTAAATAAAAAAATGTTAGAATTTTTATCAATACAAAATTCCACTAATCAAACCTTAAAATCCTCATTATAGGAATTATAATCAATCAAACCTACCATTTAACAAGTTTTTAAAAATAACATAAATATTAATATTGTGTTAAAACCTTAATAGATTTAAAAATTGAGACTATTTACATAAATTATATGGATCACTTGTTGCTAAAAAAGGGAGAAGGATACCTTTATCATTGTTTCCAATATTATCAAATACAACTATTTAGATATGATGACATAGTACTTTCCAAACAATCAAAAGATGAGGAAGAGATTTATTTAAAAAAAAAAAAGAATTTATCCAAGGAAAAAAAAAATGAAGAAGAGAGATAGGAGAACTAAGAAGAAGAGAGAGAAATATGATGCATTGTTGATGACTTAATGTAGTGTAGAAGGACCATGGAACCTAAGTTACAAAATTAACAACACTTGAGAATAATAAAAATAAATAAATAAATATAATAAGGAAATATATATATTATTAATATTAAACTGATTCGTTGATCGAACCTGTAACTTGTTTATGAAACATGTTTAATAAATGAGTTTGAGAATTAAACACTACCAAGATACAAATTTTATTGTGCATAAATAGGTCTAACTTATTTATATCTAATATCAATTTTTTTAGTACACGGACATGTTTATATCGTATCATATTGTGTCTGGATGTCATAAATTAAATCTTAAATTGTCAATCTTAGACATTGTGATGGATTTTATCGATGGGTTGCTGCTATCACATAGAAAATTAGTATTATAAGTAGTAATGGACAGATTCTCCGAATATACCTACTTCCTACCCATGAGCCATCTGTACTTAGCAGTCACAGAGTGTCCAAAGTATTCTTTGATAATATCTTCAAGTGACATAGATTACCAGAGTCAATTACTAACGATTGAGATGTACTTTCATAAGTGCATTTTGGAATGAACTATTTAAATTGAGTGGCATGCAGCTAGCCTATTCATGGGCGTATCATCCTCAAAGCGGGCTAAATTGAAGTAGTCAATTGTACTATAGAATTGTACCTCTAATGTCTCACTAGTAACAAGCCAAAGAAATAGGTAGAATGGATTGCTTGGGTGGAGTTTTGCTATAATATAGGATATCATACAGCTTTAAGAGCCACACCTTTCAAAATTGTTTATGGTCGTTCCCCTCCTCGCCTTTGTTAGATACTATGCAATCTCTAGTAAATGGAAACACAATATTGAAGAACAAAATTAGAATCCTAATGTAGATATGCTAGAAGTAGTAGTTTCCTTTTCTAGAAATATACACTTGTACAAAATAGATGATTATATCAACTATATATTTTTGCTTGAGAAGTAATGGAAATACAACCTTTTCCGAACATGGTATCAGAGCTAGGTTAAGATCTAGGACAAACAGAATAAAACACGGCCAATGGGAGACCAAACACCTTCAACTGGCTCTTCTCGATCGGACAATATTACTCTTGATGATCTGACATCAAGAATAACACAGATGCTACATCAAACACCTCAACCAACAACCACGGATCCAGTCCTCACGTCCATGGGGGTAAAACTAGATGGAACCAACTGCGAAATATGGTCGCAAGTTATGGAGATGTACATTGCGGCCAAAGACAAACTAGGTTACATCAGTGGAGAGTTACATAAACCGATGGAAACAGATCCTACGTATAGAAGATGGAGAACGGAGAATGCTGTGGTTAAAGGGTGGTTAATCACATCTATGGAACCGAATCTGATTGGGAAATATATCAGATTCCCAACTGCTAAAGTCGTGTGGGATGCAGTTGCAACAACATACTTCGACGAAACCGACACTTCACAAGTATATGATCTGAAGAGGAAGGTGTCCAGACTGAGACAGAACGGAGGATCCCTGGAGTCCTATTACAATGCACTTCAAGGTTTATGGAGAGAAATTGATTTTAGGCGACCAAATCTTATGCATTGCGACATGGATATAGAGGTATACAACTCCATGCTATAGGAAGACAGAGTATACATGTTCCTGGATGGTCTAGATGATCGGTTGGATAACATTCGAGCTGATACACTCCGTATACAGCCACTCCCGTCTGTAGAGCAAGCATATGCATATGTCAGAAGGGAAGATCAAAGACAAAGTGTGATGATGATGAAGGAGGAAAATATGTCGAGTGCAGCAATGATTTCCAGAGGAGGACCAATACTACAGCAGAAACCTTCACCTCACTTGCTTCAACATGAAAGAAGAAGCCATGCCGCAAGAACGAAGAATCAACTGGCAGAAATTGGCTGTACTCACTGTGGAAACACAAAACATACAAGGGACACCTGCTTCAAATTACATGGATATCCAGAATGGTGGCATGAATTAAAGGAGAAAAGAAAACGTGAAGTAGGCCATGTTGCAAACGTTGTTGCTGAGACGGCAGGCCTGGGAATAAACCTGTCTCTTATTCCATAGGGAGAGTCATCCACAAGAACAGATGAGGAACCAGGTAATCAGAGGTGGATCATTGATTCTGGAGCCTCGGATCACATGACGTTTGATCCTTAAGATGTTTGTAGGAAAACCAGCTCGAATAGAACCTACATCATAAATGCGAATGGGGAAAAATACCCAGTGAATGGTTCTGGAGAAGTGACGTGCTCACCCACACTCCATCTACCAAACACACTACTTGTCCCATCCCTCTCTAACAAATTGATCTCAGTAGGAAAGGTCACGGAGGATTTGAATTGTTGTGTTCTAATGTATCCAAAATTTTGCATATTTCAGGACATCCTCACCAAGGAGATCATTGGTCGTGGTACTAAACAAGATGGGATATACTACTTAAAGGAGTTCAGTGGGAGCAAAGTATGCAAAGTAAATAGGGAGGACACCAAGAAGCAAGACATCTGGCTATGGCATCACAGATTAGGTCATCCATCATTTACGTATATGAAGTATTTGTTTCCAAGGTTATTTCATGATGTTTCTGAAAATATGTTGAAGTGTCAGTCATGTATCCTAGCTAAGAGTTATAGAGTTACATACCACATAAGTAATAAGAGGTCAGCAAACCATTCATGTTAGTGCATTCAGATGTATGGGGACCTGCACCTATATCAGCACCTTTGGGAATAAGATGATTTGTGACATTTATTGATGATTGTACTCGTATGACTTGGTTATATTTGATGAAAAATAAAAGTGATGTTATTGAGATTTTCAAAACATTTCACCTGATGGTTAGGACCCAGTTCGCAACAACCTTGTGGACACTTTGGTCTGATAATGGGGGGGAATTCGTGAATACAAACCTGATGAATTATTTTAGAACTCATGGAATAAATCATGAGACATCTTGTGCACACACTCTACAACAGAACGGCATAGCAGAGAGGAAGAATAGACACATACTTGAAATAACTAGAGCCCTCTTGATAACTGCTAAGGCTCCTAGGCGATTCTGGACAGATGCAGTAACTACTGCAGTCTACTTGATAAACCGCATGCCCTCTAAAGTGTTGAATTATAACACCCCATTACAGACCCTAGCTCAACATGAATTGCTACCCTCATTTCTAATGCTTCCTGCAAAAGTGTTTAGATGTGTAGTGTATGTTCATCTGCATAGGATAGAACGAACAAAATTAGATCCATGTGTTGTTCAATGCATATTCCTAGGCTATGCGACTCACAAGAAGGGATATCGATGTTTTGATCCAATGACTAAACGTCTGTATGTAACTATGGATGCTACCTTCTTGGAAACAGAGATGTTTTTCTCAAATCCGAATTCATCTCCATCTGACCAAAGAGAACTGGTTGATGATGAACAAGGAAGGAAGAAAACTGGGTGGGAAATGTGGCCTGACACGTTGTTCTTCCAGGATGAAAGCACCAGTCACATTCACAGCACTACAGAAGAGGGAGAATCCACAGAAGCCAGTTCAGTACCAATAGAACCTATACTGGAACATGATACAACATCAAGTTTAGTACCCACAAACCAAGCTCCTGAGGATGCAGCAAAGGTACAAGTCCTTGAACTATCATCTACTTATCATTTACCTTTCAGGAATAACAGGGGCAAGCCACCAAATCGCTACACACCTGACCGTGGTGAGACTAAAGCAAAGTATCCGATTTCTCACCACATCAGCATTGAAAGGATGGCACAACCAATGAAGAATTTGGTACAACAATTGTCATCTGAGACAGTACCAAGATCGATAGAAGAAGCACTGCAGGACTCTCGATGGGTTAAAGCTATAAATGAGGAAATGGAAGCACTCCAAAAGAATGATACTTGGAGGCTTGTGCAGATACCAAAAGGAAAGAAGGTAGTAGGATGCAAATGGGTGTTTTCCATTAAATACAAAGCAGATGGGATGATAGACAGATATAAGGCACGGTTGGTGGCAAAAGGATACACTCAAATGTATGGCATTGACTACCAAGACACATTTTCACCCGTGGAAAAGCTAAACACAGTTAGAGTACTACTTTCACTTGCTGCAAACTTGGAGTGGCCATTACTCCAATTTGATGTAAAGAATGCATTTCTACATGGGACATTAGAAGAAGAAGTGTATCTAGAGATTCCACCAGGATATACTGCATCACAACCAGGAATGGTATGTAAGTTAGAGAAGGCACTATACGGCTTAAAGCAATCCCCAAGAGCATGGTTTGGAAGATTCAGTATGGCTATGAAGAAATATGGCTACAAACAATGCAATTCATATCACACATTGTTCTTGAAGCGTAGAAGAGAAAAGATAACAGCCTTGATCATTTATGTAGATTATATGATCATCACAGGGAACGACAACGAAGAGATGGGAAGATTGCAGGAACAGTTGGCATCAGAATTTGAGATGAAGAATCTGGGAGGCTTAAAATATTTCCTTGGCATCGAAGTGACAAGATCAAAGCAAGGAATCTTCCTCTCACAAAGGAAGTACATCCTAGACTTACTAGCAGAAACAGGAATGCTTGATTGCAAGCCACTAGATACTCCGATTGACCAAAATCACAAACTTGGAGAATCTCCACATCAAGCCTCCACAGATAGGGACAGATTTCAGAGACTAGTAGGAAAGCTGATGTACTTATCCCACACAAGACCAGACATTGCATACGCCATAAATCTATTAAGCCAATTCATGCACAATCCAAGTGAAGAACACATGGAAGCTGTAAAAAGAATACTGAGATACTTGAAGGGTTCGCCGGGAAGAGGACTTCTGTTTAGGAAAAATGATCACCTCCGTGTAGATGGATACTCTGATGCAGATTGGGCTGGAAATATTATAGATAGGAAGTCAACCTCCGGGTACTTAACATTTGTTGGTGGAAATCTAGTAGCTTGGAGAAGCAAGAAACAAAAGGTGGTGGCATTGTCAAGCACGGAAGCAGAATTTCGTGGGATGGCCAAGGGATTGTGTGAACTATTGTGGTTAAGAGAATTGTTGAAAGAAAGTGGATATACATCCGAATATCCAATGAGATTGTTTTGTGACAACAAAGTTGCGATTGAAATTGCACAAAATCCAGTTCAACATGATAGGACCAAACATGTTGAGATTGATAGACACTTCATCAAAGAAAAGCTTGAGGAGAAGATAATCCAATTTCCTTTTGTGAAGTCAGAAGAACAACTAGCCGATATGCTAACAAAAGGTGTCTCGAGAAGAATATTTCAAAGTTCACTTATCAAGTTGGGTATGGAAGATATCTTCGCACCAACTTGAGGGGGGGTGTTAGATACTATGCAATCTCTAGTAAATGGAAACACAATATTGAAGAACAAAATTAGAATCCTAATGTAGATATGCTAGAAGTAGTAGTTTCCTTTTCTAAAAATATACACTTGTACAAAATAGATGATTGTATCAACTATATATTTTTGCTTGAGAAGTAATGGAAATACAACCTTTTCCAAACAGTCTTTTGTTCAACCGTGCTAGCAGTACTAAATTAGAAGTTGTGGATAGGGCCCTCCTTGACGGAGATTAGATATGGAAGGAACTTCGACAGCGGCTTTTACAAGCACTAGAGAGCATGAAAGTTAAATATGACAAAAGAACATTGTGAGGTGCAATTTAAAGTAGGTGATCTATATCTACTAAAATTGCAGCCATGTAGGCAAACTACGCTTTCCAATAGATACAACTAGAAGCTTATTGACTTCCCTTGCCACCACAGGTCAAAATTCATCATGTTTTCCACGTGTCATGTTTAAAGAAATATGAAGGCACAGAAGATACAAATCCAACTCTTCCCTTGGTTCACCACGCTCATGCAATTCCTTTACCAAAGGCAATACTGGAGACAAGAAAGAGTTCATTCAAACCCGAGATACACATTCACTGGAATGGTTATTCTCTGGCTGAAGCACCTTGGGAAGAAGTGGCGATGATTATGGAACGCTACCCATTTTTTGTGCCTGAGGTTAGGCACGCTCTTGAAAGGGGGGAGTAATGTTACGCGTGAGGCCAGCTCCTACGAACAATATTAAGTGGTTCCTTTTGAACATGTTTACGTGCGCAAGAACAAGAAGAAGATATAGTGCCTTAAGCTGAAGTCGCAAATGTCATTGTATATAAATATAATGTTGTGTTTATGGTGTCGTGTCTTTACTGTATATGTGTTGAGTTCCGTCTATTGTGTTCTGAATTTCTGTGTGCAGGTATCTCTATCCAAGGTGGAACTGTCGTTGGTGTCCAGTGGGTCAAGTAATGGGTGAAATGGTAGTTTTTTTAGAAGAAAATTTGCATGTGAGAGGTGTAGTGCGGTGCTTTAGTGGCTTGAACATTTATGTTAATACAGACCATGTACTCTATCAAACAGAGCCTCGGCTCTTGGAATGGACATTAGGTAAAACCTATTTTCTATAACAAGCTCAAAACTTATTTTCAAAATAGAAAAGTATGATAAAAAGACGTATAAGCCATGGTATGAATCAAATATAATTGTTAACAAATTGGATACCCGTTATTAGATATAAGGGCTAGTTCAACCCAACCTTGAACTGGTCTGAGTTCACCAATTCTCAGATCCAAATATCTGAATCAAAACCAACTCGAGATCTCCTTTTTTTTTCCCTTAGCAGATTCATAGATAAGCCGGCTTGAACTTACCTAAACTACGAATCATTTTCTAGATTGAATTGACAAACTAATTCAGATCAAATTGCCAATTCAGCCTAACCCAAATCTCATATCTACTAGTTATTATATACAATCCTATAACAAAAGGGTATGCTTAGAATGATCTTCTAGATAGAGAATGGAACTTTTTCTTCTTTTTTCCTTCCCCTTCTCCTCTAAACCACTCTGTTGATGGATTTCTATAATACCAGTCCCACTCTACTTTGTAGCATCACATCCTTGACACCTCAGCCTCTTAAGCCCTACATTTTCAACAAAGATGTCACTGCATGCTGCCGTTCAGTGTTGACCATGCCCCTGGGCTGATAACACCAAATCTCAGAATGGATTAAGGTATTACAAACCATATGTAGTTAAGTAGCGCATTAATCACGCGAACTTACACTGAAATTCAGATAAAATTACGATCCATACTTCTATATAACATATTTAACGCATAATTTCCGATTAGAAATCTAATGTGGAATTTTAGTTGACTAATTATGGCCTCTGTAAAAGAAGAAAATGATTTTACCTCAAATTTGGGTCAAGAATCGAATTTGACACAAAAAATCAAGTCGGTTTCAAGCAATTTAAAATATACATATATATAAATATATCCACTAGATTTCAACAAGAGCGAAACCAGAACGAAAAAGGGCATAAACCAATCCCAATTGGACTTGCATCAGAAATCAACAAGTTCTAGATTTTGAAATTAGCTCCAGAAACAGCTCTTCTAGTGACGTTGTTAATTAATTACATCTAATATAATTGATTCAATGTAAACTTATGTCAAGTACGCAATTCTAAAGAAAGTAACATATCATGCAGACCACATAGTAATTACAGTTGCGATTTGGCCATACAAAAACAATTCAATGGTGAACACGGTCAGATATGAAACTGAACGGTTCATCTGATATATTTTTACAAAATCTAGAAATCTAAGCCGAGATTCTACATTGATTTGAGCTCTATTTGGTGCATAGTTTCAATGAACACCATTCGTTATTGGCGTTGGGCGTAGGCATACCTGCAATCTGTAGTCGCCATAATCTAATTAAATCATTACTATGAGCCACAATGTAGAATCTCCAATCTACAAAATTATCCAAACAATTATCAAGTATACGTGACATTTAACTGATTGATTACAAGCAAAGTAATCATAAAGATCTTCCTCATCATGATAGACAGAAACGGTATAAGAGGACAAATATATACACCATATTAACAATATCACGCTGATATTATTAGCCAACATTCAGTACTCTCACTTGAAAACTTTTAATTCTCATTTCCTCAACTATCACTTACAAACAGATATAGAAGTCACACGAACTTTATATACCAGTAATTATCAAAATGCTGCCCATCCAGCTGCTGAATTAGTTTTAGCGGAGCCTACACTTGTTGTAGATGGAAGGTTCCTCTGCAAGATGGCAAAAGCATCGGTTAGATGGTTGAAGTGACTGATTTTGCCTTGCACTCCCCACATAATCTTAACAAATTTATCTAGGTACTCCTGCAGTGGTTGGGATCACATAACAACAGTGAACCGTTTTTCCTAGTACACAAATTGCGTTCCATCTGTGTTTATATCAATGACATGCTGTAATGTATGAAGAGAATGTAACTTATGTCCCACGTTTTGCTCTTTTTTACCAGTACAAGGCAACATATGATTGGAAAGGACAAATTTTGAAGATGAGAAAACTTTGTCTGACAACATTGTCTATTATTCAGATAGTTCAAACGTCAGAAAATTAAAACAAAGCTACTTTGTTTACACACAGGTATAATATCCACATTTGAATTTTAGTGAGAACAACACTGTATAAACGGAACTTCAATCATTCAGACCCTTTTTTTAGCCATAATCATGCAGTTAACTAGCAATGGATAGAAAAGTTCTTCAAGATACATGCCAAAAACCTAAATAACATTCATTTCGGTGATTCTGAAGGTTTGTTTGGTTAACTCCATGGAATAGTATTCCTTAAAATCCAACTTCTACTTGTTTCAATGAAAGAGTGGTGAGAATGCAAGGATGGGGGGATAAAAAATGTGATTACATTCTTATAATCTAAATGATAAGTGGGAAAGAGGACTCAAATGCCAAGGAATTGGACTCGATATTAGACATTCAAGGACTTTGGAGCTATGTGGTCAATTTTTTATCCTTACATCTATGTTCTCACCAGGCTCTCATATCTTATTATTGAGAATACCTCCATGTCCTTTTTTAATAAATGATCAACAAGAAAAAAAGGAAAAAAAAAAAAAGAGTGGAAAACCCATCATTCACTCACTGTAGCACATCAGAAACTAACAGTGGCTGACCGGTGTCAGAAAATTGCTTGTAAACTTTTTTTTTTTTTTTGACATTTTTCATGATTTAAGCTTTCCAATTGATAAAATGTTATTATAGTAATCTCAAAACATTATAATAATAGCTTGTGGTTTTTAGTGGTAGATGGCAGTGAGAGTTAAGGTGGAAACCTTTTTCCTTGTTTTCTTCACTACCTTTTCCACCGTAGTTAACTCGCAACTTAATCATATTTGAGTGTTATAAATGTACATTACAATTTATAACAAATATTAAAACTGTTTGAGGAATGTCTCGCTTAAAACAAATGCACACTACAACCAGTGAAAGCGATTAAGAAAGTTGAATATAGTGATAAAACATATAAGATAGGAAGATAAAGAGGGGGAGGGGAGTAATCACAAAGAAAGAAGGGATAATTTTTTTGGATAATTAAAAGAAGAAAGAAAGAAGGGATAATTGCAAATACATCTACATAATTATTAATTAAAAACAGATAAGACCTTAAAAATGTGCCTTCACCTTCCCATAACTATTTGAAAATATGCACTTATATTCTTAACCATTGCTAAAGCTTCCATAACTGTTGCTAAAAGAATGTAAGTCGTGTTTGACCTTTACTGATGATTTGGGAGAGAGAAATGCCCCATTCCATACAATCTAAAAATATAGAGAAATATATTTTCTAGCCATATGCCTCTCAATTCTCATGGTAATCGGACAGGGAAGGATAAAAACAGCAATGCTGTCATCATCTGAAGCATCACTTTCCATAGGGAGAGATGTACATTGGCTGGGAAAAGCCTAATGGGGGCCAATATAATGACTCTTCTTTCTTAAAAGGGGATCTAATTGTCATTTAGCAAATAAAGTCTTGTTCTTTCTTTAGCTTCTGAATAAGATGAAATCGGCAATGCACTGACTGCCGTGACGTCCTAGGCAAAGGCTCTAAATAAATCTTAAAGTAAGCAAATCAAAGTATTAAAAAAAAAAGTTTATTCTAATCTTTGACATTTCTATGGATAGCTATTTGAGATGCTGGTTCTATGCTCAATACATAGCCACTGAATGCAGAGGATCGATATTTTTCCTTTGATTCAGGAAAAACTTGAAGACCTGATCTTGATAATTATGATTTAGAGGATCATTGCCTACTTGATCACTTTGAATCCAAGGAAATTGGTGCAGCTGGTGGGGTCTCCTATTGCTTGTAATTTCCTTTCACAGCAACCATAATCAAATTAGCTGTCCAACTCCTTTTTGTTACTTTATTAGGTACAGAGTGATTTTACTCTATCACAGGTGAAAACTTTTTCTCATGCTCAATGTGCTTTCCATTTGTGATGCACAGTAGAACTTTTCCTTTTCGAAATTCATTACAGAATTTTTTTCCCATTTCTTTGGCAGTACTTCTTTCATCACAAAATTATCCTTTAGTTGCTGAAGGAAGCATTCTGCAAAACTTTTTATCTCTCTGCTGTATCACAATTTTTAAAATGTGAACATTTAGTTCTGCTTGCAATGTTCTTTTGAACAGTGGATCCTTTCATATGTATCTTATATTTGTCTTATTTGTGACTTATTCGTGTCTTTGTTAAATGTGGTCATTGGAAAAGTTTCTAACATATGTGTTGGGTGTATTATTCTTCCATGTTTTTTATTTTGACAATCAATCAGGTAAGGATGAAGATAAGACATTGGGAGAGAAGGGGAAGCAAAGAAGGGGAGGAAGTGAAAAACATGCCCTAAAAGGATGCTAAATTGGCAATTGATCCTACCACCTTCCGTGTTCTTTCTAATTGATACTATACAATACTGTAGCTTATATTCGTAAAAAGACTATACTCTAAAAAATGTGGCTATTAAGTAATTAAAAACCAGAAAATAAACAAACTAAAATCATATCACATATAAACACTTCAAATCATGTGAATATAAAGAGTGGATTTATAAGATGTCTTATTAATGAGAATTTAGCCAAATCCAAAGAGTCAATTTTGTATTTATGAAAAATGCTTACAATCTACACAATGTAATAAAGCTATTCTCAAACAAAAAGGATGATTATATACATTGATAAGACCACAATATAATTAAACATTATAAGCAGTCTGAAATAAAACATAGGGTTTTAAAATAAACAACACAGAATAAAATAATTGATCTATGTGACAAATACCAATACACATTTACTTAAATTATTCTCCTTTTTGGGTAATTTATTCATTAATTTTGTGTACTCACAAAAAACAGGAGTTTTTATGCCTTTTTACTTTGTAAATCTGTGTCTTTTTCCCCCATTCACACAACCTGAATTTATCTCCATGCTTCAAAGCATTATATTTTCTTAAAGAAAACACATGCAATGCATGTGATGGCTCCAGAGCAAGTCAGATGCACTCTTGGACTTCACATACAAGTTCCATAAAGCCACGACTTACGAATGTACACAGGATATAGACAACCACAGGCATCATGTCAGGTGGTATCAAATGTACCTTGGTCTAAGATCAAAATATGATTGAAATCAAAAGGTAAGAAAATTTTTAAAACTTTTAGCACAACAATTAAATAAAAAATCCATATTGTATAAACTACAATGGATGGAAGCACTTGATTGACTTTCTTTTTATTTTTAACGGAAGCTTTAATTGAGATGAGAAAACATGAATATTTAAGACAGAAATGAAAAGATTACATAATTTTTAAAAGTTTGAGCATAACCGTTCCAATTATAAGTCATAGGAAATAATATTGTCTAGTATATACTCTTGCTGGAATAAGGTTGCAAACAACATACTACAAGGCAAAGGAATTTTACTACTACACCACAAGGCCATTTGGTAATTATTTTCTTCTGTCTAGTATATACTCTTGTTTAGGACCTAATATTTATTTCTTCTTCAACTCTTTTGCCATTTATTTTATCCATTTAGTTCAGTGTCAAATCAAATACACCATTGTCATTTCTTTGTTAACAAACCTATTCAGGTGCATGCATGAACTATCAATACAAAGGATCACAGTGATATATGTTGATTGTGATGTGGCAGAAAAATGCATGAGCTAGTGCAATTTCTTAGTTGTGTATGCAAATTTGATTATTCACTCATGGCTGAAAAAATAATTAAATAATTTTTTTTCCTGTTCTACCTTCTCCTGCCGTTTTTTTTTTGGGGGGGGTGGGGTTGTAAATAAATAATGTCATTAAGCAAAGGAATAATGTACAACCCTCTCCTGCTTTCTCCTAAGATGTTCATGAAATTTGAGATAAAAACAAGCAGCAAGTATCTTTTTAACAGATTATTATATTGGATCAGAAAAGGCAAATAAATATAAATTATATGATGTAGAGCACAATAACTAGCAATTTACAGATGTGCATACATGAAAGCATAAATTCCTACTATTAACTGATGAGAAGTAAAGTTGTATTGACAACTATTATACCATATCATTGCAAGAAAGCAACTCAGTTAAAGCTCCAGAAATCCATTAATTGAATTCTTTTTGTTGGTTCACATTAATCACAATAAGACAAACCATAAAGCTACATCTATGAAAAGCATACCAACACCTATTCATTGCCACTAAGATGAAAATCTAAGAGGAAAAGAAAACAACAAATTCTTGACATCTGAAATGAACACAGCAAATGGAATCATGCCCATTCACTAATAAAAAAACTGAGCCCATTCCATACAATCTAGGGAAGCTCATTTCATATGCCATATGCCTTCATGATAATTATAGGGGGATGGTCATCATCTGAATCTTTCTGTCCATGGGGAGAGTTGGCCAAGAAAAGACTAATGGAGGATCTTCTTCCTTAAATGAGGGGTGTAATTGGCATTCAGCAAATAAGGCCACATTTTTTTTCAGTAATCTTATGGTGCAAGTGATGCAGATAACTTATGTGTTAGCAAAAGACAAGGGATCAATTCCCACTAGTGGCAAGGATCTTCCTTGAGCCCCATTTAAAACATCACATGCTAGACATTGAATTTAGAATATGGTAAAGCAGCTCTTGGATGGGGAACCACTCCAAAAGAAAGGAAAAGGAATACTTTTTTTTTCAGGATCACCCAAAAATACCAATATGTATGGTAGTGGAATCAAATTGATTCTTATGGCAAACATCAGGCTCCTGCCGATTAAGAATTCTTAGATATACTAGCAAGTGCATCAAATATGCAGTTGTCAATTCTCCCAAGAGGCCACAATTACTGTGAGCAAACATATTAATGACAAGGACTGCATTTTTTCCCTCACGCTTGGCACCAGTGAGTTTTTTAAGAAAAAAAGAATGTGCATTTGTGCTGTACCCAATTGACCTAGTAGCATCTTGCATGCAGTTCCAAACCTCTTCAGGGGGTCTGGTGAGGTGAGATGGATCCTAAGAGGCCAATGCCACCCCCAGTTTCCATGGAGTTATAAAAAGAGAAAAGGTAATAAATGAATATAAATGATTTTCAACGGATTCCTGTCAAAAAGGCAGTCTATCACTTGGAAATATTGTTTACTGTAGTGATGTCACATAAATGAATCTGTTGTACATAAATGAATCATGCTGATGCCTTTTATATTTGTTGATTAATAGGACAAATCAACATGTCAACAATATGGCATGTAGACCAGAGAGATTACTCATTTACATATGCCCAAAATTTCAAAAAACTCAAAAGTGGACACAAAGAAAAAGAACAAAGACATAACTCTAATTTACCCAAAAATTAAAAAAAAAAATACCTCTAGTTGAGAGAGATCTGACAACGGGTCATTACTCTGTCTGGAATTTGTCTCGGAACCCTTTATGCCAATACCATGTGAAGCAGAAGTCATCCTAGTAGCAGTTGGATCGTTAGGAGGTGGAGGCAGAGGAGACCTAATCTTCCCTGATCCACCAGGTGGTGGGGCAAGGCCCAGAGGTTTTAGTTTTCCACTTCCTGTAGCCCCTCCTGATATTCCAGCAGCTGATAGCATCCCTGTTCCACTAGATGGTTTGTGCTTCACATTTATCCGAATTGTTTCACCCTCCTGAGATGGAGATAAGAAATGTCAGCTGCTTCCATCACAAAACTCTGAAGCAGTTTATGCCTCAAATGCTTTTGTCTTTCTTATTCTATGATAAACTAGGAAAGCATGCCACGGCACAATGGTTAATTGCCCATTTGGAAACCTGTAGGTCATGGTTCTGAGGCACAGAAAAAAGGAATAGCCTCTTTGCATATATCTGCCTCACGTATACCTATAACCAAGTCCTTAAAACTAAAGAGTACCTAAATACTGCCTACACCGATCCAATGCTTCACTTCAAAAAGCATCAAGCTATTTCTTATTATAATAAAGCTGAAAAAAAACAAGCTTTCGTATATCTAGGTACTCTATGCAGATCCACAAGAAGCCAATTCGACAACTCAATCTACTATTATTAGCTCAATTAGATCTTAACATTCTCCACCAAGCACCATCAATACTCAACCCAAAGACAAGGTAATATAGTACACCCATCAAGAAACTAACTCAAGATCCTACTCAAAGCTGAATCAAAACCTCTCAGAACCAGAAATTTGTAACAAAAAATAACATTCACTTACTAAATGGATCACTTTGCACTAGTTAAAAGATCTGAAATGGAATCTTTTCACCTATTGGCCACACATTTCACCAAAAAAACAACCACGTAGAAATGTGAAAAGGTTATTCTTCGCCGTAAACAGGTGCCCGGGCACTTGTCAATACTGTTCTCAGTAAATATGTAGCAGTACAAACAACAAAGAGAAATAGTTAGGCAGTACTAAGACCGTGGAAGATGGGTACTCCGAACACTCCCGGGTAAGTAAAACCCACATGTATTAAAACACATGGCTTTAGCTACTTATCAATGGTTCTCAAATGCTCAGAACACCTATCCACCACGGGCCACGCAAAATTCAATCAAATTCAAATCAAAATTAATACATTGTGTATACCTTCAACCTATGATTAACAGCAGGGTGAATATCAATATGCGCATCGGTAACTTCCTCGCTAGACCCTTCCTTATCAGTATCTACCCTTTTCAAGTACTTATCATGATCCGAAAGCGCGACATTGAAATCAAAAGCCTCGTTCCTCTCCGCAAAACCTAACCCTATAAACGCGTGCTTCCCACGGCCATCCTCGATCTTAAGCACGAAGTATCGGGACGAATCGAGGACTGTCTCGACGGAGGACTCACGGTGGCCGGGGTGGACGAAGCAGGCGGCGAAGAGTTCTCCAGTGTTGGGATCCTCGAGGCGGATCTCGCAACGGGACTTGCAGGACACGACACGGAGGCGGCCGGACCAGATCTTGTCGGATTGGAGCCACTCGCCACATTTGTAACCGCCGGAGGTTGGGCGAGGAGGGATTTTGAAGACGGAGACTTCGCGGACTACGAGGAGGGTGTGTTCGAGGGATTCTTCATCGTCTTCAACTGGGTTGTCGAATGATGACGGGGATGATGACATTGTGGCTTCTAGAGAGAGATTGGACCGCGTTTGGGCTCGGAAAGTAAGGAAGAATGCGTACACAGGTGAGAAAGAATTGTTTTACTCGAAATTGAGAGAGAGAGATTGAAAGGAAAGGGAAGACGTGAGTTGTAAGGGAGTCTTTGGAACAAGTGAAAGGTCAATATTGCTGAGTTTGATGTTTGACAATTGACGCCACTTCTTCTGAAAAAGACTCTCCTCTGCCTTTGATGCCGAATATTTCCACGGTATCTAAGAAGATGGGAATAGGAATGGTATCGTTAGGTAAGTAACGATTGTTGTCTTGTTTGATACAACTAAAATATTATTAAGTAGCAACGGATTTGGGTGAAATAAGCATATTGGAACCTCTATGTATATATATTGAAAATCAATCAATCAATTCTTTTTTTTTTAATTTTAATTTTGTTGTTAAGTCTATAATTTAATTAATATGAATAACATCTTTTCATAATAAAACAAGTTTGAATATCCCATTCCCATTAGTTATGTAATATGTAGTTGGCCAACAAAAAAAAAAAAATTTAGTTTTTTAATCATCTAAGTTTACATAAAAGTCTAATTAAAACCTTTTTTATATCTTAAATGATTCATTTAAATATTTCATGTTTATATTATTACTTTATGTAAGTTCTTAATGTGTCAAATCAAGAATTCTTCATGAGTGCTCCCCTATATGGACTACTCAAAAGTACTAAGTCAATATAAAAATCACTCAAAAGTGTAAATTCAATTTAATTTCTCAACACACACAAATTTAAAGAGAGAGTAGAGAGAGACTTTTGGAGAATTCTTTTTCACTATATGAATGGATGATTTACAAGCAAGAGGGTTCTTAAATGAGTGGTCAAGATTATTTAGATTTAATAACTATAGAATAATCATACCCAGTTACCTCCTCCACGTGCCCTACCTACTAAAATACATTTAATGTAGACACATATATAAGAAAGATTTTATAATGAACCTAGATCGTGTACTACAAGTGATAGAGCTAACAGATTGAGACTTAATGAACCACAACCAAGCCTCTAGATAACTTATTAATGATATACCCCCCCATTTAATCTGACAGCATCATCATCATTGGCATTGAACCCTCTATAATGGAGGGGATCCAATTATAATCTTCATGCATGTGCAGCATTCATCTTGCATTGCACATGACCTCAAAGGAGTGATGTTGAATGATACATGACGATTATATGGAAAGAGGAGATAGGGAGGAGGAGCAAGCAATTTCAAGGAGCTTGAGCACACGTGTAACAAGTGGATAAGTTATAGAACATGAACCCTTATTCTTAATGAGTGGTTATGTGTTTATTGTTTAGAGCCTCATTTGATCTTTTGGGATGGTAATCTCACAACATAATGGTTTTTTTTTTTTTTTCTAATCTCTGAATTGTCTCTTAATGAAGAGAAACTCTTGACTATTTATAGAGATAAGTAGTTGACAATGTTTACTGAATCACGCAGATGGTCAATAGCTGAGATGAGCCTTCCTATTGATGGATCTTTCCATGGGCTTCTTTGCATTTAGGCACATAGAAAGCCTCTCTAAGTGCATAAACTTCCTTGAAAAAGGTTGAGAGCAAATAGACTAATATAACGATCCTTACTTTAAGCCCATCGTGCTAATTCTTCTTAAATCATCTCAATTTCATGGACTTGACTCTATATACTCTATTACTTTAGCTCAAAGAGTTAAATATGAGTTATTATCCTACTAAAGCTCACAATTCAATTTTAGACCTCTATACCCTCAATTGTTCCTTATTCCTATTTAGGTTTCCAACCGATGTCTTCTTCTTTTTGGTAATATGACCTTCCCTTAAAGTCCTCCTTCATGTGATAGAATGTAGTGCTTTGTTATGAGCCCATCCATCATCTTCTCGAGATCCATTTATTCTTCTAATTCTATACCTTTACGAGGGTTTGATGGTTATGTCTTCCTTTAATAGATTAGTTGGCTTTGATTTCTCTTCTAAGTAAGTTAGATTCCCTATAAAATCTCCTCATCTTTCCTCTTCCTTATATGACACCAATCTAGTTACCCCGTCCTCCTTATGATTTTCATTGTTGAAATGGACTTTATAGTTTGTCTAGTCTTCTAAGCCACTAATATTACACATTAGAACATTCTATTGAGCAAGCAAATACAATTAATCTGGGGAACAATAATGGCATCTTATAAGAAGTTCATATCAATGACAAGCTCGAAGTCATTAATAGGAGCTACCTCTTTTGTTTCTCTCTCTCACTAGCTAGCAATGCTAAACTTTATGTTTTTAGTAACTCTTAACAATAATGGCATCTTATAAGAAGTTCATATCAATGACAAGCTCGAAGTCATTAATAGGAGCTACCTCTTTTGTTTCTCTCTCTCACTAGCTAGCAATGCTAAACTTTATGTTTTTAGTAACTCTTAACATCAATTTCTTTAAAGTATATTATCATGAGTTGGGATCTTTCCTCTCCACCCTTTACCTAAACTAATTAATAACCTTCTTACATGTTTGTCATCACATTTATCTTCCTCTCAACCACCTTAACTTCAATACACATCAAGCCTTTGTGCTTCTATCTTAGGATTCATGGCATGGAGGAGTTATTATGGCTAAGTTAGACCTTCTTACCTTCGTTTGATTCATTATTTGACATTAAAGCAACTAGATGTTCCTATTTTAGGCACTTTTTGGCATAGTTTGGTCCATCGTAGAGGAATTACCATTGCTCTCTACTCTTTGTCCAATAACCTTTTCTTTTACCTTAGCTTTCCTTTTTTATGGACTTAAAGATCTACCAATGTCGATCTCTTCTTACTCCTCATCTTCTCTATATGCAAAAGACCATACATCCCACTTTTAGAATTCCACTATATCTTCAACAATAACAACGAGCTTAAAGACATTTTCTACTTTTTGTTCCACTTTAATCTAGCTTAGGGTTTCAATTCATCTACAAACACGACAAGAATGTCATTTGGAATGAGGTTGGATCTTTAATATGAGCTATAAAAATTCTTATACCTATTACTTCACATCGCTCTTCTAGTTATGGTGATACATTGTAATTTGGCACTTCTAGCATTTTAGAATGAAATTAATCCTTAAACTCTTGCACAAACTCTTTGTAGGAGGCAATCTTGTTGGCTATTCTCCTCCATCATACCATAGCTAAATCTCTTAAGTACAATATTACAATACTGCGTCAAGCATAAACACATGCCATCATAAATTACATATGCACTTAACCTAATGCAATAGATATCCATTAAACAAGCAACCCGATCATAGATTCCTAGGATTTGGAGTAACTTAAACTCCTTAACACAGTCCAAATCCTAAATGATACAAATTTTGCAAAGGGTCATTTGATATACATAGCAACATCACCAAATGTGAGAAATGAGATGAGTTAATTGAGCCACCATTGAAAGAAATTGCCCCATAGTGAGTTTACCATCCTCATCATGCACTCAAGAGAATAGTCTATCTATAACGCTTGAATTAGCATCCCATTCCACTTATTTGCCTCATAACAACTTGATCCTTACTCAATTGATTGGTATAAGCTACAATTACCTCATACTGGCAACCCACCGAGCCATGAATCATGGCCTAAGTTCCTGACTAATCACATCATCTAAAAAATTCGTCCCTTTTAAGGACAAGAAAACCCAATCCATGATTGTTCAACTCCATAGATCTTAGCTTGGGCTATGCACAAGCAGCATAGGCATTTATTAAGTTGAGTAGTTATTAGTCAATTTTAGTTCTTAACTATAAGTACAAACAACATGCAACAATATAGTTATTCACTTCTTTTGTTCGTATAGTCATTTCTTAATCTATTGTTTTCAAGAAAAGACTCATTGGTTGATATATACTATGTGTTATATATGCGTAATGTATAAATACTAATAAGATTTTGATATATATGTTTTGTATAAAATACGGTAGCAATTGTTTTATAAACTACCAATTTTATTGTCAAACGTGTCAAAATTTTATTAATATATATATATATATATATATTATGTATATATAACATTTGGTATAGATCAACTAATAAATCTTTTTTCATTATTTTCACAATATCACCAAATAATAATTTAAAAATAATTAAATCCTTAATTATTATCTATTTAATCTCTCTTTACGAGTTCTAATGTTATAATTATATTCTAACATTTTAAAAGTCTTCTTAAATTTATAATAACCTACTAATTTATTATATTGTCTTAAGGATAATGTTCATAATTATTGAATTGATGCAATTGATCTAAAGGGTAAAGAGTGGTTAACTAAGGTGTAATCAAATGACCCGATATCTTATTAGGGTTTTTCTTTGTTTCTTTTGTTCCATTTTACTTCTCATACTGAATTGGGGGTTTTAAGGTTTAACATATAAATCATCTAATCAAGATTATAATTTATATTTCACATGAAATCTAAATCTTTAAATCTAGAGAAAATCTTTTTATCAACAAATTCTTAGAGTTTGGTCTCTATAACTTTTTATACTTAAATCATTTTAGAATTTTTTTAATGATACACAAGTTAGGTTTTATAATCAATTCATCTATAATGTTCTTGTTCAATATATCCTTAATTTTATTAGTTGTAAAATCTTTTACATAATGCTCTTTCTTAGATGATTAGTAGCCTTTAAAAAGAGTTAATTAATCAAACATTTCCAATCAAACCCTAAGTTATAATATAATCTTGAATTTAAGGGTTTTAGATTCAATAATGATTTTTTTTGTCTAAATTATTAGATTGTTAGAATTTCCTTTATAAATTGTGTGGCTTAATCCTTTATTACAAATAATGTTTTCAAACTCACGATTTTACTTATAATTACCAGAAGGTCTTTAGTAGGGGTAGGCAAAAAAATCAACTGAATCACACTAATCTGTAAATCGATCTAAACCAAATTGAAAATATGGTTCTTTTTTTTTTGTTTTTGCAATTTGGTTTAAAAAAAAAATTCTCAAACCAAACCAAACCATAAATTTATGGTTAGTTTGGAAGGATAAACTAAACCAATCTATAAAATCAAATCAAACCATTTTTTTTTTTAAATAATGATCTTTTAATTGTAAGTAAAAAAAAATATCATAATATAATACTTAAAAGAATTTTTAATTTATATTTATTGAGATATACATATATTAAACTCGTATGATTATAATTTATAAATTATATATATTTGTCGACTCAAAATTTATAGTATACGTTAACTTTATGAATAAAGTTAGTTGTTAATAGATATTTTTACATAAACATTGACTTCATCAACCATTTATATGATTTCAATACTTATTATTATTGAATAAATCTAGTACATTTTACATAAGATTACATAGTGTGCAAATATATTTTCCTATATTATTCAATTCATAAACTAAACCAAATCAAATTGAAAATTTATAATTAAAAAAAATCTAATCCAAACCGTATGGTTTGATTTGAAGTTATAAAAAACTGAAGCGCATTTTTATGGTTTAGAGGAAAAATTGAACCATTGAACCATGCTCACTCTTAGTCTTTGAATTGGAACATAGAATCGAAATATAAAAATGTAATAGTTTTAAAAAACTATAAATATATTTACTATAATTTAAAAAAAATAAAATATAAGATGTAAATAAATAAATTCAATATAAATTTTAGTCAACTCACAATAAAAGTTATATACTTATAGTATAAATAAATTAGAATAATTTAGTATGCCAATGCATAAAATTATAAAATGTGTAATAATGTCAATATGAAATGCATTACGATATAAATTATAATAATAAAATACAAAGTTAAAATAAATAACTAACTTCTTTTTTATCATTAAAAATAAAAACTATTGTTAGCTATATCTTTATCATAACTGTCATCGCTACCATTTTCATCATCAATGCCAACATCATTATTATTGGTATTACTATCAATAATATTTTTATATTCTAATTTCAAGTCTTAAAAAAAACTAATAATATTTATATTTTGTGAAAATTAAGTTGTATTTTCTAATTTTTAGCCTATTTAACTTTAATGAGTAAAATCAATAGACTCAATTAAAAACATAATATTCTATTGATTTTATATGTAGACTTATAATTTTACCATGAGTTTATATGAAAATGATTTTGCACCAGAGTTAAGTCGAAAATATATCATAAAATCATAAACTTATAAAATCGTATAGGTAGAATCGCAATTTTGATGAATATGATTGCGGATTAAATCCCTATTTTCTATGGAAAAAGATTAATAATTAGATACTTGCTTGTTAACCTTTTTTTTTTCACCGCTCTTTATTGTAGCAAGAGAATTATTACTAGAGTGATTTGTCAAAAGGGAGTCATGTTAGGTTTAGTATGTCGAAATGATACTAGAATTCGTTATTTTGAATTCCATTTCATTTTCTATGCTTGGAAACCTTTTTTTATGTCACATTTAGTATGCAAAAATAAATCTGGAATTGAATTGAGATTTTGAGTTTTATTTCCATTCCCATATTTGGAAGTATTTTTATAAGGTAGAATTACAATTCTTTGGAATCAACTAGTCTAGTTTCAAGGGGATGATTTCGCTTTTAGATTCAATTCCATTCCATCTCATTAATTATCATTAATTGAAAATTCGTTATTTAATATTTAATTTAATTATGACATCTAATAATTATGGGTATTTTTGAAAAATTCTACTAGATACGCATTCCATTCTATGTATGTTTTAAAATAAATTTATCATTACGATCCTAATTTTTTTTTTATTCCAAACCATCTATGCATACCAAATGTGATATTAGAAGTTAGAGTCGCAATTCTTTATAATCAATTATGCCATTGTGATTTCAACTTTGAGGAGATAGAATCACAATTTGGTTCCACCCCCACTAATTATAATAACTTAAATAATCATTTTATCCTTATTAATGTATATTTATTACATTTATGAAGTAAACACATATTTTATAAATACAACTATATATCATTCAATTCCGTGGACATTTTCAAACATAAGAATGGACTTAATATTTCATTGCTAATTTCATTCCATTCCATCATAATCTATTATGTTCTAGATAATTCCTATATACTAAACGTGACATTTGGGTTTATTCATAGAGTTTTGAGTAAAGTTTAAGAGAATCCAATTTTGGAAAGCCTTTCAAATTTTGTTTCCATGTTTAAATTATGTTATTAGCTTTTAGCTTATTTTTATTTGAAGAAGTTCCTATTTTATGGAGAGATACTCCCCTTAAATATTTTAAACTTTATTCTTTCTTCTTTCTAATTTGTATTATTCCTTTTATAAAATTTTCATATGTATTTCAATATGACAACTTTATTTTATTTTGAAAATTTTCACTTATGGTATTTCACCATTTTATTGCCAAATAAACCTATACTTATTAGGAAGTGTTTTGAAAGATAGTTATTTGAAAGTGATTATATAACATAACTTTTTTTTTTTCTTTTGGTTGATGGATTTTATTTACTATAATTTAGGGTGATTTACGATTAAAAAGCAAATTGGTGATAGCTTTTTTAGAGGTTATTGATCACTTCTTTTACTATTAATGGTTTTATTTTTAATATAAATCAAGAAAATTTATTGTAATTAAAACTTAATTATATCATATAATCATTATTAAATAGCTGTATTATAAAATTATCCCAATTTATTAGTAATATCATACATATACCATTCGCCATAGCTTATACTTGACAATCATAAAGAAACCTAGAACTTGAAACTTATATATTATAAGCACAAGTTCTACATAGATTCTAGCATGGCTATGAGACTATATCTCACATCCCACCTTCCGAGTGTAGATTTTAATAATTTGGAACCGAATCAACCCACCTTAACGTCTAATACCCAAATACCCCATTTATAACCTATTTGATCACGTAGGATCTAATAGTTTCCAGTGTTCGACAAGTTCTAATACCCACTCCTGGTAGTCTCGATTTTAATTTTATTCTTTTTTTTTTCTTTTTAAATAAAACTAAATGCATCCCCTAGGAAAGCAATCATCACATTACTTAGGACACAAAGGACCGATGAATTCTTTTCTCAATAAGCATATTTTGTTTTGATAATTTTATGGTTGCAGTGGTGGCGACGGTGGAGCCAATAGAGCTCCGGCCTCTTTGCATTAAAAGGTATATATATATATATTAAAGGAAAAATTTAATAAACTAATGTAGATAATTAAATGGTAAGATATGTAATTTTTTCATATAATGTTATTAGTTCAAGTCTCATAAGAGCTATTTTATTTTTTCAAAATTGCATTTATTTTATGTTAGTTAAATGACATTCTTTTTATGTTTTTTTTGTCTTATTTTTTCCAATAGTAATTAATAGCATTAAATGTTATTCATTAAAAAATATAATAGTATTCTTGATTTTTTTAAAAAAATTTAAAGTTTTCTTATATTTAAATATTAAATAATATCATGATACACTTACTAGAAAAAAAAATAAAAGAAAGAAAAATTCGACTCTATATTGTTTTGAGTCTGCCCTTGCTTGCAAAAAATTAAAAACAGATAGTATTATTACCGTTGCAAGAAATTCTTGGACCTGCAAAATATATGAAAACTGCCTAAACCTATTTTGTCTTATTGAAAAATCCTTTTAAATGCAATATCAAGAGAGTTTATATTAGAAAAAAAATAATGATAATAAAAATTTGGATCCTCTCTTGCTCTTTTTACAAGTCAATCGGCTCAAAATAAAAGGACTGGCCCTCCATAAATCAAAAAGATCTTTAAAGGCCTACTAAAATTTATTTATTATTACTCTTAATTAGACTAAAGATATCGTCACGTCAAGAATGACACGAACACACAGACATGATAACAAGGACAAACTGTCCAACCCTAGAATGCCCAAATTTTAGCATTACTTCAACATAACGTAATGTTAGAAATCGGCTAAATGCCAAACATTAAAGCATTACAGTTCACACTTTTATGGCATAATTACATGGAAAAAGAAAAAAGAAAAAAACATGTATAGTCGATTCGTGATCCTAAAAACAATAAGGACAATGAGACATAATAGCCTTGCCCAAATACACAGAACATCCTTCGTTGGAACAAAACAACCAAAAACTCTCCATATAGAAAAGGAAATTTTGTAGGTAAGAACTTGACCCATATTAACTTAAAGATGAACAATGGTAGGGACCTTTTTCTTACCTCATTCGAGGCACTTGAACGGGAGAAAGAAGGTTTCGATGGAGGAATATGAACTACATCCTATTGAATATTTAATGACAAAACATCCAAAATAAAGATTAACAGGAAGCGCTAATACTATAATTATTGTCCTTTCAAGCTTTAGTAACTTTTAAGTAAAGAAAAATAATAGAATCCAAATCGAACAAACAACCCTACTTTTAGGGTGTCATTGATCAAACTAAAAGCTAATCTTACTCTAATATTTTTTTTAATGGATAATCTCACCTTGATTTCCATTCTCAATAGTTGTACCTTTCTTCTCTTGTGGCGTCTTTAGTTCCATGAGAGAAAGATTGCTTATAGATTAATTTAGCATATCGGTTTTTTTTTTTTTTGGTTAAATTTATCTTATTTTAACATTCAATTCTTTATTTTGCAAAGTATATATTTGAGTTTGAGTTTGGAGTAAGGCATGGTATTTTTCTATGAGTTCTATATAGCCACACTCAATTGTATTAGCTTTTAAAAAAAGATGACGTAATAAATGATCATTGATCTTAAAGTATACATGTAAACGATAAAAAGGTGCAGTAATAATTTTGATAAAGTAAAAATTTGATTGAATGTGATATTTAATAACTTTAAATTTAGTTCCGTGTATCATTTCAATGGCTAATAAGATGAGAATGCGAAAAAAAGTATCTAAGTTTATAGCCAGTGGTTTAATGTGATTTAGCTTTGATGCATCCTTCCAAACAGGCTTATCAACTTACAGAATGCCACTATTTATTAATGTACAATAACCTAAAACCAAGTCATTTAGCGAAAACATACAAAAACAATGAGAATTTTGCAAACGTAAACCTCAAACGAAAAATAGAGATGATGTTATTTATTGGAGAAAAGCATTGTGCGTAATAACAGGAAGAACTAGGAACAGATATACTATATTAAAAAGTAGAAAGTGATATGATATTACTTTTATGTGAATTTTGTTAATAATGTTTTAAATGTACTGTTGCGGAAGAATCAAAATAGGTATATTTTATAAAAATTTCAATTATATATATATATATATATCTATTTTATATGATAATCCATTGATTATTAGGATATTATAAAAGAAAAAGCAATTAAATTTATCTTTTTCAGTTTTTGAAGCTGTAAATTATTCCCATACAAATAATGGTTTATTTTATAATATGTCAAATGCCATATTAGATTATGTAGCTGTAGCTAATTGTAGAAGATGGCGGGAAGGCGCGTTCTCTTGCAGTTGACCAAGAACAGGAAGAGAAGAAGAAAAAAAAAAAAAAACTTCTAGAAGGATTTCTTGTTTTATTTTCTTTTTCAATTTTAAAAACATTTTTGTTTAGATGAAAACTATTTGTATTATTGAAATATGGAAACAAATTTGGAGAAAGAAAATACTTAACTTAGTCCGTATTCAAAAAGTCGAAGCAAATCTTCTTTTTAAGAGTGACAATTCATTTTAATAAATTATATTCATATCTTTATTTTGTATCAAATTTGTATTAATATAAATATATATATAATTTAATAAAGATTACAAATAATTTGTTTATAATATAATTATATTTATTCAATTCATAATCATTTTTTTTACATCATGTATCCTATTGCATGCTATATTTCCTCTTCATATTTATATTGTGTCCACATCAGCATATTATATAAAAGGTTTCCATTTCTTGCTTACATGCTTTCACTAGCTTCGGGCTTTAAAGGGGTCTATGTTGTGACCAGGCCTCTTCGAAGGGCAAGAGATAAGGGAAAAAGTACATTGATATGATATAGTTACAGTTTTTTAATTTTTTTTTTTTTTTTTTATCTTAGAAATGGTAAAACCATACTGTTAGAAGCCATTTCTACTTTTGGAAAAGCCATTCTCTTCCACGGCATACGAATCATATAGAATCATTTATGTACACAAAGATAGCGATTTTAACTATGCTTTACTATCTGATAATGAAAAGATAACTGTAAAAACTGATATCTTATTATTTAATTTTTAATTTTGCCATGGATAAACTAATAAAAAAACACTAAAATAAAAAAAATTGTATATAATTAAAAGCAAAAAGGTTATATAAGAATTTAGATGTATTTTTCTTTCTTTCTTTCTTTTTTTTTTTTAAGATTTAGAGGTCTAAATACTTAATTTTAAATATAAGGAGCCTAAGCACACTTAAAATAAACACAAAAAAGTATATTTACAATTTATCCTATATTTAACTGAGAATGATTTTTTGTATACAAAATTATATCGATGAAGGTATTATGGAAATTTGTTGATGTTTTTAGAGTTTGGATCTCAAAAAGGATTCATTTGGAGCATGGTGATTAGTTATATGAGTAGTTATGCTTATTTAAATAAATACAGGTTAAACTAGCCTATTCAATTTATAAAGTATTAATAATTGTAGGAGGTAAATACCTATAGGGATAATATTCTACCTTTGAGAGCCCGAAATCTACCTAATATTTGGCCTCTTTCTTGTATTATCAACATTATTTCAATTTTAATAAAATCCCTCTATTGATTTTTTACTCTTTAAATTCAGGTTAATCTATTAATTGTGATAAACTTGAATGATCTTCATTTGTGAGTAATATCTTGCGAGTTGTTCATACATTAATTATTCCAAAAATACTAAAATATTCGAGTTCTCAATTTATTGCTTGATTGTATTTGGTGTTGAACACCAATTTTATTTTATTCGCCCACATCAATCTAACTTACTCACATCAATATTTTTTTGCCTACATTAATATGTCACCCATCCAAGGAACTATATCTTACACTAATCATGAGCAAAAAAAAAAAAAAAATGATATATCACATGACATATTGATGTGGGCAAGTTATATTTACAACTTATGGAGCAACTAGATCATTAATATCAAAAGCAACAAAAAGATAATGGAAGCAAAGGTAGTTGGAATTAGAGGTTAGTTGAGTATAATAAAAAGTTGGAAGTTAGAAGTTGTTTGAAAACATTGCTAGTTAGGTTCTAAAAAAGTCAAAAGCAATTTTTGAAGCTCATAGATGAGTCAAATTAGCTCCTTTTCAGCATGTGCTGAAGTGTCAAATAATTATAGCTTATTTAGGAAAGTTGTTATTCTATTTCCTTTTCTATTTTATTATGTTTCCTTATTATGTTTAGGGGGAGCTAATTTTCTATTTCCTTTTCTATTTTATTTTATTTTCTATTAGGTTTAGGAAAGTTATTTTAGTGTCTTTTTTTTTAATTCAATTTCCTTAATAATTATAGGGTTTTGAGTTTATAAATATTCTATGAGCAATATAATAAATAGATTATTATTGATCATCATTGGTATTTCTAAGTTATTTCTCCTCACATATTTTGGTGTTCATGTTTCATGTTACGTTAGTTGATACGAGAGCTAGAATGGCAACTAGTGGTGGTGATGGCAATGGTCTTTGTGATAGTGATCAAGAAGTTAGGGTTCCTTTTGGGGAAAACAATGCATTGTGACCTTTGAAGTAATGTCTACCGAAGGATCTCAAATTCTGGTTTTTTGAGGAACTTTATAAGGATATTATAGATCATGTTAGTGCTTTGGGAATTGATACTCATAGGAGGCAAAATGGAAATAAAAAACCAGGGGTAAATATGGCCTATGGAATCCCTATTGATAGATTTGCACCAGCTCGTAAGTAGAGCCGAGAATGCAAGGCGGGCAAAAAATTTTGGCCTGCGAAAGTAACAGGTCATTTTGGTCCATGCCCGTATGGCCTACAAGTTGGGGCAAGCTAACTCACCTCCGGCTTGAAAAAAAAAAGTTACGACTAGTAAGGACAGGACGACCAGACGGGATAGTGACAAACTGATAATGAGACTGAAACACATTAGATAAGGGACGATGGGACGAGACGAGATTGACGACTGATGACTCGAGCTGTGCCAGTGCTGACTGTTGTCTCCTGTTTGTGTCTGTCGCTAGTGCGAGTGCGACGTATGAGTGTGCGACTGGTGATGTGATGCGAGTTTAGACAGGAATGATCATCACATAAAGACCAAATTGTCTATGAGTGTGACTGTGTTGCTCTTCCAGCAACTTGGGAGCCCCTCTGGCCTCCCCTCCTCCCCCAAACTAAACCAGACCAGACCAGACCAGACCAAGTGACTAGATTGAGTACCCTACCAATCGGCGACCGCCTAGCAAAACTTCAAAGTTCAAAGTTTAAAAATCAAAATCAAACCTCAATCCTTATTTCTTTCTACATTCCTACTTAGCTACTCCTCACTCCTCACAAAAATCACAAACATTATCATTATGATTTCCATCTCACAATTTCGATTTCCATTACCACCATCACGAGTTGTCTCCTTTCTATAGGCGTGCGTGGACCATGATTCCATCAGATCGTTACTATTAGGTGTCCCGTATCAATCCTCCTCTCATCGCCCGTCGGATTGGTAAGTCGCCCTCCTCTTGTTGCTCGTCAGTTGGCTTAGATTTTTTATCTTCTTTTTCGTTTCAATTTCAACATACTTGTGGTGCTAGCTGCTGTTGCTATTAACTTCTAATTTCTCAATTTTCATTGCAATTGGGGACCTTGGGGTTTGTCGGGTCGAGTTGGGGTTTATGGTTAGGTAGTAGGGGTTTAGGCTATTTAGCTATTTGAGGTTCGATTTGGTCGTTTAGGGTTTGGACAGACGGTGACGGTGACGAACTGACGACGACCACAACCCATAAGGTAGGGGTAAATGATTGGGTTAGGGTTTACAGTTAAGTAGTGGGGGTTTAGGCCATTTGGCTGTTTGGGGGTTGGATAGGCATTGGTGACGATGACGAACTGACAATGGCCATAACCCACAAGGTAGGGGTGAACAGTCCAGTAGGGAGGCCGAACTTACCATATTTATATTAATATTATAACTATTTATAATCTTATATATATATATATATATATATATATATAAAGATTTTGTAAAATAAGTGTACTAATAACATTTTCTATATTAAATAAGAAGGAATTTTTAATTTTTTATGGAAATGATTAAGGGTATCGATACACTTTGTAAGAAACTAAAAAATAAATATATTATATTTTTATTGCAGCATATATATTAATGTTGAAATATATTTACAGAATGGATCCTCTAAGTAACTACAATGAAACCTATTAATGTAGATGATGTGTTTGAAGTTGGTGGGCGTAAGGATAATGTATAACTAGGATCTTCTCAATCTGAAGAACATGCAGGTAAGAAGGCTTGAGAAGGTAGCTTTTCTTCTGAGGTTTGGGAAATATTTACAAAACATAGTGTTGGGAAAGATGGTAAAAATAGAGCTAAGTGTAAAGCGTGTGGGAAGGAATATGTTATTGGGCACATTCACATGGAACTTCATCTTTACGTCAACATAGAGAAAAGTGTCGTTTGAGTCAAATTCCTAGATATAATGATGTTGGTGATATGATAATTGCTCATGTTGGCAAGTTAAGATCAAGAAAACTAGATCCTAAATTTGCTCATGATATAATGGCTATGGCTATTATTGAACATAATATGCCATTTTCATTTGTTGAATATAGGAGGATTACACAGTTCATAAGGCTATATAATCCTGATTACAAGCTAATTTCTAGAAAATCTGCTACATAAGATGTTTGGAATTTATATTTAACTCAAAATAAGAATTTGAAACAAATATTGCAAAAAATTCTAGGGAAAGTATGTTTGACTTTTGATGTATGGACTGCCTCCACTAGTGAGGGATATATTTGTTTGATTGGACATTATCTGGATGACAATTGGAAATTGAATAATAAAATTCTTGCTTTTTGTAAAATGCCCCTTCCTCACTCAAGGTTTGAGTTGTCGAAAAAAGTATTTGAATTTTTGAAAGATTGGGACATAGATAGGAAGATATTCTCCCTTACATTGGATAATGCATCTGCAAATGATTATACGCAAGATTTTCTGAAAGAGCAATTGAACTTACAACATAGTTTGTTATGTGGTGGTAAGTTTTTTTATATTAGATGTTGTGCTCATATTCTTCATTTGATCGTTAAAGAAGGGTTGACTGTAAGTAGTGAAGCATTGCATAAAGTAAGGGAGAGTGTCAAGTATGTGAAGAGCTCCAAGAGTATAATGGAATACTTTTTGGAGTGTGTTCAACAGGTTGGCAACATATATACCAATCTTGGTTTGCGCTTAGATATAACTACTAGATGGAATTCCACTTATCTTATGCTTGATAGCGGACTCAAGTATTGATGTGCTTTTTCTTGCTTTTAATTGAATGATCGTCATTATAAATATTGTCCAACCATGGATGAGTGGGAAAACATATGCAAGTTTTTTAGTCCTTTTCATAGTATCACCAATTTGATGTCAGGATCATCATATCCAACTTCAAACCACTATTTTTTACAAGTATGGAGGATTGAATGTTTGTTGAATGAAAATTTAAGTAGTGAAGATCATGTCATAAGGGAGATGTCAATTAGAATGAAACAGAAGTTCAATAAGTATTAGAGTGATTATAGTTTTATCCTTGCACTTGGAGCAATCTTTGATCCTCGAATGAAGTTTGATTTTTTTAACTTCTGTTTTAATAAACTTGATCCCCTCACTTGCGAAGAGAAGTTAGCTCACATAAAGAACAAGTTATATAAACTCTATAAAGAATATGAGAAGAGCAAAACAGATCACATATATAGAACTAGAAGCCATCAGGTTGGATCATCTTCTCAGGGACAGACACATCTGGAGGTGGCAGCAATAAAGGAGCAGCAACACATAGAGTTGGGAAGGGCTTAGAGATTGATTTTGCTACTTTAGTGGTAAGTTTAATAACTTTGTTTATTTTTTTAATAATATTTTTTGTCATATTATATATCAGTATTTAATTAGCTTTTCCCTTAATAATGTAGGAATTCTGATACCGTCAAGTAGAAGTAGAAAGTTGTGGTAAATCTTTTTTAGATATTTATCTAGATGAGTTAGTAATGGATATGGACTTCTATTCAAAATTGGATGTGTTACAATATTAGAAGAGTCAAAGCCAGGGATATCCTGATTTATCTATCATGGCCTTCGATGTGCTTAGCATTCCAATTACTACTGTAGTGTCAGAGTCAACTTTCAGTATCAGTGCATGTGTACTTAATAAGTATCATAGTTTTATGCTCTTAGCCAATGTAGAAGTTCTAATTTGTACACGTAATTGGTTACAAGGATTTGCTTGTGAAGGTATTTTTTTTTTAAATTATGTCGGTAATATTTTCTTTTAATGTATTGTTTCAAGAATTTATTATCTAATTTAATTATATGTGTAATGTGGTAAATTGTAGATCAAGAAGAAGACAATAGGAGTGGGGGTGGGAGGGGGACTACTTTATCAAAGGGAGACTCCAATTTAGTTGTTGATGATGATGATGATAGTGATGACTAATGATTGATTTGTATATGTGATTTTGTCTCCTTTATTATTAACTTTGTTTTCCTATATAATTAGTGAAAAATACTTTATAATAATTGCTACATTTGCTTAATTATCGTTTTAGGTTGTTTTCTTTTCTATTGTATGAGAATGAGATTTAAGAGTAAGTACGTATAAATTGAAATAGTATGTTTAACTATTATAGGTTTAAGTTTATTCCTTACTTTCAATTTTTTTTTTAATCTTAGCATACCAAAAAAAAAAAAAAAAAATCCTCAATTAATTACTTTTTCTTGTTTAAGATTGCATGTACATCTCCTATTTCTATTCAATAAGAATTTTGTAATTTATTACATTTATATTGGACTAGATCAATAATAAATTATCAGTTTTCATAAGTTTAACTTAAAGAATTTAGAATACTAAAATGAAGAGCATTTAAGATTCATTGTTCGAACTGAACCAGATCAAATCGATTACAAACAACTTAGGCTTAGTTAACTAGTGACCAAGGCTTAGCGATTGATCTAAACATGATCGATTTGCAAATGAGTCAACTCAACAATCAACATGACACCATAAAATCCAGTAAGCTAATAGATCAAATGTGAGTATCAAACCTTATTAGTTATTAGTTATTACCCATTAACACCACAACTTGAAACCGGTATCTTTATCATCATCCATACCTTCACTTGATACATTGATCATTCGTCAAAAGATATAAAGACAATTCAAGTACCAAAAATCAAAATTTAACTCAATGTTGGGGAGCTCAATGTGAAATGAAATGCATTGCCAATGCTATTGGAGAATTGAGGAAGTTGGAAGAAAATTAAAGAGTTTGACATTGTCGTAGTCTCATAGAGTTAAACAAATTAAATAGTTGTGAAGAGAAAATGAGAGACAACAAATAAAGAAAGAGGCGATGATGCAAAATTTCATTTTAATTTTGTAAAAAAAAAAAAGATTGTTTGCGGGGAAGGCCAGCTCGTGTTAGCTCACGGGGCGGGCCGAACTTTTGTACCCACAAAATTTGTGGGCCACTACGGACCGACCCGCTTCGACCCACTAGCCGGTGCAGTTCGAGGCGGGTCGGCTCATTTGACTCGCATTCCCAGCTCTACTCGTAGGCAATATCCATACAACAATGAGAGGTAAAGCAGAATTTTGTACTTAAGTGGTTGATGCCATCACCCAAGCAAAAGGTTCATATTTAGAGGCACTAATTATTCAAAACCAAGTGTACTATCAACAATAGGGGTGTAAGGACTCATCATTGATAGTAGAAGTTACAAGAATATTATTAGAGGGGATGTAGTGAAAAGGTTGAAGCTTCCTATAGGGAAATATTTAGATCCCTATACGTTATGGTAGATTAAGGCAAAAGTAGGAAAGGTAGGGTCTACTAAACATTATAGAGTACCTTTTTCTATAAAAAAAAAAATATCACGATGAGCATAGTTGTCAAAATCGTAATTTTACTTATATAATTTTACAAGTTTACGATTTTATGATACATTTTCGAGTTAACTTGAGCATAGAATCATTGTCATATAAACTCATGGTAGAATCACAAGTTTATATGTAAAATCAGTAGAATCATATGTTTTTTATCGAGTCTATCAATTCTACCTATTAAAGTCAATTGAACTAAATATTGAAAAATACAACATAACTTTCATAAAATATGATTGTTATTGATTATTTAAAAGACTTGGAATTAGAATATAAGAATATAATTGATAATAATATCAATAATAATGTTAGCTTTGACAATGACAATGATAGCAATGAAGGTTATGGTAAAATGAGAGCTTATAATAGTTTTTACTTTTAATAATGAAGGGGAAGTTAACAATTTTATTATTGTAATTTATATTATAATACATTTCATATTTGTACTATTATTAATATTATAGTTTTACGCATTAACATAATAAATTATGCTAATTTATTTGTACTATATATATATATAACTTTTATTTTGAATTGTGACTAAAGTTTATGTTGAATTTATTTATTTCCATCTTATATTTCATATTTTTTTTATGACTATAATAAATATATCAACAGTTTTTTAAAATTATTTTATATAGGTTATAGAAATTTACGTTTTTACGTTTTGATTTTACATTATGATTCTACAGACCCTTTGATGATTTTAGATAGAATAACGAATTTGACAACCTTGACAATGAGTTTTACTGTGACATAGTTGATATTGATGTGAGCTAGATATTTCTTAGAAGACCATGACATTGTGATATTAATGCCCAACATTCAAGTAGGGATAATACACAGATGATAAAGAAGAATGGGATAAAGTATATTCTGATGCCTTTGGAAGTCAAGTCAGAACCATCTAATAAAGGTACATGTTTGAAAATCACTTTTGAAATTGATTTGAAAGGTAAGGAGACGTGAGAAGTACATACACTAGCAAGTAGGCAAGTTTTGATGAATGAGACTAAATTGCAAGTGGGAAAGCACCCTAAAATAGTGCATCCTTTATTGCAAGAACACAAGGAAAGTTCCATAGATATTTAAAAACAATTTTCTGCAAACAAGGTTGAGGTTGATAAGGTTTTCGATTCCATTGGTGAGAGTGATGTTTGTAAAAATGTTGAGATTGATAGGAAAGATATTGTAGAGGACATTCATGAGTGTAAGGAAGAGATTGGCATCTTAGAGACCTCATTAATAGTTATTGAAGAGGGTAAAAAAAATTTAAAAATGGAGGTTAAAGAAAAGGTTGCTAAAGAATTCACATGTGATGTTAAGGATAATTTTGTTTAGGATATAGAGGGAAAAAACATAGTTAGTAAAAAATAAAAATATGAATCAGAATCAAGAATTTTACCTTCTCAAGTTTTCATAAGAAAAATTTCCACAGGTTTCAATAATGCATGCTATGGGATGCTTCCAAGGCATTATATCCTTACAATTCTTCCATAAAGAAATGATTGGTACAAGTTTAATTGATAGGATTCATGATGAGTCGGAAGGATGTATATGGAAGATGGGGATTCATAAATATGTTAAGGAAAGTCATGAGAGAGTGGAGATGCTTCCTCTAAGCCCAAGTGAGAGTCATAAAAGTCATTATGAGATAAGGTTGTCTAATAGAGACACTATATTGTATCTTACTTTAAAGTACAAACTATTAATTTCTAAATAATGAAATTTTAGGTACTAAATTGCTCAAATATAAAAGTAAAAGCACTTTATATATACTTTTACCCCCTTTGTTGATTCAGAATGACATGAATGAAGAAGTTGTTGAGTCAAAACTAGTCTTTTCTTTATAGGTTAGAGAATTACTAAACACTTATTTCAAGGATCTACTATTGAGTGAACATTTTCTCCATAGAGATGATTTATGTATTAAGAATATATTTGTGAGGTGATTATTTATGAGGGATTTACTCTAAGAACATTATAGTGTATGAGAAAATACAATGCATTGATAGTATATCAGAAGTCTCTTTGTTGAGCATACATGACACAAGATGTAATTATAGAGATGCTAGTTATTTGGACATCACAAGTATATTCTGACAACTTTTATTTGCATGTTCCTATGATATAATTGAGGACACTTGATTTTACTCTTCAAATAGAGTCATGTATTGCTGATAAATATTATCATTATGTTGTGATTGAGAGGACATGGAATGTCATTGGATGATTTTTGTCTTCATGGAAATGCTTATGGAGTGATATGACACATGCTCTTAGAATTAATGTACACTAGTTGACTATGCGCAGAGGTTGTTTATAACTTTATGGGCATTTTGAAAGATTGGAACTTTATGGACTCTACAAATTTGTACTTGATTCTAGAGGAGAATCTAAACTATTCAAGTTGCCTTAGATTAGTGGGATTGAGTTCCTCTATACTCAAAACTCGAGGTCAAGTTTTTTCGAAGTAGGGAGAATGACATGGGTGAGTTAGATTTACAACTTATTAAGTAGCCGGATCATCAATATCAAAAGTACCAAATTGATAACAAAAGTAGAGGCAGTTAAAATCTTTAGTTGGCCAAGTATATTTGAAAGTTGGAAGATAGAAATCATTCAAAAACAATGATAGTCAGGTTCCTAAAAAGTCAAAGGCTATTTTCAAAGCTCGCAAATGAGTTAAAATAATTTGTTTTTAGCATGCGTTGAAGTGTTAAAGAATCTTAACCTATTTAGGAAAGTTAATATTCTATTTCCCTTTTCATTTTATTTTATTTCCTTATAATGTTTAGTGAAAGTTATTATTCTATTTCTTTTTCTATTTTATTTAGTTTTTTTCTTAGGTTTAGGAAAGTTATTTTAGTGTTATATTTTCCTTTTATTTAGTTTTTTTTTTAATAATTCTAAAGTTTTGAGTTTATAAATATCTTATGAGCAATATAATAGATAGATTATTATTGATCATTATTGATATTTTTGAGTTATTTCCTCTCACATATTTTGATGTTCACACTTCACGTTGCGTTACATATGTTGCCTCAATATCCTAAAATAATATTCTTGAAGTTTTGATACCTTGTATAAACTCTCTCTCTCAATGTAGAGAATGTTTATGCAATTGAGAATTATGTTACATTGATGAATGGATGAATTTCGTTTCCAAGTATTGTGGATATTTGCCCCTCAAGAATAAATGGCTACTTGGAGGATACAATTATCATTGACAGCTTAGTCAATCTATTTATGGTAGATTTACATCATTGATTATTGATAATGAAAATGTGATCCAACATATCAATTTGGATAATGAATTTACAATTGATAAGGAGTAATGCTAGTATAAAACATAATTTATTAAAGATTTGATGATTAAGAGGAAGGGATTATTGATTCTAAGCAATTAAAGGTAAGAATTCTAGGAAAGCATTTCTAATGAAAGGTGTAGGGAAAGATGGTTATAGAAGGAAAAGAGAGAGAGAGAGAGAGAAAGAAAAAAGAACAATGGAAAAGAGCCAAATGCATTGAGTGTGGTTGGTTTGATTAAATGCAAGTGTATTTTTGTTCAAGAATGATGAGCTCTTATATTAAGATATGGTTGTAAGTGGACTAACAATGTGTGTATAATGCATCTATAGGTTGATAGTGTGTGTGTGATGCATTTGTTTGACCTTGCTTGAAGGATGAGTATCTTCATGTACTATGCATGGTTTGTTGTATTGCCTTTACACTTTGCATTGCTGCCGAGTAGTTACAACATTGTTTTATCACCTATAACCAGATAGCAAAAAGGTTAAGATAGAATCTTAAATGAGATATGCATTGTGCACCCTCAAAAACATTAGATCTATTGACCACACAATGACCTTTAGGAGAGAGGTGACAAGTTGCATTTTTCTAACTTCACTCAAATTAAGTGATAAGAGAGGAGGTCATAATGGGATTGAAAACTTGCCCTGCAAGGCCTTGAAGAAGAGTTAGAGTGTCTCTATTGCACAAATGTGAATCTCTTTATTAGTCGCTTGCACATTAGGAACTTAACTCCTTGAACTTATATTAAAGTGGGGTTATTTTTTTAGTTTCACATTAGATTGGATAATGACATGTGGATAACATTTGCATGTTCATGCATATCACTTAACTTAGATGATAACCTTGGTTTGTGTCGTGTTATGGTGTAATAGCGAGTCTCTTACCACTTACTAAGCCTGGGTTTTTTTGTTTGTTCCCTTAATTTGTTTGCATGTCAGCATAGTTAAAGCATGGGATAGGTTAGGAAATAATAAGGACAATATAGTAATCAATCATTTTACTATTTGAAGGAGATTTCGATTATTTGTAGTCATGAGGCTCTATATGAGAACGGAGGTGCCTCGTACTTTCTTATTTTTCTTTAAACAATTTTACTTAACATGTATATAATGTTGTATTGAATTCCTAAAATGGGGCTAAAATCAATAATTAAATTAGAGCCGCTGTGATTTTGGCACAAATGCAATTATCACATATAGAACGGGGCAACTCATAGGATAAAATCTTCCAAACCCTAGTTCGAGCTCAATCTATCATAGGTTCGTCGTCTACAATTTTTATTTTTATGACCATCTATAGTTCCTTTCATATGCTGCAATCGTGGTTGAGCCTTTATTATATATGACAGTCTTCACTTTTCTTATATGATTAGATTATCCAATACTAACAAATTAACTAAAGTCCACAAATTGTCTCCAAAGTTTAATAAAAGTACTCAATAACCATTGTTACATTAGACAAAATAAAAATTTATTCACCTATGGAACTCTATAGGTCAAAAGGTTTCCTCTGGAATCTGAGATTTTCTTATTCATTTTTCAAACAATTTTCCCATGTACGCTACTATCGTTTGACATAATGCTAGAATGTTATAGCTGCTTTCTGATCGAAGTTAATAACCTTGATAGTATATCTATTGTAACTTCGACTAAGGATAAATGATATCTTAAAATTCACATGTTATACAGACAAGGGAGCTAGTATTTTTTTTTTCTTTGTTTTCTATTTGTTTTAATTGGATGGTTTGATTGGTTAGATATTCATCATATACGGGATATAATTATATTTATGAACGATATTTAATATGGTGTACATAGTATATCTTATATATAATAATAAAATACATGGTATATAAAGCATAGGTTTTAGGCAGTTTCAAAGATGGATAAGAAGTCTTATTATTAGCCTTTTGCTTAAAGAGCATATGTGGGAAATTTACAGCTAAAATATAATATAGAATATCTAATACTTAGCCTACATCAGGACTTATTCAATCATGCTGAATCTTATAGGTTTTAATGGACACCCTAATGAGATAAAAACCTAAAACATGTATTAATTTTATTATATTATTATTATTTTTTTCTTGATTAGTACAAGGTACCCTCATAATAACAAAATATGGAATACTCTATAGGTTGTACCTTAAGGTATATAGGATATGTGTTTTAGGAACCTTCCAAAAAGGGTAGGCAAGTATATTTTTTTAGCCAATTTTGTGAATGTAGATTCTAAAACTTTAGAATCAAAACCTACTCCATGATCTCAAATACCCATCTTGAAACCTATTTGACCATGTAAGGTTCGAAATTATTCAAAACTTTGGAACTAGAACCAAATATATAATGTCTAATGCCCATCTTAGAACTTATTTGGCGACGGAGGATCTTTACGAGTTCTAGGGTTTAGTAAGTTCTAGTAAATTTTTTTATGAAATTAAGACCTAAAAAATGTATGGATTTTATCATTTCATAGATTATTATTATTATTTTTTTGTGGTGTAAAGATAAATGCAAGATACCAAATTCATAATAGCAAAATAGGGTGTCTTTGTACCTATATTCTATTCTATGGTATATTTGGATATAGATTTTTCTGCTATATAGATGCATAGATGCATGTTTAAATATTTAAAATGAAACCTATGTCAAAGACCTTAAATAACGTACCGTAATTAATGGGCCATATAGGAACCGAGTAGGGTTTTACGTTCCGTATATTCCAATAAACTTTATTACCCTTTAATCAAGTAAGTATTATATGTGCATATGAAAAGAGTTACAAACAGTGCCTCTATATTGTCTCTCTGATTGATTAAAGGATACTGAAGGAAGCAAGATGTTGACTTGAAAGAGATTCTTTGTGACGATCAGTGTCTTTTTAGGTTGTCCAAGTTGTTGATCAATAATATGGATAATAAGCTTCCTATGGGAGCATCATAATAATCATAAGAAATTAAATTTACATAAGACAAAACACACGTTTAAGAATGCACGCAACTCTTGATGGAGAAACGTCGATGTGCACTGTATTTAATATATACAAGTCTTTAATTAATGCTATGCAGAAAGAAATAAATAACAACCCAACATTTAACACCAACTTGTAATCGTCTTTATCACATAAAGATACATGAAGTAACTAACTAATTTATACCTCCTTCACGACCAAACACATCATATAGTATAATATATACACCAGAAATAGAAAAACAAACTAAAGAGCAATACAAATAATGTTCTTTTTTTTTTTTTTGGACATAAACAACGTAATAATAACTACATGAGAGCCATCCCGTTATTGTCCATATCGAACCTTATATCTCCTAAGCTTGAGGACACTCCATCGGCACCTAAGTTGTTATCATCATCCATATTCATGTCCCAAAGAAACCCTATTTCGTCCATTCTGGGGTTGTTGATTTCCTCGGAAATGGCGTTATTATTGGTGGTCTTACTTTCTTGGGAAAGGTGAAGAAGATGGAACAAAGAGTTTTGGTGGTGGTTTTGGTAAAATGACGTGGGGTTGAATTGTTGATTGTGTGTACAAGGAAACGTGGTGTGTTGTTTTGGAGGAGAAGCAGCCAAATTTATGGATGGAATACTGGCTGTCCTCTCCAACGTCATGTATTGCGTGCAGCTCTCTTCCTTGCTCTTGTGAAATACTCGACACAGCACCCAATCCTCCTGTATTGTATAATTTCCGTTAGGCTTGATCAACAAAATACCAAAAAAACATTCGTAACATTGCCATATTTATGACCAAATTTAAGGCTATGCATGGGAGCCAAACAAGTCTACATCATTAAAAAAAAAAAAAAAACATTAGAGATTATATGCCACGTGAATATCTTGTGTAGTAATATCTTACTCATCCGAGATTATGAAGCCATGTATCCACCTACATTATTACTTTGTACCACTTCCTGTAGTTTGAGATATAATTTATCTCTTGGGAGCTTTTTATGTTGTATGCATGCATGTTGATTGTAGCATACATAAATTAATAAGTAACTCTCAAAATATTGACTATAGTTATCATGTTTTGAGATTTGATAAGATAATTCGACATTCATGTAAAACAAATAACTAAGTCTGTTACATATGCATTGAGGAGAAGCACCAAATTCGAATACTAGTTTTTAAATTAATGAATGCAACTTAATATTATTAGTTTTTGATAACTAGTGTTTCATGACACTCAATAACATCCGTATATAATAAGTTTTATTTGCTCGTTTTGTAAAAGATTCTAAAAATTTGACTTCCACGTAATTGTTACCAGTCGCTAACCAAAGGTATCATATGCTGTTTTCATCGGATGCCCTCAATCATTTGTTAACAGAAGCGTATGAATATGCATGTTCTATCAAATCTAGGCTCCTAATTAAGTTAAACCTAGCATTGGTTACACTTAGTTCACACGTCGATTATTGCAAAATCCAGACAAAACCAAGTGTATAAAGGATCAAAAGTATCATATTAAGCGTTTAGATAAGTATTTGTGGAGTACTTTGATGGTATTTATAAAATTAAAAAAAAAAAAGTACCTTAGGTGGCATATGTGGGGTCTCAAGCCGGAATTCATGCATGATCCAACCAGTTTTGACACCATTAGGAGCTCTGTTCTTGTAGAACACCAAAGTCTTTCGCATCCCCACAATGTCACGCGTGATAGGGTCATGAACAGTGCGATCTTTTCCAGTAGCTTTCCAGTATCCAGAAATAGTTGCACGATTTGTTCGAAAACCGGTCGCGTATTTGCGATCCCGGAAACTGAAGAAGTACCACTCATTTGCATTCAGCTTTGCCACATCTGCAAGCAAAACCATCATAGGGGTGTGAAAACCCCTTTTCAATTATTAAAGCAATCGTGGCAATGTCTCAGAAAAAGAATGATATAGCTAGTCCCTGATTATTTGATTTGACAAGCATACTCGATGAAGATTTTTTTTTTTTTTAATTTCCTTTTTCAGTTTATCATTGGTGAACATCTATCTCTATACCGGAATAACAGCATTTTTTTGGCCACACAAGGTACTTTTTCTTTTCTTTTTTTATAAAAAAAATAATAAGTTGATGTTTTGCTTCATCATACATAAAGGGGCATGTTACAGTGCCTGTTTGGCCATTATTAAGAGTTAGAAAGGGAGGTCTCCTTTTCTAATAGTAGTCATATACTTAGCTGAATAAATTATTTATGTTTTTAAATATTAATTAAATATTTTATCAAAAAAATAATTGTACAAAAAGATAAAAGGTTTTTTAATTTAAATTCTTGACAAGTATATCAAAACATTTATTATTTTTTTTTCATAACACACATGTTGGAAAAAAAAAACAGTAATATAATCTTTCTTTCCATCTCAATTTAAATGCTCAAATAAGGGATTATTGATAAGATATTATTGGTTTGGAAAAAGAAAAGCATCATGAAATAAGGTTTTTTTTTTTTTCTGCTTGAAAATGAAATAAGATTTTATTAAGCTGGTTTATCGAAAGTATATTCAGAGCCAACCAAATGGACTTATTCATTATTTTTTTTACCAACTACACAATTTACTAGGTATATGAAGGAGGTGATAAAACCTCTTCCATTTCCACTAGAGAACAATACTATGTCATAAAGGCTCAAGGCCATTTTTAGGTGGATATACCCAATGTGGTTTTCAAAAATTTAGTAATAAATATCTTAGGAAGAATTGGTTTTACCACATAATTAAACACTCCAAAAAAGAGTAAGCTGTTGGACATATAGCATATAAAATAATAATAAAAGAAGTTTCAATCTTATAACTACTACAAAAGTCGAAAGGTTTTTACTTGGATAAACTTTGTGACTCTTCGAAAATCCACATGAACAAACATGCATTATTAGATAAATTCCTATAAAAGGAAAAGACAGCTGCTTGGCTATCAGCAATAATTGTCTATATAAGAATCCTTTGTCAATTTGGTTTTTTTTTTTTTTTTTTCATTTTTTGGTAATTAATTCAATATTTTTCTTTTTTTTTCTCTTTTTTCTTCAAAGAACACCCATCCATCCCCATGTGTCTCCTTCAATTAAAATATAAGTAAAATATGGAAAACATGTCATCCGAAATTGAGCATGCCAACTAAGAGCAGCTGTATAATGATTCAACATTTATGGTCCTGAATGCAAATTTTCCTTGAGTAGAAAAAATTCTAGCAGATTATTATTATTATTATTATTTGCGTTTCATTTAGTTTTAAATTTTTCTTTATAAATCGTTAGATAATTTTTTTATTTGCATTTCTTGTTCTTCTATATAGTGTGTAGGGTTTCAAGGGAAAAAAAAAAAGCGGAAATGTCTTTTACTTACTTATTTGTGTCTTATTTTAATTAGTAAATTAGGTACTTATAGTAAGACCAAATAGAAAAATGGACGAAAGATTTATAAAAATAAATAAATGAATTAAATTAAAAGAGGCTTTGGTCTTTGTATACAATAAGAAGGGAACTCGTATATGGATATGTTGAGGGTTATATTTTAGTATGGATGAATATATATATATATATTCATACTTTTATCTTTTTAGTCTTACTTTGCCTATAATAGAAAACAAAATAAAATAAAATTCAGAATGTCGGTACGGTATATTATGCTAGCGGGAAAGGTACTTGAAAATAAAATATAAACTAAATTTATAACTTTCTACAACTTTTCTGTCTTAGCATTTAAAATAGTGACAATAGAAATATATATAATAACGAATCAATTAGGAATTTTAGCTAAATAACATGGATACATATCAAGTCACGCATATCTAGGACAGAAGAAAAATGATTATTGTTGTCGACGGAAAGATTTTTTTTTTTCCATAAAGGAAGAGGTGAAAGAAACAGCCAATTTGGTTTAAAAACTAAAAGCTGATATTTTATGTGAAGATAAATTCTATTTGTATCACGTGATCTAACGATTATTTAATGTACGTATAAATTATTGAATCTGATGTAGACAGGTTTGCAAAAAGAAGCAGATGAAAACAAAGCCACACCTTTCGTATAATATCGCATATATATATATAAATCCCATATATATATATATATATATATAAATATATAGATGGAAACAAAGACACCTTTTGAAATTGCTTCCTGCGAATTGTTTGTTCTTATTTACGTAAGAGGCGAAAAGAAACAAGAAGAAATTATTCGAAAAGCACTACATTAAAATTCACTTCATATTTGGCTAAAGATACATATAGTAAGTTGGTAGATCTGGTAAAAATATTTATATCATATTACATAATTAATATACGTTAAAATTTACTAAGAATTCTCGATTTATTATTAATAGATCCATTGATTGTGGAGTTTAATTTAATCCGATATTGGCACCTAGCCTGTAATTTCAGTACTCTCATTTAATTGTTGCATTCGATTGGTTTCGATCGACGGTTTTAAACAATAAATGAATATAAGTTATAATATAACATCTATTAGCTTGGACTTTTTAATTAGTTGATTAGAAAATCATGATATGCATTTATGTCCATAATATTTCATCGGTCTGTTTATATATTTGAAAATTGTTAGTTTATATCATGTGGTTGTTTTATCTATTACGTGGAGTATATAAGATGTAATCCCTTTATGAATAGATGAGTATTATAAGCCATATGCATATGACGATGTCTTGTATTTTCATTAATGTTTCATGTCTTTTTTATTTTTTTTAATACTCGGAAAATATTTGTATTATGATTTATAATAACATGTGGTAAAACACTAATTATAGATATTGATATATAGGTCACATGTCTCGGACAGATTGTAGCTAAATCTCTCTAAACTCCGATATTATGATTTTTGAAAAATTTTCTTTTGATGGGTGGAAATAATTAGAGCTCAACATGAATAAAGGACATGCATGCTTTCTAGCCTATTTAGTAGCTAGTCTCTATTCATCATGATAGATATTTATTATTTCAAATAATATATGAATATATAAATATAAGTAAGCAAATATATAAATGTTATGTATACAATCAAACAAAAATGAAAATCTTTTACTTATTATAAGATACTTCTATTTTAAAAGTCCCGTGAAAGTATTGTTACCTTGCCATCCTTCTGTGTCCTCATGGAAAATAATAGTTATGTAAGAATAACTTCTTTTTTATTCTCTTCTCTCTCTCTCTTCCTTTGTTTAATTTTTTTACTTCTCAGTGGAAAAATATAAGGAAAAAGCGACGCGTCAAGCCATAAAGAAAAGAAAAAAGGCTATCTTTTGAATATTATTCTGCAGACTAAACAGTGTCTTTAAATATAAATTTAATAAAGATGGAAAGAAAGCTGAAGATGGTTGTATAATGAAGGAAAAGAAACAAAATATTCAGAGTTTTCAAAAGCTCGAGCAAGAATTAATAAAATTGACAGCAGAAAAAATCTATATATCTATATCTATACGCGGAACAATAATGGGGATCAAGTTGGGCAGACGAGGCACTTACCAGGGAGTTGCCATGGTTCACAAGTGTGGAGATCGATCTCGACCAGAGTACCCTTATGAACATCCTCGTTTGCGATCTTTTTGTAGAGATAATGGCATACCAACTCTTCATCACTTGGAAAGAATTTGAACCCAGGAGGCAACTCAGCTCCAATGTCTCTCAAACCCATTTTCCAAAACCAAGCAACAACAGTACTTCGCAGAAAATAAGAAGAAAGCCCTCCTTCTTCTTAGGTGTGTGTTTGGTTCAGGAAAGGGAAGAACAAAGGTTGATATTGAGAAAAAAAGGGTTTAATTATTGAAGAATAGAATGATGAAAGAATGATTCCATCTTGTGTGTGTGTGTGTGTGTATATATATATATATATATATGTCCCGGTTAGATATGTGCCATGCTAGGAATGTTAAGGCTCGTGGGGTTAGTTACACAAGCAAGTTTCGAGAAGAAAAACTAAAGTTACAAGAAATCGCTTGGGAGCTGCAATGTTTTGTCGTGTGTCCCTAGAAGCATTGAATTGTAATTAATAAATGCAACTTATGTACTAAGGCCAAAGCCGCGTACAATGTCCAAACCCCTCCTTTATCATATAGGAAAAAAAAGGAACTGCATACGTTACCTCAAGATCATGATGAATCTTTGTGATCTAGTTAACTTATTCTAGGTTATAATTCTATAATATTTATCGTTGTCTTGTTTATAATATTTATATAAGTGTTAACTTCTCCATGGCTGGATCTTGATTCGTACATATATATATACTATATGTACCATTTTTCTACTAGTTCAAATATATATATATATATATATATATAGCTTTATGTATTTATTAGTAATTAATTTTTTCACTCGATTCTTTACATTCTTATTTTATAGGCCATGATTCTATTGTCCATTTAAAAAAGGAATGCATATTTTCTTTTCTTTTTTTTTAATGGAGTTTAAATTAAGCATCCTAATTTGAAGCTCATTTATCATAAATTGAGTCTTGTATATCATCAATACAAATCAATTATCCTTAATCTGTAATTATTTTTTGCTGATTAATTCTTAAGAGTCACCGATCAAATTCACAACTAAGTGTTTCCCTACGACTCTTGATAGGAAATTATAATCCTTTGGTAGCATTTAGATTGCAATATTAAAGGGTATAAAGAGAACTAGATAGTATAGAATTAAAAAAAAAAAAAGAACAGTTAGCTTTTTTTATCACGTTTGGTATGTACAATACTAATAAAGATTTTTATATTTTTGTGTAATGAATTTAATTTTTATACCATATTTTGTTTAATACAAAAAAATAAGTATTTTATTTAGTACTTTAAGATTATTTTTTCTTAATAAAAAAATAATCCAAACACATAAAAAACAAAATATTTTATCTACTCCAACAATACAATTTTTTTACCATCAAACAATATCTTAATTAGTTGGTGACGAACTTTTGCCACACACGGACCCACATGGCTATGCGTTGAAAGTTTACCGCATAGGTTTTTTTTTTTCTTTTTTAGTTCTACTTTTATTATTTATTTTTTAATTTTATTTCGTTGCTAATTTTATTTTTTTAATATTTAAAATAATATATCATCCATAAATAGAAGAATATTAATTAATATTGTCCAACTTACATAATCATTGAAGAATACATAAATTAATGTAAATACAAATTAGATGGGAAGGGAAAAAATCTTATCCTTACCGAAGCAAGAACCTATTACAGACCATCACAGAGTCTAGATGATTGGAGGTAATAGTCCAAGCACATCCTTGTTAAGACCAAGCCATGTTGGAAGAGTGCGACTTAATTAATCAATTCACTTGCGGAGCCCGGACGCTTTTTTCCCGAACTGTTCGTGCCAGTCGTGTCTTTTGGAGCTGTTTTTGTTTTATCGATGTGCACCACTTAGAGACTTTTGCTAGTGTAATATGTGTTGTTTAGTTAATCTAGAGCCACCAAGAACACTAGGAACTTTGTTAGAATATGGTGACTGGTTATTTTAATGAAACATTGTGACAAAATCATGTATATAAAATTTTCAATGAAAGTACTTGCGCTGTAATTGAGCTATTAAATGTGCACTTTGATGATGCTGCTAAAGAAAAGCCTCAAGAAGAAGATTGAGAAGAATTAAAGAAGACTGGAACTTTAACAGACAATGGGAGAATCTAGCAGAAAAAGAAGATTCTCGCCAAGATGACTCTGACAAATCAGGGAGAAGCAAGGGGATGCTGAGGATTCTCATGATAGTCCAAAAAGAAGTAAAAAGACAGGAGGAGGAACGTTGGAAACACAGAAGCATAACAATCCTTCTGTCTCTAATCCTACTTCAATGGGGAGTATCTCTAAACCCAAGTCTAGTTGGAATTATTCTACGAGTAAGTATACTAATTATCATCCAACAAATCAGATAATAAGATAACCAAGTGATAGAGCTACAACTACATCTAAACTAAAAGAAATTAAACCACATTTTGCTCTTCCATTAAAATTGAACATAGGTCTACTAATGAAATCTTATGATGAAAATAAGATGAAGTAATGTAAAAAAAATTTAGACGATTCAAAATTGATAATGTATTAGATAACTGCTAAATTTTTGAGGTAATCAATGACTTTTAATGGTAAATAGTGAGAAAAGATACATATAAGAAATGGTTGAAAATCCATAATAAAGATTAATTATTAAGAAAAATGATGATTGAAAATATAAGAAAATGATCTCTAGCTTAGAAAAGAGAAAATCATTTTTCTCCTCATTCTATTGACAATTTTCATGGTAGCTAACTAGCATATTAATTTACAGATCATGCCCCTCTTCATCATCCACCATTGCTTACTAAAAACTAGTAGAAGTTGCAACAACTTTCCATGAGTTAATGTATCCCAGGTTAAACAAAAAGAAAAAAAAAAAAGAAAAGAAAAGAAAGAAAGAACTAATTGAATGGTTTCTTAATGGCTCTTTTCATTTTGTGTGTTGATTATAAATAATCATGCATTTGAGAATTCATCTAAATAGTTACAATGCCATCTTTACTTCGAATTTGGCATAAGAATCTAGGCTAAAATCTCCTCATGAAAGTCTTAGTAGGGACAGAAATAAATGGTGGAAAGGTTATGAAGCCCTATTCATGCCCTATTTTATAAATATATATTTTCAAATTTTAGAATGGCAAGCCATCATGTAATACTATAAAACTACCTAGGAACCTATACCCAATAAAAGCTAAAAATACATGGTATCCTATGAACTTGCAAAATACAAAAGAATTTGTATTGGGAAAACATGTATGAAGCTTAAAGTTTTGATTTGAAGTGAATTGAAATGTGTAGATATAGAAAGTTTCACTTTTTATCAAAAGTTAGTGTGCAAACTTTCTTGAAGTAGTAAAGAAGTTAATAATGGGAAGGAATGAGATAAGAGAGGTATAAAATAACAATTATAGTTCTAAAATAAAGCTGAGTTCTTAAATAAGCCCCATCCTTGGATACATGCATTAGTAATTAGTTTTGGCATTAATTATGCCATTTATTCTTTATCTAATGGTTACATTTAAACTTTTATATATAGAAATAGTCCTTACTAAACAATTCTTTTTAAAAAATCTTATGGAAAAAAAGAGAGTAAAACCCTTAAAAGGACAGAGTTAAGATCACCTAATAAGCACTGAAAACATGTATCTCGGGATTTTTCACCTCTTTTAGCTGACACGTATGTCGGACTTAAATATTCTCAAAGCTTTGATAGAGAATGGCCCAATTCAAAAGAATCTGGGAAAATAAAGTGAAGTGACTCCTTTGTATTCAATCATGGGCAAATCTAGGACCACATTATTAAATCTGTCGCTTTTGCGTGTGCTCACTTCCGAGCGACCCGTGTGATGCACACAATGTAACTTCCCAGTCACCAATCAGTCATATGAAAACGGTTGTTAGTTTTACGGCCGGGAAGATACTTGGTAAATCACATTCTCCTTTTATCATAAATATTTCATACAAACTCTTGTTATGAAAACATAGCATCAATTACCTCTTTGTCTATATTCGCTGGCTCCAATTTTTAAGGCTAAATGTACGATTCCTTAGCCATTAAGGTTATTTTTTTGAAAGAAAGAATGTTAATTATTGAGGAAGATTGCAGGGAAAAGAAATTTAATGACAATACAACTCGTTTTGGAGGATTCGTAATATTGCCATTTTATGTCTTTCTATTGTACAAGTACTACCATGCTAGTGCGCTAATTAGTGTACAATTTTATTTATTTATTTATTGTTATATGTTAGTTGTTATGCACGTGTATTATAGTAGATTAGGGATTTTCATAGTTATACTATCAATATTATTATCTTTCCACTATTGCCATCATTACACCATCACCTCCATTACAATACTGCAAAGATTGTTAAATCCCTACCACCTATGTAGCTATGTTACAATGATAGTGGCATGCATTGATTGCCGGTACTAGCAATTGTGATGATATCGTGGTAACTATGAGGGCAATAGTGGCAATTTATGGTATTATGTGGAGGAGGTGTTACTATTGTAATGATTGTAGCAATTGCAGCAGCGATGGCGGTACATGCAATATTGTGGTGGTGCAAGCAAATAGTGATGGTCTGGTGATAATAATTTGGTGGTAATGATGGTTACTTAACGCTAGTATTATATTGATAGTGTCGATGGTACTAGTGGTGGAGACAATGGTAATGATGGCAACAATGGTGATGGTGAGGTGGCAGTGATTGTGGTGGTAATGATAATAGTCTTAAGGTGCAAGCAATGTGTTACATATATGAGCTATAATTATATTGTATTTTTAGTACATATAGAAGCAGTAAATATTTTTCTTACTATTTAGTAATAGAGTTTTACAATACATATAAATACCAAAACTCTCAAACAGTTGGATAAGTTCTTTGAATAACAGAAATACTTTCTTCAAGCTCTTAGCTAATACTCTGTTTTACTTTTCTGTTTTTCTTGTTACTGTTACTCTACAAATCTACTTCAATAAAAAAAATAGTCTACAACAGTTTGTTCATCATTTGATTAACATTAATGAAATTCTTGGCATCTTTCATCGGTCAATAATCAACAACAGACTTCATCATGGTACTAGAGTGGGATTACTATATGATCTCAATGTAAATTTCGATTCTTTACAGTAGTTCAATAATTCTGTTAAGTCTTCTTTCTTCGGTGCTAATGGTGAGCCAAAATCAATTAAATATGAATGTGAATCTTGATCCCATTTATAATGATTCACTGTATTTGTCAAGTTCATATAATTTGGGAATTGTGATAACCAACGCCATTCTTAATGGTTTGAATCTTCTTGGCTAGAGTAGATTAATTAAACTTACATCAGGGGCAAAGGCCAAATTAGGATTCATAGATGGTTCTTGCATTAGGTTAGATAAAAACTCAAATAAAATACATCATTGGACAATGTACAAACAAGGAGGATCAAATGTAACAATGCACTATAATAAGATGAAAAGATTGTGGGATGAATTGAATAGCATTAGCATCATACCAAAGTGTTTATGCGGGGCTTTTGAAATATGTGAGTGCATATTGAATGAAAGACTCCAAGAAATAGAAAATAGAAATCGTCTAATCCAGTTTCTCATGGATTTAAATGATATATATGAAAACATCTGAAATCAAGTTCTTTCAATGGAATGGTTGCCTAGTGTAAGTAAGGCATATTATTTCATCTATCAAATAGAAAAACAAAAGCAATTAAGTGGATTGATGATTGGAAGTGAAGAAACACTGATCTGCAATGTGCGCAATTAGTAGCAAAAAAAATACCGATTTTGAAAAGAGAGATAAAAGGAATAAATCTGGAAATAAACCTTTGTGTATGCATTGCAAGAAACCAGGACATACAATAGAGAATTTTTTTTTTAGTTGGTTGGATTTCGAAATTGGTATAAAAATTAGAAGGATAAATCATATCACAGAACTACAACAAACATGGAAACTAGTAGCAGATGATTAAACACTCCATTTGTTTTGCAAACTCAAGACAAAATGGAAGCATGGAGAAATAGATCCAATAAAGATGAATTGATCTCAAAGGTCTACCATCAAGTCATGAAAATTATGAAAAGGAAACAACAATAGCAACATACAAGTGAAGAAAGATTGATGATAGCAACAAATTTCACAAGTATGAGTTGCTCCTACTTTGCATTTTTAGCTTCAACAAATAGCACTTTAATAAATGGATAGTGGATATCGAAGCTTTAGATCACATGACTCCTTTTCTTTATCTTTTCATAGAAAAACACTCTTATTAATCCAATATTAAATTAAACTTCCTAATGGTCAAACTCAATCTATCAATCTAGTTGGTAATGTGATGATTAACGATTGCATTTTACTAACTAATGTGTTATATGTTCCTGAATTTCGATACAATCTCTTGTCAAGATGAAGTTGTAAGTTGTAAGAATTAGTTGCTTTTAGTATTTGATATTTAAAAATATATATTTTGTTTTCCCATTAAAAAAAAGAAAGAAAATGAGGATAACTAATTTATCATAGACTTAGATGCTTTAAATTAAATTAAGGGAAAAATTACAAGTGAGGAATCAATGTTTGAGGTCAAGTTCAAATAAAAGATCAAAATATCAAATGGTTAAAATAAAAAATCAATATTGCACTAAATAGTTTAAATAAAGAATCTCATTATGGTTTCGTTATGAATAGTAACAAATTTTCTATTTGAATAATTTAATATATTTATGGGAAAGTAACGGATTTTCTATTTAAAACATTTAGTATAATGTTAATTTTCTATTTTAATTACTTGAAAATCCAATTATTTATTTTAACTACTTAGTATAATGTTGACTCTCTATTTTAATCAGTAAACTTCTTCTCTCATACACAAATTTGAAAGTTTACTTTACTAGACATGGTTATACTTTTTAGGACCATAATTCTAACAAAAAGATTACCCAGGTTGAGGAATATCTTCGATTTTATGTTCTTGAGTCCAAGCCGAAGGAATCTGATTCTTGTTCTTCTATTCTAAAGTTGTGTTATGATACCAATGATTGTGTAACCGATTGTTCTCAAATTATTAGCAAAATAAATAATTTTTCTCCAAAATTGTTTTACAATAGATTAGGACATATTTCATTTTCATGAATGAAACATATTTCTAGTTGTAATCAATTCAACACTTTGAATTTTGTTTATAATTCATGTCAAATTGCAAAGTTCCATTGTTTACCTTTCTATTCAAGTTCATCTAATGCATTACGCGCTTTTGAATTGATTTATATAGATTTGCAGGGACCTTATAATATATCATCTATTACTGGTGCAAATTTCTTCTTAACCATTATTGATGACAAGATAAGAAGTACTTGGACTTATTTACTCAAACACAAATAAGATACAAATTCTATTCTTATCAATTTTCTTGCTTATGTCAAGAATCCTTTTTAAACTACACCAAAAACTATTAAGATAGACAATGGCAGTGAGTTTCTTTCTCGAGATTGCCAAGCCTTATTTCATTAAAGTGGAATCATACATCAAAGGAGTGTCATTTATACTTCTCAATAAAATGGAGTTGTCGAAAGGAATCATAGACATCTCCTAGATATTGCTTGTTCACTTAGGATACATGCAAATTTACAAAAAAAAAATTGGGGATAATGTATCCTAGCTGCTACTACTCTTATTAATCAAATGATCCTAACTACTACTACTCTTATTAATCAAAAGCCTATTCAAAATTTAGATCGGAAAAATCCTTATCAATGTGAAGAAATATTTCCTTTTTCACAAAACAGATCATCTCAAAGGGAATAGAATGATACAGACAACAATAGATTGTTTTCTTATCATTTTGCCTCTGCAAAATTAGGCTTTCAATCTTCATCTTCTTCTTTTAATTAGTTTTCTAATCATCAAACTTTACCATTTCCTTATAACTCTTTGTCTGCAGAATCTAGCTTTCATTCTTCCTCTTATGATAAAACTTCTAATCATCAAACATCACCACAAAATTTAATCATTGTTCCCATAGATTCTACACTTTCTCGATGATCACATAGAGAAAGAAAATCACCCTCATGGCTAAAGGACTTTGTACATAATGGGCAAATTAATGCATCTATTACTCAACCATATACATGTTCTCGAGTCCCTTATCCTCTTTCCCATCAAAACTCTTTCATTTATTATCCTAAGGATTGTGTTGCATCATTAGTAGAAGTATTTACAACACATGAACCTCAAAGTTATTATGAAGCTAAAAATGATCCTAAATGGGTTGAAGCAATGAATAATGAATTGTTGGCCTTGGAATCAAATTATACTTGGGAATTAACTTATTTACCTTTGAGAAAGAAAGCTATTGGGTGCAAGTGGGTGATTAAAATTAAATATAAAGCAAACAGTTCAATTGAAAGATATAAGGCATGATTGGTTGCCAAGGGATTTATGCAAATAGAAGGAATTGATTATCATCATACATTTTCTCTTGTAGCTAAACTCTATACTGTTAAGATTTTACTCATTGTAGCTTCAATTTAGAATTAGTTTGTTCATCAATTAAATGTGAACAATGCTTTTCTACATGGCTTCATTGATGAGGAAATATATATGAATCCTCCAATTGGATATGCAGATGCTTCTTCTAGACAAGTGTTGAAACTTTTTCGATCATTATACGGTTTGAAATAGGCTTTGCGTTAATGGAATAGAGAATTTACTAAATTCATAGTTTCTCTTAGTTTTCAATAGTCAAAAAATGATTATTTCTTATTCACAAGACAATCTACAAGAGGTTTCATTGCTTTATTGGTATATGTAGATGATGTTTTGATTACAGGAAGTGACATTCCTACTATTACAGGAAGAGGCTCTTCATCATGCATTCACAATTAAGGATCTTGGTAAAATCAGATTTTTCCTTGGAATAGAAGTTTGTCGTGTACCTAATGGACATATGCTAAATCAAAGAAGTTTCTTTTAAATATCCTAAAAGATGTTGGTTTGATAGTAGCCAAACCAATTAAAATACCATTTCCTTCTCATCTCCATCTTGACAAAGTTTCTAGTGACATTTTAGATGATCTAACAAGATATTGAAGAATTGTTAAACAATTACTTTACTCCACAATTACTCACTTAGATCTCTTATTTGCAGTTTAACAATTAAGTCAGTTTGTCTCTCAACCATAAACCACACATTTATCTACTACAATGCATGCTCTTCACTATCTCAAAGGAATAATTGATAACAGATTATTTTATTCTTCCTTCTCATCTTTATCATTACATAGATATTGTAACAGTGGTTGGGGATCTGCCGGATAGATAGAAAATCATTACCTGGTTTTTCTATATTTCTTGGATTGTCTTTAATATGTTGGAAGACAAAGAAGTAACCTACAGTTGCTACTTCATCGGGTGAAGCAGAATATAGAGCCATAGCATCTGCTACAAAAGAGTCACTTTAGACCTCATATATTTTGCGTGATTTACAAATATTAATTACTTTACTTGTTTAATTATTCTCAAATAGCAAATCATCTCAGTTAAAAGTAGAAAATCCATGTTTACACAGCAAAGCCAAATACATTGACGTTGATATACACTTCATTAGAGATCATGTTACTTTAAGTTTTCTTTATATTTCGTACGTACCATCTAAAGATCAAGTTGCAGACTTGATGACCAAAGCAATTTCTAAATCACAGCTACAATGTTTTATTTCCAAGTTAGGAATTTTGCATTCACCAACTTGAGGAAGGAGATGTTAAATATATGAACTATAATTATATTGTAATTTTAGTAAAAATAGAAGTAGTAAATATTCTTCTTACTGTTTAGTAATAAAGTTTTACAATACATATAAATACCAAAACTCTCAAACAGTTGGATAAGTTCTTTGAATAACAGAAACACTTTCTTCGAGCCCTTGATTAATACGTTGTTTTTCTTGTTACTGTTACTCTGCAAATCTACTTCAACAAAAAACAGTCTGGAATAGTTTGTTCATCATCCGACAAACATTAACGAAATTCTTTGCATCTTTCATCAGCCGATAATTAATAACAGACTTCATCATAGTGGTGGTGGCAACATGGTGGTAATAATGTGATGATGATGAATGGTGACATGGTATTAGTATTATATTGATAATGGTGGCAACAATGGGGGCAACACTCATAAATATTGTCTTTTTTTTTAAAAAAAAAAATTGAAAATATTGTATTCAAAATAATTATTCAAAAAATAGGTTTCAAATGTGTGAAAACTGTTTACGACTTTTGTTTTATGAAAATTTGCAAAACTGAAGATGCATACCGAGTTGCTTCAAGCAATTTGCAACTTTAAGCAAATTACTTGAGGGCATGAATGAGGTCCATGCCCTCAATAAAATTATACTAAAAGAATTGACTCGGTACACACTTTCAATTCTACTACCCCAAGTAATCCCATAGTCTTTTTTTTTTTTTTTACTTTAATATCCACCGTCAATATAAAAAGTGAGTTACACGACTATAGTATAGAAAATTAATAACATAAATATAGAACAAAAGACATTTGCCTTAATTTTCCTATCTACAAACTTCATCTATTTTTTTTCTCTCGTTTACAGGAAGAATGAGAAGTGTTTGTGCAGAGCGAAAAGGAGGGATTTGAATGAATACACTGAAATCTAGCATTTCCTCAATGATTAATTAATTGTGGTATGTTTTCTTAGAAAAAGTTGAAGTTTTTTTTTTCTTTTTTACTGTGTTTGATATTATTATTTGAGGAAAATGTTGCTGTAATGTTATGTTCTATAGAAAATATTGCTGCTTATTGTTAGTTTATAGTGTGTTAAATATGATTTATGTAAATCCTGTAATACGTAATATGCGATATTAATTCTTACATTAGTATGCGAATGCTTTATTATGATGAAAATCTTAATATTATTTGTAAATATTAAATTTAAAATATTATCTATGTTGTTATAAAAAAATATTGTGACAGAAATTTATAATATATAGTTTGTGAAATAATTTTTACAGTGTTTTTAATTAAATTTGCACATTTTTGTTAGGAAATAATGAGAAAAAAAAATTAAAAGTAAAAATGATATGAATTTTTTTTTAGACTAATTTTTACAATGTTGTAATTGAAAATTGTCATTTTTTTTAAGGTTCATAATTCATATATACTGTAGATAGAAAAACAATGGGTGACTACATCAAATTGATGATCTATGTTGTGGCTAGTAACTAGGGGCCGGAATATGATAGGGATTCGGTGAAGAAGTTGAAAATGAAAAAAAATGTCAACTACAACAAATTCTTATACATAATATGCTGGAGCATCAAAGTCAATCCAATAGAAATAGGGGTTGAGATAATTCATAAGTATCCTATGTTCCATGAGGGCAGTACATGTTATGTGTTGATAACAATTAGAGATGATGAAGACATTGAAAAATTCATTAAAACAACTAAGTCATATGGAGATTATGGCATACAACAGTTGTACATCAGAATTTCTGATGATTTGGAGAGCCCCTCCATAAGGTAAATATTCGCTATAAGCAATCAATCACATTCATCACATAACATTGCAGAAATACAGCTCGAGCCATCGACATTTAAACCCTCAATTCCAACCCGATGGAAGGCAATGATGAAAATGAAATAGATAAAGCAGTTACTTTAGTATTACAATGATCAAACACACGTGATATGGAAAGTGAAAATGATGGAGATGAAGCACCTAAAGAAGACTCTCCAACAACACCTACGTACTTGAGACAGGCAATATATCAATTAGAGTAAGCTGAACCACCAAGTATGGCAGTTAAAGATCTTGTTCTGTACTACAACATTAGCGGTAGAAAGGGGATCCTTCATGGAAGTTGGCGATTCTTTTGTATTTATATTTATAGTTTTGTAATTTTCAGAAGTTATATTAAATGTTAACTTCTTTAGACCTTTGTTAATTTGTTAATATATCATCGGTCGATCAATTCATACCACTGCATGTAATCATTATGTACATCACTAAGGCCCTCCATGTGAACCACTCGATTAACACGCTATTCCCACATGTGTATATACACCGCATGCTGTATCGGCCAATCATCATCAATCCTCCTTCATAGGTCGATTTGATGGAGCTCCGGCTATATGTTCACCAGTTGTAGGATATATTGGAACCTACCAAACTGTCTTGCCACTCAATCAAGGTAATGCCACTTAACAATGTGGAAACATATTAATGGCATCTAAGCCATCCAAATGTACATGTCGCGTTTGTAGAAATTTGATAGGACGTTAATTACATTCCCATCATACTACTTCCATTCCACTTGAAGGATAGGGAATTATATTCATTATAAACAATCAATATGATGAAATGGAAGAAAAAAAAAAAAAAAGAGGTTACTAAAAAACCTATGCTATGTTCTACCTATCAAGCACATCCCAATATACGCCGGCAACATGAGTTGGGTGATATTGAGTGTCCTTCCACGTGCTCCAACATGAAGCTAATGGAATGTCAAATTCTATATATAGTCTATGTTGTTTAAGGAGTGTTATGTGAAGAAATCTATTCCAGGCCCATACTTGTAGAAGAATGGTAGCCCCTCCAATCTCTTGTGCTGGCAACAATGACATGACATAAAGTTGGCACTATAACCAAGCCAGACATACAGACACCCAGCTATATGTCCCAACAATATCGAAATGCTCTAATAAAGATAACCACATCACATGGATGAGGGTGTTGGATTTATTAGCAAAGATAAATCCCCCCAGCAATTGCATTATGTATGCACATGCATATCGATAGATTTGCTTTACATCGGCATCATGTGGCAGCATTTAGAACATATCATGCAACTATGCCATGCTAATGTGACCCCCCTACTGCTAGGCCCCAACCTCACCCCCAGCAATTATTCACATATCGCACCCCAATCCAAGCACCTATTCCCTGTAATTGTCTAACCATTAACAAGGAGTCCTAGCTAGATCTCTACATCTTATAGGGTGATAGTAAATAACCCTATTGACATGTGAAATGTGTACATCTCTGGTCTCTATCGCTTCACTAAAGTTGTAATCATGTGCTAATCCAATGAAATGAATGATAAGTAGCTTGCACCTTTGAATCCCGCCAAATGTAGGTATAGCTCCATTCAAGGATTGAGGGGGATGGTACACTCATCACAACGAAGTGACAACTTGTGGCATCGAGCGGTAAGGGTTGATTGATCCTATAATGATAATAAGTTAAATGTTATACTATTCATAATACAACATAAATTAATTAATAAGTGAAAGGTCGTATACTTCTCCTTCTGGATGGCTTATGGTCGATGTCCCTCTTACTGTACCAAGACTAAAGGATCGAAAGGTCCAAACTCCATCTATTATGAAAAAAAAAAAATTTAAATCAATAAATGTTACCATTAATATCAAAATATTAATTAATAACTTATTAGCAACTATTTACTATCTAATTAACAATAACTAAAGTTTATAACTACTTTTACAATAATAGATAAAGATATTATATGTATAATCAATACCAATTTTTTTTAGTAATTAATTTTATGACGATTAATTAATGATATATCAATGACTAATTACTGTTAATTAATAATAACTTAATTCTACAACAATAAACAAACATATTATATTTACAACCAACACAAAATTTTTCACTATTTAATTTTTTAACAATTAATTAATAAAATATTAATGACTAATTACTAGTAAGTAATATTTAATTAACAAAAAAATAATTTTACAACTATTTGTACAAAAACATACAAACATATTACATTTGCAATCAATACAAAATTTTTCACTAATTAATTTTATAACAATTAATTAATGACATATTGGCAACTAATTACTTTTAATTAATGGTTAATTAATAATAACTTAATTTTATAACTACTTGTAAAAAAATACAAAAACATATTACATTTGCAATCAACACAAAAATTTTCATTAATTAATTTTATAACATAATTAATAACATATTAACGATTAATCACCTTTAATTAATGATTTATTAACAACAACTTAATTTTACAACTACTTGTACAAAAACACATAAACATATTACATTTGCAATCAACACAAAATTTTTTACTAATTAATTTTTTAATAATTAATTACTGACATATTAACGATTAATTACTACTAATTAGCAATTAATTAATAACAACTTAATTTAACAACTACTTTTACAAAAATATATTATAATAATACACAAAGATAATTCATTATAATCAATAGGAAGGTTTTTCCTAATTAGTTTCTAATGATTAAATAATAACTAATTATTTCATCATTAACGATTACTTTTACAACAACTTTCACAACTACAATGGTAGTTGTGATGGAGTGATGGTAGTAGTTGTGAGGTGGTGATAAGGTGATATTTGGAAAGAGTGTTAGTTTGAGTTTTTGTTATGAGATTTTATTTTATCCTGAAAGATTTTTTGTATGATCAAATTTAAGGGACAAAAATTTTAAGATTTATCCAATACTTGCCCCGTATTGTACTTATTTTGTAAAATAATTATAATAAAATGGATGTTATTCTATCCAATACCTTAAAAATTTACCGACCAAAGGCTACCCAGGATTTGTAACTACACCTAGCTCAAGTTGTCCTCGCGTATCTCATAATTAATACTGCATGTTTCTACGCAATAGGACATTGCCAAGAGCACGTGAATCGTTTAATCTATCAATTAAATCCTATCCATGTAATGAGAATATGAGAGAGAAAGTATTAATCAACTGTGATCACAAGTTAAAGGCGGATTACCTGTTTGATTTTAGATCACAAGATATGCATCCACGTCACTTTGATGGGGGCCAGAACCACAACATTTTCCTAAATTTGGGGTCCGCAACGATGAAAAATTGATAAATAACAAGCCAGTGGATTGCCATCTTTCGTATTTCCTTTCTTTAATGGACTCATCAAAAGATTTTGGGAATTTTGTTGGTGGCAATAATGTTTAGAAAATTAGAAACAATAATGTAGATAGAGACGAATGTATACTTGTCAACCATGTCGCATGAAATAAAACCCTAATCTATGGTATCTTTGATGATTAGTATATATGATTACACGATGACTTGGCTGGGGTCTATCAATATTGAGGACGTGTAATGTATATATCAAGGCAAATTATTGAAGCAACCCTCTCTGTCCTCTTTCTTCCAATCACGAATGTGATTGAGAAATCTTAACGACAGCAACGTTGTTCTTATGTACTTCAATATGTTTGGTGCTACTGTTTCTCTGTATGTGATAGGTCGTTTTCGTTTAGCACGTAAGAAGGATAGAGATCATTTGTTCGTAGTTAACGAACTGCCAATCCCATTAAGATTAATTTTAATGATCGTTTGGTACTTTGATTGATTCTCTCCCCAGTTGTTCATTTTTTTTTTGGTTGATATGCTGAAGACAAAGGAATCTATATCTTAGTGATGTTATTATGATATAATGCTTTAATTAGAAAACAAGAATGATTGCACTTCCAATGATGTGTCCCGAGCCATCTTTCCAAATTACTTGTTCAAGTTTGTTTCAGAATATTGATCACAACTCTTGAAATATTAGGGTAAGAAGGGACTTTACGTTTCGCGGGAACGAAAGTCATGCTTTATATCGATCATTGTACTAGATAGGGCTAAAAATAAATCTTCAAAGAGATATATTTAATTTTCTGACAAATTTTCTATGTCATTTATATCCGTAAAAACACAAAGATGTGGAGTCTGTACACGGGCAGGGATTTCTCTTGGGAATGTGGAACTTTTCCCTAGTTTTTCCTTCCGGTGATCTAATTTGGTTGCCAAAATCTTACGGCATCATGCTTGTGGGTGATGCATGTGTTTTATGGGAGGAGAGAGAGACAGAGAGAGAAGAGATGAGATGGCAGGTGCAGCGAATGCCACGGCCAAGGTAATAATGAAGCGATGGAGACTAAGGTGATCAAATCAGCAATCATGCATGGTGGAAGAAGAAGAAGAAGAAGAAGCCCATATTAATTTGAAACAAGCATCTTGATGAAACAGTCCACCTCCCTGTCATTTAGTCGACCACCCATCAATTCCTCGAGTCGTGAACTTGGAGTCTGACTAGATAATGGCACCCTCTAATTTAGAAAATTTTGTTTCCCTAGTCCTCTATCCCTGTCCATTGGAATGTATCTGGTGATGGTGATGATAAATTAAACTTCTACTTCATTTTTTTGGTGTTTTATTTTTTTTAATATTTCAATATTTAATAGATAATAAAGAGTTACTAGTTAGTTAGTGACTTTAGAGTATGGAAAATTATTATATTTTGAAGGATGAGATAAATATCATATAGTATCAACTATTCCTTCGTGATAAGGAATAGATTTTATAATCATGTAGCAATTTACCCCTACTATAATTACATATCAATAATATTACTTGATACAAAAATTATATACTATAAAATATAAATTATATTGTAATTATTATGAATATATATGTATATATAAAAGATAAATTATACAACCCCCACTATTTATTTTTATCTTATTATGATAATATAAAGTATAAAATAAATAATTGAATAATTATTCTCTAAAATAAAAATTTATATGAAATAAACAATAGAATATATGTTCCTCTTATTTCAAGTAATAGTGATTACTTATTCACAAGAAATAGTGTTCCATGCTCTGTTTATTCTATTCCGCAAAACATGTTAATCCGTAGGCACCTCTGATTATGAATTAATATGTCAATAGGCTAGAACTTCCTACTTATTATTGTGAAAATTCTTTTCATTTAAATACTTTTTCTGGCAAAAAGTCGTGATATATAGCCTATGAAACTATATGACTTGAAAATTGCAGTGAGCATGTTTATGAGAAATTAAATTTTGTTGTGCGAATAATGTGTCCTCGGTGAGGGAATTAAATTATAACAATTTGATGTCATTTTAAAGGAATAAAAAAAAAAGAAAATTGTCACCAAGAAAGGATTAAAAAGGAAAAAAATTATAAAAGTGTTAGTTTATCAAGAGATGCATGTGACATGTTTTTACAACCAAATAGTATTCTTAACAAGCTTGCCAAAATACGAAAAAAGAATTAAAATTTTCTATTTGTCTATCTTTTCAATAAAAAAAAATCCTACTAATATATTGAAATTTTATATTTTCTTTTTAGGTAGTCACCAAAAAAAAAATGTATACAAGCACTCTTTTATATAACAATATATATGATAAAAAATAAGAAAATGTTAGTAGATATTTGATTTAGAAAAAAATAAATAAAAGGATTTAAACATTTCCCTCCTTTTTTTTTCATTTTAGAATTTAAGTTTTCAAAAACAAATCAAAATAAGGTTTTCATCACTCTCCATTATATATACTATTAAAGTTGGGTTCTAAAATGAAATATATATATATATAGACCCACAAATAATAATTAAATAAAAAACTAAAAAAACAATGGAAGAAAAAATATTTTTCATATTTTTTAATCTTAGGACCTATCTATATCTTTGTTTTTCCTTTTCATTTTTTGGAATTATATTTTTACCCTCTTTTTCATTTAAAGATTTGGCTTTTAATGGTATGTATGATGGAGAGTAACGAGGGCCTATCGTATTTTATTTTTGAACATAGGTCATGAAACAAAGAAAAATAAAGGTAGGGATGTTAAGACAAAGATAAAATAAAATATAAAAGATCATCATCGTGCATTTTTCCCTCTGAGATAAATAAATAAATTCTTTCCCTTTCTATGAATCTGCCTTACCATAAAAAGTATATAATTAACTTTTGAAAACAGAAAAAGGTATTTTAACAAAGCAGAGCCGGCGGATATAGACATTAACGTAAGATTCCTAGAGTCATTCATATCTATATATATATATATTCACTATTTTTCTCACCTAGTTCCGGAAAGTTTTATATGTCGGATAATGGACAGGGTTTCTCTGACAGGCCAGATTCCTTGGGAGCCAATTTTCAGCATAAGATAATCGAGACCATTGAAAAAAAGAAAGAACAAAAAGCCTTTGCTCACGGGAGTTGTAGGCGCCGGCGGACTGACGTCGACGTAAATGACAGACGAATCCTATTCCTATGATAATAATAATAGCATTAGCAAGCATTTGTATATTTATTGCCCTAGGCCTAGTCGGAGATAGGCCTTAGTCTTAATCTCTGGCGGAAAACGATGAAGAAAAAAAGGAGAAGACGAGACGAAGAGGTGTGTCTAAATCAGGGATAGGACCACATGCCAATTCAGATTGTTTTCGGATTTTGCCATGTTTACCTGGGACCTAAATTTTCTATGCCGACAGATATTTAAGGTGGAGGATTTAGCACATAATCTATGATACATCACAATTATAACAGATTAAAAATTTTCACTATGATTAATAAATGGATTGAATTAATATATTTAAATATGAATATGGTATTTATTTATTTTTTGTAAATCTATCTAATAAACATAATTTAATAAATATGATTCAATTTGTTTTAAGAATAAGATTTTTATATATATATTCTAAATTTCAAACTTAAGTCACCATCTAATTCTTTGCATGGTAAAAAAAAATTACATGTAAAATTAGATATAACTTCCATGAATTTTCTCACATTTATGGAAAGCGTTGGATTCACGCGATTTAATAGTACCAATCTTAAAAACAAGGATTAAAATTATTGAACGGATAAGTTGTTAGTCCTAAATACGAAGTATATATTGTTCTTTATAGAAGATTATATTTTTCTTTCTTATAAAGTTGTGTCTAATCTTTTTTTTTTTTTTTTTGACAAATGTATACTCTAAAATCTCATTTCCTCATACATTTACAAAATTCTAGTGCTTAAATTAGAGATGAAAGGGTAACTTTATTCTACAAGATACTCATTTATAACGTGCTTGATAGGTTTCGAATGATTATTAAGGGTTATAAGGTAGATTTTAATTATAAATTTTTAGGAACCTTCCCCAGAGGACAGAGTACAAATATGAGGTCCTCTTACTTTATATTCACCTTTGAACTTACACTCTACAGTATACAAGGTTAAGGTTTGATGATACCCTATACCCATCTTATAAAAATGATTAAATAGTGTTAATAAATTAATGATAAATGATGGTAAAATGAGGAAAAAAAAGAGTCCAAACCTGTAAGTTAATAATCCTAAATAGTTAAATCTAATGTGGCATCTCAAATCATATAAACTCAAAATGATGAATGTTGAAAAAAGTACCTTTTTTCTTTAATTAAATAGATTTTGTTATAGTTCGATAGGTTTTTTACACGAAGAACTTATAATATTATATATATATTGTTTTTTTTCATATTATATAAACTTGAAATTTATAGAAAAAAAAAGAAGAAGATAAAATTTACAAATTTCACAATATATCCTGTACTTTATGGGTTTTACATGATAAAAGTTTCAATATAGTTTCAAAATATTATAAAGTAGATTATGTTTCTAAAATTTAGGAATTTGTACCTTATAGAGTAAGATTCAAATCCATTTACTTGCTCATTCCTAATTCAAATTGTTTAAATATATAATATGTAATATTGTTCTTCTTATATTGTATTATTTAATTCTCTTTATACTATTTTATTGTACCAACCAAATGCCACCTTAATACTTTAGGTAATTTGTTTTCATAGCTTGTAATTTTATGAAGATTTTTATTTCATTTTAGTTCTTTAACTATACTTAACAACTACATACAATTTATTTTAGATTTTTTTAATTGACGAATGGTTTTTACTTTAATACTGAATACATTTGTTAAATAGGTCGAGTTATAAGACTGGGTTCACGATTAATGAATAAGACGTGTTATGAATTAAGGTTTTTAGACACAAACTTATTTAGATTCAAACACAAAACACAACTTAGTATCGACCCATGAATCATGAATAACATACGTATTTGTGACCATTTGAAATACATACTGCCATATTATTTAAAGTGCATGATTGTGAAGGGACAAAATCTTAAGGGGAAGAAGGTCATAAAGCCCATGAGAATTATCATGTTCGGATTGCCTTCAAGTAGAAGGTATTTAAAAGGGAGGGATTTTCAAGCCTACATTTCTTTATATTTTCAAATTAAAGGTATTTATAGTAGAAACTTGAGAAATTTCACTTGTTCCACACATATATATTTTTTAAATATAATAAAAATAAATAAATTATTTGATCAAGGATAATAATGAGATCCTATGAAGGATTGCATTATTTGATAATAAAAGTTTAACTATTAACAGTGTTTTCCTATTTTCTTTCTCTCTACTTTTGCAGACAGAGTGCTAATGTATGTATATATATGTACGTATGTAAATTGATGTAGGCATCGTGGAAAACACAGAAGCTTACACGGCCTAAGGGCACGGCCGTGTATGTGACCATGTATAACTTACACGACCCAAAGGCACGGCCAGCGACACAACCGTGTATTCCAATAGAATTCTCACAGAAGCTTACACGGCCTAAAGGCACGGCCATGTATGCGACCGTGTACTGTGTTCATCACATGTCCAGAAACATACACGGCCTAGAGGCACGGCCGTGTATGAGACCGTGTACTGCGCTCGCTACATGCCCAGAAACATACACGGCCTAAAGGCACGGCCGTGTACTGTGCCCGCTACATGCCTAGAAACATACAAGGCCTTGAGGCACGACCGTGTATGCGACCGATTATAGACGTGTATTTTATTATTTATTTCCACGTGTACGTATAGATTTTCCCCTTTTAGATATTTTACGAGGAAGTATAAATACTCTTTTGTCAGATAAGCTAGGGATACGTTTTTACTACACTTTGAATACATTTGAGAGAGAATTATCTCCTTTACCGGTTGTGCGCAACCAGAATTTGGCATAAAAGAATATTTCTTTGTTGTTGTGAAACCAATCCATATTCGGATTCGTTTCGTTACGCTTTCCTCGCTGCGTCAGTTGGTATCAAAGCAAGGCAATTTCCTGCGGAGATGTCGGCTAACGGTGGTGTTGATAGCGGTCGCGTCCTCGACCTTGATCGAGATGCGGAAGTCCAAGGAGCTAATCAATGGGCTCCGAGGGCAGTGGTTGAAACCATGGAGCAGAGGCTTGGGCGTATAGAACAACGCCTGGAGAATCTGGTGGTGCGGGTCGACGCCATGGTGATGGACCACGACGGTCACAGAGGTGTTGTTGGGAATCGACCGGGGGTAGCAGCTGCTCGCGGCGGCCTTATCAATGACTTTGTTGTCGGAAACCAATGGAACCAGAGAATTGACGGAAGCTCCTCTGAGGAAGAGGACAGAATTTTGCAGAGGAGGGAACAACCACCGAGAAGGGGTGGTGTCGCTGGCGGCGGAAGATTTCGTGGAATGGATGACCGGAATGAACTGGCCTATGGTGGTGGATATTGACGCAATCACCAAGGGTTCGACCATGCTGATGGCGGAGACTTCCGTCTTAAGGTAGACATCCCTTCTTTTAATGGCAATTTGAATATAGAAGAGTTTTTGGATTGGCTAGCGGAGGTCGATAGGTTCTTCGACTATATGGAAGTTCCTGAGGAGAGAAGGGTGAGAATGGTTGCTTGCAGATTGAAAGGCGGGGCGTCTACATGGTGGGATCAATTGCAGCACCGTAGACAAAGGGAAGGGCGGCAACCTATTAGGTCATGGTACCGCATGAGGAATCTGCTGCAACGGGATTTCTTGCCACCCGATTACGAGCAAATTCTTTTCCAACAGTATCAGCGGTGCCGACAAGGGCAGAGGTCGGTGCATGAATACACTGCGGAATTTATGAGGTTAGCAGAGAGAAACGATTTAAGGGAAACTGAGGGTCAATAGGTGGCACGGTTTGTAGACGGGTTGAAGCCTCAGATAAGAGATAAGATAGGGGTGACGGTGTTCCGAACCGTGAATGAAGCAAAGAACTTGGCTCTCCGACCGGAAATGATGATACAAGAACAGAGCGTAAGGTTTGGAGGTAGTAAAAGGACCTACACTTACGAAAGTCCTGGTAATAATAGTAAAGGAACTGGTGAGATACCTAGAGGAGTGGTTGAGAAACCAGCGGGAAGTATGGACAGGAGAGAAGACAAGGCGGAAGGAAAGAGACCGGTGGAGAATAGAGACACCCCAAGGCAAAACAATCCATATGCCAAGCCGATACTGGGAAAATGTTATAGATGTAATCAGCCGGGGCATCGATCAAATGAGTGCCCAAATAGACGCACCGTAAACATTGTCGAGAGGGAAGAGGAGGAAGAAGTGTGTTGTGAACCAGACGGTGATGAAGAGTACTATGAGGAGGTTGATGACGGGGTAAAACCTAATTACGTAATTAGGAGGATGATGTTAGCACCGAAACAAGAGGATAGCTCACAACGACACCAATTGTTTCGCACTAGGTGCACGATTGGTGGGAGAGTGTTTGACTTGATCATCGACAGTGGGAGTTGTGAAAACATCATTGGGAAGGAAGTCGTGAAGAAGCTCCAATTACCTATAGAGAAGCATCCAAGTCCGTACACCATCGGATGTATCAAAGCGGCAGAACGAATAGAGGTGAAGGAGAGATGTAGAGTTCCTTTCTCGATCGGCAAATATCGAGATGAAGTGTACTGCAACATCGTCGATATGGATGCTTGTCACTTGCTGTTCGGGCGTCCTTGGCAATTTGATGTAGATGCCCAACATGCAAGGAAGGAGAACAAGTATAGGTTAGAGAAGGAGGGGGTGAAGCATACACTAATGCCACTAAAGGATAAGCGACCAAAAATCCAGAAGATGGAAGGGAAGTCCTTTCTTACGATCACCCAATCAGAAAGGGAGATGACCGAAGACATCAAGGAGTCCCACTCGATGCATGCCCTAGTAGTGAAAATGGCGGGAGAGGACATGAGTAACGCGGAGATGCCGGAAGAAGTGAAGGAATTACTAGAGGAATTCAGAGAAGTCATTCCAGAAGACTTACCGAAGGGATTACCTCCATTGCGAGACATCCAGCATCACATTGACTTGGTGCCGGGAGCTAGTCTTCCCAACCTCCCTCACTACCGGATGAATCCCAAGGAAACGGAGATCTTACAGGAAAAGGTCCAGGACTTGCTCGATAAAGGATTCATTCGAGATAGCTTGAGTCCCTGTGCCGTACCAGCACTACTAACACCTAAGAAGGATGGGAGTTGGAGGATGTGCGTGGATAGCCGAGCGATCAACAAAATCACCATTGGGTACAAATTCCCAATACCTCGCATTGAGGACATGTTGGATCGGCTGAGTGGAGCAGTGGTGTTCTCCAAAATAGACCTTCGAAGCGGGTACCATCAAATTCGGGTCAGACCTGGGGATGAGTGGAAGACCGCCTTCAACATGAAAGAGGGACTATACGAATGGATGGTCATGCCGTTCGGGCTCAGCAATGCACCGAGTACCTTCATGCGCGTGATGAATCAGGTACTTAAAACCTTCATAGGCCGATTTGTTGTTGTATATTTTGATGACATAATAGTATATAGCAAGACTCGGGAGGAACATCTAGTGCATTTGAAGGATGTTTTGATGGTGCTGAAAGGGAACAAACTATATGCTAATCTCAAGAAGTGTGTGTTTATGTCATCAAAGCTGTTATTTTTGGGATTCATAGTGAGTGGGGAAAGAATCATGGTGGATGAGGATAAGGTACGAGCCATTAGAGATTGGCCTACACCTAAGACAATCACTGAGCTGAGGAGTTTCCTAGGGTTAGCAGGCTTCTACAGACGTTTCATACGACACTTTAGCATGGTAGCGGCTCCCTTAACCGAATGTTTGAAGAAAGGGCAGTTTCATTGGGACGAGGAAGCTGAGTCGGGATTCGCTGTGCTCAAAGAGCGACTATGTAGCGCACCAGTGCTGGCCTTACCGGACTTTGACAAATTATTCGAAGTTGATTGTGATGCTAGTGGTGTGGGTGTTGGGGCGGTAATCTCTCAAGAGAAGAGACCTGTTGCGTTTTATAGTGAGAAACTCTGTGAGGCCAGGAGGAAGTGGTCCACATATGACAAGGAGTTTTACTCCGTGGTCAAAGCCTTGAGAATGTGGGAGCATTATTTGGTGGGCAAGGAATTCGTACTGTATTCTGATTGTGTTGCCTTGAAACACCTGAGCAATCAGACCCGCATATGTAAAGACATGCACGCCTGATGGATACAATTCTTGCAGAAGTTTCCGTTTCGTTTGATGCATAAATCCGGGGCGCAGAACAAGGTGGCCGACGCACTAAGCCGAAGGGCGGATTTACTAGTGACTTTGAGAGCTGAGGTAGTGGGGTTTGAACAGTTGAAGGAGCTGTATGAAACAGATGAGGATTTTGGAACTACCTGGAAAAAGTGCACTAACAAGGAACCCAATGACAGTTATTATATTCTGGAGGGTTATTTGATGAGGGAAAACCAACTATGTATCCCGGCATCCTCCTTGAGAGAGAAGGTGATCCGAGATCTCCATGGAGGGGGACTCGCCGGCCATTTGGGGCGGGACAAAACACTAGCAGCAGTGGCTGCAAGATATTATTGACCTCAGTTGCGTAGGGATGTCAGTTGGATAGTGCAACGCTGCTACATCTGTCAAACATCCAAGGGGCACTCTCAGAATACGGGACTCTACACTCCCTTACCCGTACCTGAGAACATTTGGGAAGACCTATCCATGGACTTCGTCCTAGGTTTGCCTCATACCCAACGAGGTGCTGACACTGTTTTTGTAGTTGTGGACAGGTTTTCCAAGATAGCTCACTTCATCCCATGTAAGAAGACGGCGGATGCTCAGAATGTAGCCAGATTATTCTTTAAGGAGGTGATCCGATTACATGGAGTTCCTAAATCCATCACTTCTGATAGGGACACCTGATTCCTTAGCCACTTCTGGAGGACGCTTTGGTACATGTTCAACTCGTCCCTCAACTTCAGCAGCATAGCCCACCCACAAACCGAAGCGACGAACAGGACCCTTGGCAATCTGATAAGAAATATCTGTGGAGAGAAACCAAAGTAATGGGACCTGGCATTGTCTCAAACAGAGTTTGCCTACAACAACTCGATCCACAGAACTACCGGTAAATCTCCTTTCTCAGTGGTCTACACCAAGGCACCTTCTCACGCTCTGGACCTAGTTTCCCTACCCAAAGGTGTGGAGGCCAACATAGCAGCAAAGCACCTGGCGTCAGAGATCAAAGAACAAATTGAGAAAGTGAATGAGCGCTATAAGAAGGCAGCTGATAGGCATAAGAAGAAGAAGTTGTTCGAGGTGGGAGACCCCGTGATGGTGTTCTTAAGGAAAGAACGCTTCCCCGTGGGCACATATAGCAAGTGGCAACCGAAAAAGTATGGGCCCTACAAAATAGTGGCCAAGATCAATGACAACGCTTATGTGGTTGGCCTCCCGGAAAGCATGAGAATCTCCAAGACCTTCAACGTGGCGGATTTATCTCCATTTTATGAGGATGACAAACCCCTTTATCCAGCAACGAACTCAGGGTCGAGTTCTTCTTTGGTGGGAGAGAATGATGTGGGCATCGTGGAGAACACAGAAGCTTACACGGCCTAAGGGCACGGCCGTGTATGCGACCGTGTATAACTTACACGACCCAAAGGCACGACCAGCGACACAACCGTGTGTTCCAATAGAATTCTCACAGAAGCTTACACGGCCTAAAGGCACGGCTGTGTATGCAACCGTGTACTGTGTTCATCACATGTCCAGAAACATACACGGCCTAGAGGCACGGCCGTGTATGAGACCGTGTACTGCGCTCGCTACATGCCCAGAAACATACACGGCCTAGAGGCACGACCGTGTATGCGACCGTGTACTGTGCCCGCTACATGCCCAGAAACATACACAGCCTCGAGGCATGGCCGTGTATGCGACCGATTATAGACGTGTATTTTATTATTTATTTCCACGTGTACGTATAGATTTTCCCCTTTTAGATATTTTACGGGGAAGTATAAATACTCTTTTATCAGATAAGTTAGGGTTACGTTTTTACTACACTTTGAATATATTTGAGAGAGAATTATCTCCTTTACCGGTTGTGCGCAACCAGAATTTGGCATAAAAGAATATTTCTTTGTTGTTGTGAAACCAATCTATATTCGGATTCGTTTCGTTACGCTTTCCTCGCTGCGTCATAAATCAACTTTGCTTTTCTCTTCAACGGATTGTCACGAGTTAGGACATCCTATAACCTATTGTATGTGTGCTGGCACGACAGGCATGGCCCACTACAAGAAAATGGGCTTCAATTGTCCACGAGTTGCATCCTCGAATCATTCTTTATAATTGAGGCCCATTGTTATCAGCAATCATGCAAAAGATTACGCAATTTTCTTAATTTTCAATAGCAAGGTAGACTTTATATCCTATTTCATTTTTCTATTTTTAGTAATAATTACAATTTATTTCCTATTTTATTTTGTTTCACGGAACATTTATTGAAACGACATGGGCATTAGATACATACGAAATGTTCGGGCCAACGCCAACATGCGGAAGACACAAAAAGTTCTTCTTTTTCTTATCTGAGTGGAACAAAAAATGATTAGATAACAAAACCCCACCTGTGATAAAACGTTTTAAAATAATTTCGAATAGTTGTATAAAACGGTTCTTGAAGTGTAGTCTATAGATGAACTTAAATCACCATTTTTTCCAAATCCAAATATAAGAAGTCAACATAGAGGCTTACATGATTCTAAATATATATATATATATATTCTAAACGTCGTATTCACATATATCCAAAGATTAATACTAACAAAACTTATATCTATATGACTCTTAAGTTCATTGGGTGATATCATGACACTCATAAAGAAGCATGCACTATTTATGAGATCCAAGGTAAAAGCGATTCGCCTAGACTTCTGATATAACAAAATGAGGCACCTCTAAATACTGATTGGCAATAACCATCCTATAGAATCCGGTTCTTTCTTGTTCTGACTACGCTCGAGCATAGCTCAGGCCCGGAGGTGGTGGCTGGACTCGCCACATAGTTCCGGAGCGAGTAAGATTATCTCGATGAATGCAATAAGAATCGGCTGCTTGCCCATGCTGCTATCCGCCGCCGCTCAAGGGATTCGTGCTTGGATGTCGAGATCAGGCAACTCGACCCAATCCATGCGGCAAAATCTAGAACAAACTAAACTAATCGAGACAAGTACGTTAAAAATCTGATATATTTATTCTAGAAATCAATTAATTAAGTTTTCAACGCTTTAAGTGAGTATTTAAATTCCTTTATATGTATACCAAATTTCAATTGAGTTTTATTTTTTGCAGACCATTTAAGTTTTTTATATTTATATTATTATACCATGTAAATTCTCAATAAATAATCGTATATTGTAAATAATACTTAAAAATATAATTAATTGATGTGTAATACAATTATTCATTTGAAATAGAAAGAACTTAATTAAATTTTTATATATATTTAAGAGACTCAAATGATTGAATTAAAATAGAAAACTTGATTAATATTTTTTTTGACACAAATATATTAGTAGTCCCAATGTACTTTTCCCATGGCAACTCTCATGTAATGCTTACTTCTTCCCCCTTCAATATTAGGATCATGCAACATATAGTCCAACCTTTAGGGCATAGGTTTTAGTTGCATGAGAAGTTTAACACTGATAGCCCCCTTATAGGTTAAGAAATTTATTTTTATTTTCCTAATATCAAATGAATAGGTTAATTATACTTCTCCTATCCACTCCAACCCAAGAGTAAGGATTTTGTTTTACCTCTTCCAAACTCTCCATCTAAACCTTCTGTAGATGGGGGATCTCGGTAGGAGTAATCACATGCGTATTACGCGAGTACCACACTACACGTAAATTCAAAGGTGACACATGATGGGATGACTAGAAAGATAGTGGCAAGGAGGAGGAACAGTGAATCTCAAATGTCTCGAATGCATAAGTGACAAACAAGAGAGTTAAGAGGACCTCAAGCGTCAACCTTGCAGTTCTCAAGCAATAGAGATTATTCTTTGCTTGATCTTTTATTTGATATTTGAGAGCTGAAACACCATTTCTCTAATCTCTAGAATCCAAGAAAAAAAGTCCTTTAATGAGAAGAAATGACTAAGTATTTATAGATCTTTAGGCCTGATGACATTCGTTATATCACTATAACAATCAACAGGCGGAATGAAGTCTGCTCATTTTAAGGTTATCCTAATGAGCTTGTCATATGCCCAAGACCAGTAGCCTTCCTCATAAGTACGTGAGTCTTCCTAAGAAAGGTTATATGCGAATAAACTAGTCCAACAATTCATGTTCTAAGCTTATCAAGCCAATTCTTTCTAAGTCATCCCAATAATTGGATTGGACTCGTTAGGCCTTGTCACCTAACCCAATGAGTTAAGTTAAATAATCAATGGACTTAGTCCAATATATTTACATAATATTTTTAGCCCAATATATTTACATAATATTTTTAGCCCTTTACATTTTGCCCCTTGACCAAAATCCTTTGAATGAAGTCAAAGTGGTTTGAGCATTAGATAAGTCTTTCTAATGGCTATGGAATTGCTTGGCGCATGTGTGCTTGCGGAATAGCTGTACTATTGCCGCATACACATTTTGCACAATTCATATTACAAAAGCTTAGAGCTAACACTACATATAATTTAGTTTTTTTTTTTTTTTTTAGTGTGCAAGCTTGCAGCACTATTTAATTGCACATCTTCCTTAAGCTCATCAAAGTGACCTTGCCCCTAAGACAACATATGCATAAATTTTCTTTAATAGACAATTCTTATATATATATATATATTTCATCCTTGTACAATATCTGGCGTGCCAAGTTGTCTTTAATATCTCAATTCTCCATTAATGACTTCAGCTAACTTGTTGATTCCAATTTATGAAAATGAATCAATAAATCCATATATTAGGCGCACATTAGTTTTTATAGGAGCAGAAATTATGGATAATAGCAATAGCCTCATGTTTGGCACCGCCTTAGCATATTGTATATCTTTGATATATTACTGAACTAAATAATATATATATCTTAAACCACTTCAAATCTCTAATGGAAGATCACACTTATCTTCCTTTTTTTTTATATGTAATAATATCTCTGGCAATTTTTTTCATGAAATTCACTTCCTTATATGCCTCATATTGCACTTGATAATGATTTTGTTGCCTTCTACGTTATTGATTGACATTCCTTATATAAGTCTACCACTCAATTAAATGAAAAGTATATAACCTGTCCTTAGACACAATATTTTTTTTTTCTTATTCATTTTGAGACGGTTGCCATCCTTTAACTTCACCTTTACTTTATAAATTAGTTTGTTTATACTTAAGATGCTCATGTTAGCGGTGAAGTGTTGAAGGTCATGCAATACATATCTCCTATATTCTTTCTTTTTTTTTTAATTCCTAATATTCGAATTCTTATATCATTCTTGTGTTTTCTTCACAGGTATCAATAACTAAGGAGTCATTGCATTTGCTTCGGTTGCTGATTTAATTTTTGTTTCAGTAATCGGAGTCACGTTGTTGGACGTTGCAAGTTTGAAGGTGTTTCGACAACAATTGGAATAGTGGCCTCACTCGTTTCTCAATTGCAGGTAAGGTCCTTCAAGCTTAGGAATAATGTTAATGATATAATTCATGGATTTTTTATTTTTATTTTTTGCGTCCTAGGAAACCAGTCCTCCGATGAAGCTGTTCACCTCCAAAATCATTCTTCTAGGAAGCACTTCCTGGCTTTGATCAGAGATTGTTTCTACTGGAACGTCTGGGATGACATCATATTTGAAGACCTTGTCATTTACGCCACAGTACTCAGCGAGCTAGAGTGGTGTAGCTAGGTTTACGTGAGAGACGCCATTAATGGCATAGCGAAGCTTGCCCTCGTTTCTGCTTGCAGAGTTGACTAGCTTAATTGTGCGAGGAATGTTAATTTGTCCATAGTGGTAAGAACCTTGAGGGTCAGGCTTGGCAGCACTGGCAGTCGGGTTCCAGTGGAAGGTGCGGAACTAATTAAGAGACCAAGCCCACCCTTCGGGGGCTGGGGGAAGGTCGGGTGAGGTTGGTCCCCTATTGTTGGTGTAGTGGATGGTACCAGTGGCTGTTATAACCTGCTTGGTGAACCTAGTTGATAACACCAAGAAGTAATCCTTGGGTTCTTTGTTGGCAGTAACGAGCACAGCGAAACATTGTCTGACATGCACGTTGAGAGACTCGTAATTGTTCTGTACGGTGTGTGTGAAAGTTCTATCTCTACAAGCTTCATTGGGTGCCTTCGAATCCTAAAGTTGAGCGAGTTCTCCATCCCAACATGGCAGATCCTGTACTTGTATGTCTTTCCAGGCTTCATGGTAAAGGGAGGCTCTTTGTTAGCCCCACCTTTATTGGCTTTGCCATTAATGAGGACTCCATCTAGTCTAGTAAGGGAGCCGTCGCTATCCACAAAGCTCCTGAGAATAGAGTGGCTCTTGGAGTACCAATCACCAATGAGGACGGTGTAATCATCCTCGAGGTCGGCTTAGGGAATAGGAATGAGTAAACGACTGTTGACACAAAGGCCACCGAATGCACCAGCTGCACTGTGCATGGCTGTGGTAAGATAGTATAAAGATGGCTCTTGAATGTTACACAACATATTTTATATGATTGAATATCATTTGAATATGACTATAACCAATGTGAGAATGTCGCGTTAAATCGTCTAATTTTGCTGCCTCTGGACAACAAACCACAACAAGGGTCAATTCATCTATAAGAGACCCTGCCATTAGCAGTCTTCATCAACTCTATTGTAAAATTATCTTGATTGATCTTGACTTTAATGTAAAACCAATCACTCGTGTGGACATTTTCTCGCATATGCCTAATTGGCTCATCAATTGGGATCACAGACAGCAGGGTGTTGACGAATCCGATGGCATAAATCATGGAAACCTGACGAGGCTCTGATTGAGTGGCTAAACAGTTGTTTAGATGTAATTTGGCTTTTGGTTGAGGAGAGTAAATGTCGGGTGCCCTTCTATGAATTGATGTGGAGTGGCTTGCAATTCATAGAGAACATTCCAGATGATGAAGCCTTATATACCTTAATCCTAGAGATTCATCGGAGAAGGGATATGATGGCTATACACATGCGAATGTTAGATCAGCACCTCCATTGCCCTATATTTGTGACCTAGAGGATACTTTATCAGACCATGTCCACTGTATCAGGTGAGGCTATTGGAAACATACGGTCATCACCAACTACACATCCAAGTGTACTTGGAGAGCCACTCCATGGAGAGGATCTTGCGAATTCTATCCAAAGAGGAAGTTTAGATTGAGAGAGAGAGAGAGAGAGAGAGAGATAAAGTAGTGAGAGAAGGGCGACTCAAGGTAGTATTTTGATCCTTGGAATGTAGATACTCTAATTGGGGGTGTGCTCCAATCAAGGAGCTTGACTAGGATTGGGACCAATTAAAGTATATAGTGTTTTTTTTTTTTTTTGTATATATGTAATCTTGTTTTAATAATTTTAGGTTTCATCCCAACACTGGTAATATTGTGCATTGATGGGAAAAGGTACGAAAATAATCAAATAAAAAGACTTGCTAGTACACTCAGATGAGCATCCACCATTGGTTCCAAGTCCTCGGGATGTGTGGTTAGATGAAACCATTTCTAAAGATGCCTTTTGGGACAAAATCAAATGTCAAGAGCTCTGTGCAATGACTTACATTGATGGTATGCTTCACTTTATTGGATGTGAGCCCTACACAAGCTCGAGAGACGCCATTAACGTGAGTTCAATTTTGCACTTTAGGAATGAAAAAAAGGAACTTCCTCTCTCAACCACCCAATTTTCATTCCTCAGGCAGCCACCCTTCATGTGGAAAATTTGGGTAGAACATATCATCTTAAAGTCAGAGTATATGACTCTTTTGGAAAAGGCTGTCATCTTCCGCGCTATTACTACTTCCACCCGCCTGTAGTTCCCATATATGAGTGGGTCGAAAGTGTGGCGAGCAATCATCTATCGCTGGAGTACTTCGACTCATACATTCATCACTTCTTGTAGGGAAATCACTCCAACACTTGAGGATATGGTCATTCTCCTAAACATGACTAATTTTAGGCAAACCAACATTACCTCTATTAAAGTGTCTTATAAGGAGCATAGTTTTCAAATGTTCTTACTAGATGCCTTTAAAGCTACTCACAATAGCAAGAGGAAGTCGTGTTTCTCTTCTTGGCTTGCATACTTCTTTAAGGAGCAAAGGAAGGACAAGCCTCGAGTTTCTAGCCCAGGTCGTAGATAGGAGTAAATATTTTCATCCATTTTCGAGTGTACTTTTATAGTTGTGTACTTATAGCTCTCTCACTTTTTTTTTTGTCATTTTTGCAGGTATGAGCTTGTAGCTTTTATAGCATATTGGCTATCCTTGTTTGTGTTCCCTGGTGAACCAGAAGAAGGAGTGAGCCCCCGACTGTTCTCCTCAACCATACGAATTGCTTAAGGTGAATGCTTCGCACTAGGTCCCTTTTATTTGGGCTCTTTGTATTAGCACTTGGATCTGTAACATAAGGCTTCCATTTGTTTAAAGAGCCACTATGTGAACGTGTCACATGTAGACCTGGTATTTCTCCAACTCTTCTTTTGCAAACGATTTCAGAAACACTTTACACCTCCTCTTAATAGTGTTAAATCCAACCTTGCTCTTCCTAGAGCATGGGCTTGGGTTAGTCAGAATTTACATTTCGCCTTTATGTGAAATGACTTGCTGGTTATGAAAACAAGATTGAATTATATCCTCCAATCTCAAAGGATGAGGTAACTTTGGTAGATAGGTGTAAGGGCCTCGACAATTTTGAGGCAAGATTTATTCTATGGTATATTCTAAGGAGTCTACCTTCCCTCCTAGATAGCAAACAAGGTTGTCAAAATTACGATTTTACATAGAATTGCTAGAGGGCTTGTAAAATTGGAATGTAGAAATGGAAGTTTTTATATTCTTTGTAAAATAACTTTCAAATATTGTAAATTTACTTATAGTAGTCATTAAAAATATAATAGATAATAGAAATAAGGAAATTCAACATATATTTTGATCATAAATCGCAATAAAAGCTATGATATAGATAATTAAGCATAAGTTGTATAATATAAATAGTCGACTATAAAAATAATCAACCACAAGTCCTAATAAAAGTTATGAAATCATAAATCATAATACAAAACAACTACTAAAATAAATCATCACAATTTCCACTATCTCTCCCATCCATATCACCATCATCATTTGCATCTTCATCATCATTTTCTTCATCAGTGTCAACATCATCATGAAGTGTACTACTACCAATGATTTCCATATCATCTAATTCCAAATTTTTTGGAGTTCTCATTTGCATTTCAGCTTCAACCTCATTAATATCATGAATGTCCAAATCATCTAGGATTGAAAACTTACCTCGAGGACAACCCCAAAAAGAAGTTATCCAACATCAAACCACTAAAACAAAAGAAGAAACAACCCTAAAAAGAAGTTAGCAAATCACAATACACCAGCAACCCCACCCATCTTTTGTTAAACAACTTTTCTTAACCAACAAAAAACATATAAATCAACAGTATAAAACCATGAACTTGACAATATACTCTAAAATCAACATTATTAAAGATGAGACGGTCATCCATCAAGGATGTAGAATAAGAAGGAAATATCATATATAGGATCACTGCTACAATTTACGAAATTTTTGGTATGGTTACGACTATTTGTCAGCTACAAAACACATTTTGGTTGACATCTCATTTCATTGTCTAATGTGGAAGTTAAGTATGATGAACAGTTACAGCTGGCTACAAACAAAAGCAAGACGTTTTCTTGTTCCTTGGCTAAGCCTTTGCTTATTGATGCAATTAAGTAACTCATCGTATATGTATCTATTGGTAATGTAATATGCCCATTGCTTGAAAGTCCAAACTCTTCTTCTGCTTTGTCAAAAAGAGCACATACAACTACATTGTTGAGATAGCAAAGTCGAACAACAAACCGTTGTTTATCAGAAGAGTATACTACAAAATGACCCTTAGGAGCTGCAGGTGATGATTTACTGCAAATGTCAGAAGTCTCACATAAAGCTGGTTACCTTACGTTACAAAATGACCCTTAACAGCTCCATAACAGACTGGTTGTTGTGGGGGACTACGGGAAATAGACTAGTTTTTTGAGAGACTACAGGGAATCATTCACTCAATCGCAACATGTGGGAGTCATAGTTTAGTCAAAAGATCGTACAGCACTCAATCGCAATTAGATTTAATAGATCGTACAGCACCAATGTATCAACATCGTTAACAGAAATTCGGTGTGGGAAGAGTCATTTGATTACCAAAGGTTATTCTTATGACCTATATATTTTGAAAACCAATGCTTAAATTGTATGCTGTGGACACAAATCTTTCAATCGACACATCACCTTAGAGTATCTATTACTTCATGTGGTCTCTATACACTAACTGTAACATATTATTCCAGTGTTTATTTGGACAAAATCATCAACAAATTAAGTTCAGTGCATTATTTAGCAACCAAATGAAGAAACCCACGTATGGAAAAAGGAATCAAGAAATGGAATCACGAATCAAGACAAGTCAAATAGAAAATACCCATAACAACAGGATACAACAACCTTAGAAGTGATAAAACTTGATTATCTAAAAGGTTGAAACGGATGCGAACCACAATGGTGAACAATAGTTTATTGTAACTCTTTCACCATGAAGATCGATTGTGCTATGACTATAAAGTGAACGGAGAATCAGAGATGCGACAAAACTCGATGTGACTGAGCTGAGATTATTGTTGTGACTTATGAAAGAATTGAGAAGTGAACGGAGTTGCGAAGGCCGAAGATGGGAATGAAATGATGATGAAGAACAAACAAAGTTACAGCTAGCTTAGAAGCTTTAGGTAAAACGTAAAAGACGCCAAACAGAAATGAACACATAACCATGACTTGGGCTTGGCTTATTTTAAACTTAGTGGCGGCCCATTGTAGTCTTAAACTTGGATCAAAATGGCTTTAGACTTGCAATTTAACTAGAATCAGTTGAAACGCAATGTAACTTGCGATTTTAACGATTCCATCAATAAAATTGCGATTTTACCTCCAAATTGATTTTGTATGCGAGTTAACAATGAATATGATCACAAACTCATAGAAACGTATGAGTTAACTCGCGATTTTGACAACCATGATAACAAAGACTCCTCTAAGTGCTATTTGGAGCAAAGGGTTGTAGTATATTCTCCTTACAGGGTTACACGCCGACTTGGGTTTGACCAGGGGGTACCCTGTGTGACTAATATTACTAACAACTTCGAGTTGTGTTGTTGATCACTCTTGCCAGGAGACTATAGAAATAATCCTCCAAAAGTGCATCAGTTATACTTTCCTTCTACAAGTCACTTCAGGGTTGTTTCTCTTGGTTGGCTAACATATTGGTTAAATTGCTTACAAGACTTCCAAGAGTATGCTTTTGCTTTAGTAGATGATACACTTTGTATGCCTACTGTGTACCGTTGGGAGTTTTGCCTTAAATTATTGCCTAAGCCTAAGCCTATTGGTGATTTCCAAGAGGCTTTTAAATGGGTAGATCAGCAATCAGCATCTCCTATTGATGTGGGATCAGGGAGATCCTCTAAGAATAAACACCCATTTCTTCCATTGATAGATGGTAAATAGGCTAAGCGTACCTTTATTCATGAGGTAGCATCCTTGTATATTTCTTGTTATTATGTATATATATGTATTCTTTTTTACTAACAACCTTTGTCTATTATATATGTGCAAGTTGAGATGAGCTTTGAAGTTCACTCGAACACTTTTACTAACTCAGTGATTGTTTCAATTCGAGTTGACGATAATCAAGACTTAGTGAATTATACGGAATCATCGATTGAAGATGGCGGAAGTGATGATGATGACATTGAAGAGCTGCATGACTCTATTGGAGTTAGAGCACTTACTACTAGTACTAATGAGCCAGCCATATAGATAAACAAGGATAATGATAACAACAATGCTAGTGACCATGCTAATGCACTACTTTGCTTAGACATATATGAAGATGAGTTATATTTGGCTCCTATGGATATCCTTCCTCCCCTAGTTGCTACAATGTCTCCCCACGACAAGGAAGCAACTCCTGGGGTTTATACTATGGTAGAGGAGAATACATCCTTTTGAGGATTCATTGTGTATTCCCAATTATTGGACTCATTAGAGACCTTTAATGCTATGGACAGAGACTTTTGGGCTGAGTCTCCTATGTTAGGGACTAAGCTAGCTTGCACTATGGTGAAGATGTTGGGGAAGACCACATTATTGTTGAACATGCCTTGGAATTTCTTATTAAAGGCAGAACTTGAGTAGGTGATTAAATGCATTGAGGGAGCCAGCCTTTTAAGATTCGAGATTAACAGCTTAGAGCCAGTTGTTGCTAAAGCCAAGAGGCTGTTGAGTTACTATACTGTCAAGAGGTGGCATGATGAACTGATGAGTGAAGTGCAGGAGTTACAAGAAGCAATTAAAGCAACCGATCTTGAGATGAAAGTACTTTTAGGAGGTTCAGATCTTAAGTCCTTAGTCGGCCTAGATTGTCTTCTGTAGTTTAGCATGGCTATGCTTTTGTTTTCATTCTAAAGCATTATATTGAAATCAATAAAGTTATTTGTCTTTATGTGTGTGTGTGTGTGATCATGACTTATTCTCATGTACTTGCCATGAGTGACGCTAGTCACAATCACGTTATTTAGTTAAGTTATTATGTCGCACATGGGAGCAAAGCTTTCACTTGCCAGCAACAATACGTTAAATGGCTAAAATGATCAATCACGCTTAAGCAACGATAGTGGTGTTTATTGCGTAGTTCAACATACTAGCATTATGGTTTAGAGGGTATTACCTAATACATAACCATTTATTCTTTATTTATGAATTTGTATATATGTTTTTGCAGGCTAAGTATTTCATTGCACACTTGGGAACACTTGCTCTAACCATATGACAACAACATAAGAGGTGATAGTTAATCATGTTTATGCTCTAAGGAGATGACTCTCTAACTTTGTAGCAATAAGATAAGTGAGTAGTAAAAAAAAAAAAAACATTGAAAAGGCTCTAACAGTGTGAGCCATGCATCTAATTCATGATGATTTGTAAATACATCATTTGTTTCACATTTGAAATTTTTTAGTGTATTGAAAATTGATAGGTACGGTAACTTTACCAGTTGTTGGGTTTAGAAGCTTGTAGTAACCACTGTCATAGACCTTATGAATGATGAAGGGGCCTTCTCACTTTGGTGTAAACTTTAGTGTTAGAATACCTTGCCACACATGCTCTATTGCGCAAAGTACAACGTCACCTTGTTGAAAGGACCATTTCTTGACCAAACAATCATAAGCTACACTTAACCGCTGTCAATAGTTGGCAAGGTGATGCTTGGCGGTGTCTCGTCTCTCTTTTAGAGCTTCAAGATCGAGTATACGAAAAGTATTTAGTTTTAGTTCAACATCGATGGCTAATCTTGCAGATGGGACTAAAACTTCCATAGGCATCATCACCTTGCATCTATATACTAAAGAAAAAGGGGTGGCTTGAGTAGGGCTTTGTTTAGATGTCCTGTATGCCTATAGTGCTAATGGCAACTTATCATGCCATGCTTTGTGATTTTCATGCACCACACGACTAAGTACTTTTATAAGAGTATTATTCGTTGCTTTTGCTTGGCCATTTCCTTTTGGGTAGTAAGCTGTAGATTTCGTGTGATCAATATCGTAAGAGGCCAATAGTTGTTGTACATGCGAGTTAATAAAGGGTGTACCATTGTCTAAAAGAATGCTCTTTGGGTTTCCAAAGTGGCAAATGACATGTTCTTTCATGAATCTTGCTACTACTTGTCCTGTGGCTTTCTTTAACGAGATTACCTCCACTTACTTGGTGAAGCATTCTATACTTACCAAGATCTAAATGCATCCTTTAGATGATGGATGTATTGGGCTGATCAAGTTGAATGCCCACATATGGAAAGGCTACGGAGTAGTCAAGCTATGTAGTGCAACGGCGGGAGCATGGATGGCATTCCTGTATTACTGGCATGTGACACACCTCCTAGCAAAGTTGAATGCGTCATTTTCCATTGCGGGCCAATAATACCCTAAGCTCAATAGGTGGCAATACAGCTTCCTTCCTCCTTAATGTTCTCCACCATCTTCAGAGTGGGCTTTAGCTAGTACAGTTTCCATTTTTGGTGGTGCAACACACTTAAGGGGTTGTCTTATGAACAATACCCTATATAGTTGGTCTTCATACATAATATACTTCCTTACCTTATGTTTTACTATGCAGGCATCAATGCTATCCGTAGGTAAGGTAACATTATGTAAATAGTCTATGTAAGGGTGTCTCCAATTGTTGGCATTTGCTACGAAGTTGCATTCTCTTTGATCAGGAATCTCAAAGCATTTTGGGCAACTCATTTGCATTTGAGAAGCATCTTTTACCATAGTTAGCCAGTAATACCCTACGCATTGTATGTGGCAACACAAGGATGGGCCTTCTTCTCCACACCAGATTTTGTGGTATTTGTCCAATATCAAGCATGCTTGCTTTGCACAAATACATCGTGATAAGATGCCTTTTGGACCTTTAAAGTACAAGATGCCATTAATGATGATAAAAGTTTTTAAGGTTACCACAAAAGTTGGATTAGGATGCGCTAGCTGATCTTTGATGGGAGTGTGCCAGTCATTTGCTATTTCCTCTTCCTCATCTAGCAATTGCAGAGCTGTATGCGGAACCGATTTTCTAATAACCTAAATAGTTAAACCATCTTCTTTGGCTTGAATAAGAACTTTAGATGCTAAAGTTGCAAGTGCGTTCGCATAACGGTTGGCAGATCGTTTGGTATGTTCATATCTTATTGAATTGAATTTGTTAACCAAAATTGCACTGTAGCCCCATAAGGCACTAGTGTTGGTTCTTTGAGAGAAAATTCACCATTGGCCTATTTGATAATTAAGTTTGAATCACCATAAATGCACAAGTGAGATGCCCCAAACTTTTGTGCCGAAATGAGTTCGAGTAGGAGAACGTCGTATTCAACCTCATTATTAGTGCAATGGAAGTCTAGCTTAAATGCTAGTAGTATCTCTTGGCCTTCAAGGATTATCAATACTACCCCAGCTCCTTTTCCAGTATTAGTAGATGAACCATCAAACCGTACTTTCCATTCTTTGCCCAATTCTGTCCTCATGAAACTCTGTCAGGATTATATCCGTGGTGTGGGTTTCATGTGTCATAGGAAAATGAGCCAAGAGGTTTGCTAGAGCTTGAGATTTAATAGCCTTAGGTAGCATAACTGTAATTTTAAACTTGGATAGGAGAAGTAACCATTTGGTAATCCGTCTAGATAGGGCTATTCGTGATAGCAAGTACTTTATCGGGTCAGAGTGAGTGACAAGAATGACTTTATGCACTAAGAAGGAATGACAGAACTTCTGTATAGTAAATATCAGTGTCAGACAATACTTCTTACAAGTTGAATAATTGATTTCACTCCCTTGGAGGGATCGACTTAGGTAATATACAGGTTGCTCCCTTCCCTCAAGTTCTTGTGTGAGTAAAGCTCCAATGGACTTGTCAGTGGATGTCAAGTAGAAAATCATTAGTAAACCCTTAACAAGCATTGTCATCGTCTATGTAGAAATGGGTATATCCTTTACCTTATGAATGGCCTCCTCTTGTAATTGCCCCTACTTGAACAGTGCTCCTTTGTTCATAAGCTACTGTAGGGGATAAGAGAACTCAGTTAATGATAGGATGAATTTCTTGATATAAGAGACCTTCCCCATAAATGTTCTTAATTCCTTTAGGTTAATGGGTGAAGGCATAGATCGTATAGCCTACACCTTTGCTGGATCGACATTGATCCCTTTTCTTTAAACTACAAATCCAAGGAATTTTCTAGACACTACACTAAAGATGCACTTTAGAGGTTCATCTGTAGCTTATATAATCGGCACCGCTCAAAAACTTTCTACAAATGTATCAAGTGATTCGGCATTCGCCTTGATTTGATAACAATGTTATCCACATAGTCTTCCATAAAGTCGTGCATTATATCATGGAAAATGGTAGTCATTACTCTTTAGTAAGTAGCTCCTGCATTCTTAAGCCCGAAAGGCATGGCTGTATAGTAGAAATTCCCTACTAGCATCCTAACAGCAGTACACTCAACATCTTCGGTAGCCATTTTGATTTTATTGTAGCCGCTAAAACCATCTATAAACGAAAACAACTCATGTCTAGTTATAGCATCCACTAACATATCAATATTTGGAAATGGGAAGTTATCTTTTGGGCAAGCCTTATTGAGATCACGAAAATCTATACAAACTCGTATTTGGCCATTTTTCTTCCTTATTGCAATGATATTTGCCAACCACAATAGGTGCTCAATTGGCTTGATGAAGCCAACTTGGAGCAACTTCTCAATCTCTTCTTTAATTTGGACCTCAACTTTTGGGTAGAAAATTTGTTGTCCCTGTTTTACTAGTTTAACCTTACCTGCAATGTTCAATCTATATACCACTAGATTGCGGTCTAGTTCTAGCACTTCATCGTAAGTCCATGAAAACACATCTCTATACTTCCTTAGCAATTCCACTAGGTGGACCTTAAGATGTTGCAAGAGATTCTTACCAATGAAGATAGGTCTTGGAGACTCCCTTAGTTTCGCTAGATCTAACTCTTCAAATTTCATCAACTTGTGGCTTGAGTTAATCTTACATCTCTGGGGGGGGGGGGGGGGAGTTGGGTTTCTTGTATTGGTATGAGATTTGAAGAAAATGAACAAGCTTCTTAGGGTCTATCTCCTTCAAATCTCGTGGACCGTTATAAATAGTATACCATCTGCCCATCTTCTTTGATGAAACTTTCTATTACTTCACTCTTTCTTTGCTTCTTTTAGCCCCACGAGAGCCTCACATTCTCTTCTTTCTCATAGGATCTCCTCCCAAGTGGGTAGTGATATGCTAGAGAGTGTTGTGATAGCAGTCTCTCCCTCTTTGGTATATTCATTAAAGAATGCAACTTCAATAAAGTATGCCTCATTATGTTCGAATGAATTGTTCGTAGTGGGAATGAATATGTCATTTCCCTTCCAATAGCCCTTAATGCACCGATGCCATGTTGAGAGTATGAGATTGTGATAGTGTAGCCACTTTCTTCTAACTAGTAGATGGTAGAATACGGGCACATCAATCACGAGGAATCGTGTGGAGCTCTGTATAGGGCCCACTTTAAAGCTCACATTAACATATCCGACTATGTTTGTAGATGCGTTAATGAAACTATTCATGGTAATAGGTTATCTCACTAAGCGCTAGTTGTCTATCCCTACAGCCTTTAGTGTAGATAACGACATTATGTTTATAGAAGAGCCATTGTTTATGAATGTCCTCTTAATGGGATGCTCATTTAGTATGCTTTCTACATAAAGATGATGGTTATGATTGGGGTTCTTAGCGCACATGTCTGCGTTAATAAAGAGAATTGCATTCTCATGTGCCATTGCCATTCTTTATATAAGCTATGCTAGACTGCACTCCCCATACTGTCTCTCTATGATTTAGGTAAGGGCAGTTGTTGTTGCAAGATGTGCATCCTCATTAAACCTTAGTAAATTAAAAAAAATTCTTATGTTAGATGTCTTCATTACGGTGGTTACTTCTGGTGTACATGCATCTTTATTATTCCTAGTTATAACCTCTTGTACATTATACACCTCGGCATGTGACATATCTCCTTCTTCAGTGTTAGGATTACAACTAATGGTATTTGCAGTACCCCGCTGATTATTGTGTGTAGGAAGTGGATTATTACAGACATCATTGTTTTCTATGATAAGTTCTCCATTACGGATCCTATCATTGAAAATCTTCTTCAAAGTCCAGCACTCTTTCATAGGGTAACCTACAAATATATGATACCTGTAAAACATAGGATCATTCTTCTCATTTTGTGTTGGTAAATGATCCATTATTGGGAGTTTAATATTCCCATCTTGTAACCATTGGTCAAACAAAGCATGCACCTTTCCCATTGGGCATAGGAAAGGGGGAACTGATGTAGATCCTCATGATGTATTGTTTCTTGGCTTCTTATTGTCTTTAGGGATCTCAACTTAGGCCGAGCTAACAGATGTTGCTCATTTCCCAAACCTTCCATTTTCTCCTCGTTGTCTTGCAATAGAGTTATTAGTTCTCCTTGCAGTCTCGACTAGTGTAGAAAAGGAACTTAGATTGAGATTTTCTATGTGGACTGCGTACTCAATGAACATCCCTTGGATGTAAATCTTCACTAACTCCCTCTCATCACATACGTCTTGGATGTCAAGTGTGCACTCCCTACAGCATTCTATATAATGCATCAAGTTTTCCTTGAGGTACTGTCGTGTTCTTCTTATGTCCGTGATCATGATCCATTCATGGGTGGAGAAGAACTTTTCTAAGAATAGCTTACACATAAACCCCCATGAATTAACTAACCCTGCAAGGAGATTAACATACCAAGTGTATGCCTTTTCAATAAGTGATTTAGAAAATTCTTTGAGTTTCAAGTTATCATCCAACCTGTATACTTCAAGGGTCTTGATAAACTTAAGTAAATGTTCTTTGGCGTTCCCTTTCTTGCCATTGAATAGGATGAACTTAGGACTAACATAGTCCTCAAGATACGATTTTTCAGCAATGTGCTGATAGTAAGGGAGTTTTAACTCTAATACTCCCATAGTTGACTTTACTTGTATTTCTTTTAAGTATATGTCTAAGTCTTCCTTCATTATAAAGGAAGTCCTTAGGGCAGATACCATGGAAGCAGATTTGGGAGTAGGTTGACGTTTAAATCCACCGAGAACATTGGAAAGTGGAACATCTAGTTGAGTAGTTTGCTCTTGAGGAATGTTCCCCTCATCAATGGGAGGGTTAATGAGAGGAACTGTATGTGATGGAGTTACATGAGTGATACCTTGTTGTGCAACAATGTTGTTGTTGTAGTAAATTCAAAGAAAAGCAATTTAAAGACGACATATGATAGGATAACTAGGGAGAGAGTGGCAGGGAGGAGAAACAAGTAATCTCAAGTGTCTCGAATGCACAAGTGATAGATAAGGGAGCTAAGGAGACCTCAAGCATTAACCTTGTAGTTCTCGAGCAATACAGATTGTTCTTTACCCAATCTCTTGTTTGATCTTTGAGAGCAAAGAACTTTTTGTGGAACATTGTTTCTTTGATCTCTAGAATCTGAGGAAAAAGGTCCTTTAATGAGGGGGAATGACTAAGAATTTATAGACTCTTAAGCCTGATGACATCCATCAAATTACTTTAGCAATCAACGGACGGGATGGAATCTGCTCATTTTAAGGTTATCTTAATGAGCTCACCATAGGCCCAAGACCAGCAACCTTCCTCATAAGTATATGAGCCTCCCTGAGAAAGGTTGGATGTAGATGGACTGATCCAACGATCCTTATTCCGAGCTCACCAAGCCAATTTTTCCTAAGTCATCCCAATAATTAGACTGGGCTCATTAGGCCTTGTCACCTAACCTAATGAGTCAAGCTAAATAATCAATGGGTTTAGCCCAATATATTTACATAATATTTTTAGCCCTCTACACCTTCTATTATGGGCTTCTTTTATGATTTTTTTTTTTTTTTTGGAAAACATTAAGAATACATATACATAGTAGACCTGGCTCTCCCAAAGAAATATGTAGTATTGTAAAAAATTACCCATATGACCTATCATAATTGTTAAGTATAGCTCGAGCTATTTAAGGACTTGATATGGGAATTCACAAAAGTTGGTGAGTACCATTACAAATGGAGTAAATGTTTTGGGAACAACTAATGTTGAATTGACAGATCATGAGAAATGCTGGACAAATGGTGTACACTGGTCGACTTAACTAGCTTATTGATTTGTTTCGTTTTGTTTAACTTCTTTGTTGGCTTGGTCGCCGCACTAGTTGAGACTTATGTTTAGATTTTAACTTGTTTAGTAGCTTAGAACCAAAACCAATGGGTCCTCCAGTTTTTGGATGAGTCTTTGAGATTCTACAAAAGAGTATGTCATAGGGAACCTTTTTCTTCCACTATATTTTGTGTGTATTTAGTTGTAAGAGAGTTTGTCGAGCGATTATGAGTGAAGCCGCTATATACTATTCTATAATGATTTGCAGTGGATTGCTACTGTTCCTTTGTCCATGTTATCTTCACCAAAATCATAGCTTTTCAAGTTACATTATTGTGTTCAGCTAATTTCTCTTGTCTTTTCCTTCTGGTTCTTTTTTTTGGTGTGTGATTTGATCTTAGTTATTAATGAATGATGTAGACGGATCGACTAACTAACTCTAATTTGCTTTGTTTAGTTTCCTCTTTCGATATATTTCTCATTTTGTACTTTTCTATCATGTTACTTATTCCCTACTCCAATTGAGACCTATAAATATGTTTAAATTTATTCATAAAAAGGCTCAATCCATTTTTGTTCTTTCAGTTTTAGATGACTAGTGGATATTATAAGTGGTGTTAGCTATTTATATAAGTGCAAGGTAGATATATCCTTTTGTATTCTCTTTAAAGATTATCAATGGTTTGTTATTTCTCCATGATATTATACTCCTAGTTGGGCTTTCCATGTTAAAATTGCGATGTGCTCTTCTCATTCTTTATCTTTTATTTTAATCTTTTAACTTATAATAGTATCCAAATAATCTGGTAGACTATAAAGGTTAATCTTCCAAAATTCAGTGAAAAGACAATGTGTTTATTACATAGCTAAAAACCTTAAAAGGGTGCTAATTCCATCTAATTCCAGAATACCTTTATAAAGACAATCCAAAGATGTAGAACACTAGAACATAAAAAAAATTGTCATGCCTTTCAAGCTTGATTGGTAAATAACCTATCTTCCTATTTCCTTGCCTAACTGCATAGCTTGTGAAACATCATATAGTAATTTCACATTGCTAAACTTAGTCTTCAATCATTTGAGAACTAGTTGAGGATCTGTTTTCTACTTAGGGAGGAACATAATTATTCTTAAAGCACATTGGTAAACCCTTCCTCAACAATAATAACTCAGCATAATTAACAATTCCTTGTCCCATATGAAGAGAAAAGCCACTGAAAAATCTTCTAGTTTGATCCTTAAAAATAAAAACCCTCCTATGCCCGAGCATCACTTTTGATATATTTATAAAAATTTGGAAATGTAAATTTAGAATATCCAAATCCTATCTTCTTCTTTTTTTTTCACTTTACTTGTTCGTCAATTGGATTTAGCATAACGTGTCTTTCTCTGATTAAATCGTGCCCGAGTCTTGCAACTGCATAAATAGAATCGGTTTATCTTAGTGGCATGGTAAATCTTAATGTTGAGAAGAAGATGTTAACACGTTACGTGATGCAAGTGAACATCCTCGCTGCAATGAGCAAGCTGGAAGAAGACCAGCAAATTTGCAAACTAGTCGACTGGTTTAGGAACGAGGATAACCAAATCAAAAAGGGCCAACCATAGGAAAGACTCGAGCAATGGTTATCGATGATGGCAACTAGCTTCGGTTTGTTTTTGTTAAATTTCTCATTTTATGCTTCCCCATTTAGTTGCTTGGTCCTTACTCTATTTGGGACTAACAAATATATCTGGGTTTTTTTTTTTATTACTGTCCTAGTCTTATTAATTGGAGTGTTTCTTTTGTACCATATTTTATTTTATGTATGCAGACTTAGTTCAAAGAAAGTTTGATGACTAATATTTAAATAAAATAAAGCACTTTATGATCAAAACTATGACTTTTATCCAATCGCATACTGACATTAAAACTAAAAAATTATCCTGATCCAGAAAGACCTAAGTTTTTATTTTATTTTATTTTTGGGTTATTTTTTTTCATTTTTTCCCTATGATTTTGCAATTTTTAGATGTTTACTTTATTTTCTTATTTATTTGAACTGTTTTTAACTGGTTGTCAAGACTAGGGTCTAGGATACTTTATGTGCAATACACTTCAGGAGTTCTTCGCCCACGGAGGGAAGCCAGACTCTGCTGCATTATTACACTATCTGAGAATTCTTTTGGCTTCTACTTGGTCAAACATCTTTTACCACAAGAATTTTCAACCCCAGATCTACTGTAAAACTTAATCCCTGGAAGATACTTTTATGAGGGTATTGATAAAATAAATAAATTAAAAATGTACCAAATTATTTATCCTTAAAAAACTCGAAAAGACAAGAGTTCAATGAGTTTGAATGAGAGAAACTATTTAGCAATTAGTTTCCTGTAAGCCCAGTATTCTGCAGCTCGGATCGCTACCCCATTCGGGTTCGACTAAGAAAAATCAATAATTCTTTGGTATCGTTCTTTTCAAATATCCCTATCGAGTGAATGGAATTTGCCAGCCTACTATCACATCACCGGACTAAATCTTTGAGGGCGAGGAAGAGTCATTTGATTTTTAGCCATTCGTTTAGGGCAAGGAAAGGGTACGTAAGAATAAAGGGAAAGGGTATGGATTCTTAGATATTAATATCCCATTTATTTGGAGGTAATTAAAAGATAATAGTATAGTTTTTTTTCTTTCAATTATTTATTAAAAAAATAAGAAAAAATTTTAATTTTTAGAGTTTTTCTATTTCCATTTCATTACTTAAGAAATGTATAATTTTTTATTCCTTTTACAGTGGGATTAATGATTAAATAAGGATAAATAGGTAATTTTATCCATATTCTCATGTTAATATTGCAGTTAATGAAGTAAAGTAAAAACTGGAATGATAATTCCCTACAATAAAAAATTACATGAAGTAAATCCTAGAATGGAAAATTCCTAACTTATTTTCGATAATGATCCCTTTCAAGCCATAACTTTTCTATTTCCTATCCATCTCATTTTAAAAAATAAATGGACCGTAAGGTATTGTTTGGTTGTCAAGATTTGGTGATACTGGATTGGATAAAATTTTTTGTCATTTGTTTCGTTTGCATATTTGGTTTAAGTATTAGACAAAAAAAGTCATGGAATATTTAATAAAAGACTTTGATTTTGTATCGTATAAAATAAAGTACAAAAATTAATTTCACATGACAAAATCAAATATATTTTGAAATCTCTAAAATGTCCTTGTTGTTCAGCACTCTACTAACCACCGTTATCTTCCCTTTGGTTAACCGGTCATCGTCTTTTTTGCTTCCCTCTCCATCTACACACTCCACAGACATCAACTCCAACCTAAGCAGCTACAAGTGTGTTCTCCTTTCTCTCTCGCTTACTCTTACAACCTAAGCAAATCTATTACGTATACCCACTCACCATTTATCTTGCTTTCGTAATTCTTAGTATTGCCCATGCTGAATCTATTTCATAGCAGGGGATATACCTTAATCTTGATTAAAGGTAAGCTTCAGTGCAGTAAATAAAGGAAAAAGTAGAAAAAATATAGTATGTTTGTTAGGGTTTTTGTGTTCTAATTTTTATTTTGAGTATTTTAATACGCTATTTATTTGATTTTTCCATGCTACGTGTGATAGAAATTATGGGTCGACATTTGTTAATGTGATTATGAAGATAGATTTTAGATTAAGGTCGTAATTCCTACTAATAAGGTAAATTTTTACAAAGGGTATTTCATCATGTTGGGGTTTCCTGTTTGTTCACAAGACTATGATCTATTCAAAGGGTGATTTACTAAAAAATCAGGATGCAAAGTTATATGTTTCTGACTTGTTCATTATTTCTCATAGGATTACTTAGCTTCTTATTGATGAGCTGAAAAACACTGTTGACACATGGGGGATGAGAACATTCAATACCATTATTGTAGAGAAAGAGTCTGCTAGGTTAATTTACATTAGCTTCTTATTTTTCCATCGCAATTGCTTTCTTTACGTTTCTTTGACTTTGCTTTTCTTCTTTATAATCCCATTGCTCCTAACTTTTAGACATTAGTTATGTTGGTCTTTTTCTAGCCAATGCATTCATTTTTCCACTATGAATTACTTGAGCCGGTTAATGCAAAGCTATTCACCTTTCATTTAACACACATAACGAATTTAGATGACCCCACTCTTACAACCATGTGTGGTTTTTAGTACAAATATAAAGATAAGCTTTTGGAAGCTTGATATCAAGAATAGCAAGTGAAAGAACTCATAGAAAATTGGAGACTATTCACCCTCACCCTTACTGTTTCGATATCTTGAGACATCAATTTTATAAACAAACCAATTGGGGTTTAATAGTAACTCCACTTTCGAGTTAGAGCTATTATTCCTATTATTACCAAGAAGAAATACACTCTTTTTCAACGGGCTTAGATTATTAGAGATTTAGCTTTGTCAATTTCTTAATTATGCTGTGTTTGCTTCCACATTGTTTCCTTCCTAATGTTGAGCGTATCTAAATTCAAATAACCTTTTCAACTTTAGGTTGCGTTTGGTTGGCATCAAAATCTGGTACTGGATAGGAAAATTTTTTTTGTCCTCCGTTTAGTTGCCATCTATGAAAGAAGTACTAGATAAAAAATCAATATGGTACTGGACAAAATGACAAATTTTTGTACCGTGTGTAATTCAATACAAAAAATACGGTACTGGACAAAAACTCATTTTTTTCGAAATCTCCAACTTGCCTTTCGTACTTCTCTTTTGCTTGTTTAGTTGTTGCTAAACCTATCGGCACCACTCCTTCACCGACGTTCATCGTGGAATCGACCGTAAGTTCAAACGTCGTTGTCGTCATGCCACTCCTGATGCCTTGGACAACTTCCAGTCGCCGTCATCACACCGTTCCTGATGCCTTAGACAACTTCCAGTCCCATCGTTTCTGATTCCTTGGACAACCGGTTGTTGTTGTCACACCATTCCTGATGCCTTGGACAACTTCCAGTCGCCATCATCACATCGTTTCTGATGCCTTGGACAACTTCCAGTCCCGTCATTTCTGATTCCTTGGACAACCAGCCGTCGTCGTCACGCCATTCCTGATGCCTTAGACAACTTTCAATCGCCGTCGTCACACCGTTCCTGATGCCTTGAACAACTTCCAGTCGTCGTCATCACGCCGTTCCCGATGCCTTGGACAACTTCCAATCGCTGTTGTCATGCTATTCCTAATGCCTTGAGGAAATTCGGGCACTTTGATCTACTTCGCTTTCGCGTATGTTCGTAGACTATGACAACTTCCAATAGCTAACAACTACCAACCTAACAATGATGGTGGTGGGTCATCTGCCCTTCCTGATCTTTAGAAGTTTCTCATGGCTTTGTCGAGGAGTTGGATGTGTTGGGTGACAACTCTAGTAATTGTGATGATGAGTTTGGCCACTCTTCTTTTGCTTCTAGGTTGGCAACTTAAGGCACACCCTTCTAGTCGCATATGAGTTATATGGAATCCCCATGTTTGGAATATAAATGTGATTTCCTCATCAAACCAAATTATACACTATGCTTGCAAGATGGGGAGGACTGATTTTGCATCTTCAATGCTAATATGTTTTCGTTTGAACACTTGGAAACTATTCTAGACCAAACAAAAATGAAGCCTAGAAGAATATGATGATATGAGGAGAGGAATCATTTATTTTACAAAAAAGGTCGGGGCTGTATATACAAACAAAAGGAGAAAAAAAAAACAATAATAGAAGGAAAAAAAAATTATTGTCAAATTTACTATGTTCAATCCAATACTTTGTAATTTCAAATACTGGACAGCACAAAAATTCTTGTCCAGTACTGAACAAACCAAACGTGATACAAAAATTTTTTTTGTCCAGTCCTTCTTATTTTGTACTGTCCAATACTTCTTGTCTTGTCTAATACCAGTAACCAAATGCTACCTTAGTGGTTGTACATTAGAAGACATGGATACAAACAAAAATCTTTTGATAATCGTCACTTTCAGGTGACGTCACCCAAGCTCATTTGCCTTCTAAGGCATTGTAACATCTCTGAACCAGTTGCTCAGCTACATGTTCACAAGCGAATCAGCTGAATCACTTGGGTTTAAGAAAAAAAAGTTTGAACAAATATAGCATATTACTCTATAATGGCTATAAAAATAGTAAAGACACATGGCTCCATTTCCACCGTGATTGAAACCACAATGAATGAGAAATGAAAAATGCAGACGAAGTAGATGCCATAAAACAAATATGAAACATGAGAAATTTTTGTTCTGTTGCTGCTGTTATACTATTCTCGCATATGCTCATTTTTTTTTATACTTGGATATGTATTATAGATTATGGATCATCATGGAATTTTAATTTACCTTCTTGGATGGCAAGTTTATATCAACATGCTTCCAATGGTTACTACTAGTTTTTATTATATGAACTTTATTTTGACTAGAAAGGTAAAGAGGAGAATATTAGATGAATGAGCATTGGCTAGGTATGAAACATGTCAAGAAATGATTGATTCACTTATTAAAGGAAGTGATACAAATTGTTTATAGGAATTAAGGATGTGTACAAATAGTTTCGCACATCTTTGTGAATTCCTTAGGGTACAAGGGGGATTGCATCCTAATAGAAGATCAATGATTGAAGAACAAGTTGCTATTTTCTTAACATTCTTAATCATCATACAAAGAATAGGAGTATTCAAGTGAGATTTTGTAGATTAGGTGAGACTGTTAGTAGAAATTGCCATCACGTGTTAACTGCTATCTTAAGGTTAGAAGATATGTTACTTGCAAAACCTAATATAGTACCACAAGATTGCAATGATGAAAGGTGGAAATGGTTTAAGGTATTTGTTTTTTTTTTCCCCTTAAATTTGTCCACAATGGGCATAATTACTTATAATACATTATCGATTTTTTTTTAACATATTAAGGTTGTCTAGGAGCGCTAGATGATACTTATATTACAGTGACAACACTAGTTGTAGATAGACCTAGGTATTGAACAAGAAAAGGGTATCTCGCAACAAATATCATAAGAGTATGTGATCATGACTTGAAATTTATCTATGTATTAGCAGGATGGAAAGGGTTTACATCAGATTCTAAAGTATCACATGATGCAGTTATTTGGTCTAATGGTTTGAGAGTTTCACTTGGTATGCAATTTAAAAAAAAATTGTATTGCATTTTATTTTTAGAATAAATTTTTTTTTTGTAAATTTATGGGGTTACATTCATTTATAGGTTCGTATTATCTAATTATTGTATTTTTCTTTGGTTATGTTTGTTGGAACATTGTCACTATTGAATTTTTATCAATTATGTATTATTGAAATTCTTTGGTTATCGAATTTTATTTTGTAATGTATACTGAAATATTTTATCTATTATTTATATACATGAAAATGGTTTTAATTATTTTCTTTTTATTTATATTAATTCATTACAATATGGATGGGTTTATAGTCATGGACATTAAGGATAAAAAATATAGGTGTATTTGGAGTGAGGTTAAAGAAGAAATGTTACTAGTAGTATTGGAAGAGTTAATTGTTAAAGGATATAAAGGAGAAAATGGCACTTTTAGGAATTGGACTCATGAGGAAGTTTTAAAGAGGATGAAAAAATGCATCTTAGAAATAAATCTTAATGTGAAACAAATTGTTAAAAAAATGAAGAGGTGGTCAATTAGGCTGTTAGAAGTTGTTGATACAATTAATACCAGTAGATTTAGTTGGGATGATGCTAAGAAATGTGTTATAGTTGATAGCGATCAAGTTCTTGTCGAGTATATGGAGGTATAGTCAACACATTTTTTATTTTTTAGTATAATCCTTTTTTAAAAAAATAATTCTCAATTTTTATAGTAATTACTTAAATTGATATGTAGAAACATCTAAAGGTTAGTAATCATATCAACAAGGAGTTTAAATAGTTTGAAAGACTATAGGATATTTTTGGAAATGATAGAGCAAATGGCAAAGGAGGTGAGACACTTGCAGATGCTATGAAAGATTTACAAAATGAAGGTCAAGATACTTTTGAAAAAGAGATGGAATCCAAACAAGTATTGCAATCCTTTAAAGCCTTTAGTTATGCCTCACGTGGTCCATTTATGGGTCCCACTCGGAAGCGTCGAATGGTAAAATATGCTGCTAAATTCATTTCAACATTTGAAAAGAACATAAGTGATGTTAGCAGTTATTTCACTTTATTTGTTGGGAAAATTGCAAATCCTCCAAGAGATGATATAGTTGAAGAGTTGAAAATTTTAGAATTATCAAAAAATGAAGAGTTTGATGTTCTTATGCAAATGGCTGCAAATCTACAGTATGAAAAGTTCTTTTGGAGGCTTTAAGGGGAGTAAAGGCTAGCATTCGTTAATCGTCTTATTGGTTGATTTTAAAAATATTTGGAGTATTTGGTTAACTAAGACTTTTTTAATTGACATGTTCTTAGTTTATGTGAGACCTATTTTATTTGGTGATGCTCATGGTTGATTCTATTAAGAATACCTTTTATGTGCATATTTTGTCTAAACGCTAATCTTATTTCCAATTTATGAGTCATTCCTAAATGCATCATGTGATGATTTTTTGTATGTGTCAATCATATTGATAGTCTATTAAGAGTATTCAACTTTATTTTCATGATTTCTCTGAAGCAATCTATGAGCCTTTCTCTTAATGTTGCAACAATTCTTCTCCTCTTTCTAACATATGATTTTTGCATCTCATAACTTTTAGATATTTTATTCAATGACCTAAATAGTAGTTGCTTGGTTCCAGTGGAAGGGTTCCAAGAATTTTCTCTGCATCCTAGTATGATTCAATGCAATTCATCCTTGGGAAATTTCTATCGATTTTCAATGTATAACAATCTCTCTCTTTATTGCTTTCCCTCTTTCTCCTAATCAATTGTGAGGGTTTCAAGCATTAGAATGCAAGTATCGGAATTGAACAAAACGTCCGAGGACAAAAGAAAAAAAATGCTTAGTAGGGAACTCCTTTCATGTAGAAGCCCGAACTCTTGGATGAAGGTTTGATTCAGTGAAGGAAAGGTAGGTTAACTTTCCCTTATTTAAATTGCATGTTAAACATGTGATTTTTATTATAATTAAAAATTATAGTTTCAACCTATAATTTGAAAACGATATTTCAAAAATAATTTTTTTGAAATCGTTTTTTACGAAATTGTTTATCCCATTAAGACAAACTTACACATTTGTCTAATAAAAATACTAAGAAATCCTTAAGAAGGTAATTCTATCACAATGTATCTTAATTTTTAACTTTTTTTTTTTTTTACTAATCAAAATTCTTATAATTTAATATATTGAATAGATAAAATTTAAATCCATCTTAAAGAAAAAAAATTCCTAAGTTGTTTTGAAAAAAAAAAAAATCCAAAGACGCAAAAAACAAAGCAAAAGCAGCTACTGTATATACATAGTGACTAGACTTGCAGGTGAGCAACTAACACTCTGGCAGCAGCATGATAGCCCGTGGCAGTCTTATCTCCGGCAACTTGTCACCTCCTCCTTCTCTGACGAGCAACTCCAACTTCCTCTCTTTCTCCCACCGCTTAAACCCAAAACCCAAATCTCCATTTCCTCGAAACCTCTCTGTTTCCCTTGGGACCCACTACCGAAACTCCTCACATGCCTTCTTTTCGTTCTGTGGATGGAGAATGGTTAGGACAGGAACAAGGGGTGTCCAAACACGCCGTAGTTTCGTTGAGAAGGAAAATTTAGATGACCCAATTGTTGAAAACCAAGAGGAAGGTAGTGGAGTAGTTGAAGGTGGAGGAGAAGGAAGGGACTGGACAACCTCAATTCTGTTATGTGTGCTGTGGGGCGCCCTCATGTTTTATGTTTTCAAGCTTGCTCCTGATCAAACTCCGGTGCTGCTAAACTAGTCCACTTAACATTATTGTTATTGTTATTATTTTGTTTCTTCTTTCCTGTTTACTTGCAAAGTAAGTTCATTTAAGGTTAAACTGACTATTTCGTAAAATTTTAGTCCAGAATCATCGCTACAGCCTCTAAAACTGTCGCTAAAGGGACTCTAAATGACAGTGATTTTACAGCTTCGGAACGGTTTGGGATATATGCATATATTTTTGAAAGTTATGAGAAGTGGAAGGATGTTTTAGAAATTATTGGGAGGAGTGAAGAGGAAAAGGAAGGAGGGAAGGAAGGAAATCGTGGAAAATATTTAGTTTTTGATGTTTGGTTTATAGAAATGAGGGAGAAAGCAAATTGAAGGTTAATTGCCTAAATAGTTTTAAAATTTTATATGCTTTATTGTAGACTGGATAATTTGGTAATTAAAATTGATCTGAGCTTTAATGGATAAATTTTTCCCTTTCCTATTTATCTTACCAGATAATACACTCCTTTCCACTTCCCTCTACTTCTCCCACTTGCTTCTTTTTTTTAGCTCTAACCAAAGAAAGTGTTAACGTGGTATATTGTTAGAGGGGTTCAATGCTGGTAGGCTGAGAAAATCGTTTCTCTTCTGTCGCTAACTTTGATTAAACACTTAAGTTTCTCGATAAATGGGTATTGTGATTTAGCTTGTTTATCATTTCAATTATTTAGTATCTATTTAAATTTTAAATTGCGTCTTCAAATAATGGACAATCACAATGTAGGTCGCTATTGCTAGCCAACTGCAAAATGATCATGTCTTATAAGTAGTGCAAATAGTTCATCAATGCCAGATCAATTGACTGGTGGTCTGAGTATGTATTAAAATTTGCTTACATGTCATGTGACATGCGGGCTTTGATGTAAGCAAATTTTAACATCGTTATGATTATCCCAATGAATAGTGACTGGGAAAAAGTTTAACATTTGATATAGCAGAGGCACCCAACAATAATATTCATTGAGATAATATATAGATAAATGAATTATATGCCATTACCTGTATGTTGTTCTCTTGTTCCTTGTGGAATATGTGTGAAGTATATAACATAATGGAAGTTTTAGGCTATCAATTTGCGCTGTATACTGAATTGGTTTTGGCATAAGAATCTATCACAGTAATATAGGATTGGGTGGAAATGTTTTGTATGTCATAAAGGAGTAGTTCTGGGTGTATTTATTCCTTGGGAGCCTAGATAGGGGAAATGATATAGCTGTCTTATCCTGATAGATCGTAGGATTAATCAGTTCTGCTGACCATGGCAATTTTGTTTTTTAATTTGCTGTAAACCTCATTTTCACAGTCTAGGGACATGTACTTTGTGAAGAAGCTTTTGAACTTGGAAGGAGATGATGGGTTCAGGATGAATCAAGTGCTTGTGTCTCTTTGGTACATGATGGGTTTATGGCCTGTAGTTTATAGCATGCTCTTGTTTCCCACGGGAAGAAGGTATGTACCAATCTATTAGTTTGTTTTTTGGGATAAATATACAAGATCATGAATGTCTTGAGTCATGTTCAAATAAGTCATCAAAGTTTGAAGCGAGGCAAATAAAGGACCAACATTGTAATCTTTGCTCCAAATAGTTAATAAATGTTTTAAATGAGTCAGATAAAGAATGACTGTTTTTGTATATATTCAAATAAGTGATATTGATATAATGGTTGTTACCAGAAAAAATATATGTATATAATATATAATCTCATTACTTTTTGAACATGTAAAAAAGGTGTCTCTGGCAAGTTCTTAAAGGGTGTTCTACGATATTACTTTTTGGAAGCATCACTAAAACGCTGATTCTTTATTTGACTAGATCTTAGGATTTATCCCTTTCATTTTCATATGTTCTCTATTCATTGCATTCCAAGTTTGCATCTTTGGGTGTTTGGAACTTCTGAGTAGCACCTTTTGTTCTCTTGCAACCTTATATCTAAATGTTGATAGGAGAGATCTTTACATGATTGATGTTCTAGTGACAATACCAAACAAAATCCATTTTTCTTCTGAAAAAACTTAATTCAATTCTTGGTTGGTTAGTATTTTTTTGTTCCAATAACATTGCTTCATGCAGCTTGATGTGATTTAATGGGATTGATGAAAATGATATGGCCTGCTTTGTATTTGGGATATCTATTTTAATGTTCTGAGTCGTAAAATCCTGTATCTTGCAGCAAGAGCAAAATTCCTGTCTGGCCTTTTCTGGTTCTTTCAATCGCTGGGGGTATGTATGCTCTTCTTCCTTACTTCATCCTCTGGAATCCCCCTGCACCACCTGTTGAAGAAACTGAAGCTAGAAGATGGCCTCTTAATTTTCTAGAATCCAAACCGACTTCTGGGGTAAGTGATTCTACCTCATAGCTACAACGTTGTCTACCAGTCACTTTTTAAGTTAATTTATAGTTCTTGCAATGTCAAACAAGGTCTTCAAAATATACAAATCGTAGCAATTATAACAAAAAGTGATTGAAGATGTGACCTCGCAGCTTAGAAGCACTTAGACTTGTAATTTATTACATTGAATTCAAAAGTTCATAATGGAATCAACTTTGATGAGTAAAAACTCGGGTATGCTAGTAGATTCACCATGATGATGTTCTTTTTAATATCATTTGCCCTGCATTGATATTTGGCTTCTTTTCTTTTCCCATCTTATTGATGACTTGTTTCTTGAGATGATTCATTGCACTATATTTTCCTGCCAAAATTAAAGTTTTAACAATTTCTTCTGACTTGCATCTCCCTATTAATCAATGAATGAAATTTTAACTCTATTGAAATGCAGATATTACTTGCTGCAGGGGCAGGGATAATAGCTTATGCCGCTTTAGCTAATGGCAGTGACTGGATGGAGTTCTTCCAGTATTTCCGGGAGAGCAAATTTGTAAGCTCTCTTTTTTACATGCAGCTCATCCTGCAACTAATTTGACTTGCTAAGTGCAAATGAAATTCACTTCACCAAATAGAATAAAGTGGGAATTGAATTGCAATTAAACAGGAATGTGATAGAGTTGTCATCTCTTAAAATTATTGAAAAAGTAAATATAACATTTTGAATTGTGAAAACTAATTCCTAGAGATAAAACCTTGTTGCAGATACACGTTATGTCCGTTGATTTCACTCTTTGTTCCACGTTTGCTCCATTTTGGGTTTATAATGACATGAGTACGCGGAAATGGTAAGGCAGACGGTCTACTTTCAGTTGGTTTGGAACATAAGCCATAATACAGTCATTTTCATGATTGCAGGTTTGATAAAGGCTCTTGGCTACTCCCACTTTCTATAGTGCCCTTCCTGGGTCCTGCTCTATACCTAATTCTGCGACCACCACCACCCACAAAACAGATCTCAAGTCCATCTGAGAACTAGTATCTCTAGAAAAGCGGGCGAAACGGGGTGGCCAACAACCAGGGAGGAGCCGAGAAAGCTCAAATTGATGTCAAAGTTAAGACGATTCAGTGCCTGCTTATAATCTGATCAAGTCACTACTATCCATATGAAAAACGATATTCCTGATATTTGAATCTTTTTTCTTCTAATTAGGATCCAATTTTGATCAATAATATAGGTTCCAAATAAGATATCAAGAGGGGTGAATTGATATCTTTTATAAAAGCTTTTTTTTTTTTCAAAATTTTTAAATGAACTCCTCAAGATACTTATTGGTAACTTTAGATAATTTAATTGTTTAACAGTTAAGCGCGACAATAAAATAAGATATGTTGGAAATTAAAAAAGAGAAGGGTAGAGAAATTTAGGCAAAAACTCATAGTGGTTTAGCCTTGTTTTTACTCTACTCTTCTAGCTCTACTGTTGGGATCTAATCTTGCAAGTTGGTGGTGTTTTATTAATTCAATAATCAAATAAATTTGAGAGATTATAAATAGTTTATCAACATCTTGCTTTACTTACTCTGCTCTATCTTTTTGGCATATCTCTAAAACTATTTAAGATACAATTGAATCCTTTTACTAACATAAGTCTAAACTCTTAAAGAATCAAATAATGTGAGGCGAAGTATGATAAAATTCTCAAATATAAATTAGCTTGAGAAATGGAATAACAAAAGATAAACTATGTGGTGTAGAAAATGTTTTTAGCGAGTCCTTGAATACTGTAGATGTATATTTTTGTTCTATGTTGAATTCAAATTGACTTGGTTTTATATCTTTTCATAAGCAATAGTCAATTGTCCCTTTAAATGGTCTTCAATTTTTCATTGTAACCAAACTTCCACAAATCTTGGATAGAATCTCTCTCTTTCTTGAAATTTGAATTTAAAATTTAATTTAACCTGAGACTTCTTGATAATGCTCATCTGTTCTTCCTCGTTTTCTAATGGATAATCTTTCGTTGTTGTTTATATAATCTTCGCCAAAGGGTTGTTGATGAATCTGGATTAGTATGACATTGAATTTCAAAATGATATGACATCTCAACAACTTAAATACTTTCTCAATCGATCTCTATAAAAATAATGCACGTGCTTCTCATAACTCTTCAATAATCTCGTTGAAAATCCGCACTTGAATTAAATTAACAATCTGAATTTTCGATCTCCTTAATTAAGATTAATCCCCATGAATTTAATTAATCAACTTAAGGGGAACGGATTTGGATACATATCTTTCCCAATAGGTGAAGATGTGTCTTCAAATCCAATAAGCTGTCCTTTGCAAACATCGAATACTCTGTGATATAACCTTTGGATTACTTTTATCTTACTTGAATAAATTGCTCTAATTCCATACACTTAATGAACTCGTTGGCAAAATACTCAATCATTTTGTTGTCATTCAAGCTTATCAAGAAAGAACTTAGCAAATAAGATTGTAAAAATTATTTATCGATAGAAATATAAAACCACATTTAATCTGGTTATAGATCCAAAATTTATGATAATACTAAAGCAAATGTCCTGAGCTTGAATTACTCGCATTTGATTTAAGTTATCCACCTGATGACATCGGCCAAAATCTAATCCCACCATAAGTAACAAATACAAAAATTTACATCATAACTACAAGCTTGATGGAAATCACTTAAGGTGGAAGCATAAATCAAAAGAAAGAGGCTACTACATCATGCTAGAAAGAACCAGAGCAACCAGCAACAAAATCTCATTTTCATGCAATCAAAGAGTACATGCTCTTATTGCTATGGCAGTTGGTTAACATAAAACTATAGCGTGTTTCTGCATGGAGAAAGTTACGGTCATGAAAATTAAAACTTGTGTAAATACACGCTCCCAAAATTCTTCCATGTTCTGCATAAGGGGTCATTAGATCAATCCGTGCTACTAGATGACACTACAGAATTTTCTCTCGCAACTTTCACTCGTACAACTTTTGGAGCTCATCTTTGAACTTGGCCTTCAGCTGTTCTCTCTTTATCTTAAGAGCTGCAGTAACTAATCCAGACTCCGGTGTCCATGGCTCTGGAAGCAACTTGATCTTTGCAGGCACCTCAAATTTGTCCAGTCTTGCAGCTCTTGCTACCTGCTCAGTTGAACGCTCTTAGCCATGAAATAACAGTGTTCAAATGCAGATCAAGCAAAAGAGAATGAGTTCATATGCTAACATAATTGCCTAAGAAAGATCCCATGTAAATTAGCACCATTTAATGAACTACAAGTCTTTTCCTTTGATCTAAACAAATGCAAGTTCAATTCAATGACTCTGAACACATTTACAATAAGAAAAGCATGATGCATACTGTGAACAAACCATAATAGTCTATTTATTTAAGCGACTGCAGTCTCCTCTCCTCTCCTCTGGAACATAGCAGTAATAAGACAAAAGCTAAAGATCAAATCTCGTGTGCATTTTGCGGTGGATTGACCAAACTCAAAGAAAAGGATGAAGCAACACTAACCTCAGTAAGGGATTTTTGAACCTCACGAACAGTTTCAGGTTTGTTGCAGAGCTCACTAAAATCATTGAACTTAATGCCATTTTCGTGGGCCCACTTCTCCAGTGTCTGATGAATAGGAACCACTAAAGCAACACAGTAGTTATGGAATGGATCTGCATAAACCATTAAATTATCCACATAATTGCTAGATATCAAGGCAGCTTCAACCTGCACCCAGTTATAAGACTACAATTACTTATCCACAAAAGCTACCACCAATCTCTCAAAAAAGCTATCCTACTAAGGTGTGATTAGCTTTTAATAACACCTTTCCAAGAGATATGTACTCTCCATGTTGAAGCTTAACAATATCCTTCTTCCTATCGATAATTTCAAGGCATCCATCAGGATGGAATTGTCCAATATCACCTGTATAAAACCATCGCATGCCTTTCTCATCTACCTGTAGAATTTTGCCAATTGCTTACATAAAATGCTGTAAACAAAATTTTTAATATGTTAGCACAAAATAATAAAGAACAGAAATTACCTTGTACACATCTTTGGTTTTCTCAGCATTATTAAAGTAGCCAGCAGTTACACTAAATCCCCCAACAACAACTTCTCCTCTAGGCATTGGCTTATCTGAAATTTTGTAACCACCTTCCTCCCAAGAAACAAGCTAGAAATAGATCGAGGTTATTAGATGGCAAGATTTAGAGGACACAGCAAATACCTGAGAGTATGAGCTATCGAAAGCTTTACTAAACCATAGTAATTTAAATTCGGCTAACAGGTAAGAACCGTCATATGTGAACCACTTAAACAAGGTCCCAATGCCAAATAGAGCCCCCCATCATGAAATGGTTCTGTTTGGCTTACTGTGCAAGCCATCCCAAGTATGAAACAGGTCATACCTTAATGTAGCTGCAGGGAAGGGGTGGACCAACACGGCCTACGCTATCGTCATCAGCCTCAGTAAAAGCAGCTCCAGCAAATGTTTCAGTCAACCCATAGCCTTGACCAATAGGAGCCCTAATATACGAATGAAAACAAAAAATGAATAGGATTTACTACATCAAATTATCATATCTCAAGCAAATGATGCAGACTTAGACAAATGCAGAAAAAGTACTTCACTAGATGTAAAATCACAAAGAAAATATCAAGCACTAATAATCTAAACTGAATGTCTGGACTTTCTCAGCTATAATTTAGCTGCAAAGAAAAATACCACTGGTTGGAGTTACAGGAGCCTATCAATATGCCATTTCTGTAGAGAAAATAGGAGGACATTTGTTTTAGAATCTCAAGATTCAAGTCACATTTCAGAAAAATAAAACTTTCAGTGATCATATTATTGGCGTGAGTGTAACAGTGTACAAGTGGCATAACACAAGAAAACTGCTGACTTTATGCAGCTGGGTGACTAAGATCAAAGGTCTTATCTCTTCAAAAATATAAAATCAGCACCATCAATTTGACACTCATGTCAAAGTGGGGAACTGTACCCGATACACACATTGATAAACCGCTGTGTGTCACCAGATAAAGGAGCTCCACCACAAAGCATAAATCGAATATTTCCACCTAACACAGTTCGTATCTTTTTGAAAACAAGGTCATCCCAGAAGATTTTTTCCAGTCCCCAAGCTCCAATCCAGCTTCCTTCTACTGCTGCTAAACGGCGCTTGTATGCAATGTCAAAAAGTCTTCTAGCAAAGCCTCCCTTCTCTTCAACCTAGATGATAGCATAATGACTTAGGGATAGAAATCTCTTTCCATGTGTAATATACAATTTAAATTTACATCACTATCCCAAAATATACGAAAATGAACATGCATATATATTTGATACCTGCATAGCACACAAGAACAAACAAGAGTTCTCACCTTTTTCAAAACTCCATCTCGAACACGATCTAGAATAGCAGGAACAGCAGTCATGAGAGTTGGCTTCAAGGCAGAAGCATCTCCTTGTGTTCCCTTCTTAATTTTATTAGATGTATCAGTTACTGTAAGCGTTGACCCATAACCAATTGCACATCCTGCAGTTAACATCACAGTCTGGAAAGGCACAGTTATGTGAGCATGTTTTTCAGGGGCAGCATTGACAAGAAGAAAGCAATCACGAGTACCTCAGCTGCAAGCTCAAAAACATGGGCTAGGGGCAAATATGCCAAGTAAACATCATTACTACCAATCTCTGGGATCACAGTCATAACTGCTGCAGCAGTGGCTACAATATTGCCATGAGTAATCATTACACCCTGCAGAACAACGAACAAGTCAATAGTAAGTTTAGTTGCAGCTCTCCTGTAAAATAGAGTCCAACTATTAATGAAGCTATTAAATCACAAACTTTACCATCACCAACTATGGAAAACGTAAACCAACCTTTGGCAGGCCTGTGCTACCACTGGTATACATTATAACAGCAATACCGTTCTTGGATGGCAAACTGGGAGGAACTGGGCTTTCCTTTCCTAAATTCTCAACTTCTGAAAAGGATTTCAGATTCCAGATTTCAGCACCTTTAGACAAATCTAGATCTCCATCTGACTCATTTTCATAAAAATAAATGACATTCTGGATAGTATCCAATTTTGAGCTTAATGCTACCAACTTCCTCAACTGCTTCAAGTCGCAAACCAGAGTTGACACTTGAGTCTAAAGATGAAAATGAAATTGAAAATCAGTATATAGAATAATCCCATTAAGTTAATATATGAACACTTCAACCATAAAACAAGTTAATGAATATGGTTTAGAAGTTGCTGATATTATTAACAGAGAATACCTACCTCATTAAGAGAGTGGACTAAAGCATCTTCACCCAAAGAAGCATATATGGTAACAATGGTGATACTCTGTCGAAAGAAACCCTGTAAACAAAAAGTGATGTTATACTTATGATTACAGAAAACTTGGAAAACAATGTTATCAGATGCAAATGAACATACCTGCAAGGCAAGGAACCATTCTGCTCGAGTTTCTGAAAATATGGCTGCACGACTATCCTCACTATGACCCAATCTGATGAGTCCAGATGCAAAGTTACAAGCACGATCAAACGCCTCACTGTAAGTGGTCCACTTGTATTCTCCCAAATGTAATTTCTCAAACTTCCTACCATCACTAGCTGCAACAATTTCCTTGCTTATGAGCTTCCTAGTACCAAGAAATCTCTGCCATGAATGTTTTTTACACGATTGCTCAAAAAGAGCTGCCATTGTGGACGCACCCTTCCAAGGAACTTCAACCAACTCCGAGCATCGTCCATTGCGAACAGCATAACCAGGCTCACCACCAAATTCTACAGGAACTCCTCTCTGTTTCACTTTCTTCTTGTCGATGAACACAGCGGCAACAAGAATAGGTATAACTATCCCCACAAGCAAAGCACCTAAAGTACCATAAGGACCATAGCTTTTAAAAACCAACAGGTAATGATCAATGGCCATTTTTTGAGATGATACTGAGCTAAAGGATTCCTCTGTATTGCCTTCTTGCTTCTACTAACAATGCAGATTTATCCGACCTGACCATACTGATGATGAACACCAAATAGAAAATTTGGTTAAAAACAAAACCATCTAGTCCTATACATATATCAATCATATACTTATCACATCACGAAGTTGTAAAATAAACAAATGACATTGCATAAACCTCATAAGAAGCTAGATACATAATATGTATTATAGTTAATCAAGATTACTTCTTTTTGCAGAGGGGGCCTTTCTTTTACAGGATCCTGTTAACTACATTGGGCACTTGTTAAACCCCCAAGAAAAACTTTACGCATTTTCCAAAGCAAATTATACTTCACCCAGGGGGGTTGGGGGAGAAAATGTCCATAAAAATGTGAAAAATTCATTCATATGATCTTAAACAAGTTGTAACCAGAGTTCCATTAACTTGTGTCCAAACTTGAAGGGCCTTAAAAGGACACTTTTTTTAATTCGTCGATTACACGGAATGCTGAAAAGTTACTTCATTTAGCATTTCAAAAAGTGCTCCATCTTAGAAATTATAGTCCTAATTAATAGAGAGGAAAAAGACATACTGATCCATGTAATATTCAGAAACTGCATCGCAAAACGAAAGAGGACCACCGAACAACCAGATGATCAAAGGTGTTACAGTGATCAAATTAAGAAACAAGTGAAAAATGATAACTTCCCAAGATTGAATCGGTTACGTTAAATAGAAAAATTGGCATTGTTCATTAAACAGCAACCAAAAATCAAAATTCACAAGTTATTTTTTAAATAATTTCTCGGTAGTTAAAATTTAAAAATGGCTTCTTGCAATATTACGTTAAAGGAAAGGAAAATAAAGGTGATATACAAGGGCAGGACACTCCAAGAGTGTGAAATCATTTCAAAAAAGTTATTTAGACATGCAAATATGATTTAATCGGTAACAGGAGGATATCCAACTAGAGAGAGAGAGAACTTACGATCAGGAAGCTTCAGTGTTGAGCAGTGGGATGGTAAGAGAGAGAAAAGGTATAGAAGAAAGATCAAACTCAAATACAAGTCTTAAAATAATAGTGTAGGTTTAAGCAAGCAAGCAAATAAAAAGTCAGCTTTCACCTTTTCTTTATTTTACTTTGTTCCTTGGAGGAAGAAGAAGAAACGTTTTGGAACCTCCGAGAGAAGAAAAAGAAACGAAAAGCAGTATACCGTGGATTATGCTATGGCCCCACGTCTCTTCAAGTGCGTGTTTCGTGGCATGAGTAGAGTAGGTTGGGATAATGTACGATGTCGTGTTAAAAGATGATGTATATATATATATATTGTAATTTAATAAATAATAGGCCATCAACGTTGTATAAAATGATACTTGTATACTTTTATCCAACTGCTGGCGTCACTAAAATTGTGCATCAACTTCTAGCACAACTTCATTAAAAACATTCTATCACCTATTTGACTCATAAACATGTACATAATCTACTAAGTTTTATTTCAAAACTAACATTTTGTTTGGCTTAAGAGAAGAAAATAGGATAAAAAGAATACGAGAAAAAAGAATGTAGAGGGAAGAAATTATTGAAAGAATTGATTTCTTTCCATGTGTTTGAATAATGGAGAGATCGAAGGAAAGTGAAAGAAAATGTATAAAATAAAATAAATATAGTTATCAAAATGGAGATGGATAATGTTTGGAAAAAGTAAAATAAAGGTAAATGAGTCATTCCAAATTTTTCTCCCTTTTCCTTTCACTTTCTCTCCATTTTATTTTTGGTTTTTTCTTTTTTTTTTTTAGGGTGAGGGGTGAAGGAAATAATAGAAAGCCTAGGTAAATAATTCTCCCCACTTTCCCTTTACAACCCCCAAAATAAATATATAAATAAATAACCACTAAAAGTGAGATTGGGAAGATATGAAAAATGGCATTTTTAGGGTTTAAAAACAAATTGAAATATGCACATGTAATTTAACATTTTTTTAATAAAACAATAAGTATTTTTTAAATAATTTTTTTAGGTTAAGTCCTAGCTTCTTCATTAACAAATATATAAAAAATGTTCAATTTAAAACAAACTTTGCTTCAAATAGTGTTATAATTGGACTTGAATTCATTGTTTTAAGCAAAAATAAATTTTTGTGCAAGTCGAACTAGAAATGAACATAAGCCTTAAATATCTACTAAAAGGACTTCATTTTCAAAATATAGTTTCACATGTATGTCCTATTGCCAATAGTGCAAATTTAATTTTTTGAGAGGAAGTTCGAACTTAAACTAGATTTTTGCCTCTATTGCATTTAGGCCAACAAATCAAGCTAAGGGTTAACGCCTAAACATCATTAGCATGCCGCTCTTCATTTAGCTAAATAAGCTAATTGAGTGGCATGGGTGTGGGCTTGGGGATCAAGAGGGAGTGAGTTTATGTCCCTACACCCTCCCCAATCATCTACTGGCATAACCACTACTTTTAGTTGTAATCTTTGATGCTCAAAAGCTTTAAAATAAGCAACTGAGCAACTAATTTCCTTGGGCAATTTTGGATCAATTTCAACTATGGTTTTTTTTTTAAAAAAAAAAATTAATAATGCAATAAAGGAAAGTATCCACTTAATAGGATCTTACATAGCTTGATTACATAAAATCAAATCAAAGTTAGAGCAAAATGCAAAATAAGCAATGCACATTATAAGTAGGAAAGAGTAGAAATCAAGGGATTTGATACGAATTTAATAAGCAATCACGAGCTCCAATATTGCATCAAAGACAACTCTATAAATGCTTAAATAGAGGCCTTAATTTCATGGTCAAGTTAGCTTAAATCTTACTAATTCTAGAGAAATCAATAATTTCTCATTTTATACCCATTAACTCAATCTCTTAGGTTCTCTCTCTAGAATTCCGCTCAATTTTGATTGAAATTGTGGCCTAAGATAAATTTCCTACATGCTAAGAGCAAAATCCCAATTTAATTTTATGAAAAACATTCAATTGCATTGCTAATTAATCTTTTCAAGGTTTGTGTATTTTAGGGTTCTTCAAAAGCATTAAATTGGAGTCTTTGCATGCATCAAAAATTAAAATTAATAGAAGGCTTTTGACAAGCACACTAAAAGGAGTCTTGTCAATAGAAGCACTACCAACAACAACTACCAGAGCATACTTGATTGGGGCACACCACTACTGCAACTGCATACTAGATGAAACTCGCTGCCCCTTACAATTTGCCATCATTTGAAGCTCCTTGCCACCAACCACCTTCTTTGAAGACCCAGCAGCACCTACGGAGCTATTTAACACCCCTAGGCTAGCCACCGACCACCGCAACTTCTTGATTAGACTCCATAGGTACACATGGTAGGTGGGTGTACTTTAACCCAATTTTTTTTTCTTTTTCTTCTTTTCTTTTATTTTAAAATGTACCAAATAACAACATAAAAAAACTGAAAGTTTAAAATAATTATTGCATGTTTTGATACCATTTATGATTTTTGCATGTTCTAGTGTTCTTTCATAATTCTTAATCAATTTTGATAAAAATTACATAATTAGGGTTTTCTAGTGCTTTGGTATTGAAGTTTGCACATTTTTGGGTTTTTAGTAAACTTTAAGAATTATTGCATGTTTGATGTGGTTTTGCATTATTTTGCAAGGTTTGATTTAATTTTGCATGTTTGGCGATTTTGACATGTTTCTGCCATGACTTTAACATTTTGTGAGTTGGTTAAAGGTTCATGTATGAAATTATGTGTTAATGTGCCCCTGATTTTTTTTTTCATGATTTTGATACTTAATTGAATATTCTTTTTTTTTTTTGACAAAAGTTAACCTTCCCTTTTTCACATTCACTTTTTTTTTCTCAATAAATAAAACACAAAACAAAATTGATTTTCAAAAATTAGGGTTCTATCTAGGGTTTTCAAAATTCATGTGCATCAAATTAGGGTTTATTGTTAGAATTTGGAAAAAAAAAAGGAAAAACTAAAATGAAACATTTTTGAAAATTAAAAAGAATCAACCTACTTAAGTTTTTTTTTTTTTTTGAAAAAAGCACTATAACCACTTAATCCTATACAGTAGGAGTATCCTCTACAGTAGCTTAAAAAATAGAAAAAATATATAAGTTTTTCTCGAGGTAATTAAAAATAACTTCTTTTCCTTTATGTGTGATTTGAGTTTCCTTCTTTGTTAAATGATTTCCTTTTGCATACTTTAACCAAGTTTTTTTCTTGTAACATATTGTTTTATTACATTAGTTAAGGAAAGTTTAATCTCTCTAATTTTGAAAAGTTTTATATGGTAACCTTTTAATGGTTTGCATGAGTTAACTCTTGGATCACGAAATCTTTGATTTCAAATTTATTTTTTTGTAGACCAATCATTAAACTAAGATTATTCCACTAATTTGATCTTAACCTTCCTTTTCATTTCCAAATTTAATTGGTGGCAATTTTAAAAACATTTTTCAAAATATATTTAAAAAAAATATTTTCAAAATAAAAAACTTTCCTTAATTTTTGTTAAATAATTTACACTAAATGGGTCATGTTTAGTGTGAATTAAAATTATGAAAAAAAAAAAATTTCATATAGATTGGATTCAAGATCTCTTATTGAATTTCTTATTCAATAAGTATCATTAATATTATGCCTTGAAGAGGACTCCAACTTCCACACTTTTTAGCACAAGATTTTGAGTCTCATATGTCTACCATTTCACCACCATAGCATTGTGAAATTGAATCATATTTCATGAATATGACATATATCTAGTGTGATGTATAGAATATATGACAAAGGTGGAGTGTTGAAGTATGTTTATTGATCGGTCATGTCATATAGGCCCAAATCGGACTTTCAATCGCTTGATAGCTTCACATGTCAAATGTTTTGAGCTCCATAGTTCCATATATTTTGTCATTGCGTAGTGTACACTAGGTCTATACTATAAAAGTACCCTTAGTAAATATAATCAAGTGATATAATATTAATTAAAACGACCTAGCCTAAATTAAATCACCTAGTTTTTTTCTTCTTCTTTTTTAAATCAGAAATTAAACCACCTAGTTAATGGTACAAAAAGTGAGCTCATTTTAATAACTTGCTCGTTCAAATTGTCAAGAAACAAAATTCTTATAATGATCTTAGGCAACTGTTGAAATTTGAATGTTAATATGTTGGTAGTCGACATTGACTTCCACAGTGGAGATTATTAATATTGGACATAATTCCTGCTATGATATTCAAGCATGGCATCCTAGAAAGGGGGCGACGAAGTGTAAGGATGCAAGTTAGTTCTTAGATTTCTAAACATTCCAGATTATATAGAGGAAAATGGAAAAAAGCACATGGGATGGCGCTACAAAAGATCAGTTGGAACGTACATGTACTGGGATTACATGGTTTGCTAAAGGATCCTAGAGAAAACTTTAGGCAAGTTCGCTCAATCCTTTTAGGGACACGGGCTCAAAGTGACTCAGCTTGCATGTAGTAACTATGTTGGAATGGATTCCAAGGATGTAATAAGGATGGATAGATCTTCCTGAAAGAGACAGACAGGGATGGGATGAGGATTTCCAACCTGCAAGAGCTGCTTTAAACCTGTCAGCAATACATTAAACAGGTGCAAATATCATTGAGAATGTCTTTAGGATATTATCAAGAATTTCTACCAAAACTTGCTTCTGGTAAAAGGATGTCGTCTATTAACAAGAGGTGTGGCATTCGAAGCACCCGACAGGGAGCAATAACGCTGTCCGATTTCCTACCATTCTAGGATCGTCGCGGCGTCAATTTCGTGGTTGAGAGCTTCCATCAGGAGGATGAAGAGGTGGGGAATAGTAGGTGTCATGTCATTATAGTTCAAACTTTACTCTTTTGAGCATTACATGATAGGAAAGAATGGATGATTTATAATTTTATCCAGTGAATTAAGTCCTTCATATATGTGTGAAAATTTTGATTAAGTCACGTATATTTTAAGTAAATCACTTGGCAACTTTTAAGTAAAATAGAAATGAAATAAAATTTTATCCCTTCAATTTGTTTAGCAAACTTAATCTTTAAGGAAATTTTTATTTTTTTTAAAGTGATTTCCATGGATTTTTATTGGTTTCTCTCCAATTTTAGATTCAAAAATAGCAAAATGTCCACAAGTGTTGTTTCTTTTCTTTTAGATTTCTATTTTCTCTTGAATTACCAAACATAAAATTTCCATCCCCCTTCATCCATTTCTCTTGATTTCCTTAGATTTCTACTCAACCGTTAAGTCCTCTATCTTTATGCTTTTGTACTATGTAAGTTCGTCCATTAGTATTTCTTATGATCAATTAGAGGACTTATAATTTGATGCGATAACAAAAATATAGAGAAATTCAATGACTCACTGAAAATATTAAAGGATTTAGCTTTATTTTGCTGCAAACATTTAAATAAAGCTATTAGAACGTAATGGAATCAACTAATCTTTGACACAATCACAGGGGATTTCTACAATACTCATCCCCTACAAATTTTTTCATCTGGATCGGCGGTTAATTATCTCGATGATGCCGCATTAGCCATTAAGGTGTATATTTCATGGCCTAGAGAAATTCTTTATTCTTGAGTACATGATTGTTGGGAAATGATGCGATGCCTCCAAGCATCGCCTTCTGCATAAATAACTTCCAAATACAAATACTTCTTTGTTCCATGTTAAGTGTACTTGAAATTCGAATTGAGTTAGTCATGTGAACTAGAATTGAAGTGCTTGTGGTGAGGTATGCCGGAAGAGGGAGAGCAGCGTCGAGGTCTATGGGGCGATGATTTTGCAATACACAGTTTAAAATAAATATATATAAATATATCAAACGGTAACGGCGTAAATAAGCAAATGAGACAAGGGGTAATTTTGTCTTTTCCTTGTTAGACTATAAAAGCGAAACCAACCTAAGGTTTCATCCTTTTGCTCATTTGTCAACTACTATTTAGAAAACTAAAGAAGAAGAGAGAGAACCATACAATGACTAAGGCGAATTGTAAGAGAATTGTGCAATGAGTCCAATAAGTAAACGAGTAAATCGTGATGTGTTTAATTATGATGATGAACCTAAAGCTTGTTTATCTTTGTAACGATAGAGATTGAATCAAAAGGTGAATTAGAGCAAATGAAGGATCAACCAAATTCTACATTCCAAGTGTAATATGAACCAAGTAAGAATTATAATTCATGTAAAGTGATTAGAAAATTCATGTGTTAGGATTTACCTAAGCCTAAGATTAGAGAATGGGGAGATTATATGAATTAGTAGAAGACAGTTAGGGTTCGTAACACACACCAAGAGATACATGACTTGCTTACACGACAATGTTTCGACCATGTTGAATGTAACATATGCCAAGAGATACACAGTTTGCCTACACGGTCATGTTTTGACTATATTGAATGCAAAACATACTCAGAGATACACGGCATGTCTACACGACCATGTTCCGATTGTGTTAAACTTAAAACTCACCAAAAGATACACGACCTTTGACATGGTCGTATATTAGCCATGTTAAGTTACACGGCCTCTAACATGAGCGTGTTGAGTGAAACATAACTTTATTTTATATTTATTTAACTCCTAATTAAACTAATTCTCATACAACCTAGATAATTAACAAAACTTTAGATAACCTAATAGATTAAAACAAATTTAAGGAATTATATTATTCTTAGATTACTACTAAGAATGATGTATTGATGTTGTAACAGATTTTAGCTTAGCTTAAATTCAAGATCAGACGTGCTTAAGGCTAGGATTCTAAGTACTGTTTACCTTATTTATTGGTTTGTGATTGTTGGGTAGTTATTAAATAAATTAGTTATAAGAATTATGTGATGTAATGTGAATTGTAATAAAAGGTTGCATGCTACTTGTGCTTGGCTCGACCTAGGGGCCTATAGTAACAGATCCTTAGAGGGTACCTCAATGATCGGTATGCCGCGTTGTCCTTAGTAGAGCCATATATCGAAATAATCTAAGGTAGACTAGGGTTAGATGGGGCCTGTAATGGCAATTTCCACTAGGATAAACTTCTGTGGGTCATAGATACCCCTATGTGATATAATTAATTTTGAGATTGGAGTGTAAGCTGATGTATGAAGGTGCTATGGATAAATGTTACATATATGCATGTGTTATTAATCTGGAGTGTCATGCGCATGTAGGTGTAATACTCACGTACTGAGCTTAGGCTCACCTCCCTTCCTACATATATATTTTTTAGCTACATGTGAGAATGACGAGCAAGTAAAATATGATGAGAATGAGAATCTGGTAAGACATTACATGGATGAAAACAGGAGAGAGTATTATTACTATGTGAATGAAGAGCGAGAAATTGGGAAGACTTGTAATTTTGAATATTATTAGTTGAATTGATATGATGGATATAATACCATATTCCTAGTTATGTTAAATAGTATAAGAAAATATTTGTTTATTTTGAGATTTTCGTTGTTATTAAATAATGAGAATTGAAATAACTTATCTAAGAGTCATTTATTTTATTAAAGTTATAGTAGTATGATAGTTAATGGAGATAAACAGGTTCTGAAGTATTATGCAATGTTAAAGCCTTAATGCGTTACTTTGTAGTAATGACACATGGCGAGCTGTGATTTTTTAGGTTTTGAGGCGTTACAACTTAAGTGGTACCAGAGCTTAGGTTTTGATTATCTTTAGAATTTAGGATATGATCAAATAGAGATTAGGTTGATGACTCCTAGAAATTAAGTAATGATCAAAAGGTGTAGGATTCAATCAGTAGAAGGTAAGTTGGAATCATTAGAAGACTAAGTAAATGATTTATAGAACCATAAGAAATGAAGAGACTAGGTAAATTAGGGGATAACTATTATGTTATGCTACTTCAATTATTTTATGTAATCGTATTTTACTGTATATTCTTATTTATTTATATATATGTCTAAACTTGAGTATACATGGATGTATACTATTACTAACTTCCCTTACAAATTCTAACTTCGGGATCATTCTGCTATTTTAATTTACATAGAATGCCTCCAAGAAGAAGTATCATGCGACGTTCATCTAGTGCTAGACAAGGTGGGGATGCCCTAAAGGATAGGAACCCTTAAAGACCACCTCAACAGAAAACCTTAGAGCAAACTAATGTCATAGCTGCTCAGTTGCTACAAACTGTAAATGCTCTAGTGAGAATACTAGCACAACAACAACAACAATAACAACAACAGGCTGTGAGACCTATCGGACCTGTAGAAGAACCTTGTGGGCTAGAAAATTTAGTAAGGTTAGCTAGGGAGTTCCACCCAAAGGTTGATGATCTAATAAAGGCTGAATATTAGACCATTGAGATTGAAAGGACTCTTGAAGGCTTCATGGTCCCTTAAGATAGGAAGGTGAGATATGCCGCTTATATACTGAAGGGAGTAGCTACAAATTGGTTTATTGGTATGTCTAGATTGGTAGGAGCTCCTAACCAATGGTAGAGGTTTAAGAAGCTCTTCCATGAAAAGTACTTCCCCTGCATCATCAGAGACAAAATGGAGGCGGATTATTATAACTGTTAGTAGGGCAGTAGATCTGTAGAGGCATATAAAGCGAAGTTGAACCACTTAAGAAAGTTCTTACCAAAAGTAATGAGAGGAGATGATGCTTCCCGAGCAAGAAGATTTTTTAGGAGATTAGAGCTTACCCTACAACATGAAGTGGGGGCTTTCTAGTTAATTACTTATGCAGAAGTAGTTGACAAAGCTAAATATTTAGAATAGAGTAAAAAGAGAACAAATGAACAACTATCCCGAAAATGCCTATTTCCAGCATACTTTATGTAGACAAAGGAAAGAGGCTAGCTGTATATCAAGTCAGGCCTGTGGCTTATGTGCTTAGACTTCTTCAAACTAGGCTAGTACCTCTAGCACTGCCTCTACCACCACAAGCAGGATTAGGTGTGAGGTGTCCTAGATGTTTGGGACCCCGTGATCTACAGCAATGTAAATGGCTCGAAGGGGCATTCCTATGGCAAAACAGGACACACCAGTAGGAGTTGCATAAAAAGGACCCTCTTTCAAACCTTCTACTATACTTGTAAGTAAAGAGGGCACAAATCATTCGAGTGTGGTGCTCATCACACCTAGGCGGTTACACCCCCACAAGCATAATAGCTTGTAAAACTTGTACCCAGACGATCACTAGGCTAAAATCAGAACTCTAGACCAACACAAAGGGCACTTAGTAGGGTGTTTGCATTACAACAGCAACAACAGCAGTAGGATGCCCATGATTAGGATACCATAGTAGGTACACTGCTCATAAACTCAAATACTGCTTATGTATTGTTTGACACAGGTGCAACACATTCCTACATATCACTTGTGTTTATGAATGTATGTAGATCAAAATTTGTTGTATTGGGTGATGCTATGATTGTAAATACTCCTTTTAGAGTAGGAGGAAAATTAGATCAAATATATAAAGATGTCGAGATTGTAATACATGGCAAGAAAATGCCAGCTAAATTGTTTGTATTAGAGATGATAGAATTTGATCTAATTCTAGGAGTGAATTGGCTGTCTAAGTATTATGCTACTATAGATTGTCACAATCTAGTGGTTAGGTTTAATTTTCCTGATGAGAAACAAGTTGTATTCAAGTTATATCCATAAAGGCCTATAACTCTTCTAACATATAAGTTGTGGAATAAAGGAAGACTATCAACCTTATCAATAGAGACAAGATAAGTTAAGGAATTGGGAAAAGTGTATGTAGTAAATGAGTATGCAAACGTTTTTCCTAAGAATTTGCCGGGTTTACTACCAGCCAAAGAGATAGAGTTCCATATTGATCTTGTACCAAGAATGGCACTCATATCTAAAGCACCATACAAAATGGCACTTATTGAACTATTCAAATTGAAGACTCAACTTCAAGAGTTTCAAGATAGTAGGTTCATTAGACCAAGTGTTTCACCATAGGGGGCTCCAATGTTGTTTGTTAAGAAGAAGGATGGGAGTATGAGGCTATGTATAGATTATAGAGAGCTAAACTGAGTTGCAATCAAGAACAAATACCATCTCCTAGGATTGATGACCTACTTGATCAATTATAAGGATCTCAAGTCTTCTTCAAAATTGACTTGAGATCAGGGTACCATCAGTTAAGAATCAAGGAGGAAGACATACAGAAGACTGCTTTTAGGAGTTAGTATGGCCATTACAAGTTTCAGGTGATATCTTTTGGTTTGACAAACGCTTTAGCAGCCTTCATGGACCTCATAAGCAGAGTGCTCAGAGACTGTCTAGACCAATTTGTAGTAGTTTTCATAGATGATATCCTCATCTATTCTAAGAGCAAAGAAGAACATAAAGCACATCTCATAACTATACTAGAAAGACTCAAGGAAGAAAAACTTTATGCTAAATTTAGTTAGAGCGAATTTTGGTTGGAACAGGTATCTCTTTTAGGACATGTAGTGAATAAGAATGGAATATCAGTAGACCCTAAGAAGGTAAAGTCAATAAGTGGCTGGCTAAGACTGAGAACTATAATAGAAGTAAAGAGTTTTCTAGGATTAGTTAGTACTACAGACCCTTCATAGAAAGATTCTCCTGGTTAGCAACTCCCTTAACTCAATCGACAAAGCAAAAGGCCAAGTTCGTATGGAGTGATGAATGTGAAAGCAGCTTCACGACATTGAAGGATAAATTAATAACAACTCTAATGTTGGCCTTATGAAGATAAGAGAAGAATTTGAAGTATTTAGTGATACATCAAATCAAGGTTTGGGGCATGTGCTTATGCAGAATGAGAGAGTCATTACATATGCCTCTTGCCAACTAAAGTAGTATGAAAAGAATTACCCCACCCATGACCTGGAGTTAGCTGTTATGATCTTGACACTAAAATTATGAAGACATTATCTTTTATGGGGAGAAGTGTAAAATATTTACAGGCCATAAAAGTTTAAAGTATCTATTTATCTAAAAAGAATTGAATATGAGGTCGAAGAGGTGGCTAGAATTGATGAATGGTTACGATGTGGAAATTTATTATCACCTTAGAAAAGCAAATGTGGTTATAGATGCTTTAAGTAGGAAGAAACAGATAAATATTGCAGTATTAATCACATCTTAGAGAAAAATACTAGAAGACATGGATAAGCTGAAATTAGAGCTTGTGAAATAGGAAGTGGGAAATAGGTTGGCTACACTTAGTATCCAACCCAATATTATCAATTAGATTAAAACTGCACAAATAGGAGATCCTAGAATTTAGAAGATAAAGAGTGTAATAAAATAGAGTGAAGCCACAAAATTTGTGGTATACATTGAAGGTGTAGTCAAGTATGGTAACAAATGGTATGTTCTAGATAGTACAAAATTAAAAAAGAAGATCATGAAAGAAGCCCATTACTCAAGGTATACAGTACACCTGAGAAGCACTATGATTTGTAAAGATCTTAAGAATAATTACTAGTGGAAAAAATATGGAACAAGAGATAGCAGAATGTATGTTTAGGTGTCTCACATGTCAGTAAATAAAGATTGAGCACCAAAGACTAGTTGGTGAGTTATAACATTTTCCTATACTTAAATGGAAGTGAGAAGATATAACTATGGATTTTGTCATAGCACTCCCAAGAACCAAGGAGAAATATGATGCAATTTAGGTGATAGTAGGCAAATTAACCAAGTTCGCCCATTTCTTGCTAATTAAGGTGGATTATAGACTAGAAAAGCTTGCTCAAATGTATATAAGAGAGATTATCATATTACACGGGGTATCAACTACTATTACATTTAACAAGGATGCCCGATGTGTGAGCAAAATCTGGAAAAGTCTACATCAAGCCTTAGGAACCAAACTTTAGTTTAATACAACATTTCATCCCTTAGATAGATGATCAATCTGAGAGGACTATCCAAATTCTTGAAGATCTACTATGAGCTTGTACATTGGATCAAGGGGCTAATTGGAGTGATCACTTACCTTTTGTAAAATTTGCTTATAATAATAGTTATCTAGCTACTATACAGATGGTTCCCTATGAAGCATTATATGGCAGGAAGCGCAGATCTCCCTTACACTGGGATGAAGTGGGAGAAAGATGGATACTAGGGTCGAAGATAGTACAGGAAATAGTAGACAAGGTCAAAGTAATAAAGCAACGAATTCTATCAACCTAGAGTCGCAAGAAAAGTTACGCAGATAAACGGCAACACCCTCTAGAATTTCATTTTAGGGATAAAGTCTTACTGAAGATACCTCCAACTAAAGGGATAATCAGGTTTAGACTACAGGGCAAGCTGAATCTAAGATATGTGGGCCGTTTGAAATTCTAGAAAGAATTAGAACAGTCACTTACAGGTTGACCCTACCACCAAGTCTAGCCTAGGTATATGATGTATTTCACGTATTAATGTTAAGAAAATATGTACCAAACCCAAATCAAGTGTTGAAGAAAAAGCATCCAGAACTCTTTCTAATTTCAGGTAACTTTTGAGGACAAAAGTTTTTAATAAGAGAGGGGGTGGAGGGGAATGTAATACATGGTTTAAAATAAATATATATAAATATATCAAGTGGCAATTTCATAAATAAGCAAATAGGATAAAGGGTAAATTTGTCTTTTCCTAGTTGGACTATAAAAGCGAAACTAAACTAAGGTTTCATCTTATTGCTCATTTGCCAATTGTTATCCAGAAAATTAAAGAAGAAAAGAGAGAACCCTATAAAGGACTAAGGCAAACTATAAGAGAATTACGCAACAAGTCCAACAAGTAAGTGTGTAAATCATGATGTGCTTAATTATGATGATGAACCTAAGGCCTATTTATCTTTGTAATGATAGAGATCAAATCAAAAGGCGAATTGGAGCAAACGAAGGGTCAACCAAATTCGACATTCCAAGCGTAATATAAACCAAGTAAGAATTCTAATTCATGTAAAGTGATTAGAAAATTCATGTGTTAGGATTTACTTAAGCCTAGGATTAGAGAATGGGGAGATTGGATAAATTGGTAGAAGAGAATTAGGGTTCGTAACACACACCAAGAGATACATGGCCTGTTTACACGGTCGTATTTCGATCGTGTTGAATATAACACATACCGAGAGATCCATGGCTTGCCTACATAGTCATGTTTTGACCATGTTGAATGTAAAGCATATTGAGAGATACATAGCCATGTTCCGATCGTGTTAAACTTAAACTCATTAAAAGATACACGACCTTTAACACGGTCATATATTAACTGTGTTAAGCTACATAACCTCCACCATGGCCGTGTTGAGTGAAACATAACTTCCTTTTATATCTATTTAACTCCTAATTAAACTAATTCCCGTGCAACCTAGATAATTAGTAAGACAATAGATAACCTAATAGATTAAGAGAAATTTAGATAATTATATTATTCTTATATTAGTATTAAGAAGGATGTATTAATGTTGTAACAAATTTCAGCTTAGCTTAAGTTTAAGATCAGACGTGCTTAAGGTTAGGATTCTAAGTATGTATTTACCTTTTTATTGGTTGTGATTGTTAAGTAGTTATTAAATAAATTAGTTATAAGAATTATGTGATGTAATGTGAATTGTGAATGAAAGGTTGCATGTTGCTTTTGCTTAGCTTAGCCTAAGGGCCCACAGTGGTAGATTTCTAAGAAGCACCTCGATGATCGGTATGCCTCGTTGTCTCTAGTAGAGCCGTGTATCAAAATGATCTGAAGTAAATTAGGGTTAGATGGAGCTCGTAGTAGCGGTTCCCACTAGGACAAACTTTTGTATGTATTGAGATCATGAGTACCCCTATGTGGTATAATTAATTTTGAGATTGGTATGTAAACTGATGTATAAAGGTGCTATGGATAGGATAAATGTTGCATATATGCATGTATTATTAATGTGGAGTGTCATGCGCATATAGGTGCGGTACTCACATACTAAGCTTAGGCTCACTCCCTTCCTATATATATATTTTTTAACTATAGGTGAGAATAATAAGCAAGTGGAGTATGATGAGAATGGGAATTTAGTGGGACATTACATGGATGAAAACGTGAGAAAGCATTATTACTATGTGGATGAAGAGCAAGGAAATTGAGAAGACTTATAATTTGGAATATTATTAGTTGAATTGATATGATGGAGATAATAGCATACTCCTAGTTATGTTAAATAGTATAGGAAAATATTTGTTTATTTTGATATTTTCGTTATTATTAAATAATGAGAATTGGAATAACTCATATAAAAGTCATTTATTTTATTAAAGTTATACTAGTATGATAGTTAATGGAGATGAACAGGTTTTGAAGTATTATAGAGTGTTAGAGCCTTAGCGTGTCGCTTTATAGTAGTAATACGTGATAGACTGTGATATTTCAGGTTCTAAGGTGTTACAGATTTAGTTCAATCATTGGAAGACGTTTTAAGGTGGCATCAACAAAAAGATCTTGGTAGGGTGTTGGCTCAGGCTTAATCAAGGCACTCCTAAATCTTATCAAAATGCCTGTGCTTATAGTCAAGGTATATATTTGGGGCTCCCACGTCCGGCTCAATTATGCCATAATAGGCTATACAAAGATCATGAGCATTGATTTGGTTTTGAGAATTTTGAGTTACCACCGATTTTGGAGCTTCTGACAAAGTTGTTAATTTGTTTCTAAGAATATTTCTCACACTAAATCTAGATATTATATGAATTGCTGTCAAGTAGGATTATAATGACATATATATCAGTCCTTGTGGTATAAGGAGGACAATGAGGTTACCAAGGTAGGGCTATTGTTTGCCAAGCATAAAGGAATAGGTGATGATTACATGCGGACTTGTGTTACTTGCCAACAAGAAAGCATGATAGAAAGATAGGGTCTGGCTGGATAGTTGGAGGCCCATTATGTGTTAATACTGCTATCGAGGCCATGAAAAAGCATCTTCATTGACTTAATTTCAGCCCTTTCGTCAGTGAGGGAGTACTCATCTATTCTTATTATTGTCAACAAGTTTTTCAAGCATGCAACTTTCGTTCCAACCATCAAGCGTTTCGATGTGATAGAGCCATCATACGTTGTGAAGTTCTGGAAAGTGTCTAAAGCATTGTGAATGAGTAACTTTGCCTGGTTTACTGGATAGTTTTAGATGAAGCTATTTCATATCCTAACATCTGGGATAGGGGAAAAAATTAGGAGTGAAGGAATTTGAAGAGAAAAAAAAAAAGAAGAAGTATTTTTCCTTTGTTTGATTTAGGATGAAAAGTGGATGGAATGGATTTAAGAGGGGAATATTTTCCCTTGAGTTCCATAAAAATGGTTCTCTCTTAGTATGAAAGGAATGAGAAGAAAAATTAATAAAATTACTAAAATACCTTTTCAATAAAAAGATAATTTTAAATTTTAAAAGCTTTTTGATACTTTAATAAATTTAAAAATATTTATAATAAACTTTCCTTCCAATTGTTTCCCTTCCCTTCCTTTTTTATCCGAACAAAAATTTTCCACTCACTTTTTTTTCTTTCTAATTCTTTCCTTCTTCAACCTTTCCTTCTTCCCAAGCACAGTGTTCACGACCATCCTCAAACCAATGGATAGACAGAGAGCTACAACATTGGGTAGGGTTACTTGATGTTGTCCGATTCTATTTCCATTCTATTTCGACACTCAGTGAAGCTCTTCGTCCAATAAAAGCCCTACAGAAGGTCTCTACACCTACCCAGTGGCCTCACCATACACACAGGATGATGCCCAAGGGTTTATCAATTTATCAAGGATCAGCAGTAGAATGCTAAAGTTGCAGAAGTATATCTTGAACTTCCTAGCACATCTTGGAATGGGTACGTCAGAAGCGCTATACCAAAGAATTTACTGTTATGACAAATCTCTTTGAGCGGTTTAGACATTGTAGGAGTAGGAACAAGAGATTTGTTTAGAAGAATATTTTCCCTGTTCCTATCATTTCGAGGATTGGAACAACTTATACGACTAAGCTACTGGACTGGTTGAAAGTCCATTCTAGCATTCCATACGATTGCCTTGAAGCCATCCCACCTAGATACAGAAGATCGTACTAGTAACATGTCCAAGCGGTTTCATATAAAGGTTAGATCTACCACAAGTCAAGCTATGAATACATTATCACCGGATAGTAGGAGAGTAAAGACGAGCACACTAAGTGAACTGGAGAAAGTGTGGAGAAGGAGAGAACAGGTAGGAGACTAAAGACGACATCAAGTCATTATCACCGGATAGTAGTTCATCATCGCTAGGTCCAGGCTCAAGCGCACATTGGCGACGATATCATAATAGAATAGGTAGGACAGAGATAGGGCATCAGTATTGGATTTGTTTAGCATATGTTGTTCAGGACATTTCGTTCATGCATGTGTCTTGTAAACTATGTAGAATAAGAATTCGTAATCTTGTAAACAGTTAATATTTTCCTACCTTCTTCTATGCACTAAGCAATAGTGGATATCGGGTTGTCTTACTTACTGCCGATAGGTAGTGTCATGCAGTTCTTGAATGCTAGCGTTCTCTGGACCATGATGTATTGCGTGGAGTAAGAAATTACATCATGCCCTAAAGCCCGTGATACACATGATACACCACTAATACTATGGTGGTTCACGATGGGTATTAAGTACTTCAATTAATTTACCCATATTTTCCAGTGAAAAATCGATCTTCTGACAATATAAATAAGATAATTGATCAAAAGTTGCAAAACAATATTTAGCAAATTATTTTTGCAATAAACAAATGTAGTTAATAACTTAAAAAACGAACGAGGAGTTGTGTAATATTTGGCACATTTTGTCTGACCATCCCTTCTTTGATCCCTGCGTGTTAAAATAAAATTACATGAACCGTTTGCATGTCAAATCCGATCTTTTACGCAAGTAAAGCTGTTAACCATGATGTCAATACTCAACATGACAATTCTGGTCGAGAGGAGTGATTTTGTCATATTGTTATAAAATTTTTGATAAGTTATCAATATCCACTCGTGTCCGCGATAGCAATGTGGAGTTGATAACTTTTCTATTTATTACATCAGTTTCATTGATTAAAAAAAAAAAATTCAAATCAAAAGTTACACTATAAACAACACTACCCAAACTTTAAATGTTTTTGTAAGTTTGTAGTTGGAATTTAAAATTACCTAATATCATATATACTAAACTTTTGCTACTCAAGCTAACTTGTACTTTTTAACCAATAAAATTTTACCATACTATTTTGTAAAAGTTGTAAGTTTAACAAATAAAAAATCAATTAAATATACCATTTAACAAATTCAAACTTCAACACTATTTCTCCAAACTTTTATCCCGGAATTAGGGCCTCTGAATGCAACAGCAGCTATCCACTCTTCTCAAATCAAGGTGCCAATGAGTGTCATTCACAAAACCGTCCTTATGATTTGCTTTGGCAAGTAAAAGGAACGTAAATATACTTATAAAATTATTGGTCACCTAGTCGGGTATAAATATATTGCTTAAACTCCTAAAGCACTTTTAAAAATACACAGATATCCTTTAAAATATCCCTAAAACTGCAATAGTTTTAGGACTTTGGAAATGGTATAACATATATAAAAGTTCTAGTATGCTGGAAACGCTATTTAAACCATTTTAAGGTATACTAGTGTAGAGAGTCTGTCTATCCCTAAATAATAGTTTTATATTTATAGTTTGCCCCAGAGAAAATGCAATGTTTCAACATTTCAGAACAAGTATCTCAAACAAAAGCTACGAAGTACTAAATCATAATTTCACTTCGAAACTGGAATAATACAGGAATAATGACCTACGGAATCCCATTTCAAGGGCTAATAAATACGTACACTGAAAGAATTACCAAAGAATCACATTTGCTAATAAAATACTAGACATAAAAGCCTCCTTCTTTCTATCACATCAAAAGGAGTAACAGAAATATACGCGTACACATTCTAGAGGCCAGCTGAGACCAATCCATGCAATGTGACAATGCCTATTAAGATGTTTTCATGATCAACCACGGGCAAAAATTGTACCGGGGACGGCGGCGATTCCATCTTCTGCATTGCTTCCACTGCCATTGCGTCTGGACCAATGGTTCTTGGTTTCCTGAAAAAGTCAAACATAAAAGTAAGTACTTTTAACAAGTAGTAAATTGCAGGGCTTATGCATATCCTCGTTTCCATCAGGAAAACAAAGTTCAAGAATTGAAAAGCTTAGTCCCAACTAGTCTTTGAAGAAATTCATGGAATTCGATGATGTAGATAATAACTTCAGATGGTGAACATCCGTAAGCATGTATTATTAAATCATCTCTCAATTCTTTGCATACTTGTTGCACATTTCTCCAACTGTTAGTTTAAAGATTCCCTCCCCGCTGGCCTTTAGAGTGCGCCGAAGGTCACCATCAGTGAATGTTCCAATCAAGCGATGAGATTCATCTATGACGAGCAGGCATCCACATCCTTTACTTGTTAGCTCCACAAGCTGATCCATTATAAGGTCGTGTTCTCTGCATACTGGAAGTTCATCTTGCTTCTTCATGAGGTCCTTTACCTGAAATTGAACATAGTATTTGTAAGATATGACAAAATAGAAGAACACATCTGACCATCAAAGTAGGGTTTTCAGGAATGCATGCTAATGTTAGGAGGATAACAAGAAAATAAGAAGTTGCGGCAGTAGATGTGTCTACACTAGGGTCAAGCAAGAATAGAAGTTCCAGAACCCATGCCACTATAAGTACAACATTGATAAAGGCATCTCAATCAATAATCACTGACTAGCAAATTATGCATATACAAGCAGCAAGAACACACCTGGCCTGCTTGGTCACATATAGTCAAATACTGAACCCCAATATGTTAGCATTGAGTTCTTTTAAGAGTTATTCAAACTTCTGGTTTACCAACTTTCTTAGATTGTGCAAAGGCCAGGCATTAAACAATCTTAGGAGCATGTATGTTGCTTGTGAGAAGCTGGAATAACGAGCTGACTGCTGTATCAAAGTTGTCAAATTTTAGCATATTGGGGATCAAGGAGGCCTCAATTCAGTATATTATCTATAAAATGACAAGGCTGCAGAATATGTAGAAATGACGCAACGGATCAATAAGAAGAGCAATGACCATGAATTTGCCAAGGCAGATCTCATAATGACCATCAAACAAGATCCACTGTGTGTCTACCCATTCAAATGTAGGGCTTCAAGAAGGTTAACACAAATGTGTAAAGGCTACTATACATTTGCTAAGTGAACAAATAATCTTCAACATGGCTGGTGCTCATTCCTAGTCTACAATTGGCTTATATGCACGTGTTTACTCCTTCACTTCTTTGATGTGGAACTAACACAAGCACTTGGAGAAGGCCAAGCATATATCAAGTGCCACTGGCCACCACACAATTGGATATGGGAAGGCCAAGCATATATCAAGTAGAGAAGGTCAGTACAGTTGCATAAAAGCTGCTACGCAAGTGCTAGGTAAACCAAACCACCCAACACAAGTTATGCACTTTCCTGATCTGCAATTGGCTTATATGAAGGAAGTTAGCTTTCCTTTTTATTTTTTTATTAATGTCGACTAGCATACACATGCTCGACGAAGAGGAAATTCAATGTGGGACAGAAGAACACACCATTTGAGGGCAATCTCCTAAAAGTGACTACTCGGATTAGTTATAACAAAAATAATGCAAATACCAAAGCACCATCGACGGCATTTCGTCAAACAATACCAGCAACATTGTAAAATAAATGGTACAGCCGCCAAAGATGGATAAATTATACCTTGAAAATGAGTGTTTTGCCTATCCTCCCGGCTGGATGATTCGACGCATAGGCTTCTTTACTCAAATTCTTGGCACCCATCATGGCAATCGCCACTGTATCCCCGAAAACCATCTGAATAGCGGTGGACGTGACAGGTGCGAGATCGAAAGGGCACAATTCCCTCTCCAACGGCAAATACACATTCAAATCACAACAATTCTTCAACAAATTTTCCTTGGCAGACGTAACCCCAATCAAGAAAACCCCTTTCGCCTTGGCACAGGGCACGAGCCTCATGAGCTCTTCGGTATTACCCGATTTACTAAAGAGAACGAGGACATCTCGGTCAGTCAGAATGCCAATGTCGCCATGGAGGGCATCGAGAGGAGAGAGGAATGCAGATCGGATGCCGAGAGAGACAAGGGTTTGGGAGATCTTCTGGGCGACGAAACCGGATTTGCCGACACCGGAGAAGAAGATGGTAGCGTTGGAAGCGGATTTTTGCAAGAGGGTTTGGGTGAAGGAGAGGGTTTGGGGGAGGTCGAGGTTCTGGAAGAAGTAATTGAGGTGGTCTTGTTGGGATTTGAAGAGATTCGTTAAGGTGGTTTCATCGATCTTGGGATCTTCTGGTGTAGGTATGTTCGTGGAGAATGCGGGTAGAGAACCCATGTTTGGGTTTGCTGTATGTATTTTGGCTTTAGGTTTTGAGATCTGGAAGAGACTCCAAACTGACTGTGAGAGAGAGAGAGAAGCAGAAGAAAAAGAAGAAGAAGAAGAAGACGAAGGGAGAGAGGCCGTTAATTTTGTTTATTGCGCGGGGTTATTTGAAGCAAAGAATCCGCGTGGGAGTGTCGGTGGAGTAACGGTGTGTTTGGGAATGTTGACAAATGGAAGGAAATATTATGTTTAGTATATTAATTCCGTATTTGTCATTAATTATGGAAACGGAAGGGAATCAATGAAAATTAAGGATTTGGTTATGAAAAATAAGAGTGGAAGATGATAGAAATGAAGAGAAATTAGTGAAAATATTTTTATTTTTAAAGTTATTAATTTTTTTTTCAAAAGTAAAGATTAATAGAAATCGAGAGAAATTATATAAATTCTTCTAAAAGTAATATCAAATGAGTAAAATTAGGATATTTTTGTTTTTTAATAGCACATTTTCTTTCATTTCTATTTATATATCTAAATAGGAATGAATATTACACTTTATTTCATTTCCTTTTTGCTTATTTCTACCCATTTTCACTTGTCTTAAATTTACCAAACACGGTGTGAGTGAAGAGTAAAAAAAAAAAGTGGAAATAGGAAGAAAAAAGTGAAAAACTTTCTACTTGGTCTATTTCTTTTCTCTCTAATTTTAAAAAGAAATGAGTAGAGGTGGGTGGAACTTGATGTATAATTATAAAGTTAACTCTTGTAACAACTTTTATCAAAATAAAGTAGGAACAATTTTGCTAAATATTCTTTTTATTTTCTTTTGGTATATCTAGCTAAACAAAAGAAATGAAATCATTTCTTTTCGTCTTCTTCATTTTTCTTCTTATACTCTCAAACATAAAATGAAAATTATATATATATAATTTTTAATTTTTACCCTTTTTTTTTCTTTTCCATTTGTTTCATCCATTTCTCTTTTCTAAAAAAAATTACCAAACATACTATAAAAGAAGCACGAGATAGTGTGAGTGAAAAGCTATGAAAATGAAAAAATAAAATAAAATAAAATAAAATAGTTGTTATATTTAGATATTTAAAATAAAAAAATGATAGAAATTAAGGATAATCTTTGAAAACATTTTCTCTTTTAATCTCATTTTCTTGGTAAACAAAATTTAAAAAGTAATATAAAGATATGTCACTTCTCTCTATTTCATTTGCATCTCAACCAAACAGCATAAAAAGAAAAAAATTTATCCAATTTCTCTTATTTCCATCATTTGAATCCAAATAAGAAGTGAAGACTATATTTCATTTAATTTCCTTTGGCTTCTTTTACTTTCCGTTTATTTCCATTTATTTTTACTCTCCTTAGAATTGTCAAATGTAGAGTAAGCTTTCCTGTCCCTTCAGCCATACAATCTTTGATGTAGTTATATTTTTTTTATTATTTATTTATATATTACAATGTATAAGTAAAGGATATTAATGGAAATGTGTCGTAAATATTTAATTTAATTAAGAATGTGATTCTTTGTATAAAAAGAAAGAAATATATGGTAGTGTTTGCATCGAGAATAATGAGTGTGTGCTACACATCACTACCGAAAGAAATAAAATATAAAGCATATAACATATGTTTGTTTTTAAACGTAAATGAATGGTGTATATTTAATGTACTAAACTGAATATTACTACTATATGTACTATGTATCTAGAGAAAGTTATATTTGTCTACAAGGGCAAATAGATAATCTATTTATGATAGAGCAAACGAAGTTATAAGATTTTATTTTAACTATTATTGCACTTTGCATGGATTTTAGTTCAAAATATTTTTATAATAAAAAAATTAATAGATTTAGTATAGTATGAATAATATAATTATATAAATATATTTAGTTTGTACGACAATGCCTCTCTACATTTGATGAAATTATATGCCATTTATAAGAATCACAATTCTTTAAATTTTAGGAAATTATATGAAATTATGCACACACAAAAAATCATGTAAAGGTTGTGATTCCATTGTAATATTTATTGTTAAATAGTGTGAGCGGACATATGATGGATAGGGTATGAAGTCCTATCAGTACCTTACCCTATCAAGTACATATTTCCAATTTTTAAATCAAAACTTACAATGTAACACCATGGAATCATTATATATCCTATAAAACTTACATCATAAAACTTATAAATTTTATCTTTTTTGCTAAGAATTTCAACTTTATGTAATATTAAAAAAGTAATATATATAAAATTATAAATTCTTAATACATAAAATTTATTAAACTTATAACAAAATATATGAAATTAAAAATAGAATAATTTTTTCCTTAATTATTTTAAATTTGATGATCTTACCACTTAATAAATAGAAAAGAATAAGGTAAAATAATAGAAAATCTAAAATTAGAGAGAAAAATAAGAAAAAAATAACAAAAAAGAAAGAAATGTAGTATTAGCTTTAACCGTTTAGGATTATAAATATATGAATTTAGGCTCTTTTCTTTTTCCTTTTATACTAAAATATTTATTATTAAAAAATAATAATATTGTTATTTATTATTTATTTATTAATATTATTTAATAACATTTTATCGGATAAGTACATAATACCCTAATTAGAATATATACTCCATATATCTTAAAATATAGATTTTAAGATAGGTATAGAATAAAAAAATCTTGTACTTATATCCTATCACATGAAAGCAAGTTTAAAAAATTTATATTTAAAACTTATCTTATAATTCTTAATATCTATTTGAAACTTACCTAATCAAATATTGTATGGATGGGTATCATATACAATAAGATTATCTACTCACCTTATAGTTAGACATGACTATTAGACATATAACTAAAAAAATAAAGAAAAAAGAATTAATTAATGATTAAAATGGTATAAGAAATAAAAAGACAAAAAAATCAAAGTTTTAAATAACTAAGAGATAATACTAATAAAAAAGTTCAAACAACAAAAATAAAAAATTATAATTAGTTAAAAGTTATTATTCATATAAACGATGTAAGTGTGAAAGTTTTCAAAATTATACATCCACCAGATCCTTCCAGAGGTCTACAGCATATTCCATCGTTCTGGGAAAGAACAGATGGGACCTTATACCGGCCCGTTAAGACACAGCTTGACATGGTGCATGTGCTCCAGATCTGATATTTTTGCGAGAAGTATGCGGTCTAAGTCAGGACGAGATAGTACAATGCTGAAGGCTATTCGAGATTTAAAAGCTTTAACTTAATCGAATTGATTTTTAATTTATGTTCGATTTAAAGTGTTACTCGATAAATTTAAATTTGATTTAATTAAATTTATTTGGACTTGATAATTTGAAAAATTAAATGTTACTAATTTAATTAGATTAATGAATTTAGATTCTCTCAATTTGCTTTTTCCCAATTTTTTTTTAGTTTATCCTTTTAAGATATTGCTGTAGGCGATTAACGGATTGAAATTTAAAAAAAAAAAAACTCAATATCATGATGACATCATAAGTTATTTAAAAAATCTTGGCAAGTTCAATTATTGATTTATAAACTAAAGGAAATTACAAGAAGAAAAGTTGAGAGGGGATCTATTTCTTAGAATAATGCTTTATATTTGAACTTGCTTCCCACACAAATAGCATTTAAACTCATCCCAAGTTAGATTAGGTTTGAAAGCTAGTCGAGTCGACTCGATAAACTATTAAAGTAGCTCGATTTTTATGTCAACTATAATATAACTTAAATAATTTATAAATAGACTTATCTTATATAAGCTACTAATACAAAGTATATTAACCAAATAAATTAAAAAGAAAGAAAAAAAAAGTATCTTTTAGTTGCTGATTACGTACCTAGAGTAGTTGATTGATAGTCTATAACACTCTTATGCTATGTGTGCTTCTATTAAATGAACTATCTTTAGCAAACAAAAAGAAGAAGAAGAAGAAGAAGAAGAAGAAAACTATTATAATTGAATGTGGTATGTATAATTGCTTGTTTGCAACACAAATCATAGTATCAACTATTATATAATAAGGTAAACAAATTTTTAATCTTGTATATATATATCTTCAATTGCCATTCTAATTAAAAACATTTTTCTTATCCTTAAAACACTTAAATGGTAAAATCCTATAACTGTAGTGACCTTTTTTATAGATCTATTTAGCTTTCAAAATTTTGGTAGCTCCATTTTTCCAAAAAAAAAAAGTCCAATGGGGTGATAATTCACGTGTATTACAATGAGGTAAGTTGAGACTAGTGGTTACATTAATATTAACTTCAGAACCAAGTCAAAAATATCCCTCACTCATACTCTCCTCTTTGTTATTTGGGTAATTTAGAACGAATAATATGGATGGATCTCCAATGTAAGGAACCAAAATCTGGATTGGCTGAATTAGTTTTTGATTTGTGTTGTTGAATTCTTGGCTACTTATAGGGCTTGTAATTTGAAGTTTGACTCGAATGAATTCATTACATATTGGGCCCCTTAAAAAGGACCTACTCAAAATCAATTGCAATGGGGTTGTCGATGCCTCTATGCAAAGCTAGCATTGGTTAAGTTATTAGAAAATCATAACGATGATTTAGTTGGAGGTTTTCCAGAGAACTTGACCATCGCCATGGGGTTTGAAGTTGAGTTGGGGAGTATTCTTTGGTGGCACAACATGGCCTAGAATTTGATCTGCAAAAGTATAATTGTAGAGTCTAACTTAAGCAAAGTTAGTGATTTTTACAAAATGATGAATCTAACCCTTTCTTTCTTCCTCCCATGATAAAAAATCTTGGATTTTATGGCAATAAGGTAGTAGAATACTTACCTTGTGTGGGTGTATGAGTTCGAGTGCAAAGGTTATGTGTGTGCTATAAGGTAACGCGCTACACTTGGCCTAATAAGAGAAGCGACACATATGAGAATGATAAGAGGTGATTGAGATGGGAAGGAGAGGTAGGTGATCTCAAGAGGGCTCAAACGCTTTAGTGACAAGTGGGTGTTCTTTGGTATACTATGATTTCGATCCTATGAGAGGAAAATCTAGTAGAGGTAAAGCATTTTTCCTTCAAAAAGAATCCCCCCTTCAAATGAGAAAGTGTGGTTATTTATAAGGTTTTTGGTCATGCATCTCAGCCGTTGAATGGTTTTGGTGATCGGCGACTAAAAACAAATGGACCTTGATATGGGTTTCCAATGAGCCTAAACCCATTAAGGCCTTTCATACACAAGTTTTATTGAGAAAGATTAGATCAAATTGGGTTGATTCAATGCGCTCTACTTTAAGTCCACCATACTTGATCTCCTCTGACCATCCCAAGTCATAGGCTTAACTCCTTGGACCCTATCACTTTAGCCCAAACAGTTAAGCCTAAATTCATAGTGGGTCTAGCCCAATATTTTAATATTGTCAATTTCAACCATCTACATTTTTCCTCCTAACCAAAATTCTTGGATGGGGTTTAAGTATTTTGGATATCAATTGCATATTATGAATAGTTAGGTTGCAGTTCGGCATATGTGCACTATAAAGTAGCAGCACTATTACTAAGTACACACTTATAGCTCATAAATTTGTTTTATAGGTAGATTGTAACATAATAACCTAGTGCCAACATTGTGGATATTCTTACATGTTGTACTATGCAATCTTAAATAAATGTGGGCATATGAGTTCGAGTGTGAGGGTCACGTGTGTATTGCGAGAGAACGTGCTACACATGGCCTAATGAAAGAAGCAACACGTATGAAGATGATTAGGGGTAATTAAGACGGGAAGGAAGAGTAGGCAATTTCAAGAGGGCTCAAGTGCTTTAGTAACAAGTGGGTGTTCTTTGGTATACTATGATTTTGATATTTTGAGAGAAAAATTCGTTAGAGTCACAACATTTTTCCTTCAAAAGGAATCCCCCCCTTCAAGTGAGAGAATGTGAGTATTTATAGGGTTTTTAGTCATACATCTCATTCGTTTGATGGTAATGGCGATCAACAATTAAAAACAAATGGACTTTGATATGGGTTTCTAATAAGCCTAGGCCCAATAAAGCCTTTCATGAGTGAAACTTATTAAGAAACGTTGGATTGAATTGGATCGATCTAATGAGCCCTACTCCAAGCCCACAATGCGAGATCTTCCTTGACCATCTCAAGTCACAGGCTTGACTCTTTAGAGTTTGGACTCTATCACCTTATCCTAAAAAGTCAAGCCTAGGTTCATAGTGGGTCTAGCCCAGTATTTTAATATTGTCAATTTTAGCCATCTACATTTTGCCCCCTGACTAAAATTTTTAGACGGGGTTTAAGTATTTTAAGAATTAATTGCATATTATGAATAGTTAGATTGCAATTCAGCACATGCACATTATAAAGTAGTAGCACTATTACTAAGTGCACACTCATAGCTTATAAATTTGTTTTATAGGTAAATCATAGCATAATAGCTTAGCACCGGTGCTGTGGATATACTTACATGTTGCAATGCGCAATCTTGCCACACAGTTTAATTGCAAGCGTTGCTCTAAACCTATTAAAGTGACATTGTCTTTAATTTACTAAAACTTCCACAAGCTTTACTGCCCTTAGCCATCATTTGATTATATACGAACCCCAAGCCCCCCCCCCCCCCCCTCCCTTTCCTTTTTTTTTTATTTATTTATGCAATATTGATAAAGTGAGTGCATTTATTCACTTTTTTTTTTTAATTTACTTATCATGAATACATTGTGTTTTCCATTGCTATTGGCACTAATTACTTTGTACACGGTCCTACACTTGACCTATAAATTATAGTTCATATAAGGTAGAATACAAAAAAAATGCTCATTGAAGTTTAAGCCTATTGTGTATAGGCCTCGCACTTTGAGGTTGTTACTTATTGTGATATATATATATATATATACATATATGTATGTATGTATTTTGTCAAGTCCTTAGCCTCTTGAATTCGAAGTGTATTCTCCCTTCTTCAATCATTTCTTCCAAAGGTATGGTCATGATTTTAGGTTGAGTATGGGGGTGTGCGTGTATATGTATGTAAATTTAAGTCTTTACTTTATCAAAATTAGAGTCTTGTTATATGTCCAATATGTCCCATTGTATGCACATGTGCACTTTTGATCTTGACCTAATGGATTTGAGTAATAAAAAAAAAAAGAAAAAAAAGTGAGGCGAATTGGAGTAAAGCAATAGCTCAACTAGTTTATGTCTTATCTTAACGTACATGGAAGAGCTTGAGGTCACGAGTTTTGAGTCTATCCATGTGTGAATTGCACTTCTTGTTTTGAGAGGGCAACCCTAAGACTAAAATCATAATACTTCATGTTCATATACATTCACAAAAATTATTTTTAGATTATGGATGCCATAAATTACCTCAAAAAGGAAGTTACTTAAATGCATTAGGAATATATAGCAACCATCTAACCAAAGACAACCTCATGAAAGGGGGTTGAAACTTTGTTCTATCCAGTATTAGATTTCCTTCTCTACTTTTTTTGTATTATTCTCTCTCTGTCTCTCTTGTAAACGATTGGCTTTATATTGCTCATTTGCATCTGCATTCATTTTCTCTTAGCCTCATGTTTTGATGTCTACATTACCACCCTTCTTTAAGGTAGTGCTAACTCTTCTAACATTTGAATGATTAAAACCCCAACGTTTCCCTTTTAGCACTCCTTCCTTTCCGATTATAAGACTAACTCATTTTCATTTATTTTTGCAGGTAGTGAGATTACTTAGTCATCTTTCCTCTTCCTCTCCTCCCCTCAAGTGGTAGTAATCAGATTTAGTTGTTGCTAACACTTGTAATAGGTAGAAATACTAGAAAGCATAAATCACATGGTGGCAATATTGACAAGGATAATGAGATACTAGTATTTTCAGATGGTCGCATACTAATAGTGCCTTCATGTCGAGATGAATGGCCTGACCTAACAATTAAGAAGGGTTTCTTTTGAACCTGTATAAACGAAAGAGACATGTATGAGCACTAGCATGTTGATGGCACTTAGCACTTCGTAAAGCAAAAACCTAAGGTCAAAAGATAGAGAAAATATAAAGGGAGGCTCTATACTACGCGTTAGGAATGAAAGGGGGAAACTTCCCCTTTTAGACAATTTTTCATTCCTAAGCAAGTTGTATCTAGCTAGCGTCATTAGGTAAATTATATTACAAGCAAGTCAAGATATGTAGATGCTTTAGAGGCCATAGAAATCTATTACCCTATAATGATTTCCTCCCGCTTTTGGTTTCCTTGTCTAAACGAAATGGATTTTTAGTGAAACATCATAGCCCATTAGAGCACACAGACAACACTTTTGTGACTTATTGAGGTGAAATCGCCCCATACATTGGAAGATGTATGTATGCTCCTACATTTTTGTGACTTAAGGATAACAGATATCACAACCACTAATATCTTTAGAGAAGACCAAGAAGCCATATTAGCTTTAGAAGCAACAATGGAGGTAGTCACCGATAGTCACAAGAAATCCACATTCTCTACATGATTAAGTACTTCTTTGAGTAGAAAGATCCAAATGATACAGATGACTAATATAAGTAAGTATTTAATCATATACCTCATGGCCTCTTTTTGTTATGTAGATTCCAATTTAATTTGGAATTATGTCATTTTACTCCCTTTTGTTTTTTTTTTTTTAGGTACAAACTTGATGCTTTCCTGGCTTGTTGGTTATCTCTATGTGTGTTCTTTGGTGGTTTAGCAGATGGTGTTAGTCATCAATTCTTTCATCTGGTTGTTCATATGGCATGTAGTACACGTTTTGCTTTAGGATTATTCTATCTCGGCTCCTTACATCAGCGTCTTGACTTGTAACACGAGCCTTTAGTACAATCGAAGGGGCATTACACTATACTATCACATGTTAATGTGGTGTTTTTATAAGTATTTTTTGCTAAACGATTCAAAAGACATTTTGGTTCGTCTCTAAATAGACTTAATCCTGCCAAACCCTAAGCTTTTGCTTAGATCAATAGAAAATCCTTAGGTTCACTATTCCGTGTGATAGATAATATGAAGGAGGTGAACTTCCAGCCTTACATTAGTCGGTTAGTTAACTATTTATGGTTTCCAAAATTTTATCCTAAAGGATTAAAAGACATAGTAAATCTACTTGGGGCTTGAGAGAAGCTTAATGTGGTGAAGTTGGGTTTATCTCGTGGTGCTCGCCTGAGGGCCTTCCTTCCCTTCATGATTGGAGAGACTCTTTTGGCTGTTTTCTAGAGTGTAAGGTCGTGCTATATTCACCTTATAAGGTCGCTCAACACTTCGGGTTTGATCAGGGAGTTCCTCAGGCTGTAAACATTAATGAGGACTTCAATGCATGTTGTCGATCACTCAACCTACCAGACTTCAAAGATATTTTCTTGGAAGTCAAGCAATTATACTTCCCTTCTTCATCATGTTTTAGACTTGCTTTAGTTGGATGGTTGACATATTGGACCAATTGCTTAGATGACTTTAAAGAGTACGTAGTTAAAACAATCGAAGAAGAGTTACCCAAGGAGCCCATTTTCAAGTATGAATTTCAATTTCGTCTTCCCAGTGAAAAGGAAAAATCACTTACTGGTTTAAAGAACAAGACACCAAGTGGTCATTCTATTCCCCCTTTGCCTATTATTAGACAAGTAAAATGCTCTCGCATTTAGAAGGTATCATCATTGTCTACAGTCTATGTTCTTATTTTGACTATTACTTATCCAATCATCAATTATTTTTATGAACTCATTTCTATTTTTTTTATAGGATAAGAGAGATCAAAACACCATCGATGCCCTCATTAGGTGTAGATTTAGCAACAAGAGACCTAGTAGTATAGCCCCAAATACCTCAAAAGATGTCGACACTTCAAAGTTAACTTTAGCTAGCATTCCACCAATCCCAAGTCAATATGGTGTTGGTAAGGAACTTCAAATTAAAGATCAACCGGCTATTGTTGAGATTGCAAATGAAGAAGAGGAAGATGAGATGGTCAATTTTGAGGGTACTCCTAAGCGCACCTTCAATAGTAAGGGGAGTACTCTTGTACATGTCATTGGCGAGCAAAATGAATCCTTACCAAGTAATGATGGTGAGACGAATCCTATCATTCACATGGATGAGATTGGTAATGATGAAATTGGAGTACTTGAATAATTCAACAGCATGGAAGAGCAAATTGGATTTGATTCTGTGGACTTTGAGGAGCATGATATTCAAGCATACACGGATGTCCTGAGAGATGTAGGACTCTTGATAGTTAGACAAATGGGACATTGAATGAAACTTCTATTGATGGTATTGTGTCTCATGATACACCTCCTCTTTGTAGTTAGGTCACGTTACTTGTGACCCTACATTATCCCCCTCCCTCTTGCAATATTGAAATAACTTGAAGAAAGGCCTTCAAGTGTACCACTAGTGGCGTCATTTCACGGGTTTACGGTTCATTCACACATCTTATTGGCATTGGAATGTCTATACGAGTTAGAGGGAGAGTTTTGGTTTTAGGCAATTTGCTAGGGTTCTAAATTGAATACTACTATGGTATCAATGCTTAGCCAAACTATGGCTCTTTTGACTAGACACTAGAGTTCATTATTTGAGAAGAAATTGAACCTCATTGTGAATGGTGTTGTGGGGGCATAGGCTTTGAAATTCAAGATTGGTAGCATAGAGCTTATCACAACTAAAGTATGAAAGGTGCTAAATTGTTAAGACTTAGTGGATTTGGCGCAAGAGGATTTTAACAGAACTTGAGGAAATTAATGTCAAGATAAAAGCAAGCTTAGGTGGTTTAGGTGTTAATTCCATAGTAGGATCGATTGTAGGTCCCTAAATGGACATTTTCTTTGACAATCATTATATTTTCCTTTAATTTGGTATTTCATATGCAGACTTGTTTGATGGATGATGGTCTCACCTTGATTTAAAGGCTCATTTTACATCTTTGTGCATGTCTTTATATGAAGTTGCACAATCTTATATTAGTAAATAGGATGTTATTCATAGTGCCCATAATAGAGATTACACTCATATGGCTACACTTATGTAAAGCACTAATATGATCTTTCGCACAATCATAACTTCTTTTTTAGAAAATGTCACTCATGAGGAATACTCCATGTGCTAGCAATGATTTTTTTAGAATGATGATAAATAATAGTTATAATTTTTGCTAAGGGTGTATTACTTACTAAACAATTTATATATGAGATCACTAGAGGAGATGTTAACTAGCAAGACCACTACACTTACTAAGGGTATTATACCACGTACTTAGGAGGTAATACTCTCACTAATCAGCATGACATAAATTGTAAAGCATTACACACTCAAGAGATAGACCTACTACCAAGTGACAACAATGTAGTGCTATATTTATTGAGTCCTCAACAATACGTATATTGTGCACTAAGGAATTAAACTTATGTCCTTACGAGAATAACAAATAAAAGTATCAAAACAAGAAGTTAGAAGCAGGCTCACATGACTTGAGTTGCATTTTCATTTATTTGCTCCTTGTTTACATTTTACTTTTTTAAAAAAAAAATGAAACTTTTTAATATGTTGAAAATTAATAAAACCAATGATAGTATCAATTTTTAAATTATGGAGCTTACAATAGCTATTGTCATTGATTTCTTCAACAACAAAGGGTTCTTCCCACTTAAGCATAAATTTCAATGCTAAAGTACCTCGGCACTCATGCTCGACTGCTCAAAGTACAACATCCCTTTGTTAGAATGTCCTCTTTCTAACCAAACAATTGTAAGCTATACCCAACTTGTGCTAATAATTGATCAAATTGCATCTAGCGGTATCTCACTTTTCTTCTAGGGCCTCCAAGTCCAAAACTCACAAAGTTTCTAGCTCAAGCTCAACATCAATAGCTAGCCGTATGGAGGGAATCAAAACTTCTATTGGGACTACTGCCTTGGTCTCATCCACTAAAGAGAAAAGTGTTGCTTGAGTCAGTTTTCCCTTTAATGTCCTATAAGTCCAAAGCACCAGTGAAAACTTATCATGCCATTCCATATGATTATTGTGAACCATTCAATTGAGTACCTTGAGTAAGCTCTTGTTCATTGCCTTCACTTGACCATTCCCTTTTGGGTAGTAGGGTTTAGATTTGACATAATCAACGCTATAGGAAGCTAGCAATTTCCAAACATAAAAGTCGATGAAATGAATCTCATTGTCAGATAGAATATGCTTTAGGATTCCAAATCTACATATAATATTTTCCTTTATGAAATTTGTAATTGTTGGCCTTATAGCCTTCTTTAAAGGATTTTCCTCCACCCATTTAGTAAAACACTTGGTCCCTACCAAAATCCAACTACATCATCTTGATGGTTGATGTATGGGACCAATAAGATTGAATGCCTAAGTGTGAAAGGGCCATGGGGTTGTTATATTATGGATGTAATTACTGGAGCATGAATAACATTTCTATGTTGTTGACAAATGACACATTTCTAACAAAATTAAAGGCATCAACTTCCATGATCAACCAAGAGTATCCTATAGTAAGTAGATGACAATCTAGTTTCCTTTCTTCTCAGTGTTCTCCACACTCTTCAGCATGAGTTGCTATCAATATTTTTTCTACTTTGGGGGGTGTAATACACTTAGGAGGTTTACCCATAAGTAAAACCCTATACAATTCATCTTCATGCATGAGATACTTTTTTGCCTTCCTTTTTACTAGTCTAATAACACTATTATTGGTTAGCAAGACATCATTCATTAAGTAATCAATGTATGGGAACCTCTAGTCCCCCGCCATAGCCACAAAATTACATTCCTTTTCATTTGGTAGCTCGAAACATTTAGGATAGCTTGTTTGTACTTCAAATTCATCTTTAAACATTGATGGCTAGTAGTATCTAACACGTTAAATTCGACGATATAGTGGTGGTCCCTTTTCTCCACATTAGATTTTGTAATACTTATCTAGCTTAAGACAAGCCTCTTTTATGCCAATACACCAAGACAAAACACCCTTTATACCTTTATAATGCAACCTGACATTTAGGCCAATGAAATCTTTTATTGTAGAAATAAAAGTTGCACCAAAGTGTGCTAGTTATTTCTTCATTGAAATGCGCCAGTGATCACTTGTTTCTTCACCTTCATCGATAAGGCTCAACATAGTACATGATATAGATTTCCTAAGCACTCAAATACTCAAGCCATTACTCACTTCTTGAATTAGAACCTTCAATGCTAATGTGGCTAAAGCATTCGCACACTTGTTGACAAATTAAGTCGTGTGTTCATAATGAACTAACTGAAATTTTGTCATCAAAGTTTACACTATAACCCTATAAGGTGTAAGTGCTAGTTCTTTAAGTGCAAACTTACCATTAGCTTGTTTAATGATCAAATTGGAATAACCTTAAATACATAATTGATGAGCTCTAATTTCTTATGTAAATATCAATCCAAGTAAAAGGGCTTTGTATTCAAGTTCATTATTGATACAATAGAAATCAAGTTTAAATGCCAATGGTATTTTCTAACCCTTTGGTGAAGTCAACACAACTCCTGTCACCCAACCTTTACTTTCAATAGAGCCATTGAACTAGAATTACCAATCACCTTCTATTTCAACAATTAGACAATTTTTATGGAATTATGTTGGTATGGTTTTTGTAATCGAGCTCTCCTACACATTTTGGAAAATGTGTCGATAGATCAAGCAATGCTTGTGATTTGATGGCTTTGGGAAACTGAATTGTAATATTGAATTCCTCGAAAAGGAGTAACCACTTTTCAATTCTACCAGATAAAGTTGGCCAAGACAACAAATACTTGATGGGATTTTACCAACTGACCAAATTAATCTTGTGTGCTAAGAAATAATGCTAGAAATTTTGCGTGGCAAATACCAGAGTGAGACATTTCTTTTCATAGGCTGGATAATTGACCTCGCTTTCTTGAAGAGTACAAATTAAATAGTAAACAGGTCATTTTTAGCCATCCTTCTCCTATGCAAGCAGGGCTTCAATGGACTTATTAGTGGAAGTCAAATACAAGATCAATGGCAACCCTTTTATTAGCATTATCATGGTTTGAGGAGAAACCAATATCCCTTTAATCTTCTGAATCACTTCTTCATGTATTTGGTTCCATTCAAACAGAGTTCCTTTCTTCATTAGCTGATGTAGATATGAAATCTTTGCAAGTGCTAGCACAAATCTCCCGATATAAGAAACTTTGCCCATGAAGTTCTTTAATTCCTTTAGAATAACGAGAGACGACATAAACAGTATAGCTTGGATTTTTGCTGGGTCAACGTCAATTCCTTGCCTGTGAAACATAAATCCTAGAAACTTCCTTGAGGCCACACTAAAAATGCACTTCACAGGATTCATGCAAAACTTACATAACTGACATTGATAAAAAACTTTTTGCAGGTGAATCAAATGATCTGGTGCCCTCCTTGACTTAATGAAAATATCATCAACATAGTCTTCCATGAAGTCATGTAGCATGTCATGAAATATGGCAGTCATAGCCCTTTGATAGGTTGCACTTGCATTCTTTAGTCCAAAAGGCATAACGATGTAATAGAAAATTTCCACCGGTGTTTTAAATGTAATATGCTCAACGTCTCCAATGGCCACTTTAATTTGATTACAATCACCGAAACCATCAATGAATGAGAATAACTCATGCCTTGTAGTTGCATCTACTAGAGTGTCAATGTTTGGCAAAGGAAATCATCTTTTAGATAAGCCTTGTTTAAATCTCGAAAATCAACACACATGTATTTGACTATTCTTCTTCCTCATTGGTATAACAGTAGCTAACCAAACAAGATGTTCAATTAGCTTAATAATACTAGTTCGGAGCAACTTTTCAATCTCTTTGTTGATTTAGACCTCAATCTTAGGATAAAAGATCCTTTGTGTCTGCTTCATAGGTGCAACTTTTAGGGTGACATTCAATTTATGCACCACTAAACTAAGATTGAGTCCTAGCATTTCTTCATACGTCTATGCAAACATGTCTCTATATTTCCTTAACAACTCAATGAGGGGAGCCTTTATCTCATGCAATAAAATCTAACTAACAAAGATTGGCCACAACGACTCTCTAGGTTGTGCTAAATTCAAATCTTCTATCTCCTCATCTTGAGATTTCATTGGTCATGTAATTGTTGTGGGGAAGGCTAAACATCTTGAAGTCGTATGAGATTTGAAGAGGATAAGCATACCTCTTCAGACAATTGGACTGTCATAAGTAGTAGACTCTTCACCCGTCATAAGCAGTAGACTCTTCACCTATTTTCCCTAACATAACTCTCAATTTCGGTTGATCTCTTATTCTTTTTCTTACCTCCACAACATCTACACATTCTTCTCTTCTTTTGCTAGCCTTCTTGAACCTCTTCCCATGTGGGTAGTGGAATGTCAATAGGCTTTGTAATAGTTGTCTCTCCTTCTTTAGCAAATTCATAAAAAAAAATGACTTAATAAAATATGATTCATTATTCTCAAATGGATTCTTAATATTAGGAATAAACACATCCTTCCCCTTCCAATGACCTTTGATGCATTGATGTAATGTTGATGGAATTAAATTGTGATCATGTAGCCATTTTCTTCTTACGAGTAGGTGATAGGATACAAGCGCATCAATCACATGAAAGGTAGTAGTGTTGTGGATTGGCCCAACCTTAAAGTCAACATTACCTTGTCCCGCCATTTTTGTAAGAGAGTGAGTAAAACTATTCATCAAGATGGGTTGCCTCACAAGCCATTAAATATCAATTCCAGCAGCTTGAAACATGGACATTGGCATGATATTCAAGGAGGAACTAGTGTCAATAAATATTCTCTTCACTGAATGCCCATTAAGTGTACTTTCAACGTATAGAGGACAATTATGATTCGAGCCTTTGACACATATGTTAGCATCGGTGAATAAAATTGCATTTTCATACGCATGAGCCGTCCTTTTCATAGGTTGAACCACATTACACTCCGCATTTGACTTTTAGAGATCTACATAAGTGTAGTAGCTGCTATAAGCCTAGCCTTCTCATCAAACCTTGAGAAGGTCGAAGAAATTCCTAAAATTTGATATTTTCATAAGTGCTGCAACAACAAGAGGGCACTTGTCCTACTTAACTTCGACCAGTTTTCATTTTTCCTTGTGTGTTTCGACAATTGATTCATCATTCGTTTCCATAGTAGTAAGCTTATGAGTGATCACATTCACTACCCTACATTGATTGTTATGAGCTGGAAGGGAATTATTGCGAATATTGTTATCTTCAATGATAAACTTCCCAGTCCATACCCTCTTATTAAATATCTTCTTTAAGGTGAAATAATCTTTAGTGAAATGACCTACAATTTTATGAAATCTACAAAATTTTGGATCATCCCTCTCCTTAAGGATAGGGAGACACTTAACTCTTGGAAGCTTGATATTTTTGTCTCGCATCCATATGTCAAGCATCGCATGCACCTTACTTATTGGGCATGGGTACATTAACTTTTTAAACTTAGGTTTCTATTCTAGGTTTTTTACCTGCCTTAAAGTCTTCACCTTGAACTGAATTCACATATGACCCTTGTTCATTAAACCTTACATGTTCGGCCTTTTGTCTTACAACAGAGTTATTAGTTCGTCACTCATTTTCAACCAATGCTGTGAATGAAACCAATGATAAATTCTCTAAATGAATAGCATACTCAGTAAACACTCCCCATATACAAATCTTTACCAACTCCCTTTCGTTACATATATCTTGAATACTGAGAAAGCACTCTCTAAATTATTCGATGTAGTCTATGAGGTCTTTCTTTAGCTTATAACAAATTCTTTCTCGTTGAGGGTCAACCTTTCTTTAGTTGAGAAAAAATTTTCTAAGAACATCTTGCACATGTTTTCCCATGAGTCCACTAATCTTAGAGGAACATTAACATACCACATATATGCCTTCTCTATGAGGGACTTCAAGAATTATTTAAGCTTCAAATCATAATCCAATCCGTAAACCTCTAGCGCCTCAATAAACTTTGATAAATGTTCCTTAGTGCTTCTCTTCTTGCCATTAAAGAGCATGAAATTAGGACTCACATAATCTTTTGGTAAGGTTTCACAACAATACATTGATGATAAGGAAGTTTGAGTTCTGGGACCCCTATAGTGGATTTCACTTGTATCTCTCTTAGATATGCATCCAAATCTTCCTTAATAACAAATAAACCTCTTGGAGTAAAAGTTCCAATCTCTACTGGTGTAATGAGGATAAGGTTAGGATGATTTACAAGTTTGGCAATAGTAATGCGTAGAGTACTGTGCAAAGACGAGGGCCCCCAATTTGAATTCATGTCTCTCTTACCTCAGTTGTTGGGTGTTGTACAAGTATAGGTTCTTAGGTAGGAGCCTGCTCTTCAGTTGTAACTTGTTCATTAGCAATAAAAGGGTTAATCTATTGAGGTGCTTAAAGAGTGTGCTACGATGTAGCATGAATAGGGTTCAACAAAGTCGTACCCTAATGTATAGTAGCTACAATAGTTATATCAGGCATGAATTGAGTCATCATAGTAATAAAAATATCAACCTTTCTATTTTTCTCCTGGATCACTTGCATAACTTAAATGTTATTAGGTACGCCCTCTTATGTAATGTTTCCATGGTTTGCATCACTAAGGGTAGGTGTAATTTGTTCATAACCTGAATACTTGTGTCAAGTTCCTAATTAATAGAGTTAGGTATCCTTTTCCTTAAAGATACCATGTTGTCATCTTCTCTATCTCTAGTGCAATCGCCAAACAAATGTGGGTATATGAGTTCGAGTGCAAGGATCATGTGTATGTTGCGAGAGAACACGTTACACGTGGCTTAATGAGATAAGTGACATGCATGAGGATGATCAGGGGTGATTGAGATGGGGAGGAGGAGTAGGCAATCCCAAGAGACTTAAGCGCTTTGGTAATAGGTAAGTATTCTTCGGTATACTACGGTTTTGATCTTCTAAGAGGAAAATTCGACAAAGTCATAGTGTTTTTCTTTCAAAAGGAATCCCCCCTTCAAATGAGAGAGTGTGGGTATTTATAAGGTGTAAACACCCCATTTTTGTCCTAAGAATCACTAATAATCAATAATAATCAATTTCCAATTTTTCCTAATTTTTTCCAATTTTCCTCTAATTTGGCAAAAATAAGAAAAAGATTCAAAAAATAAAAATAAATAGGAAAACACATCAATTTTGAAAAATGATTTCAAAAATGGCAATAATAAGGAATAAATAATTTTTACAAATTTTTGAAATTTCAAAAAATACAAAAAAATAAAAAAATCGCATTGCATATATGCAATTTGCGAAATAAAGAAAATCAGGAAAATGGGCTAGCTCAGCTGGTCTGAGCCACGGTCAGGCAGGCGCGCGCGGGTACGAGGTCCGGGGTTCAAAACGCGGGGGAAGCAGATTCCGCGTTTTGCAATTTTTCTTCATCGCCTAGGACACGTGGCAGCATCTGTTTGGCTGGAGCAAACGCACGCGCCAGGTGCGTGATCGTCTTCAACCTCGATCTGAGATCACCGGCGAGGGAAAAATTCGAATTTCGGCAGTTTTGATTCGATTTTTTGCACGAATCCAACAGATCTTCAACAGAATTGAGATAAACATCATCCAATTGGAATCAAATCTCAACAAATCGAAGGATTTACATGAATCGGAGTTGGTTCATTTAACTGCAAATCCGATTTGCCTCGATTGGTGGAAATCCGAGCTTATCCAGCTCGATTTCGAGAGCCTATAAATAGAGGATGAAGTGAGGAAGCCAGAAGAGAGATCAAAAGCGAGAGAAAGTGAGAGAAAAGAGAGAATCGAAGTCCACCGGAGGATTTCGGAGCCACGACCGCCGATCAAGAGTTGAGCAACCACCAGGAGGCGTTTCTGGAGCAAACCACCGCCACCATTGGATTCCTTACCCTCGATAACCTAGGATTCGACACCTCAACCGCTGCAAAAGGCCGCCGAAACGCCATCAACGAGCATTCCCCGCAGCCGTGTCCGACCGCTTCGACCCGACCCGCTTCGACTCGATTCGACCCAATCAACTCGACCCACGCACTGACCCGGATCCAGGTAAGTCGGATTTTTTGTTTTTTTTATTATTTTATTTGATTTATTTTTCCGAATTGATTTATTAATTTGCTAATTATTTATTGGTTTATTTACTTATGTGTTATTTATATTTCAATAAATAGAAAAATGTTAGAAATTAGATTTTTTAGGAGTTAATAATATAAAAATAATAATAAAAAATAATAATAATAATAAAATATAATCAAAATAATATATAATAAAAATGTAGAAAATAATAAAATATTAGAAAATACTAATAATAAAACTTTAGATTTTGAAATAGGGTAGAACCTAGGAGAATTTTTTTTTTAATAAAACATAAATGCACAAAAATTATGAAAAATTAATAAAAAAATTATAAAAACTTATAAAGATTATAAAAATTTTAAAATAATAAAAGAATCATAAAAATGATAAAAAATCACCAAAAAAATAAAAAATTAATAAAAATTCGAAAATTAAGAAAAAAAATAGAAAAAAAAAAAGAGTTTTATCACTTAGAAAAATCATTTTCTCAAATAAATCCAAAATTGATGTTTTCCCAGAAAATTATTTTCAAAAATCAAATAATTAAGTTTAGGTTTAGGTTTTTTTTAGAAAAATCCCAAAAATGGTAAAAACATAAATCAAAAGAGATTTCAAAATTAAAATTCACAAACCCACTAAATCTTTTCAGGAAAAGCGAACTACGGCTTGTTTGATCCTGAATAGCAGGTACGTAGGCACCCATTTGGGTTAACCCATAAAATGAAATAAAAAAATCATTTTTTTCAAATAACTCATTCAAAAACACAATAAAAGGCAACAGAAACAAAATAAAAGACATTTCTAGATAGAGATAATTTTAGGAGATTAGGTGGTAACCGTAAGGTTTTAATAGGTTAGTCTCCGAACTTAGAAACTCTGGTTTTCCTTTTCCTTTTCCTCTTTTCACCAAAAATGAGAAGAGGAAATCACGACGACTAGTGATCCAAATTAAGACTAATCCGCTCCTTTAGTCTTAATTCAATATTTCTCAACAACAGTTGGGTGGCGACTCCAAAATTAAACGAAGTTCCTAACTCAAGTCGAGGGTCTATATTAGATGAGCATAGGGTCTAGTCTAGATCGGGTTAGGAATGGAAAATTTCAAAAATTAGACTCGACAGGATGGCGACTCCACTGGGGAAACTCATTCCAGTAGGCTAGCCACCCGAATCTCCTCAAATTGTTCTTTTAAAGAAATGTCTTTCAATTATTATTCTGTTACTAACTTTTCAGGGATTAGCTAAAATTAGTTTTCTTTACTTTGGGGTCTGCATGCATGCATATGTTTGTGTGAATAGATGCGGTCGAACCCGGACTGTCCTAGAACCCTAAGATGGGAAGCCATTGTGTAGGTTTCGGGCGAAGTGAGTTGATCACCGTTCGGGACCGATTAGGCTACCCCACCCAATGCTTCGATATGGCCTGAGATCCATTTCTCCGAGAATGCGGGAGGCCATAGAGCTTGGGGACCAGTTAGAACCAACCTATTTGCATACATAAAGTCATGGGTTGACAATTGACGATAATGTAATATTTGTTGTTTTGTTCATGAAGTTCGGATCTATTTCCCTGTAATATTTTCATATTTCTGGTTGTAATTAGGAAATTTCTTGTTGTAATAGATGGCTAGTACCACAGTCGACCGCTTCCTCCACAAAGAGATTCGGGTGTACAAACCTTTGGACCCAAAGTTGGTGCTGGACCACTGGTTCACCTTATATAATCTAGAGGAGCAGGCCTTCATCCAGCAGAAAATAGTGCCCATCCTCTCACTAAAAAAGATGGAGGTGAATTTGCCTTTGGTACGGGCCATGCTCCAATTATGGGAAGTAGAGCCCGCAGCTTTCTTTATCGGGCCTCATGAAATCACCCATATCCTGGAAGAGTACACCCAGCTGCTACAGGCTCCAGCATTAGCCGATCAAATCTATGTGACAAATCTCGAGGCCGGGCCAGCCAGTACTTTCAGCAGACTACTGGGTATCCGCAAAACAACAATGAACAAAGCCTTGGAAGCTCAGCTGGAGAAGACCCAAGCCAAAGTCAAAGAATTAGAAGCTGTCATCAACGGGAAGCCTGAGTCTCCACAACAGAAGACCAAGAAAGCTAGGAAATAGATTATCATTGTACTCTTTCGTTTGTTTTAAGTATCGGACTCCAAAGTTTCAATATTAATAAAAATAAAGTTTCAATATTACATCATCAATCAATTGTTGGCCCCTTTTTATTTTTAACATTCGTGTGACATATGCATCACATTTGCATACATTATATTAAAAAAGAAAAAAATGAGTGCCAAGTATTAAAGATAGCTTCCAAACAATTGAATCTTCCTAGAAGCCCAATCTGGATCCGTTCAAGAACTAGAATGGCAAATAGTGGCAACAACAGCAGCATTGACTACATTCCTACACCCCAAGAAGAGGTACAAGCCAAAGGTGTCAAAGGCAAGATGAAGGAAAAGCCAAGCAACACCCCGATGTGCATTCCACCCCTCCAACAATCTTTCCGGAAAGCAAATATCATTCAAGAGTCTCGGATAAGCGAAGGTGACGTCAGCAATGGGAGCCCAACCCCCTGCACGTCCAATCAGCATCAAGCTCTGAATAATTGGTTTTGTTATCCTATCAATAGCTCTAGGTTAGCTCAAAAATAGAGAATGATTATTGAACAAATTCTATTGAGACTCTTTATCAATTCAATTACAGTCTGTTTTTTCTTATATACATGCTTTCATCTTTACTTTACCCAGATCTCCTACCAGCGAACATCAGGGATATTTAGGTAGAAAGTAAAAACGCTGATATTGTTTCCAACGCTGCTGGGTCAGTTGTTGAAGGCGATATCCTTGACTACAAAATAATACAAGAAAATTGGCAAAAACATGAACAAAGTGGAATTTCGATCGACGAGCCGGTGGAGACAGTAAATCTAGGAAGCATGGAAAAACCTAAAAACCTCAAAATCGGGACCAGTTTGAGTGCCGAGCAAAAATGCGAGATAACCGAGCTATTAACAGAATATGCAGATGTGTTAGCCTGGTCGTATGGTGACATGCCAGGACTCGACCAATCAATAGTGGTTCATAGGCTTCCCACAAGGGAAGATGTCAAACCTAAAAAAACAGAAACTAAGAAGATTTAGGCCTGGCATCTTACTAAAGATTAAGGAAGAAGTCAAGAAACTGCTAGAAGTAGGGTTCATCAAAGTGTCCGATTACCTAGAATGGGTAGCAAATATAGTCCATGTTATGAAAAAGAATGGAAAAGTATGCGTATGCGTAGACTTTCGGGACTTAAACCAAGCCACACCAAAGGATAACTTCCCCCTACCTCACATTGATGTTCTAGTGGAAAACACTGCGAGAAACCATCTTTTCTCATTCATGGACGGTTTCTCAGGATATAATCAAATAAAAATGGCTGAAGAAGATAAAACTAAAACAACTTTCATCACAACGTGGGGAACTTTCTGTTACAAAGTCATGCCCTTCGGTTTGAAAAACGTCGGGGCAACGTATCAGAGAGCCATGGTCACGATATTTCATGACATGATGCATCGAGAGGTTGAAGTATACATCGACGACATGATAGCCAAACCTAAGGAAGGAGAAAGCCATATAGATATCCTGAGGAAATTGTTTAAGCGACTGAGAAAATTCCAGCTCAAGTTAAACCCAGAGAAATGCACTTTCAGGGTCACAACGGGGAAATTGTTAAGGTTTGTCATAAGCTAGGAGGGCATTAAAATTGATCTTGACAAGGTAAATTCTATATTAGAGTTACCTTCCCCACGCTCCGTTAAAGAAGTAAGAAGCTTGCTGGGAAGATTAAATTATATAGCTCGTTTTATCTCACAGCTCACCGATAAATGCCGGCCACTGTTCCGTTTGTTGAAAAAGAATGCCACCATAGAATGGGACGACGAATGCGAAAAAGCATTCAGGACGATCAAAGACTACCTTATAAAACCTTCGGTCTTGATAGTCCCGAAGCAGGGAAAGCCCTTATTCTTATACCTCACTATACTCCCTGAACCCATGGGTTGTGTGTTGGGGCAGAAAGATGAAGAGGGAAGAGAGCCTTCCATATATTACTTGAGAAAGAAACTCACAGAAGGGGAACAGAGGTACTCAGAGGTGGAGAAGACTTGTTTGTGCTCTAATTTGGGTCATGCATCGACTAAGGCAATATATCCTTTACTATCATATTGAGCTACTGACAAAACATGATCCTTTGAAATATTTGGCAGAAAAACCAACTTTGATAGGGAGAATCTCTAAATGGCAAATGCTCCTATCCAAGTTTGACATCACATACATAAATCAGAACTCGATGAAAGGGCAAGCCTTAGCCGACCAATTGGCAGAACACCCTGTTGAGACAGATTCCCAAGAACTACAAGCCCAATTCCCAAACGAAAATATATTAACAGTGGAAGATATACCGATAGAAGACTTGGGGATAGAGCAGAACCCGAAATGGAAACTGTTTTTCGATGGAGCCGCCAATGTATTCGGTTGCGGAGTTGGGGCAATATTGATATCCCCAGATGGCACTCAATTCCCTGCAGCGACAAGACTTACATTTCCCTATACCAATAATATCGCGGAATATAAGGCATGCATTCTTGGCCTCAAAATGGCCTGCCAAATGGAAATCCGCGAATTAGAAGTGTACGGAGATTCATCGCTCATCATACTACAAACAAGAGGGGAATACAAGACTAAAGACCCTAAACTGGTACCGTATCATCAACACTTGATAGAGCTAATCGAAGAATTCAAGGCAATCTCTTTCACACATATCCCGAGAACTCAGAATCAGTTTGCAGATGCACTAGCCACACTAACATCTATGATCCAGATAACAGAGGGAGCCGAAATCCAACCGATGAAGATAGACATCGAAAATCGGCCCGCCTACTGTTTAACCATTGAAAAAGTACAAGATGACAAGCCCTGGTATCACGACATCAGGACCTTTCTCCAAGAAAGTAAATACCCTGAAATGGCTAGCAAGAATGACCAGAGAACACTCAGAAGGTTAGCAAGCCATTTCTTACTAAGTGGGTCTATACTCTACAAAAGATCATCTGATACCACCTTGTTGAGATGTGTGCACAAAAATGAAGCATGCGAACTGATAAAAGAGGTACATGAAGGAGTATGTGGACCTCATATGAATGGCTACATGTTAGCCCAAAAAATCATGAGGTTAGGATACTATTGGTTAACCATGGAATCAGATTGCATAAAATATGTCAAGCACTGTCATCTGTGTCAAGTATATGCGAACCGGATAAATGCTCTGCCCAATGAGCTACATTTATTGTCAGCACCATGACCTTTCTCCATGTGGGGAATTGACATAATTGGCCCGATCACTCCGACAGTGTCCAATGGCCACAGGTTTATACTGGTAACGATTGATTACTTCACCAAATGGGTAGAAACTTCGTCATATGCCAATGTCACTAAAGGGGTAATAGTTCGCTTCTTGAAAAGGGACATAATAGCCCGATATGGAGTTCCTGAGTATATCATCACTGACAACGGTATCAATCTTAACAACAAATCGATGACAGGTTTATGTCAACAGATCCGCATAAACCATAGAAATTCAACTCCCTACCGACCTCAAATGAATGAGGCAGTAGAAGCAGCTAACAAGAATATCAAAAAGATCATCGAGAAAATGACAACCACTTACAAAGATTGGCACGAAATGTTACCGTTTGCTCCCATGGCTTATAGGACTTCAATAAGAACATCTACTGGAGCTACCCCATATTCATTGGTATATGGTACTGAAGCAGTGCTACCAGTTGAAGTCGAAATACCATCATACAGAATCTTGTCATAAACTCAGCTAACCGAATCAGATTGGGTAAAGAAGAGGCTTGACCAACTGAATCTGATTGATGAAAAAAGACTTACCGCACTATGTCATGGCCAGTGTTACCAACAAAGGATGGCTCGAGCATTTAACAAGAAAATGAGGCTCCGATATTTCAAAGAAGGGGATCTGGTGCTAAGGAAGGTTCTCCCCAGAGGGAAATTTACCCCAAACTATGAAGGCCCTTATGTGGTGAAAAAGGTTCTGTCAAGAGGTGCTTTGATACTGACTCAAATGGATAGTCTGGAATTGAGAGACCCCATTAACACAGATGCTGTAAAGATGTACTATCCTTAGGCAAGGGAATTGAAATTTTGCCAATGTTTATGAAAGCCAATGTTCGATACAAATTTCGTTGAGTCGAGTTTTTACTTTTTACAAGCAAAGTTAATGTCCCTGAATGGTCAATAATCCCAACCAATTCTCATCGCAACAAATATTCTTAAACACATTACCCATCACTTCACCAATAAATGATAAACACTAAAATAATAATGAATCTCAATAAGTTTTGTAATTCTATCTATTCTTGAGCATTAAAACTTAGCGCATTAGTAGGATAACACTACCAGCAAAAGAGCCATGCGCACAAGAAAGGAAGCACATCAAGATTTTCAACCCCGTGTCAAGATGACAAGAAATGAAGCAGAAGCAAACCAGCACGAAGGTTCGGTTGTTTGGTTGCCATCCACGATAAATTGGCAAGCATATTAAAATGAATAACTATCATTATATCATGAAAAGCATCACATCATTTAGCTTGGTCAGTAGAAAGCATATTTAAAAAGCATAAGATGAGTCAGCCCATAGTGGGGCATTTGTCTAAACATCCCCTTTAATAGGGTAGTCAGCCCAAAAAGGGGCACTTCCCTAAATATCCTCTCTTAAGGTCAGCTCATAGGGGCACCTTTTTGAGATATTTTTATCATAGGTCAGTCAGCCCAAGAGGGGCACTTTCCTAAATATCTTGTCTCAAGGTCAACCCATAGGGGCACCTTTTTGAGACATTTTTATCATAGGTTAGTCAGCTCAAGAGGGGCACTTTCCTAAATATCCTCTCTTAAGGTCAGCCCTAGGGGCACCTTTTCGAGATATTTTTATCATAGGTTAGTCAGTCCAAGAGAGGCACTTTCCTAAATATCCTCTCTTAAGGTCAGCCCATAGGGGCACCTTTTTGAGATATTTTTATCATAGGTTAGTCAGCCCAAGAGGGGCACTTTCCTAAATATCATCTCTTAAAGTCAGCCCATAGGGGCACCTTTTTGAGACATTTTTATCATAGGTTAGTCAGCCCAAGAGGAGCACTTTCCTAAATATCCTCTCTTAAGGTCAGCTCATAGGGGCACCATTTTGAGATATTTTTATCATAGGTTAGTCAGCCCAAGAGGGGCATTTTCCTAAATATCTTGTCTCAAGGTCAGCCCATGGGGGCACTTTTTGAGACATTTTCTCCAGGGTCGTTAGTCTAAGAAGACACGTCCCGCTATAGGTCAGTCAGCCCAAGAGGGGCACTTTCCTAAATATCTTGTTTCAAGGTCAACCCATAGGGGCACTTTTTGAGACATTTTCTCCAAGGTCGTTAGTCTAAGAAGACACGTCCCGCTATAGGTCAGTCAGCCCAAGAGGGGCACTTTTCTAAATATCTTGTCTCAAGGTCAGCCCATAGGGGTACTTTTTGAGACATTTCCCCCAGGGTTGTTAGTCTAAGAAGACACTTCCCGCTATAGGTCAGTCAGCCCAAGAGGGGCACTTTCCTAAATATCTTGTCTCAAGGTCAGCCCATAGGGGCACTTTTTGAGACATTTCCCCCAGGGTTGTTAGTCTAAGAAGACACTTCCCGCTATAGGTTAGTCAGCCCAAAGAAGGGGCACTTTCCTAGACTCTCTCGATTAGTTAGCTAGATGAGCACTTTTCGAACCCATCGATTAGTTAACTTAGATGAGCACTTTTCGAATCTATCAATTAATCAGCTCATAGGAGCACTTTTTCAAACTTCTAATAACCGATTAGTCAGCTTAATAGAGCACTTTTGGGAGGTATTTTTCCAAACAGTTGCTAGTCTAGTCAGACGCTTCTATTAATAGGTAGCCAACTCATCAAGGCGCTTCCTAAGATAATCTTCTTTTCAAGGTTGCTAGTCTGATAAGACGCTTCCTATCATCATTTATTCTACACTCCTAAACAATGCTTGAGATGTTTCCTATCGCCAATTAGTCAGCCTATAAAGCACTTTTTGGGAAGGAACATTACTTTAAATTGTTAAGACCATTTTAAACTCATGGGATTATTAGCTCTTGAAGCATTTTCCCACCAGAAACCAATTCCCAGATAATCAGCCAAAACAAGGCGTTATCTATCTAAATCAAGAGGCCAAAAATGGCGTCTTTCTTGTCTTTATAGTTAAGTTTTTCAAACTTTACTATAAAGAGGGGCAGCTGTAAACACCCCATTTTTGCCATAAGAATCAATAATAATCAATTTCCAATTTCCCTCTAATTTGGCAAAAATAAGAAAAATATTCAAAAAATAAAAATAAATAGGAAAACACAACAATTTTGAAAAATGATTTCAGAAATGGTAATAATAAGGAATAAATAATTTTTACAATTTTTTGAAATTTCAAAAAATACAAAAAAATAAAAAAATCGCATTGCATATATGCAATTTGCGAAATAAAGAAAATCAGGAAAATGGGCTAGCTAAGCTGGTCTGAGCTACGGTCAGGCAGGCGCGCGTGGGTGCAAGGTCCGGGGTTCGAAACGCGGGGGAAGCAGATTCCGCGTTTTGCAATTTTTCTTCATCGCCTAGGACACGTGGCAGCATCTGATGGCTGGAGCAAACGCACGCGCCAGGCGCATGATCGTCTTCAACTTCGGTCCGAGATCTCGGCGAGGGAAAAATTCGAATTTCTGTAGTTTTGATTCGATTTTTTGCACGAATAGAATTGAGATAAACATCATCCAATTGGAATTAAATCTCAACAAATCGAAGGATTTACACGAATCAGAGTTGGTTCATTTAACCACAAATCCGATTTGCCTCGATAAGTGGAAATCCGAGCTTATCCAGCTCGATTTCGAGAGCCTATAAATAGAGGATGAAGTGAGGAAGCTAGAAGAGAGATCAAAAGCGAGAGAAAAGAGAGAATCGAAGTCCACCGGAGGAGTTCGGAGCCGCAACCGCCGATCAAGAGTTGAGCAACCACCAGGAGGCGTTTCTGGAGCAAACCACCGCCACCATTGGATTCCTCACCCTCGATAACCTAGGCTTTGACACCTCAACCGCTGCAAAAGGCCATCGGAACGCCGTCAACGAGCATTCCCCGCCGCCGTGTCCGACCACTTCGACCCGACCCGCTTCGACTCGATTCGACCCGACCGACCCGACCCGCGCACTGACCCGGATTCAGGTAAGTCGGATTTTTTGTTTTTGTTTTTATTATTTTATTTTGTTTATTTATTTGATTTATTTTTCCGAATTGATTTATTAATTTTGTTATTTATTTATTAATTTGCTAATTATTTATTGGTTTATTTACTTATGTGTTATTTATATTTCAATAAATAGAAAAATGTTAGAAATTAGATTTTTTAGGAGTTAATAATATAAAAAATAATAATAAAAAATTTTAAAAAATTAAATAATAAAAATATAAAATAATAAAAATATTAGAAAAAAATAATAATAAAACTTTAGATTTTGAAATAGGGTAGAACCTAGGAGAAATTTTTTTTAATAAAACAAAAATGCACAAAAATTATGAAAAATTAATAAAAAAATTATTAAAAAATTATAAAAACTTATAAAGATTATAAAAAATTTAAAATAATAAAAGAATCATAAAAATGATAAAAAATCATAAAAAATAAAAAATTAATAAAAATTCGAAAATTAAGAAAAAAAAAGAAAAAAAAATGAGTTTTATCACTTAGAAAAATCATTTTCTCAAATAAATCCAAAATTGATGTTTTCCCAGAAAATTATTTTCAAAAATCAAATAATTAAGTTTAGGTTTAGATTTTTTAGAAAAATCCCAAAAATGGTAAAAACATAAATCAAAAGAGATTTCAAAATTAAAATTCACAAACCCACTAAATCTTTTCAGGAAAAGCGAACTACGGCTTGTTTGATCCTGAATAGCAGGTACATAGGCACCCATTTGGGTCAACCCATAAAATGAAATAAAAAAATAATTTTTTTTTAAATAACTCATTCAAAAACACAATAAAAGGCAACAGAAACAAAATAAAAGACATTTCTAGATAGAGATAATTTTAGGAGATTAGATGGTAACCGTAAGGTTTTAATAGGTTAGCTTCCGAATTTAGAAACTCTGGTTTTCCTTTTCCTTTTTTCACCAAAAACGAGAAGAGGAAATCACGACGACTAGTGGTCCAAATTAAGATTAATCCGCTCCTTTAGTCTTAATTCAATATTTCCCAACAACAGTTGAGTGGCGACTCCAAAATTAAACGAAGTTCCTAACTCAAGTTGATGGTCTATATTAGATGAGCATAGGGTCTAGTCTAAATCGGGTTAGGAATGGGAAAATTCAAAAATTAGACTCGACATAAGGTTTTTGGTCGTGCATCCTATCCATTAGATGGTGATAGCGATCGATGACTAAAAACAAATGGACTTTAATATGGGTTTTTAATAAGCTTAAGCCTATTAAGGCCTTCTATGTGCAAGGTTTATTGAGAAAGGTTTTATTAGACTGGATTGATCTGATGGGCTTTACTTCAAGTCCATCATGCCAGATCTCCCTTGACCGTCCCAAGTCATGGGCTTGACTCTTTAGATCCTGTCATCTTAGCCAAAAGAATTAAGCTTAGGTTTGTAGTAGGTCTAGCATAATATTTTAATATTGTCAATTTCAACCCTCTACACCTTGTTATGAAATAAATAGGGTTGATGAGCCGACATTCTTTAACAACCCTCCTCAAAACTTATATATATTATGAGAGTGGACTTTATAAGATCATATGTTAATGGATTTGGCTAACACATTTTGCTCAGCTAGCATGCTTGTTTTTCTTGCTTTTAGAATTTGACCATTTGTGTTTTTATTATATTATATTTGATATGCATGAATGATTTAAAATATAATTAGTAATGGAATGCCTAAATCAATGTTTGTATTTGAAAACATTTATAGAATAGAATTGAATGGAATGGTATATAGTGGTATTTATAAAAAAAATCTTAAATTCAATTGATGAATATAATAAATATATATTAATAATGTTAAAAAGATTATTTAAATAATTATCATCAATATAGTAAAATGGAATTTTGATTTTTTTTCTTCTAAAAAACATAATCGAATTCTCCTTTAAAGCTAAAATTATCAATTCTAATAAATCATAATTATAGTTTTTAAAAATACTTTCAAATATAACAGAATAAATTAAAGTCAGAATCATAATTTTATTTTGAATCCATTATACTATATTGCATGTGACGTCCGTTATTTTCCCATTCCAGCAAAAATTTTATATTATAAAATAATTATAATAATAATAATTTTCTTTTTTTTTTTATTTTCAAGAAAGCTTGTCGGATCTTTACACCGGTATTTGTTAACTATCCATTTTTTTAAAATAATATCCCTCTACTCTCTTAAAAGAGGTGCGCCTGCCATGTGATTAAACAGAATTGGTGTAAACAGTACAGTTTGTTGACTGGCGAATGCAGTAAAAGCACGGTGCTTGCAGGTGCTCTAGCAGCCAGTGCCCAAAGAGAAAGAAACATGTCCATTTAAAATTGAAAGAAACTAACACCCTTACCAACTTTGCCCTCGACCTTGAACCTGAACCTGAGCCTGAACCAACGTAGGGAGAGATCTCCAGGACCCAGATCCATCGTTTTCAATTTTCAAACCAACCAAACAGAACACAATAACTTATAATGTTGTCCTTAGAGTGAAAATGAAAGAACTTCCTTTAGTTCTCTAAAAGGAGACTGATAAGATGTTAACGGCTAGGGTTTCTCGGCTACCTCATCTAATCCTTCTTTTTACATTCCTTCTTGCATTCTCAGGCATATCTCCGGCGACTTCCGACTCATCAGTGACCCTGCTCAGGGACAGAAAACTCGGCTTTTTCTACACAAGAACCAAAGGGAAATGCACTCCCCAGTAATCATCTCTCCCTCTCTCTGCTTTTATTTCAAAAATATTTCTTAGGTTTGTGTAATGTTTATTTCAATGTAAAATTGGTCTCTTTAGCTTTTGTTAACTCAATTGAAAATATGGTTTTAGACTTTTAGTTGATAATAAGAACAGTCAAATATACCCTTTTTAACTTATTTTTTCATTCTGGGGAAAAATAGAGTTCTTGTAGGTGACACAGAGAAAAGTTTTCTTATTTATTATAAAGAATATATATTTTTTTTAAATAATTTTTTTGGCCAAAGAAATAGAAGTTAATTTAAAATATTGCCTTGTTGCCGTGAAACGATAAATTTCTTACATTTAATTTTTCTTTTAGCTGAAAGACAAACATTCATTACTTATTTATCCCAAAATAATAATAAATAATAAAATGCTGCCTATAATGTGTTCTCAATAATACGGGTATCCACTCGATGGTGAATTGCATTATAAATTGAAATATATGTTGAGATACTTGTTAAGATATTATATAAAATTTTGTAATATTTTATTTAGTTGCCGTATAAGTTTCTTATACAGCTATTAACAAGGAACCTGGTAATGCGATTCCATGTAAATAATGCAGGATGGTAAAAATATTGTAGTTATTTTTAACAAAATAGTTTCAAAAAATCTTTTAGGTTAAAATTTAAGAATATTTAGTTGTATTGCCATTGCCATGAAAATTGGGAGTACCTGAACCTATGCTGTGCAGGTACTGGAGCGGCAGGACAGAAGGATGGCCAAGGATGGTCCCACAGACATCCACTGTATCGAAGGTGTTCGGGTCAAGGGCTTCTGAACGGTACAGATTCGATCTGACCCTTCTCGAATCAACGGCTAGGATGGACGATAAGAATGCATTCAGTAGGCTGCTGAAGCAGGCAACTGCAGCCTTGCTCAACTCGTATTCTAGGAAAGGGTATGCCTACTCGGCTTGGGAAGTGAAAACGTTGTTGATCCAAGCAATGGTGTCCAAGGAAGCTGCGGCCCGACAAGCCCAGGAGTTTGCTATGGCCAATGAAGCTTGTGATTAATGATTTAGTAAAGTAAAATTAGGTGGCATTTTCAGTAGTAGTTTAGTTGCTTGTACTGAAGCTTGTCTTCATTGAGTTGGGTGAGAATTAATGTGCATGCATCTTGGATTAGATTCTTTTTTTCTTTTTAAACAGAGAAAATTTACGGATATTAATATATTATATTGATAGATAAATGATATATAAAATACTAATAAAATTTTAATTTGTAAAAATATAAATAATATTTTTTAAAAAATACTTATTATCATTATTACATATTAAAATTTTATTGATATTTATTCTATGCGAGTGTGTTATTGATTACTTGTAGGTTAAGTATTATAAACGATATCAAAGTTAATCCATTTAGGGTTGAGCCAAGCCTAAAGTCCGTAGGCATATTCAACTTGGTCTAGAGAAGAGGTTTGAAGAGGGCAAAAATATTGTTGGGTGCATCTTTTTGTAGGCTTCTAAAGCAGCCTATATAGATATAGGATGACTAGAATGGATTGCATTGCACAAGGAAAAAGGAAAGAACTAAGTCTCATTGGAAGGTCTTATAGTTTAGGAATTTTTGTGTCAAGTAAATAAAATCTTTAATGAATCAATCGTTAGTTTAATTATTGATTACTTTTGAATTGAAGGATTAACATTCTTATTTGATAATAATTTAGTACTATTTTTAACAATTTTTTAATCTATATATTTGGGAGGCATTGACAGGGCTCTATGGGCTTCTCCTTTATGCCCAAGCCTGACCCAAAAAATTGCATGAAGCCTGATTTTACTGACCGAATATAATCTGTCTATTAGGGTTGAAAGTGTCGTCCAAGCCTCCCATTAATCTATTCTGTTTGCCTTGCCTTGCCTTGCCCCCTATTGATCTTCTCCAAGAATCAACTGGCAAACACGTTTTGGTTGCTGAAGGAAACATTGCGGTGGAGAACATAACTGCTTTATATAAATGGGTGAATATATCTGCATTATCATCATCACTTGCTTTGGTTTAGTTTACAAAACCAACCTATGTCTCCCATTTTGATGGTGATTCGGTTGGGGAAAAGGCATGTTTTGGTTATTTCCAACTGATATTCTCGCATCACATAACTCGAGGAAGAAAAATAATAGTAAGAAACAAGAATAAGTACCATTGTTATGGCATTTAGTTGAACTTAAGAAAATGAAAGAACATTATAATAATGTTGTGCAACAATTTATTAGCTAAATTTAGATTTTAGGCACTAGAATTATTCAACTAAAATATCAAGAAAAATATAACGGGTGCTTAGAGCATTTATAAAGTCATTTTTATTTTTATTTTTAGTTGCCTTTCTTTACACTTACAAATTCGTAAAAGAGTAAATTTCATTTTATATACTTGTATTTTTATTTTTTATCACCTTGCACGCCCATGTTTTGACACTACATACATGGCTGCTTACCATATTATGAGTATCATAACCTTGAAAAATATAAAAAGGAAAAGAAAAATGAGCAAAAAATCCACTAGATCATAATCGAGCCATGAGACTCAATGGGTTTTTATTTTTTATTTTTTGGTTGATTTTTCTTTTTATTTTTTAAAAACTTTTTAAGGATAGTGAGTTGCCACTTACCATTATGGATATGTCAAACAACACACCATGCTAGAATGGGCCTTCACGGCCAGCATGAAGCTATGCCTCCTTGGGGCTCTATCTTTTTTTTTTTTTCCATCATTTTTAAAACTTTTTATTATATTACTTAAATATATTTAATGATATTATTTTCTCCAACTAACAATGGCAAGTAATGATAAAACACTGATAATGCAAGGTGCTAAAAACAAAACAAAGATATACAAAGTGACAAAGTGTGAAAACACATGCATGTGAAGTGAAATTTACCCTTCATAAAACATATGATTAATCTTAGAAAATATGAAAAATTTCTCATCCTAACATTGAAGAGCTATGCTTAAGACACTCCAAGAAATGCAGAAATACACAAACCAACTGTTTAGTGTCACACAAGTAGTTGCTCACACACATAAATGGTTTATGAAATCGATTATGAAAGTCTCACTACTTAAATTTAAAAGTGGCTAGATATTTATTGGATTGGAAATTTTGATAAATTATTTTAAACTTGGCCAAAAACAAAAATAGTTTGTAATTCACAATTAAAGAATATTATTCACGGAAATTGAACCCCTAACTTACTTATATAAAAAACCCTATAACAAAAAAAAAAAAAAGAGTATAGATTTTAGATCTAAAGCACTAGGATTGTTGATCAAATTGAACCGTTTGAACCAAAATCAAACTACTTTTTATTAAAAATAAAAATTAAGCAACATTTTTTTTTTTTACTTTTAAACTCTATTGACAATTATGTCTAACCTTATCTATTCTTATTTTTTACTCTCATTTAACTCTTAATCTACATGATTCACTCATTTTCCTTCATCTTCATCTTCCATCTTTCAAACAAGCTAGTGTACCTTTATTATCACATAAAATGTAATGTCATCATGATATAATATTATATCACTCATATTTTTCTCAATTTAAGCATCAATATTTAGTTAATTTTTTTTTTTTTTACTATTAGCAGTATCAATTGGTATAAATTATTTTTAAAAACAATTTGAATTGAATTAAACCAAATTGCATTTTAAGTAATTCGATTAATTAAAAAGTTTAAATTGAATTGTTTTAAGAACAATTGGGCTTAGTTCGACTTTTGAATCGAATCAAACTTAATCATGATCACCCCGATAAAGCACCAAAAAATCTTGATGACAAAATAAAAAAGAAAATAGATGAGCCAAATTAAGTAAAGAAGTCACCAACTAGGGTATTTCAAGTCGAAATAATATAATATCAAGTTTGAATTTAACATAAAAATTTAAAGTGCGAACTTAACTAAGTGTCGATTTTGGTGATTGAGCTCACATGAAATACTTAAAAAGCTTAAGTTTAACTCCATTAGCTTGGTTAGACTAGTCTATATAAGAAAAGTATACACTTTTCATCAAAATTATATTAAACATTAAACTCTATTTGAAAAAAGTAAGCCCTTTCTATTAAAATTATCTTAAATATTAAATGCAACTCAAAATGGATTCAAACTGAAGCTTGGTAAATTTGATTATTATTTGAACTCATCAAACAAATTGTTTGAATTTGGATTGAGTTCCATTTAACAAATTATTTAAATCATTTGAATTCAATTTTTTTTTTCATTTTTCTTTTTTAAATAAGAGTTAGTGTAGAACTTGATTGTAGTTACATCAAGCTCAGTTTGGAACTGCATAATAGACAAATCAACAAACTAATTCGTGAATAGCTTTGGTTAGCTTGAACAGTCAAAAAAGGTTAACGTGATTGCCGACCGGCTGCCTTTACTTCATGAAACGTGCCTTTTTTTTTCACTTTTCTTTTCCCAATTTTATTTTTATTTACACCAACTTACACGTCGGAGGACGATCTTGCAAAACTTTATCGATAGCTGACAAAATACGTTTCCAAATAATCCATCAATTACGTAGTAAAAAATTGGGTACGAAAATGTTGAAACATGGACCGAGCATTAGAATCGAAAGACCTCTAGGGAACTTTTCCAAAGAGGTGACGGCAACCTTTGACATTACATGCCCCCTTGAATATGTTATATAGTAATTGGGATATATAGAGTTAATAATATCTTTGTCGCGAGGTTTTAGTGAAAGATGGTAATAAAATTATGCTTAATCTAAATAATATAAAATAAAATAAAATTTATGTAAAAATATCTATTTATTTTTTATCTGCATCAGAGTACTTAAACTAAAGATGTTCGCTTTAAAGAAATTGTATTCGTAGGGATAAGAATTGCTTGAGACAATGAATTGGTGACTAGTCACTGGTGGCTACCATCCTAGACTAGAGCTTAATTAAAGAAATAAAAGGAGAAATTTCAAACCTAGCTTTGTCCTTTTTCGTTTGATTTAATTGCTGGAATTTACACATTCTAAATAGTCGAATGAGATGTAAATAGAAAGAAGTGTATGTGGTTTTTTTTTTTCTAAATGATTATAATAAAAATTCGAACATATAATTTATTTTATTATGAGATCAACATTTATACTATAGATTATATATTTTTTCTACTTATACGTAGAAAAAGGAAACCTATGAACTTCATATAATGAAAGGTGGTAGCCATGGTGGACCAATAATATACCGCAAATTTTGTGAAACAAATATGAAAATGAAATGGCTTTGACTATTGAATGAGAGTACAGATCTTTAGATTTGTATATTATAGCTAAGCAGCCACAAAGTAAATAATCGTTTCGATTTGCCCCGAATGAACCTAAGTTTAGATAAAAAAATTATTATTTGTTATTACTATGTTTCGTGTATAAATGAATAATGGGTAATCATTATCATATATTATTACATATAGGAGTGACTATAATTTTTTTTTTCAAAAAGAAAATATTTATATTTAACAAAAACTATTACATATCAAAATATTATTATTCATAAGATACTAATCAATTCACATAAAATATTAATATTACCAAATTCTTTCTAGTGATTATATTTGTAATGCCTCAGAATCTGAAATATCACAGCTCATCACGTGTTACTACTACTAAGTGACACGCTAAGACTCTAAAACTTCATCATATTTCAAAAACCTCAATTATTTACATTCTTCATCATACTACTATCAAATAAATGATTCTTAGACGAGTCATTCCAAATTCTCATTATTTAACAATATCCAAATCTCTAAATAACAATTGTCTCTATCACTTCAATTTAGCTAATAAAACTTTAAATTACAAGAACTCTTGCTCTACATAATAGTAGTGTTTTCTTCCCACTTCATCCATATAGTGCCTCACCAAGTCTCCTATTCTCATCATATTCCACTTACTCACCATTCTTGCATGGAACACGACCGTGTTGGAAGGTCGTGTTTCTCTTGATTCAACACGATCGAAACATGACCGTGTTAAGAGGTCGTATATCTCTTGGTGTAACCTTCAAACTCAACACATTCGAAACACGACCGTGTTGGAAGGCCGTATTACCTTTGGCAACCTCCACAAACTCCTAATTCTTCATTCTAAATTCTCTTAAACTCGATTATTTCTATTTCTAGGCTTGATTAAATCTCCAAAACATGTAATTACATATAAATTACAAGGATTTTCATACTTACATCCAATTTCCTACAGTTTGAATCCTTAAACCTTTGAGTCCCTTCTTTACTATGCCCTTCTCAAAACTTCGAATCCTAAAACACACATGATACTCGTAGGTTCCAATTTCAATAATCGAAATTGAAATTCGTATAAGATTCATTACCTCTCTTATTTGAAATTAGGTTGCACCTTTTTCCTTTTGTCGTCTTAAAGTTTGTTCCAAGAGAGGCTCTCCTTCGTTTGTTGTTTTTACTATGGGGGGTGAAAAAGAAGGAACGTTATGTCATTTAGGGTTAAATAATCCCTATTGTGAAATGTTTTAATTGCCCCTCTAATTTTATAAGATTCTCGTCCTTGTCCTTTGCTCTTTGTAACAACATATATCATAAAATAAATAAATAAAAATTCTCAGGTATTACATTCTCCCCTTTATTGAAACTTTCGTCATCAAAAGTTACTTGGGATTAAGAAGAGTTCTGAATGCTTTCTCTTCACTTCTTCTTCTAATTCCCATGTTGCCTCTCATTCTATTTGATTTGTTCACTGTACTTTGACATAAAGAATTCTTCTTCTTCTTAAAACTTATTCTTTGGTATCCACTATCTTCAGAGGTCTCTCTATAAAGGATAAGTCTAGCTGTATCTCAAAGGTTCTAAGGCCATTACTTGATTTGGATTTGGTACAAATTTTCTTAACATTGATACATGAAACAAATCATATACTCCGGCTAGACTTGGTGGTAAGACCAACCTGTATGCAATTGTCCTGACTTTTTCTAGAATTTCGATTGGACCCACATATTTTGGATTCAGCTTACCCCACAATCTAAAACCCCTTTAGTTGGAGATATCTTTAGTAAGACTTTATCTCTAACTTAAAACTTTAGAAGGCGTCGCTGTTTGTCTGCATAACTTTTCTAGCGACTTTGTGTTGATAGAATTCGTTGTCTTGTGACTTTAACCTTGTCTACTATTTCCTATACTATCTCTAGCCCCAATACTTGTCTTTCTCTCACTTCATCTCAATATAAGGGAGATCTGCACTTCCTACCATATAATGCTTCATAGGGAGCCATTTGTATAGTAGCCTGGTAATTGTTGTTATAAGCAAATGATCACTCCACTTACCCCCATGATTCAAAGTACAAGCTTGTAGTAAATTTTCTAGAATTTGAATAGTTCTTTCAAATTGCCCATTTGTTTGGGGATAAAATGTTGTACTAAATTGGATTTTAGTTCCCAAAGCTTGATGCAGACTTTTCCAAAATCTGCCCATAAACTAAGCATCCTTGTTAGATGTAATTATAGCTGGTACCTCGTGTAATTTGATAATCTCTTTAATATACATTTGAACAAGCTTTTCTAATTTATAGTCCACCTTAATCAGTAAGAGATGTGTGGACTTGGTCAATCTGTCTACTACTACCCAAATTGCATCATATTATCCCTTATTCTCAGGAGTGCTATGACAAAACCTGTAGTTACATGTTTCCACTTCCATTTAGGTATAAGAAGAGGTTGTAACTCACTAGCCGATCTTTGGTGTTCAATCCTTATTTGTTGACAGGTGAGACACTTAGACACATATTCTGTTATCTCCCATTTCATATTTTTCCACTAGTAAGTGTTCTTGAGATCTTTGTACAACTTAGTACTTCCTCGGTGTACTATATACCCTGAGTAATGGGATTCCTTCATAATCTTCTTCTTTAATTTTGTGTTATTTGGAACACACCATTTGTTACCATACTTGACTACCCCTTCAGTGTTTACCCCAATTCTGTGGCTTCACCTTGTTTTAATTTATTCCTTATCTTCTGAATTTCAAGATCTTCCATTTATGCAGTTGTAATATGATCTATAAGATTGGGTTAGATCAACCTATTTCCACTTCTTGTGTCACCACTTCCACTTTCAGCTTATCCATATCTTCTAGTATCTTCCTTTAGGATGTGATTATTCCTGCAATATTTATGTGTTTCTTCCTGCTTAGAGCATCGGCAACCACATTTGCTTTTTCAGGGTGATAATGAATTTCCAAATCATAACAATTTATCAGTTCTAGCTACCTCCTTTGCATCATATTCAATTCCTTCTAAGTAAATAGATACTTCAAACTTTTATGATCTGTGAATATTTTACACTTTTCCCCATAAAGATAGTGTTTCCACAATTTCAGTGTCAAGATCACAGTAGCTAATTCCAGGTCATGGGTAGAGTAATTCTTCTCATATCATTTCAGCTGGTGGGAGACATATGCAATGACTCTCCTATTTTGTATAATCACACATCAAACCTTGATTTGATACATCACTAAATACTTCAAATTCTTCTCCTATCTTTGGTAGGGCCAACATTGGAGCTGTCATTAATGTATTCTTCAATTTCGTGAAGCTACTCTCACATTCATCACTCTATATAAACTTGGCCTTTTTCTTTGTCAATTGAGTTAAGAGAGTTGCTAATTGGGAGAATCCTTTTATGAAGCGTTTGTAGTACCTAGCTAATCTCAGAAAACTCCTTCCATTAGAGTTCTTGGTCTTAGCCAGTCACTTATTGCCTTCACCTTCTCATGGTCTATTGATATTTCATTCTTATTCACCACATGTCTTAAGAAAGATACATGTTCTAACCAAAATTTTCACTTATTGAATTTTGCATAAAGCTTTTCTTCCCTAAGTCTTTCTAGTACGATTCTGAGATGTGCTTCATGTTCTTCTCTACTTTTGTAATGGATGAGGATATCATCTATAAAAACTACTACAAACTGATTTAACCGGTCTCTAAGCACTCTGTTCATGAGGCCCATGAAGGCTACTAGAGCATTTGTCAAACCAAAAGGTATCACCAAAAACTCGTAATGCCCATACCAAGTCTTAAAAGCAGTTTTCTATATGTCTTCCTCCTTGATTCTTAATTGGTAGTAACCTAATCTCAAGTCAATTTTGGAGAAGACTTGAGCTCCTTATAATTGATTAAATAGATCATCAATACTAGGGAGAGGGTACTTGTTCTTGGTTGTGACTCAGTTTAGTTCCCTATAATCTATACACAACCCCATACTCCTATCCTTTTTCTTAACAAATAGCATTGGAGTACCCCATGATGAGACACTTGGTCTAATAAACCCATTATCTTGAAGCTCTTAAAGTTGAGTCTTCAGTTCAGATAGTTTAGTAGGTGCCATCCTGTATGGTGCTTTAAATATGGGTGCCATTTTCGGTATAAGGTCAATACAAAACTCTACCTCTCTGGTTGGTGGTAAACCCGGCAAATTCTCAAGAAAAAACATCTTTACTCATTTACTACACGCACAATTCTCAATTCCTTAACATGTCTTGTCTTTACTGATAAGGCTGACAATGTTCCTTTATTCCACAACTCGTATATTGAAAGAGTCACAGGCCTTTGTGGACCTAACTTATATACAATTTGCTTCTCATTAGAAAAATCAAACTTAACCACTAGATTGTGACAATCTATAGTGGCATTGTACTTATGCGACCATCTCACTCATAAAATTAGATCAAACTCTATCATCTCTAATATAAACAATTTAGCTAGTATTTTTTTTCCATGTCAATCTTTACATCTTTACATATTTGAGCTAATTTCCCTCCTACTCCAAAAGGAGTATTTACAATCATAGAATTCTCAAATACAACAGGTTTTAATCTACATACATTCATAAACACAAGTGATATGCAAGAATAGGTTGCACCCGTGTCAAACAATACATAGGTAATATTTGAGTTTATGAGCATTGTACCTGCTATGGTATCTTGATCATGAGCATCCTGTTGCTATTATTGTTATAATGCAAACACCCAACCAGGTGCCCTCTGTCTTGGTCCCCCATTCTAATTTCTGCCTAGTGGTCCTCTAGGTGCAGTCCTTATAGGTTGTTTAGCTTGTGAGGGTGCAGTTAGCTAAGTGTGTTAAGCACCACACTTGAATGATCTATGCCCTCTTTGCTTGCAAGTATAGTAGAAGGTTTGAGGGAGACTCCTATCAGTATAGTTCCTGCTGGTATGTCCTGTTTTGCTACAGGAGAAGCATGCCCCTTCTAGCTAATTACACTGTTGCGGATCATGCAGTCCTAAACATCTAGGAAATCTTACACCTTGACCTACTTGTGGTGGAGGAAGTAGTGCTAGAGGTGCAGGCCTAATTTGAAGAGGTCTAGGCGCATAAGCCATTGGTTTGGCTGGATATATAGTTGGCCTCTTCCCTTTATTTGCATAAGGTATGTTAGAAACAGGCCTTTTTCCCAAAATTGATCCTGATCTATGGGATAGTTGTTCCTCTATTCTCTTTTTGTCTACTATAAGTATTTTGCTTTGTCAACTACTTCTACATAAGTAGTCAGCTGAAAAGCCCTCACTTCATGTTGTACGGTAGGCTCTAGTCCCCTCAAGAATCTTCTAGCTCAGGAGGCATCATCTCCTTTCATCACCTTTGGTAAGAATTTGCTTAAGCAATTCAGCTCTGCTTCATATGCCTCTATAGATCTACTTCTCGGCTAGCAGTTATAATAATCCGCCTCCATTTTGTCCTTGTTGCTACTGGGGAAATACTTTTCATAAAAGAGTTTCTTAAACCTTTACCATTGGTTAAGAGCTCCTACTAATCTGGACATACTAGTCCACTAATTTGTAGCTGCTCCCTTCAACATATAAGCAACATATCTCACTTTGCTATCTTTAGGGACCATGGAGGCTTCAAAGGTCCTTGCAGTCTTAATAATCCAATATTTAACCTTTATTGGATCACCAACCTTTGGGTAGAACAGCTTAGCCAATCTTACAAATTTGTCTAGCCCACAAGGTTCATCTATAGGCCTAATAGGTCTTATAGCCTATTGTTGTTGTTGTGCTAACATTTCTACTAGAGCAATTACAGTCTCTAGCAGTTGAGCAAATGTGACATTAGTCTACTCTAGGGTTTCTGTTGATGTGGTCTTTGAGGGTTCCTATCTCTAAGACATCTCTACTCCGTTCAGCACAGATGAACCCCACATGATATTTCTTCTTAAAGGCATTATGTGTAAATTGAGACCGCAAAATGATTCCAGAGTTAGAATTTATAAGGGAGTTGGTGACGGTATACATCTATGTATACCTAAGCTCAAACATATACATACACATATGCTTAATTAAATAGGAATATTCAATAGAATACTATTGCATAAAATATTTGGATTAATATAGCATAATAGTTATCCCCTTAATTTACCCACTCTCTTTATTCTTATGGATCCATATATCATTTACTTGTTCTTCTAAAGATTTCAACTTAACTTCTATTAATTGAATCCTACACCTTTTAGATCATCACCTAATTCTAAAAGTCATCAACTAAATCTCTATTTGATTACATCTTAAATTCTAAGAATCATAAAAACCTAATTGTTTTGATACTACTTACTTATTTTCTTCTAATCAAAACCTAAGCTTTTAGGGATTATCAACCTATGCTCTGATATCATTAAGCTGTAACACCCCAAAACCTATAGTATCACAGCCCGCCACGTGTCACTACTACCAAACAACACACTGACGCTCTAAAACTCCATCATGCTTCAAAAACCTAAATCATTTACATTCTTCATCATACTACTATAAAATGAATGACTCTTAAATGAGTCATTCAAAATTCTCATTATTTAACAATATCCAAATCTCTAAATAAAAATTGTCTCAATCACTTCAATTTGGCTAATAAAACTTCAAATTACAAAAACTCTTCCTCTACATAATAGTAGTGTTTTCTTCCCATTTCATCCATATAGTGCCCTATCAAGTCTCCGTTCTCATCATATTCCACTTACTCATCACTCTTGCCTGTAGCTAAAAAAAAATATAGGAAATGAGGCAAGCCTAAGCTCAGTACATAAGTATTACCCCCACATGTGCATGATACACCGCATTATTATCACATGCATATGTGCAACACTTGTTCTCAACACATTCATAATTCAATTCACACATAAATTTCAAAATGAATTATAACACATAGGGGTACCCATGACCTCGGTACACACCAGTTTTATCCTAGTGGGAATTGTCTTTGCGAGCCCTGTCTAACCCTAATGAGAACTACCACTGCGAGCCCCGTCTAACCTTAAGCTATCTCAAATCATTTCGATACACAGCTCTACTAGAGATAACGCGACATATCAATCATCAAGGTGCCCCATAAGGATCTGCCACTACGAGCCCTAGGTCAAGCCAAGTACAAGTAACATATCTCATTCAACATATAACACTGTATTACTTCATGATACCACTTAATTCACATAACATCTTAACATTTCATTATTTCATATACAACTCATTAGATAGCTTTCTAGCAATCACATATAACAAATAAAGTAAACACGTACCTAGAATCCTAGCCTTATGCACTTCTTAACCCAAACTTAAGCTAAGTTGATATTTGTATGATCATTAAGACATCATTCTTAATACTAATCCAAATATAATATATTTCTCCTAATTCTTCTTAATCTATTAGGTTATCTAAGGTTATACTAATTGTTTCGGTTGTGTGGAACTTGGTTAATTAAGAAGGTAATTTGATATATATTGATAATGTTCATCACTTAACACGGCCATGTTGGAAGCCGTGTTGCCCAACACAGGCTAATACACGATTGTGTTAAGGGTCATGTATCTCTCAATGAGATTTGGCTTCAACACAATTGAAACATGGTTGTATTGGAATGTCGTGTTTTTCTTGATTCAACATGATCGAAACACAACCGTGTTAGGAGACCGTATTCTCTCGGTATAACCTTCAAACTCAACACGGTTGAAACACGACCGTGTTGGAAGGCCGTATTACCCTTGGCAACCTCCACAAATTCCTAATTCTTTATTCTAAATTCTCCTAAACTCGATTCTCTCTATTCCTAAGCTTGATTAAGTCTCCAAAACATATAATTACAAAGATTTTCATACTTACATCCAATTTCCTATGGTTTGAATCCTTAAACCTTTGAGTCCCTTCTCCGCTATGCCCTTCGCAAAACTTTGAATCCTAAAGCACACACGATACTCATAGGTTCTAATTTCAATAATCGAAATTGAAATTTGTATAAGATTCCTTACCTCTCGCATTTGAAATTAGGTTGTGCCTTTTTCCTTTCGTTGTCTTAGGATTTGTTCCAAGAGAACCTCTCATTTGTTTGCTATTTTTACTGTGAGGGGTGAAAAAAAAAGAAACGTTAGATCATCTAGGATTAAATACTCCCTGTTGTGAAATGTCCAAATTATCTCTCTAATTTTATAAGATTCTCGTCATTGTTTTTTGCTCTTTGTGATAATATATATCATAAGAATAAATAAATAAAAATTCTTAGGTATTACAATATTCTACGCTGAATGCCCTCCGCAGCTTCCCAATTTGGCCATGGAATGAAAGGAAATTTTTTGATATCCTTGGGCTGCAATCTCTAAATATGCAGAGTATCTTTAAGCAACTATTTAAATCAGGAACAGTCAATCTCATTCCTTGTTTGCAAGGAAAAGTACGAAATGAAGTGTCCCAAAAATGCACCTGTTGAGATAAGACGACAAGTACAAATCTTATAAAAAAAAAAAAAAACCTGGGAGTCGCCAGGCTCGTAAATTTAATATTTTCATAACGCCAGAGGAATTCAAGCCGGTGGATAGGAATTTGTGCTTTGATCACGCCCTTAGGCTTATATTCACGAGAAATCCTTTCATAGCATCTCCTTACTCCATCTCCAATGCATGACACTCCTCTCAATGTTAATTCTATAAAGTTCTTCTATATTAAAATATTAAAGTAGGGTTTTTAATATTATTTTGGTTAAAGTTTTATAAAGTTGATTCCGTGAATAATAAAAATAAGGATTTGGATCATCTAAACATATATTTTTAAAATTTTTTAAGTTTAAAATTAATAATTAAAATTATCTAAATTTTTTAAATATCTTATGATATCAATATGATGTCATTTTTTTTATTATAATGTCAACTATTAATTATATATATCAATGTCTTGAAAGATTAAATTTAGAAAATTTTAATGAAAATAACTTTAAATAATCTATTTCTTATGAATAAATCTTAAAAACTTATAATAAAGTGAAGAGCCTTTAAAAAAGAAAGTTTTTAAAAATCTTGATATACCTAAGGAATTTAAATAGAATCCTTAACATTATAAACGGTTAGAAAATAAATATGACAATTGTTGACAATTCATTTGTTTTTAGCATGAAATTTCATAAACTACTAAGATTATCTTATTAGGATCCTCATATAAGAATCCAGGTTAAAAACTTCCTTTTAAGTTATCAATGGTCATTTGTCTATTTCTCTATGATTGACACTGTAGCTTTTTAAGAACCTTAAATAAAAGGATTTCTTGTTGACCAAATCCTTATAATATGTTTAAAGAAAAAAATAAAATTGTCATTCTTTCCTTTTAAAACTATTATTATGTTTGATTTGTGACGTAGCTATTTTCTGGAAATTTTCTTTTAGTACCACTGAGGAATTGATGTAATTCCCTCTTAGAGTTAAAAGAATAGCATTCTTAATCTTTTCTTGTAAATTTCATATTTTACCAATGTTTTGACCAACAGTCAAGTCTAGCCTTAGGTAGCAAATGTACGGCATTTTAAAATATATTTTTAATATATTCTTGCTAACATTTTAAGGCAATCAAATAAACTACAACTTGACCAACAGTCAAGTATAGACTTAGGGAGCAAATATACGGCATTTTTAAATATATCTTTAATGTATTCTTGCTAACGTTTTAAGGCAATCAAATAAATACTATCTATTATTTCTTTATTTCATTATATAACAATTGTAATTTTATTCTATTTTTTCGATCATAAATATTCCATTAGGGATAAAGATGGCCTAACAGTAGATGATTTCCTAAACATTGAAATTTTAAAAATATAAATAAATAATAAATAAATAAAAGTTGCTTAAAATTTACGAAAAAAATTGAAATAGATCTATGTACTGTTTATAGTTGACTGTTGACCCCTTTCTATATGCGTCTAACAAATAGGGCTGCAAATGAGATTGGAGCTAAATTAGGCTCAGTTTATAGTCTTTTTCTTTTTTCTTTTCTTTTTTTTTATCTTATTTGTATTGGATGTGAGTCTGGTTGAAATTGAACATTAGATAATTGTCTAATATATATCTAATCCGTTTTTATTTTAATAGAAATTCAGTTTTTTTTTTTTAAGGGCATATATATAATTTTGCCTTTATTTTTTTTCCATCTATTTTGAATTAAACACCTAGATTCAAATAGATACTAAATATATGTTGAACCAACAAGAAAAAGATGAGCCAAATACACTTAGTTATTATGGCTATTAATTTGACCAAAAATTTAAATTAATAAGGCAACATACTTTATACTTAAAAACTCCTATAATATTAAACGTTGAATTGTTTATTATTTAACTACTCTTATTTACTAATAATAAGAGATTTAATATCACTAGCATATTTTAATTTGGACCAGACACATTATTATGAATATTTGCTGGGTCATTTCCTTCCAGGTATTGTACTCGTACTCGTAATCCGTTTCGATTTGTACTATCCAAATGTAAATAGCTCAATATAAGCTTTTTTGCTTTTTATTTTTTTTTCTAGTTACATTTATATAATTTGAGAAAGAAAAATTCGAATTTATTCTATTTTAAATAAAGAACAGTGCTTCTTCTACCATCTGTATTAAAAGGCTTTTACTAATATGAACTCTATTGCTTAATTACTTATCTACGTTAATATAAGTATCATTTAGATCAAAGAAAAAAAAAGATATTTATTGAGTCTCGATCTATATTTTTCCTCTCCTATTCTGACGAATTAATCAAAAGTAATTATGCGTCAAAACCACAAATTGTTATAACATACTAGATTCTTGTAAATTACCCTTTTACTTAGGCTAAAATTGAATTATTTGTATTAACTTATAGAGCCAAGATATATATATATATATATATAAAAGGAGCTAAAACACTCAAATAAAAGGGAAGTTATCTGGCAAGTTCATTCACTTATGTTTCATTTTTGGCATTTGAGCCAAATTTGTTTGTCTTCAAAGTCCATCAGCCGACATCTTTTACAATACTTGCTAGTCAACATTGTCGACAATTCGACATCAGGCAACAAAGACCATCATTGCTATGTTAAATCTCCTTAGTCAACCTAAAATAAAAAACATGATCTATGTGATCCAAAGTCACTCGGACAACAAATATCGTCTGCTGCTTTTGCGGAAAGGTCATAACAATAATCCATAACATCGTCACTGTCGTGCATGAGCCAACTGTTATCCATTTCCCCTGAAACTGGTAGCAATGGCGGTGAAAGAATCGGCTGAAATTGAAGCCCAGAGAAACCCTCCACACCAATAAAGTGGTTGTTTTCCGACAAGACCTCCGACCAAATATCGTCGTTCTTATTAGTTCCATCGAAACTGTTATCCTCCTCGTAATCAGCCACGTTAGCGCTGTTATTATTATCATCTGATGTTGTAATTTGTGAAGACACGCTAATTGAACTCTTCGAAGCTGTGCTTTGAGAACTTACTGGCACTTCTTCATTGCAACTTTTGGACTCCACTCGTATGGCTTCAATAGACGATGAAGAGGCACTGTTATTATTGTCCTGTTGTTGTTTAATGAGCCTTTTCTTCAAATGGGTATGCCAAACGTTTTTTATTTCATTATCTGTTCGTCCCGGTAATTTTGCTGCAATAGCCGACCATCTATTCCCACTCCCACAAAGAACAAACATTGATTATTAATTTTTTTTTGAAAAAAAAAAGAGAATCTGTACTGACATAATGACGCATGATACATATATTAATGTAAAGCATTATTGCGTCAGATTAAGATATCTGAAGTAATTTTGTCTTTCGTAATGTTATATTTTGCATATGGCTCTTTAAAATGGCTCATGAAGACTTGACTCATTTATTATAAACATATCGTGTTCCCAAAAGGAATCTTTCCTTGTACGATTAACTCTTCAAGCAAACAACAATAATACCACATCCTATCAAATTATTAAAAAGAATAAATGAGTATAATAAGAAAGAACAAATATGCTTAATTTCTAAACTAAAGGATGTGAGTAGAGATTTGATTAAGATAGAACCAACTAGCTGTACTATTATGGGGGGAATGGATTTACATAATTTTTTTTAAAAAAGGAAAAAAATCAATCCTCAGATGGAAATGCATGTGGAACGATTCTATCCACAGAGTCATAGAATAACCTAATTTAATAATGCATGATCAAACAAAGTGTTCATCGTATTCATTCTTATACGAGATACGGTTCCGTAGTATGTTTTCATGATGGAAAACTACCTGTTACCAAGCAATTGATGCAGTCTAATGATCGCATCTTCTTCTTCCGGGGTAAAATTTCCTCTCTTAATATCCGGCCGTAAGTAATTGATCCATCGTAGACGGCAACTCTTACCACACCTTAATAATCCTGAAAATCGAATCAAGATAATCAAATACAACAAGTAATGAGAGTGCAGTAAGAGCAGATTATATCTGAAAGAAGCTAGAAAAAAGTACCAGCTTCCCTTGGGAGCTTCCGCCAATTTTCATGGCCGTTTCGTCGGATGTGGTTGATGAGTATTTGATCTTCTTCCGGAGTCCATGGCCCCTTCTTAAGCACCGTTTTCTCACAGCAGGGAGTTCTCACCATTATCTCTCTCCTTCTACGTTCGTCTCAATCACACAAAAGTCCGGCGACTCCCTCTTGAAGACACAGTGAAACTGAAAGCCAGGAGTCTGGATCCGAAGGGTATATATATTTGCGTTAGGGTGAACGTAGGTCATAAGGAAACTCCACAAAGTTCAAATCAATTGTACATAACAAGTACACACAGAGTTTTTTTTTTTTTAAATTAAAAAAAAACTAGGGCAAAACTTCTCAAAAAGCATATCCAATTCCACATTTAATAAGTATCCCTCGTGCATCTATGACATAAGTGTGCTATTAATAATAGTGAAATAAACGAGGGTATTATTTTAAAGTAATTCATGTAGAATGACAATTAATTCCCTGTGTTATGTATTATTGTTTGGATTGTATAATTGAAAGGGTCATTACTTCCAAAAATATGAGAGTAAATTAATTTGAAGTACAATTGCCGCTGGATATTTCTGACATAAACGATACCTATTTTCTTACATTTGATTAAATGATGTGAATGAAGTACCCTTATGTGAAAAAAGCGTTATAATAAAATAAAACATGTCATATTGAAATAAGTAAAGGAAATTCGTAAAAGTAAGTAATACAAACCATATTTAATATAGAAATATATTTCGATATATTTCAGGACAGTACGTCTCCGTAAAATAGGAAATTAAGTCATCAATTTCCGTAAAACAAATGCTGATGGCGTAGTATAAAAAGGAAATAGAATTAAAAGATTTCCTAAGATAGGAAACACCTGTCTAGCACTCCATGCATAGACCCTAATCCTTTTTCATGAGTTCTCCCAGCTAGAGTACCCTTGGCATGATAAGGAGTGGGACAAGTAAAGAGACACTTATTAACAAGAAAGTACTAAACCTTTAGAAATTTGATAAAAACTAGGAAACACAAAAAGAATCGTAATGATATAAGGATTTAGATAGAAATTGAAATATTGGAATCTAAAACGTTAGAAATCTAAAATATGGAAAAATCAGGTTATAGTAATGAAATCAATTTTATTAAATCAAAATATCAGGAATTTCAAGTTGTAAAATAAAGTGAATAAGTTAATAAAATTATAAAAGGAATAATAAGATTTTCATCAAAATGATTAGTTTTAGCTTATATATTTATCTATATAATTTTGACAAAAAAAGAGAATTGATTATAGTTTTACCTTGCGATTTTTATATCGAAATATAAATAGTTGAGATGATGATAGAAACCAAACCCTAAGTTATAATTTCAAAACAAATCTTTTAATATGTAAAGAATAGGATTTTTTGACAAAAGTATAAATTACAATTTTAATTAGATAACTATAGAATAAATCCTAAAATAATGAGTACATAGGGACGAAGAAAGTCATTGAAGGGACCAGCAAGAAACAGGGTCCAATCAATTGCCCTAGTGGATCTGTCCACATGGTTGGCCACTCTATCTTCTTTGGTGGAACACTCTACCTCCTTCGATTGATGAAGATAATTTAAATTAAAACTATAATAAAATACTATATATATATATTATTAATAATACTATTTATATTCTATCAAAGGACACATAAAAAAAATAATTAGAATAATAAGGAGTAACTAAAAATGAATGATGAAGCTATTTAATTTATTATGATATGAAGATTTTGGAGAACAAAAGATGAAACAATCATTTTTTAAAGACATATTTAATACTAAAGAACCCATTTAGGGTTTTTAGATATTATGTTAATATTTTAAGAATTTTTTTTTTAAGGTTTCACTATTTTATCCTTAAAGTTTTTTATACCTTCCTTAACTTTTTTTTTTTTTTAAGTTTTCGTAGATCTTGATGATACTATTTTAACCAATCAAAAATTAAAAGAAAGAAAATTTACTTTCTAGATTTCTTATAAGAGGAATCTAATTTTTCTAGGCACTCCACGTTAACAGAGAAGAAACCCAAAACGTAGATTCTTCTCTTTGGTATATGTGCCAAGGCACTAGCAATAAACATGGCCTAAAAAACCAAGTAGGGTAACTATACTGCTGCGTGTATAGTGTGCCTACGGTTTTAGAGAGATGAAAATGACAATCAACTCCATTTGTTTTGCGTTACTTATAATTTGATTTATGTAATTGAAGGGTCAGTGTGGCCCAAGAAAGTAGTAATTAATTTGAAGCACAATTGTAATACCTGTTTTCTCACATTTCCCCATGTGAAAAACGTTATGATAAAATAAAATCATGTCTCATTGAAATAAATAAAAGCAATTCATAAAAAAAAGTAATAAAAAACATATAGATAAAGATACATTTTTCAATGTTTTAAGGAGAATATCTCCATATGTCTAAAAAGGGAATAAAATTAGAAGGCTTTCCACGATACATTTCACTTAAAACCCATCTAGCACTCCATGGATAGACCCACAGCCTTCTTTACAAGGAACTCCAGCAAGAATTTTCTTGTTATGATGAAGAGAGGGAGAAGAAAAGAGACACTTAACAAGTCCCTCAACCTAGAGGTGAGTAGGATGTTATAGGGAAAATTTATTCATACCTTATTTAATCGGATAAGTTTGAGATAGATATTAAAGATTACGGATAATATTTGAGTAATAATTTTTTCAATTTGCCATGGAGGAGTACGGACATGACCTCTTTAAATTTTGCACCAACTATAAAACTTGTATTTTAAAGTATATAAGATATAGAGTATTAGGGGTGGGTGTGATTCGATTTGATATTGTTTATCCTTTAAGCTAATCGAATCATATATTAAGGTTTGTTTTTTTTTCCCTAAATTGAACTTAATTATACAATTCGGTTCATAATTTTATGAACCTAAAAAAATAGGCTTGATTCATAGTTCAAACTATTTTTATATGTATTATTAATTTTTTTTATTCATAGTAACTTCTTTTCTATTACATATTTATTGTGCATTCTAGTAGATACATTTATTGATTTTTACAGGACTGTGAATAAACTCGCTAAAGCTCAGTTTATGGATTATTCATGGACCTACATAAACCAAAGAAAAATCGGTCCAACGATATTTTCAATTGAAGTGAAGAATTGACCACTTAAAGACCATTTGTATTTGTAATTGTTGCTTATGGGAATTAGCCATTTTATTTTGTACTTATATTTTGTGATTTTGGAATTGGCCACTTAAGTGGCATCCTTGTAATTTTGTGGTATTTTTACCCTAATTAGAGCAAGTATAAATACTTGCTTACTATGGTTGTTTTATAAGCTTTTTTTGACATTTTTGAGAAAATTATACACTTGTTGCCATAAGGGGTTTCCTTTAATTGCAATAGATCTCTTATTAATTTCTTTGTGAAATTGTGGCGAGAATCAACTAGAAAGGATTGTGAGTCATATCGATCTAACTCTTGTTGTTTTTACAAATTGTGTTTAATGAGTAATATTTAGGTACAATTTGTTGGTTACTTATTGTAAACACCTCATTTTTGCCATAAGGATCAATAATAATATAAGTGATTTTCAATTTTTTCCAATTTTTTCCAATTTTTCTCTAATTTAGCAAAAATAGGAAAAATGTTCAAAAAATAAAAATAAATAGGAAAATACAACAATTTTGGAAAATAATTTCAGAAATGGCAATAATAAGGATTAGATAATTTTTACTAATTTTTGGAATTTCAAAAAAATACAAAAAAATAAAAAAATCGCATTGCATATATGTAATTTGCGAAATAAATAAAATCGTGAAAGTGGGCTAACTCAGCTGGTCTGGACCAGGGTTAGACGTGTGCGTGGGGGTGCAAGGTCAGGGGTTCGAAATGCGGGGGAAGCAGAATCCGCATTTTGTGAATTTTTTCTTTACTTGGGATACGTGGCAGCACCTGATTGGCTGGAGCGAACGCACGCGCCGGGCGCGTGATCGTCTTCAACCTCTATCCAAGATCGCTGGCGAGGAGAAAAATCCGAATTTCGGCCGTTTTGATTCAATTTTTTGCACAAATCCAACAGATCTTCAACGGAAATACGATAAACATCATCCAATTGGAATCAAATCTCAACAAATCGATGGATTTACACGAATCGGAGTTGGTTTTTTTAACCGCTAAATCCGATTTGCTTCGATCGGTGGAAATCCGAGCTTATCCAACTCGATTTTGAACGCCTATAAATAGAGGATGAAGTGGAGAAGCAGAATGATGGATCAAAAGTGAGAAAAAGGAAGAAAAAAGAGAGAATCGAAGCTCGCCAGAGTTGTTCAAGACCGCAACCACCGATCAAGTGTTGGGCAGCCACCAGGAGGCATTTCTGAAGCAAACCACTGCTACAGTTGAGTTTCTCATCCCCAAGAACCTAGGAATCGACACTTCAATTGCTGCAAAAGGCCGCCGGAACGCTGTCAACGAGCACTCCCAGTCGCCGCATCCGATCGACCAGACCTGACCCGACCCGCGCACCAATCCGGATCTAGGTAAGTTGGATTTTTCAATTTTTTTATTATTTTATTTTATTTATTTAGTTATGTTATTTATTTCGAATTTATTTATTTATTTTTTAATTCAATAAATAGAAAAATGTTAGAAATTAGATTTTTTTTATTATTTAATGATAAAAAAAATAATTATAATAATAAATAATAAAAATGTAAAATTTATAAAGAAAATGATAAAAATATTAGAAAAGAATAATAATAAAAATTTAGATTTTAGAATAGGATAAATGAATAATGTAGGAGAAAATTTTTCAATAAAAATTATAAAAATTAATAAAAATTTATAATAGTAGAAATGAGTTGAAAAGTAGAAAAAAAATGAAATTTTGTCACTTAGAAAAATCATTTTCTTAAATAAATCCAAAATTGGTGTTTTTCCTTAAAATTATTATTTTCAAAAATCAAATTATTAAGCTTAGGCTTAGATTTTTTTAACAAAATCCTAAAATAGTAAAAACATAAATTAAAAGAAATTTCATAATTAAAATTCACAAACACATTAAAATTTTTCAAGAAAAACGAACTACGGACTTGTTTGATCTTGAATAGTAGGTACGTAGACACCCATTTGGGGCAACCCTTAAAAAGAATAAAAAATTCATTTTCTTAGAATAATTCACTCAAAAACACAATAAAAAACAACAAAAATAAAATAAAAGACATTTCTAGATGGAGTAAATTTTAGGAGATTAGGTGGTAACCATAAGATTTTAATAGGTTAGCTTCCGAACTTAGAACCCTGGTTTTCCCTTTTCCTCTTTTCACAAAAACGAGAAGAGGAAACCACGATAACTAGTGGTCCAAATTAGGACTAATTCGCTCCATTAGTCTTAATTCAATCTTTCCCAACAACAGTTGGGTGGCAACTCCAAAACTAAACGAAATTCCTAATTTAAGTCAATGATCTACATTAGATGAGCATAGGGTCTAGTATAGATCGGATTAGGAATGGGAAGTTCAAAAAATTAGACTCGACAGGATGGCGACTCCGCTGGGGATCATATTCCAGTAGGCTAGCCACCTGAATCTCCTCAAATTGCTCCTTTTTAAGAAATGTCTTTTGATTATTGTTCTGTTGCTAACCTTTCAAGAATTAGCTAAATTTATGATTTAGTTTTTTACTTTTGGGTTTGCATGCATACATTTGTGTGAATAGATACGGTCAAACCCAGACTGTCTTAGGACCCTAAGACGGGGGGCCATTGTGTAGGTTTCGGGCGAAGTGATGTGATCACCGTTCGGGACCGATTAGGCTACCCCACCCAATGCTTCGATATGGCCTGAAATCCATTTTTCCGAGAATGCGGGAGGCCATAGAGCTTGGGGACCAGTTAGAATCAACCTATTTGAATACATAACGTCATTGGTTGACAATTGATGATGACGTAACATTTTTTGTTTTGTTCATGGAGTTCAGATTTATTTCCCTGTAATGTTATCATAGTTCTGGTTGTAATTAGGAAATCTCTATTGTAATAGATGGCTAGTACCGCAGTTGACCGCCTCCTCTGCAAAGAGATCCGAGTGTACAAACCTTTGGATCCGAAATTGGTGCTAGATCACTGGTTCACCCTATACAACCTAAAGGAACAGGCCTTCATCCAGTAGAAAATAGGGCCCATTCTCTCACTGATGAAGATGGAAATGAATTTGCCCTTGGTACGGGCCATGCTCCATCTATTGGAAATAGAGCCAGCAACTTTCTTCATTGGGCCACGCGAAATCACTCCCACTCAAGACCCGAGCTAGAGTCAAAGAGTTAGAAGTTGTCATCAACGGGAAACTGGCGCCTACGCAGCAAAAGACCAAGAGAACTAAGAAATAAATCCCTATTGTACTTTTTCATTTTTTTTAAGTATCGAACTCCAAATTTCCAGTATTAATAAAAATAAAGTTTCAGTATTATATCATCAATCAATTGTTAGCCCCTTTATTTTAACATCCATGTGACACATGCATCGCATTTTCATGCATACATCATACTAAGAAAAATGCGCGCCAGGAATCAAAGATAGCTCCCAAACAACTGAACTCTCCAAGAAGCCCAATCCGTACCAGTTCAAAATGGCAGACAGTGGAAACAATGGCAACACCCCGATGCGCATTCCACCCCTCCAGCAATCTTTCAGAAAAGCAACTGTCATTCAAGAGCCAAGGATAAGCGAAGATGATGTCAGCAATGGGAGCCCAACCCCTCGCACGTCCGAACAACATCTAGCTCTTAATAATTGGTTCTGTTATCCTATTGATAGCTTTAGGTCAGCTCAAGGATAGAGAACGATTGTTAAACAAATTTTATTGAGACTTCTTTATTAATTCAATTACAGTTTGTCTTACTTATATATATGCTTTCATTTTACTTTACCCAGATCTACTACCATCGAACATCAGGGATATTTCGCGTAGGTAGAAAATAAAAACACTGATATCGTTTCCAACGTTGCTGGGTCAGTTGTTGAAGGCGATATCCTTGACAACGGAATAATACAAGAAAATTGGCAAAAATATGAACAAAGCGAAATTTCAATCGACGAGCCAGTGGAGACAGTAAATCTAGGAAGCATGGAAAAACCTAAAAACCTCAAAATCGGGACCAGTTTAAGTGCCGAACAAAAGTTTGAGATAACCGAGCTGTTAACGGAATATGCAGATGTGTTCGCTTGGTCATATGGTGATATGCCAGGACTAGACCAATCAATAGTGGTTCATAGGCTTCCCACAAAGGAAGATGTCAAACCTAAAAAAACAGAAACTGAGAAGATTTAGGCCTGACATCTTATTAAAAATTAAGGAAGAAGTCAAGAAACTGCTAGAAGTAGGGTTCATTGAAGTGTCCGATTACCCAAAATGGGTAGCAAATATACTCCCCGTCATGAAAAAGAATAGGAAATATACGCCAAAGGATAACTTCCCCCTACCTCACATTGATGTTCTAGTGGACAACACTGCAGGAAACAATCTTTTCTCATTCATGGACAGTTTCTCAGGATATAATCAAATAAAAATGGCTGAAGAAGATAAAACCAAAACAACATTCATCACAACATGGGGAACTTTCTGTTACAAAGTCATGCACTTTGGTTTGAAAAACACCGGGCAACGTATCAGAGAGCTATGGTCGCGATACTCCATGAAATGATGCATCGAGAGATCGAAGTATACGTCGGCGACATGATAGCCAAATCTAAAGAGGAAGAAAGCCATATCGATACTCTGAGGAAATTGTTTAAACGACTGAGAAAATTCCAGCTCAAGTTAAATCCAGAGAAATGCACTTTCGGGGTCACAATGGGAAAATTGTTAGGGTTTGTCATAAGCCGAGAAGGCATTAAAATCGACCCTAACAAAGTAAAGTCTATATTAGAACTAACTTCCCCATGCACTGTCAAAGAAGTAAGAAGTTTGTTGGGAAGATTAAATTACATAGCTCGTTTTATCTCATAACTCACAAATAAGTGCCGACCACTATTTCGTCTGTTGAAAAAGAATGCCACAATAAAATGGGACGACGAATGCGAAGAAGCATTCAGGACAATCAAAGACTACCTTATAAAACCTCAAGTCTTGATAGTCCCAAAGCAAGGGAAGCCCTTATTCTTATACCTCACGATACTCCCTGAATCTATGGGATGCGTGTTGGGGTAGAAAGATGAGGAGGGAAAAGAACGTTCCATATATTACTTAAGCAAGAAATTCACAAATGGGGAACAGAGGTATTCAGAGGTAGAGAGGACTTGTTGTGCTTTGATTTGATGCGCCGGTTAAGACAATATACCCTTTACTATCATATTGAGCTGCTGACAAAACATGATCCCTTGAAATACTTAGCGGAGAAACCTGCTTTGATAGGGAAAATCTCTAAATGGCAAATGCTCCTATCCGAGTTTGACATCACACACGTAAATCAGAACTCAATGAAAGGGCAAGCCTTAGCCGACCAATTAGCAGAACGACCTGTCGAAGCAGATTCCCAAGAAATACAAGCCTAATTCCCGGACGAAAATGTATCAACAGTGGAAGATATACCGGTAGAAGACCGTGGGATAGAGCAGAACCCTAAGCAGAAAATGTTTTTCGACGGAGCTGCCAACGTATTCGGTTGTGGGATCGGGGCAGTGTTGATAGCCCCAGATGGCACACAATTCCCTGCAGCGACAAGACTCACATTTCCATATACCAATAATATTGCGGAATACGAGGCATGCATTCTCGGCCTCAAGATGGCTTGCCAAATGGAAATCCGCGAATTAGAAGTATATGGGGATTCATCGCTCATCATATTACAGACAGGAGGGGAATACATGACTAAAGACCCCAAACTGGTACCATATCATCAACATTTGACAGAGCTAATCGAAGAATTCGAGGTAATCACTTTCACATACGTCTCGAGAATTCAAAATCAGTTTGCAAATGCACTCACCACACTAGTATCTATGATTCAGATAACAGGGGGAGCCGAAGTCCAACCGATGAAAATAGACATCGAAAATCGGCCCGCCTACTATTTAGCAATTGAAAAAGCACAAGATGACAAGCCTTGGTATCACGACATTAAAACTTTTCTCTAAGAAAGCAAATACCCTGAAATGACTAGCAATAATGACCAAAGAACACTCAGAAGGTTAGCAAGTCATTTCTTATTAAGTGGGTCTATACTTTACAAAAGATCGTCTGATACCACCTTGTTAAGATGTGTGTATAAAAATGAAGCCTGTGAACTGATGAAAGAGGTACATGAAGGAGTATGTGGACCTCATATGAATGGCTACATGTTGGCTCGAAAAATCATGAGGTTGGGATACTATTGGTTAACCATGGAATCAGATTGTATAAAATATGTCAAGCACTGTCATCTGTATCAAATATACGCAAACCGGATAAATGCTCCGCCCAACGAGCTACACTTGTTGTCAGCACCATAGCCTTTCTCTATGTGGGGAATTGACATAATTGGCCCAATCACTCCGACAGCATCCAATGGCCACAGGTTTATATTGGTAGCAATTGATTATTTCACCAAGTGGGTAGAAGCTTTGTCATATGCCAATGTCACCAAAGAGGTGATAGTCCACTTCTTGAAAAAGGACATAATAGCTCGATATGGAGTTCTTGAGTCTATCATCACCGACAACGGCACCAATCTGAATAACAAGTCGATGACAGGTTTATGTCAACAATTCCACATAAACCATAGAAATTCCACTCCCTACCAACCTCAGATGAATGGGGCAGCAGAAGTAGCTAAAAAGAATATCAAAATGATCATCGAGAAAATGACAACTACTTATAAAGATTGGCACAAGATGTTGCCGTTTGCTCTCATGGCTTATAGGACTTCAATAAGAACATCTACTAGAGCTACCCTATATTCATTGGTATATGGTATCGAAGCAGTGCTACCAGTCGAGGTCGAAATACCGTCATTCAGAAACTTAGTTAACTGAATCAGACTGGGTAAAGAAGAGGCTTGATCAACTGAATCTGATTGATGAAAAAAGACTCACTGCGCTATGTCATGGCCAGTGTTACCAGCAAAGGATGGCCCGGGCATTTAACAAGAAGATGAGGCTTTGATACTTCAAAGAAAGGGATTTGGTGCTAAGGAAGGTTCTCCTGAATTCCTAAGACTCCAGAGGAAAATTCACCTCAAACTATGAGGGTCCATATGTGGTGAAAAAGGTTCTGTCAGGAGGTGCTTTAATATTGACTCAAATGGATGGTCCAGAATTGAGAGACCCCATTAATGCAGATGCTGTAAAGATGTACTATCATTAGGCAAGGGAATTGAAATTTTTGCCAATGTTTATGAAAGCCAATATTCGATACAAATTTTGTTGAGTCTAGTTTTTATTTTTTACAAACAAAGTTAATGTATCTGAATGGTTAATAATTCTAACCAATTCTCATTACAACAAACATTCCTAAACACATTACCCATCACTTCACCAATGAATGATAAACACTAAAATGATAATGAATCTCGATAAATTTTGTAACATAATCCTATCTACTCTTGAGCATTAGAACCTGGTGCATTAGTAGGATAACACTACCGTCTAAAGAGCCATGCGCACAAAAAAAAAGGAAGGACATCGATATCTTCAACCCCATGTCAAAGCAAGAAGAAGTGAAGTAGAAGCAAACCAGCACGAAGGTTCGGTTGTTTGGTTGCTATCCACGATAAATTGGCAAGCATGTTAAAATAAATGACTATGATCCACATATCATGAAAACATCAAATCATTCAATCCAGTCAGTAATAGCATATTCAAAAGCATAAGATTAATCAGCCCATAATAGGGCACTTATCGCCACATCCTCTTGAATAGGTTAGTCAGCTCGTAATGGGGCACTTTCCTAGATATCTCTTCCTAAGGTTAGCCTATAAGGGTACCTTTCAAGACATTTCTTCCTGTCATAGGTTAGTCAGCCCACATTGGGGCACTTCCCTAAGCATCCTCTCGTGGGGTCAACACATTGGGGCACCTTTCGAGACACATATTCCTACCATGGATTAGTTAGCCCACAGAGGGGCACTTTCCTGGATATGCTCTCTTAAGGTCAGCCTATGAGGGCACCTTTTTAAGACATTTTGTCATGGTTAGTTAGCCTATAGAGGGGCACTTTCCTAGATATCCTTTGTTAAGGTCAGCCTACAAGGGCACCTTTTTGAGACATTTCTCTATACTATGGGTTAGTCAGCCCACGATGGGGCACTCTCCTAAATATCTTATCTCAGGGTCAGCCTGTAGGGGCACCTTTCGAGACATCTCTCCCCCAGGGTCGTGAGTCTAAGAAGACACCTCCCGCTAAGGATAGTCAGCTCAAGAAGGGGCACTTTCCTAGAGACCTTTTCTTAAAGTTAGCTTAGAGGAGCACTTTTCGAATCTATCGATCAGTTAGCTCAAAGGAGCACTTTTCGAATCTATCGATTAGTTAGCTCAGAGGAGCACTATTCGAATCTATCAATTAGTCAGCTCATAGGAGCACTTTTGATAACCGATTAGTCAGCTCGTAAGAGCACTCTTCGAAGGTATTTTTCCAAAACAGTTGCTAGTCTAGTCAGACGCTTCTGTTAACAGGTGGCCAGCTCATAAGAGCGCTTCCTAAGATAATTTTCTCTTCAAGGTTGTTAGTCTAATAAGACGTTTCCTATCATCAGCTATTCTACACTCCTAAACAATGTTTAAGGTATTTCCTATCGCCAATTAGTCAGCCCATAAAGTACTTTTTGGGAGGACACATTACTCTAGATTGTTAGGACCATTTCCTAAGCAATACCAACCATCACAAAAGACTCGTGGGATTATTAGCTCATGGAGCATCTTCCTACCAAAAACCAAATTCCAGATAACCAACCAAACAAGGCGTTATCCATTCAATCAAGAGGCCAAAAATGCATATTTCTTGTCTTTGTAGTTAAGTTTTCCAAACTTTATTACAAAGAGGGGCAGCTGTAAACACCCCATTTTTGCCCTAAGGATTAATAATAATCAATAATAAGTGATTTTCAAATTTTTCCATTTTTTCTCTAATTTAGCAAAAATAGGAAAAATGTTCAAAAAAATAAAAATAAATAGGAAAACACATCAATTTTGGAAAATAATTTCAGAAATGGCAATAATAAGGATTAGATAATTTTTACTAATTTTTGGAATTTCAAAAAAATACAAAAAAAAAAAAATTCATTACATATATGCAATTTGCGAAATAAATAAAATCGCGAAAGTGGGCTAGCTCAGCTGGTCCGAACTAGGGTCAGGCGTGCGCGCGGGGATGCGAGGTCAGGGGTTCGAAACGCGAGGGAAGCAGAATCCGCGTTTTCAGAATTTTTTCTTTACTTGGGACACGTAGCAGCACCTGATTGGCTGGAGTGAACGCACACGCCGAGCGCGTGATCGTCTTCAACCTCTGTCCGAGATCGCCGACGAGGAGAAAAATATGAATTTCGGCCATTTTGATTTGATTTTTTGCACAAATCCAACAAATCTTCAACGAAAATACGATAAACATCATCTAATTGGAATCAAATCTCAACAAATCGATGGATTTACATGAATCGGAAATTGTTTTTTTAACCGCAAATCCGATTTGCTTCGATCGGTGGAAATTCGAGCTTATCCAACTCGATTTTGAACGCCTATAAATAGAGGATGAAGTGGAGAAGTAGAATGACGGATCAAAAGTGAGAAAAAGGGAGAAAAAAGAGAGAATCGAAGCTCGCCGGAGTTGTTCAAGACTGCGACCACCGATCAAGTGTTGGGCAGCCACCAGGAGGCGTTTTTGAAGCAAACCACCGCTACAGTTGAGTTCCTCACCCCCGAGAACCTAGGAATCGACACCTCAACCGCTGCAAAAGGCCGCCGGAATGCCATCAACGAGCACTCCCGATCGTCGCATCCGATCGACCCAATCCGACCCAATCCAACCTGACCCGCGCACCGACCCGGATCCAGGTAAGTCGGATTTTTTTATTTTTTTATTATTTTATTTTATTTTATTTTATTTAGTTATGTTATTTATTTCGAATTTATTTATTTATTTGTTAATTCAATAAATAGAAAAATGTTAGAAATTAGATTTTTTTAGGATTTAATGATAAAAAAATAAAAAAAATAATTATAATAATAAATAATAAAAATGTAAAAATTTATAAAGAAAATGATAAAAATATTAGAAAAGAATAATAATAAAAATTTATATTTTAGAATAGGATAAATGAATAATGTAGGAGAAAAATTTTCAATAAAAATTATGAAAATTAATAAAAATAAATAAATCATAAAAATCATAAAAATTAATAAAAATCAATAAAAATTTATAATAGTATAAATGAGTTGAAAAATAGAAAAAAATGAAAATTTATCACTTAGAAAAATCATTTTCTTAAATAAATCCAAAATTGGTGTTTTTCCTTAAAATTATTATTTTCAAAAATCAAATATTAAGCTTAGGCTGAGATTTTTTTAACAAAATCCTAAAATAGTAAAAACATAAATTAAAAGAAATTTCATAATTAAAATTCATAAACACATTAAAATTTTTCAAGAAAAACGAACTACGGCTTGTTTGATCTTGAATAGCAGGTACGTAGACACCCATTCGAGGAAACCCTTAAAAAGAATAAAAATTTCATTTTTTTAGAATAATTCACTCAAAAACACAATAAAAAACAACAAAAATAAAATAAAAGAAATTTCTAGATGGAGTAAAATTTAGGAGATTAGGTGGTAACCGTAAGGTTTTAATAGGTTAGCCTCCGAACTTAGAACTCTGGTTTTCCCTTTTCCTCTTTTCACAAAAATGAAAAGAGGAAACCACGACGACTAGTGGTCCAAATTAGGACTAATCCGCTCCATTAGTTTTAATTCAATCTTTCCCAACAACAGTTGGGTGGCAACTCCAAAACTAAACGAAATTCCTAATTCAAGTCGAGGATTTACATTAGATGAGCATAGGGTCTAGTATAGATCGGATTAGGAATGGGAAGTTCAAAAAATTAGACTCGACACTTGTTCTTATCACGTGAATTAGGGTTATATATTTTCTGATTTGATCATTTCAAATTGAGATTGAATTCTAATTCATTTGCATGTGGTTCCATTAAAGTTTATACACTTGCTTGTTCTTACTTCCATTTAGTGTTCAAACTCGTGAATTGGACTTTCATTTTGAAGTAATTTGACACACCATTTTGGTGAGGGAATTGGTTATTCACGCCTTGTGATTGATGTGTCTTCTTGATTCGAATTGTTGAAGTGAAATTGTAGTAGTTTATAGTGGTTTTGTTACATTATATTTGTGATTGTTGAAGTGGCAGTGGAGATCTTGTAGTAGTCCTTTTGATCTTGAACTTACCATGAAGAGAAGGGGAATTAGGAGGTGTGTTTTCCTTGTGCTTGTTTTGGAATTGGAGATACATTCCTTGTGGCAAAAGAGAAGTGAATTTCTTGTTTGTGGTTTTGGAATTGAGGATTGTCAAATTGCATTTCCAGATTAGCCTTGCATAGAGAATAGGGAAATTGTTTGAATTCAAATACATTCATTAAGTTTGAAGAGTTATTGTATAGTATTGATTGAATGCAATTTGAATATTTAAATTGTTTCTTACCATTTGTGGAGAAGCTTCATTAAGAAGTAGTATTTGAATTATTGTGTCGTGATTGTGTTGTGAAGTGAGTGTATTGTGGATTGAAGAAGTGCTGCACCATTAGTGTAATTGTAAGGTATGTTTGAAGCTTGCACTGTGGTTGAGGTGTGTGTGTGTGGCGAAGTGAGTTGTGTTGTGAAGGGTGCAACATGGTATGTTGTTTGTATTGGGGTGAGTGTGCTGCACGTAGATTGTAAGTGTGTGTATGTGTCATGATTGAAAGGAATTATATTGGTTAAATTTGAATTTCAAAAGCAAGCATTAAAGTGTGGAAGTTATTATGTATTGATGCTTGAACACTTTGCTTAGTTGGAATCATTAACTAACTCTTTGGAGAAGTGTCCATATTTGCTTCCATTTGCCTTTGTGTTACCGTGGTATGTTGTTGTGTTAAGTGGACGTGTGTTGTAGTGTTGTTGAGACGCGTTGGTGATGTGGTGTGAAGTGTGTTGTTGGCTTATTGAAGTTAGTAAGCAATCATGTCAGGTGATTTGTATTTGTCTACTAATGTACTGTGCTGAACCTTGACGTCTTTTCTAACCATTAATGATGAGCAGAGAGAAAACTTGTTTCACACTTCTTATAGGGTACAAGGTAATTTGTGTGTTATTATTATTAATGGTGGTAGTTGTACTAATGTTGTGGCTACCTCATTAGTATCGAAATTGAAACTTGTAACTACCCCACACCAAAACCCTACAAATTACATTGGCTGAGTGAGTAGAGGAGTCTCTATGTAACCTAGAGGGCTAGGGGTACCTTTTAGTATAGATATCATGATGAAATTGAATATGATATTCTTCCTATGTGTGCATCTCATATATTGCTTAGCAGGCCTTGTTGTATGACAAGAGGGTTTTATATGATGGCTATAGAAATACTTATATGTTCCAACAGGAGGGTAAACGTATAGTATTGAACCCAATGTCACCATCAGAGGTAGATAAGTTAACCTTCAGAGGACTAAGAGGATCAAAAGAAGATGTGTCGAGTCTAATTTTTAATTTTTCATTTATATTCCTAATTTGATTTATATTAGATCATATGCTCATCCAATATAAATCCTCGACTTGAACTAGAAATTTTATTACTTGCTTGGAGTCGCCATCCAACTAAAGTTGGGAAAAATTATTGAATTAGAACTAATTGAACGGATTAATTCTAATTTGGATAAATGGTTGACGGAATCTCCTCTTTTTTATAAATGTAAAAGAAGAAGGGAAAACTAGATATTCTCGACTCGAGAGCTAACCTATTAAAACCCTAAAGTTACTACCTTATCCTTTTAAAATGTTGACCATATTCTAATATCTTCTTCTTCTTCTTTCAATTTTTTTATTATTATTATTTTATATTTTTTTTCTTTTATTTTGGATACATATAAAAAAAAAGATATTAAAAACAACACATACTAATTTGGAAAATGACTTTTTATTTCTTTTTAGAGTTGCCCTATAAGGGTGCTTACGTACCTGCTATTTAGGATCAAACAAGCCGTAGTTCGCTTTTTATGAAAAGCTTTAATGGATTAGTTTAATTTTAATTACGAAAATGTGTCAGGTTTATATTTATTACCATTTTCAAGATTTTGAAAAAAAAAAAAACTAAGCCTAAGCTTTCTTATTTTATTTTCTAAAAAATTTTGATTTAAGGAAAACCAATTTTGAAAAAATATTTTTTCTAAGTGATAAAAACGATTCAAATTCATATTATTCTAACTATAACTAATTTAATAATTTACTTTAAAAAATTATTTTTTTTATTTTTATATTAAACTAAACATATCTATTCTAAAAAAAAACTAATTAAGATCTTAGCATTTTTTATTTTATTTTTAGGATTATAAATTTCTAATAAAATAAATTCCTAAACAAAATAAAATAAATAAACAAGGATAAATAAAAAAAAAAAACCAAAAAATCGACTTACTTGGATGCAGGCCAGATCAGGTCGATCAAGTCAGATCGGATTGGATCGAATCGGGTCGAATTGGGCAACGATTGGAGTCCTTGTAAGTGACATTTCGGTGTCCGTTTTTGTCGATCAATGAGTGTTTCTAAAGCTTCTAATGATGAGGAACCCAATGGTGGTGGTAGTTTTCTTCAAAATCGCCTCCAGATGGTGATTCGACACTAAATCGGCAGTCGCGATATGGGAACTTCGGCGAGCTTCGAATCCTATGTGTTTTCACTCTCTCTCTCTTATGATCGATGCCTTTGCTTCCTCATGTCGTGCTCTATTTATAGGCACTAGAAATTGAGCTGGATATGCTCGGATTTCCTCCGATTAGTACGAATCAAATTTTCGTTGAAACCCATCTTCAATTTGGTTTGATTTATGTAAATCTTTGATTTTGTTGCGATTTGATTTTAATTGGATGATGTTTATCTTATTTCAGTTAAAGATTTAGTGGATTTGTGCAAAACATTGTATCAAAACGGCTGGATTTCGATTTTTCGCAACCAGTGAGCATTTCGAACCGAGGTTGAAGACCATCATGCGCCCGACGCGTGCGCTCCCTCCGTCCAATCAGATGTTGACACGTGTCCTAGGTAAAAAAGAAAAAGCAAAATGTGTGGATCTGCTTCCCCCGCGATTCTAACCTATCAGCCTTTAGGATCCTATCAAAAGCGTAGTTAAATAAATCAGACTAAGTAAAGAAGAGGCTTGATCAGTTGGATTTGATTGATGAAAAAAGACTCACCGTATTATGTCACGACCAATGCTACCAATAAAGAATGGCCCGAGCATTCAACAAAAAAATGAGACCTCAACGTTTCAAAGAAGGAGATCTGGTGCTAAAGAAAGTTCTCCCAAATACTCAAGATTCAAGGGGCAAGTTTACCTCAAACTACGAGGATCCATATGTTGTGAAAAAAGGTGTTTTCAGGAGGGGCTTTAATATTAATTCAAATGAATGGTCCAAAATTGAGAGACCCCGTTAATATGGATGTTGTTAAGATGTACTATCCTTAGGCAAAAAAATTGAAATTTTGCCAAGGTTCATAAATGCCAATATTTAGTATAAATTTCATTGAGTTTAGTTTTCATTCCTACTACAAAAAAAAAAAAAAAGTTAATGTCTTTGAATGATCGATTATCTTGACCAATTGTCATTAAACAAACTTTCGTAAACACACATTACCCATTGCCTCACAATGAATAATGAACATCGAAATGATAATAAATCTCAATAGATTTTGTTATATAATTCCACCTATTTTTGAGCATTAAACTTGGTGCATTAATAGGATAGCACCACAATCACAAGAGCCATGCTCACAAGAAAGAAAATGCATCAAGGCCCTCAGTCCTATTTTGAAGCAAGAGTAAGCAAAAAATGAGCAAACCGGCATGAAGGTTCGGTTATTTGGTTGCTATCTGTGATAAACTGGTAAGCATTTAGAGTAAATAACAATCATTCATCATGAATCACATCTTCTAAGTCAAGCAGTCTAAAAGACACCTCTTATCAATCATTTGAACAGTTCACCAAAACGTTTTCGGAAATGTTAGGTTAATAAATATACCCCGTAATCACTATTGGTAAGCTAACCTATAGGGCACTTTCCTAGATACGATAACCTAAATTCAACCCGCAATAGGGGCATTTTCTTGGTTATACTTTCTTAAAGTCAGCTCACAATAGGGCATTTTCCTAGATATCCCCTCTTAGGGTTAGCCCATAAGGGCACCTTCCTAGACATCTCTTCTTCAGGGTTGCAAGTCCAAGGAGATGCTTCCCGCTATCGATTAGTCAGCTCATAAGAGCACTTTTCTAGATAACTCCTGTTTAGGGTTGCAAGTCTAAATAAGACGCTTCCTAATTATCGATTAGTTAACTTATAAGAGCACTTTTCTAGATAATTCCTATTTAAGGTTACAAGTCTAAATGAGATGCTTCCTAATTATCGATTAGTCAACTCATGAGAGCACTCCTCCAGAACATTTCTCCTCCAACAGTTGCTAGTCTAGCTAGACACTTCTGTTATTAGGTGACTAGCTCATAGGAGCGCCTCCTTAAACAATCTCTTCTTTACGGTCGCTAGTCCTGTAGGACGCTTCCTTGTTATCAGTTAGTCCACTCACAAATAACACACTCCTAAACAATTCCTGAGATGTTTCCTATCATCGATTAGTTAGCTCATAGAGCACTTTTCTAGATGATATCTTATTTAAGGTTGTTAGATTGTTTGAGATCATTCCCCAAGCAGTCTTAATCATCACAAAGCATTCGTGGGATTATTAGCTCATAAAGCATTTTCCTACTAGAACCAAGTTTAGATAACCAGCCAACTAGAGTGTTATCCATTCAATTTGTTGGCAAAAAATGGCGTCTTTCTTGTCTTTGTAGTTAAGTCTTTCAAACTTTACTACAAAAAGGAGTAACTATAAACACCTAATTTTTGCCCCTTAATCATTAATAATGTTCAATTTTCAAATTTTTTCATTTTTTAATTTTTTTTCTTCTATTTAGCAAAAATAAAGGAAAATAAAAGAAAAAAAATAAAAGAAATAGGAAAAATATCCCAATTTTGGAAAATAATAGTAGAAATAATAATAAAAGGGGTTAAATAATTTTTACAACTTTTTAGAATTTCAAAATAACATAAAATTAATAAAAATTGTATCGCATATATGCAATTTACAAAAAATAAATAAACGAGAATTGGGCTAGCCCATCTGGTCCGGACCATAGCCTCGTTCGCGTGATGGGGGGGCGCTCGATTGCAGGTTCGAATTGCGGGGGAAGCAGATCCGCGCGTTTTGCTTTTCTTTTTTACCCAAGACACGTGTCAGCATCTGATTAGACGAAGGGAGAGCAAGCATGGGGTACATGATCATCTTCAACCTCTATCCGAAACACTCGCCGGCCGTGGAAAATAGAAATCCGGTTGTTTTAATGCAGTTTTTTACTTAAATCCACTAAATCTTTAACTGAAATAAGATAAAAATTATCCAATTAAAATCAAATTGCAACAAAATCAAATATTTACATAAATCAAACCAAATCGGAGATTGGTTTCAACCGAAAATTTGATTCGTGCTAATCGAAGGAAATATGAGCTTATTCAGCTCAATTTCCGGTGCCTACAAATAGAGTACGACATGGGGAAGTAAAGGCACCAATCAGAAGAAAGAGAGAGACAATAAAAAACACATAGGATTCAAAGCTTGCCAGAGGTCCCATACTGTGACCACCGATCAAGTGTCGAACCACCATTTGGAGCCAATTTCAAAGAAAACCACCACCACCACCATTGAGTTCCTCGTCATTAGAAGCTTTGGAAACACCCCGATCCACAAAAACGAACGCCGGAACATCGCCTACGAGGACCTCCGACCGCCGCCCAATTCGATCCAATCCGATCCGACCCGATCCGGCCCACATCCAGGTAAGTTGATTTTTTGATTTTTTTTATTTATCCTTATTTATTTATTTTTATTTTATTTAGGAATTTATTTTATTAGAAATTTATAATCCTAAAAATAAAATATGAAATGTTAAGGTTTTAATTAGGTTTTTTTTTTTAGAATAGATATGTGTAGTTTAATATAAAAATAAAATAATGATAATAAAATAAAAAAATAAATTAAATTATTAAATTAGAATTAGTTAGAATAATATGAATTTGAATCATTTTTATTACTTAGAAAAAATATTTTTTCAAAATAAATTCAAAATCGGTTTTCCTTAAATTAAAATTTTTTAGAAAATAAAATAAGAAAGCTTAGGCTTAGTTTTTTTTCAAAATCTTGAAAATGGTAATAAACATAAACATGACACTTTTTTGTAATCAAAATTAAACTAATCCACTAAAACTTTTCATAAAAAGCGAACTACAACTTATTTGATTCTGAATAGCAGGTACGTAGGCACACTTATAGGGCAACTTTAAAAATAAATAAAAATTCATTTTCCAAATTAATATACGTTGTTTTTAATATCTTTTTTTAAATATGTATCCAAAATAAAATAAAAAATAAAAATAATAATAATAAAAATGAAATAAAATAAAATAAAAAGAAGATATCTGAATATGATCCACATTTCAAAAAGATAAGGTGGTAACTTTAGGATTTAAATAGGTTAGCCCTCGAGTCGAGAATATCTGGTTTTTCCTTCTTCTTTTACATTTATAAAAAAAGAAAAAGAAAAGATTTCGTCGACCAGTTATCCAAATTAGAATTAATTCGTTCAATTAGTTCTAATTCAATAATTTTTCCCAACTTTAGTTAGGTGGTGACTCCAAGCAAGTAATAAAATTCTTAGTTCAAGTCGAGGATTTATATTGGATGAGCATATGATCTACTGTAAATCGGATTGGAATATAAATAAAAAATTAAAAATTAGACTCGACAATAGGTTTATAGTCTTTTTATAGGTTTGTAGTAAACTTTTTTTCATAACTTTTATAAGTTTGCAAATATGTCATAAGAAAAACAAAATTAGTATAACTTGTACTGAAGTTTAATTTTTTTTATCCTAATGTTGCAAACGGTGTTCGCATTTTCGAAACTTATTTTAGAATTAATTATTAAGGATACAATATTTATATAACATATTTAAAATAATAATATTTAAGTACACAACCCTAATTATTTATACTTATTTAATTTTATTCTTATATATATATGTATGTATACATGCACCGTGGATGCATTTTCCACTAGTGTGTACATAACTATTGAACAATTAATAAAAGTTTGCCAAGTTCCACATTGAAAGCGTGCATCCTTTTTCCGCACTAGCCAAAAGATATTCATATTGTGATAAGACGTGTATCACACCAACATCACTTCCTTCTATTATTCCTATATTGACAATCTGCATATATCCAAACCACTGTTGAGGGGTATTGAGTAGAATAGTGAAATGTGAATCCTCTTTTGTATTGTTGAGGGGTATGGAGAAAAAGTGAAATTGAGCATACCCAAACATCATTTCTTCTTTTATTTTATAACAATAATCATATCATTTTAGCCAAAACTATAAATTGAAAGAATCGCTTATGAATTAAATTCATCATCATGCAGCTATTACTCTATGTCTAAATAAACCCAATTGATTACATAGCAACTTTTCTAATTGCTCTTTTGGTGCTAATTTAATTTTGTTCAATTAAAAGGGTTTTATCATCAGTGGATGCTTGTAAGTATTTACTTTACTTTATGAGAAATATGCTCTGTGTTAAATACACATTTTACAAGAATGACAAGTATATGTGATTGGATGGAATTTCTATTAATTTTCAGGAACTTATAATGTGGAAATCCTAAGAAGAAAGGGTACAACTCAATGGCTTTGATTATAAACTAAGATATAGGTGTTTTGTAAATGTTTAAAGTTATTTGAAGCTTTTCACTAAGTCCTTAAGACACTCATTAAGAAAAGCATTAACAAGAACGCTTATAATCTATATAACACGTGATGTAATTAAATTGAAGAGATATCGACATAAAAAAAATAAATTGAAGATATTATAATGTTATTATGTTGTACATATATAATTTTTTTTGGCATGTATCTATGTCTATCCAAATATAACACTCATTTGATTGTTACCAAGAAGATCAATCCTTCAAATTATATATTTACATAATAACAAAATGATTATAACGGTGAAATTTGATGTAAAAATGAGATATCGATTTATTTAGCTATTTTTCATTAGAACGAATACATCTTTTTCACGAATTCAATGTTAAAATCAAGATGATATAATTAGTAGCTTTCATATTTCATTACAATTTAGCAATTCATGTTTCGCATTGTCTATTATAATTCTTGACATAAAATTTAAACTTTTGCCATGTTACAAACATCGTTGGGAAGAGTACATTTTTTTAATATGTTTACTTGAATTTATGATATTGGCTCTATCCTTATGCTTTCAAGAAAGATATTTTTGACCAATATTTCACGAGATATTTAAAATTGACAATTTTGAGATATAAAACTTGATGAGTGTATCTAATAACGAAAAGTGATTAATGATGCAAGTCAACCGGAATGATCCACGATACCAAGATATCTATCAAATCAATCCATTAATTTCTTAATGCCAGGTCATTTCTGGTCTAACATTGATTATTTTTCGAAGTCAACAACGTAAAATCTCTCGGATATATGTGCTTGCATTGCAGTACGTGGATGTTTGCATTGATATGCATTCTAATTTTAGTTTCAAAGATAACTAACAGTTTAAAATTAGACAGCCAATCAGCGGTAAAGCATCCAGTTTTTTTCTGAGAAAGGTTTGCTTTTTTCAAACTAACCGTGAAAACGATATTCATGGACATCTTCCTTGAAATTTGATTGACAATCTTAACGAGATCGGGACTTCCCGGCAAGTCTTGCCGGAGTCCTTGAACGGAAAAGTGTGCCACATCAGCGATATCTAGGAAGAAAAACAGGAGGGGTTTAATGGGGGATTATGAAAATGCTTCAAATATTTACGATGACAATGTGAAAATTGTAAGATGTCATCAACCCACTTTTTTCCATGAGGAGAATGTTGACCTCTCTCGAAAGAGAGCATTCTTGCAATTTCGTTGTGTGGTGGAAGATGCAATTCGTGGGAATTATATTCTTGGAAAATCCCATAGAGGAGGGAGAGAAAGACAAGATTTAAGGAATATTGCATTATGGGATGTGCCTTTATTACCTAGTGCAGGTCATGATGGAACCGACATCGTACTATTGAAGTTCTTGAAGGCCAAAGACTATAATGTTCATGAGGCCTTTAAAATGCTTCGGAAAACCCTACAATGGAGAATAGAATACGAGATTGATGGAAATATGGATGAGAAATTTGATGGGATTAATTTAAAAAATATATTTTTTTTAGATAGCGTTGATAAAAAAGGTCAACCCATATTATATCATAAGTACGATGGAGTTTTTAACAGTAAAGATTCGTACGATAAGATATTTGGAACTAAAGAAAAATGTGATGGGTTTATAAAATTGATGGCACGGTTCATGGAAAACGGTATTCAGAAGTTGAGTTTTAAACCCGGTGGGGTGGACTCTATGATTGAAGTTACGGATTTGAAGAGCATTGATAAAGCAAAAATGAAAGAGCTACGCGTGGTTTTCAGTCATACCTTCTTGATGCTGCAAGATCACTATCCGGGGCTTATTCACAAACATGTAAGTGCTTTTACACGCTTTGTTGAAAATTCATACACCTGTTAGATTCCAGTTGACAAGGACTTGACAGGACATTTATTTTATGGAAAATGCTTTTATATGTGTTGTGAAAGGTATGAACGAGGGGAACCACAAAATTGTTCAAATTCCAGCCATATCTAAAGCTTTCTTGTGAAAATTTGCTTGCTCGAACATTTTCCATATGTGTTGGGAAAACGAAAAAAAAAAAAACCCAAAAACGTTTGCCACATTTTTTTAATCTTTTGTTACATGTTTCTTATACCATCGTGACAACTATTATTTCTATTTGGTAACAAGTCTAAAAGAAACTTTAATTTTGTTATTCTATGAGTAGTTACATGTTTTGTGGAAAATAGATGGAAAGTTTTCACTTTTATGCCATGTTTAATAGATGAAATGGAATGTATAAATAGAATTGTAATTTTTGAAAAATAAAATAGATAAATAATTATTATTATTTTGTAAGATTATACTTAAAATGAAGCTAGTTTTATACCTTCACTGTTGGGATAGTATGCTAGGCTAGAGTATAGAAATATGCAAAAAAAAAAAAAATGGATGAATTGCAATGTTTATTGGATAAAAATACGAAATTTGTAAAATAATGATTCCGCAAATCAAACACGAGAATTACTCTTTAAGAATGAAACCTATTCTATTCCACACCAATAAAATTAATCAAAAGTTGAATGGGACCAAAGTGGTTGTCCTTGGGTTGATAAAGTTAACCAAAGTTGATGGCTCCTTTTCTAGATATTGATAAACGTTCCGTTCTGGTACTACACGTTCCACTCGTTGCTTCTTCCATTCACCAATGGATCGAGTAAAAACAAGTTCATTTTTGCAAGACCATCCAAAGTCACGAAGACCCTTCTGAAGTAAGAATCCATAATAATATATTTTATAAAATAATTTTTGTTATAATTTCACGATGTATACAGCTCCTGATTTAACCTAATTTATACAAATTTACAAGGTTTATTGCACCAGAAGAACTTCCGGTACAATACGGTGGTCTTAAAAGGGAGAACGATACTGAATTTTCTCCAGAGGATAAGGCCTCCGAGGTCTTTGTAAAGGGCTCAATTGGAAAAATTAGAATCCCCGTAGCCGAGGTAAAACTATAATTCAGCAATTTTTATATATATCACCTTACTTTTATTGCACATGATATGGGCCAACATTTGAATAACAAACGTTTTATATCACATCATCGGGTCAATATATGTTGTCCTTACAATGCTGTTTTTATAATATTTTTATCACTTACAATCGAATAATAAGTAGATAAGACTGTAAATAAATATCATGATTTTTATCATATGTTTGAGTATTTAGTTATGATTGGTGGATAGTTGATATAGTATCATATGGATAGCAAATACCCATTCTATTGCATTAGTATGACAGTGCTAAGAGAGAATCATTAGGATAATTTTTTTTTTTATTTATAATTTTCAAGTAAATGTATATATAATGGAGTTGGGAGTGTCCTATGAATGATTGTTCCAAATTCTCTTTTTCTACTTCTAATTAATTTTATATCTTGAATTTTTTTCCCTATCTTATTCCTTTTATTTAATTGTGATTTTTGTGTGCTCCAAGCTGGATGTCTTCTATCCCCTCTTCCTTTCCTGCCATTTTATGTTAGGTATTTTGTAATGCTCTTATTCAAGATGCTTTAGTTGCTGATGTATATCTTGTATATGAACCATCTTAATTACTTTTAATGAATTATTTTTTGGTATAAAAAGAATTCTTTCATCTCCCATCAAGTTTTCCCAAAGAACGATATACTATATAGATTGTCTAGTAATATGAGTGAATAACATTTTCACATATATAAGATCTTACAACCACATTGTTAGTTATCCTAACATATTAATACAAATATATAAAAAAAAAAAAAGAAAAATTGCCTATCACTATATATTATACATAACATATCAATCCTAATGTGGTCTTCTTCTTCTTCTTCTATTATTTCTTTTTAAAAACCTAAAAACCACATAAAAAGCAAGATATAAATGCTACATGCATAGTACTTTACTAGTCAAATCAATTCCGTTCTGCTAAAGGGCTTGAATCTCCTCAGTTCGATTAAGAAATTGGCCAATCATCTCATCCTGATTTTATCAACCATATAAAATGCTAACACTAGAACAACATGATACATGGGTATACATCATATGGAAGGATTTTGGGCACATTCCTTCAACCTATTTATGGTTTTTGTTTTGGTGACTGGTGTGTATATTTGTTTGTGGTACTTGAATCAATTAGGCGGGTGCAACAATAGCTTGGGATTTAACAGTAGTGGGATGGGATGTGATGTACAAAGAAGAGTTCATTCCAGAAGATGATTGCTCCTACAAAGTTCTACTCCAAAAGCCTAAAAAATTTGGAGAGAGTGTTAGGAACTCATTCTACATCAATGAACCTGGTGAGATTGTCATAACGATTGAGAACAAAAAGCGCAAGAAGAAGAGGGTTCTTTACAGAACCAAGGCTAAACCTACTATTCCTATGTATATCTTTTTAAAGAAGTGATCCCCTGTAAAGTAACTTGTGTTTGTATAATATATCACTTCGAAGCTTGATTATTACTTTTCCACGGAGCAACTTGTCAATGCATAATTGCATATGCTCGCAAGTTTCAAAGTAGCGACGGAGAGAGAATAAATTTTCTTGGATAGCAAGTAAATTAAGCACACTAAAGTGACAAGTAGTAAAATAAAATAAGAGAAAGAAAAGAAATATAGAGTTTGGATACATAGAGGTCCTGCTTTATGTGTGAATCCTCTTTATCAGTTCCTATTAAGAATCTATTTAACTTCAAAATCATTCAGTGAAAAGGTTTTTTTTTTTTTTTAGTTTCATTGTTGTCAAAATCATGAGAAGAAATTCCTCAACTATTGTGTCTTTTACACTTCTTTTAAGTTCTCCTTAACTTTATCTAGTCTAATGTGACAAACCACCTTTTGCAAATAGCTTTACCTAACTTCTCTAATTGTGATTAGAGTATTACTTCATTATAAAGAGAGAGTCGGTACAACACTCACTCAAAAATCACTTAGTAGGGAATTCACTCACTAAGGTTGAAAGCTCTAGTTAAACAATCTCCAAAACTTGACTCTTCAATCGATTAGTGCATTTTCTCATTCAATCTAGATGTCTTTGTATAGAGCTGGATCTTATAACTCCTAACTTCTTCTTGTCACAACTCAATAGACATATTAAAACGTGCATTAGCTATGAAAAAGGGACATATTTGCATGCACTCCTTTTTTATTAAGTCAAAGCATTGTTTAGCAAATCCCCTGCCTCCTCTCTTCTTGGCTTCAACAGCTTTGAGGAATTGGCATTCATCTTTCCTAGACGCTTCTTCATAGATGTCATCCTATTGAAAAGAAGACTCATGAAGCCAAAAAGATTTTGATAGATTATTAGGAACTCATTTTGCATCATTGAATGTGGTGAGATTATAAGTTTAGAGTCCTACAATTGTATAAGTTTATCTTTTTAATGGCTATTCCTTGTAAACTTTCTTGGAAAAAAATAAAAGAGTGCGCGAAAGGGAGGGTTAGGTGCTGACAGCGCACATCTAGGTTTAGAGTCTAGCGCCATTAGAGGGAAGGGGAGAGGTAGGGAGAATACCTATCGAACATAAGGCCTTCGAAACTTCTTTTATAGGAATTTTACTAACCTTATTAGTTTATTCTTCCAAGAGGCCTTCTCCATATTTACAGGAAATTATTGGATTAAGTCGCTATTTCACAACTTCAAAACAAGTCTTGTACCAGAAAATTACAAATCTTATCATTTTATCAAATCATAACAAAAGTTGGTAATCTTATATTTACCATATTTAGAGATGCTAACCACATATATATATATATATGAATTTTACCAAAAGAAAAAAAAAATACTCATCTTATATTTCAAAGTTTATCCCATAAAATACCGTTTTACCAAATTATAAGAAAATGTTTTAAAATAAGTCACCATTTAGCCACGCACTCGAATACCATCACCATATTTACTTATGATTGGCTTAAGGTGTTAATTAAAAGGTTATTCTATTCAAAAGAGTGCTAAAATAACCATTGATTAGGATTTTCAACTTAACTAAGTTTAGCACCTAATTTGCCTTATTGTCATTAAGAAGAAAAAAAAAAAAAGAAGCTGTCTTTTTATTTTTATATTTTATCTTCTAGCTAAAACATGGGAGTGATTCTATTTTGTGTTTTGTTCCCCATCATGAATTCATTTGGCCATTACTTTCATTTTTCAAAGCATTTCTTCTTGGATAAGAAGATGATCTATTCTACAAAGTTTTTTTTTTTTCCTATTTGGGGTAGCATTTGGATTACAGTACAAAACAATATAAAGAGTATTGAACGGTATAAAACAAGAAAAATAGGACTATATAATTCTCTTATAACACATTTAGTATACACTATACTGGACAAAGATCTTTATGATGTCTACTATTATGGACAAAGTATTACATTAAACATAATATACAAAATATTTGATAATGATTTTTGTGTTTTTATTTAGTAAATTTGATTTTTATACCATATTCTGGATAGTAAAAAATATAAGTATTTTGTTTAGTACTTTATGATCATTTTTGTCCAATAACCAAAAAAATATGCAAATAAAAAAAGAGATAAAACATTTTGTCAGTATAGTACCATAAATTTATGATAACCAAACATACCTAAATTAAGTAGAAATTGACTAAGTCTGTTATAAATGCTTCTTCTATTCGGCAATCTTAGCTGAAAATAGGGATGTCAGCGGGATAGGTTTTGTCAGGTTCCCAACCCACCCAGCCCACTAAAAACCTTATAGGGTACTACCCTATAGGGTTTGGGACGGATTATGAGTTTCATTTTAAAAACCCTATAGGGTTTGGGAAAGGTAATGGGACAAATGTTAAACCCGTTAGGATCCCAAATCCGTTAACATATATATATATATATAATTTAGTTGATAAATATTATTATATATTTAATAAAAGTTTTTAAAAAATTTAGGATGGCTTTACCCACTATTGTATTGCTTATGACAATATTAAAAAGAAATATTAAAGGGATTAAAAGAAAAAAAAATACACACTAAGACACAGTGACACACACACACACATTGAGACACGACAATACCCACACAAAACACACAGCACACTGAGCTAAGACACGACACTACTTGGACACCCACATAGACATGACACACATTGAGACAGTGAGACATACACACAGCACAGACACGAGACACCCACACAGACATAGTGACACACATGAGAAACCCACATCCACGATCCACTTCTACTCGATGTCCACGATCCACCTCCACTTGAAATTTAATCTTACACCTCACATATCACACAAACACACACACACTTTTGATGAAAAAAAAAATCAAGACGCTACTGTAGAAACCCTAGGTCTGGTTGGAATTGGAACTCGACTCAATCTCGTTCTCGTAGTTGCCCTCCTCCTGTGTAAGCTACCGTCACTCGTCACACGCATCGGCTCGATCTCGTTCTCATCTGTCTTTTGTTGTCGATCTTGGTCTGGCTCGATCTCGTTCATTTGTCTTCTATCGTCTATCACACAGTCGCATGCACCGGCCACCATCGCACTCGCTCTCACAGTCTCACGGATTGACTCGACTCTCGATCTCGTCTATCTTCTATCATCTACACCGGCCACCGTCGCACTCGTACGCACCGGCATAGGCATCATTTATTGTTTGTCGTCTGTTACGGCCATCGTCGCACTCGCAAGTCTCATGCAGATAGGTAAGTTGTTCGTAAGTTGTGGTCCATTTACCATTTTATGGTTTATTTATATATGTGGGCATGTGTGTTCATGCAAGGATGTGTGTCTGTTGTAGTGTTGTTCGTCTTTTGTCCAATCTCATTTAACTATGATCTTTATAGTCTAATGGTGATTTCCGAATAGAGTAAATTAAATTCAAATTTCTCCTTCCAATTAAACTCACCAATTGATATAAACTTTTGTTCTTGTATTGTAGTAAGATGATTGGGATAAGAGAGAAAGATTCTAAGAAATTATGACTTTGTTCTTGATACAATTACGATGTTAATACTACTCCTAATTGTTATAAAATTTTGTTCTTAAGTTATTAGTCGATTTTGTCATGTTAGATGTTCTTCACCCTTGTACTTTGCCCGTGTCCAATCTCATCTAACTATCAAATATTTTTGTGTCAAAATATATTTAATATGTGACAGTCATAAATAATGAATTTGTACTTTTTGAATTATACCTCATAATTATCCATTCATTTCTTATGCCTTTGAATTTATAATGCGAGAATTGAAGTTCTTGAGAGAATTGAAGTTCACCTTAATTTACATATTTTCTATGATTTCTATAGATAAGTTGATGAATTTTATTTTATTTTACTTTTATATAATATAGAAATGGATGAATTTGATATGCCCATTGATGCATATCCTATTGATGTTGAGGAAGAGGAAGGTCCATTACCATTACTTGGATTTGAAACAGAAGCACCAGCAACAAATCCCACAAGCACAACAAGTTCTCAAGTAGGAAACAATGCCGATCAATGTGATAATCCCAATAAACGTGAGTTGACTTCTCTTGTATAGAATGATATGGTGAGCAAAACGGTTAATGGGGAAGATGTTGCTATCTGTACTCATTGTTCCAAAACACTAAAAGCAGGTAGTAAACAAGGAACTAAACATCTGCATAATCATTAGGAGAAGTGTACACAAATGAAGAAGCAGAAAGACATAAGGCAATGCCTACTATCCATTGAAAAATGACAAAATGAGAATAAGAGTTATTTAAACATAAGAAATTGGACTTTCAATCAAGATATTTGTAGGCAAAGACTTGCAAAAGAAATAATTGTTCATGAATACCCCATTTCAATAGTTGAGCATGAGTATTTTAGGGATTTTCTTGAAAGTATGCAACCACATTTTAAGCATGTTAGTCGGAACACCATGAAAAAGGAAATCATGAACATCTATAATAGGGAGAAGGAATTGAGAGTGTTGTTGAAAGTACTAAATTCTTGAGTTGCAGTAACAATTGATTTATGGACATCAAATCAAAAAAAAGGTACATGACTGTCACAGCACACTTCATTAATCATAATTGGAAACTTCAAAATCGACTCATGGAGTAAGATTCTTTACTTATATTATCTTTTCATAATTAATAATGAAAAATTATCTTATATTGAGGTTTTTTATATTTTCATACAGTTTTTTGTATGTTCCAATGCTACACACAAATGAAGTGCTTGTTGATTGTTTGTTTAACTCGTTAAGGAGATGGGGATTGGATAAAAAATTTTCTGCAATTACTGTAGATAATTGTTCTACGAATGATGCAATGATTACAACTTTGACCATGAAACTAAGAAGAGATGAGTTAATTCTTTGGGGAAAGGTCCTGCACATGCGTTGTTGTGCGTATATTTTAAACTTAATTGTGAAGGAGGGTGTGGTCGTGATAAAAAGTGCGATTGAAAAGGTCCGTAATAGTGTTGCATTTTGGTTGGTGACACCATCAAGAGTCAAGAAATTTAGAGAAGCATTAAGCAATTGGATATTCCATATGATAGAAAGCTTGCCTTAGATTGCAAAACTCGGTGGAACTCTACATATGACATGTTCATGATAGCCATTGGATACAAAGAAGTTTTTTATAAAGTTCAATTTATGGATAGACATTATAAATGTCTTCCCACCGATGATGATTGGAAGGTAGCAGAAGCAATTTGCCGAAAGTTAGCGATGTTTTATGAGGTAACCAATATTTTTTTGGTACTCAATATCCAACTACAAATTATTATTTTGAAAAGTTTTTTGAGATTAGAGAATCATTGGTTAAATGGAAAGACTCTTCAGATGTGAATATTAGAATGATGGCGAGGAAAATGTTTAATAAGTTTGAAAAATATTGGGGTGATGTACACATCATTATGGCTGTTTGTACTGTTTTGGATCCACGCTGTAAGATGAAAGCCGTGGATTTTGTGTTTCCTTCTATTTATGGAGTAAATGCATCTATAGAGATTCAAAATGTTATAAACATTTGTTATGAGTTAATTCATGAATATCAATCAAAGAGTAGATCTCGACTTTCTAAAGGTTTGAATAGTAGTAGTAGTAGTAGTAGTAGTAGTAGTAATTCTTCTGGGAATACTTTAGCAACTACTTAAACCGTTCCTTTTGATTCTTCAAGAAAATCAAGGTTAGTGCAATTCTTGAGCACTATTAATACTGATGGCTAAGTCAAGTCGGAATTAGATCACTATTTAGAAAAAGCTGTGTTACCTTGGATTAATAATTTTGATATTCTTAATTGGTGGAAAGTAAATGAAATTAAATATCTTACATTACAAGAACTAGCTAAAGATATGTTGGCTATTCATGTGTCTACGGTTGCTTCTAAGTCTGCATTTAGTACTAGTGGATAAGTAATTAGCTCACATAAAAGCAAACTAAATCCTAATACAATAGAAGCATTGATGTGCAGTCAAAGTTGGTTATCAAATGAGATGAGAGATAAAAATTTTGATTATACAATAATAAGTTCTTTTATACATTGAGCAACTATTATTTGCATAATCTCTAATGTGTTTTATGGGGTTTTTTCCCCCTTTCAATAGGTTCAAAGATAGATGATGAAGAAGATGGGATTTAAATACTATAAGAATCAATTGTCAAGTAAGAATTCCAAAAAATATAAGATTAATGTCTTTGCTGTATGTGTTTAGAATTTTTCTATTTCTATTAAGACTTGTTAACTATATTTTTTTATGTTATTTATTAAGTTATACGATTGGTCTAGTAATTTATTTTATTATAATTAAAAATATTTTTACGTTGGCAACTTTATTTATCAACATGTAAATTTTTAAATAATATTAAAATACATATAATTAAATACATTGAAAGTGTAAATATTATTTATTTTCAAGAACATAAGCTATATTTTATAAAAATAATTATAATGAATAAGTAAAAATTTTAAACAATAATAGATTTATTTAAAAAAAAAAATTCTAACGAGTTTGGGACGGGTTTCGGGTTACGTATTAAAACCCTGTAAGGCTTAGGATGAGTAGCGAGTATTTCATAAAAAACTCTATAGGGTTTGGGTTGGGTTTAGGAATCCCCATAGAATAATGGGACGGTTAACGGAATTACTGATCCCGGCCCAAACCTGTCCCGCTTACATCCCTAACTGAAAGCAAAATTCTTCCCCACCAAAACCCAACCCCCTATTTGGCTTCTAATTTGAAAACAAAAAGGGCCTTTAGAATGTTTCCCCATGTCTGGTCAAACAAATTAGTAAAATCTGGATGGGAGAACCAACAACTTTTGAAAATGAAGACTCATTTTGACTGTGCATTCCCACTTTAGCATGATTAACGAGTAGCCAACTTTGAAATAGTCTCCACAACTTTCATAAAATATCAAACATACACACACAATTCCTACATTGCCCTAATTAGTTAATTTAAAGGAAATAATACACATTTGCATATCAATGTGTGACTAGTGACATGCTCTATAACTATACATTTGAAATAGGGTATTGCGTCGAAGTATCCTCCAATTATGCATGCTCTAACTAGTGATACATGATAGGGACCTTGTAAAATATATATATATAGACCTAGACAAGGGAGATAAGCCTTGTTAAACCGACAACTCAATCCGAATCGATCCGCCAATTTAACCAAGCATTGAACTTGCTGGTTAGGTGGGTTTAAGGTGGCTCATCATGTGAACCCCAAAAATTAAAGGCAAAAAATTAAAAATAAAAAATAATTGATTCACAAGCCTCATCAACTCATAAATTATCAATTTACTTGAACCAGCTTAAAATTGTGGAATCTCGGATCAATCTCAAATCATTATTTTAGACCTAAAAATCAGCGGATTTAGGTTAATTTAGGGCCAATTCGACCTAAATCTCATAACTATATAGACCAACAATGCAGATGATAAGTTCACATAGATTATGCAAATATCTATATTAAAATGTCTAGGTAATCAAATTCACACCGCTATAAATAATTACACATATATACCAACGCACTGTCATAGCGAAACCACTTAAATTCAAATTACTTTTGTATACTAAATCATTGGATCTTACCAAGGCAGCTATCTCCGACTTCACGAGCCAACCGAAGACTGAGTGAATCATGCTGCTTTCGACGTGGAAAAAATCCATTTTTGGAGCATTTGCTTGATCGTGTCCTGATAGCTGAGAATTGAAGGCCGTCCTTCACACGTCTCTCCCTCTCTTTCTCTTTCTCGTGAGTCATGATTAAACGCGACGAGTCGACGCCGCAAGCTAGCCGTTATTATGTATAGCTTAGTAAATCCAGTCAAAACCATTAAATTCTAATTCGCAAAAGTTAGGCATCTCTCTCTCTTTTTTTTTTTTTAAATTATATTATTCTAATTAGTTGAAAATGTGTCTTTAATATAAATGTATTGAAAGTGTATTTCGAGTACGTGTCTTTAATACAAATTGTTGAAAGCACGTTGCTGATATGTGCTTTTATAACCTATTTTGGAAATGAGTTTTTCAAGTACCTTATTTCGTAATTTTTTTAAATAGCATTATTTTAGTGAATTCCTCGATAAATTAGTTTTCATATCTGGAAAAATCAAATATGCAAATACGATAATAAATAAATGGTGTTGATTAATTAAAGAGAAGGATATATGAACTTTGTAATAATTCCTTGAGTCTTAAATGGGATAATTGCAAATACATCCTTAAATTATTGATCATGGGTAGTTAAACCCAATAGATATGTTCCAATAACTTTTAAAAATATGCAAAATAACACTACTATAATCATTAAAAAAAACTTATAATTAAAATAGAAAAGGTTTGGGAGTTCGTGAAAATTCAAGGTGCCTAATGCATAAGTTTAAAAGTTTAAGAAGGTAAAATTACTTTAAGAATTATGCCACATTTGCTAAGAATTTAGAATTGAACAAAATGAAATTGCATCAACAATGGAATGTATAGTCCATTCCAATGTTTGAAAACATTTTCAGAAATTGTCATTTAATCCCTATATTATGTTGGGTTGTAGCATATTCGAAATGGAATAGATTGTGTATGTAGTGTATTTGTAAAAAAAAAAAAAATGGTCTTAATTTTTTTATACAATAAATATCCATTAATAAAATTAAAAAGTTAATTTAAATAAATATCATTAATGGATTAGAACATAATCGTGGAAATTACGATTTCATTTCACATCTATTCCAATACACAAGTATGCCATTAGAGAATTTATCTGCACATAACAAAGAGTTTAAGGTATGTATTTACAATTTGCAGTTATTATTTAGACAAATGGATTAAGAAACCTAAAGATGCACGGAAGATAAATTTTATGTCCTTTGTATCATTATTTGAGATTCAAGCACACACATTATTTTTCATTCATATCATATCTATATCTTTTTATTAGTAGACCGATAAATGATTTAATATATATACAATATGAGAATTTGCAATAATGAAACATAAATTTTCTGAATCGACTTTCAATCTGTAGGTAATCTTCATGGATTGTCGATATATTTGCCTGAAAGGTCAATCAATTATAGCTAAAAACTACTGATATTAAATAATGGCATCTTATAGAAAATGCACTCACTCAATATTTGAGATTGAATTTGCCATTGAGCTATATATAGGGAAAAAATAATTAATAATAATAAAAAATGACTATAGTTTATACTTTGAGTCGAATGACACCATGAATATTTTTCTTTTTGAAAATGAAAGCAGTTTCATCAACAAAATAAGTGGAAGACGATTTGAAAAACTAGATATGTAGTGAAAATTCTCTCTCTCTCTTTCTCTCAAGCGACAAGAAGACCAAATCAGAGGTATTGAAATAATGAATGCAGAAAGCATGAGGATAGCTGACAAGGTTTTGGTTGTGGAAGCCTTGACTAAGGCATTTGAATTGCAAGGCGAAAATGGCTACAATACGAGAGTAAAGGTTGGTCTCTTGGTTTCACTATATTCTAAATTTTTTATTCTTGGAACTTTTGTATCCATTTGATTCGGAGAAATGAAGAGCAATGGGAGGGGAGATATTGTCGTACCCCGAACTCAGGGGGACAAAAAAAAATGTATTTAAGAAGACTTTTCATTAATATTATATTATAGTATATGAAAACGATCTCACATATGAATCTTTTTAATTTTACATAATTTTTTGTTTTTTTGCATTACATTATTAAAAAAATGTATTGTTAAAAATAGATGATTTAATACTCTTATCTATTTTTTTGCTATGGACAAGGGTGGTGCCATTATGCATTCTTGGCTGCAACCAAAAGTAGGGAGGTCTACTAAAATAATGCAATTTTTTAAAAAATCACCAAATGGGTTACCCAAAAATTTTATTTCAAAAATAGGTTGTAAAGGCATGAACCGAGTCCACACCTTCAATAATTTGTATTAAAGGCGCGTACCCAAAATGCACATTCAATAGAACCTTGTTTTTTTTTTTTTAATTTGATAGCTAGGATGCCATAAAAACATAGCAATTTGACCCTCATAAAAGTATCAAACGGTAATGCAATTTAGTCTCAATTATAGTAGACTCAAATCAATCTTTTTTTATACATTATGAGCTTCGTAACTTCACACAAGCAAAAAATTATAACCCTTCAAAATTAAAAGAGCATATTGCATTAGCATCAATTTTTTCTTCTTCTTTTTTTTTTTTTTTGTATACTATAACATAAAGTATAAAGGGTGTGAATTTTTTTTAATAAATTTTAAATCAATTTTTATAATTTTTAAATTTATGAAAATTAAATTTTTTTTATTCTTTATGTAAATTTTTATTTTTAAAAAAAATAATTTGAGAAAATTTAATTTTCTTTATCTAATTTTTCATCAAAAAAATTCAATAATAAATTTTTTCAAATTAAAAAAAAATGCGGTATGTATGAAAGGCGCGTACCCAGAATGTGATTTCAATAGCGCATTCTAAGTATGCACCTTCAATGCCTTGACAACTTATTTTTGAAATAAAATTTTTGAATACCTTATTTCACAAATTTTTTAAAAAAATTACATAATTTTAGTAGATTTCCCACCAAAATATGTAATGCCAAACCATCAGCAATCCACCGTTTTATCCAACTTTAATAATTAAATAAAGGAAAAAGTACAAAATTATTCTTTACCTTTTTCCTACTTTTCTACTTAGTCTTTCAACCTTTATTTTTCTTTTAAATTTAAGTCTTCAAACTTTTTGAAAAGGGATATGATACAGATACTGAAAATCTTAACACGAAAGTGTGCTGGACATAGTTGAAAACCAATTGGTTGATTCTTTAAATATAATAAAGCTAAGTGTAGACACATGGGGCTGGTTCGAAACAGGCTCAAAACTGGCCTGGAATCATCGAGTCAAGGGCTAACGGGAGGGGGAACCAGAAGTGACCCGAGGGGGAAGGGCTAGGCTGATTCCTTTGACCTAGTGGTTCAATTTTTATTTTTTTTGGATTTTTTTTCTTTCCCTTTTTTTTGTTGTATTATAGCCAGCCTAACCCACCAATTCAAGTGGACCTAAGCCAACAAGTTGATTGCCAGTTCAAGGCCCATCGATTAGCTGAGTTGCATCATGCAACTTGACCTTCAAATTACCAACCTGGCGATTCCTACCCACTAGGCCAATTCCAGCATCGGGTCGGTTCAAGGGTCTAAACCGGTCTATGCTGGTTTGCGGGCCATAACCGACCCACTCCTTTGTCTAGCCAAGTGATTTGGTAGGTGAGTTCGAAATGCATTTTTGGTAAAGAAATCATTTTTGCATTAAAAATGGATGGAACAAGCCCCTATATTGAACCTTGAATATATAATGTGTTAAAAACAAATACATGCCACCTTGATTGGTTCGCAACATGTTTAGTTGACTTGTTAAAAGATTAAATAAATAATTGTTCCTCTTTTGTAAAGTTATTATTATGTTGGATTGGTAAAATAACTATTTAATAAAATTCTTACTCTCTGTTTATTTTCTAAAATGGAATAGATAAGGAATAAAAAAGTTATCTCTTAGGAATAACTATTACCTGAAATAAGTTAAGAATTTCTATTCCAACATTTATTTCATGTAATTTTTTATCGTAGGGAATATTCATTTAAGTATTTACTTCATCTCATTTATTACAATATTAAGATGAGCATACGGATAAAATTACTAATTTACCCCTATGTAGTTATTAATTACAGTATTAATAAGGGTATGATAGTTATGATATTTTAACTTTTTATTCCCACTGCAAAGGGGATAAAAAATTTCATATTTTCTTAGGTAATATCTATTTTCAATAGAGTAGAAATAGAAAAGTCTTGAAAATTGAAATTCTCTCCTTATTTTTCCAAATAAATAAGATAATAGATAATTGAAAATGAATAACTATTCTATTCCCTCTCTATTAACTATTATCTCTAAAGAATAACTTTTGGATCCATTCTGATTCGAAGCAATGAAGAGCAATGGGAGGGGAGATATTGCCACACCCCGAACTCAAGGGGGAAAAAAGGGGTATTTAATAAGACTTTTCATTAATATTATTGTATATAAAAACGATCTCACATATGAATCTTTTTAATTTTATGTAAGCTTTTTTTATGCATTGCAATATTTAAAAAAAAATTATTATTAGAAATAGATGATTTAATACTCTTATCTATTTTTTTGCTACAGATAAGGGTGATGCTGCTATGCGTTCTTGGCTACAACCAAAAGGAGGGAAACCTACTAAAATAATACAATTTAAAAAAAAATTCATGAAATAGCATACTCAAAAAATTTATTCCAAAAATAAGTTGCGAAGGCACAAACCCAGTTTACGCCTTCAATAATTTGTATTAAAGGCACATGCCTGAAATGTGCCTTCAATACAATTTCTTTTTTTTTTTTTTAATCCGGTAGCTATTAGGTCTTAAAAACATAGTGATTTGATCTTCATAAAAATACCAAACGGCAACACGGTTTGGTCTCAATTGTAATAAACTCAAATTAATCTTTTTTATATATTATTAATTTTGTAACTTCACACAAGTGAAAAGTTATAACTTTTCAAAATTAAAAAAAAAAATCACATCAGCATTAGTTTTTTTTTCTTCTTTTTTTTTTGTATACTATAAGATAAAGTATAAAAAAATGCAAAAATTTTTTAATAAATTTTAAATCAATTTTTATAGTTTTTAAATTTATGAAAATTATTTTTTTTTTGTTATTCTTTATGTAAAATTTTATTTTTTTTTTTAAATAATTTGAGAAATTTTAATTTTCTTTATATGAATTTTCATAAAAAAAATTAATTATAGATTTTTTTAAATGAAAAAAAATCGTGATACATATTAAAAGCGTGTACCTAGAATGCACTTTTAGTAGTGCATTTTTTGTACGTGCCTTCAAAGCCTTCATGACTTATTTTTTGAATAAATCTTTCAAGTACTTTATTTCGCGAATTTTTTTAAAAAAAATTATATTATTTGAGTGATTTCCCACCAAAAGTATGTAATGCCAAACCATCAACAATGAACCGTTTTATCCAACTTCAGTAATTAAATAAAGGAAAACGTATGAAATTATTCTTTACCCTTTTGCTGCTTTTCTACTTAGTCTTTCAACCTTTATTTTTTTATGAAATTATTCTTTACCCTTTTGTTGTTTTTCTACTTAGCCTTTCAACCTTTATTTTTCTTTTATATTTAGGTCTTCAGACTTTTTGAAAAGGGATATGATACAGATACTGAAAATCTTAACACGAAAATGTGCCGGACATAGTTGAAGACCAATAGGTTGATTCTTTTATTTACCGACCATACAATACACAGGCACTTGGTTAAATATAATAAAGCCAAGTGATTTGGTAGGAGAGTTCGAAATGCATTTTCGGTATAGAAATCGTTTTTGTATTGAAAATGGATGGAACAAGCCCCTATATTGAACCATTAATATATAATGCGTTAAAAACAAATACATGCCACCTTGATTGGCCCACAATATGTTTAGTTGACTTGTTAAAAGATAGAATAAATAATTGTTCCTCTTTTGTAAGGTTATTGTTTTATTGGTCTGGTATAATAGTTATTTCATAAAATTCTTACTCTTCCTTTATTTTTTGGAATGAAATAAATAAGGAATAGAAAAGTTATCTCTTAGGAATGACTATTACTCGGAATAAGTTAGAAATTTCTATTTCAGTATTTACTATATGTAATTTTTTATCGAAGGGAATATTCATTCCAGTATTTGCTTCATCTTATTATTACAATATTGAGATGAGCATATGGATAAAATCATTAATTTGTTTCTATTTAATCATTAATTGCAGCATTTATAAGGGTATAATAGTTATAATATTTGAACTTTTTATTCTCACTACAAAAGGAATAAAAAATTTCATATTTTCTTAGGTAATTTCTATTCTCAATGGAGCAAAAATAGAAAAGTCTTGAAAATTAAAATTCTTTTATCATTTTGTCCAAATAAATAAGATAATAGACAATTGAAAAGGAATAACCGTTCTATTCACTTTCTATTACCTTCAAATAAACAGTCATTATAGTTATCAAATAAAGAATCACTATTCCCTATCAGGACCAAAGAATAGTTATTTATTACTTAGTTTTTTCTTATATATTTCCTTATTTTATCGATGAGGCCTTAGCTAATAGTCAAGCTAAGGTATAAGAAAAGGCTATATTGGTATTTTTAGATATACTTCTAATATATTGATTATATCATTTTAAATACAAATAAATAAAATAATAGTTATTATTTTTCTAATTTATTTCTTAATAATTGCAATTTTATTTTTACTTTATTTCATTCCAGTAACCAAACATGCTATTAATTTAACAAAACTCTTACTTTGCTATGATTATTGAATGCTTTAATTAAAATATATAATAAAAATTTGCATAAACAAAAAATAAAATAAAATAAACCCTAAGGTGCAGTAGACATAATCAGCCATCCCAAGCCAAAGATTGGTAGCTACTAAATGAAAAAGCCACTTGTTGGATAGCTACTCCCTAACTTTTAGGGAGGCCATCCCACTAACTAAAGGCTAGTGGATCGCAACCCATTTTATATTATGGAACACCAACCCACGTACCCTTGTCCTACGTCCGTGGTAATCTTTAAGTCTTTTTGCATAATCATTTGCGACCATTACCAAATCAATATCAATCAACTAAGTTTGATGGCTAGCAAATATTGTTGCTGTCATGTATTACCGTTAGCACTTGAAGTCATCAACAACATTTTTTATCATAGGATTACCCTGGTAGTATGTAACATTCGTAGAGAGTAAATTATAACAAATATGAAAATAATAGATATCCTAAATTAGACCAACTTTAAGCCACAAAACTTATATCTCCTATATATTTCATTATATCATCTTAACCAAAATCACAATCAATCTTAGGGCTTTTTCAGCTATCGCCATATTAGATGTAAGAAGTGCATGCAAGTTTAGGAAATCAAGAATTGCCAAATTAAAACTACAAGGAGAAAAACATTTTATAAAACACAATTCTTATAACTCTTTCTCAAGATGAGAAAAAAAAAAAAAAAGCAAACTCTAACTTTGAAAACCTCACGGGGGTTTGTGTATTTACATTCTAACAAGATTTGATATTTTATAGCCTATGGTTCTATTCTACTTTTTTTTTCTCTATCCCTGTTTTCACTCTAATTTCTGTTGTATATAGACAATCACAGTGTTCTTATATCATACTTCATCAATTGCATATTTGTATATTTATTTCATTGTTAGAACTTTGTTTTCAATTGATATCATTTTCTTGTATAAAAATAGCTACAGAACTTTATTAAATGGATTTTGTGAAGTTCTACTAGTCTTGTGATGTGACAGCCCTTGAATTATTAGTTGTAGTAGAATGAAGCCGTTTGATACGAATCTTTATAATGTAATTCTATAAGCTCAATTTTCTCCATAATTTGCTCCAAGCCACCTACTAATTTTTCACTTCTAGAATTACAATTATAGAATCTAGCTGTCCTATATAAATCCTACTCGATCTACTTGGATTAAAACTGCTAAGCAATACAAGAACTAAATATTATGGCCATGAATAAGAAATTCATTTCAACATTATTCCTATCCGCCATGGTTCTCATAGCGACCGCAACCACCACCACCGAAGCGCTATCGGAATGCGCAAAAGGGTGCATGCCGGTTTGCTTGAACAAAGGTGCAAGCATTCCGGCTTGTGAAAAAGCGTGTGAAGATTATTGCAACCAAATCTCCGGAAAATGGGATCAGAGCACCGATATTCACGTTTGATTAGTTGCGTCGATGTCCTCCGCAACCTAGAAATATCATCTCATATGATATCTTGTAGGGTAAACTGTGTTAAATAGGTTTGAGTATATTTAGTAAATATTCTTCTTCGTCAAGTACTAATAATGTTGTGTACTTGTAACAGGATTTCTATGTGTTTTATATTTGTGTATAGCACATATGTGTATTCATGGTGCACCAACGTAACTTTTGGAAGGCTGTGCCATTATATGGAGGATTTCGTATCTAATTATGAATCCACATGAATTTTAGATGTAAAAAGCATCATCCTTTTGTTAATTGGCGTCTACTACTGGATACACGTATGTATGTATGTATGTATGTATGCTTAACAATGTACACACATGTATACATATGCACACTCTCTTCATATTATATATATAGAGTTAGGTATTCAGAAACTTAAATAAGTAGAGAATTTGATGGAAATAGAAGTAAATACATAGAGTGTTTTATTATGATGTTCATTCTTTTTTCTCTCTAAAATTAAAGAAAAATGTATGAAAATCAAAAGAAATTCAAGTTACCATAATACTGTTTAAAGCGAAGCTATCATAATACCGTTATAACAATCTTTACTAAAATAATGTTAGTACAATTTTGTATAATTATATTTTATTTCTCTCAAATTCCTTTTTATAGTATATCAATCAACTTCATTTCCTCTTAAACTTTCTTACTATATTTCTGAATACAAAATGGAAATCGTACTTCTTTCCATTTTTCAAGTTTCTTCCGATATTTTTTCCTTAAAAATTATTCATAGAACTTGAACTTGTATGGCTTTAAGATATTTACCAATTTGAGGTACTCTTGACAATTTTGAATATTAGATGACTAATGTTTGATGTTCATAGAATGGCATGCACACTTCCTCTACACGGGCTTCTTGGCAATAAAGGATTGCCGCTGAAGAGAGGGGCTTGTTAACATTTCTGATTAACTACAAACTTTAATTAATTTATATTATATTATGGAAATGATTTATTGTTAGATTCAATTGTAAACATATTGTACGTTCCCTCCAAGTGCGTGCTAGATCTTCCAAGGTTAGTACTATTTCGTATTGTTAGGATTTACATAGTTGACAGCTAAGGTCAAATCACACAATACAACAAACAAAAATTAATAAAAGGAAAAGAGAAGAGATAAACAAGGTTGTTAATGTCGAAACTATAATAAAAGATAAAAACCATGAGCTTCTCATTTAAAGAGATCGGACCAGATCCATTAAACCCATAGAACAACCATGACTGTATTTGTCAACAAGTAACAACGTTACTTTTTACCGGATAAGTCGAACGAGGACTCACGCCAATATAAGTCAGTCTATGTTCTAAGTATCACAATTTGGAAACGTAAGTGACGACCAAGAAAGTAGCGTAATCGCATTGGACTTCAAAAGTTTTTCTGGCGTATGAGCCATGCTTTAGTAGCATTCACCAGTCTTTCCACGTAGCCCGAGTCTTGATGACTCAGATGTTCATCGAGTAGTAAAAGGTTTTATCTTCGTTTTTTCTAACATCAAGTGCAATATGGCATCGAGATGATCCTCCTCCTCCTTCTTCAACAAAGATCCCTGCATAGTCCAATCCGTTAATACAGGCCAAGGGGCATTTTCCCACCTAGCCACTTCAAGATGGTTGAAATATCAGGTTAAAACAAATTTAATTCAATCTACCTTGAGTTTATCGAATACACTTCTACTTGACTTTGAATTTAGAATTCTAAATTCGGTCGAGTATAGTTCAAATTAGGGTTTTAAAATTTTGAATTGAGGTCGAATTCAAGTTCAATATTACGTTATCTCAATTAAACTCACTTATAACCTTAACTATAAAGCTCTAAAACTATTCAATATAGAAGTCCAGTCCTACCCAAGAACTTGTAACTTAATGTACCGAGGCTTAAAAAGAAAATTCGTGCAACATTTGCAAATTGCAAATGTACAAATCGTTATTGATTATCACACTATTGATGAATGTAATATTAATAATGTTAGCGGTATCATAATTTTTCGAAAACGTGATTTCATATGGGTATGAACCGCATTGGAGTATATTTTTTAAAATTTGATACAAATATTGAATGTACAAATTTGAAAATCCTTTTATTTGATTCCAACCATAATCCATAAACCCTAATCGTGTATTTTTTTTTTTTTTAGAGAAGTAATTAGAAGGTTTATTGAATAAAATTTAAAGTTTACTAAAGATTTGAGCATGATTTGAATAGGAAATAGATGGCTCAAATGAAAGCCGCAACTAAATACAAACATAGAAAATACAGCGGAAATAGGGAAATCACTAACCTCTTGCCATTGCTGAATACGGAGAGGAACAAAACCGTCAAGTCCCGGAACCTTCAAGATCTTCAGAGCATTCAAAAAACTCACAAGATGGTAATGTGTTTTTCATAGAATTTTTCATGCTCTGAGACCTTGAATCTAATGGCTATTTATAAAGAAACTTTCCATCAAAGTTTCCTAAAATCATGCTAATGGGTTAGTGGATAATATGGTTGACAAGGATTAAGTGGATAGTGGGATCATGGGAATGGAAGTTGTAGTTTGTGGTTCCTTAAAAATAGGACCACACTTCCAACATTCCAACATTCTCCCACTTGGTCCGTATATTTTACTTTAATACCACAAATCCTTAGACTTTAAGAAAACACAATACATGAATCATGGCGATATTTTCCCTTTATTACTCGAGTAGTATCTTCCATTTATTACAATGTATCAAGTTTTCAAACCTTTTTCCCAACAGCTTAATGAATAAACCCAACGTTTATTCTAGGTCCAAACTTTATTGATATTTTTTCAAATAAACAAAAATGTGCACAACAAATATGAGAAATATCTACTCTATAGAGTTTCACTAACACATAATGGAACCAAGTCCCATACTGACACCATGATCCTTAAATCTTTGTGGTGGCATGCCTTTAGTCAAAGGATCGGCTAACATCAGCTCTGTGTTAATATACTGAATGATCACTTTGTTATCTTTAACACGTTCTCTTATGGCCAAATACTTTATGTCGATATGTTTGCTTCCATTTCCACTCTTATTATTTTTAGCCATAAAGACTGCAGCTGAATTGTCACAATACATCCTCAGCGGCTTAGATATAGAATCCACAAGTCTAAGCCCTTCGATGAAACTCTTCAACCATACACCTTGTGAGGTAGCCTCAAAACACGAAACGAATTCAGCTTCCATAGTAGAAGTAGCAGTTAAAGTCTGCTTGACACTTCTCCATGAAATGGCTCCACCGGCTAACATGAAAATGTAACTTGATGTTGATTTTCGAGAATCAACGCATTCGGCGAAGTCTAAATTAGAGTAGCTAATTACTTCCAAATCATCTGACCGTTTGTACATAAGCATGTAATCTTTTGTCCCTTAAAGATATCTCAAGACTTTCTTTGCAGCTTTCCAGTGGTCAACTCCCGGATTTGACTGATATCTTCCTAACATTCCAACAACAAATGCAATGTCAGGTCTAGTACAAACCTAAGCATACATTAAGCTTCCAACAGCTGAAGCATAAGGAATGTTCTTCATTTGCTCTCTTTCAAACTCGTTTTTAGGGCATTGGTCCTAATGGAGCTTATCACCCTTCATGATAGGAGTAACGCTAGGCGAACAATTTTTCATCCAAAATCTTTCTAAAATTTTGTTAATATATGTTTCTTGAGATAGACCTAAGATTCCTCTATGTCTATCTCGATGAATCTTAATCCCAATGACATGAGATGCATCACCCATATCCTTCATATCAAAATTTTTAGAAAGAAATTGTTTCACCTCATGTAGCATACCCTTATCATTTGATGCAAGTAGGATATCATCCACATATAGGATAAGAAAACAAATCTTACTCCCACTAACCTTTTGGTATATACATTGATCCATGATATTCTCAACGAAACCAAATGAAGAGATAACATCATGAAATTTTAAATACCATTGACGGGAGGCTTGTTTTAATCCATAAATGGATTTCTTTAGCTTGCAAACCAAGTGATCACCATCACTAGAGGAAAATCCTTCAGGTTGTTTCATATAAATCTCTTCCTCTAGATTACCATTTAGGAAAGTTGTTTTCACATCCATTTGTTGTAACTCAAGATCAAATTGAGCTACTAATGCTAATATTATGCGTAAGGAGTCTTTCCTGGATACAGGACTGAAGGTCTCTGTGTAATCAATTCCTTCACGCTGAGTGAACCCTTTAGCAACAAGTCTAGCCTTATATCTTTCAATGTTGCCCAATGAGTCTCTTTTAGTTTTAAAGACTCATTTATTACCTATGGCTTTTACACCATTGGGCAACGGGACAAGATCCCAGACTTCATTACTCTTCATAGAATTCATCTCATCTAACATAGCATTATACCATAAATTTGACTCATCACAATTCATAGCTTCCTTGAAAGACTTGGGATCATTTTTAGCTCCAATATTGTAATCAGATTCTTGTAAATACACAATATAATCACTAGGGATTGCTGATCTCCTTTCTCTAGTAGATCTCCTTAAAATTGGGACAACATTTTCTTGTGGATCATGTTGCTCAATCATTTCTTGATTTTGATCTACTATGATTTCCTCAGCAATTTGTAGATTTTCATTGATTGGTTGTTCAACACCTATTTGAACTCGAGGAGTGTTGTGAACAACAACCAATCTCTCACCTGATGTGGAAGGTAGATCTTGCTCATGAACTATGTCTTGAGATAGATCACTCCCACTTATTGAGTCATATTCAAGAAATTTTGCATTTCTTGATTCCACAATCCTAGTAGTGTGAGATGGACAATAAAATCTGTATCCTTTGGACTTTTCGGCATATCCAATGAAATACCCACTTATAGTCCGAGGATCCAGTTTCTTTTCTTGTGGGTTGTAAACTCTAACTTCAGACGGGCATCCCCATACACGCATATGATGCAAACTTGGTTTCCAACCTTTGAACAACTCAAATGGTGTTTTCGAAACAGCCTTGGTTGGAACTCTGTTTAATATATACGCAGCCGTCTTTAATGCTTCAATCCATAAGGATTTAGGCAGTTTAGAACTACTAAACATACTTCGCACCATTTCCATTAATGTTCGGTTTCTTCTTTCCGCAACACCATTCTGATCAGGTGAACCTGGCATGGTGTATTAGGCAACTATACCGTTATCTTGAAGAAACTTAGCAAAAGGACCCGATGCTTGTCCATCTTCAGTGTATCTACCATAATACTCACCACCTCTATCGGTTCTCACAATCTTGATTTACTTACCGCATTGTTTCTCTACTTCGGCTTTGAAAACCTTAAAGGCTTCCAACGCTTCACTTTTATGATGAAGCATGTAGAGATACATGTATCGTGAGTAATCGTCTATAAATGTGATAAAGTATTTCTAACCTTGATTATCCATATTTGGACAACAGGTATCAGAATGGATAATTTCTAATATGGCCGAACTCCTTTTGGCACCTTTCTTTGACTTGTTAGTCTGCTTTCCCTTTATGCAGTCTATACAAGTATCAAAATCAGTGAAATCTAAATGACTAAGTATACCATCATCCACCAATCTTTTAACTCTCTCTATAGAGATATGACCTAGTCTACAGTGCCATAAGGTAAAAGAATCCTCATTCATAACACATCGTTTAGTACCAGCTTGTACATGCATAACATCATGAGTAGCATTATTATGTAAATTTAATAAATAAAGACCATCCAATGAAAAACCATCACCAATATGATTGGATTTATAAAATAAATCAAAACCATTGTTTAAAAAGTTAAAAGTAAATTCCAAAGGTACAAGTTTTGAAACTGAAATCAAATTCCTAGAAAAACTAGGAACATAAAAGGTCTTTTCAAGAATTAAATTAAAGCCACTCTTAAGTACTAATATGCATGTCCCAATAGCTTCCACGTGCGATTCTATCTTGTTTCCAAAATAGATAAATCGCTCAGCTCCTACTGGTTTCCGCAGGTTTTGTAAACCCTGCATGAAATTGGAAATATGGATCGTAGATCCAGAATCAATCCACCATGTGTTACAATTCACATCAACCATATTAGACTCAAAACAAACATATGAGACTAAGTTACCTTTCTTTTCAAGCCAATTTTTATGCTTGGCACAGTCTTTCTTTATATGTTCCTTCTTTTTACAAAAAAAAACACTTGGACTCTTTCTTGATGTCAGCATTAGGTTGGATTTTACCCTTCCCTTTTCCTTTGACTTTGCCGATTTTCTTTCCTTGAGTAACCATCATTGCATTTTCTCCCATCTCCAGAGTTAATCGAGCTTCCTCTTCTTCACACATGGTCAATAGATCATCTATTGTCCATTTGTCCTTATGTGTGTTGTAAGAGATCTTAAAAGGTCCATACTGTGATGGAAGGGTCGTCAGAATAAAATGCACTAGGAAAGCATCCGACATCTCAATCTCTAAAGCCTTCAAGCGATTTGCTAAATCACGCATTTTGTTGATGTGTTCTCTAACGCCTTTCACAGAAGTCAACTTAGCAGATGTGAACTTCATAATCAAGGTGCTAGCTAAAGACTTCTTAGAAGTCTTAAATTGCCTTTCAAGGGCATCTAGCAGCTCTTTGACATTTTTATATTGATCCACTGAGCCATGGACATTCGCAGTGAGTTTGCTCTTAATGAACATGATACTAAGTCGGTTAAACCGTTCCCATTTCTCACGAAGATCAAACTCAGCTTGAGTGCTTTTTTCACTTAGAAGTGGCTCATCCTTAATAGTGGCATAGTCAATGTCCAAACACCCCAAATGAAGAAGTACATTATCTCTCAAAGTCTTAAAGTTTTCACTTGTTAAAATAAGGATTTCTACTTTAGTATCAGTCAAAGGTTGCATAGCTGCAAACACAAACATGCTTAATACTTAATTTGAGACTATAACATAAATCATAATTTACCAATGCAAATCATGCAATAATGAATCTAGCGACATAAAAATTGCCTGTAGGCTAAATTTTTAATTTAATAAGATTCATTCCTTATAATAGACATTATATTTCTTTTACTTCATAATCACTTTATGAGATCCGTCCTTAATAAGGCTGTTGTGGCTATACCTCAATGCTTTATGGATCATCAAACAAAATAAATGTAAAGTCTAAACATTTCTTATGTGATACCGTATAAATAACTTCGTTCAATAGAGGTTGCTTTGGCTAAACCTCAGTCAAACAAAATTATTTTTATCACTTGAGATCAGATAAATTTCCAGGAAAGACGCGTAGGTTAAACAAAAGGTCCCACTTAAAATCCAGCCTCCTTAGACAGAATTCGAACGAATTCCCAAGAAAGACGTGGAGGGGTCACATTTGTCCCACGATAATGTCTCCTTAGACAAAATTAATCTGACTCAATTTAGACTTTTAACTTAATGTTTTATGAAGTTATTTAATGTCTATAATACTAAATGTGATTTCTAATAAATAATCCAATCTAAATAAGGTTGCTGTGGCTACGCCAAAATTTATTAGAATTATTTAATCACAAGACAATAATAACCGCTATTGTTAAACATCATGCAATAACTCTAAATGTACTTAAACGTGAACAATATATTGCATGCATAATAAATCCAAAACATACATACAATCACATACCAATTTAAGCACCTTGAACAAATACTAAAATTGCAAAAATCCTAATGCAATTTCATTAACGATATTTTAAATAATTAACAAGCTAGTGTATATAAACCATAAATTTATATATACACAAATTATTTAAAATAAATACGGAATTTAATACAAAATAAAATTCCACAAAAGTTTTTCACAAAACCGTAAGTGAAAATGTTAAATAAAATTGACATGTTAAATTTCAAGGAAAAATTATTTAAGAAAAATACTAAATAATTTACTTTATTTCCAATTTAACATGTCATAAATTTTTATTTAAAAAAAAAAGTAATACTTGATGTTGGCAAATAAAATCCAACATTATTACTCAATTATTATACTTGAAAATTGAGTAAAATTAAGTACAAAATTAATAAAAAATTAATTTGCACCATAAAACTCTAATTTAAAAATTAATTTTCTCCAGAAAAATTGATACAAATAAATGTATCATAAATTTGATAAAATTTATCAAAACCAAATTAAATTAAAATTGAATTGAAAAAGGAGAAAAATTAATTTTTCCGAAATCGCAAGGCAGAGGTTTAATTACGGCTCCGATACCAAATGAAAGCCACAACTAAATACAAACATGGAAAATGCAGCAGAAATAGGAAAATCACTAACCTCTTGCCATTGCTGAATATAAAGAGGAACAAAACCGTCAAGTCCTGGAACCTCCAAGATCTTCAAAGCATTCAAAAAACTCACAAGATGGTAATGTGTTTTTCATAGAATTTTTCATGCTCTAGGACCTTGAATCTAATGGCTATTTATAGAGAAACTTTCCATCAAAGTTTCCTAAAATCATGCTAATGGGTTAGTGGATAATATGGTTGACAAGGATTAAGTGGATAGTGGGATCATGGGAATAGAAGTTGTAGTTTGTGGTTCCTTAAAAATAGGACCACACTTCTAACATTCCAACATCAAATACTTTCGAGTTAGATGAATGTACAATGTGGGCGCGTGCTTTAGATATATTGGTGAGAAAAAAGCAAAGGCACTTAGGTGTACTAACACCATCTTTTAAAAAAAAAAAATCTTCTTTTATTTCAGTCATTCAATTAAAAAAAAATACATCAATTAAAAAACAATAATAAAGAGTTAGAATATAAAAACTCAATGAACCTTTAAAAATCAACACTTTCTAAATTTTTATTGAGCATTTATGTAATAATTTGTTCCATATAAACTGCCATTTGACGATTTCAAAAAGTGAATTTTTTTTTGAAAAGAAGTTAGGTATATTGGTTAAGTTTTTAAATTACATCCCAAAGTAATTTCGTAAAAAAATAATTAGGGGAAAATACAATAAGCCTTCTTTTGCAGGCTTTTTTTTATCAATTCAGTTGATAATTAAATCGATTGATAATCAAAACAGATACAAAATCATGCGCAAATATATGATTTCGGTCGAGGGTAGAAAGTCATAATCGTTCCATGTATTTTTCATAGTCTATGGATTCTCTTTTTATATCACTCTCAAATCCCCTAAAAAGATAACCATTGCATCTCGTATAGTCTCTGTTCTTTAGGATATTCCGAGAATTTTGAATAGGATGTCATGTCTAGTGTCTAAAGATAGGCTTTTGTGCGACACCTATTGATTAATATGCATATTAATCCTACAATTAAGACACATATTGGTTTGACAACGTTAGCTTGGACAAGGAAATGGTGTACACGACCAAGTCAGATGAGAATGAGAACCCTGAATCATGTAATGGGGCTAAAATGTGGAGCATATTAGCATGTATTTGCTCGTGGACGGACTTTTTTTCAAAATTATTGGTTATAACCAAAGTATTATAGTCATTAAATATTGATATAGTAGTTTCAAGAAATTGAAAATATTAGTGGATTTAACTATAGATGATCTTTAATAATAGTAGAAACCAACCTTTGATGGTGATGGTCACCAACCATAGAAAAATGAATGAAAAAAGAAAATAATTAGTTTACCTTTTAAATTTATCATACTCATTGTTTTCTATTCATATTTCTCAAGATGTTTAATGACCATCACTTATTGCTGGCCGATGCCTTTGCCTTCCACTGTTACTTATCACAAAAATTTAAAAACCACTAATGACATTATCGTCTTCAGATACTATAGTAACATTTGATAATTGTAAACCTTTAATTATAAATATCAAAAAAAAAAAAAAAAGAGAACCCGCTTCTTTGCAAAACAAACACCCTTAGTGATAGAACCTGATGTGAAGTTTTTGGAATTTGCACAAGAATAATGCAAAAGCTTAATATTTGTAAAACCAAAGTAAGTACCTATTCACTAAGAGGAATGGCTATCTCATTTCCCCTTATTTCATACAATATTGTTATTGCAATATTTAGTTCACATTATATCAATTCTCAACCAATTGCTATTTAATATGAATTATTCAAAATATTAAATAATAATTTATGTCTTTAATTTATAAATTAATATTCAATAGCCAATTTACCATTTTTACAATAAATACCATACTACTGTAAATTGCATAAGATTTATATAAACTATGGAGAGTAAAGAAAGGTAGAGATTTTAAGGGCATAACTAAACATTAGAGAGGGTTGGTTCAGGCTTGTGAACCGGTCCGGAACGGCCCGATGGATAGGAACCGCTGAGTCGACGATTCAATGCTCGGGTTACATTACACAATCTAGAGAACCGACAGGCCTTGAACCGATCGTCAATCCGCCAGTTCACGGTCAACTTGAACCGAGGAGTCCAACCCGCCGTATAAGACAAAAAAAAATTTGAAAACCAATCTTGAGTTCTTGACACACGTTAAAAGTTTGAATGAGATTGAGGAACAATAGAAGAAGGAAAACATTGAAAAACAGTACTCTAACACAGATTGAAAAAAAAGCAGAAACAAAGTAAAGAAAATATTGAGCTTAAAGGCTATAACTTTGCAACGTTAGAAAAGAAAAATAAAGAAAAAGAGAAGACAGACGGAGAGAAATGCGAAAGGAGGGTGTAAGTTAAAAACATTCAAATTTGTGCTTAGAGAATTTGAAAGTATGAAGCGCATTTTGAAGAAAAAATTTGCATAGGTTAATAGGATTGCAGGTAATGAGGAATAAGTTTTAGCTATTAGTATAAGTGTAGCTTGTAAATATTCAAATTTTCAAATTTGAACATTGCAATGGAGCAAAAGAAATTAAATGTGTTGTTGGATCAAGGATGTTGTATAAATTGATAGTATAATAGGAAGAGCAAAATTAATCACGCACAAAGATTGCACTTACTTATGTCTTCTACTCTCATCTTCTATTCTGTGTACTATTTTCTTCTATTTGCTATACTCGCATATTCTACACTATTAGATAATTTCTTTTATATTTCTTACCAACTATTAAATAAATTCTATCTTCTTATATGCATATATCAGTATTTTATAATTATCATAATATTAAAGAAATGGCAAGTCATTTTGGTAGTTTAGGTTCTTCTAAGAGAGATCATTCTAGTAAAGGTGATAAGGAGAAATCTGTATAAGAGACACCCCAATAATATTTTGAAGTGAATGATTACGATATCTATAACTTACCCAACAAACGCTTAAAGGACTTGATGATGCCAACCCTAGGCTTTCATAAAAGGCCTTCTAGTAGACAAAACGAACCGCTATCATGATAGGACAGTGAGGAGGAAGCGGAAGAAGAAGGGCAAGACGATGTGCAAGAAGTGCTAGAAGAAGAAATTCCAGGGCACTTATGTAGCACATCTGGCTCCACAAGTAAACCATCAACACCACTTAAATCAGAAATTTTTACTAAACATTTTCGTACAATTACAAGGGAAAATGGTAGCAGTCGTGCTTATTACAACTATTACTAATCAAGTTATGGGTGGAAAAAGGGAAAGGGGTATGGCACCCTTAACAGGCACATGTGAGCAAAACACCCCATAGAATTTGGCATAAAAAAATCGCAGCAATAAATTTCGCAGTCAATAAGATCGCAAGGAGGAGGCTTATTTTGTTATTTTGTTGATAGACAACAAATTCTACTTACACAATACTTAACAAAGTTTAACCTGTCATGGACTCACGCAGCTTCCCTATACCAATTGGAGTACGAGCGAAAAGCACTGAATCCAAGCTCAGGGACTTACGACACAAAAACCATACAAAAAACCATCGTTAAGTTGTATCATAACAGTAAACGTGAATTAGTCGCTCTTTTCAATTCTCTTAAGATGCATGTTTCCATTTGCTCAGATATATGGACCGATCCATGACAAGAAAATTCATACATGGAAGTTACATGCCACTACATAAATGATGCGTAACAGGTATAAAAAAAACTAATGGCTCTAAAAGTTTTCAACGATCACCATACAATACAAAACATTTTTCGTATTATTAGTATTGTTTTAAGTGAATACAATTTGACAAAAAATATTTTCTCAATTGGTTTTGATAACACGGTCGCTAACACGACATCTATTGATGAACTTCAATTTTTATGTAAGCCCACATTATGTAAGACATTTTTTCCATATTCAATGTGCCTACCACATTTTAAATCTTTACGTTAAAGATTGTATAAACTGTTTAGATTTTAAAATGTCTCCAATAAAACAACTAGTGTGTTTTTTAATTAACCACCTTCCCGTAAATAAGGCATGGTGGAGATTTTTTATTGAAAATGGAATGCCACCTAAAAAAATTAAAAAGGATGTTAAGCATAAGTGGAATTCCACCTATCAACTTTTACAAAGTACACTTGCTTATAAAAATACATTATTTTCTTTTGCTACCATGAATGTCCTAGACATTCCACTGCACCCCAGTGATTGAGATGTATGCAGTAGAATGTTAAATGTTTTAAAAGTTTTTCATGATTATACTATAACATTTTCGTAAGTGCACTAGGCTAGTGTTCATCTTTTCCTTATGAATGTGGTGAATATATTGCCGGTACTGCTCAATTCCCAATATGACACTTTTCTGCAGGTGGCTATAAATGATACGACTACAAAATGGTTGTAGTATTATAGACAAATTCCAGTAATTTATCTAGTTGCTTTTATTCTAGATCCACAGTGTAAAAAAAACATGTTATTAGAAGATCTTAATTGTTATTATTTCATTGTTGACGCATGCTTTGATATGGAAAACACTTATGCTATTATTGCTACGCAAGAACTACACCAAGCAGTCCAGGTAACGGAAGAATTATATTTTAGCTTTTGCACTACATTCGATGGTTAAGTGTTCCGAACTCCCTCACTGTCCCTCAGCTCACATGGTACCACCTATGATCCCACTCTCATTGCACAACAAATGATATTTCAAAAGTTAAAGCATCACTGCTCGAAGTCAACCGAGTATACTAAACTTGACAATTACTTCAATATACACTTCGAATTTAACGCAACAGTATCACAAATTTCAACATCCTCGACTGGTGGAGGCATAAGAAGACGTATCTCATATTCTCTCGCATGGCTCATTTGGTTTTGACTGCTCCTGCATCAACGATAGCTATTGAATAGGCATTCAGCACAGCGACCCTTATCTTATCCCAACGGCGATCACGACTGTCACCCATCAATAGGGCTGGTAATTGCGGGGCGGGTCCACAGGCAAAAAATTTTAGCCTGCTGAAGCTGCGGGCCATTTTGGTGCAGGCAAGTTCCCGCGGGCGCGGGTTGGCCCGCGGACCCGCGACCCGAAAAAAAAAATAAAATCGGGATTATAAATGACAACCCGCCCTAGTGTTTAAGTTTCCCTTTACTTCCCTCCTCTTTCCTCACAAGTCGCATCCCTGCAAAGCTTTAAGCTTTCGCCGGTGACTGCTGCCCTGTTCAACCACTAGTAATCTCTCTCCTCCTTTCCGACGTCGACGAGTTGGACAAAGTGTCGAAGAGACCCGAATACCCGCTCTTCACGCCTTCAAGGAAGGACTCGACAAAAACGAGACCTGGGCGTGGCCGATGACCCGAAAGTACCTGTTGTCGTTGGCAGGCAGCATAGGAAGGGGGTCGGAGAAGTTCGAATCCGTTCCGTTCGGATATTGATCGGTCTTGGTTGGACATGGTTGTTCAATTCCTCCTTTTAAATGCCCCACCCCAACTTGCCATCGGGTGAACCCCAATCGTAGAGGGATGAGATGCCCGGAGCCGGAGAAGTAGCCATAGAAGAATGATGGCTAGCTGCACGTCGTTCGATGAAGCGACTAGTGTAATGGCAGAGGGGGAACCTAGTGTAAGTGGACTCGTGGATCTAGATACTTGGGAACAAAATTTTTCCCATGCTACTGCCCTGCCGCAGGAAAAGGAAGAGGATTGAGAGGCTAAGAGATAGTAGTGTTGGGATTTCTGACCCTGATGAGCTTAAATGGGGGGTTCGGGATTACTTCAAAAAAGGGTTTTGTACTACGGAAGCACAACAGAGCCATATCCCTCCAGCCACGAAGCTTGGATACGGTTTCCAGATCGGAGATCCATGGATCACAGACGGTATCTCCCCATGGCCTTTTGCCTCTGAAAGCATCCTTCCTTCTCAATGCCCGAGCATCCATCCAAAGCATTCTTTTCGATCTTGTACCCAACAAGAAAACGGATGCGCTAAGGCTTTAGGCTGAGACCCGGATACTACTACATATTCCCCTGTGCTGTGTTACTACTACCTGGACTGGGACGGGTCGCCACGGGCCAGCCCGCAATGGCCCGTGGGGCGGGGCGGGCAGATTTTTCTGACCCGCCAAACTTGCGGGCCACTACGGGCTGGCCCGCGATGACCCGCGGGCTGATGCGGGCCGACCCATTTAGCCCGCATTACCGAGTCTACCCATCAACATTGAAGCATTAGCTTGCATAGAGGATTGGTCAAAGGCAAAAAGTCGCATACAAAAGTCGTATGGGATGTTTAGTGAAGAAAATGAATACTTCAGCGACTTCGTCCCATCTGGTGAAAGCTTCACTAGTTCGAATCCTAATATTGATAAGCTAAATAATTTTATAAGGGTAATAATACTACCTTATTTATTTTTTTTACCAAGTTAGAATTAAACATATTTTGTAAGGAAAGTAATACTTTTTTATTTATTTATATTATTTACTTACACTATTTTATTATCATGTACAAGAAGTAAGATCAAATATCCTCCTCTTTTCTATAATAATTTTATTCAATCAATAAATTCGAAGCTGGCATCCAACCCCCAAGCTATTGGGTATTACCACCAATTAAGTCCAAAAAATCATATATTACCCCAAGAAATTATATATTAAATTTCAATGTTTATAAATTTAAGAAAAAAAAACAAATCAACTAAAAAAATACACAAATAAATATCAAAGAATTTCAAAGAATATAAAAACTATGCAATTAAAAACGAAGATTAAAAAAAATTCAAAAAAAAAAAACTCAAAGAGCCTATTTAGGGATCAAATCGACCCAACCCTTTCTCCACCCCCAAGGGGATTCCAGCTCCCCCTTCTCGCAGCCCTTAAATCAACAGTTCCAAGCCAGGTTTGGACTAGCTCTAAACCTACCTAATGTCTAGGCATAACAGACAAACTTATTTTTCATTTCTATCTTATTCATTATTGATTTATTTTTTCAACTAAACAAAAATATAGATATGTAATTTCAATTCTTATTGAATTGCAATTTAATATCTCTTTATTCCATTTATTAATAGGCTGAAAAATGTCCTACGTGCTCTGTAATACACTGGATTAAATGCAAAAATTGAATGCATGATCCACTAGAATCTCAACTACACAATCGTTGAACTTCACCACCAAGCAACGTAGTTTGGTAAGCGTATACCTTAACGGGGCAAAGTAAACAAAGTCTATAGTTGAACTGTCTTGTAAAGCCATTCTACAGATTTTTATGCAACAATGGTATCCTGAAACATTATTTATGTTTGATGCTCCTATACTTTTGCCCACCGACAGCCCTACAACACGATATACAGAATTACACATACAAACAACATGCTGGGGGAATAAGAAAAAAGAAAGAAAAAATATCAAGGGAAAACCAAAAAGACTACAACTGTAGAGCATTTTAAGCTGCTCAGCTAACAAAACAACGTTCACAAATCCTAATTATGGCTTCAAAAGACCTAACCAAGAAGCCAACCCACTGTTAAGGGATGATCATGATGTTAAATCAGGGTCATCTTCATAATCGAAATCTTGTTCACTTGATCTCATTCGTTTTGCTTCTCTCGGCGCAGGTCTTCCTTTCTTTGGTTTGCCCCTATTATTAAATTTGTAAATAAAAATTTATAGTCACACCACCAGGAGACTGCCATTGATTCTACCAGCAATGCAGGGGAGTGGGAAAAGGAAACTTACTGGCCATTGGCATACATTCCTTTGGACCGACCGCCACCATAATCTGATCTCCCATCTGAAAGATCACGTATGGGTTTGTTAATACCAATAACTTTAGAAAAAAAAGATAGAAACCAAACTCCAAATCCCAGTATAACAATTTGACTCACCATCTCTTCCACCTGCCAGCTCTTCAGCCTAACAGGAGGAAAAACAGCATCACCATATAAAAGTAACGATATTTTAGTATGGACAGCTGAATCATGCAGTTGCCATACCAAAATTAATACATGGGATAGTAAACAGACATCTAGTGATGTTGGCTTAAAAACTAACATCAAAGATTGATTTTGAGGATGATTCATTAAGCCATCTTCATATTCTCGACTAATGAAATTCATATGAAGAGACATTAATTAATGGCATACACAAGTATCTGATATAAGTAATTACTTTCAGCACCACAAAAGAGAGAAGCAAAACAGAGCAACATGCCAAAATAGTGTAATTGAGCTAGTTTTGAGAGAACATGCATGAAATGCCTGCGGACAAACCAAAAATATGACCAGAAGCTGGAAAAAGAAAAACGAATCACCACTATACTGAAATTTCCAGGGAAATACATACAGCAGGTGATGTGATCGAAGACAAAGAGAAAAGTCTATCTTCAGGCTGAAATTTCCTAGACCGCTTCAACCTGCATGAGTAATTATATGTAAGTCTGCCAAATATATATAACATAATGCATATATTATATTGAGAAAGCCAGTTTAGATCATATATTTTCATAAGCTGCTTCACCACAGCATTATTCTCAAACTCGCTTGGCCATATATATTCCAACAACTGTCTTACCCAACCGTTAGCCCTTAACTAGGAAGAAGCACCATTACCATTTGCTTTTATTAAATCCTTCAAAACATGCCAAAGAACTATATTGCATCAGCAGCAATTCATGGTGTAACTGCATAAACGACTTCTCCATCTTCAGGTATTCCTGATGCATGGTTTGTCAACTCTAGTGCAAAACCCACTATCAAGGATTGGCAAAGAGGTGGATTGGGGACAGTTTTGAAAAGTTCTGTCTCTCAGGTTGTTATAGTTTATTTATTTTTCCTTTTCGTTGTCTTTAGGTGGGGGGAGAACCATATCATTCTCACCTCAACTTCCACAACATATGAAAAATACAGATGTCAGAATCATAAATTTCATTAATAGTTAACTTATCAAATCAAATAAACCATTCTGATGTCATCAATACCAAATTAACATACTTGATTTCAAAGAAAAAGTAACTTACTCATGCTTCACTGCAAAAAATCTAAATGCAACATTTTTATGTGTGAGAAGCACATTATGGTACAATGTTCAGTTTTACAGGGGAAGCTGTAAAAAATGTTCAATTCAAGAGCTTGAATCGAGAAGAATTAAGGTGCACTGATTATAAAAAGCTGCATCACACTAAGGAAAAATACTGGAAATTACACGGGAAGCCTTCAAGTCGTAAGAGGAGGCAGAAAAGTAGTCCATCTCGTGGCTCAGGACAAACTCACATTGCAGTTAATGCAACAAAGGAAAAGAACCAACAGGAGCCAACTGGTCTGAATCAAGAGGAGATTGAAAGGGTGAGATCCTTCCACAGTAACATAGAGAAACCTTCAGATATTTGCTCTTTGGCATATTCAGGTGAGAAGCTTCTTTCAATTAGATTTAATGTCTCAAAAACACCCTTACAACACTCTTGGATCATGGATTCAAGAGCCACCGACCACATGACTCACTCTTCCAAATATTTTTCCACATATACTCCATGTCCAAGTAATAAGAAAATTGCCACTACAGATGGAACCCTAGAAACTGTAGCCAGTATAGGAGATATCCAAATCAACCCATTCATAACCTCAAAAAATGTCCTCCATGTTACCAAATTATCCACCAATCTTATTTATATACAAAAACTCACACAAAATTTGTCTTGTAAAGTGATATTTTACAATAATTATTATATATTTCAGGAAAAAGATTTGGGGAGAAAGATTGGACTTGCTAAAGAACGAGATGGTTTTTATTACCTTGAAGAGTCAACTAAAGCGAGCGATTTCAAGAATAAATTATCTCATTCTTTTATGTCTGAATCAATCTTATCCGATAAAGAAAGAGCCTTCCTTTATCATTGCCGTTTAGATCATCCATCTTTTAGGCTTGTTAAAGTTTTATTTCCTTCATTATTTTCTAAACTTGATGTTGAGAGTCTTCATTGTGAGGTGTGTCAACTTGCTAAACACAAGCATGTACCTTTTCTAATAATTAATAAAAAAAATACTTTTCCTTTTTATCTTATTCATATAGATATTTGAGGTCCCTCCACTATTTCTAATGTTTCTAGAGCACGATGACTTGTAACTTTCATTGATAACTGTACTTAAGTTAGCTAGGTTTTTTTTGCTCAAGCATAAATCCGATATCAGTTCTGTGTTCCTTAATTTCTTTTCAATGATAAAAAATTAGTTTAGTGTGAGTATTAAAAGACTAAGATCTAATAACGCTCGGGATTATTTCAATCAAATTATCGCTCCTTATTGTCAAAAAAAAGGGAATATTCATGAATCTTCATGTGTCAAAACACCACAACAAAATGGGATGATTGAGAGGAAACATGGACATCTTTTAAATCAAACACGAGCATTATTGTTTCAAAAATGTGTTTCAAAACATTTTTGGGAAGAAGCTGTTCTCACAGCCACATATCTTATTAATAGACTTCCCACTCAAGTACTAGGATTCAAGAATCCAATGGAAGTACTTTCTTCTTTCTATCCAAATTTGTCCATCACAAATCATTTTACACTTCGCATTTTTTGGTGTGTATCCTCTATTCATGTCCATAATCAAAACAAAGGGAAATTTGATCCTTAAGCCCTAAAGTGTGTTTTTTTGGGAATATTCCTCAACTCAAAAATGATATAAGTGCTATCATCCTCCATCTAAGAAATTTTTTGTGTCAAAGATGTCACTTTCTATGAGCAAGAAGCATATGTCACCCAACCTTATCTTTAGGGGGAGAGCTTTAGGGAAGATAAGGTGAGTTTGAAAAGTTTTCTTCTTGAGTTGAGCAATCCTTCTCTACCAACTCAATCCCCTCAGCCCACACTTGTTAAGTCCACATCAGTTGAGTCTCCAACTACTAGCTCACATGTTTCCAACCCTGAAAAATTTGTTCTTGAAGACGTGCAATTTGGTAAGAACTTGGTGTACTCAAAACAAAAAGGGGACATTCACATTCTAGAATTTGTGCAAATTTAAGAATCTGACTCGAGTCCTTCAAATGAGGTAACAATTTTTTATTTTCTAGCTTTGCAAAGTGAAATTGAACCTCAAAATAATGATGATGATTAGAACCTTCCAATTACCCTTAGGAAAGAAAAGAGAAAATGCACAAAGAGACCACTATACCCCTTGTCACACTACCTTTCTTTCCAAAAATTCTTCCCTAACTACAGAGCCTTTCTTGTCAACCTTAACACCGTCACCCTTCCTACTACCCTATCTAAGGCATTATCTAATGAAAAACAGAAGCAAGCCATTGATATTGAAATAGAGGCTCTTGAGAAAAATAGGACTTGGGAACTAGTCAAATTGCCAATAGGAAAGAGGCCTATTGGTTGCAAATGGGTCTATACAATAAAATATAAGGCTGATGGGTTAATTGAGAGATATAAGGCAAAGTTAGTAGCCATGGGATACACACAAACTTATGGAATTGACTATCTTGAAACATTGCACTAGTTGCAAAGATGAATACAGTGAGAGTCATTTTGTCCCTAGCTACTAACCTTGAGTGAGAGTTACAACGGTTTGATGTGAAAAATACATTACTGCATGGAGAACTAGAGGATGAGATTTATATGGAAGTCCCAACTGAGTACAAGAAAAATATGAGCACTAACACAGTGTGTAAGTTAAATAAAGCTTTATATGGTCTAAAACAATATCCTCAAGCATGGTTTGAGAGATTTTCTAGAGTTATGTTGGCTTCAAGATACAAACAAAGTCAAGGAGACCATACTTTGTTCATCAAATACTTAACTTTAGGGGGGATGACAGCCTTACTAATGTATGTGGATGACATCATTTTGATTGGAAATGATGAAAGAGAACAACAGGTTTTGAGTCAATGCCTAGCTAAAGAATTCGAGATCAAGACGTTGGGGAGATTAAAGTATTTCCTAGGAATTGAAGTTGCTCATTCAAAAAAGAGGGATTTTTATATCCCAACAAAAGTATGTGACTAATTTGCTTAAAGAAACAGGTCAAGCTGCATGTAAACCGGCAAGTACCCCTATAGACCCGAATCATAAACTAGGGAATGTAGAAGAAGATACCATAGTGAACAAAGAAATGTATCAGTGTCTCATCGGACGACTCATTTACTTGTCTCACACTAAACCTGATATAGCTTATGCAGTAAGCTTGGTAAGCCAGTTCATACATAGCCCAAGAAAGACTCATTCACAAGCTGCATATAGGATTCTATAGTACCTCAAAGGAACACCAGGAATGGGGGTTTTGTTTGAAAGAGATAATGACATAATTTTTGAAGCCTACACTGATGTAGACTATGCAGAATCTATTGTTGATAAGCGATCAACAACAGGGTATTGCACTTTTATTGGAGGAAATCTAGTGACAAGGAGAAGCAAGAAACAAAGTGTGATTGCACGGTCTAGCGTTGAAGCAGAATTTCGTGCAATGGCACAAGGCATATGTGAACTACCATGACCGAAAATCCTCCTTGAAGACCTAAAGATTAACTAGGTTGGGCCAATTAAGCTCTACTATGACAATAAGTTAGCAATAGGTATAACTCACAACCCAGTTCAACATGATCGAACTAAGCATATTGAGATTGGCAGGCATTTCATCAAGGAAAAATTGAACGATGGCCTATTATACACTACATATGTATCAACATATGGACAACTTGCAGACATTCTCACCAAAGAGTTGAATAGTTCAACGTTTGAAAGGATTGTGTCCAAGCTAGGAATGGGAAGTTCCAATTCACCAGCTTGAGAGGGAGTGTAGAAAAAATACATGTATTTATTTTTTAGAGATTATATGTGTTTATTTTTACATATTCTATAGATATAGTTTAGGAAATTATTTTTAGGAAAGTTTCCTAATTAATATTGTAATTATTCTATATTATATAAATTCCTAGTGGAATAATCAATAAAGAAATAAGATTTGAACCCTATTTTGACAAAACGCCATTCCAAAGATAGATAACACATGTATGTTTTCTGGAATCAAGGAATATAGTTGCATTTTGGTAACGTAATTTAGAAAGAAACAGAAGCAATTGCTAACTGACAAGGCAGCAAAAACCCATCAAAATGAGATAATACTGATGGATAAGATAGTATGTTTTTAAACAGCAGTTAGCAGACAACATTCTCTCAAAATTGAAGCCAATTAAAATGCAATTCTAAGTGAGGTTAAGAATAGTAGTTTATTAAGAAAATGCTAGTTGTACATACAATGCAGTACTCTTAGACGCAGAAAGAAATCCTTCAAATCCTTTAAGAACATTCCCACATTGACTAGGATCTTGCAGATAACTTGTCTCCATTTCATAAACCTGAAAAAGACAATGATTAGCCGGAGAAGATGAATTTTTAATGAAATTTCAAGTCATAGTAATTTAAACCCATTTACTAAAACTAGCATGAGTTGGAAGGAGATTCATCCCTATTCATTTTATGCCCATCATAGACCTGATAAAATTTTCATTAGGGTAATTACCACATGTATGTTTTGATTACGATATTTGAAGTGATACCTAATAGTCATATGGCAATTCTCCAACAGCTAATTACTATCATAGATCACCGAGCAGTTTGTTAATATTATAATAAAGTTCTATTTCAAGCATGCTATATAGAAATGGAACGAATTAAAAGATATGAGTCGAGCTTAAAAGAAGGATCATCCTACATTAATTCTCTCAAACGAAATGCCACTTAATTGACATGATGGAACAAAAGCATTATATGTCCATCATAGACCTGCTAATATTTTCATTAGGGTAATTACCACGTATATGTTTTAATTAGGATACTTGAAGTGATACCTAACAGTCATATGGCAATTCTCCAACAGCAGCTTACTATCATAGATCACCTAGCAGTTTGTTAATATTGTATTAAAGTTCTATTTCAAGCATGCTATATTGAAATGTAACAACCTAAAAGATATGAGTCAAGCTTAAAAGAAGGATCATCCTATGTTGATTCTCTCAAACGAAATGCCACTTAATCAACATAATGGAACAAAAGCATTTTTCTAGTGATATAGGTATTACATGTTCCCATGGAAATTAATGTTATCAGTAAGATCAAAAGTGTAAAATAGGACATTGTAATAACACCCTTCAAGTTTAAATAGATAGACTCGAAAGTGGAGCACCCATCAAAGCAGGTCTAACCTGGTGCATATATCAATTTCAGCTTGATGCACAACATGGAAAAAATTATAATTTGCAAAGCTCTATCAAGGGCTCATAGATGGTATGTAAGGTTGTTTTACTTGTACGTTGATGTCTGGCTGCTCCTGCAACTTCTAGTAAGCATTGACAGTACTTGAATCCAAGCCAAATATCATAGTACACCTTACTAGTGATAATGGAGAAGGCGCACCACCTTTCTAAACTTGCATGCACAATAAAAAGCAATCCACAACAAATTCCCCATTTTGCATGCAATTCTATTGCACTATCTACAGCAGGATTTTGTCTCACTGGAGAATTTATTCTTAAAGATCTGGCAACCTTCCAGGTATTTTTACATGGAATTGGAAGTATATCCATGTAGATCATTTTTTTGATGAAACCTCAGATATATCCATGTATATTATCTTACTGAATAACCACGAAAAGCAGCTTTCTACATTACCATACATAATGCATTAGTTTCGACACCCTCTATTTGGATACATATCGATTGTCCCTATTCACTCTCTTATGTTCCAACCAATACAACATTAACACCAACACTTGAGTTTTATTCCCACTATGTAAGGTCAGTCATATGGATCCTGTTTTGCTCGTGCATTCTATAATAGACCATATTTTCATTAGTAGCTAGAAAAGTTGTATCATTTTTCCTCCTAGCCCTCGTCTCTAACCAGTCATAGTGAAATTACTCGAACATTAAATAAGTCGACATAGAGATGTATTACTTGCAATACCTAGTTATTCTAATGCAGTTGGCAGAACACTATCGAGACAGCAAATTTGAGACCACAGATTCCATGGCCCCACACTCATACTCGGTCACCAACTAATTGTTTACAATACAGCACTAATCCATACCAACAAATATCGATACCTTGAATGAAGGAAAAAAGGATATCTTTTCTACATAAAAACCGATAGGGAACAAGAGAAAATCAGAAATTAACCTGCTTTTCGATGTTCCGGAGCTCTTCATGAAGTTTGTTTCTCTTACTCAGAAGAGATACTAACATGGCAGATGGGTTCGACGACCCTCTTTGCCCTAATGACAGCAACAATCAATGGTTTTTCACACCAACTCCACAAACACACAATAATCTCGTGAGGATTAGAAAAAGATTAAGTGAAAAATTACCTTCAGATTCCATCACCATCGGTACCGATACAAAAAAACCTAGACAAAACCCGCTTACTGCCTTGAAAGTGGAAGAAACAAGGAGAGACTTTTGATTAAGTGCTATGTATGTTTAAAGGATTCGACCCTAATCCCAATTCCAGTTCCAACGAGAACCCTAATTCAGTTCTCAATTGAAGGGTTTAGCAGCAGAGGCAGAGCGTTACAGTTTTTCTTTTTAATTTGAAATTGAAGTCATAAATACCCTATTTTTCCCACACGAGGGACATTATTTTTATTGGGCCACTTAAATATTTTGCACAACCAAAATTTTGAAATTTTAAGAAAAACTACGTAAATTTTAAATTTGGTCCATCGAATATATTCATGTTTCTTAAAATTAAAATATATGAATAAATATACATATATAAATATATACACATAGATAACTTTTTTTATATGACCTTAAATAACTTCTCTCCAATTATAATTTTATTTTGCCATGAGCCCATGAAATTGAGGAATTGGATATCTATAAAAAGCTATACTATTTGTGTCTCATAGTATAGTTAATTTTGATAAACTCAATATCACACATTTGTATCTTAGTTGGTACAGGTTTGATATCTTGACTATTATATATAAATTAGATTGTAGAGTAAATTATTGTTGATTATTCTATGTTTCGTTGATAATAATGTCATGTATTATTATTTTATTTTTTTATATATATAAAAGAAAATTATATAATTATTTTTGTATGGAAGAGGGGGAAGTGGAGGCGAAGGGCTGAACCTTAGTTGCCAAATTATGAAGGGGAGAATGCATACCTTAGTGGATGGTGCATTTTTATGTTTTTTTCATTACTTATCCCTTTTTTTTTATAAACATAAATCATGTTTTCTTTTATATATATATATGTGGGGTCAACCCTTTATACAATTGTAGAATCCACAATGTATGAAAGGAAAAAAAAAAACTACCTTTACAAAGCATTGATATTGTCAACTTTCAATATATATTATTTTATATTTATTTTAAGGATAGAGTTCTTGCTTTATATTTTTCCTTGATTAGGACTTGATTCTCAAATGTAGTAATGTTGTCAAATTCCTTATGTGGTCAAAACCGACGCCTTAAGTTCGGAAGGACTTCCTCAATGAGAGAAAGCAAAAAAATAAAAATAAAAATAAAAAGAAAGTAATAATAAACTGAAGACCTATGATCATTTTTATATAGTGAGATAAAATCTAACTATTGTCTTTTGGTTGATATATAGGAATTTATTTTATTTATTTGATCAGTATTAATTTCTAATTAATGTTATTAGCAATGAAAATTCAAGGTTTTTTTTCATTTTCTACAAACTATAGTTTTTTAATATATGCACACATAATATAAATGCACAATCACTAGTATATATATATATATATGTGTGTGTGTGTGTGTGTGTGTGTGTGTGTTACAATTGATGCTGGTTGTCCGTATACATATGTTGTTGATTGTCAAGTCCCAAATTCAAAGCATATGATGGTTAATTGCATGTCTTAGCACAACCACTATGCCCCCTTTAAGTTTTCAAATGTTTTATTGCTTTAAATGTTTAGAAATAGTTGCATGACAGATAAATTATAAAGCTCAATAAGAACAAACTCTAACTAAACTTATTTTCAATGGCACAGTCTATACTACCTACACTTATTACTAGGTGAACAATCAATGACTCATGGTACATATTCTTCTTTAATTGCTATATGGGGCATCAAACACAATCAACAAACAACATCCTATGCATCCTAAGTTTAACACATGATATCTATCTAATATCCTAGAATGACACATTAGACTCTAATTTCTTTATAATGGTTTCACCACACACATCAGCCAATAACTGTCTAGTCAACTACCTCCCCTCATAGTTGTATATCATACCGCATCTATAATGCATCAACAACTTAATTCTAGGTATTCAACAAGTATCAACTACAATTTCCATATTCATGACCCACTTTTCCATGTAGTTATTGGTCCCAAGTCCCAATGCCTAATTACTAGGCACTTTATCCTAAATTTGCATCTATGAAAAATGGCATATGCCTAGTTCATAATCTACTCATTAGGAGCACTCATGCAAAGAATATCCCATTTATTTAAAATCAGATAAAAATTAATTGATTTATCTAAACCTAACATAAACAAACAAATCAAACATGGTAGAATTATCACTTACCTACATTGTTTGCCTATTGTTAATTTCTATAAATCTTTCATCTAACAACACCTACAATTTTATAAATCTTGGAAATATTTAATTAATTTGAAAAACTTGTTTCAAGTTAGTTCCATTTTAGTCTTTAGGTAATCCTAACATTTGAGGAGGGTCAACAATTGTTTAAGGTTGAAAACTAGGTCTAGAAATTAATTAAAAGGAAATTCAACCAAAAGACAAGGAGGTGGTGGCATCTAAGGTTTTACAAGATTAGTATGTAATTGAAAAGAATTTTAGTCAAGGATCTAACCTAAAATCAATCATGAACTTAGGCGATGCTTATCTATCATATCGCAACAAGTGGCTTTTACTAAAGTAATATGTGAAAGGGGACATATGTACATATTTATAATGTTTGTGATAGATTTAGGTTTATTCCTATATTATGGTCAACTTAGATGTTATTTAATTTTTCTTTAATTACTTCTTTGATATCTTTGATTAATCTTTTATTTACCTTGTTAAAAATTATATTTATTTTAACTTAAAGATTTATATGCATGCATGTATATGTATGTGTGTGTGTGTGTGCATGTGTGTTTAGATGTAGATACATACAAATATGTATTGATTATTTATATTATGTATAAAAAAATTTAGTGCATTTCCTAAATAAAGGCAAGTTCCTAAGCATATATATAAAATAATACACACACATATATATGAAACACCCCAATAAATATATTGAAGTGATGCCATTTAGGTAAAATCCACCCATTTCTCTATTTAAGAGACCAACTAAATTGTTTTCCTTGATTTCTCATTTTTATAAAACACAATAAAGAAAAAGAAAGAAAACTCTCTTTTTGTCTTAAACAACATTGCTTTTATAAAGCACAATTTCTCAAGGAAAGTAAAGTTAAGGAAATAATATTTTCCATTTGCCTCTCGAATTTTCCTTCTCTTAGTCCAAGTGTGTTTGTGAAGGTTTTTGTTTAAGCAAAAGGATGGGGAGCTTGAGATTTGTGGCATGTAGGTTATGTCATTTGGGTTTTAGTCTATGAAGTTTTTGGTGATTAAGTGCATTTTCCGTGTCTCTTTCCTTGTTTTTCAAGGTTAATAATCCCATTAGAACCTAATTTAGATCTACCCTTAAAACTATTTTTTAATTTAAATTAGGCATTGATCCATTGATTTGAGTTAAACGTTTATAATTAGGAACTTTTAATATATAAGCTTTTGTATATAATTGATTATATTTAGTTTGAGGAAATAAAGAGTATTGATAACTTTTTGTCAATTTTAGATAAACAAAAAGGGAAAATGTAATTATGAGATTAAGTTCAATTATTGTTTTGTTGAATTTGATTCATTATGGAATTTGATAGATGAAATAATTGAAGTTTTGAGGTAGTTTTGGAATGGGAAACTCAACCATGTGCCATTGGATGCATCCCTCATGTTTGAGGAAGTTTTTAAGGATTTAGCTGCTTAGACACTCAACCATGCCTCAAGGTATTCAATCACCTTTCCTTATGGTCAACCACTTTTGATTTAGTACGAATCTAGTAGACCACTTTGAGCTATAGTCAACAACCTTAGTCCATTATAAAACTTTAGTCCTTAAGAGAGTAGTTTTTTAGTACAATATAATGTATAAATCCTAATCTTTATGTATTATCTATAGGTGCTGATTTTTGTTGACCAAGAGCAATTTTGTGAGTAAAATCTAGGTGAGTAGGATGTTGTTTCTTTGTTGGCTATTCCCATAGGAAATCAAGAATCAATAATCTTAATTATGTTTGGCATAAATTTGTTGAGTGCTATTTGTGTATGGGTTGAGGATGGTAACCACTCCTAAGTGGGTGATTCGCATACTAGATATTTGACACCTTTTAAGGGACACATGTTTAGGATGGAGTTGCCAATAGTTAGGCAATGGATTTAGTAACTACTCTAGATAAGCAAATTATTGACATGATAGAATTATAGCCACTACAAGCTAAGATACTTAGAGAGAAGCACTTAATGAGTTATAGTTGTCATATGGGACACAACCGTGAGCAGGTGTAGTGGGTCGAATTACCAATGGTTAGTGGAAATAATAATTATAGTTGGAATGGTTTGAGTATGATGTGCTTTTATGAATGTTGAATGATATCACATATAGCCTTGTGATGCTAGGATGCTGTTTGTTGCTATGTAGTGTTAGGATGTCAGTTGATACCACACTAGCTACTAGGATTTGCTAGCATGACTCTAAATAAATGATATGTGTTCCAAACTTATTAAAGAAGATCCCCCACTATGTCAATGACACACAAGAATTATTGTTGAATTTAAGGTTGTATACCAAAGTGGATGTCCAGCTTGGTTAGAGGCAAATAAAGAAGCTAGCTTTATATACATTGATTTTTACTTCAAGCGGTTGAGTCATGAGCATTCAACTATTAAATTGGATGGTGATTGAGATATGAGAATAAAGAAGTGAAAATTTATGAAATTTTAGAAGAAAATGTTTAAAATATATTTTATTCATTAATAAACAAAATTTAATTGGTATTTTAGAGGAAAAATGAATGATATAAAAGATAGATAAGTCTATCTTATAGAAATTTATCAGCTATTTAATTTTATAAGAAGAGTATATATATACTTATATATTTTTATTTTTTATCTTATTTTTAGTAAATAATGATACCAAAATGAAAAAAAGAAGAAGAAGATGATGATGAAACAAAACGACGTGTTTACATTTAATTCCCTCATTTCCCAAATTTTCACACGCATTATGTTATCTCGTTTCAAGTAGCAAGACTAATATAGTCTACACAAAACCCTAAATATATAAGCGAAATTAGTGCCTACAAAATCATATAATATCATGCAAACCCTAACTCATAATTAGCTTTCCTACAATAAATTTTGACGATTTCACTTCGTACATTCACCTGATTCTTCATCACCTCTATAATTTACTCATACAACCAAAGCTTAGAGAGAAGAATGGAGGTAGGTATTGTTACCTTAGAGTCAAATTCACATGCCCTTTTTCCTTCTTGGTGCACATGCAAATGGTGGTGGATTGCTGGTTTTTAACAAAAAAGAATGTGGGAGGAAGAGAGAAGCCATTTTCCATGGATGTTAGATGAACATGTAACTATGAAAATGGGAGAGAAGGGTGATATTTTTTGTAAGGTTTACGTTGAAGTTGTGTGTAAAAAAATCTCACTTATTTTTTCCAATTATGGAACATGTTATAAGGCATTTTATTTGTTAAAAGTGTAAAAGGTAAGGTGTGAAATATAAGAAAAGTAATTATTGAAGTTCTTGTGATATAAATAATAATTTCTTAATGGTAATCTCAATGCTTGTTACAATTTCTTAATGGTAATTTGAATACTTGTTACAATAATCATTTGCATTTGGGGTATTTCAATAGGACGAACATTTGTTGTATCGAGATACTATAATCATGTTGTACCAATTTATTAAAATGCATTACATATAAAATTCAATTTAACAATGGGGACATGCGGAGAAAATGGAAAACTAGTTATAAAAGATTGCATACCAATGACACATTTTAAGAAGTCAGTACAACATGGTTACAACATCCTTAGTATAGCAAATTTTCATCCATTTCAACATTATGTTTTAACTAAGGGATTGAACGGGAGGGTAAGAAGGTTAAAGGGAAAGTTTTACTCTTTCAAGAAAAAGGATTACAATGGATTTAGAGAAAAGCTTTCCTTTCAGCTACACCTAAATCTAGAGAAAATTGCCAACAAAATTAAGGAAAATGATTATTTTTCCTTTAAAATGAAAACACACTTTTAAATTACCAGGCTCCATGACACATTAACAAAATAAAATAACTTTATTATTGATTTTCTCCATAGTTATATCTCATAATCCATTTCTTACTTGAACAAGAGAATACATAACTTTTCTTTCTTGCTTTCTTTTCTCTTTAATTCTTTTCTCTTACTTTCCTTTTATCCTCATTCATTTATTCTTCCTAAACATAGTAGAAAAGGGGTAAACCTATAGTGTTGTTACTTAAAAGTGGCAGCATTGAGATGACACTATGTTGTCACTCCTAGATTACAGTATAATCTCCCAAATTTCAATAAAAATAAACCCCTTAGTAGTACAAAAAAGTTGTCAAATAACCTTCATAAAAACCTATTAATAGTTTTTTTTAAAATAGTAAATCACTTATAATTAACAATAAATAAGGCCTATCAGCAAAAAAAAAAAAAAATTGTCGATAGGTGATAGCATATATAATTCCCCACATAAAAGATGCCTTGAGAAACTATTTTTTATATTTATGAAACATATAATGATTAAGTTTTACTATTACAAGATGTTTTGTTTGTTCGAAATATAAAGAATAAAACACTACTATCTGTTGTGCTAAATTTCCAATAGGTGGTTGAAATTACCTACAAAAGAAGAATAAAGAGGCTATGGGAGGTATTGAAGAGTGTTCTAACGTAGCCACTTCGATACTTAAGTCAACATGAAGGTATTTGAAAAATAAGATGAATAATATGCATAAAAGTGTATAAGGTTTGAATAATTTTTCATGCGGTCTCATCTCCTATTTATAGGGAATGACACCAAGCTATTTTAAAAAGAGGGATTAATGTCCTTAAGATCTGCTTTGAATTTTGTAGGGTATGATTCTTTGAGTAAGATCCTTTCTTATCTATCGAGCAACTATTTTGTATTCCTTATCTAGACATCTAATAGGATTTGTTTGATCTAGCCTTAAGGTTCGAGTCCTAGGGTAGATATGAATGTCTAGGTTGATTTAGGTCGGTTTAACTTCAAGGTAAGTCGATATAACTTGCTCTTGCTCAATCTAACCTCTGCCAATTGTTCTTCTTGTTTAGAAAGCTTAGTTAAGATTTAGGAGCCCCAATTTGATCTCTAGATCTCGATCTTAGACTTGAGCATATTGGATTGGGTTTTAGAGGCCTAAACTCAAAAAGGTCTATCAACTCTACCATAAAAACGTTTCATAAAAAAAAATCATTAAATTGTAAGATGTTTAAAAAAATGTTTTTTTTTTTAAAATAAGGATGCCTAAACCAATGAAATGATTTGAATCAACTTACTCCTAGAATTTATGATTAGCATTTAAATGTACCTAATAGATTTCCTTAATACTCAATAAAAAATTCTAAATGCTAGTAGACAATGCAAGCGTGATACATGTATCAAAAGAAAAAATGAAATCTAGACTACTCTGTAATATTCGTCACAATATATATATATTTATACATATATATATATATAATACATAAAACTAATGATAATATTTTGTAATCTAATTCATATGCTTGGTGGAAAAAGTTAAAAAAAAAAATCTTTTGAACTTTTATAATTACCCAAAGAAAAAGGCTATATACTAATTTAGTCCTTGATCTCTTATCAAACTAATTTAATTCATACGAACACTTCAAAATCAGGAGAAAATTTTGAATATATTGAATAGGAATAGAATACGTATAATTTTTTTAACCTATTAAAATTTACAAACTCTACATATCTAAACCCCTTTCTTCTTGTGAATATTTTGCTGGGAGAGAGGGGGGAAGGGAGATAAGAGTTGAAAGAGAGAGATTGGAAAGATCGAGTCGGATGTAAATTGCTTTGGGCTGGTTTAAAAAACCATATAATTGTTTACATTTCGTGCAATGCATGAAGGAAAAAAAAAATCTTCACAATAAAACAAAAATTACTATACAAAGACCAAAACTATAAAATATATGTTTGTGGTTATATTAAAAACAAAAACAATACAAAAATTTTACTTTTAGTTTACTTTCCAATAAATAAACCCATGAGGTAAACAATAGATATAAATACACAATATTTTTTTAACAATAAATAAAAATCAAATAGGAAAGAAAACCCACTTTCAACATCGCTCATTGTTTACCTTTTTTAGTGGTGAAAACTCTAATACAAATATATCTTGATCAAGTATAAAGAACAAATAATTGTAATTTTTGAAGCATTATATGTAATAAACAATGACATAATATGAGAAAATTTGATAGAAAAACAATTAAAATCTTTTTTTAAAAAAAAAATGATAATTACGGCGAAAGGAGAGATCTAAACCTAGAAAATAATTAAAATTATTGATGTATTATTGGTTAACAAACATCTAGTATATTGATATAGTACATGTCAAATAAAAAATAATAGTGAAAACAAATTCATTTATTAGCTTAACTTTTTTTTTTATCTCCACCCCTATTTCTCTTTTCATTCTTTTTATGATAATCGTTTATGCAGTTCTTTTTGGTGGATCTACAACAATTATTATGCAAAATGCCAATAAATCATAGAGAAAAGAAAATAAAATTAGTCAACTCACTTTTCATTAAAAGAAAATCATTATTTATATCTCATTATATTAAATCGTCAACACTATATCTATATAGATTACAAATTAATTTTGATGTCTTTACCATGACCTTGACAACATATGTTGTAGTAACTATTACCATGTATAGCAAAAGAGTACAATTTGGTGTTAATACATGTTACATCTAGCACAAATAGACTCAAGAATTCTTCTTGCTACATTGTATTGAAATGTAAAAGAAAGCTTATTTTATGTTGAAATGTAAAAAAAAAAAAAAAAAAAGCTCATTTTATAAGGAGAAACAATGCAACTCTTCCTAACTTTTTTCCATTAATTATGAAGTAAATGGTAAATTTGAGATACAATGCTAAGATTAATGGGAACTGAAATACATTATTAATGGTAAGTGTAAAATTAATGGTAAATGAAATGTTAAGTTAATTGGAAGAATTGAAATATGTTATCACTAGTAATTATATAATTAAAGATGAAAATTTAAGAAATATGACCAATGAAATATATATCCACCCTTCTATGAAAATAAGAAACAAATTTTGGAATATATTATTTTTTAAGTTATATACTTAATAATATAAATAGTTATGTCTACAATTTATTTATTTATTTATTTATTTTTCTTTTGAAAAAGAGTATGAACACTAAAAGGGCTCAATCCTATTCAATGTTATTAATTTTATGTAAACTAAGACCATATCCAAGAATTTTTTCTCTAACTATGTGTCATGTTTTGTTAAATAAGACCTATTATGAAATATATCTTTAAGTGATACTTTTGTTTACTTAAAGTGTTGTATATTTGCAAAGAGATTAATTTAATCTAAACGATCCAAATTTTAGATTTTACATAATAGCAAGATGTTTCTTACTAATATTTTACTCTATCTCTCAATTGGTTTGACTTTATTTTTTCTTAAATTTTCATGTTTATTATTTTCAAACAATTAAAACTATATCCAAGGATTTTTTTTTTCCATTAACTTTATGCTATGTTATGTTAAGCAAGACCTATCATGAAACATATCTTTAAATGACATTTTTATTTATTTGATGTATTGTAAATCCATAAAGAGATTAATTTAATTTAAATAGTCCAAAATGTAGATTTTGCATTGCCAATAGCTAAATGTTCTTGTCAATGGTTTACTTTAACTATTAATTGAGTTCTTTGTTAAAAAAGTTTATGTCCCAAGTTAGAAATGGGGGTTAGAAATTGAGTACGTTATGTAATTAAGTTATGGAATCATATGTCCTTTAAGGCCAAGAAGCAAGATATAATAAAAAAAGAGTGTTAAATTTTAATTTTCAGTCATCATAACATGTTTCTAGTTTTTTTTTTTTATCAATTTATTGTTTTATTTGCTTGTTGATTCTATTATATACAGTAGATTAGAATTGCTAATGTTTAATTTTGATAACTTGTAGAAGTTAAGTAGATTATGACAACACAAAGTTTTTAAAACTATAAAAAAACTATATTCACAACCTAAAGTCATTAAACTATATTAACAATTTCAATTCTCAAAAGTTCATGAACGTAATCAATTTTATAACAAAAACCACAAATAAAAAAATTATGGGTAAAACAGTAATGAATAGGAAAAAAGAAGAAGAAGAAGAAATAGAGCATGTGAGAAGAGAGGATAAATGTTTGAAAATTGATTTAAAAGAGAGAGAGAGATGAAATGTATGAAACTTAAAAGTAAAATGTGTATAAAATGCTGATAGCCTTGTAGTCGAGTAGCATGAACATTAGTATGGACCGGGTTCGATTTCCTCTTTCCTCAATTGTAATTGTAATTGGTTGAAAACTAAAGAAAAAAAGTCTATAAAATATCTATTTAAATATTTTTAAAGATGGCAATTACATCCCATAAAAATAAGATTAGCTTTTAAGATAAGGGTGATGTTGGTCCCGAATATACAATCAAGATGGGGTGAATTGATTGCAATAGAAATTTTAACTTTTTCCAAACTTCCCTTTTGATTATTTAATCAAATGATAGTTAATTTAACGATTAAACACAACAAACTGAGCAAAAACAAAAATCAAAAGAGACAAATATAGAAGATCAGACAAAAGAATTGTGCTAATTTTGCTTTTATATCAATTATCTTTTCTAACTCCATTATTACAGTCAGGTCGTTCACACTAATATCATTTCACTATTTTCAATAAAAAATCAAGAGAGTACAAATATGACCTCTTTGGCTACAATCAACATTGCTTTATCTCCTAATTAGGCCACAAACTTTCAAAACTATAATGCTACTATCCCACTAACACAAGTAAATCTAAGAAGAAAATGAGAAAAAAAAAATGAAAATCCTCTAAATTGTGGTACTTGAGAAAGATTCTAAGTTTCTTGTCACGATTTTTAAGTTTTTTGTCTAAGGTGTTACTGGAGTTGTTGTTTGATTTTTCTCTTATGCATAATTAGATGTAACTTGCTCTTTTTAAATGCTCAATAGCTCCAATGGCTAACTTGAATTTTTCTTAAACTAAATATTTTGATTTTCACAAAATTTGGATGAATTTGAATTTAAATCTTCTATAATATCCTATAAGTCTCTTCTTTGATATAATTCTTCAACCGATAAACTTAAATAATTTTTAAAATATCTTGAATAAATATGTTTCTATATATAATCTTGAGAAAATATGATACTAATGTGAAGTTGCTTAAATTTAATCCTTCTTGAAATAGTAAAACTTTGTCAAATGCGTTATCCAAATATATCCGACTAGTGGAGTTGAGCTTTGACCTATAAAAACAAATAAACAAAATCTGCAATGCTCCAGGGAATTTTGTTGCCTTTTTGTGATCTTCTAAATTTTTTGATAATTTTTTTTTAATTTTTAAAAATATATCGTGAAGTCTTTTGTGAGGTTTGATGAAGTTTTTAAGTTTTCACTTTGACCTTCTAAGTTATTGAGTATTTAATGCAACAACTCATTTCCTTCTACTTATAACATTATATGTTTCAAAACAAGCTTCTAAATTGTTATTTATTTCTTTTTCTACTCACTGCCTTCTTTCATTTAATTTTTATGTCTATTAATAGACTTTCTATATTTTCTATAAACACTCAATTAATCATTTATAAACACATTTGTTATCATCAAAACACATTAATTAAGAGATTTAACAAGTAGTATTGTAAAATTAACACTAAAAGAATCCAATACATAATTTCTGAGCTGGTGTCAACTTTGAAAGCAGCAGACTCTCTTTGTAAACCTACCCACTGTATGGGTTTGGCCTAATTAAATTCATTTTTTAAATTTCCAGTTTTCCCAAAAATACATTTCGGGATTTTTTAAAATTCTTACTTATCTCTCAATTCTTGTTTTGGATTTCTTTCGGAGTGGCCGAGCCTTTTTTCTTTTTAAATTACAATAATTAACGCCTTGTGCTATGCATAGATTTTATTTTATAGTATGCATAATATTAAGAAAATTATCATATATATTCATAGATTGTCATAAATATGATATGAGTACAACTATTAAATTATATAAATATATATATATATAATTTAATACTTGTTTCGGTGGAATATGTAAGTATATATAAGTAATTATGAAAACGAAATGTTGTTATAACTTGTCATGTAAAGGCCACCATCGCTCCACAGGATTCGTTCTTTCATAGAAAGATGACATCTCTTACATACATCACAGATTAAAAAAGGTTCAAGAACATGTGGCCTTTGAGGTAATAAATAATTATTAGAAGTTAATATCAAATATATATATATTTATAAAATAATAATAATACAGAAGAGATACGGTACAAATTTAGCTTTTAAAATTATATATATTATAATGAAATGATAATATCAGCCTGAAACACAGCATTATTTATTCCTCCCATAAAAAGCCTGTGAAGCATGACAAGACTAGACATGCATACCTATTTATTCATTTGAAAGTGTAGTGTAGATGAGTTATTTGATCTTATATCTTAAGTTCGATAAGCTCGAGGCTCAAATATAATAATGATTTTGAAATAAATGAAGATACTAACGTGTATTATTTAATGGAAAACGGCTTTTTTTTTTCTATCAATTATAATTTTGTAATACATTATCTTATTATAAAAAAAATAATGATTTTCATACCAATTAAACTAAGCCAAGCCGTGATCTTTACATGCTAACTTAGGTGGAAGGGGTTAGCTTGCTGTGCTTTTACACGACGGAGGTATGTCCTCAAGGGAAAAAAATAGTACAACAATTTAAAGTCAAATGATGAGTCATATCCTTTCCTTTTCATTAAAAAAAAAAAAAAGAAGAAGACATTTTAGCGTGCCTATAACGCACCGACTACTCTCTGCCTTTCTCTATCAGCCAAAGCTTTTATTGCCTTTTCTTGCTTTTTATTTTATTTTATTTTATTTATTATGTACTATCCGACCCTCTTTCATTTCTTTTTTTTTTTCCTTAAATTTTCAGGTTTATTATTTTCAAACAATTAAAACTATATCCAAGATTTATTTTCCATTAACTTTATGCTATGTTATCTTAAGCAAGACCTATCATGAAACATATCTTCAAATGACATTTTTATTTATTTGAGGTATTGTAAATCCATAAAGAGATTAATTTAATTTAAACAGTCCAAAATGTAGATTTTGCATTGTCAATAGCTGAATGTTCTTCTCAATGGTTTACTTTAACTATTAATTGAGTTCTTTGTTCAAAAAGTTTATGTCCCACGCTAGAAATGGGGTTTAGAAATTGAGTACATTATATAATTAAGTTATGGAATCATATGCCCTTTAAGGCCAAGAAGCAAGATATAATAAAAAAGAGTGTTAAATTTTAATTTTCAGTCATCATAAAATGTTTCTAGTTTTTTTTTTTTTTTTTTTGACTTAGATTAACATGGGTGCATTGCATATATGTATATGGAACGAAGTTTCTCAATAGTTGGCGGTTTGTTAATTAAGGATGTAAACTGTACAACTATGATGAGATATATATAGTGTTTACATGATGAATATACTATATTTAAAAAGATGATTTTCCTTTTTTTTTTTGTTGACACATTATTATGCTACTAATATTGATTTAATTATATGAATAGTAAATGTTATATTTGGTAACTACACTTTTACTAATTTTTGCGATGTTATAATTTGAAATATAAAAATACCAATTTGTTGCCAAAATTTTTTGTTTATTTTACAATTAATTGCATGCTTTTTTAAAATTTTTTGTAATTAATTATTTAAATGAAGTTATTCTTACTACTGTAAATGATATTGAAAAGTTTATAGGTAGTAAATTGATATTTTTAAATTTAAAATAATTAATTATAAAAATAAATAAAATTAATTATTAGGTATGAATGATAAAAAAATGCATTAATTAAGGTAAATAACAAGTATAAACTTTATGGTGGCTTCATGTGTGTTTAGGTTTTTAAAAGAAAAGGTATTTTTAGTTACTATTTTACCGTTTTATCCTTATATGAAATAATAAAAAACATATTAAAAGCCCTTTTTGTTGTTATTTTTTAAATGACAAAATAGTCATGTAGAGGAATAAAAGCCACTCTTTTGAAGATTTGGAAACCCAAATGATAATTTTTAAAGATTAGGTGCTAAATGCAGATAGAGAAAATATAATGGAATGTCTTTGCAATTGCTGTATTAACTATAAATGATCATTTTAAATTATCTCTTTTTATGTATCTAATTTATATTTATTACGGGTCTATCAATATCTATTAGAAATATATATATATAATCTATTTTAGTTTCAAAATTAATATTTTGATAATTTTTTTCCTCTTTTTACCTTAATGAAACTAAGAAGTGAAACTTTGCATATTTTTAAGGAAAAATGGTTTGATAGATATAATCCATTCATTAAAAAAAAAAAAAAAACCTTATATACAAATCTAGTCATATGAGTATGTTAAGACTTAATGTCTTATTAAAAATTTTATAGGAAATGGGAAAAAAAAGGTCGTTTGAATAGAATAAATATAATTAGAAAGATAAGATTAGTTATAGCATATATAACTTTTAAAACCAAAAGAACATTAAAAAGTGAAGGTGTTTGTATTTGTTAGTGTTACCACGGCGCAATGTAGAGACGAAATATTCTTTTATAGATATTTGGGATGGCAATTTTTATTTTTTATTTTTAAATTATCTAGCTTAGCAGTAAAATTTTAGAAAGAACAATATCTTAAAAATTGCAATTATCATTCTGCACCTGTATAATAAAAAAAAGTAAATTATATATAGCCATAGTTCTTCTGGATATGCTTATCTCTAACTCTAACTATATGTATTTCAGAATATATATTTTTTCAATGAAATAAGTTAGGCTATCTTATAAGTTAGTCAATCAATCAATTATATCGCCAAACGGATCAAATTCTTAATTATGATGGGGAAACGGTAATTAGCGGCCTTAGATAGCAACTTCTTTCCTTTTTTATTTTTTTATAAATTGATTATACAATAGTCAATTTTAAAAATATATAAAAAGGTTGTAGAAGCAAGTAATTGTTATATGTGCATGTACGTGTAAGTTACGTGTTTCACTCGATGAGTTAGACTTCAACACGTATACTTGAATGATAGTCAAAGGAGCTTAAATGCTTTTACTTTATTAGATTGATTATACTCTTATCAAAGTGAGAAGTTAGATGAGCCTAATCGTTGGAATAGTGTATGTATTTTAAGTTTTGACACCCATGAAATCGTTAGTCGTAATCCAATTCCAAGCTATCCGTTGCCAGTTTTGTATGTCTTTTATAGATGTGTGTATATGACTAGCAACTAACAAGTAACGAGACAACGCTCCTTTCCTCACAATTCGAATCTTTTTCTTTTTTCTTTTTATTCTTTATTTTTATATATATATATTATATATAAAAGGACGAGAATATATGCAATACAATATCTTTCATAAAAACTCCTCTCCTTTTTTTTTTTTTTTAATCCTTTTTCTTCTAGTTTTTGTCTGAATATACTTGCCTCTCGTCTTTCGTTTTGCTCGTTAGGCTGTGCTGCTGCTGCTTCTTCTTCTTCTTCTTCGTCGTCGCTGTCTTGTTCTTCGCTCTTTTGTGTCTCTTCCATGTCTTTCAGAGGGCTCGGTCGGGTATTTTTCTCTTCTTTTCTTTTTTCATTCTCCTTTTATGTCTTTTAGACTAGAAATATTTTGCTGATTGCTCGTCTAGTCTATCAATGATGTTGTCTCTCTGCAAATTACTTGTGTTTGCTTGATTTGCTAAACATCATCAATAATAATTGTTAGATCAGTTGGTCGGAAAGCTAAATTTAACAGCTATCGGGGTAGAAGCCCATCATGATATAACCCTTTGTATTATTATTTGGTTTAAGTATTGGACTTCAATAAAAATCTCGATCCATCAGTAGAACATTACAAGTATAAAACATCAAAGTCGGTACCGATCTACCATAGCTGGTTGTAGAGCAAAATTTAGCATCGTATCTAAGCAAGATGTCTAAATTGACATCGCTATGTAACCCCTATTTCAGCAATTGGCTTACTTGATGGGCTTCAGTTAAAATTTTCAGCTCATTAGTGAGGGAAATGTCAAAAGTACAAACTGTAGAAATCCACACTGATCTACAACAATCGATCGTGGAGCTAAATTAATACCGTGCCAAAGGTCTAAGTTTGCATTGATATGTCTTGATGCAACCCCAGTTTAATCAAGTGATTTACTCAATAGGCTTCAAGTAGAAGTTTCAACTTGTGTGGGAGAGGAATGTTAAAATATAAAACATTTTTGTTTAAATAAGCCTACCATCTTCTGGTTGTGGAGTTAAATTTACCATCGTACTCATGTAAACTACATACCCGTGCATGCAATAAAGGGTCTGTCAAATTTGATGAGTTTCATAATAAGAAAATGAGTCGACATGCATCCGAACATGAGCGATTGCTAGTTTTGAGCATCATACGAGACTGAAGAATTCTTTATCTGGAAAAAAACGATGATTGTTATTTTGCTAAGAGCAGGAAGGGAATAGCTATTTTCTAACATCATGAAATAGAAATTCCACGAGGAGAAGTTATGCTGTGCTTTTGAGCAACCAAATAACTGAAAAGATATTCCATATGAAATAAGGGCGGCATAGCAATTTTATTCCCGTCCAAGCAATGCAACGTTATTCCTATGTTTCGGTTAAATCTCCCTGCTAAGGGAACAAATTTATAAATGTATGGCTTTGAAAAAGTGCTGCAAAAGGAGTCTGAGCCCAAGGTTAGCAACAAATGGCTAGTATTAATAAACTTCCTACAGGAATTAGATGCCAAATTTAAGAAGTTTGATGCATGCAGTTGCTAATTTATGTTCCTAGCTGTTCTTGTTTGAAGACTCAGGCACATACAAATGAAGATCCTCTCACCTTTATGTTTAAAGCTGTTCAACAGTATTTAATATTTTCTTTTACTGAGTTCAGATGCAGATTTTGTGGATGTTGAATTGTCGGTAAAAATTGCAATTTCAACCATAGAAAAGATGGTCGGTGGTGAATACACTGCTTAAATTCCTTAAATGTGCATTTACCTCCTCAATCCATCACTGAGACTTCCAGAGCACCCTGGAGGTAGCCTTTTTAGCAATGGTTTGGAAGCCTTAATGACTCTGTGGGAAGGTAAATGCATAAATTTTTTTGAAGTTTTGAGGAGTTAAAAGCATGTTTGGGGAGTTTTTGGGTGTATTGGCACTTATATAATAGTTTTTAGTGTGAATTTGCAGTCGTCCTTTTATGTTCTCCTGTGGAAACGTAGTAAATGCTGGCGTTTTGTTTCTCAGCTGACTTTCCTGCAGATAGCTGGTTGAAATTCCTAATAGGTAGAAGATATTTCGTCAATGATTGGAGGCAGTCAAATAGATGATCTGTGGAGAATGTGTTTGACATCTAATGCACATACTGATTTTCTTGTAATTTGGCATGAACTATGATGTCATTGGTTTTTCTTGGGAAAGCTAAAAGTTCATTGCCTATGCATTTTATAAACCAAGCAATATAGTTGAAATAGGGGTCCAATTCCTAACTAGGATACTCAGATTTCCTGCCTCTTTCAAGTCATTTTCTTATGTTTCTGATTTCTAGTGCTGATCACAAAACCAAAAGCAAAGTCATGATACTCTATTATGAAGTTTATGATGCTTTTAACAGCAGAATATTGAGAGTTTTTTATCGTGCATCACTTGTCTGGAACTTGGCTAAAATAGCAGACATGCTGTTGACCATATGAAAATTCAATTGTTTCTGTCCACATTGCTCTATAGAAAAATCATTTGGATTTTTAGGTACTTTAGAGACATCCCTGTAGCTTGTTTCTTCAGTAATCATTTGTAGGATTTTTCATCAGTAAAGTGTGCTTTTATGAAACATCCTTCTGTCTCTACTTCGTGAAATCTTCTTTCAAGCAGCACTCTTAACTAGACCATTTACGGAAATCCTTTGTCAGATTATTCCTTGCAAAGATCAAGCACAGAAGACGTTAGTCAATTGAGTAGCTTGGTTTCTTACTCATTCTTGACCTTATTGGGTCATTAGTATGAGTTCAAGTTCAAAATATTTCATGTAAATCAAGGAATTAATGTCAATGCTTTATACATTCTATATTTGTTCTCGAATGACACAAGATTGATCAGCCTACATGGTGAAAAATTTAGTTGTAGAACCATAAATCTGGTCAACACTTCATCTGAGAAATAGTTCTTGATGAAACAGAAGCTTGCTTTTACATGTTTCACGTTTTGTCTGCATTACAAATGAGGCGCTTCATGCTGTTTCAGCCTAGTGCTTCATCCGGCATGGGTGTTGCCACTCATAGCAAAGACACTTTTATGGAACTAAAGAGAAAGAAGATGCATCGCTATGTTATCTTCAAGATTGATGAAAAGAAAAAAGAGGTGGTGGTTGAGAAGACTGGTGGCCCTGCAGAAAGTTATGATGATTTTGCTGCCGCTCTTCCTGAGAATGACTGCCGCTATGCTGTTTATGATTTTGATTTTGTAACTTCAGACAACTGTCAAAAAAGCAAAATATTCTTCATAGCATGGTTAGCTTCTCAACCAATCAAGCGTTAATTTTTTCATTGACTTGCTAATCTTTGATTCATTTCTTTATTTTCTTAATTCATTTATATATGACATGGAACAAAGTCCAGTATGTTTTTCCTAATTCCAGTTTTAAAACGAAACTGCTAGCTTTAGGGCTTTCACGAACTAGCATATCTCCTCATGCATTTTCACTAGCAAAAATGCTTTACAATGATTTCAATAGAGTTTGAATCTGCTACAGTTTTCTGACTTTGTGAAACTTGGAAAAGCAAACAAGTTTCATAGTTTCATGATTGCTTACACGTGTATAATAATGTACACAATCAATCCACACAAATTGCTAAAAAGGGTGAAAGAAAGAAGGAAATTAGTTGTATGGCTCACTCTGAAACTACTTGTTCATTAACTTTCTTCTTTTATGTTATGATTAAGCAAGACTTCTCAACTTTATCTTAACTGATCTGGTTGATAGAATTCTCTGCTTCCTGATGGTGATTTCACTGGCTTTCTACTCTTTAATCTTTCTTTTTATTCAGTATTTAGAAATATCTGCACATGCACATATATTATCAAAGGAACCATGATAAAAATGAGATATTTGTGCAATTCGGATTAAATTCCATGAAGTTTTTTCCTGAGCCTCTCTTAGTGAGCTTGCTCTCTTTATCAATTGAATTTTATTTTATTTTTTTTGCCAACTTTATCAATCGAATTGGGATGCTTGTTTTCGTTAGTTGCTACAGTTCCATCAGTAGCATCTATTTCCAAGACTAATGGAGCTCGTCTCTAACTGAACTCAATTCGATGAAGTTCATATGTATTTCATAAGCCAACTTCAGCAAGGAAACTTATTTTATGTTCAGGTCATAATAGATATATCTAGGTTAGATTTTTGGATTGTTGTAAAATATTTTGTATTCCTTTTCTCATTTAGATGAGCAGAATGAAGCATCGTTTTGAGTATCATGATATCTTGTCCAACTGATGGTGACAAAAGAACCTTTACTGCAAGGAACAGTAATACTACTTACAAAGAGCACTGCTCCTGCCAATTCAATAGTAATTAGTGTCTTATTGAATTATCTGTGAGATTCATTTATGACATGATGTACACAAACCGTACATAGAAGGTATCTATATTGACACTGATACTTTATATCCAGTGGTCCTTTTGACCTTTGTTCTGCACATTCTACTCTTGGCAATTATTAGTGGAATTATTGCATGTAGCCCCTCAGAGTTGCGGAAGGAGAAAACTGATATCCATTATTCTTGTAATATATTCATTAGGTCTCCAGCATCATCTCGAATTCGTGCCAAGATGCTCTATGCTACTTCTAAAGACAGATTTAAGCATGATTTGGATGGTCTTCATTATGACATTCAGGCAACCGATCCTACAGAGATGGACCTTGACGTGCTCAGAGACCGTGCTAACTGAAATCTCACTTTCCATTATAGATTTAGTTACTGGGGGACAAAAGCGATGAAATGGGTGGAGACACATATGTACCCCCTTCTTCTTCCCTTATATCATGTGCAGATCCTTCGAATTCTCTTATCAAATGCTATCCTGTGTGGCTTAGGCCCTAATCTGTAATCTTTCAAGCAGTTTCTCTGAACGTAAACTTTTTTTTGAAATACTCGATATTAGAATTCAACGGAGCAGCATGCTTTTGTTCATCAATGAAGGATTGCATCGCCGTGGTGCTACCAGCTACTAGAAGACAATATGAATAACAATGGCTAGGTCCTTACATTTTCTTAAATAATATCAAAATTGCGGCCCCCTTACCAAGAGTTTGTGACGTTATATCTTCTTTATATTGGTAAGGATCTTAGTTGTTATCTGCTTCTTAAACATTCTTTTTTCATTTTGATTTTGAGGAAGCATATCACAAATGCTTGTTAAAAGGAGACGTGTTTGGCCAATTCTGAGAGTGCATCGATATGTGCGTTCTTGTGGTGTGAAGTCAGAAATGTTACAGAAACTTGCTTTTACAGTAGCTTCACGGTGATCCATCAATGTAGTGAGGGTTTTCTGCTGCTGAAACTGGATCTTCCACAAGCACTTGGGATCAATTTTCTGCTCATAATCCGTAAAACCCGGTAGAAAAAGAAAAATAAAACAAATTTTATAAAGAAGAACAATGTGGTAATTTAAGTTATAACAGTAGGGCAAAATTGGAACTTCCGCGAAGTTTGAATCCTGTGTTTTATACCTGCTTTTCTTCTTTTTTCTTTCTTCTTCCCTCTTCTTATGTTGGTTCCTCCTTGGTAGTTTTTCCGCACACGCCCTCTCAATCTAACGCAGTCTTGCAAGGTACATCTAATGAATAATTAGTTTTTTCGTTTCTTTGCGCTTACATGATTTGGGGGTTGCAGGTTGAACAAAACGCACGTTTTATATAAAGAGTGGTGCAACTTCGTTTTGTAGAAAGTTTTAGATAGGTAAGATGATGCTAAATGTGTAAAACTAATGGTTGCGGTTCATGTTGATTAGTGTGCATTACATTGTGTTAGAAAAAGTAGAATTTTGTATAGAAAAGCAAAATCTAGGGGTACACAAGGGAGAATATGGCCATGATCTTACACGTGAAGTACATGAACACATTTGTATAAGAGAATTGCGGGTGTGAAGTGAGAGTTTTTGAAATCTAGAGATCAACGGGCAAGATTACGACTGTGATCCTTCCCTATGAAGGCCATCTCTCTCTTTTATTATTTATTTTTAAAGAGATATATGGGAACGATCACTCCTGTGATCTCACCGATGAAGAAGTGATCTTGCTTATGATCCTTGTATATTATGTTAACATGCTCTTTTTCTTCTTTTTCTTTACCCTAATGCTTCTAATGATTAAAATAAATAGATTTAGCTTAGTTTAGATTAGTGAAAGTCTTAAATACGTATTGTTTACAAAGCTATCATGTTTAAAATTAAAGGTTACGATCGAAGTTTGGACATCAGTTAAAGGTATAGTTTGTGTGTTGCTTGTGTTTGCTAGATATAGGGATGAAATGAACTTACTATCTATCTGGCTATAAATTGTTTATTATTTGTGTGTAACCTGTTCTAAGGACTAGAAGTGTTAAAACCTTAGGAAGTAACTTGGTGATCTCTGTGTAGGATTATTAGCAGTAGGATTTCGGCTATCGATTACAGACCTGTTGACATTGAATTTAGGCGATATTCTTTCCATAATTGAACTTGTGAAATTACACTTAAAAAGAAGAGAGGTAAGTCCTTGCCTCCGAATACGACCTGCAAAAAGAGAGAGAAATTAGCTGTAGCTGTAGCCATCCAATACCCATTTCTCTGGCCTGTCATTGTTGGAGTGCCCTCCCTAGAGCAATCTACATGATGAATGCTTGCTTTGGTGTTGTACAGTTATGCTGCGCTAGGTTACTTCACCAGCCTTTCGTAATGCTCCACCAATTCCCCATACGCAGACCTCAATGCCGATATGCCATTCCCGGTTAAGGTACACGGAAGGTGGCCAAGGCATATCTTGAGTTCTTCTGAATTTCTGCCACACATTCTTTCTCGGGTCTGACTACCTTCATATTTATCAATTGTCATATTGACATTGTCGGAATTCTAATATTACGCTCTGTTCGTATGTGCAGATAAGTTGAATGTGACAGCGCCTATGTTCTTCAGCTTTCACTTGCCATTTTTTTGCAATTCAGTAACTCCGATTGATGAAGGTCGGGTGAATATCTAGACCAAATCTCAAGGCCTGCTTGGGAGATTCCTGCAAGTAGCCATTTCTGCTCAAGTTCATCACCAATCATCCATAATTATGTTTCGTAATTCAAATTTCATTCTCGAAATTCCTTATATGTTGGGGACTTTTACAAGATTCATTTGCAGAAATCTGAAAAAATTCCATTAGTGAAAGATGCGTAAGCAATGGAAAAGTAAAACTACGCATCTGAGATGAAATGGTTGTTGCTATATGCTGAATGCTCTAGCATAGGTAAGACTTTTCTCTTTTTTCAGGTCAATAGGTCTGACCGAGCTCCACCCCACAATGTGGGATCAAAAAGCCAAATGGGGAGTATATTCTTTTAGCACTAAAGAAAATCTTTCATGGAGGAAAGTTCCGCTTCAGCTTGCATTTCTTTTAGGAAGAGATTATCAGGTCTAAGCATGATAATGCATCCATGTTATATACTCCACACCTAGATAATCAGGAAAGCGAGACTGATCAACCATTAGCCAAACAATTGTTAGAAAGAAAACCTTAGGGAGATTCTCATTTTGCTGATAAAAAGATTACAAACTCAAGTCACTATAAGCTGGATGACCTTAAGCCAAAAGAAAGCCAACTACATAAGCTAAAGAAAAGTGAAATCAAACTTGGTAAACTTCTCCCAAAGATATGGGGAAGAGAGACTGGCTGGTCTACTTCAGATTATGTCAAACTAACTGCAAAATTCAGACCTAAGCAACCGGCACTGTCCTACTGCTATAACCCTGAGGATGCTCTGTCTCCTGCATTTCCCTGTCTTCACCCTCATTTTCACCTGACATTTCCTCTAAGGATTTGCCCTTTGATTCTGGTACCAATAGTGTGAAAAACAATCCCAAGATGTTGATTACACCTAAAACAATAAGGGCATTCCTGACCCCAATTCCAGCAGGGTATCCGGCATCTGCCTTGGCCTTGTCCTTGTCTTGAGCCAAATATAAGAACCCAAATGCCCCTACAATAGCCCCCAGTTTCCCTGATGCTGCTGATATGCCGTGGCAAGTAGATCGGAACCTAGCAGGGAAGATCTCAGCAGGAACAACAAATGTTGTAGAATTGGGGCCAAAGTTTGCAAAGAAGAATGTGAGGGAGTACATCACCACAAAACCAATGCGGTTGTCCTTGTGTGTCCAGTGGTCATAAGGAAGGGCAAGTGCAAACATAAAGACAGTCATGAAGAAGAACCCCATCAATTGTATGGCAAATCTTCCCATCTTATCAATAAAAGCTACTGTAAACCAATATCCTGGGACAGTACTGCATAGTGCTATAAGGGTTTGTGCTCTTGCAATTTTGTAAACCTCCTCAAGGGCATTCATCGTCTTTGCTGGAGGAATCCATCCAATGGCACTAAAAATATCCTTCTGAAATAGATTCTGACTGTAAAACGCAATGTCCAGCAGGAACCATGTGCTAGTTGTCCCCAGCAAGTGAAGTCCATGGCGACGAGCAAACTCCATGGAAAACAATCCGAATACTTCTGCAGACTTCCGCTGAGACTGCTCTGGTTTCTGCTCTACTGCGTGAAGCTCAACCTGCAAAACTTTAGACATATCTGCTGCAGCTTGTTTAGTATCCTTCGCCACAAGAGCAGTGTATCGAGCGGTTTCAGGCATTTTCATCCTCCAGTAATAGGTAAGTGCAGCTGGAAGAGCTCCAACCATTACGATAATCCTCCATACAAAGTCGGCTTGTAAGACTGTGGACCCAACAGGATCAACCTCATAAGGGGAAGCCGGGAATCTGTTCTTGAATGCTGCTGAGACAATGATTGCAAACACTCCACCTGCCAAAATTCCAAACCCCTGCATAGCAAAAACCGCTGCTATGAAGGCACCTCGGGTTTTCTTATTGGAGTACTCTGACATAATAGTGGCTGAAAGAGGGTAGTCCCCTCCAATGCCAAACCCAAGCCAAAACCGGAAGAAACAAAGCGTCGCCATGACGGATTTTGGGGTGTGACCAAATGACAGGCCTGAACCAATAGAGCATATGACCATAAGCATCAGGGTCATGCCATAGACCTTTTTTCGGCCAAGTTTATCACCAAGCCAGCCGAAAAATAGCTGGCCAGCTAGAGTTCCACAAAATGCAACACCATTCACTGCTGCTGAAACATTTGGGGGCAATGATCCTGGCTTGTCGGCGCCGTCTATACGGTAATATATCCGTCCAAGCAGTTTTGTTACAAGTGATACGCAAAATAGATCATACGCATCTGTGAAAAAGCCCATTCCAGCAATTATAATTGCTGTGAAATGGTACCATTGCGTTTTGGCAGAATCTAGTGCGTTCAGAACCTGCAATTGTTCCTTAGCCATGTCGAGCTAATTGCTACCACCGCAATTACAGGCCAACTTAACGTTCTGTTTTCAGTAATCTCCCTCCTCTGTCTGCAAAATCAATTTCAACAATAGTAAGTACATGTTTTTGACATGTCCTAACATAAGCAAAAATCATAATACGTAAGTATTAGATGTCGAACATATTCTAACTAGTTGATTAATCATATGTAAGGTATAGTTAATCGATTATAAGGCCTGCCAATGCTCTCACGGCTTTCTTGAGAGCATAATTTCATGCCATGACTTTCAAACAAAACATCCACAGTTAATCAAGTTTCCAAACCAAAATCCTAAATTCTAGAAAAAAGAATTATAAAAAATTTAGTACCCTCAAATTGTCAACGAGAAGAGGAAGTTGCAAACATAGATATGCTAGTTAAGTAACTACCATACTTTTTACCAACTTTTTATCAATGACACGTTATTCAATGGCCGAGAAATAAAGACAAAACATACGGTGTATGTGTTTTTTTTTTCTTCCAAAATTAGAGAAGGGTTTCCATTTTTAATCTAATCCACAAAAAATTTTACGCAGAAGAATGAAAAATTACAATTATTTTTTATTGGCCAACTATTATATATGTTTATGAGGAAGGGAATCGACACTGTTCAATCCAACTGAGTATACAGACCATACAAGCTTCAGTGGGATTATAAGTATTTACTGTCAAGGTAGATTAAAGGAAAACGGGGTACATACATATTGCATTCGAATTTATGGACATAGAGGATATGGATGATTTATACGTGTATCGCATGCACCAACAAGTTTTGACCCCAAATTCCAACTAAAAACTGTCTTGGAAAGTTAATTAAATATTATTGAGCAGGACTAAGGTGACTATAAAATATATAGTAACACATATGCTGCATTACAAAGCTTGATGTGTTTAACTATATATATATGTGTGTGTGCGTGTGCGTGTACTCTAAATATATGTGTATATATATGTATGGTTGATTAAGGTTGCATGTAATAAGACAAAAACGAAAAGATTAGGTAAAATGGAGCTACTAGACTGAGAAAGGCAAAGATTTTTTACCAGGACAAACCTTTTGTTTTTCCTGTTTCTCAAAAACCTAGACGAGATTATGACCAACTGATGAGAAGGCGATGGAAAGAGAAAGAACTAGAGATGGAGTGAAAAAATAAAAGATAATAAGGACGCAACAAATGAAAGGTAGAGGAGCGATGGGTTGGCAGTGAGGTGTGAGGCCAACAATTTATAAGCCAAAGCCCTCAAAAATAGTAAAGCCGTGCGAGAAAGTGGTTCAATAAAAAAATTATTAATACATCTCGGGGAAGGACATCTCTATCTTGTCTCTTAACATCAACTAAATGATTACTTTTAGAAGCTTTTGAGGAATGCAAAAAAAATTCTTATGTTTTTAAATTTTTTTTATCGAAGATCTCAAAAAGTTACCTAAATTTACTATTACTTTATTATTATTATTATTTTTTAATTATCATAAAAAAAATATTAGCATAGTCTAAGAACTCTTTCCAAATCTTTAAGAATATGAGGTTTTTAAGGTGTTGATGTCTGAAATGGGATTTTTAGATTTGGAAATACTATTAAAAAGTCAATTTGAAAAAATATATTTTTATGGATTTTTTTGAAAGATAAGATAATTTTTAATAAGTGTTTTGAAATATAGATTTTTGACCTCCCTCCAGAAATTACAGCAGAAAAGAATTAAAAAAAAAAAAATCTCAGGACAGGTTTCTTTATAACAAAAACGAATCTGCTTCGGGTATATTCCTGATTCGTGCCCTTTTATAAAGCTTTTGACTGTTTCTTTATGGTTTTTGGTCAACTCATGCTTCACCATCCCACTACGGCAACGTTTCGCCTCCTACCACCTGTTGCAGATGGTTGGTTTGCAATATATGATGATAATGAAATATTGAAATGGGATTTGAGTTTGTCGATTCGATTAGGGCTTTGACTGGACTGAAGACGACGGCGACGCCTGATCGTGTTGAGCCGACACGTCGGTGTTATACCAAGTTGTCCCTGTCATGGTTTTATTACCATTTTCACGGGGTTCACCTCACCCCACCTCAGGATAAAATGCACGTTTTCTGGGTGAATTCAATTCAATTGGGTAGGTGGCTTCCTGTGCTGTGGAGATGTCTAGTGTTTGACCCAAACTCTTCCATGGGATTTTTATATCTTATAAAATTGATTTATTTAGGTAATTCTTGCATTTCAAGATTTTCTTTTTCGTAAAGAATTTATGGTTTTTTCTTTTAGGATTTACATTGCACAGGAAGTTTATTTTACTTAACATATGAAAATAATTAGTTTGAGAATAATAAAAGGAGTTTCGTTTTTATATTCGTGCAGCATGCTGATATGAAAAGGTGAAAATTCAATCAAACTATAAATAAGTAAGAAAAAACTTGAATTTTTTTCATTTGCAAATTACATGATATCATTTATGAAAATTTTAAAATTACATAAAATCTCTATATTTTAAAAAATTAGCATCTAAACTCCCTAAAATAGTTGTGGAATCCACTTTATTTATGGGTTGGCTGATTATATGGATTTTTTTACTGATGTGGATAATTAAATTAGATATTTAAATGATAAATGTTAAAAAATAATAAAAAATTCAAAAAAGCAAAAATAATAAAAAGATTATAAAAAAATAAAGAAAACTATGTGAAATAAAAAAGAAGAAGAAAAAACTATGTGGGTGTTGTTGGTGCAAATTTTTTTTTTTAAATTCACATCAATTTTTATACTTTTAAAATTTTCTAGGCTTTATAGTATTTTTTCACTTCAATTAAATATATTAATTTAATTGTCCGTGTCAGCAGGAAAACACACATGGGCATCCAACATATAAATAAAATGGATTTACATCTTTTTCAGAAAGTTTAGATACTAACTTTAGAAAAGTGAGGACATTCGTGCAATTTCAAAAGTTTTTAGGAGTGTTTATATAATTTATTCTTTTTTTTTTATCATTAATAACAATTTTCTTTTCGAAATCCATGCCTCCTTTCAAATCAAATATTAATCCTAAATTCATATAACTACATAAAAGCTTGAGTTAAACATGCTTATTGACTTAAAAATACATAACATATATAAATAATATAATATAACAAAGTTTTATGTGATTATTAACAGTTTTTCATGAACTGATGAGTCATTTAGAATTGCCTAAAATCATACAAAATACAAGACTTAAGCATCATCATGCAAAGAGTGCTATTTTATATAAAATTGTGTAAAAGTTATAATTACTTTAAAAGTTATGTCATTTGTATAAAAGAATATTTCTTTTAACAAAAGCTTTCAAAATAATGTATATAAAAAAGTTTATATAATTAAATAAAAATATCTATACAATATTTATAACAACAATGTTTATCTTGAATCATATTATCATGCATGAATCATGATAACAATACCAGTTGCCTCTAAATGCATATTATTACATGTGAAAGCATTTGTAAGCCAATGCCATTTAAAGAATTCGTACTCAAATTAGGGCTATCGGAAAAAGTTTACAGTTTAAACTCAGAATTTATGAGGGTGCATAAAGGCTAGTTGAAGTGACCTTGCCAACTTAGATTTTTAACGCGTAATGATAATAATAAAATAATAATATTACAATAATGTTACGTTTATCGTTATTCATTAAAAATTCAAATTTCAAGTTTTAGAATTAGCAAGATTTTAGAGATAAATTACTTAAATAATAAAATCAATAAAATGAGATGAAATAATATATATATATATATATATATATTCACTAAATATACTTAATATAAGTTGTCGAAAACCAATGAATCTGCATGGATTCAAGAGAGGCAAGCTCGTGGATAATTAGATTAGTGACAAAGCATGAGAAAAGATAGAATTTAGACACATAATCTTGCAAAGTAATTTACTAAATTGCAAATTTGTGACACATGGGCTTATCAATCTATCCAACCCTTGCTCAACAAGGTGCTAAAAATTAGGGGTGAGAATGCGGGCCAAATGGGCTGGCTCATCTTGACTGGCACTAGCCCACTGGTCGAAGCAAGCTAGCTCGCACCTTAGATAGGTTGAAAAAGTTAGCTCGATCTGCCTCGCAGGCTCAATGCGGGCCGACTCGCCAACCTGCATGAAACTTTTTTTTTTTGGTAATATTATAAAATTATAAAGTCATTATCATAGAATCTTTTTTCCTTTGTTGCATATCATTTTCTTTTTACAATCATTTCATTTTTTTAATTCTAAGGTAATGTTGACTCTTTTTTTTCTTCCATATTCCTCCATTATTAATTAAGGTCTCATCTTTTTTTTTTCCCCTAAGATTTTAAATATCCAACATTTGTTTAATATCGAATTAGGTTACGTTAGCTTTTTTTTAAGTTAGTTTGAACTATATTTTATTCAATGTAAAGCACCACAAGCAAATTGTTCTCTCTTTGGGAAAAAAATAAATAAATAAAAGTGTTATTCGGATAATTTTGTGGCTTTAGTTTAAGTCCCGTTAAAGTACTAATTATTGATTCAATTTAAATTTGGAAGATTGATTGTTTGTTTAATCAAAATTGATACTCTATAAGGACATAATTAATTACTCTAAGATTTTGTCCAATTTCAAAAATTGAAAATAAAACAAAGGTTAAGTTATAGTTAGGGCTTTACACTCACACCTTTTCAATCTGTACTTACTTGCCCTTAAATCTTATATGATAGAGAACAAAACAACCTTAAACGATAATCAAGTAAATGTAGCAATTATTATAAAGTCTTTTTCACTAATTATATAAGAAAACAAAGTTAGTAATAAAGGAAATAAAATCACACATATAAATCAATCATCATCATCATCAACTAAATTGGAGTCTCCCTTTGATGAAGTAGTCCCACTCACAATGTCTTCTTCATCATCTACAATTTATCAAATTATACATATAATTAGCTTGAAATAATATGTTAAAAGAAAATATTGCCAAAAGAATTAAAAAAAAAATCACCTTCACAAGCAAATCCTTGTAACCAATTATGTGTACAAATTAAAACTTCCACATTTGATGGGAGTATAGAATTGCATTACTTATTAAGTATACGAACACTAATACTGAAAGCTGACTCATATGCTGTAGTGGTAATTAGAATGAAAAGCACATCAAAGGCCATGATGCACAAATCAGGATACCTTTGGCTTTGAGTCTTCCAATATTTGTAATACATTCGATTCTAAATAGAAGTTCATATCAATTACTGGCTCTTCTAGATAAATATCCAAAGAAGACTTACTAGAACTTTGTACTTCTACTTAGTAGTATTCTTACATTATTAAGGAAAAAACTAATTAAATATTAATATATAATATGAAAAAAATATCATTAAAAAAATAAATGAAATTATTAAACTTACATCTAAAGTAGCAAAATCAATTGCCAAAGCTTTTCCAAATTTGAAAATTTCATGGAGCTGCTCTACCGCTACCTCCAAATGTATCTTATGCTTGAAAAGATGATCCAGCCTAAGGATTCTAGATATGTGATCTATTTTGCGCTTCTCATATTCTTGAAAGAGCTTATGCAACTTGCTCTTTATGTTAGCTAACTTCTCTTCACAAGTGAGGGGGTCAATTTTATTAAAGCAGAATTTCAAAAAATTAAACTTCATTCAAAGATCAAAGGCTGCTCCAAGTGCAAGGACAATATCATATTCCCTCCAATATTTATCGAACTTCTGTTTCATTTTAATACACATCTCCCTTATCACATGATCTTCACTATTAAAATTTTCGTTAAAAAATATTCAATTCTCCATACTTGCAAAAAATAGAGGTTTGAAGTTGGATACGTGGATCTTGACATCAAATCGGTGATAGTATAAAAAGGGCTGAAAAATTTGCATATCTTCTCTACTCTTCCCCACTCATCCATGGTTAAACAATACTTATAATGAGAATCATTCAATTGAAAGCAACAAAAAGCACGTTGATACTTGAGTGTGCTATCAAGCATAAGGTAAGTGAAATTCCATCTAGTAGTTACATCTAAGCGCAAACCAACACTAGCATCAATGTTGCCAACTTGTTGAACACACTCCTAAAAATGTTTCATTCTATCCTCGAAGTGCTTAACATACTTTACAATCTCCCTTATTTTATGCAATGTTTCACTACTTATCGTCAACTTCTCTTTAACAATTAAATGAAAAATATGAGCACAACATATAATATGGAAAAACTCACCACCACATAACAAACTATATTGTAAGTTCAGTTGCTCTTTCAAAAAATCTTGTATGCAATCATTTGTAGATGCATTATCCAATGTAAGGGAGAATATCTTTCTATATATGCCCCAATTTTTCAAAAATTCAAATATTTTCTTGGATAACTCCTAACCTGAGTGAGGAGGAGGCATTTTACAAAAAGAAAGAATTTTATTATTGAGTTTCCATTTGTCATCCACATATTGTCCAGTCAAACAAATATATCCTTCATTAGTGGAGGCAATCCACACATCAGAAGTCAAACAAACTCGCCCTGAAATTTTTGCAAAATTTGTTTCAAATTATCCTTTTGAGCTAAATATAAATTCCAAACATCTGATGTAGCAGTTTTCCTAGACTTTAGCTTATAATCAGGATTATATAGCCTTATAAATTGTGTAATCCTCCTATACTCAACAAATGAAAATGGTAGATCATGTTCAATAATAGCCATGGACATTATCGCACGATTAGCTTTAAGATCTGGTTTTCTTGACCTTAACTTATCGGCATGATCAATTATCATATCACCAACATCATTAAATCTAGGAACTTGACTCAAATGACACTTTCCCATATGTTGAAGTAAGGTTGAAGTTCCATGTAAATGTCCCCCATTAACATATTCCTTCCTACACGCTTTACATTTGGCTCTACTTTTACCATCTTTCCTAACATCTATTCTTGCAAATATGTCCCAAATGTGAGAAGTATAACTACTCACTTAAGCCTTCTTACTTGCAGGTTCTTTAGATTGAGAAGATCCTGTTGGTATATTAGGATTACGCCCATCGACTTTAGACACATCATCTGCATTAATAGGTTGTATTGTATTTGTAGTCTTATTGCTTGTAAGATTCATTCTAAAAATATATCAAAAAAAAGAAAATATCAAAATATAGAATTACAGATATTGTAAGTAGTAATAAACAGAACCTAAGTCCCCAACAAGAATACAAATTCAATAAAACAAATAATAAAATAGAACACAAACAAAACAATAAAATAGAACCTAAGTCCCTAAACCCTAACTCTAAATAGCAAATTAATCGAACAACCATATATATATATATATAATAAAACCTAAACAAGAACACAACAAATACAAACACAAATTAATGGAACAATGAATACAATAAAACCCAGCTAAATAACAAATACAATAAACCCAACCAAATAGCAAATACATATATTCAATTTACTAGCAGTAGCAAGTGGCAACAGAAGTATAGAATAGGACACCTTTTGTATTGCAATTCTTAGACCCCAACTCCAAAGTCTAAACCTAAAAACCAAACCCCCAGAACCTAAACCCTAACCCAAAACCTAAAGCCCAACAGCTAAACAGTTGTTCCTTCGAACCTTGAAACTTAACTCCAAAGTTTAAACTTGAAACCTAAAGCCTAGAACCTAACCCCCCCACAACCCAAACCCTAACTCGAAACCCAAAGCCTAATGGTTGAACGACCTTTCCCCCGAACTCCAACCCCTAAATCTAAACCTTAACTCGAAACCCTAGTCTACATAGCAACAATAGAGCAATTTGCTAAAAAAAAAAAATCAATTACACAAGGACTCACTATGGTGATAATGACAATTGAGTGGTAGTTGACAAGAGGACGATGACGATGACGAGATTGAGTAGTGGCACGATTGACTGATGGTGATGACGACGACTGGTGGTTGGTGGATCGATGGTCTCTGACTCATGTGGGATCGATGGGTGGATCAGTGGTGAGATGAATTGACGATGACAACTAATGGTGACAAAGTGAGATGAGAGAGATCAAAGAAGTGAAAGTGAAAAATTTTAAACTTTAAGTCAAAGTGACTCTTTTAGTTTTATTTTACTATTGTGCAGTTTTCTTTTCTTTTCTTTTTTTTTTTTTTTTTTTGTAAGCCAAGTGGGCGAACCCACGCTCAAAATGAGTTAGCCCTAGGGCCGGTAATGCGGGCCAAATGGGCCGACCCGCCCTGACCCGCACCAGCTCTCGGGTCTTTGCGGGCTGGCCCGTAGTGGCCTGCAAGTCTAGCGGGTCAGGAAAGTGTGCCCGCCCCGCCCCACGGGCCATGCGGGCTGGCTTGCGACGACCTGTAATAATTTTTTTTTATTATGCAAAACAGGCAGCCGGCGGTGGTGGTGCGATGGACGGCGGTGCCGTCACTTCAGTCGACGTCGGCATCATCAGTCGCGGTCGCGGTCACGGTCGCCGGTCCTCAGTCCTCAGTCACGGTCCTCGTGGGTTGCGGTCATGCTGCACAACAGTCGTCAGTTGTCAGTCGCGGTCGCGGTCACGGTCGCGGGTCCTCAGTCCTCAATCGCGGTCCTCGCGGGTCGCGGTCGTCCAGCAGGTCCCTCTAGCCGTTGCTGTTTTTGATGAATTGGAAACATCTCTTTTCCATTTTTATTTACCTAGTTCATATCTTTGTTTCGTGTGTTCCTGGGAGGAATTCGATCTCTTCAATCTAGGGGTACCACCTAAATAACTGCGGCCAGAGAGTCAACTACAGATTTTTACCGGATTGTACACCTTTGTGTCTAGCTATGTATATGGATGTGCATAAAGAAGGGACGGGACATCTTTCTCTCTTTTTTGGGGGGAAGAGAGAGGGAATAAGCTGCAGCGGCACCTCACGAACCAAGCAGCAGCTCCACAAGTCCGCTCGGAACCAGTCGATTCCGGAGCCATTCGTTCTCCCCTCTCGGTTGGCCTTTGCTAGCCACTAGAGCAAGTAAGAGAACCTACAGTGAATGAATAGGTCGGGAAGAAAGAGTCTGAGGTCGGGTCGGACTCAGAACTGCAGAAGTTTCGGCGGGTTGGCCCGCCGCCCGCGGGGATTGCCCGCTCTCCCCGTGGGTCAAGCGGGCGCGGGCCAAAATGGCCTGCACCCCTACGGGTCAAATTTTTTTTGCCCACCCCGCAATTCCCACCCCTAGTTAGCCCTCTCCCAACTTACGAGCTATGCGGGGTGAGCTAAAAGGCCCGAAAATCCTATGGGCTAAGTTTTTTTTGGCCCAACTAATAACAAATTGCAGGTTGGGTAGGCTCAACCACTAAGCTTGCCCTACATTCCCACCCCTAGTAAACAGTGTACCATAAAACTAAATAAAATATGAAAATAAAATAATTACATGAAAATAGACTTAAAATAACCTAAGAATAAATTTTTTTGCAATTAATTTTATTAATTTAATATTTTAAAATTTTTCAAAGATTTCGTTTAGAAATTAGCACTCATTGATAGGCATTGTTTGAGTCACTGGTCACCTGTCTAAGGGTGTCAAAACACTTCCTCTATGGGTGCTCTCTCCTTCGGTCGGTAAGTGTGCTCCATAGTAAGTCTTTGTTTGCTTCTCCATTTATGCACAACCATATTTTAGCTAATTTTCTTCTGTTACTTTTCCTGAATTGCTTCCATCTTCTTTTGGGGTTTTAATTGGTTTCAATGGTTGCAAAACCTGCTTTAGGGAGGTTATGGTTATGGTGTTTGTATAGGGTTTTTAGTAAGGGTGGGAATGCAGGGCAGGCTTAGTGGGCTGGCTTGCAGATTTAGCCTATAGGATTTGCAGGCTTTTTGGCTCATCTCGCGTGGCCTATGGGTTAGGGTGGGCTAACTCACTACAGGCATGGGTTGGCTCGCCAAAAAAAAAAAAAAATTGAAAATAGCACAATAGTAAAATAAAACTAAAAGAGTCACTTTGACTTAAAGTTTAAATATTTTCACTTTCACTTCTCTAATCTCTCTCATCTCACTTAAGGGTGGGAATGTGGGGTGGGCCCAACGAGTTAGGCCAAAAAAAAATTTAACTCATGGGATTTACGGGCTTTTTGGTCGACCTCATGTAGCTTGCGAATCAAGGAGGCACAAACTTGCTCTCGACGTAGGTTGGCCTACAAAAAAAAGAAAAAAAAGAACAAAAATAGCATAATAGTAAAATAAAACTAAGAGTCACTATGACTTAAAGTTTAAACTTTTTCACTTTCACTTCTCTAATCTCTCTCATCTCACTCCATCACCATCAGTCGTCATCATCAATTTATCTTGTCATCGATCCACCCATCAATCCTACATGAGTTGGAGACTACCGATCCACAGGCTACCAATTGTCATCATCACCATTAGTCAGTTGTGCCACTACTCGGTCGTTGTCCTCCCCTTCTCGTCAACATTGTCGTCCTCCTCTCATCAGCCACTACTCAATTGTCATTGTCACCGTGGTAAGTCCTTGTGTAGTTGCTTTTTTTTTTTTTTTTAATTTAGCTAACTATTGTGTTGTTGCTATGTGGATTGGGGTTTTGGGTTAGGGTTTAGAGTTAAGGGTTCGGGGGAATGGCCCTTCGGCCATTAGGCTTTGGGTTTGAGTTGTAGGGGTTTAGGTAGGTTTTGGGTTTGACTTTGGAGTTGGGGCTTGGGGTTTGAGGGAATGGTTGTTCAACCATTAGCTTTGGGTTTCGAGTTTGGACTTTAGAGTTAGGGTTTGGGGACTGCGATGCAGTTAGGGTTTTGTTTTTGTACTTTTGTTGCTGCTTGCTACTACTAGTAAATTGAATATATGTAATTGCTATTTAGTTGGGTTTTATTGTATTCATTGTTCCATTAACTTATGCCATATTTTGTTCTTATTGGGTTTTATTATACATACATACATACATACATACATACATACATTTGCTATTTGCTATTTGCTATTTGCTATTTAGAGTTGGGGTTTAGGGACTAGGGTTCTATTTTATTATTTTATTTGTGTTCTATTTTATTATTTGTTTTATTGTATTTGTGTTCTTGTTGGGGATTAGGGTTCTATTTGTCGCTACTTGCAACATATGTAATTCTATATTCTATATTCTAATATTTTCTTTTTTTGATGTATTTTCAGAATGGATCTTACAAGCAATGAGACTACAAATACAATATAACCTATTAATATAGATGTTGTATTCGAAGTTGGTGGGCGTAATGCTAATGTACCAGCAGGATCTTCTCAATTTGAAGAACTTGCAGGTAAGAAGGCTCGAGTAAGTAGTTTTACTTCTCATGTTTGGGATGTATATGCAAGAATAGGTGTTAGGAAAGATGGTAAAAGTATAGCCAAATGTAAAGCGTGTGGGAAGGAACATGTTATTGGGGGACATTCACATGGAACTTCAACCTATTTCGACATATGGGAAAGTGTCGTTTGAGTCAAGTTCGTAGATATAATGATATTGGTGATATGATAATTGATCATGCCGGTAAGTTAAGGTCAAGAAAATCAAATCTTAAAGTTGCTTGTGAGATAATGTCCATAGCTATTATTGAGCATGATATGCCATTCTCATTTGTTGAGTATAGGAGAATCATATAGTTTATAAGGTTATATAATCTTGATTATAAGCCAATTTCTAGGAAATTGATACATTAGATGTTTGGAGTTTATATTTAGCTCAAAAGGATAATTTGAAACAAATTTTACAGAAAATTCTAGGGAGAGTTTGTTTGACTTCTGATGTATGGACTGCCTCTACTAGTGAAGGATATATTTATTTGATCGAACATTATTTGGATGATAAATGGAAAGTTAATAATAAAATTATTTCTTTTTGTAAAATGCCTCCTACTCACTCGGGTTTTGAGTTATCTAAGAAAGTATTTGAATTTTTGAAATATTGGGGCATAGATAGAAAGATATTCTCTTTTACATTGGATTATGCATTTGCAAATGATTGCATGCAGGATTTCTTGAAAGAACAATTGAACTTACAGCATAGTTTGTTATGCGGTCGTAAGTTTTTCTATATTAGATGTTGTGCTCATATTCTTCATTTAATTGTTAAAAAGGGGTTGATGGTAAGTAGTGAAGCGTTGTATAAAATAAGGAAGAGTGAAGTATGTTAAAGGCTCCGGGGGAAGAATGAAACATTTTTGGGAGTGTGTTTAATAGGTTGGCAACATTGATACCAGTGTTGGTTTGTGCTTGGATGTAGCTATTAGATGGAATTCTACTTACCATATGCTTGATAGTGCACTTAGGTATCAAAGTGCTTTTTGTTACTTTCAAATGAATGATTTTCATTATAAGTATTGTCCAACCATGGATGAGTGGAGAAGAGCAAAGAAGATATGTAAATTTTTGAGCCCTTTTTATACTTTCACCAATTTGATGTCAAGATCTTTGTATCTAACTTCAAACCTCTAGTTTTTGCAAATATGGAGAATTGAATGTTTGTTGAATGAAAATTTCAATAGTGAAGATCATGTGATAAGGGAGATGTCTAATAAAATAAAACAGAAGTTTAATAAATATTGGAGAGAATATAGTATTGTCCTTGCACTTAGAGTAGTCTTTGATCTTTGGATGAAGTTTAATTTTTTCAAAATTTTGTTTTAGTAAAATTGATCCCCTCACTTGTGAAGAGAAGTTGGCTAACATAAAGAGCAAGCTATGTAAGCTCTTTGGAGAATATGATAAGAGCAAAATAGATCACATACCTAGAAATCCTCAGTTGGATTATCTTCTCAAGCACAAGACACATTTGAAGATGGTGGTAAAGAAGTAGCGTCGTAAAACTTGAAATTTAGAAAAAGCTTTGGCGATTGATTTTGCTATGTTGGATGTATCATTTATTTTTTTAATGGTATATTTTTTTGTATTATATATTAGTATTTAATTAGTTTTTTCCTTAATAATGTAGGAGTACTGCTAAGTAGAAGTATAAGGTTTTGGTAAGTCTTCTTTAGATACTTATCTAAGTGAGTTAGTAATGGATATGAACTTCTACTCGAATTGGATGTATTAAAATATTGGATGACTCAAAGCTAGAGGTATCCTGATTTGTGCATCATGGCCTCTAATGTGCTCAGTATTCCAATTACCACTATAGTGTTTGAGTCAGTTTTTAGTATTAGTGCCTATGTACTTAATACGTATCGTAATTCTATGCTCTCATCAAATGTGGAAGCTTTAATTTGTACACGTAATTGGTTACAAGGGTTTGCTTGTAAATGTTATTTTTTTTATTCTTTTGGTAATATTTTCTTTTAACATCTTATTTCAATTTTTTAACATCTAATTATATGTATAATTTGATAAATTGTAGATGAAGAAGAAGACATTGCGAGTGAGATTACTTCATCAAAGGGAGACTCCAATTTAGTTGTTGATGATGATGATTGATTTATATGTGTGATTTTCTTTCCTTTATTATTGACTTCGTTTTCTTGTATAATTAGTGAAAAAGACTGTGATAATTGCTACATTTACTTAATTATCGTTTGAGGTTGTTTTGTTTTCTATCATATGATATTTAAGGGCAAGTAAGTACAGATTGAAAGGGTGTGAGTGTGAAGCCCTAACTATATTTTAACCTTGGTTTTATTTTCAAATTTTGAAATTGGACAAAATCTTAGAGTAATTAATTGTGTCCTTACAGAGCATCAATTTTGATTGAACAAACAATCGATCTTCCAAATTCAAATTCAATCAATAATTAGTACTTTAACGGGGCTTAGACTAAGGCCATGAAATTATCCGGATAACACTTTTATTTATTTATTTATTTTCCAAAGAGAGAACAATTTGCTTATGGTGCTTTACATTTAATAAAATCTAGTTCAAACTAACTTAAAAATCAGCTAACCTAACTTAACTCGATATTAGATGGATGTTGGATATTTAAAATCTTAGAAAAGAAAGGATGAGACCCCAACTAATAACGGAGGAATATGGAAGAAAAAAAAGGTCAACATTATCTTAGAGTCAAAGAAATGAAATGATTGCAAAAAGAAAATGACATGCGACTAAGGAAAAAAGAGTTGATGATAATGATTTTGTAATTTTGTAATATATAAAAAAAAAGCGTTTCGTGCAAGTTGGCAAGCCGACCTGTGTTAGCTCACGAGGTGGGCTGAGCCAACTTTTTCGGCGCGCCTAAGGTGTGGGTCAACTCACTTCGACCCGTGGGTTAGTGCAAGTTAGGGCAGGTTAGCCCGTTTGGCCTACATTCCCACCCCTACTATTAACAAAGGTCTTCCCAAGGCGAATTTTCAAACCTATTTTTGGAAATGAAAATGATCTTGTTTTGGTCTTAGAAAATTTCCATAAACTCTTTATAATGTTTAGTTTACATGAGTGCCAGAATCAAAAAGGGTTTTAGATAGGAACAAGTTTAATTTTTTTGCTAAATTGATGATTTCTAGAAAATTGTTAAAATGGGAATTTTGAAAAGATGGTTGATTTTCAAGAATTTGGGTTTGAATTTGATTATGATGAGTTGAATGAGTGTCATGGTGTTATGAAGAAGATCGCATTTGATATTGAGTGAAAACATGGTTAACTTAGAAGTATAATTTTTAGTCAATAGGTATATGGTTATAATTAGGGTTGAGTAAAAAAACTGATTAAACTGTGAATTAAATCAAATAGTTTTTTATCAGATTTTAAAAATTATGAACCAAACTATTTTGAATCGAATCAAATTGTAAAAAGTAAAAATAAGAAAATACTGGTAAAAATATTTAGAGAGTGTATAACACAAAAAGGGAATTACATGTCGCTTATCGAATGCATCTTCTTATTTAATTTTCATTGAGGAACTTGCTACCTTTTTTATTTCATATTTTTTCTTAATGATTGATATAAAAACTAGAATTACTTAGAGATAGACAATAAAATATCCTTAAATATAACAAATAAACATTGAAGATAGTAAGTGATACTGAAAAAATAATAATGAATTAATTTTTAAGTATATTTTTCCATGACTTATTGACTTATATATAGACAAAAATTAATAATATGTGTGAAAACGGTTTGAATCGTAAACTAAATTAGATTAAACCATTTTTTTAATTCAAAATTTTTTTGAATTGAATCATATTATTAGGTTCAATTTAGAAAAAAAAATGAACTGTATATTACGATTTGGTTTAGTTTGAGGGACAAACCATATTGAATCAAATCGTACCCATCTTAGCTTTAATTGAACTTTTATGAACTTGATCATATCTACAAATAGTGTTTGTGAAAAGGTTTTGGTTTAGTACTGATCCAAGAGAGTAAATGTTGTATAAATATGTAGTAATTTACAAGACCTCATTAGAGGATACTATAGAGAGTTTGTAAGCTATGGAAATACAAAACTATAAAGACAAAAGTTACACAAAGACTAATGTAGAGGGTTTGCGATAAAATAATTGGTGATATATTAAAGTAAAATATACTTTAACCAATAATTGAAAATAAGCCAAAGTAGGGGGTTTCTAATAGGAATTTCAAACTAAACCATTGTATAGAAAACTATAAAAGATCTTTTAGTAAGAATCTTGAATTGACTCGCTATAAAGGAAACTATAGAAGGTCATATAATGAAAACCTAAATAAAAGTAATGTATAACAAACTGTAGGGGGTACTAGGAACCTACAAAGGATAGCAATATACTTACACACATCCTTCTTACCATAAAGACTTTACAGGCAAACCACCTTAATTACGCAGGTAGGTCACTCCCATTAATGATAACTTCTCGGTGATGGTTCTAATGGATGCAAGTCCACTATAGTACATCTATTAAGTGTGATTCCATGACAATAGTACATCTATTGATATTGATGTAAGATAGTAGTGGTGATAGTGATGGTTATAATAAATAAATCCAATGGTTAGGGTTGTGCTCGTCTTCCTAGACTATTCTAACAATACTGGTAGGTCTATGGCGATGGTTTGCTCATTAATGGTGATGATTGATTAGTTTAAGAATATTGTTAGGATTTTAAGGGCATCATGGATTAGATTAAGTATTGGTTAGGTAATTGTGAAATAGTCATTTCATCCTAGTAATCATTGTAACAGGTATGACGAGGAATGGCATAATCATTCCTTTCTTAAGCGTAAACACCAACTTTATTGATTACGTTTGTTACTAGTATTCATTCCCTTTAATTTCCCTACTAATGATTTCATTCTTTTGTTTTTTTTTGTCCATAAAGATGAATTCCATGTAATGAAAAGAAATAAATGAAAGACAAAAAGTTAGAAGTATTTAGATCAAATGGAATAATTTTTTTTTAAAAAAAACAAAATTTAATTAGTGAATGTAATAAATTTATATAAGGAATAGTATAATCCCACATATGAAATGAAAAACTAAAAAAACAAAGAATAGAAAGAAACATAAAAAAAGAAAAAAGAAAAATGCTTATTCTAAAAACTATGGACAAAATAATATCATCCCACTTGCCATAATCTTCAAACCAATATAAAAGTAGACTTGTGTTGGTACAAATGTGATGCTAATAAATCAACTATAATGAGAATAGTAGAAAAAATAAATAAATACATATAAATGTGAAATACTTTTTCTTAATGACTTAAAACACCTATTATCAATTTTTTTTAAAAGAAAAAAAGATGGAAATATAGGGATTTACTTTCTTTGGAAGAAAATCTATCTTCCAATTACTTTTTATTATGGGATTCTTATTCTAGATAAGCAACTTTATAAATTACTCACAACATCTATAAACGTATATTTTCTTCCATTTTCGTACAAAAATGAAATAAACAATAAAAAATAACAGTAAAGTTCAAAGGATTGGCATAAGTAACTAAGCCGCAGGCTTTATAGGCTCAATTCATCTTTAATAAAACCTCCCCATGAAGGTTCTTATAGAATAAATCCGGGTCTTAAATCAAGATTGGTTCTTAACATAAAGGATCCATGAAAAGACTTAAAAGTAATGATTACAATAAGGAATTGCCTTTAAGAAATTTAAAATGAATAAATCCTTGAAAGAAAGTTCCTAAATCCTCATAAATAAAATTAACCTTATAAACAGCAGCTTTTCCTTTTACAACTATGGCTTATTTAAAATTCTCTTTTCCTTCCCCTCTTTCTCTCCTCCACTTCCCAAAAGAGGAAGAAAAAATGACACTATTTTCCTTTAAATTTTAAAAGTATACACTACCTCATCACCAATTCTCTTAATTTTTTTTCACTGTATACTCCTCTAAACAGTGGCATAAAATCATTTATCGTGGCTTGAAAAGGTAAGTATATAAAATAAATAAATAAATATATACATAATATATATATATATATATATATAGAAATTTCTTCCTAGGACCAATACAAAAAAAAAAAAAAAAAATGTAGCCTGAAAACTCAGCCTTGCCAGAGCGCTTAAAAAAGGATGCACAAGTAACAAATTCAACTCTAAACCATGATGTTATCAGATCTTGATTTCCAAAAATGAAGCTATGGATTTACATTTTACCTAAGTTTGCTGTTAGTTAACCCATCATCTTTTTCTTTTTTTTTAAATTCTTCCATATGCATGCAAACTGTCCACACTTTCTAGAAAGAAAGGATCTTCTTCGTGTTAGAAAAAAGAGGGTTGTTAGTTGTATCGTAACACTTTACAGGCAAACCACCTTAATTACGCAGGTAGGTCACTCCCATTAATGATAACTTCTCCGATAGTAGTGGTGATAAAGACATATAAGATATATTCTCCATCATTCAATATAAATCAATAAACTTAGTTTAATAATAATGGTATTTTAAAAGAATAAATGAATTCCTATTGTTTTCATTACTTGTATGAAAACTAAAGTATAGATTATATTGTAGGGTTTCTTAATGACCAAGAGCTTGAAGGTTACGAAACGAGTTTGGTACCGTTAATTCCAAGCAAGTAAAATTAATGCTTTATTGCATTTTGAAGTACTATTTCAAAGTACTTGGAGATTGAGGTGTATACTTACTTGTAATTGTAAGTAGCTTGGATGTACAATTCCTATGTGTCTCTACGGTAAGTGAATGGGAGTTTTAAAAGAAAAATAATATTGGAATAATAGCGATTGAATATAATGCTTACATATTAATAACAATGATACCATACATATAAAATAATGATGGTGGTTTAATGAATTGAATATTAAAAAGGTAACTTAAAAAAAAAAAAAGAAAAAAGCAGAACGCTAGCTTTCAAAACTTCAATATAAATTTTTTTTTTTCAATCTAGGGAAAAAATTCTATTGAGGAAATATAATTGGTTTAATAACACATGCGATTGGTACTTTAGAATAGCAAATGTGGTTTCAAATTTATATATTTTAATTTTTTTTCTTTTTTGGCAATCTAATAAGCATAATTCTTACATTTTATGACCAATTCAGATTAACCGAATGGGTACGAGGTGTGATTAATTACTCAAACCAAACATCTTTTCCCCAAGATAAATGTTCATCAATGCTATCAAATATTAGTTAATGGATTAAACAAAAACAATCACAGCAAATAAAAACATAAGTAGCAAATTTATAGAGTTAATGTGTAAGAGTAATTGATTATATGAAAATCTTTATCTTTCATCTACGCACTTTTATTATTATGATTTTCAAATTATATCTAAAATTTTAATGTTCTTTAAAAATTCTTTTAAGTGTTTGACTTAATTTTTACAAACTTTCATCAATAAGTTTTTTAGATAATGATATCTTTACACTTTTTTTGGTGAAAGATAAAATAAGATAATCCAATTTATTGAATAAAAAGGAAAAAAAAATTTGTAATATAAGACCTTCTAATAACATTAAAAATTTTGGAGATATCATCACTTGTGAACCTATGATGCAAATTTTTGTTCGGTCAAAACCTATGATGAATGCTCACCAAACATCTAAAAATACATTTAATGAAGCAAATACAGTGGAAAAAAGAAAAAGAAAAAGAAAAAAGAAAAAGCTACACTTGGCTCTAAACCTCTCCATAAAGTTGATAGTGGTTGAATGTTGAATAATAGGTTTTAATGGGTAAAATAAATTGACAAATCTAATGAATTTAACTTAAAATCAACTATTCATAATATTATATTATAATATTACCTTGATAACTTCTAGGTTATTGGATTTCTTATCTGATACAAAAAACCACTAAGATATGATTGGATACATGGAATAATACTCCGGTGCAAATCTTTTCTCCCATGGCTTGAAACTTATGAAGGGATCCTTTAATTTTATATAATTGGATACAAACTTGAAAGTCACGATAGTTGGATTCAGATATCTTATTTCTTTACCTTCAAAATCTACATATATATATATATATTGTTTGAATTTGAGGACAACAACCGATATTGTCAATACTTCTCCATCTGGTGATGGCAAATGAATTGGCTTTTGCCAAATTAGCAATCAACTATAATAACCCTTTTGTAAATTGGTGGAAAAATTATATGAAATATGATATATGATTTGAGATTCTTTCTTTTTTTATTTTTTTTAAATTCATAATATTGATCTTCGTTAGCAATTAGGAGAGGGTGAATTGATTACTTAAAATTAATTTTTTTTATAAATAATTTCTTTTTGATTACTAAATTAGTGGATAATAAAATTATAATATTGTAAATAAATTGCGTATGAAATAAATAAAGTAAGGATAAGAAGATTAGGTAAATCAATTTATAATGATTCCACCTTATGCGTTAATCCACTTTTTTAGCTCTACCTACTTGGGACTTGGTTGTTTTCAGCGGTATCATTTTACTATAACAAATAAAAAACAATTTACAAAGGTTACAACAATCAAGCTTTCTTGACACAATTGGTTATTGCTCTACTTATCTAGCTTTAACACAAGCTATTAAAGATCTATAGTAAAAAATATGTAATCCATTAACATAACCTAACAATCACTCTGTTTCACATATACAAAAACCACATTTGAGGAAAACAAAGTAAAAATCCTCTCCAATTTGCTCATGAATATATATATATATATTATATAACTTAATTAGCACAAATGACTTAACTGATTCTATTGTGTCCTTCAATTTTTGTGCTGCTCTCTTTATGTAGCCTTTAAGTTTAATAGTCTGACTTGTTTCATAGGGAAACAACCTATGATAAGTGTTGAAAGAGTTTTATTTTTAGTACTTATTGGATATAGTTTTATATGAAATTTATTTGAATTTATCAAGAAAAGGATACTTAAGTACTTAATATTTGAATTCAAGGTTTAAAGAGGGCAATTGAAGGATTTAAAGAAGGTTCGAGCAAAAATGAGGCAAAATATAAAAAAAGGGTGATTTTCACATGTACACAACCTTCAGCATGGCCATGCAGACACTAGTGTTGGAGGGTAAAAAGTGAACATAATACATCTTGAAATTGTATCCTGACTTTTGCACAAGTTGTGCAAAGAGTAGTGCTGAAGGAGGAAATCTGAACAAAGAAGAAAATGAAGGAATTTCAAAGTGCATAACCCCGAGCACAGCCGTGTAGGAGGCCATGTAGAACCTTGAACGCTAGAATTTCACTTTGCTCTAGAGTACATGACCTCAAGCACGGGCGTGCACTAGGCCGTGCATGCTACCCTGTTTCTTAGACTATAAATACTTGCTTTATTTTGAAAATTAGGGATTCTGAATTATTATTACTTAAAGTTACTCTAAAAACCCTAGGAGAGCATAGTTACGAACTTGAAAAGAGAAATCGTTAGAGTATCATCGAAGATCACAAAACATCTACAAGGGTTTATTCTTTTCATCATGATTACTTGTTATTCCTCTAGATTCTTTATGATTATTGTAAATTCCATGGAGGAGTAGATTTTTATACCTTACATCTTGTGAAACTCTAAACCATGTGATTAAATTGTTTAATGATTAATAAAAATTTATGCCTTGTATCTATTAATGTATTTTTTATTGTTTTGTGATTAATTTATGTGCGCAAATTAATTGCATGTATGATTCTTGTTAGATAGAAAAAAGGTCTCATCTAATATAATATAGCTTCATAAATAAAAAGATTGCATGTTTTACCTAGAGGTAGGAAAACTTTGATTTTCTGCACAAAGATTAAATATTTATTTGGGAATTATGAACTTAATGAACTCTTATATGGCGACAGTGAGGAAGAGGCTTCCACTATTCCATGTAAGGTTAAGAATTAATTAACTTGATGGAGTAATTAGTTTAATTGAGAATTCCTGCAATGTAAAGCATAAACAATTTGTTAATTAATACCTTATTATAAGAAAGCTAGGGTTTAGAGTGTATCAAGATGAATTGTATGTTTTTGTGATTGAATTCATTTACTAAAGCAATTATAATTAATCATGGGGTTGTTAGATAAATTAATCAATAGTTTAAATTATCAATCCCATATTAAGATTTATATTAGATAGTAGAAAAATGGTAGTACTAGTACTTATTTTTAAATCCTTGAGGACGACACCTGCTAGAATCTATACTACATTAGATAGGTACACTTGCCTAGCTCGGTCATTAGATTTCTTTGGGTTTATAAATTTATAATTTGATACGATCGGAAGAGTGTGCATCAACCTTCATAAGGAATTAGCTGCTATGTGATATTTTCCTTCAACATAATTCCTTCAAAACAATTACTCCTTCTTTTTTTTTTTTTTTTCAATAAGTCTTCATAGGGAAGTGGCCGTTTGTGATTAATTATTCAAATATACTTCTATGAATAGTTTGTTGAGACTTTCCTATTTCTTCATAAGCTTCATTACGTAGCCTCCATAAGTTTGTAAATGTTATTCTCAAATAAGCTTGAATATTTGAATTTAGAATTTAAAATATTTTCTTGTAAATATCCCTCCATACAATATTGAAATATATTGCACCCAATTCAGTTCTTTAAGTTTGTAATAAAAGCTTTTCGAAACAATCCTTCTTACTATTTTGTTGCTTCCAACTACTTTCGATCGATTTTGACTATTTTTGACTTGGTTGCACTAATTTAATGTTTTGGTTTACGACTCATTTACTTGAAAGTAATAGAGAGGAAATAGAATAGTTATTTCCTCTCAACTGTTTATTACCTTATTTATTTGAAAAAATAAGGATGAAATTTTAATTCTTGTAGTTTTTCTATTCCCACTCCATTGAGAATAGATATTACTTAAGAAAATGTGGATTTTTTTTTCTTCTATTGTGGGAATAAAAAGTTCAAACATTATACTAATTATACCCTTATTAATACTATAATTAATGACTAAATATGGCCAAATTGGTAATTTTATTCGTATTTCAACTTAATACTATAATTAATAAGGTGGAGTAAACATTGGAATGAATATTTTCTACAATAAAAAATTATATGAAGTAAATACTGAAATGGGTATTCTTAACCTATTCTTGATAATTGTACCAACAGAAATCTTGAAGGGTTGGATAAGTAAGATTTTGAAGAATTTCTCTAGTCTTTTCTCTATATTGATCAGGATTTCCTATAAAATGTTTCATAATTGAGTATAGAAGTGTGGATACAGCATCTTCTATATATATAACTTGACCTTGATCATTATATACTTCCTTTTTAGCAGTTAAAATGTAAACCTTCTCTTCGTTAGTGAGATAATTTTCCCACCAACCCTTGAACATTCCGGTGAATCCAGTAGTTAAGGCTTGAGCAGTACTTTGATCAGTGTTGCCATTTTGCTTATAAGAGTTGGCAGTTATGATCATTTGATTGATTATGGACAATATTTGATATTATGCAATACCATCTATGTTTCATTCGTATATACCTTTCTTACCATATACGTTGATGGTAGTGCAGTCCTTTTCTTCGAACATAGTATTCGGAGGGGATGACTTTAGATACCAATTCCTTTGTTTAGATCTTTGAGAAGTTAATTTGTCAATATTGATTTTATCTGAGAATTGATCAGCAAAATTATCAATTTCTTGATCAATAGTATCAACTATTTTTAAATTCTTTAATTTCTCTACTAATTCTTTTATTTTTGAATCATTTTTAAACTTAATTTTTTTTTGCAGTTTGATCAACCTTAAGAGGGTAGATTGGCTTAACAATGTCTTTGACCACAACTTTATCTTTATTCTAGCTCATACTTTCGATGATCATATTTTTCAATTCTTTATGTTTGCATGCCTATTGTATGCAGAGTTTGATTAATGTAGTTATTTTGAGATCTAGTACTGGCTAACTCAAAATTTCCTATTGAAGTATCTTTAAATGGAGCAGCTTTCATACTAGTTTTTCTTACTTTGATATCCACTTCTTGAAGAGGTGGATGCATTGAACAAATGGGACCTGAGTTGGTTTCCCATTTTCTAAATACTTTATTTAGGGTTTGAACAAAATATCTTTTATTTGGACCAAAGTTTTTATTCATCCAATCGAAGAAAGGAGTAGTCATCTTTAGATGATTTTCCATACCAGAATACCATAAACTTCTTATATCTTCTGTTTCTTCGTTAGTTTATATTTTGAAAAATTTATGCCGATTTTTCTTTTTTTTCTAAAGAATAGAAATTTTTTTCTTTATATTAATCTCCTTGTATCAAGTTGTTATTACCATTTCCCAAGCTTTCATATATTTATCAAGATATCATCTGTATCAATTTCTTTGTAAGTTTTTCTCAAGTAATCTATTTATCTTTCTCATTTCACTTTCTCTTATCTTTTATATTCTGTTTATCCAAGTTATGATAATTAATCGGTGTGCAAACTTTAAGATTGTTATCATACTATTTTAACCCTTTTGTATAGTTTATCTTCTTGTAGAGGTCTTGGATAGAAATGGTATTAGAGCCATGTTCATGTTCATTATAGGAGGAGAGAAGAGGATTAGGTGCAACAACTTTAGCATTGTTAGAAGTTGTCGTTTTTTAGTCATAAACATTCTATGTAGCAATCACCTATGCAGGCAAGACTGTGGTCTCGGCAGTAAGTCCCGTAAGGAGAGTGGTAGTGAGACCATTGGTCAGTAGTAACCTAATACTACACAGTATTTACTAATAGTTTGTTAGGCTTAAGAAAAACTACTTATAACAATGGACTTGTTTAGATGAAAAGATTCAAGATCTTCCTTCACCTCTAAGATGATAAATGACATGGATCTAAATCATTTTGATCAAGATGTCTACAATGAACATGAAATTAAAATAGTTGATACAGAATAGGATTTAAGAAATTGGTCAATACCTAAAGAACACCCCAAATCCATTTATAAAATAGGAAGTTTTAGTTTAAGACATGACTATGTGATCAAAATAGTAAAAAAAACCATTAGTCTTTTTGGAAAACATAAAGTGCTCAATCTATTATTAAGAGGTTCGTTGATAAAGCATAGGAAGGATAATTATAATTTTCTCCATATAGGATTGATCCAATTTTCTATTGTTCCTTTACATTGTACTGGTATCAACTAACTTATTTTGGTATGGTTGCGTGATGCCAGAAATATTGATTTTCATGAATCAACATTGTTTATGTTCTAAACCAACTTACGCAAAGGACCTTGGTACACATAGTGTTATCCAAAATTTACGATAAGTTTAGATGATCCAAGAATACTATATAGTCTTTTGCTCCATATCCAGTCATATAATAAAAATTATGTGGAAGGAACCAAAACCATTGTCCTAGTATACAAAATATACTATAAGGTGATGAAATCAACAATTTCTCCAAAAGTTAAAAGGTTATCTCCTAAGGGAGAAACCATATTGCTTGAATTAAGTCCCTAAAATACTAAGAGCTTTACTTTAAAACCGTTAAACTGGGAAGAGGTCAAACTACCAGATGAATGTTGCCCTAAGAGGTACTACCACCTCGACCCTCTGTTTCAAATAGAAACCAGATTTGATGATGGGAGTGTAAAGATTAGGTTTCCTTTTATCACAGAAAATGAACCAACTGCTCTTCTTGCTCCGTCTTATCTAGTGCAATCTTCTACTTCAAGTCATATTCCTAGTTGAACGCTTAACGTATAAGAACGTATTGATCGACTAGAAAGACTAAAAAATGTAGATGTGCCAATTGAGTCAAAACCCAAAGATGATCTACAAGAAAATCCAGCCAAACTTGAAGGAGTGGATTTTCAACCAAATATCCTAGAAGCCATCTATCGTCTAAACTTACCAACTTTGTCTCAAATAAATGAACTAAATACTATAAGCTCAGAAGAGCCTTTTCAATTTGATAAGGACTTTTTAAGGAAAGGTTTCTATTCTTTAGAAAATAAGAAAAATCAACATAAAAATTTCAAAATATATACTAAGGAAGAAATAGAAGCCATAAGAAGTTTATGGTATTCTGATATGGAAAATCATCTAAAGATGATTGTTCCTTTCTTCCATTGGATGAATGAAAATTTTGGACCAAATAAAAGATATTTTGTTTAAACCCTAAATAAAGTATTTAGAAAATGGGAAACCAACTCAGGTCCCATTTGTTCAACATATCCACCTGTTTAAGAAGTGGATATCGAAGTAGGAGAAACTTGTATGAAAGTTGCTCCATTTAAAGATACTTCAATAGAAAATTTTGAGTTAGCTAGTACTAGATCTCAAAATAACTACACTAATCAAACTCTACATATGATAGGCATGCAAACAGAAAGAATTGAAAATATGATCATCGAAAGTATGAGCCAGATAAAGATAAAGGAAAAGTTGTGGTAAAAAACATTGTTAAGCCAATCTACCCTCTCAAGGTTGATCAAACTATAAAAAATTTTAAGTTTAAAAATGAATTAAAAATAGAAGAATTAGTAGAGAAATTAAAGAATTTAAAAACAGTTGATACTATTGATCAAGAAATTGATAATTTAGCTAATCAATTCTCAGATAAACTCAATATTGACAAAATAACTTCTCAAAGATCTAAACAAAGGAATTGGTATCCGAAGCCATCCCCTTCGGATACTAGTTTGAAGAAAAGGACTACACTACCATCAACGTATATGGCGAGAAAGGCATATACAAATGCAATATAGATGATATTGCAGAATATCAAATATTGTTCGTAGTCAATCAAATGATCATAGTTGCCAACTCTTATAAGCAAAATGGCAACACTAATCAAAGTACTACTTAAGCCTTAACTATTGGATTCATTGGAATGCTCAAGGGTTGGTGGGAAAATTATCTCATCGATGAAGAGAAAGTTTACATTTTAACTGCTAAAAAGGAAGTATATAATGGTCAAGGTCAAGTTATGTATATAGAAGATGCTGTATCCACACTTCTATACTCAATTATGAAAAATTTTATAAGAAATCCTGATCAATATAGAGAAAAGACTAGAGAAATTCTTCAAAATCTTACTTGTCCAACCCTTTAAGATTTCCATTGGTACAAAGATGTCTTTCTAACAAAAGTTATTTCAAGAGAAGATTGTAATTCTCAATTTTGGAAAGAATGCTTCATTTGCGGTCTTCCTAAGCATTTTGCTAATAAAGTCAAAGAAAGGATAACCAGAGAATTTAATGTTCCAATAGGTTATCTGACTTATGGTCAAATTCTCACAGCTATAAGTGTTGAAGGATTAAGTTTATGTAATGACATGAAACTTAAGTCTAAAATCTCAAGAAAAATCTAGTCTTAAAAGAGAATTAGGTGATTTTTGTTATCAATATGGTTATGAAAAGATTCGAGCGCTTTCTTCAAAAATAAAAAAGGACTAAAAATTCTAAAAAATCTTTTCAAAGAATAAGAGATTTTGATAAAAAATTTAGAAAGAAAAGTTACAAACCTAAAATGAACAAAATCAAAAAAGGAAGTTAAATGCTACAAATGTGGCGCTAGGGGTCATATAGCTCTTAATTGTTCAAAGTCTAAAAAGATCAATAAATTATATATTTTTTATGATGTTAAGAAAGAGTTGTTAAAAATTATTAATGAAAATTCATAAACAAGTGATTCTAAGCAAGATATCTATGTTCAAAATATGTCTGACGATTCAAGTTTAGAAAGTGATCAAAGCAGTGATTGCTGCTCTGAAGATATTTGTTAATGTAAAAGAATCATGGTCATTATGGAAGAAGAACAAGCATTGTTAAGGATAATTAACTCGATGCCTGATCAAAAGAAAAGAGAAGATTATTTAAGAAATTTAGGTTTTCTCAAAGACACAAAATCTTTTGTTGAAAGACCTTACTCAATGAAAAGTAGTTGTGGTCAATTTAAACCTAAAGAACCCTTAAGTTTAGAGTTACTTCAAATGGAAATAAATAATCTCAAAAAGGAGGTAAAAACTCTAGAGACTAAATATTGAGAAATCCAAGAGAAACTTAATCATAACTCAAGTGGCTCTTCTAGTTCAAATAGTGATCAAGAATTTATCAATATGATTAATAAAGTAGAAATTCAAAAATGGTATATTAAGATTAGCTTGGTTGTTAACAACAAATGGTTAACATAATTAATTGCTCTTTTAGATAGTGGTGTAGATAAAAATTGTGTTCAAGAAGGAATAATTCCCACAAAGTTCTATGAAAAAACTTCTAAGAAACTTTTAACAACCAGTGGCTTAAGATTAAATGTTCAATATAAATTATCTAAAGCAAAGATTGTTCAAAACAATGTTAATTTTAAAACTTCTTTTATTTTAGTAAAAAATATGAATAACCCTACGATTTTAGGAACTCCTTTGTTAACCATGCTTTACCTATTTCAAATTTCTTCTCAAGGATTAGAGTTTGAAGTAAAAGAAAAAAGAATATTTCTGAAGTTCTTATTCCCCACAAAAGAAAGGGAAGTAAATTTGCTCAAAGAAAAATTGGCAAGTAAAATCAGACAAATAGATTTTCTCAAAGAAGAATTGGAAGATAAAAGAATTGCAAAGAATTTAGAATCCAAAGTTGTTCAAGAAAAAAATTAAGGCCATTCAAAATAAGTTTGAAAAAGAAATTTATTTAGAAATTCCAAATGCCTTTTGTTCAAGAAAACAACATACGTTAAAACTACCATATGTTGAAGGCTTTACCTAGGATAAAATCCCTACTAAAGTCAGACCCAATCAAATGAATCAAGAATTATTAAAATATTGTAAAAAGGAAATTCAAGACTTGCTCAATAAATGATTAATAAGGAAATCAAAATCTCTTTGTTCATGTTCTACCTTTTATGTTCAAAACCAAGCTGAATTAGAATGAGGAGCCCCTTGATTAGTGATTAATTATAAACCCCTAAATGCTGTTCTCAAATGGATTAGGTATCTTACACCTAATAAGAAGGATTTGCTCAATAGGCTTTTTGGAGTCAAGATCTTTTCTAAATTCACATGAAATCTGGCTTTTGGCAAATTCAAATTGAAGAAGCTGATAAGTACAAAACAACTTTTAATGTTCCTTTTAGACATTACAAATGGAACATAATGCCCTTTAGTCTCAAAAATGCTCCATCTGAATTTCAAAATGTTATGAATGACATATTTTCCCCATACACCCACTTCTCAATTGTATATATAGATGATGTCCTTATCTTCTCAAAAAATATTGATCAACATTTTAAACATTTAAAGACTTTCTTTAAAATTATCAAAAGAAACGGGTTAGTTGTTGCCTCAAAAAAGATGAAGTTATTCCAAATGAAAGTTAGATTTTTAGGTCATGAAATTATTCATGGAATTATTAGACTCATAGATTTTTCGATAGAATTTGGAAATAAATTTCCTGATCAAATCCATGATAGAAATAAACTCCAAGGATTTTTAGCATGCCTTAACTATGTATTAGATTTTATTCCAAACCTTAGAGTAAAATGTAAACCTCTATTCAAAAGACTTAGGAAAAATCTACTTAGCTGGTCTCCAGAACTGACCAAGATTGTTTAAGAAATTAAAAAGGAAATAAAATCTCTCCCTTGTATAGGTATCTAAACCGTGATTCAAAGATCATCATAAAAACGGATTCCTCCAATGAGGGATATAGAGGAATCCTCAAACAATTAGTTAATGGTAAAAACAAGTTGTTAGATATCATTCAGGTATATGGCAAGGTGTTTAGGAAAATTATTCAACTATCAAAAAAGAAATTTTAGCTATTGTATTATGTATTTCCAAATTTCAAGATGATTTATATAACAAAAGTATTTTGCTAAGAATTGATTGTAAATCAGCCAAAGAAATTTTGATCAAAGATGTTAAAAATCTTGTTTCAAAACAAAATTTTGCCAGATGGCAAGCAATTTTACCTGTTTTTTATTTTGAAATAGAATTTATCAAAGGAGATTCCAACTCACTACCTAACTTCTTATCCAGAGAATTCCTTCATGGAAATCATGGCCAGCCCTCCAAACCAAAATCCAAAGCTGACTATGCCATGAAAATTGCTCCAAGAACTCCACCAACAAAACCTAGTTTACTTATTCCAACAACTTATGCTAGTGTAGTCGATCCAAAATTTCCATGGCTCACTAGACTCATAATGGTAACCCCCTTTAAACCTCATTTTCAAATAAAGGAATACTTTATCAAGGTTCAAGCAAAAGTCCTATTCACAGTTGAACCAGAATATTCAAAGAACTTTGCTAAAACCAATCCTCTCAATGTTGTTCAAAGTTTCTTTCCAAAAGATTTTCATTTTGTTCCATCACTTCTGCAAAAAAACCCGGATTTTCTATGACTATATCCTTGTGTAAACCGATAGTATAGAAGTCACACATGTTTAGAATGCTTATAAAGAAGTCACCTATTCCGAAATAAAAATTCTCAAAGTACTCTCTCAAAAGGAGTGGAACCAACACCCTTTCACTCTAAAGAAATTTACTCAAGTTTTTATTCCTCCCATATTCAATTATTATGATTACATTGATGCTTGGGAAAATGTCTTTTATCATAAGAATTATTCCCATACATGTTTTTTTTTTCAATTCAAGACCACTTAAGATAAATTCCGATGTGGTTTGCTCAATGGTTCAACTATTTTGAACCTAACGAGAAAATTTATCCAAAAGAAATTTATCAAGGCTCCATATACTTCAAAGATAAGAAAGATGCTCCAAACCCAACCAAGGATTTATTGTTTTGTTCAACCTTCAATATAGGATGGATCATGAAATGGTCATATGTCTTAAAAGAAGATGGATTCAAAATGCTTAATGTCAAAAGAGTTTATAGAGTTAAGTGGTGGGACAAATTCAACACCAACTTGGCTTGCCTCAAAATAGTTCAAGAATATTTTAATCAAGCTTGAAAGAGTCATGCTCAACAGTCTGTTTTTCTCAATAACAAGTCCAAAGTTCAAGTTGACTTGGCAGGAACATCTGAACCTCGCTAATACAAACAAAAAATAATAGAACTCGCTGCAAGACTCTCCATTGAAGAGGAAGAAGAAGAAGAAGAAGTCGACAGTAGCGACAAATTGTATCAAAATGAAGATGAGTGCTATGGAATCGACATTCCTAGCAGCCTATAAAAAAAAATGAAGAGAGCTATATTTAATTTTCTACTCTTCAAGACAAATGATCAAGACAAGCACAACGAAAAGATTATTGTCTTTTCTCACTGTTCAAAACATGGATCACTCTAAGTCGTTAGCCATTGTTCAATTGCTAACTACTATTTAACTCACATGCATTACTGTTCAATCATTTTTCAAAAAAGAAGAAATCATATCTCTAGTCACAGACTTATTGTTCAAAGACTAGAAGACAAAATTGTTCAACTATAAAAGAACTGCTTAAGAATGGAAGAAGGCAAAGGCAATTTGAAAAGAAAAACTCCAAATACAAACACACTCAAACACCAAAACCTTTTCTTTATATTAATCTCCTTGTATCAAGTTGTTATTACCATTTTTCAAGCTTTCGTGTATTTATTAAGATATCATCTGTATCAATCTCTTTGTAAGTTTTTCTCAAGTAATCTATTCATCTTTCTCATTTCGCTTTCTCTTATCTTTTATATTCTATTTATCCAGGTTGTGATAATTAATCGGTGTGCAAACTTCAAACTTCAAGATTGTTGTTGTTCTAAGAGAATAGCAATCCCAAAACAAAGAGCATAAGGGGACATAAATGAAATGATTTGGCCGCGTAAAATATTTTGCTGCCGGAAGGGGAAGGGAGGGAATGTTTCAAAGTAGAATATCCTGCGCGCACTCAATTCCAGCCGCAAGCCGCTATTCCATGGACATTAAATTAATGTAATGTTGGTATAAAAGAGTCAACTTGAAATAGGAAAAAAAAAATCAACTTGAAATAGAATTTTAACTTTGAATTTTATTTTCTTTTTTTTGAAAGTATTTTTACAAAATGGAATCATGATTCCTTAGAATCAGTTATCAGGGGATGAAATCACAATTCCGTTCCATCCTCATTAGCTATTATTGATTTAAATTTACTTTTTTAATTTTTAATCTAATTATAATATCTAATAATTAAGGGTATTTTTTATAAATATTACTATATACACTTTCTATTTTTGAATCTCTGATTTATCATTACGGTTATTGGTCCATTTTAATCCTTTCTATTCTAATCCATTTTAGATGATTCTTATATACCAAATTTAATATAAGCAAAATTGATTTAGAATTGAAATTAGCATCATTGGGTGGGCTGAAATTATGGCACCGCAATAACAACCAACGGTTAGTGTTCTATTTAACAACCAAAATGTTGCCATCATTAACTCACTTTTAGACTTTTGTTTCATCATTATGTTCTCGCATGGTCCTGTTGATAATAGAGAAGAATAAGTAATTAACCAACTAGTTTTTTATTTTCTTTTTCCTCCTAGGGAAAAAGACATCTGAATTTGAAAATGGTTTTGTTTATAGGTACCGACAGACAACTTTTAATTGTTTCTAATGACAAAGTTTGAATGTTCTATTTATCAAAAAAAGGTTTGAATGTTGTACCGTGTTAGTTGTGATGGTGATATATATCTCCATTATTAATTTATAAATTTAGAAAATTTTAAATAAAATAATTTTAGAGATTTAAATCCATATAATGAATATTTTGAAGTGCTTATTATGTATATATGCTTAGTAAATTCTAGTGATAATATCCAATAATATTATAATATTTCTTTGTTTATTTGTGTTTGACTTAATATTTAATCATCTCGTTTGTTCACTTAAATAAGCAAATACAAATATGCATGGATGTAATATAGAAAATATTATTCAAGACGAATGTGAATATCATATTAGCATATTGGACCTTCTAAAATAGATGATATTTTTTTTTGGTAGTGATTTTTTTTTTTTTTTTTACATTTGTATGAGAAAGAGAGAAGATGAGGAAAAAGAAAAATAATTTTGAAAGCCTTTTGACTTTATTAATTTGTATAATATCTCATTTTATGATTTAAAAAAAAAATTCCTAAGCAACTGCTGATATAGATCAAAATATAGTGCATCCATTATACTAATTAATAAGATTATATATATAATTACAAAAAAAAAAGGAAAAATGCCTCCATAAACCATATCTATAAGGGGCCTGTTTGGATTATCTCTCTCTTTTTTTCAAAAAAAATTATAACTATGATGAAAATATTGATTGAAGAATGGGAATTGGAAAATAAAATTTTACGTACTTTTTAAAAAAGTTTTAAAATATACTTTATGTATTGAAAAATGATATATAATTGATATTTTTGTAAAAATGAATAGAGTAATGGATAAAAAAGTTCAAATTTCTAGAAATATATTTGGTATTAAATTTTACAAGAAAAGTATATATATATATATATATTATATATATTATTTTTTAGATATTTTATTCTTAATAAACATATATATTTGAATGGATGCTAATTGAACGCTGAATAAACCAAAAATCCAGTCTATGTACGGGTTTTCTGAAAAAAGAGAAGCTAGGTTTCTTCAAGAGGGAAAGCATTTTAGGTACTAAAACGAGAAATCTTTTGTATTTAATGGAAAGGTTCGTGCAATCGGAAAAGAAGGGTGCGTGTGCGCGTATGAATAAAAAATCTCCCACTGTCCACCCAACCCCACTAAGATGGTGGTGGTCATGTGCTTTGACAAAATTCTTTTGCTCGAACTATCATGAGTCCATTCTTGAGGGCTAGCCTTTAAAGTTGAGTTTCCAAGATACTTCTCATCATTCAAATCTTCACGTTCAATCTACAAAAGCCTAACAGTGAAAGTTTCTCCAACTTTACTGTCAAGTGATTCTCGTATTGCAGGATATATATTTCTAATTTGAAGTCTTTTCTATTGTATCTTGTAAATCACACTTTTAGTGGAACATATACTGATGATGGACTATATTGTATATGTATTCCTGCCGTACGGAAAATATTTTTCTGAGTATTTTTTTTTATGTATTTGTTATTGTAGAGGGTTAACATGAAATGGAGAGTTTAAAGTGAGTGGTAATTTAGGTTTGACTATATGGAATAAGTGACAATGCGTAAAAGTTAAGTTTATGGACTTGGAATAACTTTTGGAAATTTGATATGTTGGGCTTTGAATAGGCATCATTGAATCGATTCATCGGCTCTCAAACTTTCTTAGGAAAACTCAAGGACCTTTTATGGACCTGGACTCAAGCAAATTCTATGAAGGGATCAATTAAGAGTAAGACTCATCTCATTTGTTAACAATTAGTGTAATATAACGGATATTGTCAATGACCAAACTTTGTAAATACTCAAGAGCTTTTTCTCATTTGAGAAAATTCAAAGATTCAGACAAATGACATCAAGTTATCATAATGCTATTTCGAAAGATTAAATGAGGCTCGGGACAAGGAATGGTCAATTTCTCTTTAAGAATAGTAAGATTGATACTATATGACTCTTACTTGTCACTTATACGTTTGAGCTTCCTAAGATTATTTGTTTCTCTTCTCTTGTTTCCCTATATAAGTCATCTCAATGTGTTAGTGTTATGTCAATTCTCTAAGACTACATAAAGCGCATAACTCACATTGCATACAAATGTAACTGCTATAAGTGAAGCCTCATCTATAGTTATAATCAAAATTTTACAATTGTGAGATATTGTTATAATAATTTTAAGAGATTTTATTAACTAGTAATTTTTAGCTAAAAGTCATCGTAGAAGGTGATACTAGTGGCCAAACACCAATGATAGTCATGGATGGACACAAAATCGTTACATTAGGTTTGAGCTTTCCTATTACAATACATTTTATTTATTAGCAATATCAAAAGTAGGACACTTAAGATTATAAAAAAGTAATTAGTTAAGAAATTGTAAATGCAAAAACAAAAATTTTAACATATGATACCCTAATAAATCACTTTTAGGAATGTAATCGAGGCAAGTTGTAATAGGATACCGGCTTAACCAACCTAATAAAAATCCTATAGGGTTTAAGGTCAGGTTTTGGGATACGGAATAAAACCCGATAGGGTTTAGGATCGGGTTATAGGATTTAGAAAAAATCGATAGAAAAACTTGACCTGATAATTTTTTTAAAATAATAAATTAATATTATAATTTATAATTAGTATATTTTATTTTATTATTTGAATATTTTAATCAATATATTTTTTATATTTTTTATTTTTATATTTGATTTCTCCCTTTCCATCATAATTAGATTAATAATAAATTAAAAAAAATGACATATGAAAATAAGTTGAAGTATAAAAAAAAAAAGATTTAATCGTTGTTCAGGTCAGAATTAGGTTGGGTTCGGGGTGCTTCATTTGTTAATTGGGTTGAGTTCGAGTTGGGTGAAAAAAAAAAAAAACACCCAATCAAGTTGGGACAAGTTTTAGACATATAAATCCTTTGCCAGGTCGGATTCTGGTTTCAATGAACCCGTCCCATAACTGGCCCGTTTACATCTCTAATTGCTTTTTCTATTTATAGGACATTCATGATTAACTTTTCGAATATCATATTTTTCTAATAAGAGTAAAACTAATACATTTTTTGGGGTGCTAACTAATATAACTCTATATAAAATTTTTGAGGGTGTTGGATCCCCCTGACGACCCTCATTTGAATTCGTTCATTGTGCCGATGCTTCATAACCATGGAAAATATTAATAAAAAATAGAAAAAAAAATTTTCACTTTGTAAACATGGAAATCATTTTCATTATATCCCATCGACATTCTTTATAATAGTTTATCATTACCATCAACTAAGGATTATCATCTTACATTTAACCATCACTACTTGCTACTAAAAATCATAAATGATCATAACCTCTTAAGATATTATTATAATAATATCTGATAATATTAGGTCTAATTATAATAATATCTGACAATGTTAGCTTTCATTATAATAATATCTGATAATGTCAGCTTTAATTATAATAATAATGGAAAAGGAAAAAAGAAAAAAAAAGGTGTGGGACACACTCTAACCTTAGTAACCTTCCCCTCCCTTTTTTTATGCGTCTTTTGAAAATAAGAGATCATGCACTTAAAGCGAGCAACCCGGAAACTCACATATAGTGCTTGTTGCAACCTTCATGCTTGGAGGCACACGTTATTGTTTCTTGGTACATCTGTATCGTCCACTAAGTTGGCCATTTCTTCCACAAGAAAGTGACAAATGAACCTAAAGTCCAATTTGACGAGTAAATTGTGTTGCTCATGCGTCTTGGGTTCTTGTCAGCTCAGATATCCAAGTAAGATAGACGCAATCTTTGGACAAAAGTCAGGACCACCCAAATTCTGCTCCTAGGTCAGTAGGTTAGGATCATTATGCAATGTTTCTGAAGATAAGTAGATGTGGGTTAGTATCGCTATGGCACAAATTTTGGTCCTTTATCTTCTCCAACAAGAGAAATTCAAGAGAGGTGAAATTGAGTGCTAGATAAACCAACAGTTCTGTCCCATGATGGGAAATTGTCATAGTTCTGAAAACAAGATATATAGTAGTGATCGTGGCAGAATATCATAAATTAAATGGAGCCCATTCAAAAACCCTAAAAACTTCATAGAATGTTGGTGCAGCCCCTAGGGTCTAGGACGACGAAATTGATGGATTCATAGCAATGGTAATTTAATCTGTACACTGCAGATTTAGCTTGCCACACGCCAAAAGGAGCAGAGTGGGGTAGGTTCTTTGAATAAATGGTATGAGGATGAGGATTTTTTTTTTAACTAGCAAGGGGTGGGGATGGGTATTAAGTTTAAATCTGCCCTACTTCATGATCCATATTTATATGTTTGTGTAAACACCCAACTTGTTATTTTATATGGATATATGTTATAAAATATGACTAAGGTTAAAAGAGGGATTTTATATAATTGGAGAAGCAAATGGATCATTTTACACACAACGTATAAATACTTTGTTATAACCTAGGGCTAATTTTTTTTCACCTCCTCACTGTAACAAACAGGAAAACCTTGAAGACGCTCTCTAAAGAAAAACCTTAAGGCGACTAAGAAGAATTTGCTGACATGCTATCTAATTACACGAGGTAAGGTTTTGCTATGAAATTGTTAATTAGAATATTGAATTGAAGATTTACCTAGTTATCTCGTCTTATTCATTCATAATCCGAATCAAGGATGGGATAAGATGAACACGAAACCTATCCAATCAAGAAGTTGATTCGTAGAAACTTATATGTAAGTATTCTAATCCATGTAATTTAATTAGAAAATACATGTTTTAAGAATAAATTATATCTATGAACAAAAAGAATCGAAATTAGGAATAATTAGTATAGAGGAATTAGGGTTCGTAAGACATATCGAGAGATATACGACCTCCAAAACACAGCCGTGTTTTGACTGTGTTAAACCCAAATTGCATAGAGAGATACATGGCCTCCTAACACGGCTATGTCATGTCCATGTTGAATATAAGCCTTACAAAAAGATACACGACCTCCTAACATGACCGTGTCTCGACTGTGTTAAACTCAGATGTACTAAGAGATACACGACATCTCAACACGGTCGTGTCATTCTCATGTTGAACCCAAACCTTATAGAAAGGAACACAGCCTCCCAACACAACTGTGTCTCGCCTTACGTAAAAATTATATCCTATACTGAAAGGTACATGGCCTTTGACACGACCATGTGCCACTTCGAGTTGAGTGACACATCCTTCAACATGGATGTGTTGAGTGAAACTTAACTTAATTGTATACCTATTTAATTTCTAATTAAACTAATTTTCATGCAACTAAGATAATTAGTAAGACTTTAGATGATCTAATAGATTAAGAGAATTAAGGGATTATACTATTCTTATATTAGTACTAAGAAGGACTTATTGATGTTGTATAGATTTTAGCTTAGATTAAGTTCAAGACTAGATGTGCTTAAGGCTAGGATTTAAGATACGTGCAACTTGTGTATTTCTTGTGTTTGCTTAAGTTAGAATATATTGTTGAAATGGATTAAGTGCATGACTGATTAAGTGTTTAAGTGTATGTTGTTTGTGCTTGGCTTGGCCTAGGGGCCCATAGTGATAGATCCTTAGAGAGCAACCTAATGATCCTTGTGTGACATTGTCCCTAGTGGAGTTGTGCTTAAAAATAATCTAGGTTGGTTTAAGGTTTAAGTGTTTAAGTGATCATCGGTGTGGGGCTCGTAGTGGTAGTTCCTATCACCAAGTTTAAGTGGATTAAGTGATCATGGGTATGGAGCCCATAGTTGCAATTCCTATCACTAAGTTTAAAGGGTTAAGAGATCATGGGTGCAGGGTCCATAGTGGCAGTTCCCATCACCAATTTATGTTCCAAGTCATGAGTACCCTATTGTTACTTGTGGACTTAAATTTTATCATAAAACGGTTGCTTGTGTTTAAGTATTGCATAATATATGTGATATCTATTCATGTTTGTTCATGTGTGTGTACTTGTGTTATATTGGACATTAGCTTACCCTACAGGGATTTTTTTTTTCTTTAAATGCAGATATTGAGGGTGCTGATAATCTAGAAGGAAATCTGGGAGTGAATGAATTAGAAAGGGAGGAAGAAGATGATTATCACTACTATTATGGTGAATAGAACTTAGGAGGATTTTATTATTTGATTGTAATGAATAAAACTTTCTGGAAAATATTTAACTAATGATTTTATACTTCTGCTGCATTAGATGTTAATTTTGCATTTATGAGATTGGTTTTGAAGATTGTAGGATGGATTGAATGTCTTTATATAGGAATTACAAGACGAAGAGGTATTAGAATAGATTAGAGTCTTAACATGTTTTTGTGTGATAAGGATACGTGGTGAGTAGTAGCGCGGCTCGAGGTTCTGGGATGTTATAATTTGAGATTATTTTTGTATTTAATTTACTAACTTTTAGTAAGTGCTTTTTTTTTTTTTTCAAATCTATAAAGTTAATATGATAGATATCTATCTTATTTGCTAACGAGTGTAATTATGGTTAGGTTTAGAAAAGACAATCAAAGTTCTGAAAAAACCATTATATTAACTTTTATGATTATATGTATAACCTTTAATATGCCTTCTATTCTATGGTTAATAAGAACTTGTAATATCTCTACTAGTATCATAGTTTTTGTTACTAGTCACAAGAACCTTAGGGTAAAGCAAAAATGCACATGGGAGAGGAACGTGTCATAATTGCTTGACCTGGATGAGTTGCTAGGAGGGAGTGACAATTAATCGTCTACGACGAGGTAGTGCATAGGACAATGAATATGCACCTGTGCCCTAACCTATATTGTCATCCCTCCCTAAACTACAAGAAGTCGCATCGAGATAAGTAAACCCAATCCAACATAACATATATTGTCATCCCTCCCTAAACCACAAGATGTCGCATAGAGATGAGGAAACACATCCCAACATATGATATTTTCTTGGTTCGGTTAGGAATGCAGTAAAAGAAAACAATAAACCTTTATTGGAAATGAGATAGTCTTTGGAAGTGATTAAAGGGGAAAGAGAGAATTTTAAGGACTTTTGATTTACTTGAATGAGTGAATGGATGAATAGATTCCGTTACATTTTTCTCTTAGTAAATTTAATAACTTCTCACTAATTTTTATACTATCTAACTAACTAATATGATATGACTCTACTAATAACCTACTGTTTTTCATAGTGCACTTTTTTGGGTCATAACAGAGTCTTGGGATAAATAGGAGACATACAACTCTTAGTATTAAGTAATTTTTATTCATCAAAGAGATATCCCATGGATAATCCTAATATCAGAGAGAAGGAAATCTACTTACTGGATAAGCTAGAGAATTTCCTAAAATATTTTAGTGATAAACAATAAAGATTATACCTTAACTTGTAATAATTAAAGAAAACTAAATAAATATAAGACATGTACAAATTATATAATATGGTCAAATAACTGTGGCGTAACTTAAGTGGTCCCTAGTCAATCAGCATGTAGTTTTGTTTACTACCAAGTGCCGTGCTCTTTCTCATTGGGGAAAAGTTTTAATTGGCAACAGGCAAATGAATAGATTTATAGTGGACAGGTATAAGTAAAATTCTAATATATAAAAATATGAATGGTAGTCTTTTAAAAAGTATCTATTATTATTAATATGTGTTTGAATATCAATGATATTTACTTTTAATATATAAAAATATGAATGATATCTTTAAAAAGTATCTACTATTATTAACACTGTTTGAATATCAATGATATTTACTCAATATTTATTAAAATATAAAGCATATTAACACTAATAAATCTTTTTGCCTTTAATCGACTAGCTAGTCAATTTCCAGGCCTCTCCTATCCACCGGAGGACCCCTTTAGCTTCGTGGCTTTCTATCGATTTTCTCTATCATAATATTAAGGGAAAAAAAAAATTTAACATGAACTTCAGCATTTTTGTAATATTTTGGCCATAAAGTTTTTACAATTTATTGACCTGTGTTGTTCTCTACAAAGTAATCCTCAATCATCATTAAAGTGGCACACATCATGGATGTGTTTCCTAACAACAAAATTCTAAATCATGCATACTTAGAAACCATAATCAGATATTTACTCACTATTACTAATACATGTTTAAATATCATTGATATTTTCTCACTACTTATCAAAACATGTGACATATTAACATTAATAAATCTTTTCACCTTTAATCAACCAACTAATCAATTTGTAGGCCTCTCCTATCCACTGGAGGGCCTCTTTAGCTTTGTGGCTGATAAGTATTGAAAAAACCTTATTTTTAGTATTTGTTAAATATAACTTTTTATGAATTTTGTGTGAATTTATCAAGAAAAAGACACTTAAGTGTTTAATATTTGAATTCAGAGTTTAAAAAGTGCAATTTAAGGATTTAAAGAAGGTTTGAGCAAAAATAAGGTAAAACTTGGCAAAATATAAGAAAGGATGATTTATACACGTATACGACCATCAGCATGGCCATGCTTACACTAGTGCTGGAGGGAAAAAAGTGATTAGAATGCATCGTGAAATTGTGCCCTGATCGTTGCATAAGTTATGTAGAGAGTAGTATTAAAGGAAGAAATTTGCTTAGAGAAGAAAATGAAGGAATTCCAGAGTGTACAACCTCGAGCATGCTATGCAGGAGGCCATGTAGAACCTTGAATACCAAAATTTCACTTTATTCTAGAGTACACGGCCCTGAACACGGGCTTGCACTAGGTCGTGCATCTATCTTGTTTCTTATACTATAAATACTCGCTTTATTACAAAAATTATGAATTTGGATCTTTTATTACTCACAACCACTCTAAAAATCATAAGAGAGCAAAATCACGAATTTGGATAGAGGAATTGTTGAAGCATCATTGGAGATCACAAAACGTCTATAAGGATTTATTCTTTAATCATGATTACTTGTTATTCCTCTAGATTTTTCGTAATTACTATAACTTCCATGGAGTAGATTTATCTACCCTACATTTTGTGAAACTCTAAACTATGTGATTAAATTGTTTATTGATTAATGAAAAGTTTATAACTTTGTATATATTCATGTATTTTAATTACCTTGTGATTAATTTATGTGCATAAATTAATTGCATGCTAATTCTTGTTAGGTGGAGACATGTCTCATCTGATAAGATAAATCTTCATGAATAAAAAGATTGCATGTTTTACCTAGAGGTAGGAAAACTTTGATTTTCTACACAAAAATTAAATCTTTATTTGGGAATTATGAACTTAATGAAACCTCATAGGGTGATAGTGAGGGAGAGGTCTCCACTATTCCATATAGGGTTATTAATTAATTAACTCAAGAGGGTAATTAGTTTAATTGAGAATTCCTACAGTGTAAAGCATAAATAAATTGTTAATCAATACCTTATTATAAGAAAGTTAAGGTTTAGAGTGGATCAAGATGAATGTATGTTTTTGTGATTGAAATCATTTATTAAAATGACTACAATTAATCTTAAGGTTGTTAGATTAGTTAATTAGTAATTTAATTTATTAATCTCACATTAAAATTTAGACTAAATAGTAAGAAAATGGTAATACTAATACTTATTTTTAAGATCATTGAGAATGACACTCGTTGCAATCTACACTACAATAGATAGGTAGACTTACCTAATTAAGTCGTTAGATTTCTTTAAGTTATAAATTTATAATTTGATATGATCAGAAAAGCGACCATCAGTGGCTTTCTATTGGTTTCCTCTATGATTAAATATTAATCATAATATTAAGGAAAAAATACTTAACATGTAAATTAGCATTTTTGCAATTTTTTTGCCATAAAGTTTTTACAATTTATTGATCCGTGCTGTTCTTTATATAGTAATCATTAGTCATCAATTAAAAGTGGCATGCATCATGCATGTGTTTCCTAACAATAGAACCCCAAATCATGCATACTTAGAAACCATAAATAAGATATTTACTAATTATTACTAACACGTGTTTAAATATAAATATCATTGATATTTACTCGCTACTTATGAAAATACGTAGTGTATTAACACCATTAAATCTTTTCACCTTTAATTGACTAGTTAGTCAATTTCCAAGCCTCTCCTATTTGTTGAAGGGCCTCTTTAACTTTGTGGCTTTTTGTTATGGAGAAGCCAATGGACCAAGCTCAAGAGATTTCAATTCATGAAGATCAAGGAGGCAAGGATGCAAGTCAATAGATTTCAAGTCTGATTAACATACCTCAAAGACTTATAACATGATCTTGAGCTAAGAAGATACAACAAGCTTTGATTATTTATCTACAAGGCTTAGTGAGGATGACTAGTGAAGAACTTTAAGAATATCAAAGTTTCAAGACAATTGCAACTCAAGTCTAATACAACTTACTGCAAGTCAAAGTGGAGATTCCAAACATTGAGAAGGCTGCTAGCTTTTGAGGTGAAAATGGTTAGCCTTGAGAGCTTGAAGGCCGCTGGCGTTGGAGATGAAGGTTGTCGACCTTTGGTAGGCTTTGAATCAAAGCTGCCGGCCTATAATGGCATGGAACCAACTTTCTTTTAATTTGTTTTTTGTAACTTGTCTTTTCATAGGGTTTTATGTGAAATGCCATATAAATACTCCTTTAGCCACCTTTTGGAAGGACGATTTTTGTTGTTTGATAATTACAAAGCTATTGCTTATCCTTTGTCTTCTTGTATAGAATATACGCTTTAGGAACATTTAAGAGAGATTGATCGACTTTCTTGTAGAGTGTTTTGTGATTAGGCAAGTCTTTGTTCTAATTTCTTGATCATTATCTAAGAGAAACCTAACTTTAATCCATCTTAAAGATTGAACTAAATTGACTACGAGGGTTTTCGTGATACTATTATAAGGGTTCATAATAATCAAAAGGGGTTCTCAAGTATATTCATGGAGGTTCCATATTACTTTCTAGTGGTTTCTTTTATGATTAAATATTAATCATAATATTAAAAAAAAAACTTAACACATAAATTAGCATTTTTGCAATTTTTAGTCATAAAATTTTTACAATTTCCCAAACCTATATTATTTTTTATGAAGTAATTATTAATCATCGATTAAATGTGGCATGCATCATACATATGTTTCCTAACAGCTGAACCTCAAATCATTCATACTTAGAAACCATAAATCAGATAAAACAGGAAAACTTTTTTAATAGGGCCTTCGAGTGGAGAAAGTGTGTTGTTTGTTTGATTTAGGTTTTCCAAGTAATGTATGTGCAAGTTGAGGTTCTGCTGGCAGGACATGTACGTATCAAGTTGCCTAACAAAGAAAAAAAAGTAGAAATCATGCATTTCTCAATAAAATAGAATGCAGGTAAGTAAATTATAAGAATGTAAAATGTATATCATATTTTTATAATTTATTCTAAAATTAACTACCTTCACTTTGAGGACTTTAAATCTACGGATTAGCGCCCTCATCCTGTGATCGAAGTTATATAGGAAAGATTCTTTCAGTGTAAGAGCTCACTTTTTTTGGTTCACATTTCGAATACAAGGGTTTTTTTTTTCTTTTTTTTTTTTCAACTGTTACATCTATTATAACTAGGAAAAAAAAATTAAATCTAATCTATCCTGTTAAAGAAGATTTATATTTATATGGTTAGGTTGTAAAGATTTTGACAAATCAATACTTATTAATTTGAATTGTCACTCCCCCCAAAAAAACCCAAGAAAAGTATTATCTATTATTTTAGTGTCTTTTATCTTTTTCAGCTTTTATATGTCCCAAGTAAGAAGAAGTCTCTCTTAGAATTAACTCAAACAAAATTTCCTAATTAGATCATTGCACTTTCTAAAAATGATATAACTAACAAAACAACGATTTTTAAAATGCAGCCCCAAAATAGAAATTAGGGCTGCAAATAATATTTTACCCAAAAGCTAGGGTCAAAATCAGCTCAATTTAATAAGCCATAATAATACTCAATCGATGGCCACTTCCGATAAAGAAAAATAGCTTCTTATTTTTTAGTTTTAAGATCAACTAGATCCAAAATATTCCTTATGACTAAATATTATGTTTCGTGAAATAACAATATAATTAAATTGAAGTAATTCTACTATTAATTCCCCTATTGTCATTAGGATGGAGGTGCTCATTTCTTGTCACTTTGAAAAATTGAAGTATTGAAATAAAAAGGATTTGAGGTTCAAATACTAAAATGAAAAATATAAATAAAAATTCTTACACTTTTTCTGTTATAATACACATGTTTTTTTTTTTTTTCACTTCGAAAAGTTAGAGTATTAAAATGAAAAGATTTAAAGTTCAAATGCTAAAATTAAATAAAATAATAAATAAAAATTCCTAACTTCTTCCATTATTATACACACATATTACTTACTCTAAAATGGCAAAAATTAGGGATACTATTGAGGGAATACAGGGCGGGCTATTTTGGCCTACCCCAGGTGGCCTACGGCTTGGGATGGGCCATGTTGACGTAGGCACAAGCTAGCCTACTTGGCCTGCACAATTTAAAAATAATAATAAAAAAGAAAAACGGGAATGAATTGAATTAAAAGTGATTTTGTGTATAATATATCATAAAGCTATTAACATAATACTTTATAAAGACTTCATATATTTTACTTTTAGCTTGAAAGTTATATATTCTTAATTATTACTTATTAGTTTACTTGCATATTTTGTAACAAAAAAAAAGTTGGAATAATTTAAGATGAATACCAATCTTTTAAGATTGGAATAATTTACCTATTACATTTTTATATTGAATTTGGGATTATAAATTTATCAAAATGAGAGTCTTTCAATTTTCTACTTAAGTTGAATTTAAATAGGTTCATTTAGATTTTTTTTAACAAACTATGTATTATCTTATTTTTAAAGTTATATTGAACTTCAATTTTGATTAAACTTGTTATTGGAAACATTTCATATTGAATATTAAAAGATGCAATTTGAAGTATTAATTCATCACATTAATTTTTTATTTTTGTAATTAAAAAAAAGTTGTGTGTGGAGTGGGCCGACCTGCATTGACCCACGAGACAAGATAGGGTGGATTGGCTCATTCGACCTGTTTCCCAACTCTAATTGAGATAAGTCACCAATAGGTGATATAAAAGAAAGATTTTTAATTTAAATTCTTAGATAATTCATTAATTAATCTCATATCGTTAGAATTTTTTTTCAATTTTTTTTTAATTTCTATTGTTAAAATATTTTAAGCTGCTTGAAGGGGAATTATAATAGCAATTATTCCAAAAATTGGTGAAAGGAACAACAAAAGTAGATGAGATAGGCAACAATAATAAGGCAAGTTATTGCGATACCTCGCGTATATAATTTGTTTATCCATTTGATCCTCCATGGAAGTGGGGTTTGCACTTGAAATGTCTAATCGGAAATTGCCTACTAGATGGACAACAGCCATTGAAATTGGGAAAATTAAATGCCAGATTCCTTTGCGGCAGTCAAAATCGAACATTGAAAATGAGTCGACAAAATGATCACTGCTGACTTTTAGCTAACTTATCTCACTAAAATTTGTGGACACATTCACCAATATAATGGGATTTTATCTTTCAGATGAAACAAAAAAGAAAAAAGAACACAGAGAGAGAGTTCCAACACTGATTAACATAGCCGTTGAAACACATGCGAAATGTGAGCATCATATTGTCCCATTGGTTATAAGCCGGATTAAATCGGTCCAAATTGATATATCGGTTCATAAATTGTAAATTGACTTCAGATAGTGAGTTCATCTATGAATCCATTAGTTTTTGGTAAGCTTATATGATGAATTGGTAAAATAGAGGATACAAAAAAAAAAAAAAAGAAGAAAATTAAGATTGATTCACATAAACTAATCCAAAATTGTGAAACTCTTAGTCGGTTTTGATTCATATATTTTGAACTTAAAAACTGGCAAGTACAGACTGGTTTAAGGTCGATCGGACCGAGTTTTATGTCTATCCATATGTTTCTTTCTTTGATACTAGTATTAAATTTATGTAATTAAAGTTGTAATATTTATGAAAATAAATCTTTGTAACACTTATTAGCACCTTTTTAAATATGTTTTGTCATCATTTAGAATAGTATAAGACCATGCCTATCTAGCAACCCTTTCCTTTTTTTAATTTAAATCAACTTAATTAATATACAAATAAGGCGATCGAAATACACAACTAAAACTTAAATAAAATATAAATAAGATAAGATACTCCAAACATACTTAATATAAAACAAAATCTCCAGCCTAGCACTTAATATAAGATACAAATAACATCTAAACATTGGACTATATATGATAAAATCTCCGGCCCATATAACCAAGGCCTAACACTTACCAACAATTCCTATTAACATTTTATACCCTTACTTTTATAGAAAATTGATGGGGATATTAGTGGTTAGAAGTTTTCGTTTATATATATATATATATATATAATATAAAGTCCTGGATTCAAATCTTATAATTTTTATTTTATTTTTTAAAGATATATTTATTATTTGAATGATATTCTCTTTTAATTTTTTTTGGACCTTTTTTAATATTTCATTCATTCTTTACAAAATTATTTTTAACTAAATAGATTCTCCTAAATTATTATTTTTCATTAGTAGTAACCACAAATAATAATTACATTGTTCATATTACCTTGATTTAAGTTTTTTTTTTTTTTTATGAAAGTAAATGTGGATTGTCGAACAATCGATTGCCTAATAACTTATATTATTTTTTTTTTTAACATTGCTTATAAAACAATTTTTCAAAGTTATCATTAGAAGAAATCATATAATACTTATATTTCTATCAATTCATTCTTTTGGCTCTACATGCCATTTACTATTCAAATATTTTTTCTGATATGTTTTTGTTGAAACAAAAGTCACAAAAATTATATATATTAATTTTATCTTCTTTTAAATAAATTGATAATGAAATTTGAATTAAAATACATCAATAAAAAAGTGAAAATTTTATCTTTTTAGCCTTTTATGAAGTACACTAAGCATTATTAATCATTTCTTAAAAGTATTTTTCCATCCTTTGAGTTTTAAAAAATATCACGAGTGAAGTCGTTAACAAAATCCTTATTGCAATAATAAATGCGCATTTTCCTATATAAGTAAAAAATATAAAATTATATTGGAGAGGATCCGAATATATCATAAAGAGTTTCATTTATATTGATTGCTTGAAATGTCATGGTTAATGTTATTTCAAAGCCCCCTTGGATCAATATGATACAATTGCTGCTCTCCCACTGTAATAGAGCAATATGGATTTTATAAAGTGCATCGCGTCCAAGATGGTCCAGCCATGCACTAATAAAATACAATTGGTTGCAATATAAGGTTTAATACAAATAGTTAAATATAAATTATTATGCTAAAAAACCAAAATATAAATGTTAGTGCTATAACATAGATCATTTAATAAAATACAAAACTAAAACAATCATTGATTATCAACTATCTTGTTATCATTAAAACTAATATTACCTCTCTCACCACCATCATCATTGTTATTATTGCCAAAGTCATTATTGTAACGACCACATACTAACTTGATGCCTAGAAGGTGAGTCATTATGCAATCCTTGTCAACAATTAATGATATATCATCTCATCTAAAGCACCCATTTAACCTATATTATAAATTCCACATATACTTGCCCACTTGGCATATTTTTACTAGCTATATTCAATATTTTTTTTGTTTTTTTCCACCTTAGTATTAGCGCGTGCCCTAGAAATCTTAGCTACCTTACATACCTAATTTAAAGTTTCTTCAAATCAACCTAGATTGACCTGTATTACGATTACAACTTGAAGCTAGGCTAAATATACAACTTCTATATTTACATATGATTAACAAGACTATATACAACATAACAAGACAATCTACTAAAGAGATTGGGAGATTAAAGGTTAGAGTCCTCTTCCCATTCACCTAACGCTCTTAAAAGTTTCCACTATCCCAAAAGCCACTTTAATCCTCATCACTTGTACCTAAAGTTAGTAAAACACCAATCCCTTAGCTTCTTAAGAAGTAAAGTAAGTAATAAAAAGATAAAAGAACAATCATAACATGATAATCACATTATGTTAAAACATAAGTCATATTTGAGGTAAACACTAATAACATTAATAAGTTCTCTTACGAGAGCTTTTTAGTTATTGCTTTTACCCTAACTTTTGCCAATATCTGAAATAAAACTTCACAGTTAAACCTAGCGATCTAGTAGGATTCTTACCCTTACACTCTTACACATTAATTCATTAAATACTTGGCAAATATGTGCACTATTTAAAAAACTCTTACCAGGACTTTCCAATTTACTACTTAACCTAACTTTCTTGTCTAAGTTTGAAGTAATTATTCAAAAGCCAACCTTGGCATATGGTAGAAAACTACCTTTACATCTATAATCATAAACACTAATAAGGTATTCAACTAATACTTGCCCTTATATCTTCCATTTTCTGTTAGTAATCTTTTAATGCGCCTTTCACCTGCTACAAACAAACCAAGTGACCAAATCCCCATAGGTCACTAAAACTGGATCGGTTCATCAATAGTGCCACAAACATACTAGATTGATTCAAAGATCTTACCACAAAATTATCGGACAAAGAATAGGTCTTGCTTTAATTAAGTTTCTTTAGTTAATACACAAAATAATTGACAACCATTCAACAAGTTCAACTTGCAACCATTCATAATTCAAGAGCCTTTGTATTACATGCCAAAACAAGCAACTTAACCAAAGGATCTAATTCCATAGGTTAAGCCAAAACATTTCCATTACCATGTTTAAATCCAAAGTTTAATCACACCACGGAAGATTAAAGCAAAATCACAATTCAAACACCATTTAAACATAAGAAAACGAGTCATGCACCCTACTTCACACACTAGTAATACTTATATGTTTTGGCCAATTCATTAATCAACAATTACTTAAGGTCAACCACTCAACACACAACATCTAGCATTTGATCCAGAATCCTCCTATATTGATCATGCTAAATGACTGTAGAAGGTTTTGCAGCTAACAACAAGTGATCTATATTATCGATCACTTGCACTACATTCATTTAGATTAGAGAAGAACTCACTTGGCAAACCGACTAACAAAAAGCAAGCTTCAACGATAAGAAACCCCTAAAGGTTATACCCTATGCCCATAGGATCACCTAATCATGTTTCACAAATTAGTACATTCACTCTTCCTCATTCCCTTTTTGTGTCAAATCAGTTAGTAGTAAATAGGTCATTACTAATATTAGTCACTTAATCACTATTTTAATAATATTGGAATCAATCTAAACTACAACTCCATTACTATATGTAGAAGGGGGGTTCCAGTAGGAGTAGTCACTTGAGTATCGCATGAGTACCACACTACATGTAACTTTAGAGAAATGATGTAGAGATAGCATGTGATGGGATGATTAGGAAGAGAGTGGCAGGGAGGAGGAACATATAATCTTAAGAGTTTTGAATGCACAAGTGATAAATAAGAGAGTAAAAAAAGATCTCAAGCATCAACCTTACAGTTCTTAGGCAATGGAGACCATTTTTTGCCTAAACTCTTATTTGATCTTTGAGAGCAGAAAATTCTCAATGAAACACTATTTTTTTTATCTCTAGAATCTGAAAAAATCCTTCAATGAAGAGGAATAACTAAGTATTTATAGACTTTTAGACTTGATAACATATGTCAAATCACCTTAGTTATCAATAGACAAGATGAAGCTTACTCATTTTAAGGTTATCCTAATAAGCTTGCTATAGACGCAAGGCCAGTAGCCTTCCTCATAAGCATATGAACCTGCTTGAGAAAGGTTGAATGTGAACGGACCGGTCTAACGATTTTATTCCAAGCCCACTAAGTCAATTCTCCCTTAGTCATCCCAATAATTGGACTGAATTCAATTTCTTCTCTTTAGGTTGAGCGGAGAGAATATATTAAACACATGGATACACATGATAGCTTTACGAGTGAAATTAACATCCTAGACACACTAAATAACTAAACCTCTACCTTGAGTCTGAGTAGTAAAAGTCTATTTAGAACCTCTCATGCTAGTAAAATGGTTAGCTCATATAAAGTAACCTACCTTAAAGACCAAAAAATAGATAGTGCCTCTTTACCTCTTGCTTTTCCTAGAAAAGATCATGTATAATGATTTGAACCAGATAAATATCCATTTAATACAACATGATCAAAATGAGTAGGATATATAACAACTTAAACCATAGTTTATTCAATTCACTAGCATAACCATTGCGCCTTCTTCATAGCGACTTACAAACAGTTAGTACCTCTTAAACCTCACCTATAGTTGATTATGTTACACATCTTATGTTCTAAGACTGTGATTCGTTTCTGATACATAGGATCCTCATTTGAGGCAAGTGTAGAGCATACTTTGAACTTTAGAAAACAGATTAGGCATCTAAACAATTTCTTTCTTATAGGAATCTGAGAGAGAGAGAGATTTAGAGACTCATGGTTTTTGGACAATACCCTTCTATTATATTTCGCAAGGCTCAATCTGCTTTCTGTTTACATGATTAAAGCATTATTTTGCTAAATGCGAAGAAACAAATAGGAGAAATTAACGCAAGTGAAGACTAAAGCATTAGCTTAACTCTATAAAGTTATAAACAGTGAGAGTCAAAGATTCAAAAGCTAAACAGTATTATTCAAATGTTGAAAGTTGAAATAGTGTGAAGCTGAATATGATGTTTGTAGTTTAAAAACTGTGTCCAATTTGTCTTCGAATGGTTAAATCCAATGGGACAGGGATAAATTGCTTTCGGGTGAGAAGTTCGAGTCACTACTGTTATATTCTAGGTCCAGCCACATAAGTATGCTTTGAAATTTAAATCTTTCCTTTTCAGATATTTCTAAAAAATCTCAATAGAGATTTTAGCTGTCTTGGTGTGCATTGGGAACATAACTTGTCTTAAGAAAATTTTCGTAAAGATCTTGACTATCTTGATAAAGATCAAGAAAATATTTAGTTGAGACTGTTCATACTTATTATGTTCCCGTAGATCATCTTCTTCTGTAGGTTGAACTTGCTCTCAAGAATGGAAGATTGATAATATAAGTTCTATGTCTGCTTGAATATTTTCATAATCTTGACTGAAATCCCATGAAACTTTCTTTTTATATGCTCCTGACTAGATTTCTTTTAGGATTACAAAGTTTACAATACAAAGTTTCTGTTGAAGTTCTCAGTATTGGAGATCACTCTCTTTGATGCCAAAGAAGAATCCATTTAATATTATATGATTTGGGAAAGGACTATATAGGAACCTTTTAATTTTTACCCATTCCTATCATAATTGAATAATTAATCTAAGGTCTTCTTTATTGAATCTTTGGTGTTCTTTTTCTGTGTTGTTAACCCATTCTTAGATTATTATTTTCCACGTACGGATTGGTTGGAGCCATTGGAATAATTCTCCCAAATGAGATCTTATCCTTCCTCTTGTGATGGTAATATTTGAAAGGAACCTTAATGCCTTGGCTACTAAAATTTGCGTAGCTATGGTATAATTGTCTAGTCGATACCAATATAACCATTTCAGTTCTTCTAGCAATGGATCTTCAAAGTGAATTATATGGGGGTGAATATATAAACATTCAAGATGTAATCCTATTAAATTGAGATTTAATCCCCCATAGTGTTTGAATATCAAATACTGATGGTCCTAGATTTTGGCTTTGGTGACTTCATGAAAATCTTCTCTTATCACTAGTTTTACCATTTTTAGACATGTAATTTACCATGGATACATAGGTATGTACCTTATTGTTCAAGTTAGTGGAGATGTCATTGAAGATGAAGGGTTTACTATGGAGAATCTAGATGTGGCATTTGTTCCTTGTGGAGGTAAGGGTCTTCAGTTGGAAGATCTTCTTGAAGAAGAGAAGTCCTTAGAATTGCAAGAGGCCCATGACTATCATCAAGTTTGGTAGTCTCTTAGCCAGGATTTTTTTTATTGTACGTATGCACGAGTATCACCTAAAGGAGAAGGCTAGGTTAGAGGTAGATTTGATGACAAATCCACATTTTATTAAAGCTTATGGACTCAACAAGGCTTGATGATTTTGTTAAAGGCTAGAAAGAAAATTTGCAACTAAATTCTTTTTTCCTAGAATATGTTTGACCTCGGATGAGTACTTTGAAAACCATTCTTACCACCTTAAAGCTGCGAATGTGGTACCATTTTGTGCTTGAATTTGAGCATCTTTGAAAAAGAGCTCATATCCTTCTCTATTTTGAAATGAGAACCCATTAAACAATATTCAAATTTATGAATAGCACTTTTTACAGCAAAGATCTTTTTAAAGGTAGAGTAATAATGGATTTCAGAGTCGAATTGCCTGCTCCAATATCCACAAATGTGCCTTTTCCTGTTGCTTTATTTCTAAGAGAATTGCTCCCCAATGCTTATCATTAGCATCAGTTTAGAGGATTAGTTCTCCTTGTGTAGGGATTTTCAAGGGTAGCAAACTTTGGAGATTCTCTTTCAGTAGTTGGATGGCTCTTGTTTGATTTTTTTTCCCCATTCTGGATGATTCTTCTTTAACCATTTTGAAAGTGAACTAGTGAGTTTGGAGATTTTTGAGACAAAATCTCTCAAATAATTGACAATACCTAGAAACTATTGTGTTTGCTTGGTGGTGAAGTTTGAATCAAGAAATTCGAGTAATTCCTATGCAGTTGATGGTTCAGGTTGATAACAAACATATTTGATCTTCATCCCCAAGAACTCTATTTCCATTTGTGCTATCTTTATTTTTCTTTTTGCTAACATTACTTCTTTTAATGTAACTAATTTGTAGAATTTGTAGAGTAATTCAGTATGTGCCTCCTCATCTAGATTGTACAGGAGTATGTCATCTATATAGATGATCACATGATTAATAATTGGTTCAAATATTTTGATCATGGCCTTCTAAAAGAGTGAAGGCGCAATTTTGAGCCCAAAAGGTAGCACCTTTTACTGATAGTAGTAATTTAGGATACAAAACCCTAATTTGAACCTTTTTTTAAGATGAATTCCAAGTTGTCAAAAAACCGGCTTTAAGATTAAACTTGGAAAATATTTTGCCCTTAGTAATATTTTGGATAATTGTGTTCCTATTCAATATAAGGAATTTATCATCCTAGATAAAGTGATTTAGAGGTTGGAAATTGATGACTAATCTTTGCTTGCCTCTGGTTTGTTCTGCTCTTTTATTTACATAGAATGCTTCGAATGCCCATTGTGAATCCGATGTTCAATCAATCTTTGTAGGAGTAATTCTTTACATTCTTGCTCAGCTAGCCTGGAGTATTCAAGATTCATTCCTAAATGACTGGCTTTAGTTGAGTTAATATCCCATTTTTCTTGAAGAGAATTTTGCCACAAAGGATGTTTACATTTAGCAAGGAATATAGTGTGGCTCTCGGCACAAGCTTTTGCCTTTATTTTTTGCTGATTTCTTGTATCTTGCTTCCTTGGATGGTGTAGAGCCATGAAACTTCTATATAAGGTTTAAAATATTTTTTAAACCTTGTTCTTTCGTAATGCATTTTGAGCTTAGGTAATTGTTGGAGGATATCCCATCCGATTATAATGTCTTTGCTCAAGAGTGGTGATTTAAGTATTGGTGTGATGATTGAGTAGCCTAGGAAGAACTGGATTTTTATTGGTACACTCTTAAGGTATGCCTTGAATTCTTCATTTGAAGCCGTAACAAAAGTTTTGATATATAGCTTCCAAAATTTCTTAGGCAGAATGTTGGGATTAAGAATATTTTCTACTACACTTGTATCAATAAATCCTATCACCTAGATAGGTTGGTCAAATTACTGGTAATGACCTAAATAGGAACATGTGGAGTATGGAGAATACTCTTGATTTCTAATATTCTTTTCTTTATTGGTTGTACTAAGTATAACTCGTCTCCATAGTCTAAATATTCTAGATTGGATGATGGTAAATAGACCTTAAAAGAGAAGATGGTGCTTCTCATTAACTCTTCTTCATCTGAGAAGAGTGATTTTAGGTCTTCTTCTTCATCTATTTCAATTCTAGTTTGTTGGTATATTGATTGAATCATTTTTCGTGATCCCTTTAATGGACATTGTTAAGCATAATGTCTCATTTTATTGTAGATGAAACATTGAGGAGATTTCTTTCCTTTTCGAGTTTTTCTCCTGAAGTGTTTCAGCGTTGTTTTTCTCCTCCTTCTTTGTTTAAAGGATTTTGTTATTGGAATCCTTTTGTGATGCTTTTTTTTTTAGTAGATCAACTACATTCCTTGTTTGAATGTTTGCACTTGATTTGCAAATCTTTTTTCTTGCACATTTTATCAAGTCTTTTGAGATAATCCTTGAATATTTGTCTTTTTTTGGACATATCATCAATAACGAAGTGCATAACTTGTTGAATTTCTTCAATAGGAATATCTATGATCCTTTGGTTTCTAAGTTTAAATAACTTTTCAATTCCCCTTGAAAGTGATTCATGAATAGAAGATAGGAACACTAGTTTAAGGGTTGGGTCTACTCTAAGTTGGTAGAACAGTTGCACCATTTCCTTATAGTGCAAGTCTAAATCTTTTTTTTTTTTTTTGAATGCGTAACATCTTCTCTCAAACGATTCTTTTTGTTTTGCCTCTTTAAAATCCTTAAGATTTCTAATAAGAAATGTGTGCAGGATTCTAATCACATGATTGAAATCTATCTTATCCAGGAATACACGTTGGCCTATAAGATGTATTAAATTCCACCAATATTTCAGTATCATAGTAAATCTTGCAACGAATTCAAACAATATCTCAAAATAGTTGTTGTTTGCCTAGGATCTTGTGACCAATCAAGCATGAAATTCTTGTAGCCTTTCGGGTCACTTAGAGTATGGAATATCATCAACTGTAAATACTATATTTTGTTTCAAAAATCTCTAGACTCACGAATCCACTTTCAAAAATTTTAAAGAAGAATCATCAAGAATGGGGAAAAAGTCAAACAAGAGCTATCTAGCTATTGAAAGAGAAGCTCTAAAGTTTGCCATCATTGAAAATCCCTGCACAAGGAGAACCAATCCTCCAAACCGATGCTAGTGATAAGCATTGGGGAGTAGTTCTTTTAGAAAAAAGCAATGAGAGAAAGCACATTTATGAATGCCAAAGCAGACAATTCAAAAACTCTTAAATCCATTATCATTCCGCCTTCAAAGAAATCTTTACTGTAAAAAACATTATTCATAAATCTGAATATTATTTAATGAGTTCTCATTTCGAAATAGAGATGCCATGAGCTCTTTTCTAAAGATGCTCAAATTTAAGTAAAAAACAGCATCACATACGCAACTCTTAAGGTGGCAATAATGGTTTTCAAAGTACTCGTACAAGGTCAAGCATAATCCAAGAGAAAAGAATTCAATTGCAAATTTTCTTTCCAGACCTCAGCAAAATCATTAAGCCTTATTAAGTCTATAGGCTTCAATAGAAATGACAAATGAATTTACAGGCTGTAATAGAATGTAGATTTGTCCATCAAACTTAACTCTAATCCAAGATTTTCCTTTAAGTGATATTCATGCATACGCGCAATCAAAAAAATCTTGGCTAAGAGACTATTAAACCCGATGATAGACATGTATAGTGCCTCTTACAATTCTAAGGACTTCTCTTCTTCGAGAAGATCTTCCAGCTGAAGACCCTTACCTCCATAAGCAATAAATGCTACATCATCAAATGCCACTTTTGGATTCTCCATAGCAAACCCTTCATCTTTAGTGGCATCTTTACTAACTGGGACAACAAGGTATAAACCTATGTAACCATGGAAAACTACACCTCTAAAAATGGCAGAACTAGTGATGAAAGGATTTCCATGAAGTTACTAAAGCTAAAATCTGGAATATCAGTATTTGATATTCAAACATTATGGGAGATTAAATCTCAATCTAATGGGATTACATCTTGCATATCCATTTATTCACCCCTTATATAATTTACTTCAAAGATCCATTCCAAGAAGAACTGAAATGGCTATACTAGTATTTGTTAGATAATTATAGCCATACAAATTTCAATAGCCAAGGCATTAAGATTCCTTTCAAATATTGCCATCACAAGAGGAAGGGAAAGATATCATTTAGGAGAATTATTTCAATGGTTCCAACCAATCCATATGTGGGAAATAATAATCTAAGAATAGATTAACAATATAGAAAAGGCACACCCAAGATTCAATAAAGAGGACCTCAAATTAATTTATTCAATTACGCCAAAAATGAGTAAAAGTTAAAAGGTTCTCATATAGTCATCTCCTAAATCATATAATATTAAATGGATTCCTCTTTGACATTAGAGATAGTGATATCCAATATTGGGAACTTCAATAGAAACTTTGTACTGCAAACCTGGTAATCCTAAAAGAAATCTAACTAGAAGCATACGAAAAGGAAGTTCTATGGGATTTCAGTCAAGATTATGAAAAGACTCGAGCAGACAGAGAACTTGCATTATCAATCTTCCATTCCCAAGAGTAAGTTCAACCCATGAGAGAAGATGATCTACAGGAACATGATAAGTATGAACAGTCTCAGCCAAATACTATTCTTGACCTTTATCAAGATAGTCAAGATTCTTACAAAGATTTTCCTAAGACAAGTTTTGCTCTTAATGCACACCAAGATAGCCAAAATCTCTGGTAAGATTTTTTAGAAATATCCAAAATAAAAAGATTTAAATTTCAAAGCATACCCACGTAGCTAGACCTAGAATATAATAGTAATGACTCGGATTTCTCACCTGAAAGCAATTTATCTCATCCTATTAGATTTAACCATTCAAAGAAAAACTGGACACAATTTTCAAACCGCAAACATCATATTCAACTTTGCATTGTTTCAACTTTTGACATTTGCACAATACTATTTAGCTTTTGAGTCTTTGATTCTCACTGTTTATAACTTTATAGAGTTAGGCTAACACTTTAGTCTTCACCTACTTTAATTTCTCCTGTTTACTTTTTCGCATTTAGCAAAATATTGTTTATTATGTAAAGACAAATCCCTCTTACTATAAATAGAGGAAATTATGTAAATAGAAGGGAGACTGAGGTACCATTTGGTTACTGGTACTGGGACAGTACTAAAAAAAGAAGGACTGGACAAAAAATATTTTTGTACCACGTTTGGTTTGTTCAGTACTGAACAAGGATTTTTGTGCTGTCTAGTGTTTGGATTGCAAAGTACTGGACTGGACATAGTAAATTTGACAGTTTTGCCCTTTTTAATTACTGGAGAAGGCTTTTTGTGTTGTGCAATGTTTGAAATTACAAAGTACTGGACTGGACAGAGTAAAATTGACAATTTTGCCCTTTTATTTATATCATAGTTATTTATATATATTTGATATTATTATAAAAAAATGATTTGAAGGTTTAATATATTATATTAAATATTATAGGGAAAAGAATTATGTTATATTTAATGAAATAATACGTTATTTATGATTTTGAATATGTCACTGAAGACATGAAACACTTTTACACTGAAACATCCACATATCCATCAACCACTTTGAACAAGTCATTTAGATCGACAAAATTACTAAATCCATCCACAAATTAGATCGATTAGATTATAACATCAATCACTTTTATATTTCATAAGGACAAGGCATAAATGACATAAATAAGATAATAATCATACGTTTCCATAGTCAAAGTAGTTTCTATGATTATGACCTACTAACTATATCTGATAGAAAACCCGTCAACTTTATTACAGGAGATTCATGAGGTTCCAGCTTCTACAAAAAGTGAAAACCGGTTTAACCATACAAGATACTTGTCGAGTCTAATTTTTTGTTTTCTCATTCCTAATCCAATCTATACTAGACCTTATGCTCATCTAATGTAGATCCTCGACTTGAGTTAGGAATTTCGTTTTATTTTTGAAGTCGCCACCCAACTGTTGTTGGGAAATATTGAATTAAGACTAATAGAGCGGATTAGTCCTAATTTGGACCACTAGTCGTCGTGATTTCCTCTTCTCGTTTTTTTGTGAAAAGAGGAAAGGGAAAACCGGAGTTTCTAAGTTCAGAGGCTAACCTATTAAAACCCTAAGGTTACCACCTAATCTCCTAAAATTTACCTTATCTCGAAATGTCTTTTATTTTATTTTTGTCGTCTTTTATTGTGTTTTTAAGTGAATTATGCTAGGAAAATGATTTTTATTCCTTTTTTAGGGTTGCCCCAAATAGGTGCCTACGTACCTGCTATTTAGGATCAAACAAGCTGTAGTTCGCTTTTCTTGAAAAACTTTAGTGTGTTTGTGAATTTTAATTATGAAATTTCTTTTAATTTATGTTTTTACCATTTTAGGATTTTTCTAAAAAATCTAAACCTAGGCTTGATAATTTGATTTTTTTGAAAACGATAATTTTAAGGAAAAACACCAATTTTGGATTTATTTAAAAAAAATGATTTTTCTAAGTGATAAAAATTCATTTTTTTATTTTTCAACTCATTTCTACTATTATAAATTTTTATTGATTTTTTACTTAATTTATTATGATTTTTATTATTTTTATTAACTTTTATTAATCTTCATAATTTTTATTAAATTTTTATAATTTTATTAAATTTTTATTGAAAAATTTTCTCCTAGATTTTTATCTATCCTATTTCAAAATCTAAATCTTTATTTTTATTTTTCTAATCTTTTTATTATTTTCTTTATGAATTTTCACATTTTTATCATTTATTATTATACTTACTATTTTTATTTTCTTTCAAGGTAAGTATGAAAGGTAAATTCGGAATTTCAAAAAAATTACATTTAGTCCAGTACGTAATTTTTAGTACCAAATTACATGCGGTACTAAAATTTCTGATTTTGTCCAGTACGTAATTAGTGTTTAGTCTAGTACTTCCTTCATGTGTGGCAACTAAACAAGGGACAAAAAATTTTGTCCAATCCAGTGCCGAATTTCAATACAAACCAAACGCTACCTAAGCCTTATGAAATATAATAGAAGGGTATTGTCCAAAAACCATAAGTCTCTAAATCTCTCTCTCTCTCTCTCTCTCTCTCAGTGATTCCAATAAGAAAGAAATTGTTTTAGATGCTTAATTTATTTTCCAAGCCTCAAAGTATGCTCTACACTTACCTCAAATAAGGATCCTATGTCTCAAAAATGAATCATATTCTTAGAACATAGGATGTGTAATACAATCAACCATAGGCGAAGTTCAAGAGATGCTAGCTGTTTGTAAGTCGCCATGAAGAAAGTGTAATGGTTATACTGGTGAATTGAACAAACTATGATTAAAGTTGTTATATATCCTACTTATTCTAATCATGTTGTATTAAACAAATATTTATCTAGTTTAAATTATTTTACGTGATCTTTTTTAGGAAAAGTAAGTTGCAACGAACTTCACTTCTTTAGAAGTAGTCTTTGACAAAGTAGATCCTTGCTACTTTCAAAATAATTAATGGACTTAACCCAATATAATTATATAATATTTCAGCCCTCTATATTTTGCCCCCTAACCAAAATTCTTTAGACGAAACTTAACTAAAATTCTTTAGAAAGAGTTAAAGTATTTTGGGCATTAATTGCGTATTCTTTAGACGGAGTCGAGCTGCAGCTTGACACGTGCACGCTATAAAGTAGTAACATTAATACCAAGCGTGCTTTCATAGCTTATAAATTTATTTTATAGATGAATAATAGTATATGAGTTTAGCACTAGCGCTAGCAAATTCATTTATCATATGTATCCCAATGTGCATGTCACTTTAAGCTTACCAAAATGACATTATCAACAAAGTGACATATTAAAGAAATCTCCTTTGATAGTTAACTCCCTTTTTATAGTTGCATTTTTCTTTTTTTAAGAATGGAAGTCACACTTCTACGAGTTCTCCCTACTTTTGTCAGTTTGTAACAATGTCAATATTGAAGCCAAACGACTTGCTAGATCCTCCTTGATTATCACATCTTATTATAGGAAGATTTGAATCTTCTTCAAATCTTCTTTCTTAAATCTAGTTTATATAATCAAATTTCATCAAATCTTCGATATATCAAAATCAAATCTTTCCATATTTATCTTTAATTTTCTTCTAGCTAACTTTATAAATATTTGCATCTTGTCAATTCTTTTCGTCTTTGTATTTATCAATCATATGGTAAATCCATGCATGTTGAGCCTTCTTTCTTTCTTTTTTATTTTTAAATTCCTCAGTTTTTGAATTCTTACATGATTTTTTTTTTGTTTTTTTTTAATGGTAGGTAATGACATGAGCAAGTACATCATCAAACCTCCTTCATGAGATACACACGTAGAAACAAAGATTGCCCTGGATAAGCTTGCAGTTTCTTGCATTGAATCGTATGTCACTTCTATTCGCATTGGGGAAAGTTCCATCTATGAATAGACCTAAGCTTTCGAGGAATGACAGTTGGGCCTAAGATATCCTAACCATCTACTTATACCCGATCAATGCGGTTGAAGGCCCAAGGCCACCCAGTAGGGTTGGCCAAATCTCGTTAGGTAAGTCCTAGTTCCTTTGGAAATTCTCTTGCTAAAGATCAGCAAAGATACGAGTAGTAAAGACAGCTAGGCATGGGGTATTGCTGGTGTAAGCTCTAGGTATTGAAACCAACTTAGCTAAACCACCTAACAAACTGATTTGTGCATTGATAGTTTAGATGGTTAGGAAGTCTAAATTGAATGTCACGCCCAGAGGGTACACAGGTGTTTCCAAACCCAGCAAGGTAGTGCATTAACAGTACAGGTATCTCAAGATTGAGAGATCAAACTTGTGCCACAACTATTTGTCGTTAGTGGATAAGAACAAAGAATTTTGATAGTGGAGGAAAAACATTTGGGCATACACACATTCACCACAAAGGTAGAAGAAAAGGGATTCAGGGATACAATGAGAAAATCTGCTTGACATAGACACGTAAAAGTCATATAGCACAGAAGCTACTTCTATCAAAGTTTCAGCTCCAGAGTATACAAACTCAATGTTTGGCATCAAGCGAAGTTCTACTTCAGCTAGGCCATCATCCATAGTAGGTCGCTTTTGTCTGGCATCGATTCTATTCGGAGCTATTGAGGTACTAGTGCTCTTGTTGGGGGGCCTATAGGTGCGAGTTGAGGTGGAAAGACATTTACCTCTTAGTGAAGACGTCCACTACGACCTCGTCCACAACTACGTCGAATATGTTGTTGAGGTTAAGAGGGGAGAGGAGGGAGAAGCCCTTGTTAGCAGTGAGGCGGTTGGTAAGCTATAAAAAAGAAAAGTAATTGGAAATGAGCAAAGGGGGGAGAGCATTCAAACTGTGTGTACATAGTAAAGAGATTGTTTGAACATAAGCTATCACGTCCACAATTAGCTTTGAAAATGCTAGATTTCTCTATGTGATAAAACGAGTTAGGCAAAGCTTGTTCATTACTAATGGCATCATCGAATAAACTTCAAAATGGACAAAGCTTAGATTTTTGTGGTTTTACAGACAATATCGCTATTGGCACCTCACTTGATATAGAAAGTAATGTCATCTCTGAAAAGCTCTAATTTATAGATACCATGTATATATTATATGTACTAGTATCCATGTTAACATTACCATCCCCAATCAGCACATAGAAGTAAAGAATAACTGTCTTAGTCTTCTTCAAAAGAGCCATGTACTCTAACTTCAAAGCTGACATGCTCTACCTAAGACTTCCACCTAAAGGGTGACTACTTGAGAGTATAGTCTGGGTGACAAATAGAGGTAGTTCTCTTCTTTCATTCCTAAAGTGCAATATCAAATTACCTTCGATGGTGAGCCTCTAGTCCACTTGAGGCTAGTTAGGCTTGAGATCTACTAAAGCCTATTGCACACCAAGCCTACTATCTATGCACAATACATGCCATGATCAAGGCTTGATAGGCTCGAGACCTATTAGGGTCTACTATATACAAGGCTCACTCTATTAAAGGCTTACTGATATGAACTCCGTCAACCTATGCCGAAACCTGAAATCAAATTGAATCGAACAACCTACGATCGATCACAAACAAAGGAAAACCATGACCGTTGCTTATAGTGAAGCAAGAACCTTGACATAATGTATATGCCACAAGTGGGATGGTAATCCGATTGATAAGTAAAGGGATGAACGCCACAGGAAAATTCCGATAAGTTCAAGTTCTTCAAAAACGGAAAAAGAGTGTTTGTGTTTCAATTTTTGTCAAAAGTGTCTACAATGGAGTCTTAGGTGACTATTTATAGTCTCCTCAAATAATGTTAAAATGACATAACAAACCTTAATGCAATTAAAGGAAAACACAACAAAAGCCGGCAACCTACAATTATCTAAAGCCGGCCTACATCATTTCCTTAAGCTGGCACCTAAGCTAGCGGCTTAAATCTAGAAACCAACCGGCTTATATTCTTCCCTAAGCCGACACCTAAGTCGGCGACCTTGATCTTGATTCCAACTGGCCTATCTTCTCCTCAACGCCGGCCACTTAGGCCAGCGGCTTTGGCTGCAACACTAACGGCTTTCAACCTCCAAAGCCGGTAGCTTTCAAGTCTCTTCAAACATCTTCAAGCTATCATTGTTTCGGGATATCTTTGACTTCAATGACTTGGATTATTCTTAGTTCATTCTTGGGTTGACGCAAGTATTGCTCCTCATCTTGAATTTCTTTAATTAACCCGTTAAGTGCATCTTTAAGCCATTTAACTCGAAGTCATGTCATAGGTCCAACTGGAATCTCAAGAGGATCCGCTATCCATTTCCTAGCTTGGTTGTCATCATTCTTCAGTTCTTTTAGAACTAATCAACAAATTAGAGTTTTTTCCACTAGTTCAACAGATTCCTTATTGTTGGAATCAATAATTCAACAAGTCACTATAGTTTCCCCGGCAATTCAAATAAACGCAAATATGATTTTCGAGTCTTCAACAAGACAATTGCCACTAATCTTAATGAATTCTTTTTATACGGATTTTTCTCTTTTTTTTTTTGAATTCAAACCCTAGATCTATAAAGAACACAAATTAGATTCAAGAGTGGTGAGATCATTAGAGTGTATAAAAGCTAATTGAATATTGTGAGCCATAAAATATGAGTGATTAAAGCGATTCATTGATTGAGTAGAAAACATGCAAGGGAATGATTCAGTGAGGATCTATACTTTCTATTGTCATCTTTGTTTTTGTTGCAAAAATATGTCTAATAGAAATTCTCCTGATAGTGTGATTGGGGGGGGGGGGGGGGTGGAATTGATCATGAAAACTCTGACTGCTGAGATGAGGTAGAGATGGATCAATTTTAAGAGCAGATGGAGCAGAATTTTAAGCAGTCCCGGATTGCTTCTGTTGGGTATAAGAGGGATAAAATACTAAGAAAGGTAATGTGCATAGAGGAAGATGAGTGGGGTAGAAAAGGGTTTGCAAGCTAAATCTGATCAAGATTTTTTTATGGGTTATAGGAGGAATATAGGGAGAAATAGAGGAACTAGGAATGAAGAAGATAGCAACCTGGAATATAAAGATGAAAATCGCTTCCTTCCAAGGAAGAATAATCCTGATGTATATCTTGAGTGGGAGAAAAAGGTGGAACTGGTTTTTTACTGTCATAACTACTCTACAGTCAAGAAAGTGAAATTGGCTGCTATAGAATTTTCTGACTATGCTATAGTTTGGTGGGACCGATTGTTATCAAGTAGGAGGAGGAATAGAGAGCCACCAATAGAGACTTAGGAAGAGATGAAGAGGGTGATGAGAAAGCGATTTATTCCCACTTATTACTATAGGAATTTGTACAATAAGCTACAAAATCTTAGGTAGAGGAACGAAGTGTGGAGGAATATCATAAGGAGATGAAGGTTGCGATGATTAGGGTGAATGTTGACGAGGATTGGGAAGCTACTATGGCTAGGTTCTTTGTAGGCTTGAATCGGGATATACATAATGTGGTAGAGTTGCAATATTATATAGAATTGGATGATATGGTTCACATGGCAATTAAGGTGGAGAAGCAACTCAAGTGGAAAGGTAGTAATTCCACACGTGCAACATCGAGCTCCTTTAACTGGAGAGCTAATACATGGAAGAAAGAGGAGAAGCAATCCCACTCCAAACCAATACCAGAACAAAAATCAGAATTGGCATCTCATTGGAATAAAGGTAAACCCAATTCTTTTCCTAATAGGAATAGTGATATTAAGTATTTTAAATGTCAGGGCAAGGGATATATACCAAGTCAATGTCCAAACAAGAGAATTATGATGATGCGGGAAGATGGAAAGATTGAGACGAACAATGAGTCGAAACATGAATCCATGCCATCATTGGAGCATGTTGATGAAGGGAAAGAATATGCTATTCAGGGGGAGATGTAGGTAACTAGGAAGGCTTTGAGCGTGCAGACAAAGAAGAGAAAAATGTGCAACAAGAGAACATATTTCAAGCTAGGTGTCTTGCGAAAGACAAGGTATGTGGTGTGATTATTGATGGTGGGAGTTATATAAATGTTGCTAGCACGACCATGGTGGAGAAATTGGGGCTTCCCATAAGTAAGCATCCCCGCCCTTATAAATTGCAATGGTTAAATGATAGTAGTAAAGTGAGGGTTACAAAACAGGTCTTGGTTTCTTTTAGCATTGGAAAGTATGTGGATAAAGTTCTTTGTGATATAGTTCCAATGCAAGCTACACACTTGTTGTTAGGTAGGCCATGGCAGTTTGACAAGTAGGTGAAACATAATGGATTCATCAACAAGTGCTTTTTTGTACACTATCAGAGGCTTGTTACCCTTTGTCCTCTAACTCCCAATGAGGTTTATGAGGATCAAGTGAGGTTACAGAGAGAGAGTGAACAAAAAAGGGTAAGTGAAAATAAAAGAGTGAGTGCTGCTGCAAAAGAAAAAGAAAGAGTCTAAGAAAAGAGAAAGAGAAAGGAAAGGGAGAGAATTAAGTAGTGAGAGAAAAACAGAGAGAAAAGAAAATTTTTATGCAAGGGCTAGTGATGTTAAGAAGGCTTTGTTCTTAAGAACAAAGAGACCTATAATAGTACTGTTATATAAAGAGATACTTTTTAGCTCTAATCAACTTGACACTTCTTTGCCAAGTTCTGTTGTTTCTCTGTTACAGGAATTTGAAAATATCTTTCCGGATGAAATTCTGAAAGGATTGCCTCCCATTTAAGGAATTGAGCATCAGATTGACTTTGTATCTGGTGCAACCATTCCAAACCGACCTGCTTATAAGAGTAATCCTGAGGAAACAAAGGAACTCCAAAAACAAGTTAGTGAGCAAATGGACAAGGGGTTTGTGAGAAAAAGCATGAGCACATGTGCAGTTCCCATGATTTTAATTCTTAAGAAAGATGGGTCATGGAGGATGTGTGTCGACTATCGAGCAATTAACAACATAACGGTAAAGTATTGTCATCTTATTCCTCGATTAGACGACATGTTAGATGAATTATATGGTTCTTGTATTTTTTCTAAAATTGATCTAAAAAGTGGATACCATCAAATTAGAATAAAAGAAGGAAATGAGTAGAAAATTGCGTTTAAAACAAAGTATGGTTTATATGAATGGTTGGTTATGCATTTTAGGTTAACTAATGCACTAAGTACTTCATGAGATTAATTAACCATATTTTGTGAGATTTTATTAGAAATTTTGTGATTGTCTATTTTGATGATATCTTTATCTATAATAAGAATTTAGATGATCATTTATTTCATTTGAATTCTGTTTTGGAAGTGTTGTGACAAGAAAAGCTATTTGCTAATCTTAAGAAGTGCACTTTTTGTACAAATAGACTTGTTTTCCTTGGTTTTGTTGTTAGTTCACAGGGAATCCGGGTTGATGATGAGAAAATTCGAGCTATATAAGAATGGACAAGTCCAACAAATTTGAGCCAAGTTCGTAGTTTCCATGGGCTTGCGAGTTTCTATAGATGATTTGTGAGAGACTTTAGTAGCATGGTTGCACCAATCACTGAAGTCATCAAGAAGAATGTCGGGTTCAAGTGAGGAGTAGAACAAGAGAAGGCTTTTCAATTAATTAATGATAAACTAACCCATGTTCATTTGCTTGCTTTACCTAATTTTGCTAAAACATTTGAAATTGAATGTGATACTTCAGGTTTAGGTATTGGAGCTATTCTTATGCAAGAAGGAAGACCAATCGCATATTTTACCAAAAAGCTAAATGGAGCAACATTGAAGTAACTGACATATGATAAGGAGTTATATGCATTGGTTAGGGCTTTGGAAACTTGGCAACACTACCTCTAGCCTAAGGAGTTTGTGATTCATACTGACCATGAATCCTTGAAACACCTAAAGAGTCAACATAAGTTGAATAGAAGACATGCAAGGTGGGTAGAGTTATTGAGACCTTTCCATACATCATCCGATACAAGCAAGGTAAGGAAAACATTATTGCGGATGCTCTCTCAAGAAGGTACTTACTAATCTCCACTCTTGATGCTAAATTGCTTATTTTTGAACATATTAAAGAGTTGTACCCTTTGGACCAAGATTTAAGTGAGGAATTTGCATGTTGTGAAAAGGGAGCTAGTGGAAAATTCTTTAGGCATGAAGGGTTCTTGTTTAGAGAGAACAAACTTTGTATTCCAGACTGTTCCATTAGGGAGTTGTTAGTAAAAGAGTTTCATGATAGAGGTTTAATGGGACACTTTAGAGTGGCTAAGACTTTGGGGGTTTTGCAAGAACATTTTTATTGGCTACGTATGAAGCAAGATATTGAGAAAATTTATTAGAGATGTATCACCTATAGACAAGCTAAATCTCGAGTGCAATCCCATGGCTTGTACCAGCCATTTACTATTCTTAGTGACCATTGGGTTGATATTTCTATGGATTTTGTGTTAGGCTTTCCTAGGATTAAACATGGTAGAGATTCTATTTTTGTTGTTATTGATAGATTTTCAAAGATGACACATTTTATTCCATGCTACAAAACTAATAATGCTATACAAGTTGCAGATTTGTTTTTTAAAGAAATTATTCGATTACATGTTATGCTTAGAACAATTGTATCTGATAAAGATGTTAAGTTCTTGAGTTACTTTTAAAAGACTTTGTGGTGTAAGTTAGAAACTAAATTATTGTTTTCTACTACTTGTCATCCACAAACTGATAGGCAAACAGAAATAGTTAATAGAACTTTATCTACTTTACTAAGGGTTATCATTCAAAAAAACATTAAAACGTGGGAAGATTGTTTGGTTCTAGTAGGAGTAATCACATGAGTATCACGCGAATACCATACTGTATATAACTTTAACGAAGTGATGTGAAGATGACAAGTGATGGGATAACTGGGGAGAGAGTGATAAGGAGAAGGAACAGACAATCTCAAGAGTTTTGTTGCTAAGTGAAGGCATCACCTCTTAAACGCACAATGACTTACACATAATTAAATAATGCAGGCTATCAAGAGGCCCTCTGGTGGCGCTATTAGATGAGATGGCACAACACAATCGTGAGAGGAAAAGTTTTACCCAAAATCTAAAGTTGCTACCTTATCTTAATGAGACATGTTAGCAAATGGGAGAGGAGAGATATTCCAGGTGTAGCACACAAAGAAGCAATGCATCAAAATGAGCATCAATCACACTCTTCGACTAGTACCTTGATATCAAAGCAACTTCATCAAATCATTCAAATCCTCAATGCTATCACCATCATCAACCTAAAAATTTTCAGGATACTTGACTAATATAACAACCAATCAAGGATGCAATCCCCAGTGGAGTAGCCAAAATGTAGAAGGGGGTGAGGGGTTCTAGTAGGAGTAGTCACATGAATATCACGCGGATATCATACTGTATATAACTTTAAAGAAGTGATGTGGAGATTACAAGTGATGGGATGATTGGGGAGAGAGTAGTAAGGAGGAGGAATAGACAATCTCAAGAGTCTCGAATGCACAAATGACAAACAAAGGAACTAAGAGACTTCAAGCACCAACCTTACAATTCTTAGGCAATGGAGACTATTCTTCGCCTAAACTCTTATTTGATCTTTAAAAGTAGAAAATTATCAATGGAACACCGTTTCTTTAATTTTTAGAATTTGGAAAAATCCTTTAATGAAGAGAAATGGATGAGTATTTATAGACTCCTAAGCTTGATGAAACTTGTTAGATCACCTTAGTGATCAACAGACAGATGAAATCTGTTTATTTTAAGGTTACCCTAATAAGTTTGCTATAAACCCAAGGTTAGTAGCCTTTCTCATAAGTACATAAGCCTACTTGAAAAATATTGAATGTAGATAAACCGGTCCAACAATTCCTATTCCAAACCTGTCAAGCCAATTCTCCATTAGTTATCTCAATAATTAGACCGAACCCACTAGTTCTTATTACTAAATCCAACAAGTCAAATCAAATAATTAATGGATTTAATCCAATTTATTTATATAATATTTTTAGCCCTTTAGACTACATAACTAAGTATCGAATGGATCACATGATAAATAATAACATATTTCAATTGCTTTCCTTGAAGATTGCTAAATCATATATGGTTTTACATTTGCATATGAATTAACCTATAATACATAGCAACTAGTCATATTCTATTTGATACTTCAAAGGTTCGCAAATCTTACCAAATTCACAATTCAATGTGCAAGTATCCATGGCTACATCCAACGATTAAACCAAAGCTTCCCTTCAACATATTATAATTCTAATATCAACCTTTAATCAACAAGTTCAGTCAATCTATAAAGATTCCCAGTTGAAGTGATAGCACGAATAACAGGACAGCCTCAAACGGAAATCCATAAAAATACGAAGCAAGTTTGATTTTCAAAATACTTGTTTTATAAATTAACTACCCCATATCATGGATCTATAAACAAAAAGTCACCCAGAAACTACATCATTAAGGGTACCGAAAATACATTTAACTTCGCGTCCAAAGCTGTGCGATTCTTAAGGAGCTTATGTATGTCCGCTTCAAATTCTTCCAAAATAAAAATACTATATTAATCTACACTCAGAATTATCCCAGGAAACAATTTTCTAGAATTTTTCAATACGTTTAGCTATTCTTAATAAATTTTGAAAAAATCTGAACGGAATTTGGGCTTACCGTTCGCAGCTTGCTCCCGCCATCCCCAGCCTCCGTCTCCTTGTCAGACGGCCTAGTCGCCGGCCACGCCTTCGACCCCCGAAGTGGCTCTACAGCAGCCACTCCTTAGCATACCCAACTGACCCGTCCAGCAGCTTCCCCTGTTCTTTTCTAATTTTCCCCTAATTTTCCTAAAATCCCCTTCTAGTTTTCCCTTCAATTCCTGATTGTTCCAACTTTGAAACTCTAGAATGCACCCCCAGGCCCCAGATGCTAAAATTTTCCCTAGAAATCTGGTCGATGGTGCTGCACGTCGGGAGAGGATTTGCAAATTGGAATTTTGAGTGGGTTTTATCCTTTTTTTTTCCTTTTTTCTTTTTCTTTTTTTATAATTCCTCTGTAATCCTTTCACTTCAAATAAAAATACTGTCTCTCTCCTCCGGTCACTTATTCTCTCTCATGTTTTATAATATATATATATATTCCACATTATGTAACACTAATCACACGTATACGTATATATTATATTATATTATTACCTTGTTAATATGCTAATCTCAAGCACCATTATATTTATCATATCAAGTAGTTGATATACATGCATACTTCCATCGTTCATAACACATATTCAACTTATTACCATATTTTGATTACATTTGGCATTAATAGTTAATAACATATCCTATTTAAATAGAATACATAAAATTATAATTATTAAGTGAATTTTTAAATCAATTTTAGAACCTTAAAAACATTCATTAGATTTTAAAAATATTTTATCAAAACGTTAGATTTTCGAAAACGTTTGATAATTGTTAATCCAAAAAATGCATGGTAAAACAAAAAAAAATGATAAACTAGGCAACTGCACTAAATCTTAGTACAATTGAAAATATAAAAACGTAGTTTAAGCATAATAAATCTTAGTCATAAAAACAATTGACGTGGTCTATTTTCGTAATCTCATCTTATATCCCCTCCTCGAAGCCATAACCCAACAAGTCGTATAATAGATCAATAAAATTCTCACCTAAAAAAAAAAAGAAAAAAAAGGAGTATGGAGGGGAAAAGTTTAAGGGAGTGAACCACAAAGATCCAGTACATAGTAACATACATACAAGAATGTCAAATAGGCCTACAACTGATGCAATAGTTAATCACTTAATTTAGTTAATTACCTTAATTAAAGACCAAGTACGAGATCAAAGGGGCTTGATTATATTGTAGACATCAAAGGTTGATGGAAGTAGCTAGACTCCATGTCACTAAAAACTATGTACTTAAATAGCCTCGTCTAAGTAATTTCATCATTATGCGAACTCATTGATCACAGATCAGCTATATCATGTTGCCTATCAAGTCCCATAACTCTAAATGACTCTTAATATACCTTCAATCTACTTACAATGCTTGTTATCCAACATAATCTCACTCATCAACCACCCGCCAAGCTACTCTTGGTGGCCTAAGCACCTAATTACCATATCATTTGGGGTATATGATCGTAGCTATAATTCTAATCCAAAGTTTATCACTTGCTGGCTAAATTAACTACGCATAAGCAGCGAGCAGTTACTTAGTTAGGTTCATTATTAGTCAAATTTAATTTTTTACCCTAGCATGCAACACATAAGTTATTGCATATCTTAAAAGATCAACGATCCTTGAATCGCAATCTGAGTTCTAATTTAAGTCGATTGAGTTGGTTTTATGCATTAAAGAGAAAATTATAAGTCAAATGGTTATTCTAAATGATTGAATCTTATTCCAAAGTTGGTTTAAACTACTTAAGAACCATACTAGTTATAAGCCCGATTAGAGTTATCTAGGCTCAATTAGGTTTTATCTAATTGTAACTCGAACCATTTAGGATTTATTCAATTAAATCCAATAAGTTATTTAAATTTTTAAGTTTAGTTATGTTTAAAGCCCAAATAGGGTGTTCAAACCCTTTTAAAAATAGTAGCTCAATTATATTTGGAATTAGGCTCATTAGTACTAATTAATTAACTAAGTCCGGTTACAATTACTAAATACATTTTAAGTCAGATTAGATTAATTCTATCTATTTTAATTAATCTATGCCTATTAATTAGTCTCATTAATTGTTTCTTAAGTCCAATTGATTTATTAAGTCCCATTGTAATTTTATTTTAGGTCTGTAACGAATTTAAAGTCTTGATAGGTTTAAAACTAATTTAAATTTGTTGTGTTTATTAAGACCCATTTAAGGTATAGGCCCTAAAGTTTAATAGGTCTAAATATGTTTTGGGTCTTGGGACCATTTAGGTTTCATTGTAATCAAGTAACCCTATTTTATTTCTTAAGCCTAAATAATTCGATTTAAGCCTTGAATTGATTTGAGATCTGATTGAGTTATTTATCGTATTAAGGCCCATTTAAGGTGTAAGCCTTAAGAAGAAATAGCCCAATTGCATTTTGAATTTTGGATCTTACAACCATGAGTTATTAGGTCCACATTATCGTGTTAAATTTTTATTTCGACTCAGTTAGAATAGTTTAGTTAATTAAGCCCATTTAATCAAATTATCTTTAATTACATGAGCCACACAAAGAGAGAGTGAGAGGGTGGTCCTTGGGCCTATTTTGATTAGGCTAATATATGGTTGGGTTGGTCTTGACTCGATTTAATTAAACCATTGTCTAACTTAATTTTAATTCATCATAAATTATAAGCATTAACTTTAAAGGGCCATAACTTACCAAATATAAGCTTAAATTGAGTGAAACCAAAGCCATTTGTTTATCACTTCTACTACCCATTTTAATATAAAAAGCCTTATTTCATTCAATTTAGAGCCCTTAAATTACCAAATGAGACTTAATTGTGAATTTTCAACTTTAAGAGTCTATAACCTATTCAATTTATGTCCAAATCACTTCAAACCAAAGCTCACTTGATCCTACTTCTTTCTAGTGTCTAATACATCATTTATTTTTCATTTTCAAAAAAAAAAATTGTTGAAATAAGGCAATCAAAATAGAGCACTCTCCAATTGATTCTCACCCATTCAACTAGTTTAATTTCTACAAATCTTCACTTTTAGGTCTCATTTTACATCTAATCCAACTTCTATTCATAATTAAATGATAATTCCATCCAAGTTACTCAAAATAAACACAATACATCATATTTTTTTAGAATTTAACATTTTCCAAAAGTCATGCAAAAAATTAATATTTCAAGTTCTCACAATCTTCCAATTTAACCTAATTCATCCTTAAACTTCATCAAACTTAATATTTATCAAGTAATTTCAATTTTCATCAAATTTATCGCTCTAAGAACATAACAAATTGCTAGAAATTCATAAATTAACAATTAAATCAACTCATTCATCCACTAATTCAATCATTCTATTAGTTTCCAACCTTCTATATGTCATATCTACTGATCAATCATTAAAATCATTCTAGGTATAAAAAATTCTTACACTAATTATTAATTTATCACAAACCAACACTCCATTTAGATTTAACAAAAATAATTAAGCCTCATTTGCATCATAATAGCGGTGATAAGAATAATAGATAGTATATACTCCATTTACATGCATCAAACTTAATTTCAACCTACAATCCCAACACCGGTCACTATATTCATGATGTCTCAACATAAATCTATACTCTAATAATCAAATTACACCCAAAATACATTCAATAAAGTGGTGGCACAAAGAGCACATTCTAATATATCCTCGGCATTCAAGAAATTATCAAATCACTAAGTTTAATCACATAAAACTATTTTAAATCATCAACTTAAACAAAAATTTGAACTTATCTTGTTGAAGATCCAAGAGATACCCAAATCTTCTTCCAACCGTGCCTACCCATCTCGAAGATGATATTTTTGCCAAACTCCCAATTGATTTCCTTTACAATAAATATCATATATTACTTAGACTTACAATCTATAAATTAAAATCTACTTGAATTAAGTTATTTTCTTACTTAACTTCACACCTAAATCACATGTAAGTTGCTCCCTCTTAGCTTGAAATTCCACTTGATTTTTGACCTAAAACTTATAAGAAAATAACTAAATTAGTATGGGGTTTTATGGATATTAAGAGGTTTAAGGGATATAATAGGCTTAGTGGGTTTTTTAACAACATTTATCTGAAAGAGTTTTCTAGAAAAATGAAATGTGGGCTGCTATTTTTCTATCCTAAAATGGATTTTTATAGTAAGGTTTAGTGAGGATTTAAGGATAAGGGTAAATGGGTTCATAATGGCCAGTGAGTTGTAATTTATGGTAACATGTATCATCTTAATTTAGCTTTATTTTTATTTTTATTTTTCCCTTAATTTCTTTCACTTACTCCAATTGCAAAATAGTGTTTTTTTTTTTTCATTACTAAAATTCCATTAAAATTTAATTTACTTAGTTAGTCCTCCATAAAATAAGCCTAAGGACATTTTAGTTATTTTACCTAATTGACCTCCAAATTTAAATTTTTCCTTTTCAATTGTCTCCAAATATTTTGTAATTAATTTTATTCACCTAATTAAGGTCTTGGAGCTATATTTAAGGTCTTTAAAAAAATATTTAGTCCATTTTCAATAAATTAAATTTCAATGGCAAAAATGATCATTTTTAGTAAATTGTCTCCAAACTTCAAGAAATCGCTTCTAATAAGTTCGAATAATTTCTTAATGATTTTATTCACTTAATTAGGATCTTGGAATTTTATTTTAGGGTCATTAGGTTATTTTAGAATCATTTTTGATGAATCAAGTTCACGGGCATAATGATCATTTTGGAAAAATTTGGCCATTTTGTAAACACCTTCTTAATTGACTCTAGTTCTTCTTTCTTAATTCCATTGACCTTATTTAGAAATTTGATATTTTTCAATATATATGCTAATTATTTAGGAGCATATTATAAGTATCCTTAATAATTAATTTAATACATGTATCCACGGGCAACTAATCCTTTACATGTAACTAAATCCTATATCCTCTATTCTTTTTTAGAGTAACATTGTTTACCTAAGTTATATAATCTATCTCTTGTGTCTTGTCATATTTTAGAACTCATTAATCAAGTTTTTGATAAATAACGAATTATGAAGATTAATCCATGTTTATAATTAATTAAAGTTTATATACCCTTCATATTTGGAAACAAATTTTACAAGTCACTTCTATTGACTTTTGTGGTCACATTGTAAAGTTCAACTTCATTTGAAGAACATCACTTAATTCCTAAATCCAGTGGCTTGAACCATAGTGCCACAATTATTAGTACTTCCACTAGTAATATCTATATCTTCTAATTCCACATCTTTTGAAATACTTATTTTGTATTTTATCTTCAACTACATAAGTGTCATAAATCTCAAAATCATATTAAGCTTTACCTTGAAGACTCTCCAAATCCATGTATCACTAAATTCCTCCATGATATCACTTCATCTTTTTCTTTATTCTTTGCACTTGAAAGGATTCCTAACCAATTATCATTTGACAAATTAAACATTTCTTTTTCTTTAAGTATTTACACATCATTGTATGAATGATTTTCAATAGTAAAGTTAGTAGATGGGTCCATTTATGTTAAAGAAGCAAATACGACGTTATTTCACTCATGATTAATATGCTTGTTTTAAGTTGTAGAAGCTTATTTATTTATTTTTGGTTAGTTTTGATAGCACATTAGATCAAAATCGAGACAAGATGCAAAATTGATAGAATAGTAAAGTTATAGAACAATATAAAATCGGTAGAATTGTAACTTAAACAATTGTATAACTAAACTCATTATTTTACCACAAATCTATACCCAAATGATCTTGTTCTGATTTAATTTGAAAAACTCTCCTAAAATTGGAAACATGTAGAATCTTACGAGTTAGCTTATAATTTTAATAACCATGAAAGAATCATAGAGTTTTCATTAGATAATTTCAATTAATGACATGGAAATGCTATTAATACTAATTATCACTTATCTTTCTAATGCAAATACAATTGTCAAAAATTTGTAAACACATAAATATGTTATAATATGTGAAATTAGCATGATGCATGATCTAGGAAGAAACTTCACTTTGAGCCTGCTAAAGGGAAGGCCATGATAATTTTGCAGTTCAGGAAAGCCTTACAAGATACAAGGCTGAGATTATGTAATTATATAAGCCCAATATTGCTCGTATTATTGCCCGCCGAGTACCCAAAGAAGTATTTTAATTTTTAGTTCACTTTTACATTCTCAAAGAAGTATTTAATTTTTTTTTTAATCCTCAGAATATATTTGTCTTTAAAATATTATACTTAGGTTAATTAAGACGAAAACAAACGGAAATTTTCTTAAAAGGATTTTAGAGACTATTTAGAAAAAAACACTTGAAAGAAAAGTATACAATTTTCCTACAAAAAGGCCCTTTTTTTTTTTTAATAGAGAAATATATATTGGCTTAACAAATAAAATAATGTCTTCCAGAAAATATTTTTTTTGGGCCATAGTTTTGGTTGTATTTCTCGGATGTTACACTTACAGTCCCGCACAGCGTCGGAAATGGAGGAAACAACAAAGGAGAAGCGAACCCAAATTACCTGCAGGTAGATTTTCCACTTCACCTTTATCCTGAAACTTTTGATAGTATCATGTCATGATCATACTCTGTTCTTCTTCTCCTGTAACTGGATATTCTACTTCCGATGAGACCGGTCGTTTGATTTTTCCTTCAAATAATTTTTCTTTTTCTGGGTGTGATCCACCTATTGTTTTCTGCTTTATTATACCATAATTCAGCATCGGTACAAGCATTTATAGTATGCTATAACGTGTGTTTCAGTTTTTGCTATGTGATTGGAGTGGACGCATATTATGTTATGTACCCATATTGTTGGATTGGTCATTAATGGGGACTAGTGAAGGACGGGATCATGAATGAATTTAGTCAATGATAAGTTAAAAAGAGAGCTTGGTTTGAGATGAATTGGATGCTTTATGCATAAGCCATGTGTTGATAAAGCTAGAAGATGCTGGAGTATTGAAGTGAATCAAGTAACTGTTTCGGGGAGAATGTTCGTTTAGATGGTGGTGACCTTGTTTCGGCAGAAAAAGTTTGCATAAACCACATGGCTTTTAAGTACAGTTGGGATGAGTTATGAAGAGCTAGATCATGGTATCAGATATAGTTTTGATACAGATTATAGTGGGGTACCTTTTGTCTAGCTGAAACTGCACTCAGGGTCTGATTGTTTCGTGGACAACAATTTTTTGGGACTTCCGTTTACATTGATTATAATCAAGGTCAAAGCTTTAGATCAGTCATACAAAATCGTACTAATTTAAAAAAAGTTGCGATTATTAGTGGCAAGTGATGATGGAAGGCAAAGGTGGTAGCTGGTGATGATGATTAACTTTCATGGGAAATGTTGATGAAAAACAAGGAAATATGATATCCATTTGTAAAAAGAGGAAACTATTTTCCTCATTGTTTGTCAGAATTTTCTGTGGTAATTAATCACCTCCTAAGAAGACTAGTTACTGTGGATACTTTCCATATTACTTGTTGCTAAAAGCCACTAGTATCCACAACTTCTTAAAACTTCTGAAAAAATATTTGAGAATTGCAAAGTTTTGATTATAATAAAATGTTGAAGAAAATCCGGACCAAAACAAGCATACCTTTACTGGCAGAAGGAAATTTGATGTGGCTTTATTCTCCTCTGTTTAGATTTCTTTTCTCTATTTCTTGTCTTGTTTCTGTGCTAACAAAGATATTCCCATTAATTTACTCAATAATTTACTTTAATAGTTTTACATTTGTTGCTCTGATCCTGCAGTTATGCAGACAGATAAATAATACATAATTTACTTTGGAATGATATTTATGAACCGGAGGATAATATATATAAGCTTAGCACGTGAAGGAGCAAGGAAAATGGAGGTGAATTGAGCATCTTCTTTTGTTTTCTTACATCATTGATTACTACCAGCTAATCAGGTTAATCACCTTTGGTTCTTAGGAATTATTTAGTGTATACTACTACTCTATCTAGGCAGGTTTTTTGGTTCGCACATTCCATCTGTTTAGGGTACTCTTTAGTTAGAAAGTCCACAGAGAGCTGTAAAGTAACAAATTCAGACATAGATATGGGGAATTGGAGTGATGTTGGGTTTGGTGAAGATTCTAGGGCCATTGATAAAGAAGAATATTTGCTACGTATTATTATTGGTATTTAGTGACAAACAGATTCAGAGCAGCAAAGAAATTTTATTGTTATCTTAATGAAAGGTATTCTCTCTTTTGAGCATTAGAAAATGGAGGGTTCTCTCTATTAAGACCTTAATATGAAGGTAATCTTTTAATTCTGAGAAGAAAAAGCCTGTCAAGATGTGGCATTTCTCTAGGAGTTCTTGACTCAGCATTTTGCTGTTACAATTAGCACATCGTGGATGATACTGTTTATTTGTAACTTAGGCTAAGCTTTGTTAACTTTTGGGAGATGTCATCATCACCACCATTACCCCTAACATCTCTCTCTCTCTGTGGGTCTGTTGTAAGTTCTTTCTAACTTGTGTTTAATGTTTGATATCAGATCTCCTGCCAAAGCCCTTTTGGAAGAGATAAACTTGCCACATGTACGCATTCAGGTATGTCAGCTTAGTCTATTTTGTAATGCTTTGGATGATAACTTGGTTATGAGAAATATCAGTATTAAAAGAAAAAGAAAAAGAAAAGTGCATTGTCCTTCTATTAGAAATTTCATATCTTTTTTCTTTTCTTTCCATATATATTGCTACTCAATTTACCTCAAGTTGGTTCTCTCTTATGATTCCAACTCCAAATCAACCTTTCTGTTATCCATGTATTGCTTTGGATCAATCCATCAGTATGCTTAAGTGAGTATCGGCTTTCTGTTGATACTGTGTGGTACAATGTCGGATGTTATTTATGCTAGTGCTGAAACATATCTTAAGTATTTTTTCCCCCTTTGTTCTTGCCACTTCTTTCAAAGTGCAGTTTAGAGGTCAAGTTTCATTTTTTATCACTCCTCCATACTCGTCTCATTTAGAATTACTCTGCTCCATGATTTTGTCACCTGCTCTCACTCTTTTTGGCCTTCTTCTAAAAAGGTTTTTAGACGGAATTAGGTTCTTCATGTTATGAAAATATATCTAAATTATTTGCTCATGGCAATGATAAGATCCAGAAAGTATGTAGTTATCTTTTTCTTGGTATTTAGGAAGTGTGCTGTTTCATTCATATCTATGTTATGATTGGTGAAAGTCTAGTTGCAGCTTCTATCATCTCTTGGGAGTACCTTTATATTAGAAAAGAAACACCTTAATTTTGTTATTTTTATATATATGCATCCTTAAAAGATATTTATTAGATTTATGCATATATTTATTTGATTAAAGTTAGAGATGGTCATCTTGAAGAGATCAGAGAGTTCTCTTTAACAAGCACTCAAAATACCAATCATCATTGGTTCCAACTATAAAAGAAAGAACTCTAACACACTGGAATAAACGATAAGCAATGATTTCACAGCAAATCACTTGTTAGCTAGATCTATAACCCGTGCACATAACAATTTGGTATTAAAGTTGGCTATAATGGTGAATCTGGGGTTTTTGAAGAAAACATGCTGACATTCTTAGAATGGGATTGGGCAAAAGAAGTTGCGGACGGTATATGTAATGGCTAGAGTTGAGTTTTTGGCACTTCAGGCAGTGGAGATGAATACAAAGATGAGAAATGCTTCTAGAAGGAGGAGACAGCTTTGCGATCAGCCATAGCATTAGCTAATGCATGCTCAATGGTGTTTGCAAGTGTTCCCACACCTGTGAGGCACAATGTGCAGCTTAGCTTGGCCATGTCCTGACAGAGGCAAAGGATGTGGAATGCCATGTTGCATGACCTCCATAGACCTCAATAAAACTAAGTACGCTGGTGACATCCTCTTTAGTCACATACATGTGCTTCTTTTGACCATCACAACTTTGAGCATGCCATAGGGATTCACTTGGTTGAAGCACGCAACAAGGGTTCCCTAGTGGGTACTTCAGCATAAAGTTCCATGCAAGGCTTGCCATCATTCAAGGTTAGGGATGACCTAATCCTCATGTGCAATACTGTAAGCTTAACTTTCTTGCCTAAGTCAACGTCACTAATCCACTTTAATGGCTAAATAGATGTGAACATTTTTTCTAGCACCATAATAAACTGGAGACTAAGAGGGTGGATTTAGTGTCCTTTCATTTGATCAGAAGGGCCTAAGTTTGGTGCTATCTGATAGGATCCCGTATTTAAGCAAGGATTCAACGAATTTTTATTAACCAAAAGAACAAGTATTAGAACGAATTCTGGTTTAGAGGACCAGGACCTCCAGCCTACGGCTCAATCTCTCTACTTTTTCTCTGCCTGTAACTGAATAACATTCTACCTTTTATACTAAGTACCTATTGCTAACAAACTTGGGTTTCCTAACAACCTGATGGTTGGTAGTTAGCAACTTCCTCTAACTGATTACAATAGTTAACCAAATCATTGCTAACCTGCCCTCCTCGACTTACGCCTAACATAGACTTGGGTTATGTTGGGTCTATCATTACTCCCCCCCATCAGCTTCACCTTGTCCTCAAGGTGAAACTCAGGGAATCCGTCAACAATATCATAAAAAATTTCCCAAGTTGCTTCAGAAGTAGAGAGGCCCATCCACTGTATCAAAACTTCCAATCTTGGACCAGAAGAGAGATTGCGAATTGCAAGTAATGCAACCAGCTTCACCTGCATGCTGTCTGGTATAATCAACTGGTCGGGCACAGTTGTAGCAACATCATTTGGGCCCAAAACCTTTCGAAGTTGAGAGACGTAAAAGACTGAATTTATCTAGGCTGCTGAAGGTAATTGTAGCTGATATGCCACTGCCCCAATGCGCTTGAGGACCTCAAAAGGGCCAAAATAACGAGGTGCTAGCTTCTCATTACTTCATTTGCCCAACGAATGCTGACGATAGGGTGTTAATTTGACAAAAACTTTATCGCCAATCTGAAACTCCAACTCTCGTCTTTTCCCATCTGCTGTTAACTTCATCCTTTGTTGAGCGAGCAAAAGATGATGACGTAACTCAGATAAAAAATAGTCTCATTCTTGCAGCAAGGTGTCAACGGAATCAAAGGCAATAGAATGAATATTGTAGCTGGTAAGCATAGGAGGATCTCTGCCATACAAAACCTTGAACGGTGTAGTACCTAGAGTGGAATGAAAAGAAGTATTATAGCAATACTTGGCCCAACTCAACCAATGAACCCAACACTGAGGTTGCTGGCTGGTAAAACATCTTAAGTACGCTTCCAAACACCTGTTCACTACCTCGGTTTGGCCATCCATTTGGGGATGATATACTGAGCTATGCTTCAAAATGGTCCCCTGTAGTCTGAACAATTCTTTCCAAAATTTACTGAGAAAAACCTTATCTCTATTAGACACAATAGAGTATGGATAACCATGTAACCGTACCACTTCCTTAACAAAAATAGAGGCCACCGACTGAGCTGTTTAAGAATGCTTCAATGGAATAAAATGAGCATACTTACTAAGTCTGTCCACAACTACTAGGATAGCAGAAAACCCTTTTGATTTAGGCAGCCCTTCAATGAAATCCATAGCAATTTCCTCCCAAACTCTCAATGGCACTGGTAAGGATTGCAACAGACTAGCTGGAGAAAGTGAGAGATATTTATTTTGCTGACATGTAAGACACTTTGCTACAAACTTATACACATCTTGTTTCATCCCTTCCCAGTACAACTCACTTGCTAGCCTTTTATAAGTCTTTAGGGCTCCTCCATGACCTGCTATATGATTTCGGTGGTTGTCAGCAAACAAGGCTGGAATCAAAGAGGGAGTCCTCGGAATAACTAATCGATCCTTGTAAAAGAGGCGATCTTGAACCATTGAATATGGGGAATGAACACCACCATTGACCAAAATCTCTTGCTTTAATTTGGATAATTTAAGGTTAGCATCAATCTCTTCCATTACTTTATCCATATCCACTAGTCGAACCACTGTCACAGCTATCAACTCATTATTGCTGGAAATTCTTGACAATGCATCTGCTACCTTGATCTCCCTACCAGCCTTATACTCAATGCTGAAGTCATAACCCAACAATTTAGACAACCATCGTTGATAGTCCGGATGAATCTCTCTTTGCCCAACAAGAATTTGAGTGGTTGCTGATCTGTTTGATAATAAATCGATGTCCCAGCAAATAGGAACGCCATCTCTTAACTGCCAAAACTATAGCCAACAATTCACGTTCATATGCTAACTTATGACGCCTTGCTCTTGACAGAACTTGACTATAATAAGCGATTGGGTGATTATTTTGCATCAGAGCAGCTCTAATGGCTTGGGATGAAGCATCGGTCTCTACTACAAATGGTTTGGAAAAATTAGGTAGTGCGAGAACCGGTGCTAACGTCATGGCTTGCTTAAGATGCTGAAATGCATCTTCACTTTCTCCGTTCCACTTGAAGCTCTCTTTTTTAAGCATCTGAGTCAATGGCCATGCGATCTCTCCATAATCTTGTACGAACTTCCTATAATACCTAGTTAACCCAAGAAACTTCGCAATTCCTTTACATTTATGGGATTTGGCCAATTCACCATCACCTGAATTTTCTTCATATCTGCTGCCACTCCTTCTCTTGAAATAATATGACCGAGATACTCAAGAGTCTCTTGTCCAAAAATACACTTCTTTGGATTCGCATATAACTGTTGAGATAGTAATACACTCAATACCACTCTCAAATGTTTCACATGGTCATCAAGGCTTCCACTGTAGATTAAAATGTCATCAAAGAATACTAGTATGAACTTCCGTAAATAAGGTTTAAAGATGTGATTCATAAGGGATTGAAAAGTGGCTGGAGCATTAGTCAATCCGAAGGGCATTACAAGAAACTCATAATGTCCCTCATGAGTCCGAAATGCTGTCTTCTCTATATCTTCTTTCTTCATTCGAATTTGATGATATCTTGATTTCAAATCAATCTTCAAAAAAATGGTCGCCCCTTGTAATTCATCAAGCAACTCATCTATAATGGGAATAGGGAATTTGTCCACTACTGTAACTTTATTTAAAGCCCGATAATCCACACAAAAACGCCACCCTCCATCTTTCTTCTTTACTAATAATACTGGGCTTGCATAAGGACTGACACTCGGCTGGATAATGCCCGAATCCATCATCTCCCTCACTAATTTTTCTATCTCATTTTTTTGAAACTGAGAGTACTTGTAAGGCCTAACTGACACTGAATTAACTCCCTCATTCAATACGATAGAATGGTCTTTAAATCGCTCTGGGGGTAATTGGTGTGGCATGTTGAATACTGCCTCAAAGTCCTTTAACACAGATTGAATTTCCCATGGAATTAGGTGCTGATCCCTCGACTCCTCAACTCCCACCACTCCTAACTGTAGCAAGTATACTAAGTCATCTTCCTCCACTGACCGAATCAAACTCTTCATGCTCACAGGGGTCTTCGAAAGAGTAGAGTCTCCTTTAATGGTGAAACTCTGTCCCCCTTGTAAAAACTCCATAGTCATCTTACTCCAATCATTCACAACCTTTCCTAAAGTCTGCAACCACTTGATTCCGAGAATGATATCACAACTGCCCAACCTCATAGGTAGATATTCCTCTTCTATCCTTACTCCTTGCACGGACAATATTACACCCTTGCAAACCCCTTCTCCTTTAATTTTTAACCCATTACCCATTGCTACCACATACTTCTCAGTTTTATCCATCCTACAATCCAATAACTTCAGCAACTCGCAAGAAATGAAGTTATGTGTAGCACCACTATTAATTAGCACAATTACTTCTCTACCTTCCACCATTCCTTTTACCTTCATTGTTCTAGGAAAAGTGAATCCCATAACCGACCCTGCTGCTAACTCTATGGTTTGAAGAGTTTCCTCCACCCTTTCCTTGCCATTTACTTCATCAATCTCCTCTTCATCATCCGTTGCAGCCAATACTTGTAATTCCATTCTTTTGCACCTATGCCCGAGGCTAAACTTCTCATCACATCTAAAGCAAAGGCCTTCAGCCTTCTAGTCTTGTAACTCCCCTAAGGTTAACCTTCTAAATCCTCCCATATTTTGACTCCCGTTTCCTTCTATTATCTTATTATTTGCTAACGTATTAAATCGGTTTTCACTACTTCCCAACTCTTCCTTCTTTCTTCCAATTCCTACTGATTCCAATTTTAGTCCCATGTTTCCCACTCTACTCCCTAGCCTACTCCGAATCCATCTACTTGCCCCCATCCTCCTTAATTTCTCTTCTACTTGTTGTGCTAACTCCATCATTTCCCCCAAACTCCTAGGCTTCAGAATTTGTATCTCTAACCTTATTTCATCTACCAATCCATTCATAAAAGTGCTTTCAAGCATGGAATCAGGTAACTCAGGAAGTGGTGCGGCAAGCTCAAGAAACCTATTGATATACTCCGCTACTGTGCCATTTTGCTTAACCGCTAATAATCTTTGACATTGTGTTCCTTCATGAGCAGGACGAAATTTTTGTATTAACAACTTTTTGCACTCTTGCCAGTCCACAATCGGCCTTCGCCCTTCCATCCAACGGAACCTAGTCAATGCATCTTTCTCCAAGCTCATCCTAACTAACTCCATCTTCTCCACCTTTGAAAATCTTCCTATCGAAAAGAATCGTTCTACTTGATAAATCCATCCATCCGGATCCTCTCCCCCAAACACAGGCATCTCGATCCTTCTTGTTCGACAATCTCTTTTGGTCTCTCTGTGACGCCCTAACCCCATAGGTTGATCAATGCGGCATCTCGAATCGTTCCGCATGTCATTGCTTTCATATTGTTCATCTAACTCGATCGGATCTTTCCCTAACTCTTTTTTGCGATGAGGTTCCGATCGAATTTCTTCCGTTCTATTTGTCACAAGACCTTCCACGCCATCATTTTTTTTTCCACCACTGTATCACCGTCAGCAACATACTCTGCATCTTTGACTTCAGGCGTCACACATCTCCTAGTTTCGAGCGTTCAAGTTGTCGCTGAAAATCTTGATGGACTTGGCTAATTGCTCGCTGGATCTCCTCCTTATCATTTCTCCTTTCTTCACGGAAAGATTCCAAATTCCTCTCAATTCCTTCTATCCGGTTATCAGCCTTCTTAGCAGCGATCTCCCAGATTCAATGGCTCTGATACCAATTGATAGGATCCTGTATTCAAGCAAGGATCCAATGAATTTTTATTAACCAAAAGAACAAGTATTACAACGAATTCTGGTTTAGAGGACCAGGACCTCCAGCCTACGGCTCAATCTCTCTACTTTTTCTCTACCTCTAACTGAATAACATTCTACCTTTTATACTAAGTACCTATTGCTAACAAACTTGGGTTTCCTAACAACCTGATGGTTGGTAGTTAGCAACTTCCTCTAACTGATTACAACAGTTAACCAAATCATTGCTGACCTGCCCTCCTCGACTTACGCTTAACATAGACTTGGGTTATGTTAGGTCTATCACTATCATGTGGAATAGGAGGAAACAACACTGTTGTAGGACATATTCAAGCAATATTATCACATGCCATTCTGTCCACGAATCAATAGCAATCCTTTTGTATGAATTAGTAAAGTTGTGTCAAACTGGCAACATTAAGAATATGCTAGCCAATTCTAGATGCTACTTAAGTGTGCATAAAGCTTGGCCCTAGTGTATCAGGTTGGTCTTTTCATTTTGCAGTTATTTGAGGCTATTTGGATTGTTGTGGAGCTCTAGTATCCCTTAAACTTGATTATACTACAAGCTTGGCCTGAGCTTATTAGAGGAAGTTATAGCTCATTGGCAACCACCACTTGGGAGTTGAGATTATATGGCACTGGAAGGAGGGAGTATGGTAGAGGCAAATGGAACACAAGTTGTGAGTCCATTCTATCGATAGTAAACTAATGCATTGTATGACCTAAGAAAATATAATGGATATTGTTGAACTAAAGGATTGTGTTTTGACTGTGATGTCTACTTTACTTGGGTGCATCACTACAAAAAAGCTCTTTTCACTAGAGTAGTTGATGATAGAGAATCAAAAGGTGAAGATGAGACCTGGATAAGCTAATTGTCCAAGGAGGGCATAACATTAGGAGTATCTTTATATTAGGAAAGAAATACCATTTTTGTATATATATACATCCTTATGAAATATTATTAGATTTATGTATATTTTTATTTAGGAAAAGATAGAGATGATAATCCTGTATAATTAAGTGTTCACACAACATTACCTTACTAAATAAGCAGAGGTATTATCCTAAATACATTTCTCAAGTTATCAAAAGGTTCTAATAAACAAAAGGAATTCTAATAAACGGAAATATGATGCAAATACTAACTTTGTAGTAAATCGCTTATTGACTAGATCCATAATCTGTGCACATGACATTATCTATTTTCTTGCAAATTTGTGTTAATATCTGTGTCATCCCTTGATTTTGTTTCAAGAGACAATGTGAACAGTATAAACTTTAACTCCGTGCACAATGTCCCAAAAAACCACAGCATACATGATTTATTTTTTGCCACTATTGGGCTAGTGGACCTGCTAATCATTCCTCTTTGTGTTTTATGGTTTTATTTTTTAGAAACTGGCTTATGTATTGTTAACAAACTTTCTCATTGATCACTAGATATTATTTGCACAATAACTGCCCCCAACTCACCCATGAGCTTAAAGCCACCAATTTGAAAGCAGATTTTCCTCCAGTCTCCTTTTGAACCCTATCCTGGTTATGTATTCCTAATTTAGTCTCAACATTTTATGACTTCTTGGTGCATTATTATTTAAACTGATGGGCAGAGTAACCCTAGATCGCATAAGCTGGCTCCTCACTGTCCACTTCTTTCTCCCTCTCTATTCTTGGGCTGCCCTTTTCTCCAGCAATTTTTACTGTTTGCTTGAAAACTAACATCATGCAGACCCCATAGCAATCTCCTCTCCAAACGGAACAACAGTGCAGAGCCATCATTAGACACCAAGTAGTTATTGGTGTTTGATCTGGGTTCTTCCGTGCTTCCTACAAACTGCGTTAATGTTAATCATGGGTATCATGGTAGGACCTGTCCAGCTTACAGCCAATATGGTTCTCTTTGTTAATTGTTGTTACACTATTGGGATATTTACAGCTGAAATGCTAGAGGTGAAATTCAAATAAATCTTCTATATTCTATTGACTCAAAAATGTGTTTAATGTTGCTAAAGTGCTCTAAATGCAGTGTTTTATTGACTTGGTTGAAGTATTTCTATTAAATTTTAGGACTCATCTGAATGAGCAATTCTTGTAACATATTGGACTCACTGAGAAGATTGAAAACTGTTTTAAATTTTACTCTAGGAATGGGATAGTAACCGGCAATGGTCCTATTACTCAATGTTCTGTGTTATCCCTGCTTGTACAACGATTAGCTAGCTTGGTGGCTGTGAGTGGTATCTGTTAAAGACGGGAAGCTTGCTTGTTAAGTGGTAGTGGGCTACAGTAGTTAGTTAATGGAATGGGAGATTGTTGTTGTTCAGTTTGATGTCCTATTGTTGTATGACATCCAGTTGATGAAGCAATAAAAAGGAAATTTTAAGAGGAGAAATTAATCTAGAGCCCAAATCTGGTAGCTATTTTTGTTTTTCCTTCATATGGATTGGATGGGCATTTGAGGGCTCTCCATGATTTTCTTCAAGCCAGCTTGGAGTGAGTTTCTGGTATGCTATTGTTAGTTTTGTGCATTTTTTTTTAATTGACCCTAAAAAATTTGCTTATTGTATATTACCACAGTTCTGAAACTCTGGGGAAGATTATGGATTATTTTCAGGTGTTTACATATGTGCTGAACTGGAAGTTCTCCAACAAACTCCCGTTATGCATCATTATCGATCCAAAATAAGATGATTATATGCAAATGATTAATCTATCCATAGCTTGGAAAAAAAAATAGAGGACTCAATTCATAAGATGATATCACATCAGGAATGGGTTCACCCCTTACAGGATATATGTCCTGACTTAGTTTAATTCTGCATTTGTGTTTCCTAAAACTGGTAATCTCGACTCAATCTTGTTGATGTGAGCTATTATATCAACAGTTTTCTACTTCTGGGAGGAGCACTCTTGTTATCTCAGCTAGGCAACCGAGGTTCGTATGACTTTCCTGAAGCTAATTTTTGTTCAGAATGTCCATACTTGTTTGTTGCTACGGCTGTAGTTAATATTGATAAGTCCCCCATTTGCATGTAGATTGGTTAGGAGATTAAGTTTCAAAGCAAATGCAGCTGAGCTTGCAGTATATTGCATCTTCACCATCCGAATGTTTTATAATTTCTCCTGGTTGGAAGTAGTACATACGGAGTTGCCAACCATTTTTACTTTTATTCTTCTTATTAGTTCTGTGATGCAAATTGTGTTGGCTGAGATCTTGCAAGCAATTCTTTATGGACTCTCTCGAAGACAGAGAAGACGGGCTCTTCAAGTAAAATGGTTTCACAAGGCTTTTGTCCTAATTATGTCCACAAGCATAATACTTTGGGTGTCTTGTTTGCCTGCGGTGTCACCTGTCTCAATACCACCAACCTAAAGACTATTAAATCCAGGAATGTTATGCCATGTTACTAGTTCTTTTTCTCCCCCTTTCTGCACATACAAGTTGTATGTAAATAAGATTGTTTAATGTTTGTCTCATTGCATTCTTATTTATCTATATTTTTCTATTACTTCATGAAATCCTTCATGTGTGTTCTTGTTATACTATACAAGCTTGTGTTATTCTTTGCACATCTGTGTTATACTATGCAAGCTCTCACATCTGAATATTATCAATGGATTAATCACTTACCATAAGTTTCCTTTTTACATTCCCTAGCCTAACGCATGCCAGTAACTAAACTAGGTGGGCTTTTGTATTTCCACTTGTACAAGAATGGGTTCTACCATTAGAGTTCATCACCACCTGTGAGTTAACGTTGAGATTTCTGCTCTCGTACACGCCATTGTGGAGCCATCTTCCATGTCCGGAAGGCATGGCCTCAAGTTGCCATATTGTTTAAAGAATCCGTCGTGATGATTGACTCTGATATCAAATTGTTTTGTGCTTAGGTAATGGATCTAGTCAAGGGCATTCGCAAAGAAAAATTTTCAGTATGATTAATTTGCCTTTATTATTGTTTCTTCTCTTCTTGGAAGGATCCATGATTACCAAGGTTGAAGGGCTTGAAATAGAGATATCTCCAATCCCTAAATATTTTTGGCTTGCTTTATTTTCCGGAGGAATAGGATACTTATACAAAGTCTCTAAGATCTAACTTTCTAAAAGTAAAATATAATGGAAATCTTAAATATCTCCCAAAGGTAATGGTAAATTTAGATATTGTCTTATAACATATCCTAGGATAATAATAGAATCTGGAAATAAAATAACATGATATATATAAAATCACTTTCCTAAATATGTCTAGTAGTTCTTTCGTTGTTTATATAATAAAATATTTTTACAATTTGGAAGCAAAATAGTAGATGGTAAAGTCAAAGATGAAAAACATCTTATTTATTACCAAAAAGATTCTTTTATTGAACAAATAAGATTGAGAAATGAATATGATGTTTAATAAATTTATGGAATAGAATTTTATGGGATTCAAAATTTCTTTTTTTTTTTTCCTTGTTTTATTCCTCCAATGAAAACATGGTTTAGATTCGGTTATGGGAGTAATTACATGACTCCAAATTCCTCGAATCCCATTAATAAGTATATAAGCCAAAAATCCAAGGTAAACTTTGTAGCCATGGGACTTGTTTTTGAAGAAGAAGAAGAAGATAGAAGAAGTGACATAAGATGGTATATAAGGGGTGGTAGAGAGGAAGAGTAGGTAATCTAAATTAACTTCAACAGACTTGTGGTAGGTGGAGAAACTAAATTACATCAAACTTTATTATTAATACTGGAAAAAAAAATTGTGTTCTTTATTAGAAACTTGTTTGATCCTTTAAATCAAGATTCCGACTATATGATAATGTTTTTGCCCCCCAAAAAAACTCATTTTCAAATGAAAATGCATTGGGTATTTATAGACCTTAGCTATTGATCTCATTCATTGAATGATGATGGTGATGATAATTGCAAATGCATCCTCCTTTAGTGGATCACCACATGAGCTTCTCTTAAACCCTAGTCCATTGAAGACCATATTTATTATGTGAACCTTATTGAGAAAGGTTGGTATCAAACCAATCAATCCAATAAGTTCTACGTCAACCTTATTATGTCAAATCTTTCTTGATTACCCAATTTTTATAAACTTTACTCCTTTGATTTTGTTACATTAACCCAAAGGGTTAAATTTATTTAATTACTGGGCTTAAAGCTTGCTATTAGATTTAGCCCTCTACGGGGTTTAAGTGCATATGGAGTGAACATAAAGAGGTATATCTAGCCATCTACCATTTACTCTAAAATAAAAAAGATGAGCTTGTGTCTATTAATGGACATGAGATGAGATTTTGAGATATATGACATATTTGGTTTGTAGAATGAAATAAGTTAGGAATAGAACTATAATTCTTTAGAAATTTTATAGAGAAGTAATGATTAATCTTTATGGTTCATTTGAAATTTTATGAATAAACATGAAAATATTTATAAAAAATCCAAATAATAACTATTTCCATAGTTTATAAGAGAATTACAATTTCTTATTTCATAGCAATAATAACTTTATAAAATAATTATTTCATTAACCAAACATAGCTATAAATCTATATGAGGGAATAACTATTATATTTTATTCTTATTAAGTTAACCCACATGTCATTAATGATTTACAACTCAACATACCAAAATTACCCTCAAGGGTAAAATCTTACCACAGTGCATGAACTCATTAGTACTAACATTATACAATACTAATACAAAAATATTTAAAACACAGTTCATATGAACCGATCTCATGATTGAACCAAGCTTATAATGATAGATCGAATTCGAAAACCCCAATAGACTAGTCTATTGGCCCAATCATTGTTTAGTATTCTAATTAAATATGGTTCTTTTAGAATGAATTAATTACATAAGTATAACTAGTTTTATTTGCAAAAAACATATCAATACAATTCAAAATAAATAATTTTTTATTGATTTTCGAATTTCAATCAATATTTATGGATTTGATTTCAAGATCCATAAAGGTTTTTAGTCAATTATGTATATATAACATGTTACTGTATACGATTTTCTAACTTGATTTTACGATGTGCAGTGTACTATGCAAACTCATCTATTAATTTAATCTCTCGATTTTAATATCTTGTATCCTTAGATGGTCTAGAATCGATGATGATTAAGAAACCATCTCATCTTTACCATAGGTTTTAGAGCCACTCTTATCCAACCTCTCACGGCGTGTTGGCTTTGTCACCATCCTTCACGTGCGTTCCAAGCCATACTCATACGTCTCTTGAAGAGTCACAATTGCCAGATTCAACGACACATGTCTCGTTCATAAAACGCATGATGGTCTTATTTGAAAAGATTAGTTACCCTTGGTTGTCAAGGAAGCGGTCACTGACCTTTATCCAGTGTTTCCTTGGGTAGTTATTTCACAAGAAGAAAAAACAGGGAGGGGGGGCTCAATGGACATGTCGGTTTTCGGTTTATACCCCTTTAAACACTCAATAGATAAAAGACAATAGAAAAAAAAAAATAGAGATATCCATAAAATTGGAAATACAATAGATAAAAGACAAATTTAAATAAAATATAATATCACGATAATCGCACGAAATACTGTAACTCCATCTTAAATAACTTTAATCAAACCGTAATGCTTAGTTGTATACTAAGAAGGAAAATATATATATATATACATTGTATTACTAAGCTCATATAAAAATGTCCCAGCACTGTGTTCACACGTGTTCGTGTTCCACATCTGACCTTCCCTCTCTCCATTATGCGACCTTTGCTTTCGGCAATATCTGCACACATTCCTTGACCCTTTTTTTGTTATTCACACTTGAGGTGAGGTTAGGTTTACATAGGTTTGAGGATTAAATTGGATAAAATATTTAATTATTTATTTGGTTTGCAATATAAAAACAGTATTTAATATAAAATTTATTAAATGATTGGATAGAATTTAAGAATTTTATAACTTTTAATAAGTGATACAAAAATCTTATTTCTAAATAAAGTAAGAGACTTCTAAAAAAGTATAAAATAATTATCTTATTTTTTAAAAATACATATATTAAATAAGTACAAAAGGTTGTTGCGTTGTGTTGTACTTCTTGTATTACACTCCTTGTTTCGTCTGTTGCGGTAACTAAATGCTTATCTTAATATCTGTGGGAATTTAGAGTTTGTAAACTCGGTATCATTTATTACAATTTTAACTAATTACTTGATATTTGGATTAGATCGGTATCGCATACGGTAAAATTGGATTTGTGTAAGATAAGAAAGTGTCAAATTGATGCATGGATGAGTAGAGAGACGAATTACAATCCTTGTCGTCCTACCACATACTACAGAGCAAAACATCAAAATGGAAAGAGAAAAAAAAAAAAAAAAGGTAACGTGTTATATTTCTGTTTGTTTGGCCAAAAATAATAATAATAAAAAGGATAGAAAAAGAAATATATACCTCCCTAGGTAGAATAGGTAGGTGACCGATAATTGAAAATTAAAGAACGACCTTATTAATATCAATTAAATATTTAACAAACTGATATTAAAATGATTATAACCAGCAACAATTGAAGTTTTAAATGATAATTTGAAAATATCTATCTATAGTTGAAAAGTAATAACGCCGTAATGTTGTACTTTAAAAGTTTGCGAGTCTACTATTAATATTTGCATGGCCGGACCAAGTTGTCGGGTCGAAGTGCCCTGTTATTAGATTTTGTTTACTGTCAACTAGAAACCATATTACTGCAGCGGATGGTGGCGATATGCTGAATTAAAAAATCACTATAAGTGTAAAGGGATTTGGATGATGCCGCCATTTGTCGCACGCCGGCGGTGTACACACGATGAATTCCGTATGAAATTAAAATATACACCCAACAAGATATGGATCGGATAAGCAAGGTGGAGGCCTCAATGATTGAAGAAGACAACTTAGGAGAGCTAGGAATTATAGTTTTAATATTCCTTGATTTTCGGCTTTACAGATGGTACACGTACATATTGAAAAGTGAAAACAAAAACCTTAGGAAATTATAAAATCCGGAACCAAATGGGTACGAACGTGGAACAGTACATTATCAATTAGATGCCCCTCGATCATGATATTAATAAACATTAAAAGTACCCATTACTAATAAAAAACCAAAAAAAAGAAAAAGAAAAAGTACGAAGATTTGAAAGAAGCAATCGAATATATGGATCTAAAATTAAGCAATATCTTTATTTATTTTCTTGATTTTTGGAGTCATCACCAGGGTGAAATAGTGTTGGAATCATTGCTTTGGGATGAACTCAAAAGTTGCTCCAAATAGTCAGCACCCAAATCTTCAAGCACCACCAGATTTTGTTGCTTATTCTCTTTATGATTATTGCTGCAGTTGTTGTTGTTGTTGTTGTTGTTGCTGCTGCTGCTGTTCTTGGTTTTCCTAGTAGTTGATTTTCTTCTCATGCAGTGTCTTCTCTTTAATGCCACAACCGGTGAGCAACCTTCTTCACATCGATATTTGATTTCCTTGAGTGATTCCCTAACCCTTTCGACAGGGAAATTGAGGACAGCCATGGAACCCCTCATCGAGAATGCAGCTTGATCATAAGCCAAAGCAGCTGCTTCCGCGCTATCGAACGTTCCAAGCCAAACCCTAATACCATGCCTTGTGGAATCCCTTATTTCCGCTGCGTATTTGCCCCATGGCCTCTTCCTCACGCCCCGGTAGGATTTTTCCTTGGTGGGCTCTTCGCGTGTGTTGATTTCCCCACTGCTGTTTCTTGCAGTTGGAGAGAAATCATTACACGGGGAAGAAGAGACTTCTTCTTCCTTGATCCGATGATTTCCAATAGACGATTCGTCTGTTTCTGAAGACTCTTTTGCTCCTTTAGCTAGAGCGTCCACAAGATACATCTCTTCGGAGTCATCCATGTTGAATGGAAGAGAATTGTGATTGAAGTTGAAGAGAAGGTCATTACTGTAATCGAATAAGTGAGAATCCGTGGTTGAATCGAAGGAAGTTTCGGGTGAGAATTGAGGGTAATAGTATTGTTGAAATTCAAAGAAACATGAGTCCATGTTGTGAGCTGTGTGTTTTGTGACACCAGCTAACGTTCTATGCGTTTCCTTTGTGTTTGTCTTGGGAATATGTAGAGGTTCGTTTTTGTTTACGAGAATGTCGAGATGCCCAAAAGGGTATATATACAAACAAAGAGAAGGGTGACACGATGGAGAAAAGAACAAAGAAAGGATAGGGATTCGTATAAGCAGAGCATTATTATAATTGATAAAATATTTTTGAAACTCAGGAAGATTTAATTTCTAGGGAAAGGAGGATGTCTTAGGATTGTAGCAATAAAATATGTGTGATATTGTTAGGGCTAACACATTAAGCACGTGAGTCAAATGACGCACGGCGGCGGAGTTGGACCATACATTTCATCTAGAAGTAACCCACACCTACTGAGTTTTGCTTACCTCACTCCTTTTTCTGGCTCTAGCTGGCATCAATAATTTTTTTGCTCCAACAAAGTAGGACAACTGCAATAGTGTCTACGACAATTTGGATAGCATTTGGATTACAGAATAGAACGATAAAAAGTATACAATATAATACATTGTCTTATATAATTTATTTATTATATTCATCTTAAGAAAATAATAATAATTTAGGAGTTTTTCAGATTATTTAATGATGCGATTTTTATATCAATGGTTTAGATAATATAATTTTTTTAGTTTTAATCCATTTCTTAAATCACATTTTAATCTAATTTCGAGTCCACTTTATAAACCAATTATAATACAAAATATCTTGTTCAATTTAGTTTCTTAGGATCATGCGGACTAATGCTAATGCTAATGCTAACCTTAATCTTGTACCTTGTGATTGTGGTTGTGCCATAGTACGCTTACTAATAATTTTCCTTTTGCTATTTGAAAAGTCCTTCACTTCTCTACAGTGTTGCACGTCCTTGGTCGATGATTCAATTCAACTTGTGGATATCGATTTGCCATCAGTGAGAAGATTGTCGTTTTAATTTCTAACTACTCAACCTCCTAGGATACTGAGAGGAAGCTTCATTTGGATCTCAAAATTGACCCTTCTCAGAGAAAAAGAGAAAAAAAGAAGAAAAAAGAAGTAATGTTTAGCTTTTTGGGGGGTCAGGACAAAAGTTGCAACGTCAGATATGTGCTCAACTGGTCAAGGATTAAATTCCTTCGTTGAATTTGGCACCGTTTAACTAAAAACAATGGGAGAATAGGACGAGGACCTGGTGCCGGACCTCAAACGGTTTGGGGCACTCATTACTACTGTCAAGCGGATCTATTTTTATACCATTGATGATTTTTCAAGTGTTCATTGAGAGTGACTTTTACTACAATATTTTTAACTCATAAGACAAAAGCTTTTTCAAATTAAATTGAATAAAATAGGCTTTACAAATAACAACCTGAAGATCGTATTAAAATAACTTTTCATATCTTTCTTAAAACAATAAAATATTATTAAAAATCAATTATCAGATATATTTAATATAAATAATTCTGAGAAGAAGAATTATTGCTTTTCTTGCATGTATCCTTTTAAATTAGTTCAAATTTAAGTGTTTTTTCTTTTTTTATTCTATGTTATTTTATATATTTTACATTGTATAAAGTTTATCTTTATGATTCTTTGCTTCTTCTTTTTTCTTCTTATATTTCATAAGTTTTCTTTCCGGGTTTATAATACATATAAGATCAAATCCTTTCAATCTTGCTTTTAGTATTATGTACGTCTAGGACGTTTCAAGCTTCTCAAAACGAAAGGAAACTATATAATCCTAAGTAAGGGAATGGAGTATAAGGATATAAAAAATTAGTCTATCCAGTGAGCTTTGTCCACAACTTTTGGCAAAACTAAAATATTTCTTTGGCATACTTTTAATAGGTCGGTAATACTAAAGTGACTTCCTACTTTGAAGGACCATTCAAGTCCAATTAGGTCTCAAGATTTTATGAATAGGCTATGTATATAAGTTTTAATTTTTGAGTAAACCCATAATTCGCTGAAGCAAGTTAAGTAATTCATGTATTTAAGGTTTATACATTTGGAAGATTATAGTAACTTCGTCGGGTCATTATCTGTCATTTTTTCCCTAAACAGCAACACTATATGTTCCACAACTCATCTTAGAAATTTGTATTACTTTTTCTTTTCTTTTCTTTTTTTTTTTTTTATCTATTTCCAAAGTTTAGTATCTAATTGGATAAAACCAAACTTTACAAATTTTCTTGTTACCATGCTAAACGACCCATCCATTTGTACATAAGCACTTTTCCTTTTCCCCCTGTTTTCTTTTAAGTTTTATCTATTTTTTCATCCAGAAAAGTATCTGTCTCACTATCTTCCTAGATACCCACAAGATAACTAAATTTATTTTATTCGTATATCTAAATTTTTTCCGTCTTCCTCAACACTTGAAAATAACTCCTCTCCTCTGTGCTTTTTTGCATTCTAAATTGGTGAAAGAAATAGAGTTAAAGCTGAGATATTGTTATGTTGATTTATTAACTAATTGACATATTTATTATGGATCCTTTTCGTTGCATTCATTAACTCAAGTATAAACTTTACGTTTAGTTTATTGAAATGCAATAATATCAAATAAAATAATAATTTTTTTTTTGTGTTATTTTGTTTCATAATAGAATTTTTTTTTTACATAAAAATTACATTTTACGAAAAATAGTAATTCCATATTACCACTATGGCAAATATCCTCTTCTAAGGAAGTTTCATATACCTGCTGAGCCTCCACTAATGTTGATAGGATGAGATGTCTCCTAGCTAGCACCTGAGACATTAACAAAGTCCAAGTAATGCTTGAACTGGCATAGAGTTATCATCTTTGACAATATGTCCATTGCATTATCCTTTATACCAACCTATTCAAGTAATATCTCACGTGGCGAATTCAAATTTCCTAATCAAGTAAGATTTCACATTAATGTGCTTCTCTTGACTTAATGTATCTGATTCCTTGCCATATGAATTATATTCTAGATATCATAAGTGACATCCACATTGCCAAATACCCTGCCCATCGACGGACCTTGTCAACCATAACACTTTTTGGGCAACCTCTACCACCGCCATATACTCGGCCTAGACCGTAGATAAAGTAACCATGTTACATTTGAATGTAACATTCAAAATTTATGGTCGAGCTGTCAGCGGTAGACGATTCGAAGGGATTCACCAATGGTGGTCTCATTGGTTTTGTGCCACCAATGTCACACTTAGACATGGGAATGATCAGGTCAAATCGGCAATCATGGACGGTTCGGTATTAAAATTCGTCAAACCGGTGGGTTCCGTGTGAATCAGATTAATACTAGGCAAAACAAAAAACAATTTATATAAATCGGTTTGAGCCAGACTCGATTCATGTAAATTTAACTTGTGAATTGCTGATTCTCGGACCGGATTGACCCTTTCACTATTCTAATCACACCATTCTAGCACTCCAATCATGGGTTGCAAGTAACCATACAAAATTGGGATCGAGCTACGTGAAACGAACCCGGCTGACCACAACTTCGCGTATTCTTATTCGGGTTAATATGTCTAGAAAATACCAAATTTCAAAATTATTGAGTTTTACATACCCAAAAAAAAAAGAAAAAGAAAAAACTCAAATTAAAAAGATGAATAATTCAAAATAAACTCAAAATTACGCAGTAATTATTTATATATTGCATATAGCTATAGCCATCGTCTTTCTTAATTGCATTATCGCAGAAAAATTACTACAGGCTTAGTAATTGGTTACCGTAATTTCGATGTTGGATTGGAGAGTTTGATTAGAAAAGTCTAAGGAATTGACGTTTCGAAACTCGTGTGGTGTCGAGATGATGAAGGAATATTGGGTTTTCATCTCCATATTGACTGATATATACAATTGCCTATAAACGTGAGAGCTCAAACCGTAGAAACCGTAGGAATTTTTTTCCTCCAGTAACCAACTTAGAATTTGTTCAAAGGTAAAAGAAAGTAGGGTAGTAAGTCACAAATATATATATATATATATATATATTTAAAATTTGCTTCATATACGCTTATTAAACCCTCTAAAATTTGAAAAATATACTCCTTCTACATGGCAATTTTGCTCTTAACAAAAATAATAAGAAAATGAAAATAGTATTATATGCAACAAATATTCAAACTGAAAATAAAAAACGGTAGTTTTTTTTTTTCTTTTCAAGTTTATGTTCTTTATTTTAGTAATTTTTTATTTAATAAGGAGAAAATGATCATATGAAAATCAAAAGTAGGCCTCAAAAGATTTAAAAGCATAAATACTGAATTTTAAAAATAGAAAAATTAAGTTTATATAAAATAAATACAAAACAATATGATTGCAATTTAGTTAAGAAAATTATAGGCATGATAAATATAATAACATATGTTTTTCTCAGAATGTTTAAGAAAAGCTAAAACAATTGATCGAAAGGTCATAACTTAAATTGCATTTATAAATAAATAAATAAATAAATAAATAAAGCCCAAATAGAAGATAGGAAAAAAAAGAAAATAAATAACCAAAAGGGTTACATCTCTATCAAGCCTTCTTTTTCTTTTCTTTTCTTTTTTTTTTTTTCTGACAATTAATAACCACACAAATGCCCACGTAGCCGTTTTCTATGACGAGGGTTTTGGATGCTCTCGACCACCACGACAAGTGACCATTTTCCCATGGTCCCCTTTCATAAAAAAGAAAAAAAAAATCCATGGTCCCCCCTCTTATAGACCCAATTGGTGAAGCATCAGCAAAAATAAAGATGAAATTCCTGCATTATTTTATAGTTATAGCTGGATGGAAAAATAGGTCACGTGTCTATTATTTCAAGTACAAATACAATGGTCCGAAAGTCCTTTTTGAAAAAGTCAAGATATACTCATGCTGACTCATTTTCACCTGCAACATACTATTTACTAACCCCTAGGAAAGGCAACTAGCAGTGATTTCCAATCGATCTTTACTCCACTCCATTTTGACACTATTGCATAAATGATTAAAGTGATGACTTTAACAAGTATAATCGAATGAAGTGAGTACGATGTCTTAGGTGGCTTTTGTAACCGAGTTATCTTGGAACACTGATTAAGTGGAGGAAAAAGGAAATATTTTATAATATTGATTTCACATTTTATACAAAAATAATTATATAAAATTGTGAAAAGTTTGTTACTTAGTATCTTAATAAATGCATTTAGAATATCGGTTAGTAATTTTTTATATAAAAAAATGATCAAGTAATTAATTTATTGACAGAACTTTAATAATTGAATAAAATAATAACTAATCTATTGGCGGGTATACAAAGGCCGGTGGATTTGATATTTTCATGCCTATATAATAATCAAGATGGAAAATATAATATGGGTGTCCTGCTGAATTTGTGAAAAAGCTAAATAGTATAACTATTTCACATCTTCATGTAATTATTTTACCTCAAGTTCATGATTATATTGGAGGAAGCAAAATAGTTTTTTTCTTTCTAATCCTTAAGGAATGTCCTAGCATTTGTTAATGAAACCCGATACGGTGATGCCATCAAGCTATATGTTGATCTAATTATATCAAGAGCAGCTGAAACAAAGACTTCATATGTGAAAGCGGTTCAGGAGTTTTAAGCTTGTCCGCAATTTGAGCGCTGATTTAGGTCTGGTCTCTTGTGGCACCGAAAATGACAACTATTCACCTACATTTGATGGTTCCTTTTCAGTAACAATACTATGAAGTAATAATGACGAGGATAGCGAGGCAACTATTTCAATAAAAGTTTATAAACTAATATATCATTCATTCACATGGATAAAAGCTTGTTTCGATAGAGACTAGGTCCAGATACAGATCCTCAATTCTTGCCCATTGGGACCGTTCAATGTGTACTTTGGACATGCTTCGAGTATAGTTTCTCTCAAATAAAAAGATTACATTTGTAGAGTTCTTTTCTAGGGTTTGATGGGGACGTTTTTAACTTTTTTACATTCATCAATTTCTCTTTCAACTCTGGATGATGGAAAACTGGAACGAATCAGGACAGTAAATCTGTGGTAGATATTGATTTACCAAGAATGATTTAATTTACCACAAACTTGCAAAAGGGCTTCTTTATAATGCATTCGAAGATTTATATGTTTTTAGAGTTGAATGCAACATTGCAAAGTATGGTGAGAGCAGAGTCAAGTCAAGATTGTTTATCAAGCAAGTATGATCAAGACTCAAGAGATGAGAATAAATGAAGACATATGTTTGTTTATATTTGATGAACCGTGCTTGTGCTAAAATAAATTGAAAGCAGATAGATGAACATAGGAATTTGTAATGAAAAAAATTACAGAAATGGAAACACCGTGTTCAATTAATAAAATAAGACCAAACAAATAAAAAAGATGAATAAAATTAAAAAACCTGTTGAGATAAGACTCACTGAAAAATTGCACCACAACCTTATAAACATAAGATTAAACCACCCATTTTCCTCTTGTTCAAACAAATTACTCTTCTTGTGAAATGAAGAAGAGGAGAAACCCACGATCATTCCAAAGTAAATTTATAACCTTAAAAGCATTTTAGAAGTTTGCATTAAATTTTTTTACAAGAAAAAAGTAAATAAATCATGTTTAAGTAATAAAAAATCGAATTGAAACTTACAACCCTAATCTTTCTAGTTGGCTTTGAAAACCCTTTTTAACTCTAACTTATTGAATTGCAATTTATATTTTAGAACTTCTGTACTAGCAAACTCTAATTGTGGTGATCATTAAAATGTTTAAGGCCCTAATTTTGCCTTCCAATTACATATTGAGAAAACCTAAATATGATTTTTAGAAAATATTTTGAAAACCCTAATTGCTTACATTTATAAAATAGAAAGCCTTAATTGATGAAATATGTAAAGATTTACCATTTCTAAATGGATTACGAATCAAAGTAACTATACAACTTGATTTAAGTCACACCAAAGGTAAAATTTAGTAATTAGAATTCAATAACATGTTAAAAAGGAAATTAGGGTTTTTCTTAAGTATTATGTTGTTAATCAACTATAGGGAGTACATGGTGGTTGACAACCACCCCCATCCTAATCAACTAGCATGGTGAAAGGGGGAGATGTCACTCCATTTTTTTGGAAATTTAATAATTCGATAATTATATAATTTTATAAATTAGATAAATAAAACTTAAACAAAATGATGATAAAAATACTATAAAGAAATAGATGAAAATTTGGTAAAGTAAGATAGAGGTAATACTCTAATTTAATTATTTCAATATGTAAAAGTTGATAAGAAAGGGATGGAAGGATTCTTGTGGAGTTGCAAGCAAACCGGGTGAATAGTTTATCATTGTGACGCAGCGCAGATAACGTAAGGAAACGAATCCGATTATGGATTGGTTTCACAACAACAAAGAATTACTCTTTGATGAAATCTGATTGCGCAAAACCGATAAACGGAGAAAAATCCTCTCTCAAGAGTGTATTTTGAATGGATAATAAAACGTAACCCTAAAATAACCTAACATCGATATTTATACTACTCTGTAAAAATATATAAAAAGGAAATATACACGTACATGTGGAAATAAATATTACTATACACGTCTATTCTCTGTCGTGTACACGGCCGTGCCTCTCAGCCGTGTATGATTCTACGAGCAATCCTGACCGAATACACGGCCGTGTTCCTTACTGTGTATGGAGGCCGTGTATACTTCTGTGGGATTTCCTGATCGAATACACGGCCGTGTTCCTGACCGTGTATGGAGACCATGTATGCTTCTGTGGAATTTCCTTATTGAATACACGGTCGTGCTTCTGGCCGTGTGTAGAAGCCGTGTGTCTTTCTGAAAGTTCTCTTGACTCTTTACACGGTCGTGTAGCAAACCGTGTATCATCCCGTGTCTCCATCATTCTCTCCCACCAATGGAGAACTCGACCCCGAGTTCTCGTTAGTATATAACGGTGTGTCATCGGGGTGGAAAAGTGATAAATCCGCGACATTAAAAGTACAAGAAATGTTCATATCTTCAAGAAGTTGTACGACGTATGCATTGTCGTTTATCTTGTGTACAATTTCATAAGGTCCATACTTTTTGGGTTGGAGCTTCCCATACCTACCTGCAGGGAAACGCTCTTTCCAAAGGTAAACCATTACCTGATCGCCCACGGCAAAGAGTTTCTTCCATCTATGCTTATCCGCAACCCCTTTGTATTGGGTATTGGCTTCCTCTATCTTTCGTCTGACTTCCGCTGCAGTGGTTTGGTATTGCCCCGCCATATGTTTAGCAGCCACATCACCCACCATGTCCTTAGGTAATTTGATCAAGTCCAGCGCATGTTGTGGTGTTTTGGTATATACCACTGAGAACGGTGACCTCCCAATAGTTCGGTGGACGGAACTATTGTAGGCGAATTCAGCTTGAGCCAATGCTTGATCCCACTGCCCTAGCTTCTCACGGCAAATACTTCTAATGAGGTTTCTGAGGGTCCTGTTAGTTACCTCTGTTTGACCATCGATTTGAGGATGAGCGGTTCTACTGTAATTCAGAGATGAGTCAAACATGTACCAGAGAGTCTTCCAAAAGTGACTAAGGAATTTGCTATCTCTGTCGGAAGTAATGGATTTTGGGACCCCATGTAGACGCACCACTTCTTTGAAGAATAACCGTGCAATTGCTCGTGCATCAATGGTCTTTCTGCAGGGGATAAACACCAAAGAAGTAGAGGAAGATGGTTTCGCTAGATCTGTCGTGGAGATCCCTTTGCTAGTTGCTATCAATCGTCGATTGTTGTTCAGTGTCAAAGGTGCCGTCAATCAACCATTTCCGGTGGAAATGTCATCAGTTGCCTCCGTTAATTTGCAGGAAGGAGGCATTTTTCGCTAGTGTCCATCGTAGCTACTTCAATTGATCTCTACCGTCATTGATCTGCCCCTGTCGTCGCTAATCTTGATCGTTGCTGGTCTTCGTCATCGCCGTTGTCCATTGATTCATTGGTGGCTGGTGGTGGTGTATCTATTTGTGGATTCCACCCTTATTCCTTCCTTTATTCTCTTAAGTAAATGATGTAGTCCCAATTCCATTACATTCAAATAAACATCATCATACCAATTCGCCGTAATAGCTATTTCATTGCGGTCTTATTCTATTTAGTGAAGTAAATGAGCAGTAAATGTTTTGCTGCTTATGCTTAACTAAAAGGTCGAATATTCTAAAGTTATTGGTTATTGACTAGGTGTCTACTAATTGATAACTATGGTGTCTTGAGTTGAGTAGTGAGCTAGAATGATGTGTAGATTAGTGATGGAAGGCAAGTGTACTTATCAAATTTTGTAATATAGTGTATTAAATATGGATATCGTCCCATAGGGATTACGAGTACTAATATTAACTTATACCCTATTATTTAACCGGTAAATTATAGAAATTGGTTAATTTAAAACCTATAATGGAATATTAACTAAAGAACTAAGATTTTATTGAAAGACAGAAAAGTAAAGTAATTTAGAATTAACTTTAAGATGGTAAAACTAATATCTAAACTTTGTTTCCCCTAAAAATTATTATGTGATATTAATAAAGTGTTCAAATTCTTCTTAAATTTCATTAACTGAGGGAATTTCTAATTTAAGCTAATAACTTTCTCAAACTTATTAACCTTAATCTTAAAATTACCTATTTAAGTCTTTTTACAATATCATAATTCAAAGACCGGATTAAAAACAATAAATTTCCTTAACTAAATTAATTAAATCCAAAAGAATTACATAACTTATCTCTAAGATTACATTAACCCCCTTCAAACATGCTAGATCTAATTATATATTAAATTTCTCATTCCTAATGTATAATATCAAATAGATAGAATGATAGTCTATAAATATTAATGTAACCAAACATTGAGAACACGCACATGGATTAAGAAATATAAGAATTCGTTGAATAATAGAAATTCTAGTCATATAATGAACCTAAGTTCCACAAGTCTAGATATTAAAGAAAATTAAGCACTAATCATATTGCAAACCGAATTCTTCAATGATGTATAAACATTCATCATCAAAGAAATCAATTAAAACTAAGAAAAAAACCTAATTTCTTGAAGTGTAGAAAAGTAGTTGTCTTATATCTCTCTAAAACCCTAGAAAAACTTAGAAATAATGTCTCTATTTCTTTTGATGTCAAGTCCTCTTCTATTTATATAATGAGTATCAAAAACTCTGTGTTTTAGACCAACACACTGTCCAACACGTTCGTGTTTTAGGTCGTATCTAATTCGTCAATCAAAATCGTGTAAAACATGATGTTCTAGTAGATATGACCTAAATATGGTCGTGTCTAAATCAATTAGCTCAGAGTGATACACGGCCAAGGAATATGGTTGTGTCTAGCTCCCATGTAACTTTCTATGAATCTTCAACTTCAACACGTTCTAAACATGATGTATCTAGCTTTAAAACTTCATAACTTCTTTGATTTAGCTTCAAATTGAGTAAAATTAAATTCCTTTTCTTTCTTTTTCATTCCATTATCCATTGAAAACCTAAAATCAAAATATTATTCAATTAAAATTAAAATTCTTCAAAAACATGCCAAAATAAAAAAAAAGCATGTTAAATCTCAATAAATACATGTATGTAATTAAGCACTTATCAATTAGATCCTAATGATGCTGTGTGCATGCATTTCGTGGTCAATGGGTCATTGATTGGGAGTTACTTGAGATTCAAATTAGTATGTTGGAAGGAATTGTAGCTAGATCTACAAGTATTATGGGATGCTTGTAAGGATGGGTATAGTGGGCCGGTGTATTAATGATTGATTCAATAATGACTTTAAGATGACATGACTAAGCCATACTAGAATCTATGTCTACTTGGAAGTCATAAGTTACTTTAAGTTTTAAGATGCCAAAATTGTACTTTATTTGATTTTTTTTCTTTCCTGATTTCTTACTTGCATTAGACCTAAGAATTCATGTGAAATTTCCCTAATTGTCATGTGCATGTACTTGATGCAATAAGCTATTCATTGGACATTTGCTCATCCTATTTGGGAATCTTTACTTTTTTAGATATTGGACAAATGGACAAGAAGATTTGAGTGCGCAAAGACAACCTTATATATTCCTATTGAGGTAAGGGAATATGGTAGACTAATATGACCTTTGGGTTCAAAGCTTGGCACAAGATATAATAAATTTTTTAGACATAAAATAAATTCATTGTACATATCATTGTAGTAATAAAATCCCCTTTGCATAAAGAAGAAGAAAACCAATCTAGTTATGGTATAAAAATGTGCTTATAAATGGAAAAGTGAAGGAAAAAAAAAAGAGTAATTGTAATTAACTGAATAAAATTTATGTCCCAAAAAAAGAAAACAAGAAACAAACCAACTAAGGGTTTGTTCTTTTTGTCTTTATTATGTCTTTTTGATCAAAGAACATATTTGCTAAAAATAAGATATAAAAAATATGAATATATATCTATATATATATATACTCCTCTTATAAAATTAAATACTTAATATATTCTTATAAAATTGGACTTTTTACTATTAACTTTATTTATTTATGTAAAATTACTAATTAAAATTTCCTTTTTAATACATAATATATATATATATATATATATATATATTTTAAATCTTTTTCTCTCAAAAGTATGTAATTTTAACTTCTTAAATCACATATATCATTTGCCATCTTCATTGTGATTATGGAACATAAATAGATAAAATATAGATACAATAGTTTTCCAAATATTAGATTTTAAATAAATACATATTAAATATAATATAAATATATATAAGAAAAAAAATCAAAACAAGCCCAAAATCTGAACTTTAGGTTATAGATTATAGAACACATGACAAATAACAAAAATAATAAATAAAAGAAGAGAGCATGAGATACAAAATTTACATAGAAACCTCAAAAAGATTAACGATACATTTAGTCTATGGAATGAAATGACGGATAAACATACTTAGAGTAGATCCAAATAGAGGAGTGATAATTATTGCTTTATTTTTTTATACTTAAAATGAGATTAGTAAATGATTATATAGGAAGCTATCCAAGAGTATGAGTAAACACTTACCTTTGTCTGTAGTGTGATCGTGGGGCTAGAGTACTTGGATAGATACAAAAATATATTAAGTAAGACAAAAAAGTAGTTATTCTTTGGTTCATAAAGAAATCACAACTCTTTATTTTAATAGTAATACAAAATACACGGAATAGGTATTCCATAAACTAAGCGCAATGGTAACATTATCACACATTGGGCTGCCTTCATGTCTTACTGAAACATTAGGGTAGGACTTCTTTTTGAGGATGGATATATATTATTTAGTTAGAGTTTATGTCTCCATATTTACTCGCTACATGTGTATATATAGTGAAATAAATAGTTTTTAAAATAATTACTTTATATACATATTTTACATATATTACATATATTAAAATTTTATTGATATTTATATGTTATGTGTACAGAATACGTGATATGATATCCAACTGAATGAATGTTTTGATGGCCAAGTGAGATGAAGGTAAAATTCCTCAATTTATCCAAACTTTGATGACTATCTGTGTCCTGATAAAAATCGTCAATGTCGTAGGCTCAATTCAAAAAAATTAAATAAACAAAAGGAAAAACAGGATAAGAAATTAACGGTGATGCCCGTTTAACACGGAACTATCATTGGTGCTACTGTCCTTTAATTACAAGTTGGAACCGAAAATTTTGAAATTTTATTCAATCATGTCCCGTAAGTGTTTGAAATATGTAGTTGAATGTTTTTGGAGCCATTTCACACTTTGTTTGGCTTGGTCTATCGTGCATTGTGTATATGCAAAATGAACTAAACTGATACTTTTCAAAAAGCTTAGGATGGAGTTGATTGAACATTTCGAAGGTTGTACAAAACATCAAACTTTAGACAAAGTATATCCATCTGTATTTTCCAAAAAACGGTACCAAATTATATAACGTAATCAGAAAAAAACAAACTTTTCAATCTAAATTAGTCATTGAGATACAATTATAAACATTAGCAAACATTACACGTATAAACAGCTGGAATGGAGCAAACAGACGTACATAGATCCAGAAAAGAGCTAATTTGGCTCATAAACTAGGTCCGGCATAAGATATTCTAGGTCTGAATCAATTTATGTAAATCGATGGTTCATGGATTGGTTCAAGTCATTGAATTGCTCTTATTTATTTTTGTTTAAACAATTTTTTTTCTTTTTTTCCCCTGTTTTTCAGCTTATTTTTCTTTTTTCTTTTTTCTTTTTACCTAAATGTAACTAACATCTTCACTTTTCTTTTAATTTTCTTTCAAGCTTTTTCTTTTTTTTTTTCCTTGTCCTATTTCTTTCTTTCTTTTTTCTTTTTATTTCATTTTTTGACAAGTTTTCATGGCTAAACTGCCCTAAGCTCGTCTGAACTAGCAGGTCCTCGACCAAGTTGAACCAGCCGAAGCAGGCTGATTCACAGGTCGTGAATTAGTGGGCCAAGCCGAGCTATTTTTTAGTTCAATCAAGCCCTTTCTTGAGTCTAGACTTGCCCTCCAAAATGGGATTTTATATTTCTATAATTTAAAAAAATATGCATATACCCCTAAAACAATAGTTAAAAGCTTTACAAACATGCTATTTATAGTTATTTCCACAATGATCTTAAGGTTTTAGAATGGTTTGAGGAATTTATATATTTTTAATTCAAAAGTTAAGTAGATGTTAAATTACATTTTTTAAATTTAGGAGGTCTATCCATACGTGACAAATGATTATGGGTTTACATTTGCAATTTGCGTATGTGATTACTCAATTTAATTGTGGAAGAAGTCTAACTTGGGCTGTCTAGAAGTGCTGATTCGTGGCATTTTAGAATACGGCTAACAAATTTCAATAGGACAAAATAATACAAATACAAAATTTAATATGATTAGGAATACAATTATAGAATAAAACACGAAATTTATAAAATATATGATATTAAAATAGCACGAATATGATAATAATAAACACGATTATTATATAAACTAATCATTTACTATCTTTATTTAATTTTATATATTAATAATGACACGATTTTAACATTAAATAAAAGACAAATCCAAGCCCCACACATAATTGTCGGACCTATTTTAGAAGCTCAGTGGGTAAGGGCTCTTAAAACGAGCATTTCAAATTCCCACATTTGAAAAATGCAGTTAGAAAAATACATATATATCATGCACATGAGCACCTTTAAAAACACTATTTTGCATACAAAATTTAGCCTAAAATCGTCGGTGCACTGTCCACCATGAACACAAATCTTATCCGATCTTTATATATTCCGGAGCACAAGAGAGGAAACAGTAAGATGTTCCCGCTGGACACGTTGGCGAATGTAATGACGTCCTTTCTTCTCGGCAAAAGTACAAAAAACATGACGTCCTCTTTTGGTTTTGGCAATCAATTCAGTCTATGAATATGGACATTTATTACGAGAATGGTGCATTGAACTAAACCTATTTGTTGACTTTCCCTGTTAGCGTCCTTGTTCTTTTCCTTGGCTCAATGAACCTCATGACCAAGAACATCTCCTTAACGTGGAAAAGAAGAATCGACGTTTTTTTTTCTATGTGGTGTCATCATTAATCGGTTGTACATGTACTATTATGATATTGATCAGTTCGATTAGCTATCTATAACATTAAAATCCGAAAGGTTTTAATATTTGATATTCATTTAATGATATTTATATTTACAATTTTATTATATTAAGACAGTATAGCATGACAATTTACTTGACTATTACCCATAAAACTAGTAACCTTTACTCTTCTTTCTGCTTTTTTATTCATTGATATGTTAACGCTAACACTTTCTTTTGTCACATAAACTCATATTAATTTTTTTTTATGTAAACGCATTGCATATCCATCGTCTATTGCTTATAATATGAAAGATACGTTTCGACGTGCTGATGAAAGTGTTGCCCCTCGTGTTAGTTTGCAAAAGGTGTGGCAGGTGCATGCATCTCCAGGACGACCGTGACAGGCTGATAGGTCCATTTTTGGTAGACTAATGCCCTTTCTTTCATTTTTCTTTTTCTTTTAATAAAAGAGTATAAAAATTGACTATTCGAAATGAATCATTGTACGCGTTCTCTTCGCTGTGAAGTATACCGTATTTCCAACTTTATGTAACTGTGTTTCATTATATAATAGGATGCTTTGTCATCTTTTCGATCCTCAAATAGTTTCACTAATACTTTTCCTTTTCGTTTTACAAAATTTTCACCTTTACTTTATATGTTGGAATAATCTGCCCAGTATCCGCACAACATGTAAGTAGGAAGTCACTTTTATATCAAACGTTTTTTAAACAATTTGAAAATTATACATATTGTTATGCTCTTAATTTATTATGATGATAATGATTTATCATATACCATACTTAGATAAAATAAATAAAGTTATATTTACTAAATGAGTTTCTAAACTAATTTTAAAATCTTGAAATCTTTGATTAAATTTTGAAAAAAAAAATTGATGATTTGTTGATTTTGAAAAAACATTTAGGACTTTCGTCAAGTTTGGAAAACCCAGTAAAAAGCACGAGATAAAAATCTAAGTCTTAAGGTCTAAGGGGCCCATATATATATATATATATAACAAACCATAGAGCCGCATGCAACTCCAATAAAAATCTAAGTATATGGCCATATATGGAAACTAAAAAATTAGAAAAGATTGTAGTCTACATAGCTTAAGTCAAGCTTGCTCCCATACTCTATATATATATATATATATATATAACAAACCATAGAGCCGCATGCAACTCCAATAAAAATCTAAGTATATGGCCATATATGGAAACTAAAAAATTAGAAAAGATTGTAGTCTACATAGCTTAAGTCCTTGACTTGCTCCCATACTCTTCCTTGGAGCCAAAACTTAGTAATTTGTAAAGTAGATCCATCAACTAGTTTTCACCTAAAAAAGAAAAGAGGAGTAAGTACCAAAGGCTTAGTACAAAAGTAATATAAACATATATACACATGTCAAGCAGGTCTATATATTAATGCAGTAGACAATCAATCGATTCATTTAATTATCTTATTTAAACATCTAGTATGGGAGTGCTCATGACTCCAGACATTACGACAAGGAACTTAGGATTTGATTTCATTATAGCAGACATCAAGGGTTGATAAGAGTAGTCAAACTTTACGTCGTCAAAACGGACACCTAAGTAGCTTCATCTAAGTGATCTCATTGTTATGCACACTCACTGATAACAGTCTAACTATATTGTATTGCCCACCAGGTCTCGTAACCTTAAACGACTCTTGATATACCTTCTCTCTACTTACACTATTTGTTATTCGATACAATCTCACTTATTAGTTGCTCGTCGAGCCACCCTTGACAATCTAAGCGCCTAACTACTATATCATCTTGGGGTACATGATCATTATTATAATCCCAATCCAAGATTTGTCACTTGTTAGCTCAAGCAGCAAGTATTTATTTAGTTAGGTTGATTATTAGTTTAGTTATTTTTTTCTAATATAGTAAGCAACATGCATATTATTGCGTACCTGAAAAGGTTAACGATTCCGATTGAGTTGATTGAATTAATTTCATGCATCAAAAGAGAAAACTTAAGTTAGTTGATTATTTTAAGAGATTGAATTCTATTCTAAGGTTGGTTTAGATTATTTAAGGCTTATAGTAATTACAAGCCTAATTAGGGTTACTCAGGCTCAATAAACTTTTAGCTAACTTTTGCTCAATCCATTTATGGTTTAATCATTTAAACCTAATAAGTTATTTGGATTTTAAATTTAGTTGTTTTTAAGGTCCAACTAAGGTTTTTAGGTCATTTAAGAATAGTAGGCCTAATTATGTTTGGAATTATGCTCACTAGTCATAATTAAATTAGTTAACTTTAGTTATAATTATTAAGTTACTTTAAGTTCAATTAGATTATTTCCATCTATGTCAATTAACCTAAGCCCATTATATTTAATTAAAACTATTTGTTATATTTTAAGCCTAAATAATTATTAGTTCCAATTTTTAATTCTATTTTTAGCCTTTAGTTGATTTAAGGCTTTGTAAGGTTGAAGCTCATTTAAGTTTGATTTATTACGGGTTCATTTAAGGTATAGGCCCTAAAGATTAATGGGTTCAAATATGTTTTAGGCCTTAAGCTTATTTAGGTTTTATTGTAGTCATATAAGCCCATTTTATTTCCTTAGGTCTAAATCTAGTTATTTTAATTATTTAATTCGATTTAGGCCTTAAAATGGTTTGAGGCTTAAATGAGCTATTTATCTTGATAAAACCTATTTAAGGTATGAGCCTTAAAAGGAAATGAGCTCAATTATGTCTTGAATTTTAGATCTTAGGCTCATGGGTCATTTGGACTCACATTATTAAGTTAATTCTTATTTCGATCCAATTATGATAGTCAAGTTAATTAAGTTTAATTAATCCAATTATATTTAATTATATGGGTTACCTAAGGGATGGATAAGAGGATAGTCCATTGGCCTACATAGTTAGGCCGACTTGAAATTGGGCCAGTTCTTATTTCGATCCAATTATGATAGTCAAGTTAATTAAGTTTAATTAATCCAATTATATTTAATTATATGGGTTACCTAAGGGATGGATAAGAGGATAGTCCATTGGCCTACATAGTTAGGCCAACTTGAAATTGGGCCAGTCTTGGCCTAATTTAATTCCAATTCGTCATTATTAATTGCCTTAACTTTAATGGTCATAACTTACTCAATTCAAGTTCAAATCCATTTGATTCCTCATCATTTTCATTACTCATTTCAACAAAAAAAAAATTATTTTATTTATTTTAGAGCCCTTAGATTACTAGATCACATAAAGTTATGAATTATTAAATTTATAAGCCCTTATCTTATCCAGTTTAAGTTCAAATCACTTCAAACCAAAGTCCACTCGATCCTACTCCTTTTTAAGTCCAAAACATTATTTATTTTTCATTTTTAAATCTAAAAAGCCTCCAAAATAGATTACTAAAAACAAAGCCCATGCCAAACCTTAAATTGCAATCTTACAAGTTCAACTTATTAGGTCTCATTTTACATCTAATTCAACTCCTATTCATAAATAAATCATAATTCCACTAAATTAACTCAAAATAAACATAATATATCATAAATTTCTAGAATTAAACATATTATCAAATCATGCAAGAAAATTATACTTTCATGATTCATCATGTATCTTCAATTTTTACCAAACTTATCACTTTGAAATATGTTTACATACTGAAATTTCCGGATTTAACAATCAAATTAACTTGTTCATCCATTATTTTATTTGTATCATCAATTATATTTTCCAATATACAATATACACCAATTTTAGTCACTTAAATCATTCCTAAACTTTGCCAAACATTATAACCATCATGTAACTTCAATTTTCATTAAATTTATCACTTTAAGAATATGTGAACACGTTAGAACATTTCAAATTATCCACTAAATCAATTTGTTTATCCACCAACTCATTGATTTCAACAAATCCAACTTCTAACATGCTATATGCATCAAATTAATCACTTAAACCACTTCTAGTTCCATATACCCATACTCTAATATTTAAATTACCATCATTCACCATCTAAATCAAAATTTACAAGAAAATTAAATCTTAATTTCTTCATCATAGTGACAACAATAGGACCCATGCACATACTGCATATTATCATGCATCAAACTTCACTTTTATCACCAAATTTAACATCCAATATCGCATTTATCATATTAAATCATAGATTAGTATCCATATTATCAAATAACACCCTGTATAATCACTTTAGGTGGTGTTTTTTAACATGTTTATTGCACTAAACTATCAAGATCCAAGAAAATACCAAATCATCATACTTAATCACTTCTGATTATCTTAAGTCTTCAAATCAACCATTGTAGTGAACTTACCTTATTGGAGATTCAACTTAATCTTCAAGTCCCTCCTTTGCCATCCACAATGAGCTCCAAAGATGGTATTTTTCTTGATTTCAAATGATTTCCTTTACATAGAACCACAAATTTCTACTTAGATTTATGACAAGCTAAAACTTACTTAAAGTAAACTAAATATCACTTACCCTAATTTTCTCCTTGAATTTTTTTCACCTAGATCTCACCAAAAAAAAAAAAAAAAGCCCTAGATTAGTATAAGCTTTAATGGGTATTGAAGAGTTTAAGGTGTGGATAAATAACGGTATTTTTTTAGTGTATTTATCTTAGAGAATTTTTAGAAAATGAAGATGAGGGTTGTTGATTTCTATCCTAAAATGGGGTTTTATAGTAATGCTTAATGAAGGTTTAAGAGTAAAGGCAATTAAGACCATAAAGGTTATTGGATTTAACCTAAATGTAACTTGTGTCTTCTAATTTATCCTAATTTCTATTTTATTTTTCCTCAATTTGTACCACTTATTCCAATTGAAATATGATGCTTTCTTTTCCCTAAAATTCCCTTGGAAATTTAATTAATTAGTTGCCCTTCAACAAAATAAGTTTAAGGGCATTTTGGTTATTTTAACTAGTAGACATATGAAATTAAATTTTTCTTCTCCAATTATCTCCAAATATTTTGTATTTATTTTATTCATCTAATTAAGGTGTTATAATTATATTTAAGCTCTCTAACAAATTTCAGGTTCAATTTCGATAAAACCTTCTTTAGGGCAAAAAATAATCATTTTCAGTAAATTTCCTCCAAACTTCATGTGATTACTCCCCATAGTTTAAAATAATTCCAAATAAATTTAATTAAGTTGTTTAGTGATTCCATCCAACTTCAAAGACTTTAAATTGGGTCTAGGGGCAAAATGGTCATTTTGCAAAATTGTTCTCCAAACTTAATTTTCTCTTTTCTAATTGACTCCAAATAATTTCTTGATGATTTTATTCACTTAATTAGGGCTTTTGAATTTTATTTAGGGTTATTAAGCTATTTTGGAACTATATTCGATAAATTCGAGTTTAAGGGTATAAGGTCATTTTGGAAAAATTTAACTATAAATTTTGTAAATCATTTCTTAAATGACTTTCATTTTTTTTTTCTTAATGTCATTGGTCTTATTTAAAAATTCGAGGTTTTCATATATAACAATAAGTGCCTTAAGAGTTATAAATTTTAGGGGTTTCAAACTAAATTCTTATGCTCTTCTAGGGAAAATAAAAAAAAAAAAAGAAAGAAAAAAGAAGAAGAAGAAACCTTAATTCTTAGGCTCATGTTATTTGAGATATAATAAGGTGCACACAGCAATGATAGAAGTACTAATGCAGGGACCTATGTTGGTGTGGAATTATTAATATCTATCCCATTTGTTAATTCTTAAAATTAAATAGAGGGAATTGATGAATTTTCTTATAAATATATAACGTTTGAATGATTCAGATGAAACATAAAAGATTTAATTAAAATTTAGTAAAAACAAAATAATCTAGCATTTCAAGTCCTTATATATCCCTTTAGATATGAGGTATCTTGATCATACGTAATTCTTATTAAACTAAGACTAGTATATGATATACTATTGAGTATACCAATAATGGAAGGACTAGAAAGGTATGGAAGTTATTAAATTATGAGCTAATGCCAACTTTGGCACTCGAATAGTGGGATTTTTTTTTTCAATAATGATCTGAATTATTCGAATATCAATTTTACTACCCAATTGAATTTATATTGCTAATTTTGCTATCTTGTTTAAATTCATTTGTTGACATCAAACTAGGTCACATTTTTAATTAAAAAAAATGCATAATAATGTGGTTTTTTTTTCATTAAATTAAAATTAAAACTCCATTATGCCTTACCAATCAAACTTTTTAATAATAATAATAAAAAAAAGGATATGAGAGAAAAGAAGCCACAATCTTCTTTTTGTTAATAATTAAATCAATAAGACTTACAAAATTCATAAATAATATTTAATTAGGAAATGAGGGGGGAAAAGCCACATCTTCTTTGACGATTTTCTGATTTTTCTTTTTCTTTTTCTTTTTCCGATTTTGGGTTTCATGAGCTTTGTTCATTTTGTAATTTTTTTTTTTGCTTTATTTTGGTATATTTAGTTTAATACTGATATTATGGTAATTTTTTTCCCACCCCCATATGTTATGTAAGCATGAGGTGGAATGCCACTAAATGGCAAAAAAAAAAAAAAAATGTCGTGTGCTCATTGGTCAAAATACTAGCATATCTAATGGAATTTAAAGGGGTTAGGGGAGGTATATAATAACAACCAAAATTCAATTGGGTATTAATATAGATATTTGAAAAATTCAAGTTATTAGTGTACAATAACCTAAAATTTAGTTAGATTCCAAATTGAGATTAACGCTTAATCAAAACAAGAGATATAAAATTCATAGTAACCATCAAACATATATAATTTAGAAAAAGGACTCAAAATTGCTATGTGAACTTTAGATTTTTTTTTTTTAATTTTACATCTAAAATTTATAGTTGATAAATATTACATTAAATAGCATATTTGCTTATTAAAATTACTACTTTATCCCTGTTTGTTTGCATTTGTACTCTTAGATTATGAGAGTTTGTCACCTTCATTTTTTCTAAATAGATCATACATAGTAAATTTGATAAAGTAAAAATTTAGTTGGGCTCCAAACTTAAATTTGACAAAAAAAAAAAAAAAGAGGGGCCCAATTGATATATATTAAGTAATTTCAAACTTTATTTGTGAAATTAAAAAATAAAATTAAAAAAAAGAAAATTGATATTATCTCCTTGGTTTACAAAACTTTTTATTAGAGTGTTTGAGCAAGGAATTTTAGAGTCAAGGGTTAATATATATCTCAATTTCGACATCTATGCATTTTTTTTTAATCTTGTTTTTCTTAACAATTATCTAGAATGGTGTAGTAACAATAAACAGAAAAAATGATTTAATATCCTTTGATTGTAGAAGCAGTAGTTCGTTTAATAATTGTATAGATATAGATGAAATATCTTTAATAATATCGTTTTAAAATTTTTAAAACTTGAACGATAATTAACAAATTTATTGGCCCCGACAGTTCCCATCATTTTCAAATTGTCATCTCCATTCTCCTGTCCTAATCGTGTCTAATTTTCTGTATAACCATATAAATATAAATATAAATAAATAAATATATATATTTATCCACGCTTGCCAGTGACCAGTCCACAAAGAAAAATTCCATGGCATGTGGCCTACTTTCTTTGTCCCACCGTCCTCTTGACCGGAGTGCTTCTCAGGCCTGAACCTAGACAACTTTATTTTCCTTTGAAAATCAAGGATTCCGAGTCTTTGGGCAGAAGAAGAAGATTATCGAGCGGTCTAAAGTTTGGGTCAAGCTTCACATGGGACAACTTATAAAATATTTTCCCTAGATGGTCGATAAAAATCTTCCTTACCTCTAAGATAAGAAGATAATTTTATCGTTTTTAAGTAATAAAAAACCTTTTAGATTACTTCTTTTCATAAATTTTAGAGTATATAAGACGTCATTATTGTATTAAAATCATAATTAAAAGCATTATCCATTACTTAATGTAGTCTTATTAGCTAGATATCTTTAAATATTTTTAAATCTTCTACTGATTCTTGCTTTCTATTTATTTAGAAGACCTATTCTATCCTAAAAAAATACTGAATAAATTCTTAAGGATAGTTTTTATAGACATTACTCTTTCATTCATATTATTCTAACAAATAAAATAAGCAGAGCAAGTTATTTCATTTTATTTTTATTTTAATAGCAAGTTAACAGTGATAGAATAGCGTAAAAGCTTAAATACGTAAAATATCAAAAACAAAAATATAGTATATTAAAGTGTGAAAACTCAATTACATGAAGTAAAATTTTCCCAATAACAAATGACTAAAATGAAAAGTAGTAAAATGGGGAGAATCCATAAAAAAAGTTCAAAAGATAGAGGACTTCGTGCAAATTTGAATGGCTATTATATAATATATATTCCATTTGAATTTTCTAGCAGTCCTAATGTCTAAACTCAGTCTATTGTATCAGTCATTGTACCACAGTTTGTTTCGTATGAACAGGATTGTAATGTCACCGTGTATGTGTCAAAAAATAGAAAAGGACTCTAAAAAGTAAAACCGGAAAAAAAGGAAACTAAGAATTGAAATCTTTCATAAAAACAAATAAGATATAAAACCACAAGAAAGGAATGTGAAAAATTCGCTTTTTGTGTTTAAGACTAAGAGGATAAGGAATTTTTTGTTTTAGATTCTTTAATCTTTATCTTATACTTAGTATAATCTATAACATTTAAATATGAAACAATAGCAACATATTTGTGTCATCCTACTTTAAGTTGTCATGAAGAATTTAACTCTTTTTACAAACTTTAATTGTTATTGGTATATTTTCAAATTTAGAAACTCATTTGCGACAACAAAACCTTTTTAAATTGTTTCTTTTTTAAAAAAAAAAAAAGAAAAAGAAAAGAGAAAAAAAAAATTGTGCCGAATGTAAAGAAAATAGAAGTCCTTAAACACAATAATAGATCTTGAAATACTATTTCTACAATTTACATTTTGTAACCATGTCTTAACGAATTAATTCATTCATGACTAGATATGGGATTTGGGCTGGGTTGAATCGGCAACCCTCCCCGAACTAGACTATCGGTTTACAGACCGTGAATCGGCTATTTGAAGGAAAAAAAAAAATTAGGGCCAGTTCACCAAGGGATCCCGGATCAATTTCAATTCATATATTTTGGACTTGAATTTCAATGGATTTGAATTAGTTCATGTAGGGATGTAAGTAGGATGGGTATTATTGGGTTCTTGACCTGCCTATCCTATAAAAAAACCTATAGGGTTGGGGTAGTATCCTATAGTGTTTAGGATTGGTTGTGGGTTTTTTTTTTTTCTAAAAAAAATCTTATAAGAATTGAGTTAGGTAATGGGACAAATGTTAAACCCGTTGGGAACCCGAGATTGTTAATATTTTTTTATAATTTAGTTAATAAATATTACTATATATTTAGTAAAAAATTTTGAAAAAAAAAAGTTAAATTAGATTAAAGAAAAGAATATGAGTCTACACGCTAATCATTGCACCATACTATACAGCTGACTGCTGAGCTCTTTGTTCTCACTTCTCTCTCGTCTAAGAACTCTAAACTCCAAAAAAGCTAGAAAAAAAATAAAAAAGAAACTTGCAACAGTAAAACCTTCATCGTCCTTTGTGAGTCGTGACCTTGTCCTCCTATGAAAGCTTTCGTCCCTCATTGTTTGTACTCTGTCTCTGCCGGATCTCATCTCCCGTTGTTGTCGGCCATCTCTCATCTCTCGTCTCGTGGTCGTCATCTCTCATTTAGTGTTCTCGATCATGTGTCATTATCGACAGTTCAGATCAGATTTGAATGTCTCGATCGTCTCAGTCATCTCAGTCATCATTTGGTGTCTCTCATCTCTAAGTTGTGTTAAGATCAAATATCACTCTCCCAATTTAGAGATCAAAACAATTCTTGGGAAAGGGAAGAAAAATATAAGTAACAATTAGAATGATTTTTGGATTCAAGTGCAGAGTTAGTTTAATGTGAAGTTAGGTTTTGGAATTTGATTGAGCTTTGTGAGATTTGTTGGTTTTTTTTTTTTTTTGTGATATGTGGAGGCTTTGTAGTGGACATTGCTTTTTTGTTTTTTTAGTAGTTTAAAAATCTAAGGAGATTGTTTAATGTGAAGTTAGCTTCTTCTTTTTTTTCAGTTGTTTTTTAGTGGAAATATATATATTGTTAAGTAGGAAAGTGATATAAATTTTTGTTATGCAAATTTGTTGAGATTATAATGTATGATAATAAATCTATGTTATGATAATAGATACTATAATATATACTATGCAAATTTGTTGAGACTATAATGTATGATAATAAATTTTTGTTATGCAGATTTAGAAATATATAATGTATGTTAAGTAGGTGAAATGTAATGTTTTTGGGTAATATGTTGTTAATTGGCACCAACCATAAGTTGTTTTTTGTCCTTTCATTTTTCATTGGTTCTATAATTTGGAATACTACCTTATAGTTAGAGACTACAATGTACGATAATAGATACTTTTTTTTTTTCATAAGAACTAGGTTTAAGATTCCATAAATACTTTCATACCATGGTAATGACTAAACCGTTTCCAATAAGTTATAAGTATGTACTACATCATGAACACTTCACAAGTATCTAAGTTGTGATTTCATTCCAAATTTCTAATAACATTTCGTTTTTGTTTGCTTTTATATAATGCAGATATGGGCGAATTTGACATGCCTATTGATGCACATCCCATTGACCTTGAGAAAGAGGAAGTCCCATTACTATTACCTAGATCTGAAACAAAAACACCATCAACAAATCCCACAACCACAATAAGTTCTTAAGTTGGAAGCATCATCGATCAATAGAATAATCTTAATAAACTTAAGTTGATTTCTCCTATATGGAATGATATTTATTAAGTTGTATGGTTAGTTCGGTAATTTTTATTTTATTATAATTCAAAATGTTTTTATATTGGTAATTTTATTTACCAACATATAGACTTTTAAATAATATTAAATACATATAATTAGATATGTTGAAAGTATAAATATCATTTATTTCCAAGAATATAAATTATATTTTATAAAAATAATCTTAATAAATAAGTAAAAATTTTAAACTAATAATACTTTTTTTTTTAATTTAATAGGTTTGATGCGAGTTTTTGACTGCTTATTAGAACCATATAGATTTAGAAGTGAGTAGTGGATATTTCACAAAAAATCTGATAGGATTTGAGATGGATTTAAAAATCTCTATATAAATAATAAGACTATTGAACATGACCCAAATTCATTTCACTAACATCCTTAAATTCAGGGTTGAATTGAACTAACCCCTACGTCAATTCATGGCTATCCATTAAAAAGAAAAAGAAAAAGAAAAAGAAATTATATACTTCAATGTATAGGGATCGGGACCACGGGATCTATCGGCATTAAAGCCCACAGGATGAGGGTAAAAAAAAAAAAATTTCAAAAACCAAAGTTGACGGCTTAAAGTTAAAGAAGAGCATCGCCCCCAGTTTTATTTCGTTCTCGGGAAAACTGAATGATTTGTTGGTTAGACGACATTAAAGGACAAATTGATACCTTAAAAAAGTTAATAAAATAGATTTGCCGTGAACCATTTTATGCAAAACAACATAACTAGGTCGAAAAATTCAAATATGAATTTGACGACACAATGTGCATGTGCATATATGTAATAAACAGCGTCGAAGCCACCCGATAATGCCAGTGACTAGTCACACGCATCAAATTGCGATAAACAATTTAAGCAACGCCTAAATCGGTTGCTCGATGTAGATTTTATATTCCATTACAATCAATAAATATGTATATATATATTTTTGCCATTTCATATATCTTGTGGAAATATGTGTCTGTCTAGTCACAAAGAATATGATTGTTGCACTAGTCATATATATATATATATATATATATATATATATTGCCACTTGATTTATCTTATGAAAATATATGTATTTGTATCGACGAATATGATTGTTGCAAAAGTAATTAAAAGGCACTTGTTGCAATAGTCAAGCTTTTAGTCTTCACTATATCGATTACCCTAAAAATACTAAGCCAAAATCAATAATTAGATTGTTATAGGCCATTTAAAAAGAGGGTTTATATTAAAAAAATAAATATAAAAAATAAAAAGGTGTAATATGGTTTTTTAACGACTTATTGCTTAAATGGAAAACATTGGCTTTCCTCCAGTTTTACAGCAATCGAGTACGAGGTTGAAATGGAATATTTGGAAAGGAGATTAATGAATCATTACTTTTTTTGTTTTCTTTTCAGCACCACATTTGGTCTACTTGATTTTATAGGGACGAAAGAGACTCGTTATTTCTCCATACAAAGCTATTGCTGCTTTTGGATTGTGGAATTGCCAATCCATGAAATTCCTATTGTTGAAAAAATGCAATCCCTTCACAACACAGAAGAATAGCTACTCCTTGGTGTAAAAATATTCTTTGAACTTATTATAATGTATTTTAATATTTCATAAACTTTGAATTTAATGTGTTTTTTCAACTAAAAAAGTAAATCTATTTTTTTGTTGCTAATTTATTAAAGTTTAGGGATATTATTTGTAACATTTAAAAGTTTAGAGTATATCTGCACCTAGATCAAAGTTTAGAAGGGTTATTTACAATTTTTCTAAATATATGATGAGCAATTTCAGAACTTTTAGGGGATGCATTAATCCCTAAAACTCCAAATTAACAATAGATCAAATTCACACTTATCATAGACAATGCATCCTTCAAAAGTCCTGAAAACTCTTACTTTTAGATGTAGTAAGTAGAAGAGTTTTGTTAGGTGTTAAATGCGGAGAAGCTGTTTGATTTTAAAAAGTGAGATGAGCATACTAAGATGAAGATGGCATCCTTGGTCTTTATTGATTATGATCAACTATGGTGGGATGAATTCTAGAAATAGAGACATAGGGTTGGTGAGAAGAAGGTGAAGACATGGAAATTAATGAAGAAGTTGAAGATTTGGAGTTGAGTATTACAAACCGGAATAAAGTTATAAACTTTAAGGTTGGATAGAATGAGTGTGGAGGAGTGTTTGAAGGAATTTGGGACATTATTGATTAGGTGTGAGCTTAATGGTGAATTATCAAGAATTAGTAGCATTTATTAATGTACTTAGATTTAGTATAGTTAGTGTGGTAGAGTTGCAACCGGATCATATTTTAGAAGATGTGATTAAGTTAGCAGCTAGAGTTGAGAGACATTAGAGGCATGGAGGGTTGAGATTTTCATTACATTAGCAAAAGTCAAATGATATAAAAGAAAATTTAATTGTAGAGAAGAAGATTGAAAAGCACCAAAGGTGAAAACTCAAGAATAAGTACAATAAAAAAGAAAATAAGTTATAAGATGTTTTAAGTGTTTAGGTTATAGGCATCAAGCAACACAATGTCCCAACAGAAAAGTTATGATCTTAAAGGGAGAGGAGGTTTAAAGTGAAGATGAAGAACATAAAGGTAGTTAAAACAATAGTGAGAATGAGATAATTTGCCATCCTATTAGCCCATCATTAATGATAATGATAATGCTAATGCTAGAAGCTTTGATTATTCAAGGATAGAAAGAAATTCTTTTCCATATTAAATGTTTGAAGTAAGATAAAGCTTGTATGGCTGTGATTGATGAAGGTAGCCTATTAAACTAAAAGATTTTCTTATCTTTTTCTTTCTTTCTTTCTCTTTTATTTCAATTTACATGAGGCCCTCCCTATCTGATGCGGACATCGTGGCGGACACAGGTTGACACACAGGTGGATACACGGTTGTGTATCGCGTCAGATCTCCACAGAAGCTTACACGGGTACAGGCACGGCTAAGGACACGGCTGTGTGTTCTATCAGGATTCTCACAGAAGCTTACACGGGTTCGGGCACGGCTTGGGACACGGCCATGTAATGTGATCGTCACATGCCTAGAAACATACACGGTCTAGAGGCACGGCCGTGTATGCGACCGTGTACTGCGCTCGTCACATGCCCAGAAACATACACGGCCTAGAGGCACGGCCGTGTATACGATAAGTTATAGACGTGTATATCATTATTTATTTCCACGTGTACGCTTCGTTTTTCCTCTTTTAGATATTTTACGGGAAGTATATATACCCTTTTGTCAGACATGTTAGGGTTACGTTTTCTTATACTTTGAAATACACTTTGAGAGAGATTTTTCTCCGTTCATCGGTTGTGCGCAACCAGAGTTGGCATCAAAGAGTTACTCTTTGTTGTTGTGAAACGAATCCATATTCGGATTCGTTTCGTTACGCTTTCCGCGCTACGTCAGTTGGTATCATAGCAAGGAAAATTTCCTGTGGAGATGTCAGGTGACGGTAGTTTAGGAGGCGGTCATGTTCCGGACGTTGCTCGGGATATGGAAGCTCTGCGAACCGAAGTGCAGGCTTAAAGGGCAGTGTTGGACACCATGGATCAGAAACTCCGGCGTTTCGAACAGCGCTTTGATGATCTGGTTGAGCGTTTCGACGCGATGGGAACCAATACGAACAGAGATAGAGATGCTAGTGGAGTACGACCCAGGGCAAATCCTGCTCTTGGCGTTCCCATCAACAGATCTGTCGCTGCGAATCAAAGAATTCAAGCATGTGATGTGGATTCTGATGAGGAGGATGATTGGCTGATCGGGAATCAACAACCATAGCGGAGAGGATATAGTGGTGGTGGATATCGTTGAAATCACCATGGGTATGATCAAGGAGACACCAGCGACTTCAAATTAAAGGAAGATATACCCTCTTTTACTGGTAATTTGAACATTGAAGATTTATTAGATTGGTTGGCGGAGGTAGACCGTTTCTTTGATTATATGGAAGTGTTGGAGAATCGTAGGGTGAAGTTAGTGGCTTGTAGATTGAAAGGAGGGGCTTCGGCATGGTGGGAGAGATTGCAGAACAAGCGATATAGAGAGGGCAGGCAACCGGTGCAGACGTGGTATAAGATGGAACAATTGATTCAAAGGGATTTCTTACCTCCTGACTACGAACAAATATTATTTCAGCAATATCAGAAGTGTAGACAAGGTCAGAGAATGGTATATGAGTATACGGTAGAATTCATGAGATTGGCTGAGAGGAACGATCTAAAGGAGAGCGAAGGGCAGCAGGTGGCTAGATATCTGGATGGGCTGAAGTTGCAAATTAGGGAGAAGATAGGAGTTCATGTTTTGCACAATGTCAATGAAGCGAAAAACATGGCTCTTCGGGCAGAGATGATGCTGCAAGAGAAGACCAACAGGTTTGATGGGGGTAACAGAAGGTTTAGGAATGATGGATTCAATACAACAGGTACAGACAAGGGGAATGCTATCCAGGAAGTGCAAAGTGGGGTTAATGATAAGAGAGATGATAGAGTGGTGAGCAGGAAGCCAATGGAGACTAAGGAGGCACCTAAACAGAACAACCCTTATGTTAAACCAGTTATGGGAAAGTGCTATAGGTGTAATCAACCGGGCCATCGGTCCAATGAGTGCCCCAATAGGAGACCAGTCAATGTTATTGACAGAGGGGAGGATGATGAGGTGTGTTGTGAACCGGATGGAGGAGATGAGTATTATGGTGATGATGGCTATGGGGATGATGAGGAGGCATACGTCATTAGAAAATTGATGTTAGCACCAAAGTGTGATGAGAAGACCTAGAGACATCAGTTGTTTCGCACTAGATGTACTGTTGATAGTCGGGTGTTTGAGTTGATTGTGGACAATGGGAGTTGCGAGAATATCATTGGTAGAGAAACGGTGAAGGTATTGAATTTGCCAACTGAAAAACATCCGAACCCATATACTATTGGGTGGATAAAAGCAGCTGAAAAGATCAAAGTCACTGAGCGATGCAGGGTACCTTTCTCTATAGGGAAGTATATGGATGAGGTCTATTGTGACATCGTGGACATGGATGCATGCCATCTTTTGTTTGGGAGGCCTTGGCAGTTTGATGTTGATGCCAAGCATGAAGGAAGAGAGAATTTTTACCGGCTAGAGAAGGATGGGGTAAAGTTTACTCTTCTACCTCTCAAAGTGTCACACCGCCCTAAAGCTTCTAAAGTGCAAGGGCGTTCCTTTCTCACTATCACCCAATCTGAGAGGGAGATGGAAGAAGCAATTAAGGAGGCGCAGACAGTCCATGCGGTAATTGTTCGTCAAGTGATGACAGTGGAGGAAAGCTAGAGTAGTGCTCAAGAGTTGCCTGATAGGATTAAGGAACTATTGGAGGAGTTTAAGGAGATAACATCTGAGGAGCTACCTAATGGATTACCTCCCATGAGGGATATCCAACATTACATTGATCTGATCCCAGGAGCTAGTCTACCTAATCTCCCATACTATAGAATGAGTCCAAAAGAAACAGAAATATTGCAGGGGAAGGTGCAGGAACTACTCCAGAAGGGGTTCATCAAGGAGAGCATGAGTCCTTGTGCAGTGCCCGCCTTGTTAACCCCAAAGAAAGATGGGAGTTGGCTTATGTGTGTTGACAGCAGGGCGATCAATAAAATTACCATTGGTTACAAATTCCCAATACCAAGGTTGGAGGACATGTTAGATTGTTTGAGTGGGGCTATGTTCTTTTCCAAGATCGATTTGAGAAGTGGCTACCATCAGATTCGGATTCGACTAGGGGATGAGTGGAAGAAGGCCTTTAAAACCAAAGAGGGCCTGTATGAATGGATGGTCATGCCTTTTGGCCTTAGCAACGCCCCAAGCACTTTCATGTGTGTAATGAATCAGGTACTTAAACCCTTTTTTGATCAGTTTGTAGTAGTTTATTTCAACGATATCCTGATTTATAGCAAAACTGAGGAGGAGCACATCAAGCATGTGAGGGAGGTGTTGAAGGTTCTGAGGGAGAACAAGCTATTTGTGAATTTGAAGAAGTGTATATTCCTCTCTAGGAGGTTGCTATTTTTGGGTTTTGTTATTAGTGGTGATGGGATTACTGTGGATGATGAGAAGGTCAGAGCTATTAGGGAATGGCCTATCCCTAAAACAGTGAGTGAATTGAGGAGTTTCCTGGGGTTGGCAAGTTTCTATAGACGGTTTATTCGGCATTTCAGTACCATTGCTGCACCTATGACTGAGTGCCTGAAGAAAGGGAAATTCCAGTGGAATGATGAAGCTGAAAGTAGTTTTAGGTTATTGAAAGAAAAGTTGTGTAATGCACCAGTTCTTGCATTACCTAACTTTGATAAGTTGTTTGAAGTCGATTGTGATGCAAGTGGGGTTGGAATAGGGGCGGTACTATCTCAGGAAAGGAGACCTATTTCATTCTTTAGTGAGAAGTTATGCGAGTCTAGGCGCAATTAGTCCACATATGATAAAGAATTCTATTCAGTTGTGCGCGCTTTGAGGACCTGGGAGCATTACCTAGTGGGCAAAGAATTCGTGCTATATTCTGATTGTGATGCCCTTAAACACTTGAGTAATCAGACCGGGATTAGCAAAGATATGCATGTGAGATGGGTACAATTTTTGCAGAAATTCCCGTTTAAGCTGAAACATAAATCGGGAGTATACAATAAGGTTGCAGATGCTTTGAGCAGGCGAGCCAGCTTGTTGGTGACACTTCATACTGAAGTGGTGGGATTTGAATGTATGAAAGACTTGTATGGGATTGACACTGATTTTAAAGATACTTGGGAGATGTGTCAAACTAAACAGCCTAGCGGTGATTTCCATATTTATGATGGGTATTTAATGAAGGGAAATCAACTGTGTATTCCCGAGTCTTCTTTGAAGGAGAAATTGATCCGTGATTTGCATGGGGGCGGATTAGCAGGTCATCTGGGAAGGGATAAGACTATTACTGCAGTCAGTGATAGATACTACTGGCCACACTTGAGGCGTGATGTTGGGAGGATTGTGCAACGGTGTTATACATGCCAGACGTCTAAAGGCCAGTCCCAAAACACTGGCCTTTACACTCTGCTCCCTGTTCCTGATAACATATGGGAGGATTTATCCATGGACTTTGTCCTTGGATTGCCCCGTACCCAACGGGGCGTTGACTCTATTTTTGTTGTGGTTGACAGGTTCTCCAAAATGGCCTATTTTATCCCGTGTCGAAAGGTTGCTGATGCTCAGGTCATTGCCAAGTTGTTCTTCAAAGAAGTGGTACGTCTTCATGGGGTGCCTAAATCCATTACTTCAGACAGAGACAGCAAATTCCTGAGTCACTTTTGGAGAACTTTATGGCAGCTGTTTGATTCCTCATTGAACTATAGCAGCACGGCTCACCCTCAAACGGATGGTCAGACAGAAGCTACAAATCGAACTTTGGGCAATCTAATTAGAAGTGTTTGTGGTGAAAAGCCCAAGCAATGGGATGTGGCATTGGCTCAGGCGGAGTTCGCTTATAACGGTGTCGTTCATAGGACAACAGGTAAGTCTCCATTCTCTATCGTCTATACCAGTACTCCTAACCATGCTGTGGATTTGATCAAGCTTCCAAGGAGTACTGAGTTTCACATAGCAGCCAAGAACCTAGCGGATAGTTGGCAGAACATTACAGCTGAGGTGCGTGCGAAGATTGAGCAATCTAATACTAAGTACAAAGCTACAGCTGACAAGTATCGAAGGCGACAAGTGTTTTCAGTAGGTGATCAAGTTATGGTATTCTTACGCAAGGAGCGGTTCCCTGTTGGAAAGTACAGCAAGCTTCAACCTAAGAAGTATGGTCCGTACCAGATTGTGCAGAAAATCAATGATAATGCTTATGAGGTTGGTTTACCGAACACTATGGGCATTTTAAAGACCTTCAACGTCACTGATATCTTCCCTTTCTTCCCTGACGGTGAGGCGTTATATCCTGAAGAGAACTCGGGGTCGAGTTCTTCATTGGTGGGAGAGAATGATGCGGACATCATGGCGGACACAGGTTGACACACGGGTGGATATACGGTCGTGTATCGCGTCAGATCTCCATAGAAGCTTACACGGGTACAGGCACGGCCAGGGACACGGCCATGTGTTCTATTAGGATTCTCACAGAAGCTTACACTGGTTCGGGCACGGCTTGGGACACGGCCGTGTAATGTGATCGTCACATGCCCAGAAACATACACGGTCTAGAGGCACGGCTGTGTATGCGACCGTGTACTGCGCTCGTCGCATGCTCAGAAACATACACGGCCTAGAGGCACGGCCGTGTATGCGATAAGTTATAGACGTGTATATCATTATTTATTTCCACGTATACGCTTCGTTTTTCCTCTTTTAGATATTTTACGGGGAAGTATATATACCCTTTTGTCAGACATGTTAAGGTTACGTTTTATTATACTTTGAAATACACTTTGAGAGAGATTTTTCTCCGTTCATTGGTTGTATGCAACCAAAGTTGGCATCAAAGAGTTACTCTTTGTTGTTGTGAAACCAATCCATATTCGGATTCATTTCGTTACGCTTTCCGCGCTGCGTCACTATCTAACATAAATTACCTAACAAAAAATTAAAGAATTCTTTTTCAAAAAATTTTGTGAAATAGTTTAAAGTCGTTATTGATCGTGGTTGGAAAAAAAAAAAAAGAGGAAGGGATAAAGTTGAATAGGTATAATGACTTTAATCTAGCTATTAGCCTAATTGAAAGTTTAAGATTCTACATCTGGGGATACATTCATTAAAGTCTAAAGCTACGCTATAATAGTAGGTTACATACTTAAATATTGTAATTTTTGAAAAAAATTATGTAAATATTGTATCTGTAATAATTATTACTAAAATAGGTTTCGAAAATGTAGATCACGTTTGCGACTTTAGGAATATAAAAAAATTGTACACTAAGTTAAGACCTGGCCTGCGCCTTCGGTACAACTTTTTTTTCTTCCAACCTGCAACCTTATTCTACAAACCTATAAAATTATTATAAAAGTACTTCTTCAAACCTATAAAAGTGATATAGTAAATTTACTTAGTATCATAGCATGTAATTTGTAACACACAGGAAAAACTTTGCATTGACAATTTCTAATATAAATGTGAATCCTCAACTCATATGTTCATATTTCTCTCTTTCAACTTTGTAAACACCCCATTTTTGCCCTAGGAGTCAATAATACTAAAAAAATAATCAATTTTTAATTTTTCCCAATTTTCCTCTAATTTAGCATAAATAGTAAAAATATTCAAAAAATAAAAATAAATAGGAAAACACATCAATTTTGAAAAATGATTTCAGAAATAGTAATAATAAAGGATAAATAATTTTTACAAATTTTAGAAATTTCAAAAAAATCCAAAAAAATGGAAACACCGCATTGCATATATGCAATTTGCGATACAAAGAAAATCGGGAAAATGGGCCAGCTCAGCTGGTTCGTGTGTGCGCCTGGAACGTGTGAAAACACCTGAGGTCCCGAGTTCGAATCCCCCCCGCATGCTCGGAAAATTTTTTCTTTCTTTTCCCTGGAGCTGCCACGTGGCAGCATGCGAATGGCCGAGAGAAAACGCGTGCGTCGCGCGTTATCGTCTTCCTCACCCGGACAAACGCGAGGAGAAGCCGGAGCAAATCCGATGAAGGCGAAATCGACCGTTTTTCCTAAAAATCTGTTCTCATGGTTAGCCCATAGGGGGCACTTTTTGAGATAAGTCCAATCCAGGTTAGTCAGCCCATAGGGGGCACTTTCCTAAAACCTTGTCCTCATGGTCAGCCCATAGGGGGCACTTTTTGAGGCAAATTCAATTCCAGGTTAGTCAGCCAATAGGAGGCACTTTTTGAGGCAAAGTTCAATTCCAAGTTAGTCAGCCCATAAGGGGCACTTTCCTAAAAACCTTGTTCTCATGGTTAGCCCATAGGGGGCACTTTTTGAGACAAGTTCAATTCCAGGTTAGTCAGCCCATAGGGGGCACTTTCCTAAAAACCTTGTTCTCATGGTTAGCCCATAGGGGGCACTTTTTGAGACAAGTTCAATTCCAGGTTAATCAGCCCATAGGGGGAACTTTCCTAAAAATCTGTTCTCATGGTTAGCCCATAGGAAGCACTTTTTGAGACAATCCCATCAAAGGTTAGTTAGCCCATAGGGGGCACTTTCCTAAAAATCTACCTCAAGGTTAGCTCATAGAGGGCACTTCCTGAGGCATTCCACTCAAGGTTAGTTAGCCGATGAGGGGCACTTTCCTAAACCATACCAATTAGTCAGCTCTCGGGGCACTTTTCGGAAATATTCCTCCAAACAGTTGCTAGTCTAACAAGACGCTTCTGTTGACAGGTAGCCAGCTCCTAAGGGCGCATCCTGAGTAAATTTTCTTTCCAAGGTTGTAAGTCTGATAAGACGCTTCCTGTCATCATTTCTCATACATTCCTACACAATGATGGAAACATACCCCATCGCCAATTAGTCAGCCCATAAAGCACTTTTTGGGAAGGAACATTACCTTGAATTGTTAGGAACACCTTCGATTGTAGGATTATTAGCTCTTGGAGCATTTTCCTACCAAAACCTAATTCAAGAGGCCAAAAATGGTGTATTTTGTTTATCTTTGTAGTTAAGTTTTTCAAACTTTACCACAAAGAGGGGCAGCTGTAAACACCCCATTTTTGCCCTAGGAGTCAATAATACTAAAAAAATAATCAATTTTTAATTTTTCCAATTTTTCCCAACTTTCCTCTAATTTAGCATAAATAGTAAAAATATTCAAAAAATAAAAATAAATAGGAAAACACATCAATTTTGAAAAATGATTTCAGAAATAGTAATAATAAGGGATAAATAATTTTTACAAATTTTAGAAATTAAAAAAAAATCCAAAAAAATGGAAACACCGCATTGCATATGTCGAGTCTAATTTTTGAATTCCCATTCCTAATCCGATCTAAACTAAACCCTATGCTCATCTAATCTAGATCCTCGACTTGAGTTAGGAATTTCGTTTGATTTTTGGAGTCGCCACCCAACTGTTGTTGGGAAAAAGCGAATTAAGACTAAAGGAGCGGATTAGTCTTAATTTGAACTACTAGTCGTCGTTATTTCCTCTTCTCGTTTTTGTGAGAAGAGAAAAAAGGGAAAACCAGAGTTTCTAAATCCGGAGGCTAACCAATTAAAACCTATGCGGTTACCACCTAATCTCCTAAAATTGTTCATCTTTAGAAATGTGTTTCTGTTAATTTTTGTTATGTCTTTGAATTTATTTCAAGAAAATGATTTTTTATTCATTTTAGGGGGTTGACCCGAATGGGTGCCTACGTACCAGCTACTCAGGATCAAACAAGCCGTAGTTCGCTTTTTTGAAAATCTTTAGTGCATTGGTGAATTTTAATTTTTGAAAACTCTTTTGATTTACGTTCTTAACATCTTTGGGATTTTTCTAAAAATTTCTAAGCCTAAACTTTGAATTTGATTTTTGAAAATGATTTTGAGGGAAAACATCAATTTTGAGTTTATTCGAAGAAAAGGATTTTCTAAATGTTAAAACTTATTTTTACGATTCTTTTATAATTCTTTTGAATTTTTTATGATTTTTGTGATTTTTATGATTTTTGTGATTTTCATGATTTTTGTGATTTTTATAAGTTTTATAAGTTTTTCATGATTTTTGTGATTTTTATAAGTTTTGTAAGTTTTTTATGATTTTTATAATTTTTATATTTTTTGTTGAAAATTTTATCTTAAGTTTATTTTCTATCCTATTTTGAAATTTAAAATTTTATTATTATTATTATTTTCTAATATTTCTATTATTTTCCTTCATTGTTATTATTTTTATTTTTATTTTTTCTTATTTCCTATTTTCTATTTTCTATTTTCTACATTATTAAATCCTAGAAAAATACAATTTCTACATTTTCCTATTTATTGAAAATATAAATAAATAAATGGCTAACAATATAATCAATAATAATAAATAAATTCAACATAAACAAATAAACAAAATAAGTAAAATAAATAATAATAAAAAATCTGGAAAATCCGACTTACCTGGATCCAAAAAAATGGAAACACCGCATTGCATATATGCAATTTGCGATACAAAGAAAATCGGGAAAATGAGCCAGCTCAGCTGGTTCGTGTGTGCGCCTGGAACGTGTGAAAATGCCTGAGGTCCCGAGTTCGAATCCCCCCCGCATGCTTGGAAAATTTTTTCTTTCTTTTCCCTGGAGCTGCCACGTGGCAGCATGCGATTGGCCGAGAGAAAACGCGTGTGTCGCGCGTGATCGTCTTCCTCACCCGGACAAACGCGAGGAGAAGCCGGAGCAGATCCGATGAAGGCGATATCGGCCATTTTTCCTCAAATCTTTTGGATTGCTGTCAAGATAAAGCCAAATCCATCAGATAAATCAAAGAAAAACAAGAGATCAACATCAAATCGCCGGGATAAAATCGAATCCAAAAATGGAAAAATATGGGTTTATCCAAATCGGAGGATTTGAGATTATCCGGAGTAGATTTGAGATGCCTATAAATAGAGAAGAACAGGAGGAAGCTAGGGCTCGAAGAAAAAGTGAGAGAAAGAGAGAGAAAGGAGCGAATCGGAGTACGCCGGAGAAGCTTGAAGTCGAAACCACCGACCGGAGCTAGAGCCACCGCAAGGAGACATTCTGGGAGTGAACTACCGCCACCATTGGATTCAGTAACCTTGAGAAGCTAGGATTCGACACCTCACCCGCTGCAAAAGGCTACCGGAACGCCGTGAACGAGCCTTCCTCGCCGCCGCGTCCGACCGATCTAACCCGACCCGATTCGACCCGACCGACCCAACCCGCGCACTGACCCGAATCCAGGTAAATCGGGTTTTCCAGATTTTTTTATTTATTTTATTTATTTATTTATTCCGAATTTATTTATTATTTTGTTATTTCTTTAGCCATTTATTTATTTGTTGGTTTAGGTTTTATTTTCAATAAATAGGAAAATATAGAAATTAGGTTTTTTAGGATTTAATAATGTAAAATAAATAATAAAATATAGAAAAATAATAAAGAAATATTAGGAAAATAATAATAAAATTTTAGATGTCAAAATAGGATAAATAATAAACCAAAAATCCCAAAAATCACAAAAATTCCCAAAAATCACGAAAATCAACAAAAATTCCCAAAAATCACAAAAATCAACAAAATTATCAGAAATCACAAAAATAACAAAAAAAATCATAAAAATCATAAAAAAATTCAAAAATTATAAAAGAATCATAAAAAATGAGTTTTAGCACTTAGAAAAATCCTTTTCTTCAAATAAATCCAAAATTGATGTTTTTCCCTAAAATCATTTTCAAAATAAAATCAAAGCTTAGGCTTAGAAGTTTTTTTAGAAAAAAAATCCAAAAAATGGTAAGAACATAAACTAAAAGAGGTTTCATAAATTAAAATTCACCAACACACTTAAAGTTTTCAGAAAAGCGAACTACGGCTTGTTTGATCCTGAGTCGCAGGTACGTAGGCACCCATCCGGGTCAACCCATAAAATGAATAAAAAATCATTTTTTAAAAATAATTCAAAAACATAAAGTAATAGAAACACAATAAAAACACATTTCTAAAGATGAACAATTTTAAGAGATTAGGTGGTAACCGTAAAGGTTTTAATAGGTTAGCCTCCGGACTTAGAAACTCTGGTTTTTCCTTTTCCTCTCTTCATAAAAACGAGAAGAGGAAATAACGACGACTAGTGGTCCAAATTAAGACTAATCCGCTCCTTTAGTCTTAATTCAATATTTCCCGACAACAGTTGGGTGGCGACTCCAAAATTAAACGAAATTCCTAACTCAAGTCGAGGATCTATATTAGATGAGCATAGGGTCTAGTCTAGATCGGATTAGGAATGGGAATTCAAAAATTAGACTCGACAAACTTTCTCTGTAAATTTCACTCTATATCGTTATTTGCACATTTTTGTTTCCATAATTTGTGTTCTACGCATGTTTTATTTTATTAAAATACGTGTGTGGAATTGTTTTCATCAAGATCTTAATATGTTTTCTTAAAAAAAAATTATTTTTGTTGCTATTATACTACTTCGGATAATTAAAAAAAAATATGTGTAATTATATGTACTGTACAAATTTTATTGAAATAGTAGTTATTATTAATTAACTACTAATTAGTAATTAATTAATTGTTTATGTGATTAATTAACATTAGTAAATGAATTATGTTTATATCTTATTATAATGTATTTTTGTAAATGTAATTGTTAAATTAAGTTATTGTTAATTAACTGTTAATTAGCAATGGATAGTTGCTAATATATTGTTAATTAGTTGTTATAAAATTAATTAGTGAAAAATTTTATATTTGTTGCAAATATAAAATATTTGTATGGTTTTATATAATTAATTATAAAAGTAAGTAGTTGATAATTATTCGTTAATTAAAAGCGATTAGTCGTTAATATGTCATTAATTAATTGTTATAAAATTAATTGATAAAAAATTTTGTATTCGTTGCAAATGTAAAATATTTATATGATTTTGTAGAATTAGTTATAAAAGTAAATAGTTATTAATTATCCGTTAATTAAATGTGATTAGTCGTTAATATGTTATTAATTAATTGTTATAAAATTAATTAGTAAAAAATTTTGTATTAATTGCAAATGTAAAATATTTGTATGGTTTTGTAGAATTAGTCATAAAAGTAAGTAGTTGTTAATTATCTGTTAATTAAAGGTGATTAGTCATTAATATGTTGTTAATTAATTGTTATAAAATTAATTAGTAAAAAATTTTGTATTCGTTACAAATGTAAAATATTTGTATGGTTTTGTAAAATTAGTTATAAAAGTAAGTAGTTAATAATTATTCATTAATTAAAGGTAATTAGTTGTCAGTATGTTGTTAATTAATTGTTATAAAATTAAATAGTGAAAAAAAAATATTTTTTTGCAAAGTGAAAATATTTGTATGGTTTTGTAGAATTAGTTATTAATTGTATATTAATTTAAGGGGATTAATTGTTAATATATTGTTAATTAATTATTATAAAATTAATTAGTGAAAAATTTTATATTTGTTGCAAAGTGAAAATATTTATATGGTTTTGTAGAATTAGTTATAAAATTAATTAGTTATTAATTATCCATTAATCAAAGGGGATTAGTTGTTAATATATCATTAATTAATTGCTAAAAATTAATTAGTGAAAAATTTTGTATTTATTGTAAATGTAAAATATTTGTATGGTTTTGTAGAATCAGTTATAAAATTAAGTAATTATTTATTATTCGTTAATTAAATGTGATTAGTCATTAATATGTCATTAATTAATTATTATAATATTAATTAGTGAAAAATTTTGTATTTGCTTCAAATGTAAATTATTTATATGGTTTTGCATAATAGATGGAGCTTGAACCTTTCGATCATTCGATCTTGATGCAGTAGGAGAGTCATCGATCATAGGCCATTTAAGACAAAGAGGTAACCGACCTTTCACTTATCAATTAGTTTATGTTGTATTAGAAATAGGAAAACATTTCACGTGTTATTAGCATAGGATCAAGCAACCTTTATTGTTCGATAGCATGAGTTGTCACTTCGTTGCGATGAGCGTATCATCCCATTTGATGCTCGAATGGAGCCATAATTGCAGTTGGTTGGATTCGAAGGTGTGACACACCTATCATACATACCCCTAGATTGGCACGTGATTACAACATTGGTGGAGTAATGGCATTTAGAGACACAAACATTCCACATGTTGACTAGGGAGTTTACAATTACACTACAGGATATAGAGATCTGGTTAGGTTTCCTCGTGGATGGTTAGGTAGTTATAAGGAGTAGTTATTTAGATTGAGGAGAGATATGTGAAGAACTACTGGGGGCGAGATCGAGGTCTAGCAATAAGGGGGCCACATTAGTATGAATGACTTCGTGATATGTTCTAGCTGATACCACCGGACGCCGATGCTGAGAAAATACATCGAGCTACTTATGCGTACATATCGCAACTCTTAGGGGAATTTATCTTTGTCGATAAATCCAGTGCCCTTATCCACACGATGTGGTTACTTTTGCTAGAGCATTTTGACATTGCCGGGACATATAGCTGGGGGTCCGCATGTTTGGCGTGGTTGTATCACCAACTTTATGTTGCGTCAACACCATTGGCACACAAGATTGGATGGGCTGTTAGTTTGCTATAAGTGTGGGCCTGGGATAAATTTCCCCGCATCATATCCATTGGTCTACGCGAACTATCTGTAGAAGCTGGATGTCTACTGGCGACACGTTAGAACATGTGGAGGGACACACAGTATCACCCCCTATGTAGTCGGTGCATATCGGGATGCGTTGGACAGATAAAACATGTCGAAAATACTTCAGTAACTAATTTTTTTCCTTGCAATTAATCATAATTATCATTTGAAGTCAATATAATTTCCTATTTTCAGGTTAAATGGGAGCCATACAATAGGAATTTAATTAATCTCCTATCATATTTCTGCAAAGATGGCATGCACATTTGGACAACTCGGATGCCACTTATTTGTTTTCATATTGTTGAGTGGCATTTCCCAGATCGAGTGGCCAAACAATTTTGTGGGTTCCAATATATCCCGCAATCGATGAGCACGCAACTGGAGCTTCATGAAATTAACTTGCATAGTTGAATTGATGTTGATTAGGCAGTCCAACATGCAGTGTATTTGAACATGTGGGAATAGTGGGTCGGTTGAGTCATTCATTTAGATGACCCTTTATGGTGTGCATGATAGTTACCTACAATGGTATGGATCGATCAGCAAATGATACATTGGACGCTCGGGGGTTGTTATTGGATTTCTAGTAAGTACGATTTACATAACACTCAGTAATGTCTAAATAATTACATGATCCTATTAATCTTAATTTATGTTTTATTTAAACTTGTAGGGTGATACCTTACAACAAATCTGCTTATCGCTGGATATAGACATGGCCGTGAGAATAGCTACTCAGGGTCTTTAGCTCATGCTTCACCATGGGGGGATAACGTTGTACTTATAACCGCAACAATAGAACACCCAGAAGGAGGTAGAACCGATTCTTGTGTAGTGACGAACAGGGGGATGACGACGACCCTGAAACCAAGGTGAGCCACAAGAAAATCTAAGGCAGGACGAATAGATGCATATTGATTTTGATACGATGCATTTTAGCTCAGGGTCAATGTTCAGCTAATATGAGACACCACATCGGCATTCTATAAGTGGTTCTATCCTAACACCACCAGCTTCATAGAAGAAACGCTTTGGAAAACAACCTATGTACTAGGGTGAATCAGCCAGTCAGCTAACATAGTGGAGTCTCATGCCTCAGTGAGCATTCAACAATACTCCCCACTAGCATCCAACGCAGGAGTTTGAAACTCCTCCAACTCCGCGTGCAAGGCTAACCAACGCCTTTGCTTGATTAGCTAGGCAATTCACCAGGGGTAGGAGATAGGAGGGGATAGGGATAGGAACTGATGATTTTTTAATTCTTTTCATATGTATATGGTCCACTTGAATGATTTAGTTGATATATTTTTACAATCTATAATAAATTAGTATGCATTTCATCCATTAACACTGTTACCCCCTGCCCTTTTCACATGCAATGTATACATATATGATTTTACAACTTTGAATTTTTCATAACATATTAATAAATGTCTAAACAAATTGACATTCAAAACAACTTTTCAATAAATGACAAAATTGAAAGTATATATATAGAATATCAAGCATCCCTATTCTGCTATGTCTTTAAACAAATTGGATAAAGTAGTCGAAGATTCACCTAAGTTGCAAAAGAGAAAAAGCTAATGTTAGCATTATAAATGCAATGTCGAACGTAGTGAAATATGTATCGGTATCCATCATTTACCATTATTGTGTCGACATGGGTACGTTATTATATTATGTCCCCCACTCCGCAAAGTCCACATGTGATTTAATCTGGACGCTCCCTAATGTCCATCTCCATGTGGTATCTTTTTTGCTTTGACTTTCCCTTCTTCCGTGTGAGGTCACCCCTTGGACAGAGTGACGGGAAGTGCACTGGCTCCCAATCCAACTCGTCCCCTATAGGCATGAAGTGTATCCTATATGTTTGGTCCTGATGTGTCCATCTATACCAATAGGGTATAGAATGTGTCATATCAAGCCTAAGCGAAGCGACTACTGCATATGTGTGGGAATATGGAATTCTATATATTTGTCACTTCTAGCAACTGCATGTGCTGCGGGCAAAGTCAACAACATGCATTCGGCTCCCTCCCTTTAACCCATTGGTGACGTGATGACTATCGATGAAGACTTTAAAAACTCTATCGTGCCTGCTCTAATTGATGACCTTGTGGTTGCTAGCTCGTGAACTCCATCAATCAATTTTTTTTTGTTGCATATTTGGTGAAAATTCTACCATTCATCATATTGTTCAATGCCTTCATATGCTTCTTGATGAAGTACCTGATGCAATTGTAGAACGTTTTCTTCACCAAACCAATCACAAGTAACCTTCAAGCCTCCTTTAATACAGAATTATAGCTTTCAACAACGTTGGAGGTCATATACCCCAACCAATAGCCAGCATCATTAGTTATCATTTACATATCTAACGACACGTCATCAAACCAGTTTAATGCATCCGACTTAATCATCCCCACTTACTTCATCACATAATTTAACTTGTGAGATTGTGCTTGCAACCTGACATATGTGACTAGCTTCTTGCACGTGTTTTTATGTTCTAAGTTAAAGTTGCTCGCAATGTGTCGGAGATAGAACCGTCACATCACAAATGGAGGCTGCCATCCATTCACTTCTTCTTGGACTACTAATTTGATGCATGTGTGTTTATTCGATATAAGGCAAATGGTTTCATGATCTTCATGGTCTCCAACGACATATTCCTTAAGTTTCCTCAAAAACCAGCCTCATGTCTTAGCTGTCTCCTGATTAACCAAAGAGAATTCCAATGGAAGTATATGATTGTTGCTATCAACGCCACAAGCAACTAGCAACTTGTGAGTGTACTTCTTATACAAAAAAGTGGCATCAATGGTAACAGTAGGTCTAAGGAATCACCGTGCTGCGATGAATGACCTAAATGCCTAGAATACCCACTTTAAATTAGACACACCAAGGGTACTCGATCTGCTCCACCCCCAATCTATTCATGTCTTGGGATTTGTATTTTTATTGCATTGAGAAGTTTTGGCAGTTTATTGTAAGACTTTTCCCAATTCTGTACACGTGCTCGATAGCCTGTTTCTTTCCCTCCTAAACTCGTCTCTTGCTGACCCTATAGCTAAATTCCTATTTGATAGTAGAAGTCAGCTCGACCACCTTGACATTAGGATTTTCCCTAAGAAGATTTACAAATCGGTTGGCAAGGAGATTGTAATCCAGCTATGGGTGATCTTGACTTATATGTGAGTTATTACATGTGTGTGGACCCTCAAATCTCATTACTACGAACATGCCCTCTAACTTCTTCTTTTGAGCCTAAAACCTCCTTTTACAACCATTGTCCCTTCTCAAACAATAAATAGACTATAGTAGTGGACTAGACTTTACAACATTGAAGTTGAAATGGTTCTTCACATGGTAAGACTTCACTACTTAAATGACATCTATTTTCGTCTTGAATCTCATGTCCCTGTAAAAATCGCCACTACTACTCGAACCACTACAAATATTAGTTTGTTCTTACTCGAAATAAATGTAACCACTATCACCCAAAAAATTGTAATACGAAACACGATCTCTAAGTATCATGATTGATGATTTAACTTGCTCTACTCGATATATTAGCTGTCTTAAGTAGGTATGTATGGTTAGAGACTCTTCTTCCAGTACTCCATCTCTCTTGCTCTCACTTTCCTCATTTTCCTTATCGAAACTCTCCTCATTATCGCTATTCTTATGCTTAACACCCATTCTACCATTGATGTCAATTGCAGCCTCCACTCCCACATGAACCATGTACGGATCCCGTGTATCTGGTCGTTGTAATACTGGAGTAACTGCTCTATCTTTTTCATCCTCATCATTCACCTCCATTAAGGTTGGAATTGAGGGTTAAAATGTCGACGACATTGGCTGCATTTCTATAATGTCATGTGACAAATATGGCTAATTGCTTGTATAGAATGTTTGCCTTACTGAGAGGCCCCTTGAATTGTTAGAAATTCTGACAAATAATTGTTGTATAACACGATCTTCATATGATTCAACCATTTCAATAAAATTTTCAACATCTTCATCATCTCTGATTGCCATTAACGCATAACATGTATTATTCCCATGGAACATATGATGCTTGTGAATTATCTCAACCCTCACTTCGGTTGGATTAGCTCCAATGCTACGACATATTTTGCATAAAAATTTGTTGTAGTTGATGTTTTTCTTCATTTTCAACTTTTTTACTAGATCCCTATCATACTCCAGCTCATAGTTACCGGCCAAAATATTTCCAAATGCATAGATCATCAACTTTATGTAATCAATCATTCTTTTCCTATCCAAAGTATATATAAATTATAAGCTTTTAAATAAATATGACAATTTCTAATAATAATATTCTAAAAATAAAAAAAAAATCCATAACATTTCAAATATTAAATTTTTTTCCCATTATTACCAAACGATTTTTTTCTAAAAATTTTTCAGGTGTTGTTTTTGAATAACATTTTCGCTACTAAAAATTCCAACCATTTTCGTATCATTTTACAACACTTGAAAAATTATTTCACATTTCAAATATTACAAATTTTCATCGCAATATTTTTTTTATATTTTCAATGACAACATTTTAATATTTACACACAAAAATTTGTATCATTTCTAATTTTAATTTTTCTCCCATTATTTCCAAACAATTTTTTTTTTTAATATTTGTTTGAAATCATTTTTTAATAATATTTTTTCTACTAAATATTTCAATAATTTCAGTATTATTTTATAATATTACAAGAATTATTCGACATTCTACATATTTCACATTCCTTGCAACAACAAATCCTTATTCTAATACAAAAATTAACATTACATATTACATATTACTATATCTATATAAATCATATTTAATAAATTATAATCTAACAACAATCAGTAATATTTTTTATGAAATATATAATTATAGTAATATATTTCTAAAATCTTATATCAAACACAAACACAGATAAAAAAACTTTAACTTTTCTAAAAAAAAAAATGCCACAATTGATTAGTGGTTCAGAAACCACTTACATCTGGGTAAATCCTTTCTTTTCTGTGCAGAACCACTTCTTCTTCTTTCTCTTCCTCTTCATGCGAACAAGAGAAAAAATAGATATGATATGAGTATTTTCTATGCGTTTCTGCAAAAAAATTTACCGTTAGTGTATTTATATTTTTTAGTTTGTTTTCACGTGATTTTTGTTTCTAATCTATGATGAGTGTAAATAGAATATAAAATTGGAGGTAACAAGTTGTACTGAAGGCACAGAGAGGGTTTACGCTTTCATTGTACAATTTTTTCGTATCCCTAAAGTAGCAAACGTGATTCATGTCTTTGAAACCTATTTTAGTAATGATTATTATAAGTACAATATTTACGTAAATTTTTTTAAATTACAATATTTAAGTATGTAACCCCTATAATAGCATTGAAATTCTAAAGGGGCTAATTTGCAAAGAAAGAAGAATTTATATGTCATTTTTTATTATGTAATCCTAAGGTATTAATTTTTAGATTTTTTTTTTAGTAGGAAAGGTTCTTTTTTAGTTTGTTTACTTTAAATCTCAAAGGATGTTAACATACCTACTAACCGGAATTAAGCTATCATAGTTCGCTCTTGCTTCAAAGGACGTTTAATTTTTGATGGATTTTAACTTTTAAAACTATTAAATTTTACATTGCTTATCATTTTAATTTTTGTGATGGAAAGTACTATCAACATTTCTAGTTTGATGTTTCTTGGAAAATGCCTGAGATTCTAGATATAACAAAAACGCTCCATGAAAAATGTTAAAAAAAAAATGTTGAGTTTGTGCTATATATGTCTATGAACAATCAAATTACAACTTTAGAATGTGCTCATGCATCAAGTGAACCCAAATTTGCTCTATAGAGGATTGTTGAAGACTAGGTGGGTACCTAAACTTTTTATGTGTGAGTCCCTTAGACTTGTAATTTGTACTGTGTAATGGACGAGAGAGCATACAAACACCTGCTTAATATTTATGAGTTATTGCATATTCATTTACATGAATCACATGGCTTTATGAGTCATTGATATGTCAATTTGATATTGTAAATATTATGAGTATCTACTTAACTTGAGACGTGATTTGTTGATAGTAGTGTGATGTTATGAATATATGTTAAGCAGGATTGGACTGCAACAATAACTACTTGGTTAGTATGCTATATCATAGTTCAATTTTTACTGAATACAAGCTCAATTTTTGTTAAATGATTACCCGGTTATTGTTTAAATTGCAATAGGAAGGCACAAAAGAACGTAAAGATTAAATTTTCAAGAATTCAATTTTTGTTAAAGAAAAGAATGCCGAGCCTAAAGGCCATATATTGAGAAGCTTAGTTTTTGGCTAAGTAAATAACGCTTGATTCAAATAGCTTGGTATTATGGTATATAGATTGCATTTAACTATATTACAATCACTCAATTTGAGCTGCTTTAAGTAGTGTTCGCTCAATTCTGGATCTTGGATTCACTTAGTCTTGGATCCCTTCAGGTTGATCCACTAAGTTTTGAGCCGATTAGTACTTCTCATGAATAATTTAAAGGTTTGATGATTTAAAGGTTAAGATACTAGCCAGTGTATGTCACATAAAATAGTGTGACAAATTCATTATGTAGTTTTGATGATTTATTTGATATGTATTTGTATGTCTATATTAATATTAATTGAGAATTAGCTTTTTCTAACTTTAAGTATGGAAGATGAAGTTGATGTTGAAGCTTGAAGTTTAGGATGTGGAAATGAGTTCAAGGAAAATTTTGATGGCTTTATTTAATGGTTTTACGAGAGACTATCATTATTATTTTATGTTATGTTATTTAATATAAATAAATTTGAGTATGAGGTATGTAAATATATGTGAACTTAGGGATTATGGCACCTTAAGATTTATGTTTTGTAGGACGTTTCTGTAATATTATCTATAACACGTGACAAATCTATGGTTATTATTATTTTTGTATTTATTTTCAGTTTAGTCTTATTTTCGACTTGAAGATGGCATGACTGTATTGTCTACCGGGAACCAAGTTCCAGGAAAAGAAACCCTAGGTAGGCATTGACTACGTTTTTATCAATTAATGCAGGATGAAAGAGGAATGAGAGCGCGCGCCATAAAAAGGTTCCAGAAGGACTGGGCACATGTTAGCTAATAAATTAAACAAAAAGCATGTATAAGTGCAAACGCTGACACTTGTTGATTTAATTTCTCAAATTTTAGTATACGAAATATATAATATCTAATGTCGAAATGAAGAGGCACTTAGTAGAAAAGCCGAAACTTGTTGATTTAATTAACATTAACTAATATTTTGGCCCAAAAAATTAACGTTAACGAGTATAGTTTTTATTAAAATATCCGCCTATTCTTCAAAACAGGTGGCTCCTACCCATTCCATTTTTTTTTTCTTAGGAAGAAAATTGCAACTGGATGTGGGGACTTATACAGATGATATGGAGGGGGGATTTCGTGGAAACTAAAGAACATAAATAAAATGACAAAAACATCGGAACTTTGATTAGTCCTTATACACCCGATATCTTGTTTGACTAATGATGAGGATACCTACCCATTATGGCCGTTTGTGTCGACAGTTGAGCCGATTTTTCTAATCTAATCAATTAAAGGGTCAACGAACGAGTTCTTATGGTCATGGCTGGTATTATGAGAAACCAGTTTTTATAGTTTTGATATTGCTTTGATACTTTATCGAAAAATGAAAACATAAAACGATGAAATGTTTTTCATTTTTTTTAAAAATTTTTTTAGCATCTTATCTAGTAAGGTTGGATAAAATATGGTTTAGTTTCCCTCAGATTTGAGCTGAAATCGGATTGCATTTTGTGATTCAATTTGCAACTTTCTTCAACACTAAACTGCTCTAAATAATTTAGTTCGTTTTTTTTTGTTTGAGTAGCATCCCTTTTGTTTTTAAGTTTTCTTTTAGTTTTACTATTTCTTTTTATGGTCATATTTTAACACGGTTTATCTTTAATTATACTTGAATAGGATTTTCGCTTCTCAATCGGGTTTTATTGTAAATAAATACAAGTACTTTCAAACATTTGGAACAACTATGTATTAGGATGTTTAAACACTAGTGTTCTCAATGCCGAAATAATTTAGATTCGAAAAAAAAAATAGGATAAGTTAATCAAAATAATGTAGAAGTTGGAAAGGAATCTTTCACACAAGTTACAATTTTTGTTTTTTAAGCAAAGTGGATACATTTGGTTCAAAGCGATACAATTCCTATGTTATACCAAAACGAATGGATTTAAACGGTTCCAAGGGTTGAGTAAATCTATACTATAAAAAATATGTATCTTTTTATTCAATTTGATTTAATTCACTTAACAAGAACCCTTTGACTAGAGTTATCCATGTTTCAATTTGATTCCATTTCGAGGATTACACTTTTAAGCCTTTAAAGAGTTAAACCACTTTTAACCATTCAAGATTTTATATAAAACCACATGAACTACGGTTTAGTTTAGTTCAAGCCAATTTCAAAACTACCTAGATCATAATATAAGAGAAAGATTTTAATGGTATTAACTAACCACATAGATTAACAAAGATAGAGTAGAAAAACTAAAATACAGACTACATGATGAGTTTGTGCAATAATTAAATAGATAATTTCTTCTAGGCTATTGATTCATTACTTCTGAAACTATTGTTGAATGCTGGGAAAAACTAGCATGAAAGATGAGTTGGCATTTAGATGTAAGGTTGTGAGTTGTGACTAAGAGGGACTAAAGCTGAGAGTTAGGATTAGGAGCATTGAGAAGTGAAGGCATTAAATATAGTAAAATGTGCAAATTAAGATTGAAAATTATGGATTTAAACTTAGGTATAAAAATAAAAAGAGTAAAATTATTAGAAAATATGCTACTTTAACTGTATTAGTTGTACATGAGTAACTTTGTATTACTGTTATTCATTTTCTAGAATTAGGCTAATCAAATCCTATAAAAAAGGGGATCAAAACTTTTTAATCGTAGACTAAGCTTGCCATATGTTGCTTATATCCTTGTGTATATATTCTATTCAATGTTGATGAATAAAATATATCTCAATTACTCCATTCTTCTTTCTATCATTCCTTTATTTTAGATGGTATTAGGATGTCCTAGTGTTTAATTGCTAATTGTTTCAAAAGCCTTGAGAACCAGTAAAACACCATGACAAAAGGATCCCCTTCTAAACAATCAAACACTAGCAACACCACTTCAACCATGGATTCATCTAATCTATATTACATCCATCACTTATATCAACTCGACCACATGCTTGTTCCAACAAAATTGGATGGTGCAAATTATCCATCTTGGAGTAAATCCATGATTCATGCTCTTACAGCTAAAAACAAAATTGGTTTCATTGATGGCTCCATTGAGGCACCCTTTGAAACAAAGCATCTAACAGAATATGCCTTTTGGAATCAATGTAATAGCATGATTCTATCATGGCTCACTCACTTGGTGGAATCTAATTTAGCTAAAGGAGTTATTCATGCTAAAATGGCTTGATAGGTTTGGGAAGACTTCAAAGACCAATTTTCGCAAAAAAAATGCTCTAGCAATTTATCAAATTAAAAAATCATTAGTTTCTCTTTCACAAGGCACAATGGCAGTCTTAGCATATTTCACAAAACTCAAATGTCTTTAGGATGAGCTATACACATATTGACTAATTCCCGCTTGCAACCAGATGAAGGCACACATGGAACAAAGAGAAGAAGACCGAATGATGCAATTCCTCACGGGTCACAATGACACTTATAATGCGGTACGTAGCAATATCCTTATGATAACTCCATTACCTAATGTTCATCAAGCCTATTCGCTTGTCATTCAAGATGAAATGCAGCGACAAATGACAACAAAAATAAATGAAAATTTCTCCATTGCTAATGCAATTCAAAGCTATTCTAAAAAATTTTAAAAATCAAAGGGCAAGCAACGTGAACATTGCAACAAAGAAGGCCACACAATTGAGAATTTTCGAACATTGAAGTTTCATTGCAAACATTGCGATAAAAGAGGACACACCAAGGATAGATGCAAGTACAAAAATGGCACATGGACACTAATATCATAGCCAATTGACAAGGATAATCACAACAATAGCAGTGAGCATTTCAAAAGAATTCTTTCTCAAACGCAGTAGATTCTCCTCAATTTACACATGGAATTTATCCACAAGAAACGAGCAAAACAAGCCAAAATCATGATCCAATCAACATCTTGCAAGAATTTTCTACAAAACAACTTCAACAACTTTCCTATGCATTATCCATGATAAGCACAAATCAGAATGTTGGTAATAAGAATGCTTATGCAAACATAATAGGTCTATCTCCTTTTCTTGATGTTTCAATTAATTCTATGTTTACTAAGCCATGGATCTTAGATAGTGGGCCACTGATCATATAACCTCATATTCCACACTTTACTAAAACACAATCATCATCTATACCAATTGTTAATCTACCAATTGGATCTACAACTCCAATCCTAGTTTTTGCTCAAATTTAATTTCTATGAGTAAAATCACCACTACTTTAAACTGTTGTGCCATATTCTTTGCCACTTTTTGTATTTTATAGGACTTGGCTATCGGGAAGATGGTTGGCTCGAGTAAATAATATGGTGGTCTTTAATACATGCCTCCATTTCATAGAACACCACCCTGTCATCATGTCTCACATCCTTCTAGTCTATGGCATATGCATCTTAGACATCCATCACCATCACGCCTTAAATTAGCCTCATCATTATTACGTTTAAATAAGATTTCTTATGACAATAAATCTACAGTTTATCCCATGGCAAAACAAACCAGACTCTCTTTTCCATTAAGTTCTATATCAACTCATGCTCCATTTGATTTATTACATTAGGATATTTAGGGTCCTTCCAATGTACCCACACACTCAGGTGCATGATTTTTCTGTAGATGATTTTACAAGATGCATGTGAATATTCCTTATGCAACATAAGTTGGAAACATAAAGCTTTATGAAATCTTTCATTAATTTTACTTATACTTAGTTTCATACCTATGTAAAAGCAGTTAGAGTAGACAATGGATCGGAATTCTTGTCTATGGGATATTGTTTTAGATTTCATGGCATAGAATATCAACAAACTTATGTTTACACTCTACAACAAAATGGAGTTGTTGAAAGAAAGCATTTCCACATTCTCATTGTAGCACAAGCACTACGTTTTCAATCCCATTTGCCATTAGAATTCTGGGGTGAATGTGTCTTAACTGTTGTTTATATCATTAATTGATTACCATCCCCATTGCTCTCAAATAAAACACCTTTTGAAATGCTATACAATAAACCACCATCACTTGGTCATCTCAAAGTCTTGGTTATCTATGTTATGCGACTATTGTACACTCAATTCATAAATTTTAGTCTTGTGTTAAACATTGAATTTTTGTTAGATATTCGACTAGACAAAAGGGGTACAAATTATATAACATGGAAACAAAAGAATTTTTTGTTAGACGTGATGTCAAGTTCCATGAAACCACTTTTCCTTTTTCATTGACATCAAATCCATCAAATTCAGATTTTGTTATTCATAATTTCATTTCTGAAACAACAGAAATTAGCCCCATTCCATCACTAACTTTTCCTACCATACAACCTGGGAAAAAAGAAACAAACAATATTGATGATCCCATCACTCCATCAGATATACAAACCGATCCCATTATTCCCACTGGCACTACTCAATCTCCCATGTCAACACCTAAAACCGGTCCAACATCACCAATTTCAAACACTTTCACTCCATCACCTAAACAATCAACACCACCTAAACAACCTTCGATGTGGCGTAGAGACTTCCTAATGTCATCTCAAGCAAATCATTCTACCTTAGCACTAAGTTCTGTAAAAGGTACTTGATATCCACTCTCCCATTTTCTTTCATATCAACGCCTTTCAGATTCACATTATACTTTTCTAGCCAGCATTACCAATGACAATAAAGCTACAAGTTATGCTCAAGCTGTCTTTAATCCACATTAGTGACAAGTTATGAATATAGAATTAAAGCATTGCAATTCAACAACACATGGAGCTTAGTCCCTTTTCCTATTGATCATAAATCGAGCAAATGTAAATGGGTTTACAAAATCAAATACATATTAAATGGCACCATCGAGCGCTACAAAGCTCATCTCGTTGCTAAGGGATGCAATCAAGTTGAAGGTGTTAACTATCAAGAAACATTTGACCGATTGCCAAGCTTACAACGCTTGGATGTCTCCTCACTATTGCTATTGCTCGCAATTGGTACATCCACCAATTAGATGTCCAAAATGCGTTCCTTCATGGTGATTTAAATGAAGTCGTTTACATGAAGCTTCCACCAGGTCTTTGCCGACAAGGGGAGAACACTATATGTCGACTCAACAAGTCTTTTTGTGGACTTAAATAAGCATCAAGAAATTGGTGTTCCACCTTTTCAAACACCATTCGAAAAGCTGGCTTTCAACAATCAAAGGCTGATTATTCACTCTTCACCAAGGCTAAAGGTACCTCTTTTACAGCAATCCTCATATATGTTGACGACATACTTCTCACAAGAAATGATTTATATGAAATGGAGTACCTAAAAAAATTTCTTCTTAAACGCTTCCATATTAAAGACCTTGGGAACTTGAAATATTTTCTAGGTATTGAATTTTCTTGATCTAGAAAAGGTATTTTCATGTCACAAAGAAAATATGCATTGGACATTTTACATGATTCAAGACTCCTAGGTGCACACCTCGATAGTTTTCTATTGGAGCAAAATTTACAACTCACTCCTATTGATGGAACACTGTTAAAAGATCTAGGAAAGTACATGAGACTAACAGGCCGATTGATTTATTTAATAGTGAGAAGGCAAGACATAATCTATTCAATTTGCACATTGAGCCAATTCATGCAAGAGCCAAGAGTACCTCATTGGGATGCTACCATTTGAATTCTTAAGTATATCGAAGGTACTCTAGATCAAGGGCTATTGCTCTCTTCAAATAATAATTTATCCTTCAAAGCTTTTTGTGATTCAAATTAGGGAGGTTGTTGTACCACAAGAAGATCGGTTATAGTGTATTGTATTTTTCTTAGGAATTCTCTCATATCATGGGAGTCTAAGAAGCAAGCCAACATCTCTAGATTATCAGCCGAAGTTGAATATCAAGCCATGGCAAACACATGTTTGGAGTTAACTTGGTTATATTATATACTACATGACTTAAAGGTTTCTTAAACAACTTCTACACCATTTTTTGTGATCAAGCAGCTTTGCACATCATGGTGAATCCGGTTTTTCATGAACATACAAAACATATCAAAATAGATTGTCTTATAGTGCAAGAAAATATGTAAGTTGGAATGATTAAACATTCCTTTGTGCCTTCACGTTCACAATTGGCGTATTTACAAAAGCATTAAGAAAGGAGAATTTTGTGAATTTGTGCAACAAGTTGAGACTTCATAATATTCACTCTACAATTTGAAGGAGAGTATTAGAAAATATACTACTTTAATTGTATTACTGTTATTCACTTCATAAAATTAGGCTAATCAAATCTCATAAAAAGGGGATCATATCTTTTTAGTCGTAGACTAAACTTGCCATATGTTGCTTATATCCTCATGTATATATTATGTTCAAAGCTAATAAATAAAATATATCTCAATTACTTCATTTCTTTTTCTATTATTCTTTTAATTTAGAAAAATTCTTTTATATATATATATATATATATAATTAGAAAGTGGTTCAATTCTTATTAGATTCATTATATAGAACAACTCAAATCCTTAAATTAAAGCGTAATATATATATATATATATATCATATTTTACAATTAAATTTGATCCACGATCCTACTTAGTTTAGTAAACAGTCCTTTTCACAATGCCCGTCAAGATTTTCTGGACATAATTTAATCCGGATTTGTCTTCCTTTCGACGACTAACTGCAAAGTAAAAGTCCTGTTTTCAACGTTTTGCTAACCTATGGACTGTCATACTTTGGGAAGTTTCGAAGAAGATATATTTTCCTTTATTTGCTTATTTGTCCTTTGATGCAAGATCCCATAAATATACACAGGTATATTAAACCAAGAAAAGTCCCCCCTTCTTGGAAGGTGCAGCGTGTGGTAAAGTTGTTAGGGCACGACGCCTGGCCTGGCATTGTCAGCAAGCCTCAAGTTTCCGCAAATCATTGGAAAATCGATGTGCACGTACTTCTTCATTCAATCTTGACAGTGACTTCTTATAGTTACTTTGGATTGTCCTACATGTCCAATCCCCTCATGCATGCAGCTACCGCCTTCAATGCTTGATATTAAATCACTATTTTAGTCCAAAATTTTCAAAGTAATTAATTGTGATACTTTAATAGACCTTTTAACTTATTAATTTTATTGTCTTATCTCATTGTTTTATATGTATTTCTTGATCAATGGGTATAATTAAGTAGTAAATTTGATAAATAAAATTTTAATTAAATATAATATTTAATAAACTTTAAATTTTAAGTATAAATTTTGATTTTAAAAGTTTAATTAAATATAATATTTAATAATTTTAAATTTCATATATAAAATGAGAAAACATACAGGTTTTTACTAAGTATTTTATATCTTGTAGAATTTACATGGGGTACACTCTATATATTTTTTATGCTTACTTTAATATGACTATTGAATGAGATTGCTAGCAAGGCAACAAACTTTAAAGGAATGTGAAGGAAAATACTAACTCAATAGGTGTTATTTGTACATAGATTTACAACAAACCTAGAGTCCATCCTCTTCCTCTAACCATTATTGGAGTTTAGCTTGCCCTAAAGAGTCCACTGCACATTTTTTCCACCGTGGTCGATTCTTGCAAACATAACACATGTACATTATCTACTGAATAATAAAACCGTGTGTACATGTTAAAGCGCCGTGAATAGACATCAATATTGTTAAACTGTATTTGGATCAAAATATTATTATATGGAGTTGAATGAGGGACTCAATTCTGGAACACATGTGCTGAAGCCATGTGCGGTGGTTGCGGATCGTTTTCAGAGAAACTGGGCTATGCATTGAGTAGGGTTTAAGTGGGTTGGTCTAGATAATAGTGGGCTGGCCGACGTTTGGTGTTATCGTCCATGGCAGATGGTAAAGTCTTTTGCTCATTAAAAGGCCAATTTGATTAAAAAATCATATTAGATACCATAAATATACACAGATATATTAAACTAATAGAAGTCCCCCTTTCTTGGAAGGTGCAGTGTGTGGTAGAGATGCTATGGCACGACTCCTGGCATCGTCAGCAAGCCTCGGGTTTCCGTCAGTCTTTGGAAAATCGATGTGTCAATCAAAATTGTCTGTAGATGGGAAATGGAAAGTTACTTCTTCATTCAACCTTGACAGTGACTCCTTATACTGACTTTGGTTTGTCCTATGTGTCCCGTATATTTATGCAAGCAGCTACCGCCTTCAAAGCTTAGTATTAAATGCCTACTTGGATTTTAGATTTTTTTTATCAATTTTATTCCAAAATTTTAAAGTAATTAATTACTATACTTAATCACCCTCTAATTTACAGGTTTACTGAATACTTTATACTTTTATAACATATAAAATTTACAGATTACAGGTTTTAAATGATTTCACTATTTTACTTATATTTCTTGTTTAGCCTGCTCAAAAGAGGCCTCTACACATTTTTCCCACCATGGCCAATTCTTGCAAACATAACACATGTACATTATCTACTGAATAATAAAACCGTGTTTACACGTTAAAGCACTGTGAGTTTACATCGATATTGTTAGGCTATACTTGGATCCAATCCAAATATTATTATTTGGAGTTGAATGAGGGACTAAATTCTGGAACACGTGCTGAAGCTAAAGCTATGTGCGAGTGATTTTGGTTTGTTTTCAGAGAAACAAGGCTATGCATTGAGTAGGGTTTAAGTAGGTTGGGCTAGATAATAGTGGGCTGGCCGACATTTGGTGTTAGTGTCCATGGCAGATGGTAAGTCATTTGCTTATAAAAAGACCATTTTCATTAAAAAAAAACATATTAGATACCATAAATATACACAGATATAATAAACTAAGAGAAGTCCCCCTTTCTGGGAAGGTGCATTGAATGGTAAGGATGCTAGGGCACGGCTCCTAGTGGTGGCACTGTTAGCAAGCCTCAGGTTTCCGCTAGTCATTGGAAAATCAAAGAGTCAATCAAAATTGTCAGTGGATGGGAAATGAAAAGGTACTTCTTCGTTTAACTTGGACAATTACTCCTTGTACTGACTTTGGATTTTCTTATCCCATGTGTCAAATATATTCATGCATGCAGGTTACAATAAGTCACCTCAAGGTGACATCGTGTGGAATATATTCATGCATGCGGATTAGAGTAGGTTACCTCTCAAGGCGATTTTGAAATAAAGTTTTTATATAAATTGTAATGTAATTCCTTAAATTATGGTTCTATATTTTTTTATGTGCAATTATAATTTAACAAGTTATGACACAATTTATATAAAAAATTATCTTTAAATCTTCTGTTGAAGACTTACACTAACAAGTTCTCCTTTAAAGCATAATATTAAATCAATACTTAGAATTTAGTTCTCTTTCATCAATTTTATTCCATTTTGAAATAACTAATTATTATACTTAATCAATCTTTAATTTGTTATTTTTACTACCATGTCTTTTATTATTTTACTTATATTTCTTGATCAATGAGTCATTACCACTTCTTTTGTATATCATATACCCACCTTAAAAAACTTATACACTAAATTATATAGGATACATATTATAAAGTATCCTATACTCACTCTGTAAAAAATATTAAATAATAATGATAATAAAAGTAAAAAAATATTATATGTTTACCTTCCAAGTTCTACCAAAAGGACAAAAAGAAATAAATATAGAGGCTATGCCCTAAAAAAATTTCTTACTTTAGTTCTTCCACCTCACATGTGTTGAATTTGTTTTTCATATTTGTGCCTTTTTTTTTTCTCATTCCAAGCCCTAACTTTACTAATTATCTTTTGTATTAGATGATTAATTTGTAAACTTCCTACATTGGATTTGGTATTATATATTTCAAGTAAGTTGACTTATCTTTCTAATATATCTAAGGTCAGCAAAGTTTGAGGTGTATCTTCTTCATGGACACGTTATTTTTTTACTCTTGTTTATAATGTCACTTTTTCTCCAAGATGTTATGTGAGATAGATTTTATAAGCTCACTTTGCTAAACGCATGGAATATGTATGTGTCTTCAATGGATTTAAATGAATAGGAAGTTATATGGAAATACTAACAAATTTAGGTTACTAAAAATAATTTACTTCAAAATTTTAATATTATAAAAATATAATAGAAAATTTTATAAATTTCATAGAATACCTTATATATTATAGAAATTATAGGGTACAGGTATTAAATAGTTTAAGGTATTATAGGGTATAAATTCTAAATGGTTCAAAAATATTATAGAGCAGGTTTCCATTTCAAAATTTAGTATAGAATCATCTTATTATTCTATGTACACAATCCATATGTTTTGTGTACATGGATTTGTAGCAAACTTATAAACAAGAGAGAAAAAAAAGTAGTAAATCTATATATTTTTGTACTTGATTTCAGCTCATATAAATAGGCAAAGACAACCATAAATGTGAAATTTCATCTTCTTCCTCTAGCTTTTGTTGGAGATTAGCCTGCTGAAAAGAGTCCAGTCCACTGCATATTTTTTTCCATCGTGGTCAATTCTTGCAAACATAACACATGTACATTATCTACTGAATAATAAAACCGTGTGTACATGTTGAAGCACCGTGAATAGACATCAATATTGTTAAACTGTATTTGTATCAAAATATTATTATTTGGAGTTGAATGAGGGACTCAATTCTGGAACAAATGTGCTGAAGTCATGTGCGAGTGGTTGTGGATCGATTTCAGAGAAACTGGGCTATGCATTGAGTAGGGTTTAAGTGGGTCGGTCTAGATAATAGTGGGCTGGCCGACATTTGGTGTTATCGTCCATGGCAGATGGTAAAGCCTTTTGCTCATTAAAAGGCCAATTTGATTAAAAAATCATATTAGATACCATAAATATACACAGATATATTAAACTAATAGAAGTCCCCCTTTCTTGGAAGGTGCAGTGCGGGGTAGAGATGTTATGGCACGACTCTTGGCATTGTCAGCAAGCCTCAGGTTTGTGCAAGTCCTGGGAAAATCGATGTGTCAATCAACATTGTCTGTAGATGGGAAATGAAAAGTTACTTCTTCATTCAACCTTGACAGTGACTCCTTATACTGACTTTGGTTTGTCCCATGTTTCCGGTCTATTCCTGCTTGCAGCTACCGCCTTAAAAGCTTAGGTACCGTTTGGTTACTGGTACTGGACAGAACAAGAGTACTGGACAGTACTAAAAAAGAAGGACTGGACAAAAAATATTTTTGTACCACGTTTGGTTTGTTTAGTACTGGACAAGGATTTTTGTGCTGTCTAGTGTTTGGATTGCAAAGTACTGGACTGGACATAGTAAATTTGACAGTTTTGCCCTTTTTAATTACTAGAGAAGGCTTTTGTGTTATGTAGTGTTTGAAATTACAAAGTACTGAACTGGACAGAATAAAATTGACAATTTTTCCCTTTTATTTATATCATAGTTATTTATATATATTTGATATTATTATAAAAAAAATGACTTGAAGGTTTAATATATTATATTAAATATTATAGGAAAAAGAATTTCGTTTTATTTTTGGAGTCAACACCTAACTGTTGTTGGGAAAGATTGAATTAAGACTAATGGAGCGGATTAGTCCTAATTTGGACCATTAGTCGTCGTGATTTCCTCTTCTCGTTTTTTTGTGAAAAGAGGAAAGGGGAAAACCGGAGTTTCTAAGTTTAGAGGCTAACCTATTAAAACCCTAAGGTTACCACCTAATCTCCTAAAATTTACTTTATCTCAAAATATCTTTTATTTTATTTTTGTCGTCTTTTATTGTGTTTTTAAGTGAATTATGCTAGGAAAATATTTTTTATTCCTTTTTTAGGGTTGTCCCAAATGGGTGCCTACATACCTGCTATTCAGGATCAAATAAACTGTAGTTCGCTTTTCTTGAAAAACTTTAGTATGTTTGTGAATTTTAATTATGAAATTTCTTTTAATTTATGTTTTTACCATTTTAGGATTTTTCTAAAAAATCTAAACCTATGCTTGATAATTTGATTTTTTTTTAAAATGATAATTTTAAGGAAAAACACCAATTTTGGATTTATTTAAGAAAATGATTTTTCTAAGTGATAAAAATTCATTTTTTTTTATTTTTCAACTCATTTATACTATTATAAATTTTTATTTCTTTTTTACTTAATTTATTATGATTTTTATAATTTTTATTAACTTTTATTAATTTTCATAATTTTTATTAAATTTTTATAATTTTATTAAATTTTTATTGAAAAATTTTCTCCTAGATTTTTATCTATCCTATTTCAAAATCTAAATCTTTATTTTTATTTTTCTAATATTTTTATTATTTTTTTATGAATTTTTACATTTTTATCATTTATTATTATACTTACTATTTTTATTTTCTTTCAAGGTAAGTATGAAGGGCAAATCCGGAATTTCAGAAAAATTACATTTAGTCCAGTACCTAATTACATGTGGTACTAAAATTTCTGATTTTGTCCAGTACGTAATTGGTCTTTAGTCCAGTACTTCCTTCATGTGTGGCAACCAAACGAGGGACAAAAAATTTTGTCCAGTTCAGTGCCGAATTTCAATGCCAACCAAACGTTACCTTAGTATCAAATCCCTACTTGGATTTTAGAATATATTTTTTCATCACTTTTATTCCAAAATTTTAAAGTAATTAATTGTTATACTTAATCACCCTTTTAACTTGTTAATTATACTATCTTATCTTTCACTATTTTACTTATATTTCTTGATCAATGAGTCCTTACCATGTCTTTTTGCATATATAATTAAGATAGTTAATTTGATAAATTAAATTCTAATTAAATATAATGTTTAAAACCTTAAATTTTAGGTGTAAAATTCAATTTAAAAAATTTAATTAGGTATGATATTTAATAATTTTAAATTTTATATGTAAAATAAGAAAACACATAAATTTTCCATGACAAAGAAATAAAATTAAGCAATTAAATTATTGTGATTTAGTTAATATATTGAGAATTATAAAGAAAGCATATTAGTTAATTTTTGACACATTAGGCTCTTGTTAGACAATTAATCAGTGGCTTATTCAAATTAGTTAGATTATGAGAAATCAAATAGGTTATTTAACAAATGTATAAATAAGAACTTGTAAAATAAAGGAATTAATGGATGAAAATCTCAAATTATTAACATTCCATTTACCCTCTCGGTTTTGTTAGAGTTAGGACGTTATTTCATCATCTATACAATAGCCTAGAAAATTTTCTTGCATTGTTTCTTTCACCTCTCGTGTGCTAAGTCTATATTTCATTTTTGCGTCTCTCTTATCTCATTTTTTCTCTTTACAAACCTATCTTCATTAAATTATCTTTTTCATTAGATGTTCTATTTGTAAACTTATTATAATGGTTTTTATGTTATATATTTTAATTAAGTTGATGAAACTTTTTAATATATCTAAGGTTTGCAACAGTGGAGGTGTATATTCTTCATGGACATGTTATTTTATTATTTTGTTTTATAATGTTATTTTTGTTGAAGATACTATATGAGGTAGATTTCATAATATTACTTTTCTAAACTCATGAAAAATATGACTTCGTGGGATTTAAATGTATAAAAAGTTATGGAAACATCGATACATTTAGGTTGCCAAAAATAATTTACCTCAAAATCTTAATATTATGAAAATATAATAGATTAATTTACAAGTTTCATTGAATATCTTATACTATATAAAATCTACAGAGTATAAATTTTAAATGATTTCAAGATATTATAGGATAAATTCCTATTTTAAAATTCAGGATAGAGTAAAATATGAATAGAATTTTGTACTTTACAAATTTTGTATCCGCTCATCCTAACATGTCTATCAAATGAGATTAATAACTAAATAGTAAACTTTAAAGGAAAATGATGGAATTTTTAATCGAATAGGTGTCATCTCATCAATCTATGTACACTATTTACGTGTTATGTGTACATGGATTTATAATAAAAATAAAAAATTGTAGTAAATCTATATGTTATTATATTAGATTTCAGCTCGTATAAATAGGCAAAGACAACCATAAAAGTCGGAAAATCAAAGAGTCAATCAAAATTGTCCGTAGGTGGGAAATGAAAAGGTATTTCCCCATTTAACTTGGACAATGACTCCTTATTCTAACCTTCGGATCGTCTTAACCCATGTGTCATATATTCATGCATGCAGGTTAGAATAAGTCACCTCAAGGTGACATTGTGTGGAATATATTCATGCATGCAGATTAGAATATGTTACCTCAAGGCGATTCTAAAATAAATTTTTTATTTAAATCATGGTGTAATTCCTTAAATTATGGTTTTATATTTTTTATGCAAAATTATAACATAATTTGTATAAAAATTTACTTTTAAATCTTCTTTGGGTGACTTGCGCTAATAAGTTCTCCTTTAAAGCTTAGTATTAAGTCAATACTTAGAATTTAGATCTCTTTCATCAATTTTATTCCTAAATTTTGAAATAAGTAATTATTATACTTAATCAATCTTTAAATTGTGATTATTACTATCTTGTCTTTTATTATTTTACTTATATTTCTTGATCAATGAGTCATTACTACTTCTTTTTTATATCATATACCCACCTTGAAAACTTGTACACTAAATTATAGAGGGTATATGTTATAGAGTATCCTATACTCATTCTATAAAAAAAATATTAAATAATAATGATAATGAAAGTAAAGCAATATTATATGTTTACCTTCCAGGTTCTACCAAAAGGATAAAAAGAAATAAATGTACAGGCTATGCCCTAAAAATTTTTCTTAATTCATTTCTCCCACCTCACATGTGTTGAATTTGTTTTTCATATTTGTGCCTTTCTTTTCTCATTTCTTCTCATTCCAAGCCCTAACTTTACTAATTATCTATTGCATTAGATGATTAATTTGTAAACTTCTTGTATTGGATTTGGTATTATATATTTTAAGTAAGTTGACTAAACTTTCTAATATATCTAAGGCCAGCAAAGTTGGAGGTGTATCTTCTTTATGGACATGTTATTTTATTACTTTTGTTTATAATGTCATTTTTTCTCCGAGATGTTATATGAGATAGATTTTATAATGTCACTTTGCTAAACTCATGGAGTATATGTCTTCATTGGATTTAAATGAATAGGAAGTTAAATGGAAACACTAATGAATTTAGGTTACTAAAAATAATTTACTTCAAAATTTTTATATTATAAAAACATAATAAAATTTTATAAATTCCATAAAGTATCTTATATGCTATAGAAACTATAGGGTATATAAGTTCTAAATGGTTCCAAGGTATTATAGGTATAGGTTCTAAATGCTATAGAAATTATAGAGTATAGATTCTAAATGGTTCCAAAGTATTATAGGGTAGGTTTTCATTTCAAAATTTATGATAGAGTTTTCTCATTATTTTATGTACATAATCCGTATGTTATGTGTACATGGATTTGTAGCAAACTTAGAAACCAGAGAGAGAGAGAAAAAAAGTAGTAAATCCATATATTATTATATTTGATTTCAGCTCGTATAAATAGGCAAAGACAAGCATAAATGTCAAATTTCATCTTCTTCCTCTTAACTTTTGTTGGAGGTTAGCCTGCTGAAAAGAGGCCTCTACGTATTTTTTCCACCATGGCCAATCCTTGCAAACATAACACATGTACATTATCTACTGAATAATAAAACCGTGTGTACATGTTGAAGCACCGCGAATAGACATCAATATGGTTAAACTGTATTTGGAACAAAATATTATCATATGGAGTTGAATGAGGGACTCAATTCTGGAACACATGTGCTGAAGCTATGTGCGAGTGGTTATATTTTGTTTTCAGAGAAACTGGGCTATGCATTGAGTAGGGTTTCAGTGGGTTGGGCTAGATAAGAGTGGGCTGGCCGACATTTGGTGTTATCGTCCATGGCCGAATGGTAAGTCTTTTGCTCATAAAGAAGACCAATTTGATTAAAAATAAATAAATAAATAAAAGCTCATTCCATGGAGATGATAGTGAATGATTCGAAAAATGCGATGCATGAATTGCATCCTAAGCATGCTCATCTTTCCACCAGTATTGATTTTGTGATTAAGCATTATAATCATGATATTTGGGCTTTTTTCATTATTATTTCCTCTATTAATGGTTCATCACGTGCTAATGGGGAAATAAAATTTTAAATGGCAACAAATTAGAGGCTTCTACTTTTTTTTTTCTGGATCATGATCCGTTAGGATTTACATGATCCAAACAATTTTTGGATTTTCATAAGATAGATGATAAAAAACAATTGAAAATATCTTGTACTTCTTTTCATGATTCTATAATATCACATTAAATATATGGGAATGATTTGGATTGGAATTGAATTGAATCAGGGAATCAATAATGGAATGCTAAATCTATTTATATGTTTGGAAACATTCACGAAATGGAATGGAATAAAATGATATATCGTAGTATTTATAAAAAATACTTTTAATTTATGAATGTAATAAATATATATTAATGAGGTTAAAAAGTTTATTTAAGTAATAATCATTAATTAGAGTTGATTGGAATTGCAATTTCGCCTTTTCAAAGAAAGAATCAAATTTCCTTGCATCACTTGATACGCATAAATTATTTATAATGGAATGAAGTGAAATAAAATTAGTAATAAAATGTTAAGTCCATTTTTGTATTTGAAAACATTCATGGAATGTAATTGTATATAGTGGTATTTATAAAAAATGCTGTTAATTTATTGATGTGATAAATATATATTACTGAGGTAAAAAATGTTATTTAAATAATTTTCATTAATAAGGTGGAATAGAATAACAATTTCATCCCCTCAAAAGTAAAATTGAAATTCCCCTTAAAGCCAAAATTGTTAATTCTAAAAAATTACGATTTCAACTTTTAAAAATGCTTTCAAATATAGAAGAAGGAAATGAAACTCCATTCCAGCGCCATTCTAGCATATTAAACATGATAGTAAATAATTATCATTAATGAGGGTGGAATAGGATCGTAGTGGCAAAATCAAATTCCCTTAAGTAATCAAGGGTTTAATTGGATCACGATTTCGCTTTGCAAAATCAAATTTCCCCTTCAAGTCATAACCATTAATTCCATGGAATTGCAATTTAGCTTCTAAAAATGTTTTCAAACATGGAAAAGTGAATATTACCTAGAATCATGATTTTATTTAAGGTTTATTCTTATGTATCACATGTGACATAAGAGATTGATCAATTTCAATGAAAAGCATTGAAACATGATTTTTTTTTTTTTTGAAGAATTTTACCAAAAAAAGCAATATACATTTTTTTTTAAATTATCAATGACAAAAAAATAAGAAAAGCATGATTGTTGAAATCATTAGTTAACTTGTATGATTCTTAAGAGTTTATAATTTTATGAGATTATTTCAAGTTAAAATTGAACAAAGTCATTGAGGTGTAGACTTTTATTGGAATTGTATATTTAGGTATACAATTCTATGAGTTTACGATTTTATTAATTTTATACACTTTCACAAGTTTACGATTTGACCAATCCTATATCTTATTTTGATTTGTATCTAATTGACTATTGAGACTATGAAAAAGAAGTGGGTTTCAACAACTTAAAATAGGCCCTTAAGTCATGAGTGAAATCACATCATATTTATTTCTTTAACTTAAATTGGTTAATCTACTAGCTTCACTGTTTAGGATCTCCCATCCAATGATTAGTAAATACTTGAAAAGACATGGAATTGAAAAATATAAATATCATTGATAGTAATATCAATAACGATATTGGCAATAACAATAACGATGATGATAATGATCGTGATGATAAAGTTAGTGGTGTTTTGATGATGACAAGGCAATGTAGTGATGATTGATAATTTGTTTTAGTTTTGTATTGTATTATAATAATTTATCTTGTAACGTAATTTGTAATGACATTAATTTGTATATTTTAGTTTTTTCTAGCATAACACTTTATGTTTAATTACTCGTATTACATATTACGTTATATCAAAATTATATTAAATTTCTTCTCATAAAATATCTAATTTTTTTATGATTATTATAAGCATTTTACATATTTTAAAAGCTAATTTATAAAAATCATAGACATTTAATTTTTATGTTTTGATTCTATAAACTTTCTAACTTTTTAAAATAGAATAACAACTTTGACAATCTTAAAAGAAAAAAAATAATATAGTGCCAAAGATTGACAACGAGAAACTAAATAAAGATTACAATACTTTCTATGGACTTCCCATAGAATGAAAACATTACTTGAATAGGGCGAATTGGATTTTCTCAACACAAGCTAGCAGACCGGAACAAAAATACTTCTCATCAATGTTAGTAGCTCAATACATATTTTTTGCCGTAGTCATGTTGGTGCTACGAGCAACATACCTTCCATTTCTTCAAGTGGATGTGGACAGATTTGACCATGTCTTAGTTCCATCTACATTATGGCTACAACATAAATAAGAGGCACGGTTTCATTCCAGTAAAGCTTTATTTAAAAAATGGGATGGAATTTCCAATTCCATCCTCCTGAAGACACTAAATGGGATGGAATGTGTACAATTCATCCTCCTGAAATCATTAATTGAGATAGAACAATAAACATATCAACCTCCTGAAAACACTAATTGAGAAGGTAATTGACAATTTTATCTTTTTTGATACAAGAGTCGAACAAATTTATTGACTTTTGATGGATAATTTTTCGCATCAACCTTAAAGATCGGGTTGATTTATCAATTGGAAAGCAAATAGTTATAACTATTATATAAGAATAATAGAATAATAGTAAAACAACGTGCTTTACATAAAATATATGTAATCGAATTGGTGCCACATTATCAATCCATATACTCAATCAATCTACCACACATAGACATAAATAGCCAACGCATAATGAGAAGGGATAACCAAATTTGTTCCATCTTCTTCCACCAACCTACCTCAAAATTTAGCCCACTCAAAAAAGGCCTTTTTGCATGTTCTTTCCACCATAGCCAATTCTCACAAACCTTGGTACATATATTTAGCTAGTGAATGACAAAATTACATCTATGCACTTAAGTAGACGAGAGAGAGAATTTACAATTCATACTTGAAGGGTACTTGAATAGGCACTAGAGAATTCCGGAACAAATGTGTTGAAGCTTTGTGTAAGTAATTTGGGTTGTTTTATGAAGAAATTGGGTTGTGCTCTCAGCATGGCTTGAGTGGGCTAACCTAATGTTAAGTGCCCATTATCCTCCACCAATATAAGAAAAAATTGCATCTTGATCTAACTAAAAAACATAGAGTCATAACCAAACTGAGACATCGGTATGAGAGGGTCCACTCGTGCCCTACCAGCAACCTATTGGGTCGGGTCCTAAATTTGAACCTGGTCCATGTAGTGGGTCCGAGACCTATGGATGGAATTAGTGAGTCCACAATCAGATGCAGATTGTGCCTCAAGAACTATGATCTATTAGATCTAGCATACGTCATAAGGATAAAAGGTAAAATAAATAAATAAATAAAATAAAGAAAAAAAATTAAAAAAGAATCATGAATTTGGTAGATCTAAGACCTATGAACTGGAGCATAAAACCCAACAAGTCTATTAGTCATAACTCCAATTAATTTGAACGATAGTATCCATATTAATTAGATTATATATATATATTAAGTTTTTCCACCATAAGTAGACTTATCAAAACTCCATCCTCCTCCTCCTCCCTAAATTATTTTCTTTCTACAAAACAGTTTAAGGTTGTCCTCAAAATGTTCTAACTCCCAATATGGCCTTCTAACCACAGTAATAAACTTATGAGACTTCATTTAACAAGTAAAATAATGTCGTCAATAATTAGAGGGCATGACAGCTAAATTACGCTTTTCATTTTCTTGATTATTATTTAGTTGTGATGAATATGTTGTGTAAATATTGTTACACTTCCTAAAAATTTGTGAGTTTTATGACATTATAGCTACAACAACAACCTTAAAATGAAATAGGTGCAAAAAATATGTCCGAGATCGTACTCCAAATAAATTTTTGTAATTTCAAAGTTTATATGAGTCACACCTACCTTTTTATGAAATTATGTTCCATATAAGTATGCTTGTATTTAATTCACTAAAAATTATTTTTTTTCCTAGATACTTTGGAACATTAAAAACTTTATTTAGCCAAAACATGCACATGCAAGCACGCACATAGAGAACACTTGTATAATTTTAAGCCATACATAATGATATAAAGGACTCTCACTAAATCATCTTACACAATTTAGGGCAATCTCGACTAATTTTGAATAATTAGTAGCAATAATGATCAGATTTCTAGGATGATATAGGACAAATCGATTCCAAAGATTCATTAGGGATAATGTAGCACAATTATAACAAGAAGTTAAAAACACTATGCTTAGTGCAGATTTTAGTCTAAATATATATTTATCTAAATGAAAATAATAGTTTTATTTAAAAAAATTATCATAATTAACATATTAATAATATATATTCATATTTTAGGGATTATAGGACCACAATTATTTAGTTGTATATTAAATATATTTCACATATTGTTGCTGTATGAGATTATTGGTGATCCTTTTACAAATTATGGGAGCACAACATCACATCGATGAAAACGTAAATCATGAGAGATGACATTAGGTTTAACCATTTAAAGTTATTAATAATTTTTATTGTAGGTATAAGGTACATTGGAACCTATATTTTGTATACTTTAGAATATAGGTCCTAAGGTAAAAACAATGAAGGAAGACCCTATACCAGTATGATACCCTTTATGGGTGGATTAAAAAAAAATTATACTTAGAACTTATCATGTGATCTTTAATATTCACTTAACCCACTTAGAATCTACATGGTTAAGTAGAGTATAGGTAGGTATTTTATAGAATAAGATTACCTATTCTCTTTTACTTTTATGTTCCATTTACTTTTTAGAATGAAATAGATAGGGAATAAAAAGGTTATACGTTAGAAATGACTATTATTAAGGGTAGACTAAAAATTTTTATTCTAGTGTTTATTTCATATAATTTTTTATTGTAAGGAATACTTATTTTATTATTTAAAGTATTAATTTGGAAATATGAATAAATTTACTAGTTTGCCTCGATTTGGTTATTAGATACATTATTAATGAAGGTATGATGGTAATAATGTTTAGATTTTTTATTTTGCTTTTTTATTTCTCTATGGAGAGAATAAAAAATTTGGTATTTTTTTAGATAATATCTATTCTTAATGTAGTAAATATAGAAAATCTTTAAAATTAAAATTTTCTTTTTATTTTTTTAAGTAAAGAAGTTAATAAATAGTTAAGAAGGAATAATTATTTTAATATATTTATCCGTGCCTCTATTTTATATCCAATAGAAACGTGTAAACTATGGACTTTGGAAGAATCTCTTCAAAAGCCCATAAACATAACTGATACACGTTTATCTGCAGAAGTGGATGAGAGAATATGTTATAGTTCAGATCAAAGTCTATAAAGCCACATATAAAAGTGAACGCATTTAAATAATTTATTATTTATAGTATAGTAAACAAAATTAATATTTATTTTAATCATATTATATATGCATAAGGTGGCAAAATTATCTAAATCCTCGTAATGGGTGCCAAGAAATATTTGTCTAGAATTAGGGCATATCTTAGTAATACTTCTTTTTGTATTTTTTTAACCATTTGTATTTTCGTTCATTCATTCACTTATATCATGTTTGATGCACAACCTTTAAGAAGATAAAAGAATTGTTGTAATAATCTTTTAGAAGATTTTTGTTTTGTCCAATCACATAATCATTATACAATAAGATATGATCTAATTTTAAGTTTTATTTCATCTTATAAAGGGTCTTTCTCCAATATTACACCCATTCCACATATCAAACATGATACTAGTTCTTTTATCCTGTTCAATCTTTATAAAAATCAAAAGCTACCTTAAAGTTACAACTAGAAAATTTATTTTGCATGACTTATAAAAACAAAATGAAAACATATTTCTCTACCCAAGCCCAAGTAATCGTGTTTAAAAAAACAAGGGTGTAAATGAAGTCCCAAAACGAAACTAGACATAAATGGGCTTGAATTGATAATGAATGGACCGGACTAGGTTTCCAAGTTGTGTGTATTGTCTGTACAAAGGTGATTGTTATGTTGGACCCATAAATATTTAGTTAGACAGGCAACCGACTACAACGCCGAATATATTGGTGGACATTTCTGTTTTAATGCTTTTAAAAAAGAAAAATAATGTTGTTTTATGGAAAAGAATCCTTAAAAAGTACCTTAAGTAAACTTACATGATTCGATGATGCTGTCGTTCCATGATCTAAATCCTTGTTTAACACTCATCTCATGATGTCGTGGTTCCATTTATTAATACAGATGTGTCTCATTGTTGGGGTCTTCCTCTAGTGTCTAGGTTTAAGCCTCGTGGTTTAGCCACTTTTTTTTTTTTTTTTCTTTTTAGCCCTAAACATCCTCTAAGCCTATATTATCACGAGTCTAGGCCAATCTCCACACAAAATGGAGGGACCTCCTCTATAGCAACAAGCCACGTATATACATCATGTCTCCTAGTAAACTCAAATTACAAACTATGCTCATATAATTATTAAATCTCATCAGTGACACTTGGTGCATTTAATAACGTATCGTTATACTGAACATCTGGGGAGTCAAAGTTATCACCTCATTTTGTTTATAGATATAGAATAACAATGCAAAATATTATAAAGTTGGCCTTCTAGGTAAGTTGTGTTGTTTGTTTGATGACTTAGGCTTGATAAGTTATTTTTGTGTAATTCTTATATTCTTGTGTGAGGTTGATAATATATATAAAACCGCGAACATATATGTTAACTTAGATTACAATATGGAATGTTGACCATGTGGTGCTTGAATTTCATGAGGCAAGAAGTCAAGATGGGGCAAAATGGCACTAGTTTGATGCTAAGGTCCATAAATGTTCTAGTGATAGCTATTACAGGTTTATAAATCGAAAAGCAGTACATTGAGGCCTATCACCACTCTAAATAAAATTGAATTATGGACTAAGCAACAATAGCCATAGATGTGTATCAAGAAGTCGAGATGAAGAAACTAGGTAATGGTTTGATACCAAAGACCATAAACGTTTGAAGTAGGTGGATTAAAGATTGATAATTAATGGCTATTAGAGCTTAAGAAATTGAAAGAAATAGTATATTGAGGCTTGTCACCACTCAAAATATGTGTATTATACACCCACAAACGATTGTTATAAATCGTGTTGTTTATCATCAAAGTTTGTAACCATTTAGAGTAAATATGTTGTGGACCAACCATAAATGGCTGTTATGAGCTAGGAAAAAAAGAAAAGAAAAGAAGTAATTGCTCTAAGTGCTTGCCTCTTTGTTCACTATAGGAGCATCTTTGCTAAAATCGATCAATTATATAAAAGCTCACTTCAAATATGAAACTTGTACTATTCAAAGATGCTTTTGTTAATTCTTATATGATGGCTTAGTAACCGATTGACTCCTCTAAATAACCTATCCTAGTTTACTTCACTTCATAGGTCCCAACTTAACTAAGAGGGGAGAGGGAAGAGGAAAGGGTGAATTGATTCTTATAAAACTTTAAGTCCAATTCAACAATTGTTCCCCTTCACAATTTAAGTACAAAATATTTGATTATATGTTTAGCATAGGCAAATAGTATGCTAGGATTCACAAGCTAAAGCGTAATAAAATAGCAAGCATAATAAATAACTAAAGAAAGAAAATTAAAAAGAAAAAAAGAAGAAGAAAGGGTCCAAATGTATAGAGGTTCTTTATATACATTAGTCTTCTCTAACCAGCTCAACATTGGAAATCTACTAACACTTTGTTTAGCAAAAAGGAAGGAATAAGGAAGAAAATGATGTGAAGAAAATAGTATGGAAGAAAAGAAGAGTCTTTTATTCTTTCCAATATGTATAGATAATGAAGGGAAGGAAATTGAAAGAAAATTTAAGCTTCATTAAAGATATAATAATAATAATAATAATAATAATAATAATAATAATAATAATAACTTGAAGAAATAGGGTAAAAATGGGGTAGTAGGGGAAATTGAATAACTTTTTTTCACTTCTCTCTCCTATAGAGGAAGCCTAACAAAAATTTCTTTCCTAAAATCCATCCTTTCCATTTTCATTCCTTTTTCAAATAAGGCAAAGTATCTTGAAAGTTCTATTTTTTTTTCACCTAATTCTTTTCATCATTCCAAACATAGGCTAAGTATCAAAGTCTTAAGAACAAGTTGAGAGGCCTCTTTGCAACACATAAGTCTTCATACTCTCATAATCACAAAATGAGGTCTCCCCAATTGTTGTGTATGATGTTTGTTGTGCTCTTATCAAGTTCTCCACAACTCTCCTAAGTCTAACCTTTAAAGACACTTCTTTTTACATAACTCTCCTTATTTATCTCAATCATGACTTGAGTAAAACTTGCAACACAAAGACTTATTATAGCTCTCAAACACAAGCACTCACTTCTTGAAACAAATACACACAAATAAACTTAGTTGCAAATTCTATAGCATAGAGCTATTAACTAGTCATATTTTGCAAATTCAAGACTTTCTCAACCATACTCTAGCTGATGCCTAATATTCTAATTTTTACTGAGATTGAGCTTCTAAATAACCTTTTTTATTTTTAATGCTAAAAAATCTTCCTCCTTAATTTTGGAAAAATATCTTGTCATGCTTTATAGAGAATCCTAATCATGACAACCTATCATGAATGCCTTATTACCTATAAAGCATGTGTGAAGCATCTATACTGTTGATAGACTATATTGGGCTTAGCCCCCCTACCTATAGTACACTAAGGAGTTGCTAATGACTTGGGTCTCTAAGCTTAGGTCGGCTCGGCCAAGCCTAGGTTAGGAAGCATAGCCACAATCTAATAAAGAGGTCAGAATAGTTCTTGTCTGCAATCACCCATGACTTCACTATCCTAGATTCTTGGAGTCACACCCCAGGTCATGTGTCTCAACTAACTACTCCCAATTGCTTGTTTGCTTGGCTTATAAATATTAGAATAGGCTATAGGATAAAGGATCCACATTCTCTTACTCTGAAACCTTGATGGTATGTTGATTTTACTCTCATCTTTCTCTCTCTCAATCCTAACTTAAGTGTTGGAGTGGCTACACTGAAAATAGCCCTAGCACCCTAAAGATCACCTTTCCTTGCTTATTTCAGGTAACAAATCACCGGTTGAAGATCAACTAACAACATATATTAATCACAATAATATTCATATTGATATAAATATAAAAGGATAAATATTTACATGTAGGTTAGAAAACCAAATTTATTAACAGGAAGGAGGGCTAATCAAAGAAAAGTAATCTATACAATTTGGGCACATATAAAAAAGAGATATTGCCAAAAGTAGAAACTTACAAGACATTTTAAAATATATGATCCTCTAAGTGAGTCAACTTCTATCTACTCAACCTCACTTCACCTATAACTACTTAGGGGAGCTAGTGGAATTTACCTTAGTGGTTCTTCTAGAAATCATATGAATAAAAAGGTCTTGTACAATAGATCATACTATAGGGGAGTAAGCAAATCACCACTTAGTAAGATGGGAGTGCAATATTCTCATTACTACACAAGTGCAGGCAAGTTATCAATAATTTACTATGCATAAGCAACTATATGCAATGTAAACATCATCATGTGGTCTTTGGGTATTGACTTCTACCCATTAGTATTTGGGAATTGTCCAAAGATATCTTCTAAATATTCAAGTAGTAAGAATTTTATATCATAGATCTCTTTGCATAGCTTCTCACAAGAAGCTTGCAAACCAAAAACATTAAGGGAACCCTATATAGGTTTTTCAAATGCGCACACAAGTCTTAAGTCAGTAGTTCATGGATGACAATGCAAGGTTTATCTTTAATTGAGCAAACCTATTTTTCTATCGTGTAGTAGTGATGGATTTCAATCATTGTAAATGTCTCGTTCTACATATCACTAGTTTTAAGTTAAGTTAATTTATTAATTAGTTTATTTAGGGGTGACCAAATAAGACTCATCAACAATCAAATATATCATAGAGAGTGTTAACAAGCACAAAAAATCACAGTTTGGTAGATATGCAAATCAATCAATCAAATGTTTCCAAATTACAGCCTAAATCAGCAATCCAATCATTTACAAGTAAAGATCAATATAGGTTTTCGTTTAGTTATTGCATTTCGAAATTACCAAATGAAAGGAAAATGGTAGACAACATTTACAAATATTGAGTTAAGCAAGCTTTGGATAAAGTTCTTAATGTGATTAAACTAGTAAGGAAAGGACATTGGACTTAGATAACCAAGTAAAGGCAAATCACATCATGTTAGTGTTCATCCATGGCCAAAATATTTTACAAGTTTATAAATTACATCAATCTAATGTTCATCCATTTATCTGTACATCTCAAGATGGACGCTATAGTAATATGTCATATCAAAATGGACCATCACCCTAAACTTCACATAAATATTTAAGATTTATAGTGGTCCAAAATGTCCTATATGTATTACCTAAATTAAACATTAGCTAAAACGGATTAAAATTGCATTTTCTTTTTCTACAAAAAGGAAAACAAACTCGATCCTCTAAGCAACACCCAAATAGTAAGATTGAAAATGCCAAAAATGTTTTTCTAAAATGTCTACTTATTTTAAAATAGACCCTTCGTTCATATAATCAAATATGTGATACGGTAAAATAGAAGATTTAGTAAATGTTTTCCTTTTACTGTGACAATAGTGTGTAAAGAGAAAATTATTAGAATTTATCATTTGGTAACTTAAAAAGATCTTACAATAAAGATTTTAAATAAAAAATAAAAAATATATATGTATATATAACAAATAAAAACTAATTTGTAAATTATTATAAATAGTTTAAATTAGAGACTCTTTTTGTAATCATCTACTAGTAATTTAACCTAATATCGTCCTGTGCGTAATGTGTGAATTGTGATCTCATTCTCCACCAAAACTGAGGGCAGAAGAGAGAGAAACAGGAGTTGACTTGAGCTGAAGTTGACGTCAAAGTCGTTACATCATCAGGCCATAGGTCATTTGAATGGTTTAATCTGTCTCTTCCTAGCTGTTTCTCGCCATTTTCGAAGAATCTTCACCCACCCTTCCTTTTATATTTAATATATTACTACACAATATTAATAATTCCTAGTAGAAATTAGTTTTCTCTAATTTGTTACAAAGAGGATCTAGATATGTATTTTAAAGAAATATAGATGAAGTCCATAGTAGGAATACTAGATCTTAAGCTCCAATTAGCCCATTATAGCTAAGCCTTACCCCAAAGATTATGTGAGTCCTAAGTTCATGCTTTTCAATGGGAAGAAAGGAAGCACTAAGAAATATCTACTAAATTTTATCGAAACGCTAGAAGTTTATGGGCTAGATGATGATTTAAAACTTAAAGAATTTTCTAAGTCCCTCACAAAAAAAGGCATGCGCATGATATGTCAATCTTCAACTAGGCTTAGTAGATTCGTAGGGTAGCGTGTGCAAGATGTTCCTAGAGAAGTTCTTTTCTACTCAAGAGAAAGTCACTTTAACTAACATGGGATGGATTTGGTAGAAGCTTAGGGAAGACATGATGGAGTGCATTGAATGCTTTAGAGAATGCTTTTAAGACATTCGGGACAATTGTGACGAAAAGGAGTTAGTGAAGATTTGTATCTAAGATATTTTCACTAAATATGTGGTACATCTAGAGAATCTGTCTTTGGTGTCATTTGTTGCATTGGTTGAAAATGCTTGAAGGACCAACATTTCTGTTACAAAAGCAAAAGAGGGGAGGTCTTAAGTTCAACAAATGAGCGCCATTTATAAGCTTGGCCTAAGGAGAATGATCCAAAGGAGGGAAGAAGCCCAAAATTGGGAAACCTGGAATTAAGACTATGAGAGGCTCTACACCAACATTAACATATCCATGCTTGATGGGGAAAGTATATGCAATGCTTGACATATGGTTAACAAATGGGAATATCAAGCTTCTAAGAGTTGAACACCTCTTTACTATAGAAGAAAAGAACAACCTTAGATTTTGTAGGTTCCATAGAGTTATGGGGCATTTTAGTAAGAATTGTTTCACCTTGAACAAGATTTTCAATGAGAAGGTTTGAAGTGGGGAGCTTATAATTGAAAACAATGATGTTAGGTAAAATTCACTCCTAGCCTATAACAGTCAACTTAGCATTGTAAATGTTGTTACTCACAATCCTGCTATTATTGATGTGGATGAGGTGCTACCTGTCGGAGCATATAAAGGAAAAGGGAAACTAGATGAAGTTGAAGATGATGAATACTCACCCATCACTGCAGCATTATTGAAGACTTCTAACTTTAGAAATTTCTTTGACCTCCTTGGGTTTAATGAGAAGCCAAGGCTTATAGCAGTGGTTGCACTTATGCAAATTTAAAGAGGACGATATGTGGAGTGTAGCACAATGTTGCTTGTGAAGAGAATGGCTTATGCCTATGAGAACGTAATTTTATTCATAGACGCTAATATGTGAGTGAAGATCCCAAACCACAATCATTCCTTATATGTGAAGGAAGTGCTTAATAGATACTTAGTGAAAAGAACACTAACTTCATAGGCACCGACTTCTCTTTGAACATCATGCCAAAGACCACATTTGAAGCGATTGGAATTGATCTTAGGTGTTTGGTAAAGCAACCTATTTCAGTGAATGACTTCAATCATTCCCCTACAAAGACACTAGGATGAGTTAATGTAGATTTTAAAGTTAGGCTGATTCATCATTTTTGTTACTTTTCATGTGATAGATGTGCTTATATCTTACCACCTATTTATGGGAAGGAAGTGGTTGTATGATTACAATTCGGTACCTTCAATGCTTCATTAATGCATTAAAGGTAATTGGAAAGGAAAGGACATTCATCTCTACTACAAAGAATCCCTTTGAGCAAGCGGAGTTATACTTTATTAAATCAACATTTTTTTTTTATGAATACGCTAAAGAAGTAGAAACGGCCTTTATGAGACCCTTGAGTGTCTCATTGAGGAAATCCAAGGTGGGCAATAAAAGAAGAGAAAGATGAGCAGTTATTGATGAGGCAAGAAGAAGAATAAGCAAACGGAAAGGATTGAAAGTTTTGTTAGGGTAGATGGGCATAGGGTATACTATTTATGATGGTTACACGGGTCTGAGGCAGTGTGCTTATCTTATTTAAATCCCAAATAAGTTCAAGAAATCTAACCCGCCCCTCAATAAATGCAAGATCAAAACAAACCCTAAGCGAAAGAGATAAAAGAGTTAGATTTAGTGCAACTAGGTGACTCGCCATGACCAATCTTTGTCAACAAGTGTCTTTCTTAGGAGATAAAGGTCTTACTTATTGCATTATTAAAAGAGTATAGGGATATTTTTACTTGGACCTATGAAGAGATGCTAGGATTGGATCATAACCTTGTAGTATACAGATTGAATATCATGTTGGGAGTCACACCAGTGAAGCAAGGACAATGAGTCTTCTCATGTGCCTAATTCCAAGGAAGAATCAAGCAATCACCAAAAAAAAAAAAAGATAATTCACAACAAGCAATCCAAAACAAACCAAACACAAACAATAAGATAAAACCTTAAACCCTTACGCACTAGTAAGAGGATAATCCTAGCACGGTCTTATTGATATGACGCACAATAATCTCGATAGTGTCACTCGCCACAATCTAAGGATTGATAAGAGTATGAAAAATGAGAGTAAAAGACTCCAATCTTGTATTCAAATATCAAAGGTCCGTCTTTCGTTTCTATCACAAAAGGTATTTATAGTAGCCTTTCTAAAAGAGAAACTTTGGCTAAAATAAAAGAAAAACAAAGCAAAGTTGAAATAGAAAGAAACCTGGCTTGAAACAACATAAAGTAGCTAGCCTAAAAATTGTAACCCGCCTAGGAAAGCCGCCGACCTAAGTTGATGCGCTACTCTGACCTTTAATCTTGCACTACCGGTTCTTTAAAGGTAAGCCGTCAACTTTAACAACATAAGTTGCTAGCTTTTAAAGGCAGCATTCCATGCTTGCTTTGAATCATTTAGTTTACCTGGTTATCATCCTGAAGTATTGACAAATGCATTTGATTGAAGGTAAAACAATCATGTAAAAGGAATGAAGAAACTAGATTATTCTCCTTGGGTTCCATCTGATCAAGTAGAACTCTGAATGTAAGATTCTGTAGTCCTTTGGTTCTAGCTTGAGTAAGTGGTCCTGTAACTGAAATGGCTTGATTCCCATCATCTCCTTGGGCTTGTGGAAGATTTGTCTTCAAATCTAATGGGTTTTCATGAAGATCTTTTGGTAAGTAGGGTGATAGATATGAAACATTGAAGGTAGCAGAAATGCCATAGTCTCCTAATAATTTTAATCTGTAAGCATTGTTGTTGATGCGCTCCAAAATCTTGAAAGGTCCATCTGCTTTAAGAGAAAGCTTTTGTGACTTCTTGTGAGGAAACCGATCCTTACTGAGATGAATCCAAACCAAGTCACTTGGATTGAAAATCTTGGCCTTCTTGTGTTTGCTACCTTGAAGTTGCTGTTGCTCTTGAGTCTTCTTAAGATGTTTATATACCTTCTAGTGAAGCTTCTGAATCTCTTGGGAATGCTCCACTCCACTCAAGCTTTCCTCCTTTGCTGCCGGTTTAGCTATCAAATCCAATGGAAGTGTAAGATTATAGCCATACACGACGTCAAGGGAGACTTACTGGTTGAACTATGTGTCGACCTATTGTAAGCAAACTTAACATCATTGAGACACAAGTCTCAATTGGTAAAATTCTTGCCAATCGTTGCTCTCAGTAAAGCATTAAGAGTACGATTGACAACCTTTGTCTGGTCGTCTATTTGAGGATGACATGATGTACTATACATAAGCTTAGTAACAAGTCGTTTCTAAAGTGTCTTTTAGAAAAAGCTGAGAAACTTAGTATCTCTATTAAACACTATGCTGTGGGGAACACCATGTAACTTGATAATTTCCTGGATAAAAAGGTTAGCAATAAAAAATGTATCATCGATTTTGTGACAAGGTATAAAGTGGGATTTACTAAAGCGGTCTATAACCACCATGATGGAGTCTTTGCCCCTTTGTGTCCTAGGAAGATCTAAGAGAAAATCTATACTAATATCAATCCATGGTTGTGTGGGTAAAGGTAAAGGCATATATTCAACCTAAGTTTCCTTCTTTCTCTTCGCCCTCTTACAAACTCCACATCTCTCCAAAACTCTATGTATATCTTTCAACATACCCCACAAATAAAAGTGTTCCTTTAACAATTCTAAGGTCTTCTTTTCACCAAAGTGTCTTGATAATCCCTCAGCATGAGCCTCCCATATAAAAAATTCCCTTACAGACCCATAGGGTATACACAACTTCCTTTTTCTATATAAAAAACTATCCATCATATAATATCCATTTACTACAACTCCTCCAGAACACTGCTCAACAATCAACTTTAGATGATCATCATGAATATATTGTTCTTTCATCAATTCAAATCTAAGAAACTTTGATTGAAGAGAAGTGATAAGTACATACCTACGTGATAATGCATCGACTACAACATTAGTACTCCCCTTCTTGTACTTAATCACATAAGCAAAGCTTTCTAGAAATTCCACCTACTTTACGTGATGTTTAGATAAATGTTGTTGGCCTTTGAAGTGCTTCTTAGATTCATGGTCTGTATAGATAATAAACTCCTTAGGAAGAAGATAGTGCTACCAAGTCATCAATGTATGCACTAAGGAGCAAAACTCCTTATCATACACTGAGTAGTTTAAAGGTGCACCATTCAGTTTCTCATTAAAATATGCAATGGGCTTCTTATCCTACACCAATACAGCACCAATACCTACTCCTGATGCATTACACTCTAGTTTAAAAGTTTTGTCAAAATCTAGCAATGCTAAAACTGGAGCATTAGTCAGCCTTGCCTTAAACTCCTCAAAACTCCTTTAAGCCCATTCTTCCCAAACAAAAGAAACATTCTTCTTAGTTAACTCAATTAGTGGACTCACAATGCTACTGAAGTTCTTGACAAATCTCCTATGAAAAGAAGCTAGACTATGGAAACTCCTCACATCAGCTGTTGACTGTGGTGTTAGCCAATCCACTATGGCCTTAATTTTCCTCTCATTAACTCTCACACTAGAACTAGTCACAACAAAGCTACAAAATATTACCTTTGATTGACAGAATGAGCAATTCTTGAGATTCCCATACAATCTTCGATCTCTCAAGACTGAGAAGACTGCTTGCAGATGCTCAACATGACTCTCCAAGTCCTTATTGAAAATCAAGATGTCATCAAAATATACGACTACAAATCTCCCCAAAAAGTCCTTTAGGACATGGTTAATAATTTGCATGAATGTATTAGGCGCATTGGTTAATCCAAAAGGTATGACCATCTACTTATACAAACCTTGTTGAGTCTTAAAAGTAGTCTTCTACTCATTTCCGACTCTTATACGAATTTGGTGATACTTGCTCTTAAGGTCAACCTTAGAGAATACCTATGCACCATTCATCTTATCTAGCATATCATCAAGCTTAGGAATGGGGTACCCATATTTGATGGTCATTTTATTGATGGCTCTACTGTCAATGCACATACGCCATGTACCATCTTTCTTTGGGACAAGAAGTGTAGGAACAACATAAGGGCTAGTACTCTCTCTAACAAAACCTCACTCTACTAACTCATCCACTTGTCACTCCAACTCTTTAGCTTCTTGAGGATTCATGCAATATGGGGGCTAATTTAGTAAAATTGCCTTAGGTTGCAAATCGGTCACATGCTCAATACCTCTCACTGGTGGTAATCATTTAGGTAACTCCTCAGGGAATACATCCATGTACTCATCTAGCAATTGGCTCATAATAGACAGCAACTGTTTTTGCTTATCAACCTCTAACACATACTGCATTTGCAATAAATACATTGGCCTCTCCTCCTGAGTAGCCTCCTTCAGTTCCTTCTACCCCACAAATAAGGACTTCTTTTTAGTAGCTTTATTTATCTGTCTTTGTGCCTCTTCCACCTTAGTTGGTGACATACGATTAAAAAAAATTCACTTGCCATCCTTCTGGAACACATATGTGTTCCTAAACCCATCATGTAATACCCTCCTATCTAATAACGATGGCCTACCAAATAATATGTATCATGTACACATAGGAAGGATATCACAGATAATCTCATCATGGTACTTCTCCCCTATGCTGAATGGAGGTTTAGCCCTCTAAGTAACATGTGGACTACCTTGTTCACTTAACTAGTGTAGCTTATATGGCCTAGGATGTGGAGTAGTATCCAGTTTCAACTTATTAACTAATGAAGCAACTACTACATTGGTGCAACTACCACCATCAATAATAAGAGCACAGAGATTACTTTGGTCCTTGCAGGAGATATGGAATAGGTTCTCCTTCTATTCTTCTTCAATAGCAAGAAAAGTAGTCATCATCTTGCACGAGACATTGATGGCTAAATATTGAACATCCCCTTTGTTTCAATGCACCTCAGCATTTGCATCCCCATAATACTCATCTAGCATTGTCAACAAATCTTTTGGCTTATCCAACTCTTCCTCTTCATCCTCGCTCTCCACCTCCATAGCAGTTATCACCATTTGATTTGGACACTGAGTAGCCATATGTCCAAAACCTAAGCACTTGAAACACTTGATTTGGTAGGTTTTCCCACCTAATGACCTAATTATTATTTGCTTATTTTTAGCCCCCCAAAATTGCCTTCTCTCTCTTAGAAAAAACTCTTCTCCCCTTTAAAATTTGTAATAGCTGCATTCTTTTCCAGATCCTTACTAGATCCCCATTTATCTACATTCTTACTTTTTAAACTGTATGACGTATTAGAGGATCCATACGTGTTATTCATCATTCTATAAGGATTAGAACGTCTCTGTCTTTCAACCTTCTATGCCAAATGGATGGCCTTATCAAGGGTGTCATATCGCTGTAGCTCCACAATATAAGCAATCTCATACTTTAGGCCTGACATAAATCGTGCCATCGTTTGTTCAGGAGGCTCAATGGCCCTACATCGAATAATCAATGCTTCAAATTCTTAGACATACTTTCTTATAGTCTTCCTTCCCTGCCTTAAGGTCCGGAGGCGCATGAATAACTCATGCTTGTAATGCTTTAGGGCAAATCTCTTCCTCATGATCCACTTAATCTCCTACTAAGTATAGATCTTAATGTCACCATCCTTCCTCCTACTAGCCACAATGTTCTTCCACTATAAGGTGATATACCTTGTAAACTCAACTGCTACCAGACGTATTCAGGTATTGTCATTAATCTCATAACACTTAAAAAGCCCCTCTACCTTGTCCTCCCAATCAAGGTAATCCTTAGTAGACCTTCCTCCAGTAAATGAGGGCATCTATAATTTCACATACTCTAATCCCTTAGGTGGCCTGAACTCACAATTATAATAATAATCATCTTCAAAGTTATCATCTTTTCCTTCTTAGTAGGCATAATAATCTCCTCTAAATTGCCTTCCCCTATTTCTTACTAATGCTCCTTTCTTACGAGCATCATTAATGGCTACCTGAGGTAGGGGTGCCTATGGATTTGCCACTAGCTGTTAGGGTATCGTCATCTGATCCACCCGCGTGGCTAGATTAGCAACAATGGTGATTAGATCCTGTAACTACTTTTCCAAATTTCTCTTACCACCTACAGTACGACATCCCTAACCTCCTCCTCCAACTGAACTATTAGCTTCATCCCCAATTCCTCATACTTCGCCGAGTTGCAGTCTCAACACAAAATTCCCAAATCACAATCACACAAACCACAACATAAACCCTAATCTCAACCTTCGCTTTGATACCAAAATTATGGTGTGCCTAATTCTAAGGAAGAATCGGGTAATCGCAAAAAAAAAAAAAAGAAAAAGAAAATTCACAACAAGTAATCCAAAATAAACCAAACACAAACAATAAGATAAAACCCTAAACCCTTACTAGATGTGACATACTAGCAAGAGGATAGTTCTAGCACAATCTTGTTGATATGACGTACAACAATCCTAATACCGTCACTAGCCACGATCTAAGGATTGATAAGAGTATGAACAATGAGAGTAAAAGACTCCAATCTTGAATTCAAAATATCAAAGGTTCATTGTGCGTTTCTATCACAAAAGGTATCTATAGTAGCCTTTCTAAAAGAGAAACTTTGGCTAAAATAAAAGAAAAACAAAGCAAAGTTGAAATATAAAGAAAGCTAGCTCAAAATAACATAAAGCAGTCGGCCTAAAAATTGTACGCCACCTAAGAAAGCCGTTGGCCTAAGTTGATGCACCGCCGACCTTTGTAGATATGTTGCCTGCCTTTATGGTTGGCTTTCAATCTTGCACCACTAGTTCTTTAAAGATAATTGCCAGCTTTAACAACATAAGCTACCAGCTCTTAAAGGCAGCGTTCCATGCTTGCTTTGATTCATTTAGTTTACTCGATTGTTATCCCGAAGCACTGACAAATGCATCTGATTGAAGGTAAAACAATCATGCAAAAGGAATGAAGAAATTAGATGATTCTTCTTGGGTTCATTTGATCAAGTAAAACTCTTAATGTAAGATTTTGTAGTCCTTTGCTCTAGCTTGAGTAAGTGGTTCTGTAACTGAAATGACTTGATTCCTATCACTTTCACTCAGAAATTGAGGTGCAAATTGAACTAGAAGTTGAGAAGCTACTTCAAGCAAGTTTTAAAAAACCCATTAAACATCTTAGTTGGCTCTCAAACATGGTCTCAATAAGAAAAAAGAATCACTAGATAAGAGTATGTGTCGACTTTTGAGATTTGAATAGGGCATGGCTAAAAGATGATTTTCACTTACCAAATATCTACAATTTAGTAGTTATCCCTATCATACATGAGTTTTTTTTTTTTTTTTTTTCATTTATAGGTGGCTTTAGCAATTATAACTAGATTAAGATGGAAATTGGTGATGCAGAGCAACTACTTTTCGAACCTGATGGGGAACTTCTACTACACTTTCATGCCATTTGGGCTCAAGAATGCATGTGTCACTTATCAGAGGGTGATGATCGCTATATTCCATGACATGCTGCATGATTTTATGGAAGACTATGTAAACGATATAGTTATCAAGTCAAGACATGCACTTGATCATTTAATCCACTTGAAGAAGGTTTTCAAAAGATGTTAGTTCTATAGACTCCACATGAACCCTCTTAAGTGTGTCTTTAGAGTGGCTTTAGGTAAAATTCTTAGGTTTGTTGTTCATAGAAAGGGTATTGATGTAGACCCGATGAAGGTTTAAGCTATACTATCTATGCCTTCACTCTCCACTCTAAAGGTATTGAAAACTTTCATAGGAAAAGTCTCCTACATTAAGGGATTCATGCCAGCGTTAGCATAAATTTCATACCCTTTGTATCAGCTTATGCTAGTATCTTGACATGTAAACAATTGCTCATTCTCTAAGCCAACAAGGAGGACAAAAATATTTACTAACGTCTAAATGATTACAAAGATCAATGTGGTGAAGAATAGACATAGGTGTGAAGATGGAGAATAATCTATTTATCACCAACAAATACAAGTTTTTTAAGTTGGAAGGTATTGGGCTTATATGTGACAAGCAATGCAATAACACTTCATATAAGAAGAATCATGAAACACAAGAGAAGCAACTCCTATTGGACACATTAGTCATGCATGTCTGTAAATGTGTAAGGCCCAAAAATAAATAAATAAATAAAATGCAAATTAAAGAGCACTTTTTAGCTTTGCAATAGAACACATAATAAATATCAAGGGACCCTTATCTTAGAAATATAGTAGCATTCATCGGGTTCAAAAGACAAAAGTTAGAAGAAATATTTGAAGAAGGTGTCCAATGTAACTTACCTCATCAGGATTTCTAAGGCTGAAAGGTCCCACATGTTTACCTCTTGTAAAATGCATAAATTCCCCGGCTTAACCACATATGTGACTATGTATTAGTAATACAATATGAATGAAGCTTTCCTTTAAGAAAATATATATGCTTGAAGCATATACATGCCATTGTAGTGCCTCTTCTCTTGTTAAGCTATCCTCTTTAACTAATTATCTAAAGCAATTGAAGACACACAAACCTATCTTATGAGTTAGAGTTTTGGGATAATGACGATGGATTAATTAAGGAGTGTAGGAGGGTGATCTACACTTAGTTTTGTGTTAGTGGTTTGCTCAAAATGTTCCTCATTATCCTACCATCAAATGCTTAGCTTAGTTATTTGAAAACTAGGGCTTTAGGACAAAGTCACAAGAGTCCTTTGTGTTTCTTTTCTTGCTATTAGTATACTCTAGCAACTTAGAAATGTGAAAGGAAAAAGAAAACAAACCCAACTACATGTGCTGTGCATAATAGTGTGAAATGAAGTGAAGAGGTAGCATTGTCAAGGATTGTGGAATTAGGGTTGCAAGTGGACTTGTCTTTGTTGAATGGGTTAAACCTTTGAAATAAGAAGTATGATAGCATCCACTTGAGAAGTAAATTGAGTATATGGGCTTACATTTTAAGCTAGCTGGACATTTGAAGAAAAGAAAGCCACACATGTGGCTATGAGCTTCATTTGAAAAATAAATAAATAAATAAATAATAATAATTAAAAAAAACGATATGGTACCATGGGGGCATTGCCCTTACACCCTTAAGCTACCTTAGCATATCCCAACATAACTCTTAAAACCTTAGATTACATCATGGAGCGAGAGCTTGTCATGGTCTTGAATTTATACATCACCACGAGGGGGTGACGTTGTACCTGTAGGCCCACCAACAGCATGGCGTGGAGGCTGAGGCTGAGTTTGAACCTATTGACATGTTCCAATAGTAGCCGATTCCTAAGCGCCGTAGGATCATAGGATGTTAATGACCTCGAAACCAGGCTGAGGCACATGAATATCCATTAGAGGACTAATAGTTCCCATCGAATTTTGGTGTGATGTATGATAGCTCGGCCCTAATGCTTAGTACATACATCATACTACATTATCATTCCATTAGTGGTCTTGTCTCTACATCGCCTACTCTGCATAAGAGATGCTTTAGTAAACAACTAATGTATCAGGGTGAATCTTTGCAGCGTGCTATAGAGTGGAGTCTAGTGCCTCCTTGAGACTTCGATGATACCCTATAGCACCATTTAACATAGGAGTTAGAAGCTCCTTCTACTCCACATCAAAGGCTAATAAGAGAGCCCTTGTACGCATTTGTCTTGCTGGCTAGACAATTTACAAGGGAAAGTTATAATAAGGGATATGATTCTATTTTTTTTTATCTATTTCATATATATATCTTTCATCAAATTTTTTAGTTAATGTAAATTAATATGTGAAATTGATATATTTATTAACATTGTTTAACATTATCTAATAAATTAGCATCAGTTTTTCGTTCTTCTTCATCTTTTTTTTTTTTGTATATTATAAAATAAAGTATAAAGAGGTGCCAAATTTTTCTAATAAATTTTTATAATTTTTAGATTTATGAAAATTATTATTTTTTGTTATTCTTTATATATACTTTTAATTTTTTTTAAAACAAAAAAAAATTAATGTGAGAAAATTTATTTTTCTTTACATGATTTTTCGTCAATTTTTTTTCAATAATAATAAAATAAAATTTACACCGAAGGTACATTTCGGGTTTACATTTTTGCAACCTATTTTTGGAATAATTTTTTGGAGTACACTATTTCGCTTTTTTTCTTTTTTTTTAAAATGCATTATGTAAGAGCATTCGTCGTACATATCAACTAGCTAATGCATGTAGTTTAGTAAAAAATGATATTTATGGAAAGTTTGTGACCTTTATATGATTTCATACAAAGCAACACAAACCTTAATTTGCACATAATGTTGCATTTCTATTGTTTGAAGGATCGTAACTTTTCTAAATGGTATACCACTTTCTAAAGATTGTCAATAATCAATGTGTATTTATATAATTAAACAATAACGTTTGCACTATATTTATGACATTGTGTAAACTTTAAAATAAAGTCCATGTGTAGCACACCTATAACTAGTTCTAAACTATTATTTATGATGAGTTTGATTCATATTACTAGTTTCAATTGTAGGCTACAAACATCAAATAGGTAGCTTACAATACGAGTGAGGTAATAGGGTGGAAGCCACTTTATATTCTTTTACACACGAAAATTACATTCTCATAATTATTTTGGTGAGTGGGTACTTTCATTGGAACTTATACCTTACTCTATCTTATTTGATCAAATGGCAATTTCAAGTATATATTAAAAGTCATAGCATGGATTCCATGTACAATTTTATTGAAAGCTACTACCACATGGTGATAGGTATAACATTTTTATATCTTGTAAAAACCCTATAATTTGTAGACTCGGGTATTTAGCAATAAGGGTTTAAATATCCCCCCACCCATTCTATAAAAATAATTATCTAATAATATCAAATATAACATAATATTACAATTTGACCCCACTTGATTGGGTTAATTTCAAGTTGAAATTGTACATGAAGCTTTGTTTGTTTTGTTATATTAGGTTTATGTTTTTTCATGGATATAATGAATTTGATTTTACTATTTATTTTAAGAAAGTTAACCTAAATTTTACGATAAATTGTAATTTTATCATAGTATTGTTTGATAAATGGTGAATGTACAAGTTCCAAAGTCTTTGAAACATTGTTGTATCGAGAACTTTACCTCAAGAATTTTATAGTATAAAAATGTAATAGAAAGTTTACAAATGTTATTGGATATCTTGTACTATATAGGTTTTGTAGGATATAAGTTTTAAAATAGTTCTTACATGTTTACTAAATAAATTTTAAATTTATGGGGTTTTACATATTTACTGTCAATTATATTCTAAGTTGAAAAGAGATTAACGAACAAAACATTATAGGATTATCAAATAATAATATAAGACCTTTTGAGAAAAATACTTTCATAAGAGTAAGCTTAAACTTTTCTAAACACAACCGGATAAAAAGATATTGTTTTGAGAAGCAATACATATGAATTTGGCTAGGAGAATTTTTTTTTAGATAAAATATGATTTTAATAGAGTTATATAAATAAAATTGCATTGAAACCTTTTTTGAAAAACATGTAGAACATAGCCCTTTAGTGTGGAAGTCAAGGAGGGAAAACTCCTAAGCTAAAAACAAGACAAAACACGCTAGCTAAACTTGGGACGACTTAACCTGCAGAAACCATTAATTTGTCAGCTGCAACGTTGAATAAGAAAGAGACTAAAGATAGTTTCGTTTGGATTTTTCAAAAATAAAATTCATTTTTTTTTTCCGTTGGAATTAATATAAAAAAGAAAAGAAGAAATCAGAACCAAATAAACTAACGAGATTCAACGATAAACACTTGCATAAACCAATACAATACCTACTTGGCGGCCGGGCCGTGTCCACTGGACATCCAGGGGGAGTGGCCGGTGCACGTGTGGCACAAGAATCGCATGATGATGCTATTGATGACGTCACCATTTGGCGGCTAGACCTAGACACCAAGATTGATAGTCAACAGCCGGCTTAGCATGGAAAGTTCGGGAAGCATTATATTATTGACTAATTACGTTACATAATCGTAAATGATTAGAACCCTGAGATGTCATACAGTGGAACCTGATGCGTTCTTCCCAATGTCACCAGCTATGCACATATTGACTTTCACGTATGAGACCTCTACGGGATGGAGCCTCCCTCGGGTACAGTAAATAACATGGATTGTTTGCTCAAAATAGGAATATAGTTTTATCGGTTTAAATTATATATATATATCTTATTGGCGAATCTTTTCATTGTGAATGTAACAAATAAAAATATGATCCTATATACAGACTTCATCTTTTTGGGTGAATCTTTCTTCTGTATATGTTACTCTTACTTCCAAAAGAGCGAGTTACTAAAATCAGTTGTCGGAAATTATACATGACTATACCAACCTTTTTTTTTTTAGTTAAATACTCACTGTACATATTATATTCCAAAGATCAACATATAATATATTTATTTTTGGCTGAACAGATACAAAAGGGACGGTTAGTAAATAGTACAAAACAATGAGCAAGCCGAGATTTAGAAAAACGGAATTTAATGTTACTCCATGGAACGATATAGATCTTACTAAGCAAAAATTAAAATCAAAATGATATTTATTCAGTACACAACGGAGCATATACACTTACAAATAGGGCCGGTAATGCGGGACAAATGGGCCGGACCGCCCCGACCCGTACTAGCCCGCGGCTCGTCGTGGGCTGGCTCGCAGTGGCCCGCAAGTCTGGCGGGTCAGGAAAGTCTGTCTGCCTCGCCTCGCGGGCTATGCGGGCTGGCCCACGACGACCCGCAATAAATTTTTTTTTGTATATTATGTAAAACAGGCGGCCGGCGGTGGTGGTGCGACAGACGGCGGTGCCGTCACTTCAGTCGACATCGTCCTCAACTCCTCGTCTCGTCATCGTCACTTCAATCGACGTTGGCATCATCAGTCGCGGGTCCTCAGTCCTCAGTCGCGGTCCTCGCGGGTCGCGGTCGTGGTCGTGCTGCATAGCAGTCGTCAGTCGTCAGTCGCGGTCGTGGTCACGGTCGCGGGTCCTCAGTCCTCAGTCGCGGTCACGGTCGCGGTCGTGCTGCACAGCAGTCATCAGTCGTCAGTCACGGTCGCGGTCATGGTCGCGGGTCCTCAGTCCTCAGTCGCGATCGTGCTGCACAGCAGTCGTTAGTCGTCAGTCGCGGTCGCGATCACGATCGCGGGTCCTCAATCCTCAGTTGCGGTCACGGTCGCGGTCGTGCTGTACAGTAGTCCTCATTCCTCAATCACGATCGCGGTCGCAGATCAAGTTTTCCGGTGGGTTGGCCTGCCGCCCGCGGGGATTGCCCGCCCCGCCCTGCGGGTTAAGCGGGCGCGGGCCAAAATGGCCTGCACCTCTGCGGGTCAAATTTTTTTTGCCCGCCGCGCATATTTTTGCGGGCGGGGCGGGTCAGCCCACGGACCCGCCCCGCAATTCCCACCCCTACTTACAAATCTATCAACTAACTTTGTAACTCTATATTTACACAAGGACCGTTCCTTAATATATTCACAATAGACTCCTTATCTTTACATCAAAATATTGATACTTTCACTAAGGATAGTGATGTGGACATCATAACTGACACCGGCTGATTGGGCATGTCTTCTATAAGGCACGGCCGTATAATGTTTCTGGAAGCTCTACAGAAACATACACGGCCGTATACATGATTCAAAGGCACGACCGTGTGTTGAGTCTAGAAGATCCACAGAAACATACACGGCCATATACATGGTTCAAAGGTACGGTTGTGTAATGCGCCTGAAAGATCCTACAGAAACATACACGATCTTATACACGGCCGTGTATCAGCCAGATGACGGACGTGCATACATATATTTATTCCCATGTGTACATATATATTTCCTTTTTTAATTGTTTTCCAGAAGACTATAAATAGTTTCTTAGGTCATTTTAGGGTTAGTTTTTAATCTTTGTCAAAATATACACATTTAGAGAAGAGTTTTCTCTACTTCCTCGATTGTGCGCAATTGAGATTTTCAAGGAATAAACTCATATTATTCTTTGTTTATTCGTGAGGTCTAATCCTAGAATTGGTCTCGTGTTTGTAAGCTTTTCTCGCTGCGTCAGTTGGTATCAGAGCAAGGCAATTTCCTGCGGAGATGTCGGCTAATGACGATGTTGACGGCGGTCGCGTTCTCGACCTAGATTGGGATGCGGAAGTCCTACGTTATGGGCAACCAATACGAAGGGCGGTAGAAGAGACCATGGGTCTGAAAATCCAGCGAAAGGAACATCATCATGAAGCCCTGACCTATCGATCCAATACCAACAGTAGCGGGTAGGTTTATTGGAGACAATCGGAAGGCGATCCAAGGTTCAGTTCTGTTACTTATGATACGGATGATGAAGATGAGATTCTTAAATATCTGGCTAGGAGAAGAGGCCATGGTAGAATAAGACGGTACAATAGATGTAATTACAGGTATAAAGATGAAATCTTTTCTCAATTTAAATATGTTGTATTTGAGTTCGATGGTACTAGGAGTCTGAATGAGTTTTGGGTTTGGGTTGAGGACGTTGAAAGATTCTTTGACTAAATGAGGATTTCTGAGAGAATGAAGATAGAGTTAGTGGAGAGTCGTTTGTGGGGTGATGCATTGTATTGGTGGGAACGACTTCGGGGAGTAAGATGCCTTAAAGGTAAAAATCCAGTGAGGACTTGGTTTATGATGCAATGCTTACTAGAACGAGAGTTCTTTCTCCTAGTTACGAACAAATCCTTCCTCAGAAAATTCCACAGACACCTAAGCCAGTAAACTTAATTCCAAAAGTGTTTAAGGAGGAGATGGTTGAACAAGAGGAAAACTCAACCCTTAACGATCATAGTACTTTGATTGATGATGGTGGGGGTAGTGGAAAAGCAGTTGAAGCCTATAAAAATTGTGTTGGTGAGGAAGCTATTGTGGAGGAGCCTTTGTTGAATGACGAGCAGGTGATGATGGTTACTGAAGAGTCGAAGACTGGAGATACTCCGAGCAGATTCATTGCACCAACGAAGGAGATTAAGGATGTAGAGTTCAATGCTTTGCCCAAAAACTTATATTCTAACCCAGAGGAAGCACTAGAGGTAATAAGTGCAATTGTTCTATTGCTTCCTATCAACATAGAAGGTGATTATCCCATTAACATTCAAATCCATCCGGATTGTGCACAAATGAATTTAATAGAAAATTCAATGACAAGTGTTACTCTGGGTGTGGTGGATGATGTAGTGCGACTCACGATCAAGCGACGAGATAAATGGGATAAATTAAGATGATTCAAAGAGAGGGAACGACATGGAAAGCTTATTCACAAGAAGAGAACTCGGGTCGAGCTCTTTGCAGGTGGGAGAGAATGATGTGGACATCGTAGCTGACACCGGCTGATTGGGCGTGTCTTTTACAAGGCATGGCCATGTAATGTGTCTGGAAGCTCCGCAGAAACATACACGACCGTATACATGGTTCAAAGGCACGGCCGCATGTTGAGTCTGGAAGATCCACAGAAACATACACGGCCGTATACACGGTTCAAAGGCACGGTCGTATAATGCGCCTGAAAGATCCCATAGAAACATACACGGTCTTATATACGACTATGTATAAGCCAGATGACGGATGTGCATACATATATTTATTCCCACGTTTATATATATATTTCCTTTTTTAATTGTTTTTCAGAAGACTATAAATAGTTTCCTAGGTCATTTTAGGGTTAGTTTTTAATCTTTGTCAAAATATACACATTTAGAGAAGAGTTTTCTCTGCTTCCTCGATTGTGCGCAATTGAGATTTTCAAGGAATAAACTCAGATTATTCTTTGTTTATTCGTGAGGTCCAATCCTAGAATTGGTCTCGTGTTTGTACGCTTTCCTCGCTACGTCAGATGGTCATACAAAACAAAGGTAAAGTTACTTGCATAGGGCAATTATAGTTAGAGAAGGATTTTTCCATAGTGTAACCACCACAGAACTTCGGATTATTATTCAAAGATTTTGATAATTTTGTCATTATTACTTTATTGAAAATTCAAAAAGATATTACACATTACATCTCAGTGCAATGATAGGGGACACTGTGACCTTGGTGAGTCAGATATGACGGTGGCTTTTGTCACCATGAGACAACAATATTGCTACATAAATCTACCCTCGTATGCTTTGTTTCTTAACTATGAAGCTGTAGAAGAAAAAAATTATTATGTTAATATTTTAGGCCAGGTAGATAACTTATTTGGCTTAATTTATTAGGTTTTATAATAAGGTCCAATGAGTTTAGTTCATCTATTAGAATGAGTCGAGGATATTTGACTTGGTAGGCTTGGAATAGAGATTACTGGATTGATCCGTCCATATTCAACCTTACTCAGGTAGACACATATACTCATAAGGATTGCTATTGGCCTTGATATATCAGAAAGTTTATTTAGGGTAATCTTGAATTGAGTAAGCTTCATTTCATTCATTGATCATGGAGATGATAGATGGATGCCATTAAACTCAAGAACCTATAAATATTCAACCACTTCTTCTCATTTGGCACTTTTCGAAGAGATTAGAGAATCGGCATTCTAGTATATTGTCTCTGCTCTCAAAAATCAAGCAAGCAACTAAGGCAATCACATATCTCAATCGCATAAACTGCAAGGTCAACGTTCAAGGTTCTCTTAGGTTCTATTTTCTATTACTTGTGCATTCGAGACACTGAGACTATTTGTTTCTCCTCCTTTTCATTCTTTCTAAGTCTTCTCATTGTGTGTCATCTCCACATCACTATTTCAAAATCATGCATAGTGTGAGACTTGTTTGCAGCACTCATGTGACCACCTCAGCCAAAACCTCACATCTACATTTTGGCAACTCCACTGGGAAATAGACTAAAGTGATAAAAGAGTAATGACACCTCCTAGGAAGAGAGGACCATCTGGCAATATTTTTCAAGAACAAGATCTCAATACTGAACCATAGAGCAAAACCTTCCTCCATTATCATAGAATACCGGTTAAGACAATTCATAGCTTGAGATTCCTTTAGGTCCTACACAAATGATGCAAACTATGTAGGAAAACACAAAGGCTTTGAATTAGCTCATGACCATGCTTACTCCCCTTATGACAAGGTTGGTTGCCACTGTTGCGTACAATAAGGTGTGGCTTCACCAAACACCAGCACTGCTGCATTGTAAGGTGTTGTCAATGTTGCTTCACCACATGTGGTTCCTATAGTTGATCCTCCCACTGATGAGGAGGGCATTCCTCAAAAGCAAACCCATTCTCTAAACATTTTAGCTAAACAACTCTTGGTATTTGAAGGAGGAAATGTAAGAGTCCAACTCGATAGACCTTCATTGATACAGGAACCCCCTAAGAACACACTTGAGAACCCCTTTTTGCATATTACGGACCCTTACAGCAGTGATGCAAAAACCCTCATATTCAATTGGACTCAATCCTTAAGACGGACTAGAAATAGGTTTCTCTTAGTTGTTGATCAAGAAATTGGGATAAGGACATGCCCTAATTTAGAACACTCCATAAGAAAGGCGATCAATTCTCTCTTGAATGTTCTGAAACATGTATTCAAGCAAGAACACAAGGAATACCAAGTTGTCTTTTAGATTTCACAATATTATAAAAAAAAAAACTACTTTTAACGGCGGCTAAGAGGATTTTTATATGACCTTCCCAAAAAACCTAATTGACAAAAGAAATTACAAACATTTATTAAAAGAAAGCTGGCAGCATTTATTTTTACACCGGCGGCTTTTAAATTTAATGTTGGTGGCCTTCAATTTCAACGCCAGCGGCCTTCATTTCACCAAGCTAGTGGCTTATGCTAGCGGTCCTTTAATCTTTAATCTCCAATTTAATTTGTAACAAGTTGTATCGTACATGAGTTGTCATGGTTCCCAAGCTTTGATATCCTTGAAGTTCTTCATTAATCATCTTCACTAAGCCTTGTAGATGAATGCTCAAAGCTTGTTGTATCTTCTTAGCTCGGGATCTTGTAATAGGTCCTTGAGGCATGCTAATCGAACTCGACATCTCTTGGCTCACATCCTTGCCTTCTTAATCTTCCTGACTTGACATCCCTTGAGTTTTTTTCTCCGTAACATTCCCCCTCTCCTTAAAAGGATTCGTCCTCGAATCAAAATCATCGTCTGTATCAAAAGGACTCAGATCAGTAACATTGAAGGTAGCATTAATGTTATAATTACCTGGCAAATCCACTTTGTATGCATTGTCATTGATCTTCTCGAGGATCTAAAATAGACCGTCTCCTCTTGGGTTTAATTTAGACTTCCTTTAAAGGGGAAATCTCTCCTTGCAGAAATGTACCCATACCCATTCTCCTGGTTGAAACACCATGGTCATCTTCCCTTGTTCACATGAGTCGCTACCTTAACATTCTGGCTTTCAATTCGCTCCTTTACCTGGTTATGTAATTTCCTCACAAAACCTACTTTAGAAGGGGCATCAACACTCACAAAATTTTTAGGTGGCAATGGTAATAAATCAATAGGAGTAATTAGATTAAAACCATAAACAATTTCAAATAGAGAACAATGAGTAGTGCTATGTATAGTCCTATTATAAGCAAACTCTAGCAATGGTAAACAATTCTCCCACATCCTAATGTTTTTCTCAATAATTGCTCTCAACAAAGTGATCAACATTCTATTAGCCAACTCAATCTATCCATCAGTTTGTGAGTGACAAGTGGTGCAAAATAGTAGTTTTGTTCCCAACTTTCCCCACAACAATCTCAAAAAATGACTAAAAAATTTAACATCCCTATCACTAACAATGCTCTTAGGTATGCCATGCAAATGCACAGCCTCTTTGAAAAACAAATTAGCAATTAACTTGGCATCATCGATTTTATGACAAGGAATAAAATAAGTCATTTTACTGAACCTATCAACCACAACACATATACTATCACTACTCTTCCTAGTTTGAGGTAACCCAATCACAAAGTCCATAAACAAATCAGTTTAAGGTTCATTAGGAACAGGCAATGGTGTATATAATCCATGTGGTTTCACTCTAGACTTAGCCTCTATACATGTAATGTAATGTGCACACACTTTATGGACATCATGTCTCATTCCAGGCCAGTAAAAATGATCACACAACATATCATAGGTCTTATTTACCCCAAAATGCCCCATTAATCCTCCTCTGTGTGCCTCCTTAACTAACAATTCCCTCATGAAACCTTTAGGAATGCACAATCTATTCCTTTTAAATAGAAATCCATCAAACACATAGAAATCATTAAACCCGGTCCCATTAGTACAAGCAGTATAAATTTCACAAAAATCAATATCAGTTGGGTATAACTCTTTAATAAACTCAAAACCTAGTAATGAGGTACTAAGTGAGTTAAGTAAAGCATACCTTCTTGACAACGTATCAGCTACTACATTTTCTTTACCTTGTTTATACTTGAGGACATATGGGAACGTCTTAATGAATTCCACCCACTTAGCATGCCTTCTATTCAACTTATCTTGACTTTTCAAATGTTTCAAGCTCTTATGATCAATGTGCACCACAAATTCCTTAGGCTACAGGCAAGGTTGTCAAAATCACGATTTTACATAGAATCGCTAAGGGGTCCGTAGAAATGGAATGTAGAAATGTAAGTTTCTACAACCTATGTAAAATAACTTCTAAATATTATAAATTTACTTACAATAATCATTAAAAAAATATAATGAATAATAGAAATAAGGGAATTCAGCATTTATTTTAGCCATAAATTACAAATTTGCAATAAAAGTCATAATATAGATAATCAAGCATAAGTTGTATAATATAGATGTTTTATTTCTAAAATGATAAATCATGTATAAAGCAAGTTTCACCTAGTTATATGTGTAAAAGCTAAAAGATAACAGATAAAATTTAAAAATCAATTGTAACTTTAAGAAATTACTAATAAATAAAAGTTGATAATGAAGATATACTATTAGAAAGGAGTAATATTAAAAAGTGACAAATAATTACTAACCAAAAGTAAATAATAAAGAAGATACTATAACAAAAAAAAAACCTTTAAAATTATATATTACTAGGTAAATTTTTACACTATTCGTGATTATTAATTCAAAATATATTTACTTAATAATATCTCATATTTACTTAACTATGAGATATTGAAAAGATAGAAATATAAATACATTTATACATTTCCTATAAAATTAAAAATCTAAAAAATTCTTATAAAGTTAAAGTTATCCACCCTTTATTTTTTTTACTATTACAAAAATATTAATTAAAATAAGGAAAGTTGCAACAATCAAACATGAATGCTTTAATACGAACATGAGCACAAATAGGAACAAGAAGACTAACAATCGACGAACACAAACACAAAGACTTCAATGCAACGCAACACACTGATAAGAGAAGAGTGATGACCAACGAACATGTTGGGGTATGGCTCATACTCCCCTACGACAGGAAAGCATAGGGAAGCCGCCCCGACGGGGGTCTTAAGGGGGCTTTTAGCAATTAAGCCCATATTTTTTTATTAAAAGTTTGGGCTTGGGTCCATGAATAGCTATTATTACATATTTGTTCATCCGGATCCGGATGGTTGAAAATTTACTTAGTTGTGCAATATTGTGGAATCGGTGGAAACGTTCAAACTTGTGATTTTGATGATTTTACTGTTCAAAATCGTGATTCTATTACGATTTTACTTCTCCCCGATTTTGTATGTGAGTTAACTAGAAATATGTATCTAAACTTGTAAAATTGTTAAATCGTACGAGTTAACTCGTGAGTTTGACAACCTTGGCTACAGGTAATGTTGCCAAGTCTGCAAAGCTCGTACCAAGGCATATAGTTCCTTATCATATGTTGGATACTTCAAAGCTGCTCCACTCAACTTCTCACTAAAATACATTAGTGGCCTTTGATCCTGTATTAAAATAGCTCCAATTCCTATGCCACTAGCATCACATTCAATTTCAAATGTTTTAGCAAAGTCAGGCAAAGCAAGTCATGGTGCATTACACAATTTATCCTTAAGTTCATTGAAAGCATGTTCTTGTGCATCATCCAAACAAATTTAACATTTTTTTTAACTAATTCATTTAAAGGTGCAACGATGGTGCTGAAACCCCTAATGAATCTCCTATAGAATCCAACAAGGCCATGAAAACTCCTCACTTAACTTGCATTCTTAGGTTTAGGCCACTCTCTAATAGCCTTAACCTTCTCCTCTTCAATCTCAACTCCCTGACTAGATACTACAAAACCCAAGAAATTAACCTTATCTATGCAAAAACTACACTTCTTAAGGTTAGCATATAACTTTTCCTCTTTAAGTTTTTTCTAGTACCATTCTCACATGCATAATATGATCATCCAAACATTTTGAGTAAATTAAAATATCATCAAAATATACCACAACAAATTTACCTAAATACTCTCGTAGCACATGATTCATTAAATGCATAAAAGTGCTAGGTGCATTTGTAAGACCAAATGGCATGACAAGTCACTCATATAAGCCATATTTAGTTTTAAATGCAGTTTTCCATTCATCTCTAACTTTCCTGTGGATTTGATAGTATCCAGATTTCAGATCAATTTTTGTAAACAAGCAAGAATCATATAATTCATCTAACATATCATCTAACTTAAGGATAGGATGACGATACTTTATCGTTATTTTGTTAATGGCTCTATAGTCTACACACATTCTCTAAGTCTCATCCTTCTTTGGCACAAATATCACAGGTATAGAGCAAGGACTGAGACTTTCCCTCATATACCCCTTAGCTAGCAATTCATCTACCTGTTTCTAGATCTCCCTTACCTTGCTTGGGTTTATTCAGTATGCCGGTACAACAGCTCCAGGAATGAAGTCTATTTGGTGTTCTATGCCTCTGAGGGGTAGTAGTCCACTAGGCATCTCCTCTGGAAACAAGTCTTCAAATTCTTGCAACAAATTAGATAAAACACTAGGTATAGTTGGGTTAAGATCGTCAGTTGCCAAACAAGCCCCTTATATAAAAGTAAAAATATAGGCCTATTGGAATTCAAAGCCCGCCTAACCTCACTTGACCTAGCCATTAAACTCACATTTTTCATTGTTTTTCCCTGCTTTTTCTTTTCTCTCATTTTTCTCACTCATTTTCTTTTCACTGTTATGAAGTTCAATCTCAATAGCACTCTTTTTACTCTCCTTTTCTTTTCTCTTAGCCTCAATTCGCAACCTTTCCGTTCTACGTTGCTCCTCATACACTTCCTTTGAGGAAAGTGGTGTCAAGGTTGTCTTTTGCCCATCTTTAGTAAATGAATACCTATTGAGGTACACATCATGCTTTGTTTTTCTATTAAATTGCCATGGTCTGCTAAGTAATATGTCACCAGCGTGCATGGGCATGACATCACAAAGCACTTCATCACTATACTTGCCAATGGTAAAAGAAACAAGAACTTGTTTATTTACCTTAACCTCGCCACAATCATTAAGCCACTAAAGCTTATATGGTCTAAGATGTGGTTTAGTAGACAAACCCAACCTATTAACCAAAAGTGTACTGACCACATTAGTGCAGCTTCCACCATCAACTATCACATTACACATCTTGCTTTTAACATGACATCTAATATGAAACAGGTTTTCACGTTGCTCCTCATGGCAATCTTCCTTCAACTGGGTATTACCAGCACATCTCCTCTGACCGGTTCCTTTATGCTCCCTTCACTATAACTCTCTAGTTCTGGCATGTCATCATCATCACTCTCATTATTGTCCTCCTTGTCAATAACTACTTTACCATTCCTCATCACCATAGTTCACCTATTAGGACAATCTTTGCTAATATGCCCTACCCCCTGACACCTCCAACATTTAATATCTCTATTCCTCCCTTTTTGCTCCTCAGTTTTGGGTTTCTCAATTGATACTACTCTGGTTTTCCCCTTTGTAACATCAGATACAGGTTTATTCCCACTCTTAACATCACCCTTTCCATAATCCTTCCAAACAGAATTATTATTGTTAAAGTAAGATTTGGAAACATACCTAGTCGATCCTCTACCTTGGAGTTGCTTTTCTATTTTGATAGCAAGGTGCACCAGGTCTTCTAACTCTGTATATTGATATAATTCCACCTTATCAACTATTTCCTTATTCAATCCGTTCAAAAATCATGCCATAGTGGCCTTTATATCCTCCTACATATCAACCCTAGTCATAATCATCTCCATCTCCTTATAGTAGTCTTCCACACTCCAACTACCCTACCTAAGAACTTGAAGCCTCTGCATCAAATCGCTTCCTCATGACAGACTTGAGATCATACCGGTTATCAATAGGATGCTCCAAATTCCTCCTCCTGGTTGTCACCAATTGATCCCACCAGGCTATGGCATAATCTTGGAATTGTGTAACTGCTAATTTCACTTTCTTCTCCTCATTGCATTGGTGGCAATCAAATATAAGCTCAACTCTCTTTTCCTACTGTAAATAAGTTTCTAGATCAGATTTTCCCTGAAATTGAGGAATTTTAAGCTTAATACCACCCAAGCTCCTATCTGCATAATCATCATTACCCTTGTTCTTACCGGTGTAAGGATTCTCCTAGGCCCTTCCTCTTCCTCTACCTACACCATGACCTCCTCTTCCACCTCTTATGACACCAAAAACAACACTAATCTCATCATCTTCCTCCACATAACCATAATCTAATTCCCCTTCATCGACAATTGGAACTGCACGGTTTCTACCCACTCGACTTCCTTCATTGCGATTTGAAGTCCCCCTCTCTACTTCCTTCAGTCTCAAATCCATTCGCTCTAACTTTTCAGTAATGGTCACTAAAGCTTTGCTCATTCGTCTAAAATGCAACTCCTGAGCCTCACGATACCTTGCCTCATCCACATTGCTCATACTATTACTTTCACTATGGTTCGACATTGCTGTAAATAAAACAATGTTAGAAGTAAAATAATTTAATCAATCCTCACAAAAACTCCCTTTCGTATTTGCACTGACAAAAATTAAGGATGGCCACTCATGTGTCACTCAAGCAATTTCACTTAAAGGTTCTATCTCACACCACTCAAACTGATTCCATTATGTTCTTACAAGAATCACGTTTTTGGACCAATCCGAGAGATCGACCAACAGATTCGAATGGAGTTTCATTAAAGGATCCCAAAGCATACACAACAAACAAGAAGAACTGATGATTTTTTTTTTTGTACGAATTTGCTTCTCTTCTTCTTCTTCTTCTCTCTCTCTCTCTCTCTCTCTCTCTCTCTCTCTTTTAACTCTTTAAATGTAAATTAGTATTGAAGAATACAATTATGAATCGAAGCAATGATACGATCTAAACAAAGCTAATTCTTTTTTTTTTTTTCGATGAACACAATAAAACTCAATGAACACACAATATCAAATCAAAACGCAAAAACAATTAAATCAAGGAAGATATAACCTAATCTAGAGCCAAAGCTCTGATACCAAATGATACAGGAACCCTTGAGAACACGTCTAAGAACTCCTTTTTACGTATTATGGACCCTCACAGTTTTGATGCAAAAACCCTCGTATTTGATTAGACTCAATCCCTAAGACAGACTAGAAATATGTTTTTCTCAGTTGTCAATCAAGAAATCAGGACAAGGACATGCCCTAATTCAGAACACTCCATAAGAAAGGCGATCAATTTTCTCTTGAATGTTCTAAAACATGTATTCAAGGAAGAACACAAGGAATACCAAGTTATCTTTTGGATTTCACAATATTCTAAAAAAAAAAAAATACTTTCAATGGTGGCTAAGAGGATTTTTTATGACCCTTCCAAAAAACCTAATTGATAAAAGAAATTACAAACATTTGTTAAAAGAAAGCTAGCAGCATTTATTTTTACACTGGTGGCTTTTAAATTCAACATCAGCGGCCTTCATTTCACCAAGCTGGCGGCTTATGCTGGTGGTCCTTCAATCTTTAATCTCCAATTTAATTTGTAACAAGTTGTATTGTACATGAGTTGTCATGGTTCCCAAGCTTTGATATCCTTGAAGTTCTTCACTAATCATCTTCACTAAGCCTTGTAGATGTACGCTCAAAGCTTGTTGTGTCTTCTTAGCTCGGGATCTTGTAATAAGTCCTTAACGCATGCTAATCAGACTCGACATCTCTTAGCTCACATCCTTGCCTTCTTGATCTCCTGACTTAACATCCCTTGAGTTTGGTTCTCCATAACATTCATCCTCATGTGTTCCCTTTTCCAATGTCCTTAGTGCATCTAGCCATCAAGCTACTCCCATCCCCGCTTCTATAGTATCTGCTCTAAGGACTTCCTTTGTAACAAAAGAAGACTTGGACATATACTTAAAAGAAATATGAACAAAGTCGATCACAGGAGTACTAGAGTTAAAACTCCATATCATCAACATATTGTTGAAAAACCCTACCCTAAGGACTATGTTAATTCTAAGTTTATGTTGTTCAATGGCAAGAAAGGGAGTTCTAAAGAACACTCACTTAAATTTATCGAGATATTGGAAATACATAGGCTTGATGAAGATGTGAAGCTTAAAGAATTCTTTAAGTCACTAATTGAGAAGGTGTATATCTAATATGTCAATCTCCTTACAGGGTCAGTTGATTCAAGGGAGGCTATATGCAAACTATTTCTAGAGAAATTCTTCTCCAACCAAGAGTGGGTTACGATAATGGATATGGGAAGAATATGACAAAACTCAAAGGAAGACTTGATGGTTAGATAAAGCGCTTCAAAGAGTGTACCTTAGACATCCAAGACGTATATAATGAGAGAGAAATGGTGAAGATCTGTATCCAAGGGATGTTAATTGAGTATGTGGTTCACTTAGAAAATTTCAACTTAAGTTCCTTCTTTGCACTCATCAAGATTTTGAGAAGAACTAACAACTCTATTGCAAGGCAACAAAGAGAAAATGGGAGCTTAGGAGATGAGCAATGTTCACAAGCTCCACCCAGGTTGAGACTTCTAGAGACAATAAGAAGCTAAGAAATGACATATCATGAGGCTCTGGACCTACTCTTTCATTCCCATGCCCAATGGGAAATGAGCAGTGTTTGTAAGCTTGGCTTAGGTTGAGACTTCTAGAGACAATAAGAAACTAAAAAATGACAGATCATGAGGCTCTGCACTAGCTCTTTCATTCCCATGCCCAATGAGAAAAGTACATGCTTTACTTGACCAATGGTTGTGAGATAGGAATATTAAGTTCTCAAGAGTGGATCGTTTACCAATTCAAAATAAGAAGAATGATCTTAAGTTTTGTAGATATTATAAGACTATAAGTAACCCTACAAAAGAGTATTGGATTTTAAAAAAGATTTTCAATTATCGAGTCTATAATAGAGAACTTGTTATAGAAAATAATGACGTTTGTAATAATCTCCTTCTTGCATACAATAATTAATGAAATACAGCAAATGCTCTTAGCCATGGTCCTAGGATTGAAGAAGGAAATATGCCACATATCAAGCACATGACGAATAAGAGGCTCTAATTGGGAATTGTGAAGTTGTATTCTCGCTTATAGTTGCTGCCCCAATGAAGATGGCCAATTTCAGAAATTTTTTTACTCATCCTAATAATTACTCATTCAAAACGAAACATAATAGATATGGCACGTGAAAGGCCAATCCTAGCCAGTCCGCACCCATCATCTCCCATTGCCATCAAGTGTTAACGTTACGAGCAAACTTCAAGATGGATTAGCATTCGAGGGTTATGAAAGGCGGCCACGAATTAACCATTTGACCTCACATTCAAACGGCTTGAGAGATTACATAAGGCTGCAGGTTGCTGGTGAGAATCTGACTTCGCCGTGAAGAACGAATAGACCTTTTCAAGGTTGGCCTGCCCCTACGATGCACGTGATGGATTAAGGGCTTGCTATTTTTTTCACAAAAGATAATTTTTGACAAATTACTAATATACTTCATAAATTATTGTTCAAATAGGGATAAACCCTCCAAGCTTTCTAAATATAATTTTATTTTCCCCTAATTTTTAGAAGTTTGAAAGCTTATAAGGTTGTAGAAGTGGACGGTAGCAGTGGGGATTATAGTGGGTCTTTCGTAAAGGCTGGTATATTTAAGAAATGAGGAAGGAACGAGCATCCTTAACCATATGAGAAATGTTCACTCGGTAAAATATAGGATATCTTGAAATTGGTATTTGATAGAAAAACATTCCACCAACTAAATATTATTTAACTTAAAATGAATTGATAGATAATATCTAATCTATTCTTGCCAACCAAATATAAGATTACAATCTCTTAGCACTAGTAATGCATCAAGGATCTTATTAACTAGTGATGTTAAACTTAGATTAGCTCGAGTGGTTCAATCAGATTGACCTGGAACTGGCCATTAGACTAGGCTAGTCTTTTATAGGGGTTCAATTTTTTATTGACCTGATCGGGTTGATTAAGGATCCGATCAATTCGATTAGGTCAAACAAGTTGAAATTATATAAAAATAATAATAATAATAAAAGAGTAAAATCATGCAAAAGTAAAACAAAAAATGTGGTTCAATCGAGTAATTAAGCAAATGATAAACATGAAAGAAAAGAAAAAGCATTTACACAGTCAACAAAACATTATTACATTATTTTAATATTTTATTGCTACTAACTTAAATTTAAAATAGTATTTAAGTATTTTTTATTACTACTAACTTAAATTTAAAATATTATTTAAGCATTTCATTATGTGCACTTAGCCCACTATTTAATATTATCTTTATTTTTGTTCTGATTGTAATATTATTGACTATTTTTTCCCTTCTTCCAAATGACAAAAAGATTGAAGAAAAAATGGATTTGGGTGCAATTTGAGGACAAATTGATGTTATGCAAATCGTTAAATCAAATGATGATCATAATGATATTAATTTAAACTTGAATTTTTATTTAAGTTTATGGTTTTGAATTTAATAATGTCTGGTTCCAACTCTTGTGTTCTTTTTTAAATTAGTTTAGATTTGATTTAAGTTTTGATTATGTGAACCTATATATCATTTAAGGTTCATTTTTTATATTTATTCAATGGCTAATAGGTAGATTTAATCAAATTATGGATTTAATTGTATAATTTCATGTTTATTTTTTCTTATAATTAAAATATAACTTATATTTTTAATTTTTTTATTAACCCTGGTTTAACTCCCGATTCAACTCCTCGACCTTCTAGCATGTTTAGGTTAAAACCTTGGTTTGGGTTTGGCAATAATGCTATTAACAAGATAAATAAAATTACATTGAAAAGTTTTATTGTACATTATAAACTTTGATACATACAAGTTCATGATTCATATCACCATTACATAATTATGGTCCATGGTAGGTGTTTTGCTAATGAATTAAATCTGGACCGATGACCAAATTATATAAAAATTAACTCTATATAAATATACAAAAGATGTAATAAATGTTTTTTTTTTCAACTATTATTACAATTGGAAGGGAGAGGATTTGAACCTAATCTATTCTACAAAAAGATTAGTATTCATATCACTTGACAATAAGAATCTTAACAATGTAACTATATTGATTATTAATTGTACTGTTCTTATATGCATCAATGTAACTATATTTAAAAAGTGATATAATATTTACATAATAAAGGATGTAATATGGTGTATGTAAAGTATAGGTGAGGGCAAGTAGGCTTAGTCGATTTTATGTATGAGACATAAAACCTAACCTATAGAGGTTGGTTTCATATAGGAAGCCTACTTGCTATGTAGGGGTGAAAAAAAAAACTGACTAAATTAAACTAATCTGTAAAATGAACAAAACTAAATTGAAAATATAGTTTTTTTTTTTTTTTTGCAATTTGGTCTAGAAAATTTCTAATTTGAACCAAATAAAAAATTTATGGTTGGTTTGGAGTATTAATCCAAATCAAATCATTTTGAAAAAAATAATGATTTTTAACTTATAACTAAAAAAAATTCTTTTATTATAGCATACCATGTAAAAAAATTTTAGTTTATATTTATTGAAAAGTATACATACTTAAATTTTATGAACATAATTTAGCAAATATGTATATAAGTTTATACAAAATTTATATTATATGCTATTTTGAGGAATAAATTAATTGTATTACATATTTAAAATTTTTTAATTACTTAAATATTAACTTTATCAATTTCTTGTATTATATCAACACATGTTATTATTAAATAAATTCAGTATTATTTATATAAGCTTACATGTTAAATAAATATATTTCCATAGAAAACAAAATATGGTAATCAAACAAAATTGAAATTTTACGATTTAAAAAAAAAAAAACTAAAACTGAACCATATAATTCAACTTAGAATAATAAAAAAATCAAACTATATTTTTATAATTTTCTTTAAATTAATTTAAAAAAAAATTGAATCAATTTATCAACGCTGCTATGTGGAAGATTTGACATGGAATCAAACCGACGAGTTCCGTTGTCGGTTTCTACAATTATCTAGGAACGAGAAACGTACTGTTTCGAGAGGTGGCAACCATAGGAACACAGTAACGGTTAGCATACTGTACAAATGGGAAGATTATCGAAGAAGTCAAAGATTGTGTGGAAAAGGTAAATACTATTACATATATTATTGTTGATTTGGACACACGAACATTGAAAACAAAAAATAAGAGCAGAAATATATAGAGCATGTAAATTGGATTCTTACTTTGAGTTTCGAGAAAAATTTTCTTCATGAAGATAACACGAACTTATACGCATGTCGTAAGAGATAATAAGAGATCTAAGAGAAATTTCAATTAGTAAGCTCTTGAGGATCGGTTCCACACAAGATTGGTTGGATGGATACTCACCTCATGTGGTCTTGCACTTACGTTTTAAGGATGTTGATTTGAGCTGTTCAGGACATCGAACTGTCCACTCTTAAATATAGTAATTTAAAAGTATGAATTAAATAATTAATTTTTTAAAGTAATAGTGAGATAACTAATATGCTAATTATATATATGTTGATGTTATTCATTTCATCATATTAATGTGAATGTCTATTGCCTATACATTTTATTTTGGCAAAAAGCCCATTACACGGCATTGGGGATATCACCCCAAAATTGTCATATACGTTTTTGTGTGCATGTTATTCTAGTACTAATTTTACCATAGTATCACATAATCTAGAATGATGTAAAGTTGTATTGTGTTAATGCTAATATATGATTTTTCATTGAAACGCGTAGTTAGGAAATGATATATTTTCAAATTCAAAAAGAGTGATTTCTAATTTTACCAAGAATTAGAAAGCCTTTTATTTAGCTTTTTTGTTTTGAGGTAAATAACTTAATAAATGCCATGTTTTAGGATTTTGATTGTAACAAAATAGATCGCATTTCTTTAGTTCGGTGGTATCTATACATGATAAAAAATGTCAAAACCCATGACACGATTATCCTGTCTTTTGAAATGTAATTCAATTACATTGTACTTCAAATTTTTTCTTGTAAAGGGCCTGCAAAACATAAATAATCCTATATATAGTATATGATTAGGAAAATAGGGATCATAATAATGTTGTTCATTAGGGAAATTGAGGATAGCTTGATGTCTCCTAAATGCAAACGCGGCGCGATCATAAGCCCGTGCTGCTTCTTCTGCCGTGTCGAATGTACCGAGCCATATTTTCGGGACGTATCACGTATTTCCGCAGCAAATTTGCCCCACGGTCTTGGCCGAAGTCCGCGGTCTCGAGGTCGATCTTGTGATGATTGTCGTGACGATCCACTTTCCGAGTTTTCAATGTTTCTTCCTTTACGAGATGTACTCATAATTTTTATTGCACAAGGTCTCCCGGTTGTGAATTGAATGCTTGATGTTCAAATTTGATGTAATGAGAACGTAGGAGTGCAAAAAGGGAGGCAACAGATGGAGAGGGAATGTGTGTCGTGTTTACGTATGTTTTTGGAACCTGGTTGACCGTTGAACATGGCAGTACCATGAAATCACGTTTCTTTGTTTTTCAATTTTTGCTTGTTTTAGGTCCTTGCGAAGATTTTTTTTTTTTTTTTGATAAATAACTATTTTTATCAACTCATTAAAAACTCATATAATACATATATGGTTGCGAAGATTTTTTTGCAAGTGGGATATATATAAAATTGGATTTGTCCTGACATCGTCAGACGTCATCTCTCGTAACCCTGGACTCTCGTGAATCCCCAATAAACAAATATCCTCGAGGAAAAATTTGTAGTATTATTATTATGATGCTCACCAAGCGTTTTATGAGATCTTGCATTTTAAATAATTTTGGAGAAACGTAAAGGGGTGCTGTTTGCAAAGAGGAATTGGAAGGGTAATAAACAATCTCAATAGTTCTATAATGTATTTGATTAATGTTGTTAGTGTCAGTCTGAAGATTGACCTCGAATCTATGAGAGGGTCAAAGGGATTGTATTTACAGCGGGCATGGTTTGGTTTAATATGATTCATCTTTTAAATTGAATCGAATCATATATTATGATTTAGTTTTTTTTTTCTTCTTAAATTGAACCTAATTATATGGTTTGATTTGTAAATTTTTTAATATAAAAAGAATAGTTCGATCCATGACTTGAACCATTTTTATATATATTATTAATTTTTTATATATAAATCAATAAGTTACGTAAATTTGTACTTGTCTTAATTTATTATCATTTTTTTAATATCACTCACTTCTTCAAGCCCATTTAATACATTTAGGAAAGTTTTATTATCTCTATCTAAATAATTCTAGTTTTTATATTTGTTATTAAGAAAAAAATATGAAATAAAAAAAACAGTGAATTGTTTGATGAAAACTAAATAAGAGGAAGAATTAAATAAGTAATATAGGATCCTCCTTTTTTTTTTGTTATATATTTTCTAGACTTTCAATGCCTTTTTTTTTTTTCAATACTTCTTATATTTTGATTTAATTTGTAATTTTTTCGAGCCTCAAAGAAAACAATTTAATTCAATTCACATTTTTTTTAAACATAAAAAGATAGCTCAAACTTAATTTACAATTGGTTCGGTTCAAGGTTCAATAGTTTTTTTTTTTTTGTTTGCTCGGCCCTAATTGAACTCGGTCTAATCGGAGGTCATATTGAGATCAATAAAAAAGAAAAAGAAAATATAAGTCATATTTTAATTATAAAAAATAAATGTAAAATTACACTATCAAATCTATCCATTATACTCCGTTGTACATGTTCATCCATGATCACAACTGAACCCATATTCAACAAAAACAAATTCCATTGAGGAATTTCATTAAATACAACAAGAAATAAAATAAATATTCTATAATATATTTAATTATTACTTTTCTTCTTTGAAATATCTTTGAAAATAAGTACTACATTTATAATAGTACAATAATAATAATATATCACTAGGTACTAATATTATAGTATAATCTAATTATTCTTTGTATTATATATATTTTTAAATATATTTAAAACCATATGAGTTGAAATATAGCATTCTATATAATTATCATATAACCAAACAAATCTTTACATTGTAAAATTTCAGAAAATTAAAAAATAAATAAAAGAAAGTAAACTCCTAAGCTAAAGATTTGGCAAGCATCTTCAAAGTATAGGGAATATTAATTTAAAGTTCATTATAAAAAAATTTCAAGTCTCTTTCACATGCCTTTAGATATTGGGATAGCATATCATATATAGTGATATCAATTTAGATATTTGTTTGATAAATTCAACTCTATTTTAAATATCTTTTGAACATCTTAAATTTTAAGAAGAGTCTAGAATTTGAAAGATTTAAGTTTCTAGCTCTAGTATTTTAATTTAGTTTTAAAGGCTTTATTTAGTCTTAATGCATTTCTCTAGTCTCTCCTAATGTTTTTGAAATATCTAAAAAAATTTAAGGGTTTACACTGTATATATCTAAATTTATTCTCTCTCTCTCTCTCTCCCTCTCCCATACTCTTTACCTATTTTTTGTGCTTCTATATTGTTTGCTTCAAACTTGCATATTTAAGCAATCAAATCTTCTAATAATAAAGTGTTTTTACAAATTAATTATGGTAATTGGACTCATACTTTTATAGTAATCGATTCATCTCTTGGTTGCATACTTGGAACCTAAACAACCAACCAGAGTCATAACAATGAGTTCATGTGACCCACTTAAATTGCCTGAGTTGTAAGTACGACCTATTGATGTTACATTGGTTGTCCCTTTATGGCAACCAATGGTTAATTTGTAATGGGTAGAGGGTAATGGGTGAAGGTGATTCATGGATTGTAGAAGTAGATGGTAGTTATTAGGGTTATAATGGATCTATGATAGAGGTTGGTAGTTTGTGATAAGTACATTTTTAATCTTTAATATTTTTTTACTTTTTTATTTAGGTCTTCAATTTTTTTTTCTTCTATTTAAGTTTTTAATATTTTTAAATCCTTACAAAAAGAGGACTCCCATTAAATAAATTAAATTTTCTATCTATCTTGAACATGTATTAGCTTTTTATTAATCTTGTATTAGTTGGTTAAGATGATTGGGTGCATGTAAAATTTTCAAGACCCTTTTCTTGCTTTTAATTATTATTTTTCTATTTTTTTATTTTTTGTTGTATAATATCATTATATATATTTAATATTATTTTTATTATATTATGTAAATAAATATATATAATATAATATTTTGTTAATTTATTTATTTTGGACCAATTTAAAGTTGGTACATGTCACGGATTGATGGAAAATTTAATAAATTTGATAGAAATATTATATATATATATATATATATATATATATATATAAGGTTTTAAAAATGTTAATAACTCAAATGAAAGGTAAAAAAGGTTGAGAGCTTAAATAGAAAAATAGATAAACATGGAGGACTGAAAATGTATTTTTACTTGATAGTTTTAATAAATGAGCATCCTTATCCATATAAAAAAATATCCATTCCATAAGATATGGAATATCTTTATTCACCAAAAATGATTTCTTGGCAAATATTACTTCCATTCCTCCAACTAAATAGAACCGTTCATCAAACCGAACCAGAAACTAAATTGAATCATAAAATGTAATTCTTTTGCATTTTAGTTTGGTTCAAATGGTTTGTGGTTCGGTTTGGAAGGTCGAACCAATATGAATTGCTTGAATTTGAATTAAACCGTTTCTTAATAAAAAATAAAAATTAAGCAATATTTTTTAGTTTTAAACCCTATTAATATTTTTGTCTAATCTTATTTACCCTTTCTTTTGTATCAACTCTCATTATACTCTTAATCTCCATTGTCTACTTTTTCTTCACATTCGTCTCTCATCCCTTAAGGAGACAAGTGTATCTTCACTATCACCTAAAATATAATATTATATGATTTATATTCTTATATAATATTCTTCAATTTGAATATCAATATCTAGTTAAAAACTTCAATAAATATTAATATTGTCAACTAAAATAAGGTATTTTTAAAAATAGTTCAAATTGAACCAAACCAAATGAAACTGCATTTTAAATAGTTTAGTTCATAATCTTAAACTCATAACCTCAAACCTTTAGAAGTGGTTCGATTCATCAAGGGTTTAAATTGAACCATTTTAAATGCAGTTCCATTCGGTTCAATCCTTGAATTGAATTGAATCAAACCATGAACGGTTCTCTACAGTTGATTATAGTTTGTTAGCACACATAACACATCAAGAGTACTGATTAACAAAATTGATATAATTAAATTCAAAATTTTTATCATATTATAAACATTGATACTAAAAAATTCATTATTCATTATTTATATTAAACTCTATTTAAATATATTAAAATTACAATATATGTTGTTATCATTGTTACTCATTACCAATTAATATTCTTATCATATATGCCGAGGTAACTATTTTTAAAGTGATATCGTATTTACATAATAAAGAATATAATGGGGTAGATTTAAAACATAGTCAAGGGCAGCCAATATCCTAAGTAAATCAGTTGCAAGTATGAGTGTATGTTGAAGGCAGAAAATAAGAGGAGAGATATGAATTGGATCCATAGTTTCTTTTACTTTTATGATGCGGACATCGTAGCTGACATGGGTTGATTCAGCGTGTCTTTTACAAGGCACGGCCGTGTAATGGGTCTGGAAGCTTCCAGAAACATACACGGCCGTATACACGATCAGAAGGCACGACCGTGTGTTGTGTCAAGATGACTCCCAGAAACATGCACAGCCTTATACACGGCAAGAAGGCATGGCCGTGTGTTGTGTTAGGAATATCCACAGAGACATACACGGCCTTATACACGGCATAAAGGCACGACCGTGTGTTGAGTCTGGAAGATCCATAGAAACATACACGACTGTATACACGGTTCAAAGGCATGGCCGTATAATGCGCCTGAAAAATCCCATAGAGACATACACAGTTTTATACAAGGCCGTGTATAAACCAGATGACGAATGTGTAAACATCTATTTATTTCCACGTGTACATATATATTTCCTTTTTAATTGTTTCCCTAAGGACTATATATAGTTGCTAGGTCATTTTTAGGGTTAGTTTTTAATCTTTGTCAAATTATACACATTTAGAGAAGAGTTTTATATGCTTCCTTGATTGTGCGCAATTGAGATTTTCAAGGAATAAACTCAAATTACTCTTTGTTTATTCGTGAGGTCCAATCCTAGAATTGGTCTGGTGTTTGTACTCTTTCCTCGCTGTGTCAGTTGGTATCAGAGCAAGGAGATTTCCTACGGAGATTTCGGCTAACGACGGTATTGACGGCAATCGCGTTCTCGACCTAGATCGGGATGCGGAAGTCCTATGTTACGGGCAACCAGTACGAAAGACGGTAAAGGAGACCATGGGTTAGGAAATCCAGTGAAAGGAACAGCATCGTGAAGCCCTGATCTATCGATCCAATACCAATAGTAGTAGGCAGGTTTATTGGAGACGACTGAAAGGCGATCCAAGGATTAGTTCTGTTACTTATGATATGGATGATGAAGATGAGATTCTTAAAGATTTAGCTAGGAGAAGAGGCCATGGTAACATAAGACGGTACAATAGATATAATTACAGGTATAAAGATGAAATCTTTTCTCAATTTAAATATGTTATATCTGAGTTTGATGGTATTGGGAGTCTGAATGAGTTTAGGGTTTGGGTTAAGGACGTTGAAAGATTCTTTGACCATATGAGGATTTCTGTGGGAATGAAGATAGAGTTAGTGGAGAGTCGTTTGTGGGGTGGCGCATTGTATTGTTGGGAACAACTTCGAGGAGTAAGACGCCTTAAGGGTAAAGATCTAGTGAGGACTTGGTTTATGATGCAATGCTTGCTAAAATGAGAGTTCTTTCCCCTAGATTACGAACAAATCCTTCCTCAGAAAATTCCACAGACACCTAAGCCAGTAAACTTAATTCCAGAAGTGCTTAAGGAGGAGATGGTCGAACAAGAGGAAAACCCAACCCTTAACAATCATAGTACTTTAATTGATGATGGTGGGGGCAGTGGTAAAGCAGTTGAAGCCTACAAAAATTGTGTTGGTGAGGAAGCTATTGTGGAAGAGCCTTTGTTGAATGACGAGCAGGTGATGATGGTTACTGAAGAGGCGAAGACTAGAGATACTCCGAGTAGATTCATTGCACCAACGAAGGAGATTAAGGATGTAAAGTTCAATGCTTTGCCCAAAAACTTATATTCCAACCCAGAGGAAGCGCTAAGGATAATAAGTGCAATTGTTCTATTGCTTCCTATCAACATAGAAGGTGATTATCCCATTAACACTCAAATCCATGCAGATTGTGCACAAATGAATTTAATAGAAAATTCGATGACAAGTGTTACTCTAGGTGAGGTGGATGATGAGAAAGTGAAGGTAATCAGGGAGTGGCCTACTCTAAAAGCCGTCACTGAGCTGAGAAGTTTTCTAGGCCTAGCTAGTTTTTATAGGAGGTTTATTAAACATTTCAGTACAGTCGCTGCTCCACTAACTGAATGTTTAAAGAAAGGGAAATTTCGATGGAGTGAAGAGGCTAAAGCGAGTTTTGTAGACTTGAAAAGACGATTATGTAGTGCCCCTGTATTGGCGCTACCTGATTTTGACAGGTTGTTTGAAGTGGATTGTGACGCTAGTGGAATTGGGATTGGTGCAGTGTTGTCACAAGAGAAGAGGCCAATAGCGTTCTATAGTGAGAAATTGTGTGAGGCTAGGAGAAGTTAGTCGACATATGATAAGGAGTTCTATGCCGTTATAAGAGCTCTAAAAGTGTAGGAGCATTACTTGGTTGGAAAGGAGTTCATACTATATTCGGATTATGGGGCTTTAAAGCACTTGAGTAGTCAGACTCGGATAAGTAAAGATATGCATGCGAGGTGGATTGAGTTCCTACAAAGATTCTCCTTTAGATTGATGCACAAGTCTGGTGTGCAAAACAAAGTGGCTGATGCCCTGAGTAGAAGAGCCGATGTACTACTCACTCTGAGTGCGGAGGTTGTCGGTTTTGAAAGGTTGAAGGAGTTATACGAGGGGGATGGAGATTTTAAAGAGACATGGAGTAAATGTGCCAACAGCGAGTCTTGTGATGATTATCATGTTCACAACGGATATTTAATGAAAGGGAATCAGTTGTGTATTCCTGAGTCTTCCTTAAGGGAGAACTTATTCGAGACCTGCATGGTGGTCGATTGGCAGGACATTTGGGCAGAGACAAGACTTTAGCTGCAGTTGCCGAGAGATACTTTTGGCCTCGGCTAAGGAGGGATGTTTATAGAATTGTGGAAAGGTGCTATATCTGCCAAGTGTCGAAGGGACAGTCTCAAAACACTAGCCTATATGCTCCCTTACCAATGCCTGAGAATATTTGGGAGGATCTGTCGATGGTTGGTTTGCCTTGTACCCAACGAGGTGCTTACTCTGTTTTTGTTGTAGTTGACAGGTTTTCCAAGATGGCACACTTTATTCCCTGCAGGAAGACCGCTGACGCACAGGCCATTGCACGACTATTCTTTAAGGAAGTGGTGCGTCTACATGGTGTTCCAAAGTCCATCACCTCCGAAAGAGATAGCAAGTTCCTCAGTTACTTTTGGAAAACTCTTTAGTACATGTTTGACTCATCCCTGAATTACAACAATATAGCTCACCCTCAAACCGACGGTCAGATAGAAGTGACCAACCAAACCCTCGGGAATTTAAGTAAAAGCATTTTCTGTGAGAAGTCAGGGCAGTGGGATCAAGCGTTGGCTTAGGTTGAGTTCGCCTACAATAGTTCTGTCCATAGAACTATTGGAAGATCACCGTTCTTGGTAATGTATACCACAACGCCACAACGCCACAACATGCGCTGGACCTAATCAAGTTACCCAAGGGAGTGGTGGGTGACATCGTTTCTAAGAATATGGTTGAACAATGCCAAACTACCACAATAGAAATCAGATGGAAGATTGAAGAAGCTAATACCGGGTATAAAGGGGCTGCTGATAAACACAAGCGGAAGAAGCTGTTTGAAGTGGGCGATCAGGTGATGGTATACCTTCGGAAAGAACGTTTCCCTGTGGGTAGATATGGGAAATTACAACCAAAGAAGTATGGCCCTTATGAAGTAGTGCGCAAGATTAATGACAACGTGTATATCGTAAAGCTCCCAGATGATATGAACATCTCGTGCACTTTCAATGTAGCAGATTTATCTCTCTTCCATCCAGATGACACACCATTGTATCCTGAAGAGAACTTAGGGTCGAGTTCTTCATTGGTGGGAGAGAATGATGCGGACATCGTAGCTGACACGAGTTGATTGGGCGTGTCTTTTACAAGGCACGGCCGTGTAATGGGTCTGGAAGCTTCCAGAAACATACACGGCCATATACACGGCTAGAAGGCACGGCCGTGTGTTGTGTCGGGATGACTCCCAGAAACATACACGGCAAGAAGGCACAGCCATGTGTTGTGTCAAGAATATCCACAGAGACATACACGGTCTTATACACGGCATAAAGGCACGGCCGTGTGTTGAGTCTGGAAGATCCACAGAAACATACACGGCCGTATACACGGTTCAAAGGCACGGCCGTATAATGCGCCCGGAAGATCCTATAGAGACATACACGGTCTTATACACGGCCGTGTATAAACCAGATGACGGACATGTATACATCTATTTATTTCCATATGTACATATATATTTCCTTTTTAATTGTTTCCCTAAGAACTATATATAGTTGCTAGGTCATTTTTAGGGTTAGTTTTTAATCTTTGTCAAAATATACATATTTAGAGAAGAGTTTTTTCTACTTCCTCGATTGTGCGCAATTGAAATTTTCAAGGAATAAACTCAGATTATTCTTTGTTTATTCGTGAGGTACAATCCTAAAATTGGTCTCGTGTTTGTACGCTTTCCTCGTTGCGTCATTCTACCTCGAAACAAAAAATCGACATTCATCTATTTAATTTCATGCTCTTATTCTATTCTATCATTTTTTTTTCACACGTTCCACAAGAATCACTCACAAGCAAAATAATTAGAATATGGCTGGCTGACATAATTTATACCCGTTATCACTTGTAGCTGGAGATGCAAAGCCACAAATCAATTATTATTCCTGGGATCATGAGGTGCAAGAAGATCATCCAACAACTGGTTATCAAGATACTCGAGCTCGATCACATCATTTTGATAAGAAGAAGAACCAACTTCACCACCTCTATGTGCACCTCCAACGTCATATGAAGTAGTACTAGACGAACCCGAAGGGTAGGACGACGACGACGGTGCGGATGAACTAGAAAAATTGGGGTCGCCACAATAATGTTGTTCATTAGGGAAATTGAGTATAGCTTGATGTCCCTTAAATGCAAACGCGGCGCGATCATAAGTCCGGAGTAGGCAATTACGCCAGGAAGTCCCTAAATTTCGTCTATGCAGAAATTTATACAGTAAATAAATAAAAAAAAAAGGAATGTTTAAAAGAAAATGCTATTTAAATAACATAATAATAATAATACAATTTGAAAGAAAAAAAAGTGCCTACGGACTTTAAACTCATGACTGCATTCTTTTAAATTTATACATCTAACCACTTCACTTTATCTAATATCTTTTTGAATAAATAGTTTTTAAAATATACATAAAATAAATATTTTTTTACTACTTTTTAAATAATTTTTTTTTTTTTGAGTTTGGAAGAGTCGAGACCCCCTTTGGCCCTTGCCTAAATCTGCTCATGTTGATGTTGGCCACAAGCATCTCTTGTGATCTTGCATTTTAAATGATTTTAGAGAATTCTTGATATAATGATACATAAAGAGATGTGATTTGGAAAGAGGAATAAGAGGAGAAGCAAGCAATCTCAATAGCTCTTTAACGTATGCAACGAATGTTGTCAACCCAACCCAAAGATTAACTTGAGCATGTAATAGGTTCAATAGCAAAGGGATTGAACCAAGTTGAATCACTGGTCATATTGGGATTAATAAAAAAAGAAAAATATATGTTATATTTTAATTATGAAAAACAAAAAAAATACAAAATTACTTATCAAATCCATCCATTATGCTTTGTTGTATATGTTTATCCATGATCACAACAAAACCTATATTCAATAAAAAATAAAATTCCATTAAGAAATTTCATTGAACACATCAAGAAGAAATAAAATAAGTATTATGTAATATATCTAACCAATACTTTTCTTCTTTGGAAAATATGTGAAAATAAGTATGAAATTTATAATAATAATAATATATCACTAGATATTAATATTATAGTATGATCCAATTATTCTCTGTATTATAGTTTTTTAAATATGTTTAGAAGAACATAAGTGGAAACATGGCATTCTATATGAATATCATATGAACAAACACACCTTTACATTGTAAAATTCAAAAAAAAAAAAAAAAAAACTAAACCCTTAAGCTAAAGATTTGGCAAGCCTTTTTAAAGTTTAAAGTTAGGATTACTAATTTAAAGTTCATGATAAACACATTTCAAGTCTCTTTAATATGCTTTTAAATATTACTAAACTATAAATTCTCTCTCATAGCCAGTACCCTCATTTCCCCTTTTTTCAATCACTTACTGTAAGAATTGTTCAATGGGGTAGGTCAAGTAAAGGCCTTGCAAAATACGAATATTGCTAGGGTGCAGATGACAACCAACTTAATGCATGCATATATACATAGCTATCTAGAAACTATGAATGATATAGATTTAATGTCCTTTATTACTAGGGGGTAGGGAGTAATTTCGAACTCATTAGCCCCAAGTCCTCACCACTTTAAGCAGACTCTCACAATTCATTAGTATCTTGGCTATATGTTATAAAAATATTGCAAGGCCAGCTCAAGTAAGGTTTCTACTTACTAAAAGAGTTAATCATATACTAAATAAAAGATTGTGAATGTTGTACACCATAAATGGATGTTTTAGTAGATGTAGTCCTAATTAAAGAATGACATTTTCTAGTATGCAATAGTATCCAAAGGTTGAAACAAGTAACAAATGAATTATCTCCTTCGTATGAGCTTTTCGTGCCACTACATAATACTCATGACCTTCTTCATGCAATTCGTGCTATGCATGTCTGATTAATTTTTGATTGCAATATTTATTAACTTAATCAACGGGTGATCAAACAACCAACTCAACCACTCCAAGATAGTGTGCAACATCACATTCCCTTAAGTGTTCATACATCATTAATTTATCTTACCACAACATAACAAACATTTCAATCACATGCATATTCCCATAAAGCCTCACATGCATTTCCACATCCATATTCATATAAATTTAGGTGCAACTAGTGACAAGCAAGAGTAGTACATTAATCATCATAGTACTCACTCAATCATAATGATCAATGATCGAACTAGTCGTCAAGATAATTCGAATCTAGATCAAAGTCACCAAATAATAAGTAATTAATAGTTGGAATAAAAGGGTTTATTTAAACTGAAAAGTTATAACAATTTGCTCTTTTTTGGTTTAACCCCTTTTTGTAATTCATTCATTACTTCTTCAATTTGAGTCAGATTTTTTGTATAATTATAACCATTGCAAAATATTAAAATGTACTATTTTATGAAACCTTGTATTTGGTGAAATGGGACTTGTATTTTGGCGCATTTCCGAAAAGAATGTATGATAACTTCAATCTTGAGATGTTCCTCGATTTCACTAAATGATCATATTTCTCAAATATTATTTAATTACTTCGATGATTATCTATATCTATTCTTTACATTCTCGGCATGATTTCTCTAACTTGATCATCACTTGTATACTACAATAATAATTATATTCCAGCTTTAGCTTTTTAAAGTTTCCCTCATCTAATCACTACAAATGGTCCTAAATCGATTTGTACTCTTATCTAAATCATCAAATACTAAAATAATCCAAAAACTTCTTGGATTCCCTCTCTTCTTGATAGCCACGGCATGGTTATAATGCCTGCCTTTCAATCACTTCGAATTTGCACAACATCTAAGTTTTCCTTTTAAAAAAGGATCATATCCTAACTTATGCTAAAATACTTGGTAAAGATCATCCTCCTATCATGTTGTCCAGCTCATCATGTTTTTCTACGCATCAACTTCTCAACCACTTACTCCTTCAATAAATCATCTTAGTATTCCACTTAATCATCAATTATTCAATATAGAAATATACCATGTAATGTCACTTCTTGTCATTTTTGGGTATTATAGGATCATAACATTTCGTTCACTAACATTCTGATACTATCGGCATCCTGAAGGGAAAAAAATTAGTGTAAAAATACATATCCTACTTGAATGGGTGTTCCTCCAACACTTGAGATGATTCCATAGCTCTTCTCCTTCAAGGTTGGTTGAAGCTTCAATCCTAAATGGTCTTTTTGAGATTATGGAAGTGAAGAAGGTTATTTAAAGGATTAAGATAAAAGATTTTAGTAATACATTAACTTATCTGAACGAATAAATGATTCCCTATTTCTTGGATAGGATTGAAAAGAAGATGGAATGGAAGCCAAAACGTGCGTTGGTCACGTCATACGAAAAGAAGGGAAGAGATTTCTACGGAGCCTGTCATAATGATTCTTTATACTAGGATACTTCTCCTAGTAATAAGAATAGAAATGTGGATCTGATAGTGGCAGTATGCAAGCATCGGTTTCCAAGAAGAATGAAGGAGGTTTAATTTCATTTGGCTCTTCCTTCTTCAAGAATTCTATGTATATAACAATATCCCTTAATTTAAGGGATCTTCTGTACTCAAAATGTAAAAGATAATAAATGCTTTGATTTCACTTCTTGAAATTTTGGCTACCGCAAGTTATAAAGGAAGAAGGAATGAGATGACTTGAATTAACCTATGTTGACTCTTTTCTTCTCACTGAAGTAAAAAAAAAAAGAAAGTGTTGAAATGTACCTACAGCAAAGAAATCTTGCTAAATTTTGGGAAGGTGGCACCGGACGAAAACAAAATTTAGTTAGTTTTGTTAGGTTACTCAGTTTGTTTCTAGTTAGAAAAGAAAAAGGTAGTCAAAGACTTATTGTTAGAAATTAGTGTAGCATATCATATATGGTCATATTAATTTAGATATATGTTTGATGAATTAAACCCATATCTTTCAAACAAATTACATTTTAAGAAGAGTATGGGATTTTAAAGATTCAAGTTTCTAGCTTTAGTATTTTAATTTAATTGTAAAGGTTTTATTTAGTCCTAATGCATTTCTCTATTCTTTCTTAATTTTTTTTTTATATATATTGTCATCTATTATTTGTGCTTCTTTATTATTTGCTTTGAACTTGTGTGTTTAAGTAAGCAAATCTTTTGATAATCAAGTGTTTTCTACAATTAATATTGCATACTTGGGACCTACACAACCAACTAGGGTCACAACAATGAGTTCATCTGACCTACTTGGATCGCCCAAGTTTGTGGGTACGACCTATTGAGGTTACATTGGTGTGTCCCTCTATGGCAATCAATGGTTAATTTGTAATGGGTAGAGGGTAGTGGTGAGGGTGATTCATGGGTTGTGGAAGTGGATGGTAGTTATTAAGGTTATAATGGGTTTATGATAGAGGTTGGGAGTTTTAATAAATGAGCATCCTAATCTAGATAGAAAATATCTGTTCCATAAAATAAGAAATATCTTTATTCACCAAAAATGAATTCATGGCTAATGTTGATTCCAATCCTCCAACTAAATATAGGATTATATAGTCTTTAAGCACAAGTAGCACATCGAGAATACTAATTAACAAAATTGATTTAATTACATTAAAAATTTCATTGTATAGATACATCGATACTAACAAGTTCATTATTCATATAACCATTAAATAATTATGATCCATGGTATGTGGATGGCTTATTGAATCAAATGTTGATCAATGATCAAATTATATAAAATTAAACTCTATTTAAATATATTAAAATTACAATATATGTTGTTATCATTGTTACTCATTATCAATTATATTGTTCTCTTATATACCGAGGAAGCTATTTTTAAAGCAATATTAACAAAACTCAACAAAGCAAGAGATTAATTTTGGTGGAAAATTTTCTTCTATTTATTCTTTGATTTACCCAGCTATTATATATAAGAGAAGAAGCCCTAACTTTAGGCAACAAATCACTAACTATTCTAAACAATCTCCTGAAAATAAGAAATAATCTTTAACCCACATAACTAACAATATTTACTGCCTAAAATTACATAATATAATCTTTGACTCAAATAACTAACAATGTTTACTGCCTAAAATTACAATATCACGATATCATTCTCAATACCACCCCTCAAGTTGGAAAATGTAAGTCCCGAATGCCCAACTTGCGAAGGAAATACTCATATTGTCGTTTGCCTAATGCCTTTGTAAAAATGTCAACGAGTTGTGCATGAGATGGTACAAACTTGGGATAGATATTCCCAGTCATGATTTCGTCACAAACAAAGTGACAAATCAACTTCAATATACTTTGTTCGTTTATGGAATACGGGATTCTGGGATATATGCAAGGTTGCTTGGCTATCACAATGCAAAGACATTGGTTGCCTGTGTGACACCTCGAGGCTAGAAAGGATGGCCTTCAACCATTTCAACTCACAAGTAGTTATGGCCATAGATTGATACTCTGCTTCTACTGATGATCTTGACATAGTATGTTGCTTCTTTGTCTTCCACAAGACTAGGGAACCACCAAGAAAGACCAACCAACTGGTGAGGGAATGCCGAGTTAATGGACATCCCGCCCAATCAGCATCACACCATCCATCCAATTGCAAATCACTGTTGCTGCTCAACAATATACCTTGACCCGGATATCCCTTTAAATATCAAACCACTCGCAATGCAGCTTCCCAATGCTCTTCTCGGGGTTGCTTCATAAACTGGGACAACACATGAACACTATACAATAACTTGGGTCGAGTGAAACACAAATAAATAAGTCATCTCACAAGACGATGATAAGGTTCCGGATCCTAGAGCTTAACGCTTGTAGACAAGGCTAGGCGATGATTTTGTTCTAACGGTATAGCCGCCGGTTTTGCCCCTAAGAGACTGACTTCCAAGATGATGTCAAGTGCGTACTTGTGTTGACAAAGTACAAACCCGTCTAGCCCATGCACCACTTCCACCCTTAAGAAATATTTCAGAGCACCAATATTCTTCATATGAAAACAAGCACTGAGATAATCTTTGAATTTCTGTACGTGATCCAGATGACTCCCGAAAATGATAAGATCATCGACATAAATAAGAACATTCAATTGAACAGCTCCTTGCTGCAAAGTGAACAAGGAATAGTCTGAATAAGATTTTTGAAATCCATATTCTTTCAGAGCACTTGACAACTTAGCAAACCAGCAGTGGGGTGCTTGTTTCAGACCATATAGCGATTTTCGAAGTCTACAGACCTTCCCAGGTGTTCTCACCTGAAAACCAGGCGTTAACTTCATAAATACTTCCTCTTCAAGATCTCCATGTAAGAAAGCATTGTGAACGTCCATCTGATGGACCTCCTAATTCATAAAAGTGGCAACTATAAGAAATACTCGGATGGTAACCATTTTTGCCACTAGAGCAAATGTCTCTGTATAATCAATTCCTTCAACCTGATGGTTCCCAAGTATTACTAATCGGGCCTTCAATCGTTCAATAGTATCGTCAGAGTTATACTTGATCTTATACACCTACTTGAACCCAAGTGCTTTCTTTCTTGCCAGTAAATCATCAATAACCTACGTATCATTAGACTTGAAAGCCTCAATTTCACGTTACATAGCATCGCACTAACAACTGTCTTTCACAGCTTCAGAATAATGCATAGGTTCTCGTTCAATAGACAAAACTGCAATAAAGGCTCGATGTCGCAAAGAAAAATTATCACAATTCACATAGTGTGCTATAGGATAGGGCATTCCTGAGGAGTGCCATGATGCAGGTGCTGAGATAGATGGACTTAAAGTTTGTATTGTATGAATGACATAGTCACGTAGCCTAATTGAAGCTTCTTTTCGCCATTGTCCTCGGCCCAACACCTCTATCTCCACCCCTTGGTCCATTCCTTTATTAGAATCACCTTGATGTAGTTTCAAGGTTATCTCCCTAGCTGCTGATGGTGACAATACATCTTCTCCAGGTGTCACTGGCAGGCTAGGAATGTCTATAACTAATCTAACATGTCTGCCCCCTTTCATCGGGCAGCAGTGAATCCTCAAGATCATCATCCATCATCTCAACAGCCCCTTCTTGATCAATGATATTGGTTTCTGCAAAGGGAAACACATCTTCTGAAAACACCACATCTTGAGATACAAAAAATTCACCTTCATCCAAGTCATACAATCGCCAACCCTTTTTCCCATAAGGGTACCCAACAAAAACACATTGCCAACTATGACTTGCAAACTTATCCCTTATCTTCTCATAGACATAGCACAAAGAACCCAATATCTACAAATGATCATAAGTAGGTTCTCTACCATATAATACACTATAAGGTGTCTTCCCATTAAGACTGAAGATGGGGTTCTATTAATTAAGTACCCAACCGACAACACACATTCTCCCCAAAATTCAATGGGGAGACTTCCTTGAAAACGTAGCACCCTAACCATGTTTAGAATATGTTGATGTTTCCTTTCGACCCACTTGTTTTATTGAGGGGTACCCACACATGAGCTTTGAAAAACTATGCCATGATCAAGAAAGTATTGCTTCATACAAGTAAATTCAGTTCCATTATCACTTCTAATTATCTTTACTTGTTTATCAAACTATCTCTCAACTAAGGAAAAAAAAACATTTTCATAGTATTAAAAACCTCCGCCTTATCTACCAGCATATATATCTACACAGCACAAGAATAGTCATCAACAATTATTAAAAAATAGAAAGCACCACACGAGGAAGGAGTGTTATATAGTCCCCGTAAATCACAATGAATGAATTCAAAAATAGACGAAGTTTTATGCTCACTAATAGGAAATTTATCCCTAGTTTGCTTTGCTCTTTGACAAACGTCACAATGCTTTTCTAACCTACTTTTATTTTCTTTAACATTAACACCAAGTACTAACTTTGTCACTTTCAGAGATGGATGACCCAAATGTTTGTGCCACATATCAAGAGATACTCCATTGGTAACCTTCATAGTATGAACGCGTGTCATTCCTCTGAAATAGTAGAGTCCATCTTGTCTTTCACCAGCACCAATCAGCATCCTCGTAGTGCGGTCCTATAGAACACATAAGCTGTTAGTGAATTTGACAAGACAATTATAATGATCAATCAATTGTGATACTGAAATTAAATTGCAAGTAAGCCCTGGCACATAAAGAACATGTTTTAAACATAAATTTCCGGCAAGGATTATCGATCCTTCCTTGATAGCCGTGGCGCTACTTCCATCTGGCAAGCCTACAGAACATTGAGCGATCTCTTTTACATCTTGAAGATCCGAAATTGTACTCGCCATGTGCTTTGAGGCCCCTGTATCAATAATCTAAGGCTTACCAGTCATCTTTTCAGTCATTGTGGGCTTCGACCCACTCAACATCTACAACAAAGTCTGCTACTGCACCGGGTTTAGAGGTTTGGTCTCAGTTTCAATGCTTGTCGAACTACTTGCCATAGCAGGTCTGGCTTGAGTCGCATGTGCCCAAGCATGGCCTCTACCCCCATGACCTCCACTACGGCTGCTCATCTGGCCTCGGCCACACCCTCCACCTTTGTTCTCATTTTGAAGTTTGTCTCCCTACCATTCTAGATATCCAATCAAAGCAAAACAATTTTCGGATTTGTGTCCTGTCTTCTTGCAATGTGAGCACACCAGGATGTTGCCTTTTCCATAAACCCTTGTTACAAGAGCCATGACATCTCCCCATTCTTCATTGCCACGAGAAATTGTTTTGACTCACTCCTCCTGAATAAGAAGTGAATATACCTTGTTTATATTTGGTAATGGGTCTTGAGTCAGAATGTTGGATCGCATCCTGCCATATACATTGTTATCTAGTCCCATAAGAAAAAGGTGAACCTTCTCATCTTCTCATCTCTTTTCCAAAACTGATCCAAGATTGCAAGTACACTTCCTGCACTTACACGTCGGCAGTTGTTCATAATTTTCCAATTCGTCCCAAAGTTGCTTGAGCCACCCATAGTAGTCTACTATGGTCTTCCCCTTCTGTTTACATTCTCTAAGGCCTGATCTTAGTTGCTAAATTCGCAGTCCATTGGTAATGGAGAAACAATCTTTAATATCGTTTTAGAGATCCTTCGTTATTTCCACATGGGTTATGGTGGAATGTAACGTAGGTTCAATAGTGTTACGAATCTAGGACACCAACAATAAGTTAATAGTCCACCGGTCTTCAAGATCTCCTAAATTTTCATCTGGTTGTTTGATTGTTCCGTCAATGAACCTGAATTTCTTCCGAGCCCTCAAAGCAATCCTAAACAAACGCGCTCATTCATCATAATTCTCTCCTCTCAACTGTACCTGGCTAATTAAAAGACTTAAGTTATTAAGTGAAGTTATATCATAGGGTGAGATCGTCTTCCATTGTGGAATTCCTTCTCCAGTCACACAATCACTGCTGGCCATGAGTTTTTGGTTGTGTGTTTAAGGCTAGAGCTTTGATACCATGACAAAACTCAACAAAGCAAGACATTAATTTTGGTGAAAATTTTTCTTATGTTTATTCTTTGATTTACCTGCCTAGTATATACAAGAGAAGAAGCCCTAACTTTAGGCAACAAATCACTAACTATTCTAAACAATCTCCTAAAAATGAGAAACAATCTTTGACCCACATAGCTAACAATATTTACTGCCTAAAATTACCTAATATAATCTTTGACCCAAATAACTAATAATATTTATTGCCTAAAATTACAATATCACGATATCATTCTCAATGGATATCATATTTACATAATAAAGAATATAATGGGGGTAGATTTAAAAGATAGTCAAGGGCAACCAATATCCTAAGGAAATCAGTTCCAAGTATGAGAGTATGTTGAAGGCAGAAAATAAGAGGAGAGATATGAATTGGATCCTCAGTTTCTTTTACTTCCTCCTCGAAACAAAAAATCGAAATTCTCCTTCTATTTGATCTATTTAATTTCATGCTCTCATTCTATTCTATCATTTTTTTTTCACAAGTTTTACAAGAATCACCCGCAAGCAAAATAATTAGAATATGGCTGGGTGACATAATTTACAATTGCTACTACTTGTATTTGCCGGAGCAGGAGATGCAAAGCCACAAATCAATTATTATTCCTGGAATCATGAGGTGCAAGAAGATCATCCAACAACTGGTTATCAAGATACTGGAGCTCGATCACATCGCTTTGATAAGAAGAAGAACCAACTTCACCACCTCTATGTACGCTTCCAACGTCATATGAAGTAGTACTAGACAAACCCGGAGGGTAGGACGATGACAACGATGACGACGGTGCGGATGAACTTGAAGAAAATGAACTGGAAAAGTTAGGGTCGCCATAATAATGTTGTTCATTAGGGAAATTGAGTATGGCTTGATGTCCTTTAAACGCAAACGCGGCACGATCATAAGACCGCGCTGCTTCTTCTGCGGTGTCGAATGTACCGAGCCATAGCCGAGCTCCATTGTTTCGGGACGGATCACGTATTTCCGCAGCAAATTTGCCCCACGATCTTCGCCGGATTCCGCGGTATCGTGGTCGATCTTGTGATAATTGTCGTGATGATCCATTGTTAGGATGATTGCTTTCTGAGGTTTTGTCGTTTCTTCCTTTACGAGATTTACTCATAATTTTATTTGCGGATCAAATGCTTGAGGCTCGGAATTGATGTAATGAGGATATAGTAGTAGTTTGAAGAAGGGTGGCGGCACCGGCACACAGAAATTCAAGCCTTTGTATTATGGGTCTTGGACCTGGTTGACCGTTGAATTTACTAGTACCATGAAATGACTTTTTTAGTGTCTTTTAATTTTATTTTTTCACTTTTTTGGGGGCCTTCTATGAAAGTAGGATAGACAAAATTGGATATGTTCTGACGTCGAATGATGTCTTCCGTCGGAGGCCTTATGTAAGCGAGATCGTAAATTTCAACTTTTACCGAAATTTATACAGTGAAGATGTCGTTTTACTTATATCTTGATTCTCAAGCAAAAGGTCGGCGGAGTGTAACGGAGCGTAGCGTAATAAATTTGAAAATCCAAATTGAAAAATGTATTAATTATAGTTGACTGAGAACGGATGGAGACAAGTGGCGATTGGTCGATCATGCATCTTCATGATAATGATAAATGGAAAAAAAATTCATTAATACTAATACATCATATATTTTGATAAGTAATATATAATTATTAATAATTTTTTAATATGTATTAGTTATAATAAATATTTTTAAAAAAATTATTATTTTTATTTTTATATATTAAAATTTTATTAGTAGTTATATATAACTAATCAATTCATGTGTATCTTAATACCATTAAAACCTATAAAGCTCTTGATTTAGGTTATTTATTTATTTTGTATTGCGTTTACCCTAAAACTTTTTGGAGCCTATACACCGCCATGTAGCAGGGTTTTATAAATAAAAGAGGGTTTTATCATGTATAAACATTTTTACAACGCGATGAATTTCGATGCTCTACTATTCATAACTTTTTCCAGAGTATACGAGGTTTTTCGCATAAATCGATCCTGTTATTTTCTCTTTTTCTTATTTTTTACTCAATCAATACTTGTTCTTATCGTATAAATGTTGTTTAATCTAGAAATTATTGAATAGCAAAATGTTTATATGATTTTTTTTTTTTTTTGGTGGGGGGTAGTGTGGGGGAAGTAAATAAATTGTTGACATGAAGTTCTATAGAAAAGAGAAGACAATGTTTCCGCGATAATCATATGCCAACTTTTGTTTTAATTAGAAATAAATTTTTTTCGTTTTCATTTGTTCTTAAGTTTTAAATTTTTTTGCCACAGTTCTTATTGGTTTAAGCAATTGTATATACAATGAGAAAGGGATGTCGCTCGTTATATTCGTTATGCATTCATTTGATGATAACGTGGTGCTCCAAACCGCAAAGTAGTTTTATATAGTTGGCATAAAAGGGATATAAACAATGTAGAAAAATGAATAATAGAAACTGACTCTTGATTAACAAATAACATTTAAAACATTGTGTAAAAACAATTTTACTTTGCCACTCAGTTTAATGCTCTTAGTTCTGGACTGAAAAGTTCAGGACAAGGAGAAGAAGTAGATATTGCAAGTAAAGGCCCTCCACTACAGGTGATGATATTCAAGCTGGTGCAGACACTACTGGTGCCAATCGACATCTGATTAGAGAGGTCACTCTCAGGTTGGGGTTGTCAAACAGACTTCTATCAGGAAACAAAAAGAATAGAGAATTTTCAAGGACTTTAGGGCTCCGATTTGCTGTGATGTTGTCTTATTTGAAGTCTTAAAAAGACTTTTATGGTAGTTGTGTCGTGTTGTGTTTTGATTTAATTTATCTAGACTTTATTGCTGTTAGTTTTGTTGGACTTTAGTTTTAGATATAATGTTGATTTATCATATGTCATGACTTTTGTTGGATTTCATCACATATACTTATGTCATGATATTTAGGGGGAGATTTATTTTACTTTATTTTATATGCCTTTTTTTTTTTGATAAATTTTGTTTTATACATTTTAGTTTCATTGTAAAAAGGAAGAATGTTAGTGTTCTGTTTATTTATGAAGTATATTATGTTTTCAATTGTGTACTAGTGTGAACAAGAAAAGCGACAAGAATATAATAAATACTTGTAAATACCATTAGTCATTAGAAAGTTGGGCATAAATTGGAGTGATTGAACATGGAATGTAGTTTTAGGCATTAAGTATCTAATAAAGTGTGAGTGATATAATGTGTTAAAACCTATGAGTGTAGCCTCTATTTTTGTGATTGGCCAAAGTAAAAAACTTGAGTAACTATGAATTAAACTTGTGGTCACCAAGTCAATGTTATAAATACACTATGTTAGGTCATTCCATTAACATTTCAAAATAACTATGAATTAGAATTGTGGTCCTCAAGTCACCATTATATATACACTGTGTTGGATGATAATGTAACACAACACAGTTTATAAAGCAAGAAAAATGATACCCTCTATTAGGGATTAAGGAATATTCATTGCAAAGGTGTATAACACAAGAATTGAAAGATCAAGAACCTCATAAAGGTTCTAGATCCTATGCTTCTCTATGGATTTAGGTATACTTCCACATTCATTCTAACTTTAGTATGTATTCATAATGTCCTAATTTTACATATGAGATCTTAAAATATTTTTATATAGAAATTTAAAGTTATATTTCTAACAAGAAGTTGTCTGGAACTCTTCCTCAAAGTGCTATGACTAAAATGTTCTTTCTTACAATTAGAGTTTTATGTCTAAGCTATGTATCTTTTACGTATAGCCAGACAAGCTATGACGAGCATATCTTATTTAGGGGAAAAAAAAGGTAAATTGCAAACACATCTCTTGGTCCCAATTAGCAATCAAGAAAGGATATTAATTGATATAAAATTTAAAGTTTCTTTTTCAAACTCATTCAAAAATCCCCTTTTAATTACTATTAACAAATTTTGATTAAGGATGATAGTGTAAAATCAATCAAGTACATAACTGAAAATAAATTGCAAGAGTAAAAACATAAGGGTTAAGAAGATTAGGTAATTGATTCATAATAGTTTCATATTGTGCATCAATCTACTCTTTCAACCTCCACATACTAAGGATCCAATCATCTTGAATAGTATCGTTCCACTATATCAATCAAAACTTTAAAGGTTACAAACAGTTAGCCTCCATGGCTTAGTCACTCACTTCTCATAAAGCTAGTCACATAGAACTACAGTAATACTATAACCTATCAAAACAAAACAACTATAAAACAAAGTTATAGTTGTGAGGAAAAAAAAAGTATATGTTCCTTCACAAAATTATTGCTTTAAAAGAGTAAATTAAAATGATTACAAAATTGCTTCGAGACTTGCTCTTTCTCTTGTATATCTATATGTATGTATTCTTCTATTCCTGCTTTAGTCTTGTATCGTGATCCTTTTTTTCTTAATCATAGTAGTCTTCAATATTTAGCTTTTAACTTCTTCAATCTTTCATGTAAACCCCATACCTTTAAAAGAAAAAAGTGCATTTTTTTTTTACTATGATAGGCCTATATCAGGGGTCTACGTGCACATCTTTTGAAAATTTAGTAGTCGTAATACACAATTTCAAAAATAAGGGAGTTAAGTGCAAATAAGTAAATATAAGGAGATGTATTTGCAATTTAATCCCTTTTTTTAATATTAGGAGTGAAAAATGACAACTAAACTAAATAATAAAAAAGAAGTAGAATCTATGAAATGAATATTGCTTTCTTGATGAATTGGAAAAATTACCTCTTTCCTAATCCTTATGAAGTATATAGTTAGAAAAAATATTAGAATTAAAAAATAAGCAAAATGAAAGCATCAAATTATGTGATTTAGCTATGTACTAACAAAACAAAATCCTTTAAAGTTTTTTATAAGAGCATTTCACTTATATTATTTTTCCTCTCAAAATCGACCATTTTCTTAAAAGGTATGAATCATGTAATATTAATTTCTAGCTTTTAATTGAACAATTGTTAATTATTTCATAATAAGCTTTGGATTTTGATTTATTTATTCACTGAACCTTTTTATTTTAGTTGTTATTTTTCCTTCCAAAAAATTTTAGGAATGGGTAAATTGCAAATACATCCTTTATGTTATCTTCATATGCACTCAATCCTCTTGTCTTTGAAATCATGTATTTAGACCCCTAGATCTTTCATTTTCAAAAAGAAGAAGAAGATAAAAGTGCATTTTGACTATTACATTCTTATTTTAAGAGTCTAAATACATTTTTTTTTTAATTTTGAAGGTTTAAACATACAATTTTAAAGAAAAAAGGAGTTATGTTCACATGAAAAACGTAAAGGGGTGTATCCACATCAAATATTGATCAAAACAGTGAATTTTTTTATCTCCATTAGTTGCTTACTACATATCCAAATATAGAAGCCTCTTGTATAGAAAAAGTGAAAAATAAGAGCATTGATCACACATGAAAGTATGAAAATAATTAGGGTAAATTGTGAATATACCTTCTTATGTTTGCTTCATGTACATAAACCCTTTTTCTTTGAAATCGTGTTAAATCTCTAAATTTTTTAAAAAGGTGCATTTAAACCCCCAAAATAGGAATGTAGTAGTTAAAACACACCTTTTTTATTTTTTTTTATATAAGATTTGAAGGTTTAAATGCACAATTTCAAAAGTAAAAAGACTAACTGCATGTGAAGCAAGCACAAGGGGTTTTATTTGCAATTTACCTTTTTATTTTGGAAAGAGAAAAATGACAACTAAAATAAAAAACTTTGATAAATAAATAAATAATTGATTAATTAATTGAAAAGAAGAATCCATAGTTAATTGTGAATAATTGATGTTTAAGCAATTAGAGGCTAAAAATATGTTACATAATTCATACCTTCTAAGAAAGTGGCTAATGTTTAAGGGGAAAAGAATTTAAGTTAAATGGTTTTATAAAAAAACTTCAAAGAATTTTGTAATGTTAGTATACGATTAAATTACATTATTTTGCTGTTTCAATTTTGCTCACTTTTCAATTTTAATAATATTGTCAACTACATATTTTATAAAGATTAGGGAAAAAAAGAGGATTTTTTTTTCCATTCCATCAGAAAAGTAATATTCATATTATACATACATAAAAGCCATGATATTTTGTGTTTAATTAAAAGTATAAATCGTATAATATCAATTTCTAGCCTTTAATTACTCAAACATTAATTATTTCGTAATAAACTTTGGATTCTACTTCTTTTTTTATTATTTAATTTTTTACCAAAATCTTTTAACTTTATAAGTTGTTATTTTTTATTCCTAACATTAAAAAAAGGTTTAAATTGCAAATACATCTCTTTATATTTGTTTATTTACACTTAGTTCCTTTATTTTTGAAATCATGTGTTTAGACTCTTATGTCTTTAAATGATACGCATTTAGACCCACAATATAGGAAAATAGTAATAAAAATACACTCTTTATTTTTTAAGATTTGAAATCTAAAAGAAAGATTTTAAAGATGAAGGGGTTAAGTACACATCAAGAAAACATAAGGAGGTACATTTACAATTTACCCAATATATATATACATCTCTTGTTTAAAAATTTATTATGGCATGTTTTTTATGTCATCTTTAAAACTGGAACTTTTATGTAAAGATCTTTTATCTAATTCTATGTTGGTCAATCAAATTATTTTCATTATAGAAGGTCTTTATTTTATTAATTCCCATCTTTTCTTTTACGTCCTTTCTAGGATTTCTCAAGTGTATTTTAAGGGAAGTCTTGAATCTTTTTACAAAGAAATACTGCACCAACTGTTTATTCAATTCAAATTTCCTTAACCATTGGAATTAAATTTATTTCCAAACTCATGAATGTTGAACAAGAAAGAAACTTGAACTATTAGACATGTTCAACCTTTGTTTATAATTTGGATAGCAAGGCAACGGCAAAGTATGATGAATAAAAAATATTAAGTTTTCAAGACAAGCTAGCAAAGCTTATCTATGTTGGGAATTTGTGACTAGTTGCATTTTTGTTGTATTATTTAAGAATTGACTATCTTTTGAGAGATTTTGTTCATAGTGAAGCATGGTTGTAAGCATTGTTTTAGCATTGCTTTATGGGGTTGTGAGAGAAGTATTTTAAGGGTTAGATTGTAGAGTTTTGGAAGAATCCAAAAGAAGTACGAGGAATGCAGTAATTAAAGAGGCTTTTATTTGTGATTTTAAGAATAGACGTATTCTGCAAGAGATTCATTATATTATTTCTTAGATTGAACTTTAGTGGATTCTCAATATTGAGTTGGTAATACATGTAAAAATGACTTAAACCTCTATATATTGAGACTCTCTCCCCTTCTCTCTCTTTGTTTTTTTTTTTATACTTTTTTTATTATTTGCTTTGAACTTGTCTATCCAAGCAATCAAATCTTTCGCACCATAAACTCCAACAACTAATTATTTTCTATAATCAATTTAAAAGGGAATTAACTATGGAAAGTAGACTCATATTTTGCTATAACCAATATACCCCTCTTGGTTGCATACTCTGAGATCTACACAACTAACTAGAGTCACAGCAACGAATTCATATGACCCACTTGGAGCATACGAGCTACTTGTACGATCTACTAGCATTGCATTGGTGTGTCCCATTCTTGGGCAACCGGTGGTTAATTTGAGATGAGCGAAGGTTAGTGGGTGAGGGTGGTTCATGGGTTGCAAAAGTGGATGGCAGTCGTTTAGGTTATAGACTAGTGGGTCTATGATAGAGGCCAGTTATTTTAATTAGATGAGCAAGGAATGAGATTTCTTTCCCATACAAGAAATGTTCCTTCCCTAAAAAAAAAAAGGATATATTTACCCTGTGGAGTTGGTATTCGTAGAACATCATTCCACTAACAAAACATTATTGACCAAAATTGAATTCGCGGTTAATGTTGATTGTCCCTCCCAACCAAATCTTGGATTATAGTCACTTAGCATAAATAGCTTGTTGAGGATAACTGATTAACAAGATTGATATAACTATATTAAAACGACCAATTGTACTGTAAACATTGATACTTTCAGGTTCACTGTTCCTATAACCATTACATAATTATGGTCTATAGTCTGTGGATTGCTAAATGAATTTAATGTTGACCAATGATCAAATTATATTTTTTAACTCTACATAAACATATTAAAAATACAATGTATATCGTTGTCGCGTTACCGATTATCAATTATAATCTTCTCATATGCACCGAAGTAACTATTTTCAAAAGAAAATATCATATTTACACAATAGAGAGAATATAATACGATGGATGTAAATATACCTAAGAGTAAGCAATTCTATTTAAGTCGACTCCAAGCATGAGACCTGGAATTTATCTCGTAATTGCCATTTTTAGATTTTTAAAAATTGCATAACTTGTTCAAATGAGCTCCTGATGGGATCACGGATATATGTGTAGAAGCTCATATCAGCTTTATTAGCCCATATAACATAAAGATTTGTATATTTAGTTATTTTATTTAAATTACTAGATTTAGTTATATTATTATCTTTTATTTTATGAAAATATTTTAGTTTTCTTTATGATTACTTATTAGCGGTTAAATTATTTTTAGATCGTAGGGTCTATATTTATCATTTTCTTTATATAAATAGTCTATTTTATTAGGGTTTTAAACATAATTAATTGAACATTGATTGAATAAAGCTATTTCTTTCAAGATTAGAGTGATTTCATCTTTTTTTCTTTTTTGTCATGTGAGGTCATCATAAAATTTATTGGTAGTGTGAGACCATCAAACGTATTTTTCTCTATTTTATCTATTGATATCATTACATCTTATTATTTTCTTTACAACACCTGGTTGCTAATGTTTGTGGAGAAGTTATTCTAACCTCTTGATATTTACTATGAACAAGATTTGTTAATATTTGAAATTAAAAGTAGGAGCTTTGAAAACAGAACGTTGATTGAGAGCAATCATTCTTGGTTGGGAAATATAAAGAAAAAGAAAAAGAAAAAGAAAATAAAATAATCATCGTGCCAGGAAATAAAATTTCACAGATGCTAATCTACAGTAACCTATAAAGATCGTTCCAATTGAAGTCCAATCCAGTAGCAAGGTCGGAAATTGTTCGACAAATTCTACAACTGGTTTGAAAATTTTCCATAGAAGAAGATCCTTTATCATTTCTTATGATGAATTTTTTTGTTATTCTTTATTATAGTTCTTGTTTGATTTATTTTTTTTGTTTAATTTCCATATCCTTACATACTGTTTTTATTTTTTTAATTACTTCTATTTCCATGTCTTGCATCATTTTGTGGTATCATAGCCTAGATTAGCATTTAAAAAAAAAAATGTCTAATACTTGAAAGACTTATAGTGCTATAACTTTTAGAGAGCATTCACCTACAAATGACTAAGATGGATGAACTTACAACTTTCGTAAGTACAATGCTTCACCAATAGAAACCCTTTTAGATCGCATAGATGTCTTAGAAGCTATTAGGTTACTTGTTAGTCAAGATGAGGATGAAGAAGCTATAAATCAAGCCCCAAATAGGAGTTCTGACTTAGAGGATGACCCATCCCCTAGACAACACCATTAGAGGAACCCTAAAGTTCAAAACATTCGTAGAGTCGAGTAAGTGCATAATAAGATGCCACATAGGAATTTTCAAGAATATGACTATTTAGAACCCTGCTTTGAAAATCCATAGTGTGACAATCATGTCGACGACTTCACTAGGCATATTAAGGTAGATCCACCCACATTCAATAGGAGTTTAGACTTTGACTATCTTAATAGATTGGATAATTGCCATGGAACAATACTTTGACTTTTATAGGATGTCTTAGAATCATAGAGTTCATTTTGCTAAGATGCTATTAATTGGTCAAGCCAAACTATATTGGACCAATGTAGAACAACAACTTTTGTGATTAGGATAACCACCTATAAAGCATTGGGTAAAGATGGAAATCAAACTAAAGGAAAAATACATCCCTTTATCTTATCAAGATAAGCTTTACCAATAACATATCAACCTTAAGTAGGGAACCATGACAGTTGAGGAATATATGGCTAGGTTTAATGAGCTCTTGATTAGGTGTGATGAGCTAAAGTCACATGAGTTGACATTTCTAGGTTTAGGAATGGGTTACACTCTGACATTAAGAGAGAGCTTTGACTTCGTTTTGATGAGAACTTAGAATAGACCTTCCAACAAGCCTCAGAGATTAAAAATTGGTTGAAACCATAGAGGAGGTTTGGTTCCCAAGTTGGAGAGCGAGTCTCTAGGGGTAACAATCTTGGTGAGAGATTTGATAGGTCCACTGGGAATGCCCCTATAGCACCTAGGTCTAGCAATCCTACTATGACTTAGGATAAAAACATCAAAGGTAAAAACATAGTTACAGAGAATTCAAAGGTTAGCAAGAGTTAGAAGTGCAATAAGTGTCATAGTTCTAGTCACTTTACCTATCAATGCCCAGTTAGGAACCTCTATATAGGAGAGGGAGAACCATTAGACAAAATAGGGTGCTAGTGATGAAGATGACATGGCTTGACTTTTGATGAGGGCAATTTGACTATTGTTAGGTGTCTCATTACCCAATGTAGAAAGGAGGATGATTGGAGACAAACTAGCATATTCCTTACCTACACAAAATGTAATGGTTACAATTGTAAAGTAATCATTGATGGCAGTAGCAGTACGAATGTAGTTTCACAGGTTGTTGTGTCTAAGTTAGGTCTTAAACTAGAATCACACCCTAATCTCTATAAGTTAGCTTGGGTAGATAAGACCACCTTACCTATCACTTAGAGGTGTCCAGTTCCCTTACAATTTGCTATGTATATAGATGAGATTTTGTGTGATGTTGTGCCTATGGATATTACTCATGTCCTTTTAGGGAGACCTTGGTTGTATGACCTAGATGTGGTTCATTATGGTAGGGCTAACACATATTTATTCATGTACAATGGTAAGAAAATTAAGCTTAGGTTAGTACCAATAAAGGGCTAGTCAATCCCATAGATTCCAAGAAATCCCTCTATGTTTTGAGTGCAAGAGAATTTGAGCTAGAGTCTAAAGAACGAACTTTATATGCTTTAGTGGTTAAGGTAGTCGAGGAGTGTAATCCTAAGTCAGAGTTAGACGTAATTGTAGAGGTGAAACCTTTACTTGAGGAGTTCAAAGACCTTATACTAGATGATCTTCCAAATAGGTTACCACCCATGTGTGACATACAACATGTTATAGATTTATTTCTTGGATCAGCCTTGCCTAACCTACCCCATTATAGGATGAATTCTAGAGAACATGCAGAGTTAAAAAGGTAAGTAGATGGTTTGTTGTAGAAAGGTTTTATTAAGGAGAGTCTTGGTCCATGTATTGTGCTTGCACTCCTTACTCCTAAGAAAGATAGAAGTTAGCAGATGTGTATAGACTCATGGGCCATCAACAAGATCACCATCAAGTATAGGTTTCTAAACCTTATGTTAGATGACATGCTAGATTTACTTTCAGGATCGACCTTAGAAGTGGATATCATTAAATTAGGATTAGACTAAGGGATGAGTGGAAAATAGCCTTAGAGATAAAAGAGGGTCTGTATGAGTGGTTAGTTATGTCATTTGGGTTGACTAATGCACCATCAACTTTCATGAGAGTGATGACATAAGTGTTAAGAGCGTTCATAGGAAAGTTTCTTGTTGTGTATTTGGATGATATCTTAGTTTATAGTCACACCTAAGAAAAGCATCTGTTGCACCTAAGAAAATTATTTGAGACACTAAGGCATGAGAAACTTTATGTGAACTTGAAAAAGTGTGCCTTTTTGACAACTTAGGTAATTTTCCTCGATTTTGTTGTGTCAACCGAAGGATTGAGAACAGACCTTGAGAAAATTAAAGAAATAGTTGAGTAGCCCAAACTAAAGAGCCTTCATGTTGTTAGGAGTTTCCATGGTCTTACCACTTTTTATAGAAGATTCATTAGAGGCTTTGGTACTATTATGGCCACGATCACAAACTGCATTGAAAAAGGAGATTTTAGTTAAACCAAAAGTGCATCTAAAGTATTCATGGAAATCAAGAAGAAGATAACTGAAGCACTTGTGCTTAGGTTACTTGATTTCTCTAAAGTGTTTAAGGTTGGTTGTGATGCATCTGGCATAGGAATAGGTGGAGTACTTAGTTAAGTGGGACACCCTATAGTTGTCTTTAGTGAGAAATTGAATGAATCAAAACAGAGGTACTCAACCTATGATAAAGAATTTTATGTAATGGTGCAAGCTTTAAAACATTAGAGACATTATTTGTTGCCTAATGAATTTATGTTGTATAGTGATCACTAGGCTCTTAAGATCTTAATTCACAAAAGAAACTTAGAGCCAGACATGCCAAGTGGATTCAATTTTTGTAGGAGTACTCATTTGTGCTGAAACATAAAGTTAAAACTAAGAATAAACTTGCCAATGCTCTAAGTCACATGCACCTACTTGTAAGTACTTTAACTATTGAGGTTGTTGGTTTTGAAAAGATAAGAGAGCAATATGCGACTTAGCTTGATTTAAGAGAGATCCATGCATTGTTTTCTGACAGTTAGTTAGAACTTTTTGTTGATTACATCCTTAAGAATGGTTACTTATTTAGAGGCGATAGATTATTCATTCTAAAAACTTCTTTGATGGATTTTTTTATCTAGGAATTACATGTTGAAGGTGCTACTAGTCACTTTGAGAGAGATAAAACCATAGCCATGGTTAAGGATAGATTTTATTGGCCTAGCATTAAGAGGGATGTGGCTAGGGTTATGAGGTAGTGTCATACTTCGCAGGCATTAGGAATTTAAAGAGGGAGATTTGGTGATTGCTCGAATTAGGCTAGAGAGGTTTCCATGAGGTTCTTTCAAGAAATTACATGCTAGGGGCATGGGACCTTTCAAGGTTTTGAAGAAGATTATTGCAAATGCTTATGTTTTGGAGCTACCACCAAATATAGGTATTAGTAATATTTTCAATCTTGAGGATCTCTTACCTTACCATGAGCTAGTCGAGATTAAGATTTGTCAATTGAGCCTATGTCTACATTTCCTACTCTTTCGATTCCATGAGTTCCACATGTTCCACCATTGAAAGGAAAGAAAGAAGAGATAGAAGATATTATTGATGATCAGATTATTAGTGATGATAGATATTTTCTTGTCAAATGGGTAGATCATCCACTTTCAGATGCTACATGGATTATCAAGTTAGAGCTTCAGAGAATTAATCGAGATCTTTATGAGCAATGCATTGATTTTAATTCACTAAAGTTGAATCTTCCCAAGCCAAAGAAAGATGATGGGGATCACAAATACATGCGTAGAAGCTCACTTCAGCGTTATTGGCTTGCATGGCATGAATTTGTTTATATTTAGTTATTTTATTTAGATTATTAGATTTAGTTATACCATTATCTTTTATTTTATGAAAATATTTTAGTTTCCTTTATAGCTACTTATTAGCGATTGTCTTTAGATTATAAAGTTTATATTTATGTTTTTCTTTATATAAATAGCATCTTTTATTAGGATTTTAAACATAATTGATTGAATAAAGCTATTTCTTTCAAGATTGAAGTGATTTTATCTTCTCTTTTGGTGGTGCAAGGTTATCATAAAATTTATTGGTGGTGTGAAACCATCAAACATATATATTTTTTTATTTTATCTATTGATATCGTTACATATTATTATTTTCTTTACAATACTTTGATTGCCAACTTTTGTGGAGAAGTTATTCTAACCTCTTGATATTTACTGTGAACAAGATTTGTTAATATTTGATATTAAAAGTAGGAGCTTTGAAGACGAGTACGTGGATTGAGAACAATAATTCTTGGTTGGGAAATATAAAGAAAAAGAACAATAAAATAAAATAATCATCGTGCTTGGAAATAAAATCTGCAGTAACCTATAAGGATCGTTCCAATTGAACTCCAATCCAGCAGCGGGGTTGGAAATTGTTCGAAAGGTTTGAAAATTTTCCACAAAAGAAGATCCTTTATCATTACTTATAATGAATTTTTTTGATATTCTTTATTATAGTTTTTGTTTAATTTTTGTATCATTACATATTGTTTTTATTTTTTTAATGACTTCTGCTTTCATGTCTTGCATCAGTTGTAAATTACATAGAACTTGTATAATTTATTTTCTTTAATAAAAAATTACTTTAAAGTACCTAAACTAAAAATATAAACAAAATCAATGTAATATTTAATAAAAACTACTTGTAAAATAAATAATAATATAAGTATAACTATACGCTTATCAATATGCAAATAGGCATATCAATTATCATTCCTAGGATCATAGGGTGCGAGAAGATCATCTAATAACTGGTTATCGAGATACTCAAGCTCGATCACATCATTTTGGTAGTACAACCCCAACACCATATGAACTACTACCAGACAAACCCCAAGGGTAGGAAGACGACGACGATGACTGTGAACTAGAAGAAAATGAAATAGAAAATGTTGGCTCATAATAATTATGTTGTTGATTCGGGAAATTGAGAACGGCTAGATGTCCCCTAAATGCAAACGCAGCCCGATCATAAGCCCGCGCTGCTTCTCTTGCCGTTTTGAATGTACCGAGCCTTAGGCGTGTTCCATGTCGGGACGGATCACCTATTTCGGCAGCAAATTTGCCCCACGGTCTTCGCCGAATTCGGCGGTATCGAGGTGGTGATGATCCATTGTTGGGATCATTGCTTTGTGAATTTTCGTTGTCTTCTATGACTAGTTGTACTCATCATTTAATTATGCAACTTCTTCCGCTTGAGAATCAAATGTGCTTGTTGTTCAAATTTGATATAATGAGTATATAGTAGATCGAAAAGAGTGGGAGCATAGGGAGAGAGAAGCATTTGTATTTCCAGTTATATAGGTTTCGGAGAAGAGGAGAAAGCCGACCTAGTCAACCACTGAACTTTCTAGTACGTTAAAATAGCTACATGCTATTTATATAAAAAAATTGTACGATTGTTTGGTGTAAACTTTTTCAACTAAAATGCTTAGGTAATACATATGGTATTATTACATGTAAAGATACGTAATCCATCACTATGTCATATAATATATAGAGAAAATTAATAGAATATGGACTATATTTTAGTATTTTTGTGAACTTATTTTATATTTTTTCTTTTTAATAAATACATTGCATGCGCTTTATAACTATTTATTAAGGTTAGTTAAGAGACATGGATCAATTTCTAATTGATTCATCATAATTAATTTAACAAAATAATATTATTAAATAAACATAATTAAATTTAAAAACAAAAAATTTACAATACATAACAAAACATTTTCTTTCTTTTTTGTCATTAGTCCTTGTCCAAGTAATGTTCTCTCTTCTACAATAAATAAGAAGGTCCATTAATACTAATACACTACATATTTAAATTAATAGTGGATAAATACTAATAATATTAAAACACATGCTACTAATAGCCAATAGATTTTAAAGGACCACTATACATGTTTTTACGTATTAAAACTTCTTAATTTTAATAGACCACTGTACATGTTTTTACGTATAAAAACTTTATTAGCACTTACCTACCACTAATTTATCTGCCTAATATATTAGTATTATAAAAACGCTTCTCCTACAACCACATTAGCCATAATTTACCAACTACAAATATCATCATCACTATTGCTATTTCTATTGCAACCTTCAATGGCAATTACTGTGATGACAATCATGGTCCCTTTCCTGCTCTTTGAATGCTCTCTCTTGTGATCATGTGAGTCATTACGTAATCAATAATATGGATTAGCTATAGATAAGGAGATACGACAGAAATGATCACGTATGTGTGATGCGAGTCTTACCCTACATATGATCTCATAGTAGTGAGATGGAGATGATACTTAATAGGATAACTTGAGAGAATGATAAGGAAAAAGAATATGCAGTCTCAGTATCTCAAATGTACAAGTGAAATACAAAGGAGTTTAGGTGTGAAATTTACGATTTAGTCTTGTACAAATCTGATATGCCAAATCCAATTTCAATTAAACAATCCTAATTGATGAAACAATTGAGCAATTGTTCAACAAAATAGCATGGATTCCCTTTTTGAATGTGAACCCTAATTTCAAGTAACAAGAACAAAATGAAACTCCAAATTCTTACTAGATATGACGTACTAGTAGAATTAGGAGCAACTTGCAATTGTTAATATTACTCACAACAATCCAAGCCCTACTCACCACAACCTTTAAAAAGGAATTGATAAGAGTGTATGAAATAAGAAAGAAAATTCCCTTCTTTCATGTGATGTTTTTTTCCAAAATATGACAAAAGTGTCTTTTGGTTGTCCTCCTTACAAGTATTTATAGTAGTCCCTAAATATGGAAAACAAGCATAAGAAAATAAAGAAAATAGCATAGTACATGGCCAACTCTCTATGGTTCATTTTGATTCAACAAATCCACCATGAACCCTTCTTTAAACCATGTGCTAATTAGTTTAGTCGCCATCCTATAGTACTGACAAGTGTACCCGATTAAATATAAAACAATCATATAAAATGAATGAAAACACTATGTGAATGTCTTCTGGTTCCATTTGCTCGAAGAGGACTCTCAATATTAAGTTCTGTAGTCCTTTAGCTCTTTGCTCAGGTAATGGATCCTGTTGTTGCATTGGTTTGATTCTCATCATCTCCTCGAGCCTATGGAAGATTTTTCCTCAAATCTAATGGGTCCTTTGTTATAGATGAGAATTTCTGAAAGCCACTTGAACTGAAAACCTTGGTTTGCAAACGCTTGTTACCATGAAGTCTTAATTTCCTTGGAGTCTTCTTGAGATGTTCAAAACTCTTTTAATAAAGCTTCTGAATTTCCCATGACTATTTCACTCTACTCAAGTTGCCTTCTAGTTCCTTCTGCCCCAATAATAAAGATTTCTTCTCAATATTTTTATTGATCTGTTCCTGGAATTCGTATACCTCAGTTGCTGGCATAAGAGTCAAAACAACCCATTTACTATCCTTTTGAAACACATAGGTGTTTTTATACTCATCATACAGCACTTTCCTGTCAAATAACCAAGGTCTACCCAATAATATATGTGATGCGCATATAGGAAGAACATCACAAACTATTTCATTTTGGTAGTTCTCCCCTATGCTGATTAGAACCTTAGCCCTCTGAGTCATATACAGACTTTCTTGTTCACTCAACCAATACAATTTATAAGGCGTATGATGAGGTGTAGTGACTAGTTGCAATTTGTTCACTAATGCAGCAGATATAACATTGGTGCAACTACTACCATTAATAAGAAGAGTACAAAAATTACCTTAGACCCTGCAGGGAATATGGAATAGGTTTTCCCTTTGCACGTTCTCAATATCTAGAGATGTAGTCATTACCCTGTGCAGTACATTAATAGTCAGATATTGATCATTGCCTTTGTCCTCATGTACCTCAGTGTTTAGATCCTCATAATATTCCTTTAGCACTGTTGATAAATCTGTAGGCTCAAGTATGTCTTCCTTGTCACCCTCATTTTCCACCTCCATAGCAATCATCACCCTTTTGTTGGGACACTGAGCAACTGTGTCCAAAGCCCATGAATTTGAAGCATTGGGTTTGACGAATCTTTACACCTGATGACCTTGGCACTATTTGTTGCATATCAACCCCAGCAACTACTTTGTCTTTTCCAAAATAATCCCTCTCCTTATCAGTAGCAATTGCATTTGATTCCACAACTCTATCAATTTCTCCTTTTTTAACCTGCTAATTATCTGATCCATAAAACTGAGTAGTGAATCTATAGCTGTTACTTAATGCTTTGTATGGATTAGAGCGCCTTTGCTTCTCCACTTTCAAAGCTAACTGAATGGCCTCATCAAGGGTGTTATACCTCTGTAGCTCCACAATATATGCAATTTCATATTTCAACCCAAACACAAATCGCACTAAAGTTTGTTCAGGAGGTTTGACTGACCCACATCTGATCATCATTGTCTCAAACTCCTGAACATACTCATCTACAGTTTTACCTTCCTGTCTCAATGTCTGAAGACGCATGAATAACTCATGCCTGTAGTGCTCTGGTATAAACCTCCTCCTCATAACCTATTCATCTCCTGCCAAGTATGAATCTCAGCATCACCATCTCTCCTTCTACTAGCTATAAAGTTCTTCCACCATAAAGCGGCATATCCTGTAAACTCTACTGTTGCTAGATGAACCCAAGTGTGATCATTAATTTTATAACACTCAAAAAGGCCCTCTACCTTATCTTCCCAATCTGGATAATCCTCTATAGAACCCCTTTCAGCAAATGAAGGTATTTGCAATTTTACATATTCCAAACCTCTAGGCGGCCTAAACTCATGGTTAGGGTAAGGCTCATCCTCAAAGTTATCATCCCTTTCCTCCCAAAAAGCATGATAATCTCCTCCCAATCTCCTACCCTTGTTTCCTCCTAATACTCCTTCCTTACGTGCATCATTAGGGGCTACTTGAGGTGGGGGTGCCTGTGGATTTGCCACTGGTGGTTATGGCAATGTTATATGATCAACCTGTATTGCTAGTGTAGCAACAATAATGGTAAGATCCTACAATTGTTCTTCTAAAGTTCTTCTTCCACCTGCAGCACAACGTCCTTAACCTCCTCCAACCTGACTATTGGCCTCATTCTCAATTCTACCATTCACACTATCATTTAACATGGTTGTTGAATGAAACTTTGACCTTTTTTTATATAATCACACCTCCACAACACCAATTTCTTCCAACCTAAAATATACTCGTCACTTTACACACACAACTCACGGTAATACTCACTCACAGTTCACGGTTCAAATCGCCTCAAAGCACAACACACACACACACACACTCACGACACAATACACCTCAAGGCACAACACACACTCAATCACAGTTCAACACACTTCAAGACATAACACACACTCAATCACAGCTCAACATACCTCACGACACCACATGCACTCACAGCACTACACAACTCCCACGGCACAATTTCCTTAATTACTCAAGTCAATATTGCAATTAAAGCAAATTAATGAATAATTACTGCACAAGTTCACAATTATGGAATCAAATTGAAGTAAATCTCCCAACCTTCCACACAAGTAACTCATGGTAATAACCCTAGATATAATTTCCTTAACTTCAACCCGCTATGACCAAGGTAGACATGGCACAATTCAAAACAATTCCTCAATTTCAATTCACACAACAAGTAATTGCTAAATGGCACGACAAAACCCAAATTCCCAAATCAAAATCAAGACTCACATGTTAATTCCCTTCCTCAAACCGTAGCTCTGATACCAAAAGATGATATGCCAAATCTAATTTCAATTAAATAATCCTAATTGATGAAACAATTAAGTAATTGTTCAACAAAATAGCATAGATTCCCTTTTGGAACATGAACCCTAATTTCAAGTAACAAGAACAAAATGAAACTCCAAATTCTTACCAGATATGACGTACTAGTAGAATTAGGAACAACTTGCAATTGTTGATATTACTCACAATAATCTAAGCCCCACTCGCCACAACCTTTAAAAAGGAATTGATAAGAGTGTATGAGATAAGAGAGAAAATTCCCTTCTTTCACGTGATGCTTTTTTCCAAAATATGACAAAAGTGTCTTTTGGTTGTCCCCCTTATAAGTATTTATAATAGTCCCTAAATATGAAAAAACAAGCATAAGAAAATAAAGAAAATAGCATAGTACATGGCAAGCTCTCTATGGTTCATTTCAGCTCAACAAATGGATTGTGAACCCTTCTCTAAACCATGTGCTAATTAGTTTAGTCGCCATCCTATAGTATTGACAAGTGTACTTGATTAAATATAAAACAATCATATAAAATGAATGAAGACACTATGCGAATGTCTTCGAGTTCCATTTGCTTAAAGAGGACTCAATGTTGAGTTATGTAGTCCTTTAGCTCTTTGCTCGGGTAATGGATCCTATTGTTGCATTGGTTTGATTCCCATCAAGATCCATTAGATCAACCATGGAAGTGAGAAATAGTGTTTGAGAGTAATGATAAAATTTGAGAGTAAAAGTAAAGTGCAAAAAGAGTAAAGTTCTTTTCAATTTTTCAACAGTAGCCATTTATAGTAGCCTAACTAATCTAACTAGTAAACTTAACTATGTAACTAAACTACCAAAATTATATAACTAGTATTCTACACATGTTTAAATAACAAGATATTCTTCACATCGCCCCCCACCCCCCTCCCTCAAGGTGAAGCCGGTCAAAGGACTAGCTTAGAATGAAATGCTAAAAGCTTAGAAGAAGAGACTAATTTTGTGAGAATGCTTGCTAGTTGAGTTGATGAAGGAATATTCTTTGTCATGAGAAAACCTTTAGCTAGATGGTCACACAAGAAATGAGCATCTACTTTTATGTGCTTAGTCCGACTGTGAAAGCAAGGATTTGAAGCAAGCTAAAGGGCTGACTTGTTGTCATGGTAGAGAGGAATAGGTGTGGTGACTAAAATATTCAGATCATGTAAAAGATAAGAAATCCATAAGATTTTCTTGACCAATGCAACCATACTCAAGTATTCAGCATCGGTTGTAGAGGTGCTGACCATATGTGGCTTTTTACACTTCCAAGAAATAAGAGAGTTGCTAAGGAAGACACAAAATCTAGACAAAAACTTTGTATAACTAATGAGGAACCCCATTCAACATCACTATATGCAACCAAATTTAATGAAGTAGAAGTATGATAGAATAATCCAAGAGATAAAGTGCCTTTCAAATACTACAAACGATGCAAAGCAACTTTCATGTGAGACTCTCTCGGTTGAGACAAAATTTGGTTAAGATGTTGAACACTATAAGCAATGTTAGGTTGAGTAATTGTTAAGTATAATAGACACCTAACAAGATGCCTATATGTCAAAGGGTGAACAAATAGATCATTGTCATCCTTTGACAAATGTAAACCAATAATAAGTGGAACATCAACACGTCGATAACTACTCATACTAGCATCATTCAAAATGTTAACAATAAACTTCCTTTGATTGATTAGAAGTCCCTAATTATTCTAACACAATTCTAGGCCAAGAAAAAATCTAGCTTTGCCCAAGTCTTTAATGGTGAAAGCATGAAGCAAAGCTTGTTTAAGATTTGTAATTGCTACAATATGTGTTCCTGTAATCAACAAGTCATCGACCTAAACTAGAACAACAATAAAATTAGTAGATGTGACCCAAACAAATAGAAAATAGTCATTCTTAGACTAAGTAAAGCCATATGCAACTAAAAACTATGTAATCTCATGATTCCATTGTCAAGATGCTTATTTAAGGCTTTATAATAACTGCTTAAGCTTATAAACATGACCCGGTTACACTTTAGTATAGCCTTCAAGAGGCAACATATAAATTTCTTCATCAAAAAATCCATGAAGGAAGGCATTACTAATATCAAGCTAGAAAAGAGGCCAACCCTTAGCAAAGGCTATAACAAGCAAAAGACAAACTATTCCTAGTTTAGGAACAAGTGAAAAGGTATCATGGTAATCAAGTCCTTCCACTTAGCTATACCTTTTAGCTACTAGCCAGACTTTATAGGGTTCAACACTACCATCAAGTTTATACTTTATCTATAAGCCCACTTAGATCCTATGGCCTTTTTATTAGGTGGAAGAGAAGTAATTTCCCACGTATCATTGAGATCTAGAGCCATTAACTCCTTGTTCATATTAGTTATCTAATCACTATCTCTAGTTGCTTGTGAGTAATAATAAGGTTCTTTTACTGTTAACATTAGTGCCATGGATTTAGTAAAATCATGTGGTAAATGAGGAAAAGTATGAGTAATAAACAATGGATAAGCATGAGATGAAATAAGTGAATTAGAACCAATATACACAATATGAACATAATCATTTAACCATGCAAGAGATTTGTCATGCCTAAATGACTTACGTATAGCAGGCATAATAGATGGAACTGAGATTTGGGAATCTGAAATGGAAGACGAGGACTCAACTAAAGATCAAAGATTAGGTGAATGAGTAAAAGGAAGAGGAGCAAACACAATATCATAAAAAAAAAAAAGGGTGTTGTGAGGAAATAAAGAGGAAGATGAATCAGAAACAAGAAGTGAAGAGAGTGAAGTATTAAGCTTGAAAGGAAAAATGTTTTCATAAAATATTACATCTCTACTAACAAGAATTTTTTGAGCATCTAAATCAAACACTCAATAAACCTTATGTCCATAAGCATACCCTAGAAAAGCACACTTCGAATCTTTAGCTTCAAGCTTATCTGTAGGAAATAGGTGTTTAGGAATATAACACAAACAACCTACAAGTTTTAAATGATTATAAGTAGGTTTTTCTCCAAAAAGTACTTCATGTGGAGTCTTCCAACCAAAGACAGCCATAGGCATCTTATTAATCAAATAAGTGGCTATCGAAATGCATTCCCCCAAAAGGATTTTGGAAAATTAGCCTGAATCCTTAAGGCTCTAGCAGTATCTAGAATATGTCTATGTTTACGCTCCACTCTACTATTTTGTTATCGAGTATATATGGTTGTTCGTTGATGAATTATGCCTAAATCATCAAAAAGAGATTGACAATGATATAATAGGAACTCGGTACCATTATCAAATCTAATGAATTTGGGTACAACTCCAAAATGATTCAATATGTATTTAAGAAACACAACAAGAATAGCAAGTACTTAAGACTTATTATGTAATAAATAAGTCCATGTAGTTAGTGAATGATCATCAAGAATTTTAAGAAAGAATGTTGCCTTTGAAATGGATGGTACTCTATAAGGACTCCAAATATCTATATGTAACAAATGAAAAGGAAATGAAGAATGATTAATAGAATGTTTAAAGAGTAAACAATGAAATTTGGACTTGGAACAAGTTTCATAATGAAAATGATTTGAATCTACTGTCTTACAATCAACATTATGTTGTAATTTTGACAAAGATGAGTGACCTAATCTTGCATGGAGTAAACATAAACCCTCATGCTTTTTACAAGACAAATTAAAAGAAGAAGAAGTTAGATGCACATATTCTTCTTTGGAACGAACAGAAAGGTTGCCCAAATGTTGCAACACATATGTCCCATTATGAATGTGGGCTGAAGCATCAGTCTCCTTAACGTTTTGATCCTGAAAATTTAAGGAGGATGAAGTAATGGTTACCAAAATTTTTTTAGTAAGAATCACTTTATAGATAGAAGGTTATGGGTGAATTCTAGTATGTAAACTACATTACAAAGGATAAGATGTGAATTGATGAAAATTGATCCTATGTGATGAACTACACGTTTACTACCATCAAGTAGATGAACAAATATGGGTTGGTTTAGTGTTTGAATGTCTTAAAGAATGAATTTATATGGAGTAATATGATCTATGGTCACTTAAAATATTAGGATAAGTGACCAAATTACCAGCAAAATGAATAGCATGTATAGCTTTACCATCAACTTCTTGATCTTGCTAATTTTTCATCAACATAACAATCTCTTGTAAAAACATGTGAATCAACTGAGGATCTAATGTTTCACCTATATTCATCTCTCTTACAGCACTAACAGAATTGTCAAAAGGTATATCTAGTGCATTAGTCTATTTAGCTTCTACCTTAGCTACCATTCTTATATGAGACTTCACTATTTGTTTTCCCTTATACCAATTGAGATACCCAATCAATTGAAAACATTTTTCAATGGAATGACCTTTACTTTTACGGTGCTTGAACATCATCCTATTTCCTATCGGATTCCTCAATTTTCTTTTATCAAACACATTAGTCCTATTAACCAAATAAACTGAACTATCCATTTCAAAGCCTCTAACTTCAGTTATTTGCTTTTGTTTTTCTACTTGTTGCACCAAATAAAACACTTTATTCACAATAAGCAAGGGTTTCCTTGATAAAATTTGATTCCATACAGATTTAAAGCCTTCATTTATCCCTATAAAAAATTGTATTAATCTTCCTTGAGCTTCAAACAATGCAATTCTTTATACTATAGCACATGTGCAATATTCAATTCTTCCACACTTAGATGATGGATAGTTATTTAGAGATTGTATCTCATCCTAATACCTTTTAAGTCTATTGTAATACATCTCAACTATTTGATTCCCTTATCTACAATTTAAAACATCATGTTAGAGTTGAAAGATAACAGGCCCATTACCTTGACCATATTGCTCACCTACTTCCTTCCACAATCATAGGCAAATTTCTCGTAAATGAAAATTTGAGAAATCTCACTCGTTATAGAGTTTAACAACCAGCATCTAACCATGTAATCATTCCTTATCTATTGTACAAAATCAAGAGAGGTTTTAAAATTATCACTATCTACAAAACCTAATTTAAGTTTTGCACCTAAACCCATTCTAACCACTCGACTCCAAGCAAGATAGTTCGAGCCATGAAAGGTAATGTTTCCAATCATCATAGGAGGATTATCAAAATTTGAAAGATATAAAGGATTGAAAAGATTTAAGTCACCCTGACCATTGTGACTCACAACAACATGATTATGCATCTTGAAAAAACAACCTCAATACTTCAAAATTAATGAGATGAAAAAGAAATACCAATGATGTACCTGAAGTACTTTGATACCATGTGAAATTTATGATTTAGTCTTGTAAAAATCCATTAGATCAGCCATGGAAGTGAGAAATATTGTTTGAGAGTAACAATAGAGTTTGAGAGTAAAAGTAAAGTATAAAAAGAGTAAAGTTCTTTTCAATTTTTCAACAGCATCTATTTATAGTAGCCTAACTAATCTAACTAGTAAAACTAAATGTGTAACTAAACTACCAAAACTATATAACTAATATTCTACACATGTTTAAATAATAAGATAATCTTCACGTTAAGGAAGCTTAAGCATCGACTTTATAACTTAGGCAATTAAGATAATTTCTTTACCTGACCTATTTGTTTGATTTTGAGAGTAGAGATTATATAGTGAAATATTATTTAGTTAATCTCTAAAGTTGTATCAAATAAAAAAGAATGGTTGAGTACCTATGTGATTGATGAATGAGATGAAACTTACTCATTTTATGGTTATCTTAAGTGAGTTTACAAAGAGTTTAAGGTTAGTAACCTTGCTCATGAATATATAAACTTACCAAAGATAAATTGGAAATAAAAGAATCAATTTAACTAAATCTCCCTAAGTTATTGCAATATAAATCAAACTTTTTAAATCCCCGTTACTTAATCTAATAAATTAAGTCCAAACAAATATTGTACTTAACCTAATATTTTGATATAGTAGTTTTAATCCTTTACATCAACAAAATTCAAACAGGTAAGCAATACAAGCAAGGACAATGCCATCCTCAATCAAAACATTTAACCTATACCAATGAAGCAAGAGTGACTAAAGAGTACAATGACTAATAGTTAAGAGGGATGGCACGAGTTTGTTGGCATTGGTGATGGTTTACTAGGGAAGGACTAGCGGCTAAGAGAAGGCATTATTTTCCATAATTTTTTTATTATTTTTATTACATTATTTAATTAAACTTATCTAACAATATTATTCTATTAAATTAATTGTTACAAATCAATTAAAAGTTAACACATGTTTTCCAACTAACTTTAGCAAATAGTAATGAAACACAAATTATGTGTTTATTAAAAAAAAAGTTATGAATTTGTAAAAATGCCAAAACATAGGTAAATTTTTTGTAAATTTCTATCTATTTTACTATTCTTACTATATTATGTTGTTGGATTCTAATTGAACTTTGGTTAAAGTTAGATTATCTTGGCTTTTTATCAAAAACATATGGTAAATATATAATATAATATAGTGATGTATTATATACTTTTACATACTATATATGCAATGTTTATTAGTATTTATTTTAATTGAATATGTTTATGACAAATAATCATAAATTATATATAACATGTAATTATTTAGTTCAATAATATAGATAATAGTTTGTATATAAATGAGTCTACAATGTATTGATATAACATCCTCCCCACACACATAATATATGCTACATGTAGTTGATGTATATTTATATACTTATCATATAGTTATTTCAATTAAAAAACATAAAAACAAAAGGTAAATAGAAGTTTAAGCTTGAAGACTATTTTGACATTTTGATTTGATTTTGATTATTGATATCTTGGGTGTATGGAGAGAGATCGAGTAGGTAAAATTCCTTAAAACTATGCAAATAGAAAAGAAAGTGTACCTTTTCCTTGCTCACTAAAATATGCCATGTCGTTTCACTTGTTCTATGCAATGATGCATCTTGAATAATATATGCAATTACTTTTTGGGTAACTATACCTCATCTTTTATATTTATGTTAAAATTTTATAAAAACATATTTTTTTTTAGGGAACCAACTTCAATTTTATCATAATTTCAAAGACGTACATGATTAAAGGGGTATAAATCTTAATTTGTTCTAATAAAACAAGCCAATACTCAGAATTATTATAACCTAAAAAGTTAAAACATAAGCAATTAAGAGTACTACTCATACTTAGAAAGGTGAATAGTGGAAATCTTAATTTGTTTCAATCTTAACACTTTTTTCTTTGCACTACTCTTCAATCTACTTAACATTGTTTTTCCCTATCTCTTCTGTCTCTTACAAATAGTTACAAATAGCCTATAAAACAATGATACGAGGACAAGGACAATTAGTCCCTATCAGCCCTATCCTTATCCCCATATCATTTGCAATGAAATTACAATTATCCTCAAGAACCTAAGCATAAGAAGATATTTATATTTTGATTGGGCCATTTAAGTTAATTATAATTATACCAAATTTTGATTCAATCATTTATGCTTTAAGTAACTCATTTAAGTTCTCTTTATTCACTTTATTGCACTATATAAGCTCTTTATGTATTTAGTCATGCATCATAGGATGTACTAAAAGAGGACTTAGTTGGTATAATAATATGAATATAAACAATTTTAAATAATTAATATAAAATATAATGGCTTAATTAAGCTAAAGCCCCAGTCCCTACAACTTCGTGATATAAACATCAATCTCTTAAGTATGAGGAACTAAGTTCAAATTTCCTTTTTTATTATAATAAAAAAATAGCTTAATTGCATCTTAACATAAACTTAAAGTTTTTTAAATGGCTCAACTAAGCCGTTGAGAACTTAATTAAAGTCTTGCATGAGCATAAAGGACTTATGGCATACTTACTGCAAATCTTTTTATTGGCCTGGTATTTGCTTTGAACTTGCGTATTTAAGCAATAAAATCTTCTAATAATTAAGTGTTTATAGAAATCAATTGTGGTAATTAGACTCATAGTTTATAGTAATCGATTCATCTCTTAGTTGCATACTTGGAACCTTAACAATCAACTAGAGTCATAATGACTTCATGACCCACTTAAATTGGCTGAGTTTACATTGTTTATCCCTTTATGGCAACCAGTGGTTAATTTGCAATGGGTAGAGGGTAGTGGGTGAGGGTGATTCATGGATTGCAGAAGTGGATGGTAGTTATTAGGGTTATAGTGGGTCCATGATAGAGGATGGTAGTTTACAAGAAATACATTTTTAATCCATAATATTTATTTGAGTTCTCAACCTTTTTTTTCCCTTCTATTTGAGTCTGATGTTTTTAAATCCTTACAAAAAGAGGACTTCTATTAAATAAATTAAATTTTATATCCATCTTGAACATATATTAGTTTTTTATTAATCTTAGATTAGTTGGTCAAGATGGTTAAGGTACATATAAATTTTTCAAGACCCTTTTCTTGCTTTTAATTATTATTTTTCTATTTTTTTATTATTTTTGTTATATAATATCATTATATATGTTTAATATTATTTTTATTATAATATGTAAATAAATATCTATAATATAATCATTTTGTTAATTTAATTATTTTAGACCAATTTAAAGTTGATACATGTCACGGATTAATGGAAAACTTACTAAGTTTGATAGAAATCCTTTTTTTATATAAGGTTTTGAAAATATTGATGACTCAAATAAAATGAAAAAAAAAAAAAAGTTGAGAGCTTAAATAGAAAAGTAGGTAAATGTTAAAGACTAAAAATGTATTTTTCCGTAATAGTTTTAATAAATGAGCATCCTTATCCATATAAAAAAAAAGAAAAAAGAAATTCATTCCATAAGATATGGAATATCTTTATTCACCAAAAATGATTTCTTGGCAAATATTGCTTCCATTCCTCTAACTAAATAGGGTTATTCATCAAACCGAATCAAATCATAAAATGTCATTCTTTTGTATTTTAGTTCAATTTAAGGTTCAGTTCAAAGATGGTTCAAGTAGTTTGCAATTCGGTTCGAAAGGTCGAACCAATCCGAATTATTTGAATTTGAATTGAACCGTTTCTTATTAAAAAAAATAAAAATTAAGCAATATTTTTTAGTTTTAAACTCTATTAATATTTTTGTGTAATCTTATTTACTCTTTCTTTTATGTCAACTCTCATTATACTCTTAATCTCCATTGTCCACTCTTTTTTCTTCACATTCATCTCTCATCCCTCAAGCAGACAAGTGTGTCTTCACTATCACCTAAGATATAATGTTACTATAATACAATGTTATATAACTTATATTCTTATATAATGTTCTTCAATTTGAATATCAACATTTAGTCAAAAACTTCAATAACTATTAATATTGTCAACTAAAATAAGGTATTTTTAAAAATAGTTCAAATCAAACCAAACCAAATTGAATCACAATTTAAATAGTTCGGCTCATAACCCCAAACTTATAACCTCAAACCATTAAAAGTAGTTTGGTTCATTAAGAATATAAACCAAACTATTTTAAATGTAGTTCCATTTGGTTCAACCCTTAAACTCAACTGAATCAAACCACAAACACCACCTACAGCTAAATATTGGATTATAGTCTATTAGCACACGTAGCACAACAAGAGTACTAATTAACAAAATTGATGTAATTACATTGAAAATTTTTGTCATATTATAAACATCAATACTAACAAATTCATTATTCATTATTCATATTAAACTCTATTTAAATATATTAAAATTACAATATATGTTGTTATTATTGTTACTCATTATCAATTATATTCTTCTCATACATGCCGAGGTAACTATTTTTAAAGTGATATCATATTTACATAATAAAGAATACGATGGGTTAGATTTGAAACATAGTCAAGGGCAACCAATATCCTAAGCAAATCGGGTCCAAGTATGAGAGTATGTTGAAGGCAGAAAATAAGAGGAGAGATATGAATTGGATCCCTAGTTTCTTTTACTTCTACCTCGAAACAAAAATCGACATTCTCCTTCTATTTGATCTATTTAATTTCATGCTCTTATCCTATTCTATCGATTTCTTTTTTCACACGTTCCACAAGAATCACCCGCAAGCAAAATAATTAGAATATGGCTGCTTGACATAATTTATAATTGTTATTACCTGTATCATCCGGAGCAGGAGATGCAAAGCCATCAATTATTATTCCTGGGATCATGAGGTGCAAGAAGATCATCCAACAACTGGTTATCAAGATACTCGAGCTCGATCACATCGCTTTGATAAGAAGAAGAACCAACTTCACCACCTCTATGTACACCTCCAACGTCATATGAAGTAGTACTAGACGAACCCGAGGGGTAGGACGACGACGACGGTGCGGATGAACTAGAAGAAAATGAACTAGATAAATTGGGGTCGTCACAATAATGTTGTTCATTAGGGAAATTGAGTATAGCTTGATGTCCCTTAAATGCAAACGCGGCGCGATCATAAGCCCGCGCTGCTTCTTCTGCGGTGTCGAATGTACCGAGCCATAGCCGAGCTCCATTGTTTCGGGACGGATCACGTATTTCCGCAGCAAATTTGCCCCACGGTCTTCGCCGGATTCCTCGGTATCGAGGTCGATCTTGTGATAATTGTCGTGATGATCCACTGTTAGGATCATTGCTTTCTGAGTTTTCATTGTTTCTTCCTTTACGAGATGTACTCATAATTTTTACTACACATGGTCTCCCAGTTACGAAGGAGTGTTCGGTTTGTTGCTCAAAATTGCAGTAATGAGAATAAAGTAGTAGTTTGAAGAAGGGTGGCAGCACACGGAAAGTGAAGCCTCCGCGTTTTCATGTGTGGGACCTGGTTGATCGTCGAACTTGCTAGAGCCACGTAATGACTTGCCTTTTGGGGTGGGGCCTTCTTTGGCAGTGGGATATACAAAATTGGATTTGTTTTGACATCATCGGATGTCATTCTCTTGTGACCCTGGAGGAAGCACTTACGCTAGAAAGATCGTAAATTCCATCTATACAGATGTCGTTTCTATCTAGAGTAAACTGTCGCGTGCAGCTTAAGGAAATCATAAATCCAAAACAAAGTCGACCGAAACCAAAAATAAATAAATAAATAAATCATAAATACACTTCAATATATTTATTTCAAAGGAACTTAATCACCTCACTTTAAGATTAAGCATTTAGACCTAAAATGTTTAAAAGAAAAAGTACTTAGACTATCAAGTGTCTATTATGGATTTAAATGCACAATTTCTTAAGATTTGATAATAAAGAAGCTAAGTCCATATAAGTAAATATAGGGGAGTTATTTACAATTTAATCTTCTTCTTTTTTAGTATTAGAAAGAAAAAATAACAACTAAAATCAATTATTTAAGCATAATTAACTATAAAATAAAAGTTTGGTATATATTCTTTTGTTTGTATTTTATTAAATCATATCATTTTGCTGTTATGATTTTGCTCACATTTTTATTCTAATATTTTTGCCAATTATATCTTTTATAAAATATGAAAAAAATATTTCTTCAATTCTATTAATAAATCAATATTTATATCATACGTACATAAAACCCATGATATTTTGAGCTTAATAAAAAGGTATAAATCATATAACATAAATTGATGACCTTTAATTGTTTAAATATTAATGATCTCATAATAAACTTTGAATTCTAATTCTTTCTTATTTTTTATTTATTAGCACTTTTATTTTAGTTGTCATTCTTCTTTCCTAATATATATATATATGTAACATGATTGAATTGTAAATACATCCATTTATGTTTGCTTATATGAACTTATCCCCTTATCTTTAACATCATATATTTATACCCCCTAAATCTTTTTAAAAAAAAATTGCATTGAGACCCAAAAATAGGCATGTGGGTATCTAAATACACATTTTTTAAAGTATTTGGGAGTACAAATGCACGATCTTAAAACTAAGGGGATAAAGCATATATAAAGTAAATATAAGGAAAGGTATTTATAATTTACTCAAAATAGGGCTAATTATTACTTACAAGACAAGATGACATGACACATGACATGAGACTATTAAGAACACAACTATAGGGACAAAACATGATTTACGACATGAAAAAAGGATTATGACACAATTACATTATAATTTGATTACTTGTCATTTCTATTCAATTTTACATATTTTTTACACTATGATGAATTGGACACAATTTAAAAACACAAACACAACCCACTAATACAAATTGCCAACCTTACCTAAACTATATCTTTAGTGTAGTTGATTAAATACAAATGGAGACAAGTGGCAATTAGGATTAATGTACTTCCTATTTAGGGATTGATGTTCAGGGGTGGAAGTAAAATCATAAGACTGGTGGGGCTAGACTTACCTTATGTAAGTCAATACTAGAATTACTCATAATATATATATTTGCTTGTTAAGTCAATAGCAACTAAAAAAGAATTTATTTAATTAATTATAATTTTGTGATGAATGAAATTTAATTTATTAGTTATTATGAAGAAAAGTAAATTAAAAAAAAAAAGGAAAAGGAATCGTCAAAAGAAATGTTACTTAAACAATGCAATAATAAATACAACTTGGACAAAGAAAAAAAAAATGCCTATCATGGGCTTTAAACTCATGACTACATTCTTTCAAATTTAAGTATCTAACCACTTAATATATCTAATATCTTGTTAAGTAAATAGTTTTTAAAATATCCATAAAATGAATATTTTTTTACTACTTTATAAATAATTAATTTTTTCGAGTTTAGGAGAGTCGAGGCCCCCTTTGGCCCCCGCCTAAATCTACTCATGTTGATGCCGACCACAAGCATCTCTCGTGATCTTGCATTTTAACTAATTTAAGAGAAATCTTGATATAATGACACGTAAAAGAATGTGATTTGGAGAGAGGAATAAGAGTGGCAAGCAATCTTAATAACTCTTTAACATATGCGACCATTGTTGTCAAACCCAACCTAAAGATTAACCTAAACATGTAATAGGTTCGATGGTAAAGGGATTGAACTAAGTCAAACCATAGGTCATATTGGGATTAATAAAAAAAGAAAAATATAAGTTATATTTTAATAATGAAAAATAATAATAATAATACATCATTAGATATTAATATCATAGTATGATCTAATTATTCTTTGTATTATAGTTTTTTAAATATGTTTACAAGCACATAAGTGGAAACATGGAATTCTATATGAATATCATATAAACAAACACACCTTTACATTGTAAAATTTCAAAAAAAAAAAAGAGATAAACAAGAAAAAACCTAAATCCCTAAGCTAAAGATTTGGTAAACCTCTTTAAAGTTTAAGGTTAGGATTACTAATTTAAAGTTCATAATGAACACATTCCAAGTCTCTTTAACATGCTTTTTAATATTACTAAACTAGAAATTCTCCCTCTTAACCTATAACCTCATTTCCCCTTTTTTCAATCACTTACCGTAAGCATTGTTCAATAGGGGTAGGTCAAGTAAAGGCCTTGCAAAATGCAAATAGCATTAGGGTGTAGATTATAGCTAACTTAATGCAAGGATATGAATGAAATAATATACATAGCTATCTAGAAACTATGAACGGTACAGATTTAACTTCCTTTGTTACTAGGGGGTAGGGAATAAGTTCTAACTCATCAGCCCTAAGTCCTCACCACTTTAAGTAAACTCTCACAATCCGTCAATATTTTAGCTATATGTTATAAGAATATTGCAAGGCCAGCTTAAGCAAGGTTTCTATTTACTAAAATAGTTAATATTATACTATATATAGGTTCGTGAGTGTTATACACCATAAATGGATGTTTCAGCAAATGGAATCTTAATTAAAGAATGGCATTCTCTAGTACATAGTAATTTCCAAATTTCAAGACAAGTTAACAAACGAATTATCTGCTTCGTATAAGCTCTTTGTGCACTATGAATTCATAACCTTCTTCATGCAATTCATGTTATGCATATTTGATTAATTTTTAATTACAATATTTATTTAGTTAATTAATAGGTCATTAAACAACCAACTCAAACACTCTAAGATAATATGCAACATCACATTCCCTCAAGTGTTTATACATTATTAATTTATCTTACCACAACATAACAAACATTTCAATCACATGCATATCCCCATAAAACCTCACATGCATTTCCAAATTCATATTCATATAAATTTAGGTGCAACTAGTTACAAGCAAGAGTAGTACATTAATCATCATAGTACTCACTCAATCATAATGATCAATGATCAAACTAGTCATCAAGATAATTCAAATCTAGATCAAAGTCACCAGATAATAAGATTAATAAAAAGTAATTAATAGTTGAAATAAAAGCTTTTATTTAAACTAAAAAATTATAACAATTTGCTCCTTTTTTAGTTTAACCCCTTTTTGTAATTTATTCATAACTTCTTCAATTTGAGTCAGATTTTTTGTATAATTATAGCCATTGCAAAATATTAAAATGTACTATTTTATGGAACCATGTATGTGGTGAAATGGGACCTATATTTTGGTGCATTTACCAAAAGAATGTATGACAACTTCAATCTAGAGATGTTCCTCGATTTCACTAAATGATCATATTTCTCAAATATTATTTATTTATTTCAATGATTATCTATATCTATTCTTTACATTCTTGGCATGATTTCTCTAACTTGATCATCACTTGTATACTACAATAATAATTATATTCCAGCTTTAGCTTTTTAAGGTTTCCCTCATCTAATCACTATAAATGGTCTTAAATTGATTTGTACTCTTATCTAAATCATCAAATGCTAAAATAATCCAAAAACTTCTTAGAGTCTCTCTCTTCTTAATAGCCACGACATGGTTTTAATGCATGCCTTTCAATCACTTTGAATTTGCACAACATCTAAGTTATCCTATTAAAAATGGATCATATCCTAACTTATGCTAAAATACTTGGTAAAGGTCATCCTCCTTTCATATTATCTAGTCAAAGACTTATTGTTAGAACTTAGGGTAGTATATCATATATGGTCATATTAATTTATATTTATGTTTGATAAATTAAACCCATATCTTCAAACATATTAAATTTTAAGAAGAGTCTAGGATTTTAAAGTTTCTAGCTCTAGTATTTTAATTTAGTTGTAAAGGTTTTATTTAGTCCTAATGCATTTCTCTAGTCTTTCTTAATGTTTTTGAAATATCTCAATAATTTGAGGATTTATTCTCTCCTATTTTTTTCTATCTATTATTTGTGCTTCTAAATTATTTGCTTTGAACTTGCGTATTTAAGTAATCAAATCTATTGATAATCTAGTGTTTTCTACAATTAATATTGCATACTTGAGACCTACACAACTAACTAGGGTCACAACAATGAGTTCATGTGACCCCCTTGGATCGCCCAGTGTGGGTACAGCCTATTGAGGTTACATTGGTGTGTCCCTCTACGGCAACTGGTGGTTAATTTGTAATGAGCAGAGGGTAGTGGTGAGGGTGATTCACATATTGTGGAAGTGGATGGTAGTTATTAGGGTTATAGTGGGTTTATGACAGAGGTTGGTAGTTTTAATAAATGAGCATCCTTATCCATATAGAAAATATCCAATCCATAAAATAAGAAATATCTTTATTAGCCAAAAATGAATTCATGGCAAATGTTGGTTCCAATCCTCTAACTAAATATAGGATTATAGTCTTTAAGCACAAGTAGCGCATCGAGAATACTAATTAACAAAATTGATTTAATTACATTGAAAAGTTTTATTTATTATAAACATTGATACTAACAAGTTCATTATTCATATAAGCATTAAATAATTATGGTCCATAGTGTGCGAGAGCAGCTAATATCCCAAGACGCAGTTCTACTAACTGACAGATCTTGGACAATATGTAAGAGTTAGATTTTGTTAGTTGACTTGTTCAAATTAATGGAAGATTTTGATAGCAACATATGAATTTAGAATTATCTTTTAAGGAAGCCACATGTTTTGACAAGTGATTAAATATGTTGTTGTTAATTAGGCTTAAATAAAACTGATTGCAGAACGTTAGGGGTTAGGCTCTGCTACTTGGGACTTGAATTTGGTTTATTAAGATTCTTTTGTAATATAAAAATTGAAATCTCAAAGATATGGTTTATTGAAGATATTGTGGAAAGGTTATCCAAAACGAAATGTGCAGATTTTTTATGGAGATATTTATTTACAAAAAAAACAAACAAATGTGCATATGTACTTGGGATAAGCTTATTGGGATTCCTTTATATATAAAAAGGAAAAATTCGAACTTAATTTATTTAACCTGAAAACTAGCTATTATTTTACTAGGCTACAAAAATCTTAACATATATTAAAATTCAGTTAAGGCATCTATATATTTTCATTCTATCATTTAACTTTTCTCAGTTTATGCTTAAATTTAGTTAAGTCCATTAAGTTTTATTGCGACAAATTCATCACAGTTTATCCGTCCATCCTGCAAATCCATGCATATGTTAGTTTCATCAATATTTTTGCATACAAATTACATGAAATGGATTGAAACTCAAAAGGGCATTTTGTTTTTGCTGATCTTTTAGATGTTGGTGTTGGTTATTCTCTTTTATTTAATTGGAAACAAATAACCGCAAGATATGGTCCATGAATCCCATAATATTAGGAACAATATTATCCTACTAAATCAGGAACAATAAATCCCACTATATCAGGAAAGATATGTTCCAAATAATTCCTAATTTTTGGAACAACTCATTGATGGAATGAGTTATAAATAGGAATACTACGGGGTCCCTAATCCTGCTCACTACTACAGAAAATACACCATCTATATTGAGTGAGTTAAGGTTTAGAAGCATCAATCGTAATCGAAACGCAAAACCATTCTCCACCGAGCAAGACACCTATTTGCTTTGCAATGGCTAGAGGTATGTAAAGGATCTATTTTTGCTTCCGCTGCTGCATATGATTAAGCAGTATTTGACAAAGGTTTTAATAAATTTTACATTTGGTATCAGAGCATATTAACGCCTCTGCCTTGCCCTGTTGAATTCTATGGAGTTTGGCTTTGGTTTTAATTTGTCTGCTTAGCAGTGTTTTTAATTTTCTGGTGTTGATGGAGATTAGAAATCATTAAGTGATGAAATTTTATTTTTCATGGCCTTTAATGCTGTTTGGGTGAGAAAATAACCTTGTAACATGTTCAACTTTTAGTTTTCCTTAGCATACTAGCACATCCTTTCCATGGATGAGCATTTTCAAACATGGTTAAAATAATGTCTCGTGAGCAATTAAAAATTTTGATCTGTATGTACTTGTTGTTGCAAGGTGTAAGTATGACATTTAACTGAATAATTTTATATTGAAATTGTTTGTATTTGTTATTGAGTGAAATTTATTAAGGGGAATTAATTCCTTTAGTATGCTATGAACTTAATTTGTGATGTTGCATGCTTATATTACTTTTAAATGTATAATTTATGGTTTATAATTATACATGAAATGCTAATTAGACAATATAAGTATATTAAAATTAAATTCATAAGAATATTGCTTATGGTTTTAATATACACGTGGAAATAAATAAATGTACACGTCTGTCATCTAGCATGTACATGGCCGTGCATTCTGGCCGTGTAAGCTTATGGAAACGTATCTGATGTAACACACGGCCGTGTTCCCTGGCCGTGCCTGGAGCCGTGTATGTTTCTAGGAGAGAGTCCGACAGGACACACGGCCGTGCCTCTTGGCCGTGTAAGAAACCATGTATGTTTCTGGGAGAGAGTCTGACAGGACACACAGTCGTGTCTCTTGGCCGTGTAAGAAACCGTGTATGAGTCTAAGAGAAATCCTGAAAAAACACACGGCCGTGTATGTGGCCATGTAGGTTTCTGGCCTACGATGTCCGCATCAGTTTTATGCAATGATTTAGCCTAAGGATTTAGTTAATGATTAAGTGATCCATATAATTTAAATGATTAGGGAGTAGCCACAGTATCCTTAATTGATTAAAATTATATATTAAGGATTATTTAGGATCACATATTGAAAATAAACATTGTGTGTGATTAATTAGATAAAATATCAAATTATATTTTCTAATTTACCCACAGGAATTAGAAAAGGGAACATAATTTGATAGTTTTATTGTAAGTCTTAAGATGAATCCAATTGGATTAGAACTTTAGCTCACAGGCAAGTTTTATGTCACTAGATTCATATTCTATCATGATAGTAAGCCTTAAGATGAATCTAATTGAATTAGAACTTTAGCCCACAGGCAAGTTTTATGTCACTAGATTCATATTCTATCATGATTTTACATTTGATAGTTTTATTATGAGTCTTAAGATGAATCTAATTGAATTAGAACTTTAGCCCATAGGCAAGTTTTATGCCACTAAATTCATATTCTATTATGATAGTTTATTGTAAGCCTTAAGATGAATCTAATTGAATCAAAACTTTAGCCCACAGGCAAGTTTTATGTCACTAGATTCATATTCTTTCATGATTTTACATTGGTAAAAGCATGTCATATATTGATTAGCCTCGAATTTTGAGCATGTTTATTTAATTATTGCAGCAATTCAACCTGTCAATTTTTCTGATATGCGATGTAATGTTCCCGAGCTCAAAGGGGATAACTATAAGGTTTGGAAAGAGAGGGTTCTCCTTCATTTGGGATGGATGGACATTGATTATGCTATAAGGAAAGAGGAGCCCCCTGCAGTAACTAAAACCAGCACTCCAGATGTGATAAGTCTTTATGAAAAATGGGAGCGATCCAATCGCTTATCAGTTATGTTCATAAAGACTAAAATATCTGCTGGTATTAGGGGCTCAATCGAGCAATATCAAAGGGTCCAAGATTTTCTAAAGGCCATTAATGAGCAATTTGCTACTTCAGACAAGGCAATGGCCAGCACCCTAATTATAGAGCTTTCAACTCTAAGACTCACCAGTGTTAAGGGTGTGCGTGATCATATCATGCGCATGAGGGATATTGCGGCCCAATTGAAGGCATTAGAGGTTGAGTTATCAGAATCCTTCCTTGTTCACTATATTCTTTGCACTTTACCTCAACAGTATGGCCCATTTAAGATATCCTATAACACACATAAGGATAAATGGTCAATCAATGAATTATTGACCATGTGTGTTCAGGAAGAGGGCAGACTGCTTATGGAGGAAAAGGAAAAGGAGAATTTGAACTTAACTACTCATGGGAAGAGCAAAAGGAGGGATCAAGCCAAGGACAAAGGGAAAGGGAAAATCCCTCCCATAAAGGACATTAAGAAGGAAGTTGTGTGCTTTTTCTGTAAAAAGAAAGGGCACATGAAGAAACAGTGCACCAAGTTCATGCAGTGGCTTGATAAGAAAGGTACTCAACTTTCACTTGTTTGTTATGAAACCAATATGATTAAGGTTAATCATAACACATGGTAGATTGATTCTGGTTCTACAATCCATGTGACCAATTCATTGCAAGATTTAAGAAACCTGCGGAATCCAGTGGGAAGTGAGCGTAGCATCTATTCAGGCAATCAGATGTCCTCACAGGTGGAAGCTGTTGGGACGTGCAGTTTAGTTTTATGTAGTGGTTACATTTTGCAATTGAAAAGGACATTTTATATTCCTAGGTATTCTAAGAATTTAATTTCAGTTTCCAGACTTGTATCAGATGGTTATTCCTTTAACTTTTCGTATTCAGGATTTAATTTGTTTTATAAATCTGATGTTATTGGATGTGGTACTTTTTCTGATGGTCTTTTTCCTCTTAGTTTACAAAACGATGATAACCATACTATTATGCACGTTCATGAAAAGATTGGCACTAAACGATGTGTTGTGAATGAGGAATCCTCTATGTTATGGCATCAGAGATTAGGTCATATCTCCATTGATAGAATTAAAAAGTTGGTAAATGATGGGGTACTTAGTACTTTAGATTTTACCGATTTTGAGACTTGTATAAGTTGTATTAAGGGAAAACAGACTAACAAGTCGAAGAAGGGTGCCAGAAGGAGCTCTGAATTATTGGAAATCATACATACAGACATTTGTAGTCTAGACATGAATGCATACCATAACAAGTACTTCGTCTCGTTCATAAATGATTACTCACGATATATGTATCTCTACTTGCTTAATAACAAGAATGAAGCACTGGATGCTTTTAAGGTATTTAAAGCTGAAGTAGAAAAAAAATGTGGAAAACATATTAAAATCGTGAGATCTGATAGAGGCGGAGAATACTATGGTAGATACACAGAGAATAGACAAGCGACCGGTCCATTTGCGAGGTTTCTTCAAGAGAATGGGATTGTTGCCAATACAGTTTACCTGGCTCTCCAGACTAGAATGGAGTAGCTGAAAGGAGAAACCGAACATTATTGGACATGGTGCGGAGTATGCTTGCAAACTCCAAGCTTCCTGACTTCTTGTGGAATGAAGCTCTTAAAACGGCTGTGTACATAATGAACCGGGTCCCAACCAAGGTTGTCCAAAAGACGCCATTTGAATTATTCAAAGGGTGGAAACCGAGTTTATAACATGTACGCGTTTGGGGATGTCCGTCTGAAGTAAGAGTCTACAATCCACATGAGAAGAAGTTGGACCCAAGGACTATTAGTGGGTATTTCGTAGGATATGCCAAAAGGTCTAAGGGATATAGATTTTATTGTCCATCTCATAGTACTAGGTTTGTGGAATCAAGAAATGCAAAATTTCTTGAGAATGACTTGATCAGTGGGAGCGATCAATCTCAAAGCATTGATTTTGAGAAAGACCATTCAGATGCCCAATATGACACTTCGAGCAGTGGACTGATCGTTGTTGTTAACAACACGCCTCCAGCACAAATGCGTGTTGAAGATCCAGTCCCCGAGGTACCACAAGCTGTTGATCCTGATTCAGTAGATGTTGAAGTTCAACAGATACCCGAAGCTGTTGAACAACCAGCTGAACAATATGATCTTGCTCCTCAGGAGAATGTTGATACAGCATTGAGAAGATCTACTAGAGTAAGGAAATCAGCAATTCCTAGTGACTATGTTGTATATCTACAAGAGTGTGACTACAATGTTGGAGCCAAAAATGATCCTGAGTCGTTTTCACAGGCCATGAGTTCTAAGGATTCGAACTTGTGGCACAATGCCATGAAAGAAGAGATGGATTCGATGGCATCTAACGGAGTCTGGAATCTCGTCAAGTTGCCTGATGGTGTAAAAGCCATTGGATGCAAATGGGTCTTCAAAACTAAGAAAGACTCACAAGGCAACATTGAGAGACATAAAGCAAGACTCGTTGCTAAAGGATTCACTCAAAGGGAAGGAATTGATTATACAGAGACATTTTCTCCTGTATCTAAGAAAGATTCCCTTCGTGTTATGATGGCTTTGGTTGCACACTTTGATTTGGAGTTGCACCAAATGGATGTGAAAACGGCTTTCCTTAATGGTGATCTAGAGGAAGAGGTTTACATGAAACAACCTGAAGGATTCTCTTCTAGTGAAGGTGAGCATTTAGTTTGCAAGCTTAATAAATCCATATATGGATTAAAACAAGCCTCCCGTCAATGGTATTTGAAATTCCATGATATCATCACTTCATTTGGCTTTGAAGAAAACATGATGGATCAATGTATATACTAAAAGGTCAGTGGGAGTAAAATTTGTTTTCTTGTGCTATATGTGGATGATATTTTACTTGCAACCAATAATAAGGGTTTGCTATATGAGGTGAAACAATTTCTCTCAAAGAACTTTGATATGAAGGATATGGGTGAGGCATCTTATGTCATTGGCATTAAGATCCATAGGGATAGATCTCAAGGCATTTTAGGTTTGTCTCAAGAAACCTATATCAATAAAGTTTTAGAGAGATATCGGATGAAAGATTGTTCACAAAATGTAGCACCCATTGTAAAGGGTGATAAATTCAGCTTAAGTCAATGTCCCAAAAATGAGCTCGAGCAAGAACAAATGAGAAACATCCCATATGCTTCAGCTGTTGGAAGCCTGATGTATGCTCAGGTCTATACTAGACCTGACATTACATTTGCTGTTGGGATACTAGGAAGATATCAGAGTAACCCAGGTATTGACCACTAGAGAGCTGCAAAGAAGGTAATGAAATACCTTCAGGGGACAAAAGGTTATATGCTCATGTATAAACGGACTAATAATCTGGAGGTTGTTGGATACTCCGATGCGGACTTTGCTGGCTGTGTTGATTCACGTAAATCAACATTCGGTTACATTTTCATGCTTGCCATTGGGGCCGTATCTTGGAGAATTGCAAAGCAGACCTTGACTGCTACTTCCACGATGGAGGCCGAGTTCATATCTTGTTTTGAGGCTACCTCACATGGTGTATGGTTAAAGAGTTTTATATCTGGGCTTAGTATTGTCGACTCTATTTCTAGGCCATTAAGATTGTACTGTGATAACTCAACTGCTGTATTTATGGCTAAGAACAGTAAGAGTGGTAGTCGAAATAAGCATATCGACATCAAGTACTTGGCCATAAGAGAACGTGTTAAGGAAAAGAAAGTGGTCATTGAGCACATTAGCACTGAGTTAATGATAGCTAATCCTTTAACTAAAGGCATGCAACTAAAGAATTTTAAGGATTATGTGATGAGAATGGGACTTGGTTCCATAATGTAATCTTTGATTGTATATAATGTTAATAAAACTCTTATTCAGTTGATGTTTTCTCATTTAGCCTTGTGTACACATTTGTTTATTCATTTATTTTGAGAAATGTTATTAAGTTTGGACCTAGAATGAACATCGAGTTTATTCATCAAGTTCTATGGGGTTGAGAAGCACAATGCATTGTAATACATGGGAGATAATACTCGTCATTAGAGGACCTATCACCATGATTTATGAATTTTGTTTCTCATTAAGATAAATTATGGAATACATGGACCAAGTGGGAGAATGTTGGTTATTCTCTTTTATTTAATTAGAAACAAATAACCGCAAGATATGGTCCATGAATCCCATAATATTAGGAACAATATTATCCTACTAAATCAGGAACAATAAATCCCACTATATCAGGAAAGATATGTTCCAAATAATTCCTAATTTGTGGAACAACTCATTGATGGAATGAGTTATAAATAGAAATACTGCAGGGTCCCTAATCATGCTCACTACTACAGAAAATATACCATCTATATTGAGTGAGTTAAGGTTTAGAAGCACCAACCGTAACCGAGACGCAAAACCATTCTCCACCGAGCAGGACACCTATTTGCTTTGCAATGGTTGGAAGTATGTAAAGGATCTATTTTTGCTTCCGCTGCTGCATATGATTAAGTAGTATTTGACAAAGGTTTAAATAAATTTTACAGTTGGAAGAGTTTATCTATGATAGAACTACTTATATTGTCAGAATCAATCTCGGATATGACTTCCTTGATGTCCCTGCCGTCGTGCATGCCATATTCTCTTAAGAACTTGCTCTGGTTCTTCCATTGTAATGTACCTAAGAAGTAGCAGGTACTACATATTAGCATGCCTGTGTATGCTAGGAAACTTGGGAAGTGTTTTCAGAACTTTTTCCATGTTTATTGCAATCAAATGCTCTTAATCAAATATTGTCATAATAATCTCAAAAGGTTACGGTTTCTCGTGATTTTTAGCCATAAGTACTAATGGAATTGTATAGTATAATTCATACCCGTTGCTATCTTTAACGAAGTACTGGATGACAGTATATAGATGTTCCTCTCTATCCATCCTGTTCATATGCATTGTTGCTGTGATGAACTCATCATAGTCTATTGTAAATCAGTTCCAAGTATGAGAGTATGTTGAAGGCAGAAAATAAGAGGAGAGATATGAATTGGATCCTTAGTTTCTTTTACTTCCACCTCGAAACAAAAAATCGAAATTCTCCTTCTATTTGATCTATTTAATTTCATGCTCTTATTCTATTCTATCATTATTTTTTTTTCACACGGTCCACAAGAATCACCCGCAAGCAAAATGATTAGAATATGGCTGGGTGACATAATTTATAATTGTCATCACTTGTATTATCTGGAGCAGGAGATGCAAAGCCACAAATCAGTTATTATTCCTGGGATCATGAGGTGCAAGAAGATCATCCAACAACTGGTTATCAAGATACTCGAGCTCGATCACATTGTTTTGATAAGAAGAAGAACCAACTTCACCACCTCTATGTACACCTCCAACGTCATTTGAAGTAGTACTAGAAAAATCCGGAGGGTGGGATGATGAAAATGACGACGACGGTGCAGATGAACTAGAAGAAAATGAATTGGAAAAACTAGGGTCGCCATAATAATGTTGTTCATGAGGGAAATTGAGTATAGCTTGATGTCCCTTAAATGCAAACGCGGCGCGATCATAAGCCCGCGCTGCTTCTTCTGCGGTGTCGAATGTACCGAGCCATAGCCGAGCTCCATTGTTTCGGGACGGATCACGTATTTCCGCAGCAAATTTGCCCCACGGTCTTCGCCGGATTCCGCGGTATCGAGGTCGATCTTGTGATAATTGTCGTGATGGATTATTGCTTTCTGAGTTTTCGTTGTTTCTTCCTTCACGAGATGTACTCATAATTTTGTTTGCGGATTAAATGCTTGTTGCTCAAAATTGATGCAATGAGAATTTAGTAGTTTGAAATAGGTTGGCGGCATTTCGAAATTGAAGCCTTTGTATTTATATGTCTTGGACCTGGTTGACCGTTGAAATTACTAGTACCGTGAAATGACTTTTTTTTTGTCCTTTTTTGGGGCCCTTCTATGAAGCTAGGATAGACAAAATTGGATTTGTTCTGACATTGCAGGGTGTCTTTCCTCGTAACCCTGGTGTAGGCACTTATGTTAGCGAGATCTTAAATTTCAACTTTTGCCGAAATTTATGCAGTAAAGATGTCGTTTTATTTATATCCTGATTCTCAAGCAAAATGACGGTGGAGTGGAACGGAGCCTAGCGTAATAAATTTGAAAATCCAAACAAAGTCCAAATTCAAAAATATGTGTTATTTGTAGTTGACTGAGTGCGGATGGAGACAAGTGGCGATTGTTTGATCATGCATATCTATCAAGATGGTCAATAACTGATGGAAAAAAATTATTTGTACTAATACATCAAATATTTTGATAAGTAGCATATAATTATTAATAATTTTTTAATATATATTAATTATAATAAATATATTTTAAAAAATTATTATTTATATTTTCACATATTAAAATTTTACTTATAAATTCATATAACTTGTTAATACCATTAAAACTTATGAGACTCTTGATTTAGTTTTTTTTTTTTTTCCTTTTTTCTTTTCTTATTTTGTATTGCGTTTGCTCTAAGAACTTTTTGGAGAATATACATCGCCATGTAGTAGGGGTTTATAAATAAAAGAGGGTTTTATCTTATATAAACATTTTTACAACGTGATGAATTTCGATGCTTTACACTCCATAACTTTTTCCAGATTACACAAGGTTTTTCGCATAAATCGATCCTGTTACTTTACATACGATGATTTATCGATCTCTCAATCGATACTTGTTCTTATGTATAAATGTTGTTTAATCTAGAAATTATTGAATAGCAAAATGTTTATATGAAGGTTTTTTTTTTTTTTTTTTGGTTGGGGTGGGGGGTGGGGGCGGGTGTGGTGGCAGCGGGTTTCTTATTTAAAATATAATAAATAAGTAAATAAATTGTTGGCATGAAGTTCTATAGAAAAGAGAAGACAATGTTTCCGCGATAATCATATGCCAACTTTTGTTTTAATTAGAAATATTTTTTTTTTCTTTTTCATTTTTTCTTAAGTTATAAAATTTTTTGCCACAGTTCTTATTGGTTTAAACAATTGTATATGCAACGAGAAAAGGTTGTCGTTCATTATATTCGTTAATGCAATCATTTGATGAAAACGTGGTTCTCCAAACCCCAAAGTAGTTTTATATAGCTGTGATGCAGCAGCTAGGAACACGGGCATCAATACGCCCATGATAGTGGACGTGCCCGCGACAAAGTAGCATGGAGGTTGACACGGTTGAAGGCATGCCCATGGTTGGAGGCATGTTGGTGGCACGGGATCTTGTACAGCCGTGCAAAGGAGCATGTTGAGGTGTCTCATATGCGATTTTTTATAGAACACAGCACGGGTTTTTACATGCCCTTATTGAATCACAATTTAGTTTTATATATCATTCTTTTTGTTTTTAGGGGACTTTATCACATTACATTACAAATAGAATAGATAGAGAGAGAATTTTCTTATCACTTTATTGTAATTCTTTGGATCAATCGTAAATTGATCTTGATTGAACATGCTTGCTCACTGTGTCAGTTGATATTAGAGCGAGAAACCCTTGCTGAGATGTCAAGAGACGGCAGTTTAGTCAGTGGTCACGTTTTAGACATTGCTCAAGATTGGAAGCCCTGCGAACTAAATTGCAAGATCAAAGGGCGGTGTTGAATAACATGGATTAACAATTCTGGTGTTTAGAACAATGCTTTGATGACCTGGTTGAGCATTTCGATGTTATGGGACTCAATGCCAATAGGGACCGGAATGGTGTTGGCGTGTGACCTAAGGTAGAGTGTGTGCAAGGCAATCCCATGTTCAAACATGTAGTTGCAAACCATGGAGTATAGATGTATGATGATGATTAAAAGGAGGAAGACCAGGTGTTGTTTGGAGAAGAGTGACCACGCAAGAGAGGTGATGATGGTGGTAGATATCGTAGATATGACAATGGAGGCGACTTCAAAGATAGTGGGGAGTTCAAACTAAAGGTAAACATTCCCAGCTTTAATGGTAATTTAAAAATTAAGGATTTTATTGATTAGATTGCTGAGATAGATTTTTTTAGTATACGAAAATACCTGAGGGGAGGAGAGTAAAACTTATAGCCTATAAACTGAAAGGGGATGCTTCAGCCTAGTGGGAGAGGCTCTAGAGTAGGTGATATCGTGAGGATAAACAACCCATTAAAACCTAGTATAAGATGAAACAACTATTGAAACCGGAATTCCTACCTCTCGATTATGAACGAATTCTATTCCAATAGTATTAGAGATGTCAACAGGGGCAGAGGACAATACATGATTGTCATTTTATTATGTTTAAACGTCATGTATTACCTATTTTTAGCAACATTTAAACGTCGCCCAATATAACACATTTAGCTACGTTAATGTCGCAGATTTTTTTTGCGACGAACCTTTAGCAACGTTTATTAGCAATGGTTATTAAACATGGCTAAACCTTTTTGTGACATTTATTTCATGTTTAGCAACATTTATTAAATATTATCTCAGATTGAATTTGTTGTAGTGCTTGTTGATATACCCTAGGAGAACAAAATGAAGTATTCCCCAACTACTACAGCTCTAAATGCACGCAAGCTCTAAATGGTAGGCTAGACTTAGACTCTATCAAAAGTGCAGCAATCCTCTAACCTATTAGTTTGCAGATGATAGAATAGGACCTCGAGTGAGGTCATCCATTCCAGCCATCATGTAACAATGAAAACAATTTATAATGCAATTATACTATGCATATCTCATTTTAATTTTAGGTTGCAATATTCTTAAAATACTTTACAAGGTGATCAAGCACATATGGTAGATACTCAACAAAGATGCAATACAAAGTGATAAAATACCCAATATCTCATTTTCGTATAACTAAAATATTTTTCACGTAACAAATCAAACAATATCAAGCACACACATCCCATTTACCCACACAATTCATTTTCATCTTATGAATTTCAATGTGCAACTATACGACAAACACAAACGAGTATGATAATCATATAGAGTCACTCACTCGTCCATAGAACCTGATCAAATTAAACCTTTAGAAAGTAACCATATGAGAACCCTTGAAGTCCATGTCAATTGTCAACGAGGCAAATAATAAGCAATTAGGTATCTAGTACCATAGCTAATATGAATCAAACTTTACATGACTAGATTTACTTTTTTTTTTTTCTCTTTTTTTATATGAATCCAAATTTTTAATTACATAGCTTATTCATTTTACTTTAAATAATTAGTTTTTTTGAAGTTGAAAAAAAGTTTTTTTTTTAGATCATTAAATCATAAATTTTAAACTGATAGGTTAGTCATCATTTTTTTTATTCATCATTTTAATTTAAATATTTTTTTTTTCCAAATCTGATTCAGCGAATATGGAGTGGTTAGCTCTCCTTTGCATAATTTTTCTTCTGATTGACTTAAATTTTTTTTGTGAAGTATAGTGAATTCCTCCTCTATGGTTTAGCAACCATACCTAAATGAGGAAAATATTTCCTAGTTATGATTTATGTTCCATTCATATACATCAATGCTTAACTAGTAAAAATCTAATTAGTTGTCTATTTTTCAAGTAACATTTTAAAAATAGTCAATGTAGTTTTATTTATCATTTTTTTCCCTCTCTCTCTCTTGTTATACTTCTGTGAATAAATCTTTGTCATATAATCCTTATAAAAGAGTTACTTTTGACTTTGTCTTTATTCTTATTGTCATAAATACCTTTTGGACATCCTAGTCTACTTAGCCCACCTTCTAATTCTAGAGTGTCAAGTTTTCCTTCCTTTCAAGTTATAAGGTTATTAGAAAAAAGTTACGCATCATAATATGTATAACCTTCAAATAAGTATTTAATAGTATATTCGTGATACGATATTCATTTAAATTCTTAATATTATATCGTTAATCTTATTAATATTCACAATGTTAATATGTTATAAATACGAGATAAGATTATTGTCACCAAAATATATTTATAGATATGCATTATTATTTAAAGTTCTATACTTAGGGTACATGTAATATGGTACCAATAGAATGATATACAACAATACTAATAACATTATTATTAATCATTAAACTTTGTGTTTCAGCCAAATCTTAAATGATATAAGAAACAACTTATCCTCTTTCTCACATTCAAAAGAAGTATCTTCTTTCATTTTCTTTTTGCTTTAGATTGTTTTGTTCTTTTTAATTTTATCCTTTATTCCAAACATAATATAAAGGGAGCAAAAGTTTTAGTTTCCCTGTCCATTTGTCCATTTGGTTAGCAACTTTCCAGAGTCTGAAATTAATAAATATATTGATAAATTCTCAGTGCCATTTCCTTTCAGATGTGAAAGTCAAACATTAACATAATTGGTAACGGTAGCTCTTAATGGGCTATATTTGATCTAATATTTATAATTAATTAACATTAAATTTTAGGAAACTAATTATAGTTACTATTAATATCATATAACTTATTACTCTTTTTTTTTGTCCCTCTGTATCGACTTCCAATATCACTTAAAACTTCCCAAGCATGAGTTTTAATCCTTGACAGTCGGTCTTTGAGCTTAATTTCTTCTTGTACCTAATAAATATACATTGGAATTGCAATAAATATAGCAATGATTCCTTGACTTAATCCGTAGGTCACGACTCCTCCACTATTAACATGATTATGCATCAACATTACATGAATTCACTTAAGAATGTTTAAACTTGTCTCTAGAGATTTCATCTTTAACAGCTTCATACGGTTGGTTAAGAATCCCAACAACACCATGTATAATATACATATATAAATAGCAGGGGCTATCTCATGTAGATTTCTATTAGAGGATCACCGGTTAAAGAATTCAATTACTTAGATTGTGGCTTGGAATATCGAGATCCTCCCCTTTTACTTCGTAAATTTTGCCGAAGCTTCTCTCAAAGACATCATACCGTTCTTTTCCTTTCTTCTTTGCTCGTCAACTTCCTTGATCATGGAAAGGAGTTAGGACTAGTCTAAGTAGTTAATATACTTTATCAAAACTAAGGAATAGATCGCAGTTTACCTCGGATGGTCCACGTTGTAGCGTGTTGTGGGAGCTCGAGGTTGAGCTTGAATGGCGTTCGAAAGTGCAGCGGGCGCTGCCCTGTTTCTTGCTCCTAAAACAGGAGACATCTAAAGGATGAAATTAAAGAAAAAGAAGAGGAAGGAGGAGGAGGTGCAGAGGGTCGACGGTGTTCTCCAAAATTGCAGCAGTGCTGTGTTTTCCTTTCCAAGAACAAGGCTGCTAGCACAAAAAGAATAAAAGAAACTGAAATGGGAGGAGTAAAAGACGGGGCGGAATTATAATTTGGATTGATTAGTCCTCGTAAGGGCGTGCAAAATTCCTTATTCATGAGTGTCACTAGAGGTCGTATTTCATTCTTTAGGTTTTGAGCAAGTCTGATTTTTAGTCTAATTTTTCTTTTTTTTAATTTAATCGTTTCATGTCATTTAAGGTTTAAAATTCATTATTCTCTAATCACTCATGTACGAATATTACTTTCTATTGTTCTTTGTATTCTTTATTTTGCCCCTTCATTTTGTTCATCACTCTTGCTTTCTTATTACAATTGGATAAATATTCACATTCTAAGTTTCAGTTATCCTGATGTATGTGTATTTATTATATAACCTTTTGAAAATGTTAGATTAGTTTTGGAATCGTAAACATGTATGAGTTGCCAAGGAAGACAAAATCCAGACAAAAACTTTCTATCAACTAATAAGGAACCCCAATCAGCATCACTATATGCAACTAGATTTAATGAAGTAGAAGAAGGATAGACTAATCCAAAAGATAAAGTGCCTTTCAAATACCGCAAAAGATGCAAAGCGGCTTTCATGTGCGACTCTCTCGGTTGACACAAAAATTGGCTAAGATGTTGAACACTATAAGCAATGTCAGGACAAGTAATTGTCAAGTATAATAAATGCCCAACAAGATGCCTATATGTCAAAGGGTGAACAAGTAGAGCACCATCATCCTTTGACAAACGTAAACCAACTGGAAGCGAGATGTCAACAGATCGATAATCACTCATACCAGCATCATTCAAAATGTCAACAATAAACTTCCTTCAATTGATTAAAAGTCCCTAATTATTCTGACACAATTCTAGGCTAAGAAAAAATCAGTAATTGCTGCAACATTTGTTCCTGCAATCAACAAGTCATCAACATAAACTAGAACAGCGATAAAATCAGTGGGTGTGACCCTAAACAAATAGAGAAAAGTCATTCTTAGACTAAGTAAAGCTCTGTGCAACTAAAAAATGTGTAATCTCATGATTTCATTGTCAAGATTCTTATTTAAGGCCATATAATAATAGCTTAAGCTTACAAACTTGACCCAGTTGCACTTTAGTATAGCCTTCAAGAGGCAACACATAAATTTCTTCATCCAAAAATCAATGAAGGAAAGTGTTATTAATATCAAGCTTGAAAAGTGGCCAACCTTTAGTAAAGGCTATAGCAAGCAAAAGACAAAATGTTCCTAGTTTAGCAATAGGTGAAAAGGTATCATGATAATCAAGTCCTTCCACTTAGGTATATCCTTTAGCTACTAACTTTGCTTTATAGCATTCAACACTACCATCAGGTTTATACTTTATCTTATAGGCCCACTTAAATCCTATGGCCTTTTATTAGGTGGAAAAGAAGTAATTTCCCATGTATCATTGAGTTCTAGAACCTTTAAGTCCTTATTCATATTAATTACCCAATTACTATCTCTAGTTGCTTGTGAGTAACAATAAGGTTCCTTTATATTAACATTAATGCCATGGATTCAGTAATATCACATGGTAAATGAGGAAAAGTATGAGCAGTAAACAATGGAGGATGAGACAAAACAAATGAATCAAAACCAGTATTCACAGTATAAACATAATCATTTAGCCATGCAAGAGATTTATGAGGCCTAGATGACTTACGTACAGCAAGTATAATAAATGGAACCAAGATTTGGGAATCTGAAATGGAAGACAGGGGCTCAATTGAAGATCAAGGATTACGTGATTGAGTAGAAGATAGAGGAGCCAACACAATATCATCAAAAAAAAGAGTGTTGTGAGGAAATAAAGAGGAAGATAAATCAAAAACAGGAAGTCAAGAGAGTGAAGTATTAAGCTTGTCATGAAATATTACATCTCTACTAACAAGAATTTTTTCAGCATCCAAATCAAACACTCAATAAACCTTATGTCCATGAGCATACCCTAGAAAAACACACTTCGAATCTCTAGCTTCAAGCTTATCTATAGGAATCGAGTGTTTGGCAACATAACACAAACAACCTACAACTTTTAAATGATTATAAGTAGGCTTTTCTCCAAAAAGTACTTCATGTAGAGTCTTCTAACTAAGGACAGCCATAAGCATCTTATTAATCAAATAAGTGGCTATCAAAATGCATTCCCCCCAAAAGGATTTTGGCAAATTAGCATGAATCCTCAAGACTCTAGCAATATCTAGAATATGTCTATGTTTACACTCCACACTACTATTTTGTTGTGGAGTATATATGCTTGTTCATTGATGAACAATGCCTAAATCGTCAAAAAGAGATTGACAATGATATGATAGGAACTTAGTACCATTATCAAATCTAATGAACTTGGGTACAGCTCCAAAATGATTTATTATTTAACAAACAAGTCCATGTAATTTGTGAATAATCATCAAGGATTTTAAGAAATAATGTTGCCCCTAAAATAGATGGTACTCTATAAGGACTCCAAATATCTATATGTAACAAATGAAATGGAAAAAGAAGAATGATGAACAGAATGTTCAAAGTGTAAATGATGAAATTTGGACTTGGAACAAGTTTCACAATGAAAATGATTTGAATCTACTATCTTACAATCAATGATATGTTATAATTTTGACAAAGATGAGTGACCAATCTTGCATGAAGTAAACATAAATCCTCATGCTTTTTACAAGACGGATTAAAAGAAGAAGTTTGTTATACATATTCTTCTTTGGCACTAACAAAAAGGTTGCCAAAATGTTGCAACACATACAACCCATTATGAACGTAGGCTAAACTAATAGTCTTCTTAAAGTTCTAATCTTGAAAATTTATGGAGGATGAAGTAATGGTTACCAACAAATTTTTTAGTAAGACTCACTTTATAGAAAAATAGAAGGTTATGGATGAATTCCGATATGTAAAGTACATTACAAAGGAGAAGATGTGAATTGATGAAAATTGATCCTATGTGATGAACTACACATTTACTACCATCAGGTAGATGAACAAATATGGGTTGGTTTAGTGTTTATATGTCTTGAAGAATGAATTTATATGGAGTAATATGATCTGTGGCATCAGTGTCTACAATCCAAGAACATGTATTATTACTCAAAACATTAAGATAAGTGACTGAATTTCTTATAAAATGAATAATATGTATAGCTTTACCATCAACTTCTTGATCTTGCCGATTTTTCATCAACTTAATAACCTCTTGGAAAACAGTGTGAATCAACTAAAGATCTAATGCTTAGCCTGTATTCATCTCTCTTATAGCACTAACAAAGTTGTCAAAAGTGTATCTAGTGCATTAGTCTGTTTAGCTTCTACCTTAGCTACCATTCTTAGATGAAACTTCACTATTCTTTTTCCCTTATACCAATTAGGATACCCAATCGATTGAAAACAGCTTTCAATGGAATGACTGTCACTTTTACAGTGCTTGCATATCATCCTATTTCCTATCAAATTGCTCAATTTTCTTTTATCAAACACATTAGTCCTATTAACTAAATATGCTGAACTATCCATTTCAGAACCTCCAACTTCAATTATTTGCTTTTGTTTTTCTACTTGTTACACCAAATAAAACATTTTATTCACAGTAAGCAAGGGTTTCATTGATTGAATTTAATTCCATACAGATTTAAAGCCTTCATTTAACCCCATCAAAAATTGTATTAATCTTCCTTAAGTTTCAAACAACAAAATTCTTTTTGCAAAAGCACATGTACAATATTCAATTCTTCCATACTCACATGAAGGATAGCTATTTAGAGCTTGTATCACATCCCAATATCTTTTAAGTCTATTGTAATACATGCCAACAATTTGATCCCTTGTCTACAATTCAAAATTCCATGATGGAGTTGAAAGATAAGAGGCTCATTGCCCAACCATACTGCTCACCCACTTCGTTCCACAAATCATAGGCAGATTTCTTGTCAGTGAAATTTTGAGAAATCTCACTCATCATAGAGTTTAACAACCAACATCTAACCATGTAATCATTCCTTGTCCACTGTACAAAATCAAGAGAAGTATCACTAGGTTTAAGAATCAACCCATCTACAAAACCTAATTTAAGTTTTGCACCTAAACCCACTCTAACCACTCGACTCCAAGTAAGATAGTTCAAGCCATTAAAGGTAATGTTTTCAATCATCATAGCAAGATTATCATAATTCAAAAGATATAAAGGGTCGGAAAGATTTAAATCACCTTGACCATTGTGACTCACAAAAACATGATTATTCATCCTGAAAAAATAACCTCAATACGTCAAAATCAATGAGATGAAAAAGAAATGCCGATGATGTACCTAAAGTTCTCTAATACCATGTGAAATTTACAATTTAGTCTTATATAGATCCATTAGATCAACCATGGAAGTGAGAAATATTGTTGGAGATTAATAACAAAGTTAGAGAGTAAAGATAGAGTTTGAGAGTAAAAGTAAAGTGCAAAAAGTGTAAAGTTCTTTTCAATTTTTCAATAGTAGCTATTTATAGCAGCCTAACTAATCTAATTAGTAAAACTAACTATGTAACTAAACTACCAAAATTATATAACTAATATTCTACATGTGTTTAAATAATAAGATAATCTTCACATTAAGGAACCTTAAGGGTCGATTGTATAACTTAAGCAATTAAGATAATTTCTTTGCTTAACCTATTTGTTTGATTTTGAGAGTAGAGATTATATAGTGAAATATCATTTCTCTAATCTCTAAAGTTGTATCAAATAAGATAGAATGGTTGATTACCAATGTCATTGACGGATGAGGTGGAACTTACTCATTTTATGGTTATCTTGAATGAGTTTACAAAGGGTTTAAGGTCAATAACCTTGCTCATGAATGTATGAACTTACCAAAGACAAATTGGAAATAAAAGAATTAGTTCAACTAAATCATCCTGAGTCATTGTAATATAAACCAAACATTGTAAATCTTGTTACTTAATCTAATAAGTTAAGTCCAAACAAATATTATTGTAACACCCCGAAGCCTGGGTTGCACTATTGCTCACCACGTGTCATTATCTCGCAAGAAACACATTAAGGTTCTAAACCAACTTTAATAACTTTTTATCCTGAAATCCTTGTATAAAGACATTCAATCCATTCCACAAACTTCAAAATCAATTTCATGAATCCATATTCAACATCTAAAGTAACGGAAGTCTATAAAACTCCAAATTAACATTCTCCAGATAATACTAAATATTACATCCAAATACAGAATTCTCCCTAATCTCTCATCAGCATAATAGTAATGGTAACCATTTTCTTCTTCTCTTTGTGGGTAACCCAAACCCAGGTTATCTTCTACGTTATCATCTCTCTTAATGCTTACATCTAAAAAAAAAAAAGCGCCTCGAAGGGTGAGCTAACGCCCAGTACATATGACACAAGCATACACACATGAACAAACATGAACATATACCACATGCATCATGTAGTGCTTAAAACACAGACAACCATTTCATGATAAGATTTAAGTCCACAAGCAACAACGGGGTACTCGTGATCCTCTTAACACACTTAACTACTTTGGAACATGAATTGGTGATGAGAACTACCACTACAGGCCCCACACCTATATTCACTTAATCTACTTAATCTTGGTACTAGAAATGGCCACTACGAGCCCCACACCTATGTTCACTTGAACACTTAATCCAACATTCAACCCAGATCATTTCTAAGCACAACTCCACTAGAGACAACATCACACAAGGATCATTGGGGTACTCCCTAGAGATCTACTACTACGGGCCCCTAGGTCAAGCCAAGCACATACAACATACACTTAAATACTTAGGCCATTTCATTTAATTAAATCAATTTCAATACATATATTAACTTAAATAAACACAGAACAACACACAAATTACACATACCTTAAATCCTAGCCTTAAGCATGTCTGGTCCTAAACTTACAGCTAATTTGAAATCTGTAATTGCAACAATGATCACTTCTTAATATTAATCTAAGATTAATATAATTCTCTTAATTTCTCTAAATCTGTTAGGTCATCCAAAGTCTTACTAATCACCTAGGTTGCGTAGAAATTAGTTTAATTAAGAGTTAAATAGATATATAATGAAATTATATTTCATTCAACACGGCCATGTTAGAGGCCATATAGCTCAACACAAGCTAATACATGACCATGTCAAAGGTCGTGTATCTTTCAGTGAGTTTTGGTTTCAACGCTATTGGAGCACGACCGTATAGATAGGTCGTGTATCTCTTGGTATGCTTTACATTCAACACAGCTAGAACATGACCATGTAAACAAGCTATGTATCTCTCGATATGTCCTATATTCAAACGATCAAAACTCGACTATGCAGACAGGCTTTGTATCTCGATATGTTTCGGGTTCAACACGATTGAAACATGACCATGTTGGGAGGCCATGTATTTCTCGGTAATTTCTCACAAACCCTAATTTCTTTATTCCAATTCCTCCTAATTTCAATTCTCTTATTCTTAGATTTAAATTAACCCTAAAACATGTATTATCTATTTAAATTACATGGATTAGTTTACTTACATCAATACTTCCACAGGTCATATCTTTGATTGATGGATTTCCATGATTGTTTTGTCCTTTCCCCAAAATTTCTAATTTTGTTAGAACAAAGTAATGTAATGTGATTAAATCTCCAGATTCCACGAGTACAGTAACTATTGAATCATCAACTTCTACCTAGCTATCTTATTTTCGTCCCGGAAACCTGCATATACTTGAACAAAAGAAATGAAAATGAAAAGCAAGCATATTTTCAATCCAAAAAAACATTTCCTTGAGATCTCAGGTTCTCTCCTAACAAGCCCCTCACCTCCGACAAACATAGGGAAACAAGGACAAAAAACCCACTCTAAGGAAATCGAATTAGATTTGACAATTAACAAACCCATCACAGGATCCTCTAAAAGATCCATTAACATCACCCTAAGTAAACCACAAACTAGAAGCTAAACACGACCCTATAACAGAAGGTTAGTTTGTTTATCACCCAAAAAAAAAAAAAAAAAGTATGAGTTAGAGCAACAAAATCCCTCTTTACAAAACTACAGACATAATAAAGAGCATTCCTTGTTTGTTCAATGTAGATACCATATAAAATGACAAAAGAGGGGAACATTAGGTCAATGTAGGCTTAAGTACTCCTTTTTAGGAAATGTCTAAATTGCCCCTCAATTTTTATAAAATCTTTGTCCCTAGCCTTGGTTTTTACGTTATAATATTTATAAATGAATTATTAAAAATTTTAGGTATTACATTTTTCCTTCCCCCCTTAATAAAAACTTTCATCCTTGAAAGTAGCTGATTTTAGAATATCTCTAGATATTTCTTCCTCATCTCTTCTTCCAATTCCCATGTCACTTCTCGTTCTATTTGGTTAGTCCACTGCACCTTGACATAGGGAATTGTTTTTTCGCCTTAACCCTTGTTCTTTAATGTCCACAATTTTGAAGGGTTTCTCTACAAACAACAGGTTTGGATGCACATTCAATGGTTTCAAAGCTACTATTTGATTCGGGCCAAGTACATACTTCCTCAGCATTGATACATGAAATACACCATGCACTTCAACCAAACTTAGTGGAAGAGCTAACCTATAAGCCACTATACCTATTCTTTCGAGGATTTCAAACGGGGTTACATACCTTAAGTTTAGCTTTCATCTCAACCCAAATCGGATTACTCCTTTTGTTAAAGAAATTCTTAACAGGACCTTGTCCCCTACTTGAAATTCTAAAGGGTGTCTCCTTTTGTCTACATAACTCTTTTGTCTAGACTGAGCTGTCTATATTTTCTACCTGATCAATTTCACCTTGTCCATTACTTCATATACTAATTCTAACCCCATCATCTATCTTTCTCAAACTTCATCCCAATGTAGTGGGGATCTACACCTTCTTCCATAAAAAGCTTCATATGGAGCCATCTGGATGGTTGCCTTGTAACTTTTATTATAGGCAAACTCCACCAAAGGTATAAGCTCATTTCAGTTGCCTCCAAAATCTAGTGCATGTGCTGTGAACAAATCTTCCAGTATTTGTATGGTCCTCTCAGTCTAACCATCTATTTGAGGGTGGAAAATTGTGCTGAACTATAGTTTGGCACCCAAAGCTTTATGTAATTTGCTCTAAATCTACTCACAAACCTTGTATCTCTATTAGAAGTGATGGTTATTAGTACACCATGCAATTTGACTTTCTCTTGTATGTATATCTAAGCCAGTTTCTCCAACTTGTATCCTACTCTAATAGGTATAAAATAAGCAGGCTTTGTCAATCTGTCCACTATAACTCAAACTACATCCTGCTTCTCCTTGGTGTTTAGGAGAGTTGTAACAAAATCTATTGTCACATGCTCCTATTTCCACTCTGGTATTAGAAGAGGTTGTAATTCTCTAACTAGTCTCTAATGTTATATTCTGATCTACTAGCATGTGAGACTCTAGCTACATACCAGTATTGACTCTTCAAGTCCTTGTATATTTTGGTGCTTCCAAGGTGTATTATATAGGCTAAATAATGTGCCTCTTTCATTATTTCTCTTTTCAATTCTGCATCATTTGGCACACATAGTCTTGTTTTATATTTTAAGATCTCTTCTGCATCTAAGTTAAATTCCGAAACCTTGCCCTATTCTATTCTACTCTTGATCTCTTCAATGTCTTTATCTTCTATCTGGCAAACTTTGATTATATCTATTATAGTTGGTTGTATTCTTAAGGTAGCTATTTTTGCTCTCACTTCTTTTGTTAAGATCTCTAGTTCCAATTTGCGCATGTCTTCTAATAGCCCTTTTTGTAAAATGATAAGGGTGGTCACATTACCCTGTTTCTTTCTACTAAAGGCATCTGCCACTACATTAGCCTTTCTTGGATGGTATTGTATCTCTAAGTCAAAGTCTTTATTCAGTTTCAACCATCTCCTTTGCCTCATGTTCAGCTCTTTTTATGTAAATATGTATTTCAAACTTCTACGATCAATGAAGCTTTTACACCTTTCTCCATATAGTTAATGCCTCCATATCTTCAAGGCTAGTATCACAGCTACCAATTCTAAGTCACAAGTTAGGTAGTTCTTCTCATACGGCTTCAATTGGTGGGATGCATAAGTTATTACCTGACCACCTTACATCAATACACATTCCAACCCTTAAAATGAGGCATAGCTATACACTGTAAATTCTTCTCCACTCTTAGGTAAGGTAAAAACCAGTGTTGACACAAGTTTCTCTTTAAGCATTTGAAAGCTAGCTTCACATCTGTCGTCCCATTCGAATCTCACATTTTTTTGTATCAGTTTGGTGAGAGGTGTTGTTATTTTGGAAAATCCCTTCACAAATCTCCCGTAGTAGCTTGCCATACCCAAGAAGCTTCTAACCTCTATAACTGTCTTTAGTCTATGCCAATCCACTACTACTCTCACCTTTTCTAGGTCTATGGATATCCCATCTTTATTAACCACATGACCCAAGAAAACTACTTGTTCTAGCCAAAATTCACATTTACTGAACTTGGCATATAACTTTTCTTCTTATAATTTACCTAATACTAGCTTCAAGTGTTCTTCATGCTCCTTAATGCTTTTAAAGTATATCAAGATATCTTCTATAAAGACGATTACAAATTATCTAGAAAATCCCTAAATACTCTATTCATTAAGTCCATGAATGCAACTAATGCATTCGTTAGCTCAAAGGACATCACCAAAAACTCATAGTGCCCATATCTAGTCCCAAATGTCTTCTTCTTAATCTCTAATTGGTGGTAACCTAATCTCTTATCCACTTTTGAGAACACCTAAGCTCCCTGCAATTGGTCAAACAAGTCATATATCCTGGGGAGAGGATATTTGTTCTAATAGTGACCTTGTTCAATTCTCTATAGTCAATACAACATCTCATGCTTCCATCTTTCTTCTTCACAAATAGGACTGGTGCACCCTAAGGAGAGACATTGGGTCTTATGAAACCCTTATCATATAGCTTCTGTAACTGTTTCCTCAATTCTTCCGATCCTATCGGTGCCATCCTATAAACTAGTTTTGATATTGGTACCATGCCATATACCAAGTTAATTTTAAATTCTATCTACCTCGCTGAGGGTAAACCAGGAAGGTCTTTTAGAAATACTTCAGGAAACTCCCTCACTATAGGTACCACTTCCATCTTAGTTTCTTCACTAGCTTCCATAAATATAGTTGCCAATACATTCTTTCCCACATCTCTTAAGTAGGTAATCTAGTGGGTGTCTACACTTCTAGTTTATATTCAAAGTATTCTTCTCTAAGCATATTGAACTATACCATCATGTTATAACAGTCGATGGTGACATGGTATCTTAACAACCAGTTGACACCTAAGATAATGTCAAACTCTATCATATCCAATATTAGGAGGTTTGTTAGCATCATCCTACCCTGTATTTCTATTCCCACTCATCTACATAATCTACTTATTCTTCCTCCTACTCCAAAAGGAGTATTAACAACCAGACAATCATTCATGTTTTCAACATTCAATGCACATGCGCATACAAAATTCTCAAACACACAAGATAGAGACGCACCAGTATCAAACAGCATATAAGCATTACAGGGGCGTATTAGAAGCATACCTACAATATTGTCTACATTAGGGATGTCTTGGTGTTGCTGCTATTGGATAGCAAACACCTTAATAAGAACTCTTTGTCTAGGACACCCTACCTATGGTCTACCTCCCTATCCTCTCACTAGAGGTCTAGCTGCCTATTAGACTGGGCCTGCCTGATTTCTTATTTGTCCTTAAGGACAATTGACTGCCTTGTTTCCCCTCTGATTGCACACATGATAGAAAATTATTGGAACTGACCTCTCGATGTAATGTCTACTAATATGTCCTGTCTTTCCACAAGAGAAGCATGCCCTATCTGGCCATCTACATTCTCTCAATTCATAAGGCTCATAGCATCAAGAACATTTAACAATTGGACCTACTGCAGGAAGTGTCAAGGGCACTTGTCTAATCTGTAAGAGAGGAGCTGCAACACTTTGTATTCTACCCTGCTGCACATGGTGTCTTTTGCCCTTATCTTACCTCATTCCACCTGAGGCAAGTTTTTTTCCTAAAGCTATTGCTGCTCTGTGGCTCCTTTATTTTTTAATGATCTGTTTATTCTGCTTGAGGTACTTAGCCATATCAACCATTTCAGCATATGTATTTAGCTTAAAAGCCCTAAGTGCAAGTTGTAGGCCCAAGTCCAAGCCTCTTAGAAATCTCCTAGCTCAGGACCTATCATCGTTACGCACATTCTCAAGAAGGAATTAGATGAGGCGGTTTAGCTCTACCTCATATTCTTTTACTGTCCGGTCCCCTTGTTCATAGTTGTTGTACTCATTTTCTATCCTATCTCTAGAGTTGTTAGGGAAGTACCTCTGATAAAATAGCTCCTTAAACACTGTCCAACTCATGTATTCCCTTGTAAGTCTAGGAACAGAGGCCTACCATTTTGCTACAGTTCCCTTCAGCATGAATGCAACATAATTGACCTTCCTATCTTCTAGTATTTGAAAGACAGCAAAGGTCTTCCCCATTTCCTGTGCCTAATCTTCAACTTCAATTGGGTCATTCACTCTTAGGCTGAATTCTTTAGCTACTCTAATGAACCTATCAAAGATGATGGGTTCATTGACATTCTTGTGCTATAGAACATTGAGGGCTTGGTGTTGTTGTGCTAGAAGTCCCACCAAGTGATTCACAATATGAAGCAATTGAATTATCTCTTCAACCATTTAACCCCTTTCACCTTATGGCTGTAGGCTCTAGAATTCCTCCTCATTGGGGTTACCGCATCTAACACCCTTTCCAACTCCTAATCCAGTGATTCTTCTTGGAAGCATTCTGTTTAAGAAGAGACAACCAAATTTACTTAAGTTAATATCGGTCCATGTTAGTATCATGGTGTGTAGGTATATACACATATACCACTTAACAAATGTTTACCCATATATATAACTCAGCAGTTAAAAGAAGGCAATTAAAATAATAATGCAAGAAAATAATTCAATAAATAAGTAAATTTCCTACTCTCTTCATGTCCTAATGTCTTACAAATCAAATACTTAATTTCTCTAAAGATCATATCTTATGCTCTACTGTTTGAAACTTATGTCTATTGATTATCACTTAATTCTAAAGATCATTACTTGAGCTCTTCAAGATCATCAACCTATGCTCTATAAATCAAAACTTAAGTCCCAAAGATCATTAACCTATTCTCTATAAATCTAAACTTAAGTTCCTAAAGATCATAAACCTATGCTCCAATACCACGCAAGCTGTAACGCCCCGACAACTAAGTCGAGCTATTGCTCACCACGTGTCCTTATCTCATAAGAACACATTAAAGCTCTAAACAAACTCTAATACCTTTTTATCCTAAAATCCATATATAAAGACATACAATCTATCCCACAAACTTCAAAATCAATTTCATGAATCCATAGTCAACATCTAAAGTAGCAGAAGTCTATAAAACTCCAAATTAACATTCTCCAGATAATACTAAATATTACATCCAAATACAAAATTCTCCCTAATCTCTCATCACTATAGTAGTAATGGTTACCATCTTCTTCTTCTCTTTGTGGTCCAACCCAATCCCGGGTTATCTTTTGGGTTATCATCTCCCCCAATGCTTGCATCTAAAAAAAAAATATTCCACGAAAGGTGAGCTAACACCCAATACGTATAACACAAGCACACATGCATGAACATATATCACATGCATCATGCAATGCTTAAAACACAAGCAACCGTTTCATGATAAAATTTAAGTCTACAAGTAACAACAGGATACTCATGACCCATTTAATACACTTAACTACTTTGGAACATGAATTGGTGATGGGAACTACCACTACGAACCCCACACCCATGATCCCTTAATCCTTAAACTTGATGATGGGAATTGCCACTATGGGCCCTACAACCCCCACACCCATGAACCCTTAATCCGCTTAATCTTGGTGCTGGGAACTGCCACTATGAGCCCCTATACTCATGTTCACTTAATCCACTTAGTCTTGGTGTTGGGAACTGCCACTACAAGCCCCACACCTATGTTCACTTAAACACTTAATCCAGCATTCAACCCAGATCATTTCCAAGCATAACTCTACTAAGGACAACGTCACACAAGGATCACTAGGGTGCTCCCTAAGGATCTGCCACTACGGGCCCCTAGGCTAAGCCAAGCACATATAACATACACTTAAATACTTAGGCTAGTTCATTCAATTAAATCAATTTCAATACATGAACTAACTTAAACAAACATAGAATAACACATAAGTTACATGTATCTTGAATCCTAGCCTTAAGCACATCTGATCTTGAGCTTATAACTAATATGAAATCTGTAATTGCAACAATGATCACTTCTTAGTACTAATCTAAGATTAATATAATTCTCTTAATTTCTCTAAATCTATTAGGTTATCTAAGATCTTACTAATCATCTAGGTTGCATAGAAATTGGTTTAATTAAGAGTTAAATAGATATACAATGACAATATATTTCTCTCGACACAATCATGTTAGAGGCCGTGTAACTTAACACAAGCTAATACACGACTGTGTCAGAAGTCGTCGTGTATCTTTCGATAAGTTTTGGTTTCAATGAGATTAGAGCACAATAGTGTAGATAAGCCATATATCTCTTGGTATGCTTTGCATTCAACACAGCCACGTAAGCAGGTCGTGTGTCTCTCAGCATGTTTCAAGTTCAACACAGTCGAAATACAACCATGTTGGGAGGTTGTGTATCTCTCGATAATTTCTCACAAACCTTAATTTCTTTATTCTAATTCCTCCTAAATTCAATTCTCTTATTCCTGGGTTTAAATTAACCCTAAAACATGTATTATCTATTTAAATTATATGGATTAGTTTACTTACATCAATATTTCCACAAGTTGTATCCTGGATTGATGGATTCCCATGTTCGTTTTATCCTTTCCCCAATTTTTTTAATTCTGTTAGAACAAAGTAATGTAATGTGATTAAATCTCCCAATTTCGTGAGTATAGTAACCATTGAATCATCAACTTTTACCTAGCTATCTTGTTTTCATCCTCGTGATTAGCTAAGTCTCGTATGTAATAGAGAGCGTTCCTTATTTATTCAATGTAGTTACTACATAAAATGACAAAAGAGGAAAACATTAGGTCAACGTAGGCTTAAATACTCCTTTTTGGGAATTGTCCAAATTGCCCCTCAATTTTTATAAAATCTGCATCCCTAGTCTTGGCCTTTATGTTATAATATTTATAAATAAATTATTAAAAGTTTTAGGTATTATAATTATACGTAACCCAATATTTTGATATAGCAGTTTTAACCCTTTGCATCAACAAACTTCTAATGGGCAAGCAATATGAGTAAGGATAATGCCATCCTCAATCAAAACTTTTAACCTATACCTATGAAGCGAAAGTGACTAAGGAGTACAATGACTTATGGCTAAGAGGGATGGTAGGAGTTTGTTGGCATCAGTGATGGTTTGCTAAGGAAGGACAGACAACTAAGAAAAAGTATTATTTTTTGTAATTTTTTTATTATTTTTATTACATTATTTAATTAAGCTTATCTAACAATATTATTATATTAAATTAATTATTATAAATCAATCAAAAGTTAACACATCTTCCAACTAACTTTAGCAAATAGTAATAAAACACAAGTTATTTGTTTATTAAAAAAAAAAGAAAAAAAAGTTATGAATTTGTAAAAAGGCCAAAACATTGGTAAATTTTTTGTAATTTTTCCTCTATTTTAATATTCTTACTATATTATGTTGTTGGATTCTAATTGAACTTCGGTCAAAATTAGAGTATCTTAGCTTTTTTATCAAAAACATATGGTAAATATATAATATAATACAATATACTTTTACATACTATATATGCAATGTGTATTAGTATTTATTTTAATTGAATATGTCTATGACAAATAATCATAAATCGTATATAACATGCAATTATTTAGTTCAATAATATAGATAATAGTTTGTATATAAATAAGTCTACAATGTATTGGTATAACATCCTCCCGATACACATAATATATGCTATATGTAGGTGATGTAAATTTATATACTTATCATATAGTAATGTCCATTAAAAAATATAAAAAGAAAAAGAAAAGAAAAGTAATTAGAAGTTCAAGCTTGAAGATTGTTTTGACATTTTGAATCGATTTTGATCATTGATATCTTGGGCGTATGGAGAGAGAGCGAGTAGGTGAAATTCCTTAAAACTATGCAAATAGAAAAGAAAGTGGGGAATACACTAAAATAATACTATTTTATTTTAAAATTCACAAAATAGGATATTTAGAAAAATTATTCTAAAAATAGGTTTTAAAGTCATTGATCTAGAACACACCTTCGATTAAACTAATTTTTGTAAAATTGAAGGTTTGGACACAGTCTATGCCTTCGATACAATTTGTATTGAAGGCGTAGACCGTGTATGCACCTTCAATAAATTACTTTAACAAATTTTTTTTGGGCAACATCCCTATTGTCCAATAAATTCATCAAATTTCTCCTAGCATCCAATAATTTCATCGAATGCTGCAAACCTATAAAAATTGTTATAAAGTGACATTATAAATTTACACAATAGCACAACATGTGAACTTAAACATGCAAAAAAAAAGTTATTTCATTGACAATTTGTATTATAAATGCAATTTCTCAATTCCTCAATTTATACATCTCTATTTCTTCTTCAATTCTTCTTTTCCCTTTGTAGTTTGCATTTTCTCTTATTTTAATTTATTTTTTACGCAAGTTTAGCTTGTACATCTATGAGTGTAGGATTATCAACAAGAGATCTTTCTAATTTTTTCAACAAAAAAAAGCTTAATTATGCTATATTTTGATACATTTTCCTCATAGAAAATTTTATTTTTTTTCCTATTATGTTACTTTTGTCGAGTCTATTCTTTGAATTCTCATTCCTAATCCGATCTAGACTAGACCCTATGCTCATCTAATGTAGATCCTCGACTTGAATTAGAAATTTCGTTTGATTTTTGGAGTCGCCACCCAACTGTTGTTGGGAAATATTGAATTAAGACTAAAGGAGTGGATTAGTCTTAATTTGGACCACTAGTCGTTGTGATTTCCTCTTCTCGTTTTTGTGAAAAGAGGAAAAGGGAAAACCATAGTTTCTAAGTCCGGAGGCTAACCTATTAAAACCTTACGGTTACCATCTAGTCTCCTAAAATTGTTCACATCTAGAAATGTCTTTTATTTTGTTCCTGTTACTTTTTATTATGTTTTTTTATTATTCTAAGAAAATGATTTTTTATTTCATTTTTATAGGTTGACCCAAATGGGTGCCTACGTACCTGCTATTCAGGATCAAACAAGTCGTAGTTCGCTTTTCCTGAAAAGATTTAGTGGGTTTGTAAATTTTAATTTGAAAATCTCTTTCGATTTATGTTTTTAACATTTTTTGGATTTTTCTAAAAAATCTAAACCTAAGCTTAGTAATTTGATCTTTTTGAAAATAATTTTTGGGGAAAACATCAATTTTGGATTTATTTGAGAAAATGATTTTTCTAAGTGATAAAACTCTTTTTTTTTTCTATTTTTATAATTTTTTAATTTTGATTAATTTTTTATTTTTGTAATTTTTACGATTTTTTATGATTTTTATGATTTTTTATTTCTTTTCGATTTTTCCTTATTCTTCTACAATTTTTATAATTTTTATGAGTTTTCATGATTTTTATAGTTTTTTTATGATTTTTATTGATTTTTATAATTTTTGTTAAAAAATTTATCCTAAACTATTATCTATCCTATTTTAAAACCTAAAGTTTTATTATTATTTTCCTAATATTTATATTTTTTTTCCACATTTTTATTTTTTTTCTTATTTTTCTACATTATTAAATCCTAAAGAAATCTAATTTCTAACATTTTCCTATTTATTGAAAATAAAACATAAACAAATAAATAAATAAATAACCAACAAATTAATAAATAATAAATAAAATCAAAATAAAAATAAATAAACAAAATAAATAAATAAATTGGAAAAATCCGGAAAATCCGACTTACCTGGATCCGGGTCGGTATGCGAGTCGGGTCGGTCGGGTCGGGTCGGATCGGTCAATTACGGCGGCGGGGAGTGCTCGTTCACGGCGTTCCGGCGGCCTTTTGCAACGGGTGAAGTGTCGAATCCTAGCTTCTCGAGGGTGCTGAATCCAATGGTGGCGGTGGTTCGCTCTCAGAACGTCTCCTAGTGGTGGCTCAGCTCCGATCGGTGATCGCGATTTTGGGTTTCCTCCGATGCTCTCCGATTTGCTCTCTTTTCTCACTTTCTCTCAATTGTGATCTGTGATTTGGCTTCCTCTCCTCCTCCTCTATTTATAGGCGCTTGAAATCGAGCTGGATAAGCTCAGATTTCCACCGATCGAAGCAAATCGGATCGATGGTTAAATAAACCAACTCCGATTCGTGTAAATCCTTTGATTTTTTGAGATTTGATTCCAATTAGATGATGTTTATCTCAATTCTGTTGAAGATCTGTTGGATTTGTGCAAAAAATCAAATTTTTCTCCTCGCCGGCGATCTCGGACCGAGGTTAAAGACGATCACACGCCCGACACGTACGTTTGCTCTAGCCAATCAGATGCTGTCACGTGTCTTGGGTAAATGAAAAATTTGCAAAACGCGATATCTGCTTCCCCCGTGTTTTGAACCTACGACCGAGCCCTCCTGCGTGAGCCTTAGACCATGGTCCGGACCAGCTGGGCTAGCCCATTTTCCTGATTTTTCTAATTTCGCAAATTGCATATATGTAATGCGATTTTTTTATTTTTTGTATTTTTTGAAATTTCAAAAATTTATAAAAATTATTTATTGCTTATTATTGCCATTTCTGAAATCATTTTTCAAAATTGATGTGTTTTCCTATTTATTTTTATTTTTTTGAATATTTTTATTATTTATGCTAAATTAGGGAAAAATTTGGAAATTGATTATTATTGATTATTATTCATTCCTATGGCAAAAATGGGGTGTTCACAGCTGTCCCTCTTTGTGGTAAAGTTTGAAAAACTTAACTACAAAGACAAGAAAGATGCCATTTTTTGCCTCTTAAATAGGTAACACGGTTCTAACAATTTAGGGTCATGTTTCCTCCCCAAAAAGTACTTTATGGGCTGACTAGTTGGCAATAGGAAACATCTCAAACATCGTTTAGGAGTGTAGAATAAATGATGATAGGAAGCGTCTCATCAGACTAGCAACCTTGAAAAGAAGATTTATTTAAGAGGCGCTCTTATGAGCTGGCTACCTGTCAACAGAAGCGTCCTGTTAAACTAACAACTGTTTGGAATAATATTTTCGAAAAGTGCCCCAAGAGCCGACTAATCGGGAGGGTCTAGGAAAGTGCCCCTCATGGGCTGACTAACCTTTGATAAAATGCCTCAAAAAGTGCTACCTATGGGCTAACCTTGAGAAAAGATTTTTAGGAAAGTACCCTTCTTGGGCTGACTAACCTATGATAGAGTTGTTTCAAAAAGTGCCCTTATGAGCTGACCTTGAGAACGGATTTTTAGGAAAGTGTCCATCTTGGGCTGACTAACCTATGATAAAGTTGTCTCAAAAAGTGCCCTTATAAGCTGACCTTGAGAACAAATTTTTAGGAAAGTGCCCATCTTGGGCTGACTAACCTATGATAAAGTTGTCTCAAAAAGTGCCCTTATGAGCTGACCTTGAGAACAACTTTTTAGGAAAGTGCCCATCTTTGGCTGACTGACCTATGATAGAATTGTCTCAAAAAGTGCCCTTATGAGCTGACCTTGAGAACAAATGTTTAGGAAAGTGCCCATCTTAGGCTGACTAACTGTCGAGTCTAATTTTTTTGCATTCCCATTCCTAATCCGATCTAGACTAGACCCTATGCTTATCTAATGTAGATCATCAACTTGAGTTAGGAATTTCATTTGATTTTTGGAGTCGCCACCCAACTGTTGTTGGGAAATATTGAATTAAGACTAAAGGAGCGGATTAGTCTTAATTTGGACCACTAGTCGTCGTTATTTCCTCTTCTTGTTTTTGAAAAGAGGAAAAGGGAAAACCAGAGTATCTAAGTCCAGAGGCTAACCTATTAAAACCTTACGGTTACCACCTAATCTCCTAAAATTGTTCCTATTTAGAAATGTGTTTTATTATGCTTTTGAATTATTTCAAGAAAATGATTTTTTATTTCATTTTATGGGTTGACCCGAATGGGTGCCTACGTACCTGCTATCCAGGATCAAACAAGTCGTAGTTCGCTTTTCTGAAAACTTTAAGTGTGTTTGTGAATTTTAATTTTGAAATCTCTTTTGCTTTATGTTTTTACTATTTTTTTTTTATTTTCTAAAAAAATCTAAGCCTAAACTTTTATCTGATTTTTGAAAATGGTTTTTAGGAAAAACATCAATTTTGGATTTATTTGAAGAAAATGATTTTTCTAAGTGCTAAAACTTATTTTTTATAATTTTTGAATTTTTATTAATTTTTATGATTTTTACGATTTTTCTTTTTTTTCTGTAATTTTATGATTTTTTATCATTTTTATTATTCTTCTACAATTTTTTTATAATTTTTCTAAGTTTTCATGATTTTTATAGTTTTTATGATTTTTATGATTTTTATTGGTTTTTATAATTTTTATGAATTTTTGTTAAAAAATTTATCCTAAACTATTATCTATCCTATTTTGAAATCTAAAGTTCTATTATTATTTTTCTAATATTTATATTGTTTTTCTACATTTTTATCATTATTTTTTTATTATTTTTCTACATTATTAAATCCTAAAAAATCTAATTTCTATCATTTTCCTATTTACGGAAACATAAATAAAACATAAATAAATAAATAAATAACAAACAAATTAATAAATAAATAATGAATCAAATCGAAATAAAAATAAATAAATAAAGTAAATAAATAAATTGGAAAAAAATCCGAAAAATCCGACTTACCTGGATCTGGGTCGGTTCGGTCGGGTCGGGTCGGATTGGTCGGACACGGCGGCAGAGGATGCTCGTTCACGGCGTTCCGGCGGTCTTTTGTCACGGGTGAGGTGTCGAATCCTAGCTTCTCGAGGGTACTGAATCCAATGGTGGTGGTGGTTTGCTCCCAGAACGTCTCCTGGTGGCGGCTTGGCTCCGATCAGCGGTTCGCGGTTTTGGGTTTCCTCCGATTTGCTCTCTTTTCTCACTTTCTCTCAATTGTGATTTGTGCCTTGGCTTCCTCCATTCGATTTCTATTTATAGGCACTTGAAACCGAGCTGAATAAGCTCGGATTTCCTCCAATCGAAGCTAATTGGATTTTCGGTTAAAAAAAACAACTCCGATTTGTGTAAATCCATCGATTTGTTGCGATTTGATTCCAATTAAATGATGTTTATCTCATTTCTGTTGAAGATCTATTGGATTTGTGTAAAAAAATCGAATCCAAAAGGCCAAAATGCGAATTTTTCTTCCGCCGGCAATCTCGGACTAAAGGTGGAAGACGATCACGTGCCCGGCGTGTGCGTTTCCTCCAGCTAATCGGATGCTGCCACGTGTCCTGGATAAGTAAAAAAAAAACTCAAAACGCGGAAACTGCTTCCCTCGCGATTCGAACCTGCGACCGAGCCCTCCTGCGCACGCCTTAGCCCGTGGTCCGGACTAGCTGGGCTAGCCCATTTTCTTGATTTTTCTAATTTCACAAATTGCATATATGCAATGCGATTTTTTTATTTTTTTGTATTTTTTGAAATTTCAAAAATTTGTAAAAATTATTTACTATTTATTATTGACATTTCTGAAATCATTTTTCAAAATTGATGTGTTTTCCTATTTATTTTTATTATTTATGCTAAATTAAAGAAAAATTGGAAAAAATTAAGAATTGATTATTAGTGATTATTATTCATTCCTAGGGCAAAAATGGGGTGTTTACAGCTGCCCCTCTTTGTAGTAAAGTTTGAAAAACTTAATTACAAAGACAAGAAAGACGCCATTTTTTGCCTCTTAAATAGATAACGCCTTGGTTTGGCTGGTTACCTGGCATTTGTTTTGGTAGGAAAATGCTCCAAGAGCTAATAATCCCACGATTTAAGATGGTCCTAACAATTTAGAGTAATGTTCCCTCCCCAAACAGTGCTTTATGGGCTGACTAATTGGCGATAGGAAACACCTCAAGCATTGTGTAGAAGAAATGATGATAGGAAGCGTCTTATCAAACTAGCAACCTTGGAAAGAAAATTTACTTAGGAAGCGCCCTTATGAGCTGGCTACCTGTCAACAGAAGCATCTTGTTAGACTAGCAACTGTTTTGAAGAATATTTCCGAAAAGTGCCCCAAGAGCTGACTAATCGGGAGAATCTAGGAAAGTCCCCCTCATGGGCTAACTAACCTTAAGATAGATTTTTAGGAAAGTGCCCATCTTGGGCTGACTAACCTATGGTAGAGTGTCTCAAAAAGTGCCCTTATGAGTTGACCTTGTGAACGGATTTTTAGGAAAGTGCCCATCTTGGGCTTACTAACCTATGGTAGAGTGTCTCAAAAAGTGCCCTTATGAGCTGACCTTGAGAACGGATTTTTAGGAAAGTGCCCATCTTGGGCTGACTAACCTATGATAAAATTGATTGAACTGTCTAAAAAAGTGCCCATATAAGCTGACCTTGAGAACAGATTTTTAGGAAAGTGCCCATCTTGGGCTGACTAACTTATGGCTCAAAAAGTGCCCTTATGAGCTGACCTTGAGAACCGATTTTTAGGAAAGTGCCCATCTTGGGCTGACTAACCTATGATAGAGTTGTCTCAAAAAGTGCCCTTATGAGCTGACCTTGAGAACGGATTTTTAGGAAAGTGCCCATCTTGGGCTGACTAACCTATGATAAAATTGATTGAACTGTCTCAAAAAGTGCCCTTATGAGCTAAACTTGAGAACAGATTTTTAGGAAAGTGCCCATCTTGGGCTGACTAACCTATGGTAAAATTGATATCTCAAAAAGGTGCCCCCTATGGGCTAACCTTAAGAGATCTAGGGAAGTGCCCCTTTTTAGGCTGACTACCATATTAAAGGGAATGTTTAGACAAGTGCCCAACTATGGGCTGACTCATCTTATGCTACTGAATATGTTTTCTACGGACTGAGCTAAATGATGTGATGCTTTTCATGATAGTTATTTTTTTTTTCAATATGCTTGCCAGTTTATCGTGGATAGCAACCAAACAAACGAACCTTCGGGTTGGTTTGCTTCTGCTTCATTTCTTCTCATCTTGACACGGGGTTGAAAATTTTGATGTGCTCCCTTTCTTTGTGCACTTGGCTCTTTTGACGGTAATGTTATCTTACTAATGCATTTAGTTCTAATGCTCAAAAGTAGATAGAATTATATCACAAACTATATTAAGATTCATTATCATTTTAGTTTTTATCTTTCATTGGTGAAGTGGTGGGTAATGTGTTTAGGAATATTTGTTGTGATGAGAACTGATTGGGATTGTTGATCATTCAGGGATATTAACTTTGCTTGCAAAAAGTGAAAACTCGACTCAACGAAATTTATATCGAACACTGGCTTTCATAAACATTGGCAAAATTTCAATTCCCTTGCCTAAGGATAGTACATCTTTACGGCATCTGTGTTAATGGGGTCTCTCAATTCCGGACCATCCATCTTGATACGAACCACGCCAACCCATGACGAAACCCAATACCAATACGTTCGGAAATTCGTTGCCTAAGAAGCCCAAACACCTAAAGTGGAAAACCGCGACCCGTTGTCTATAAGCGAGACAAGAACCTTGGTATAAAAGTGAAGACGCCACAATCGGGATGGAAGACCGATTGATAAGTCGGGATGAACGCCACGGAAATCAATTCGATAAGTTCGATTTAGTTCTTGAAGAACCAAGAGAGGTGCCTCTCAAAAGTGTTTAATGTTCAAAGATGTCTAATCTATTCTTGTTCTAAACCCTAGGAGCTTTTATACTAGGGTTACAATTCGTGTAAAAAACAAGTCCAAAATGACATAGTTTAGTTAAGTGATATAAAAACGCGAAACAGAACAAGCTGGCCGACAGGGGATACACGGCCTGTGTACACGCCCGTGTACTTTGGCCGTGTACTTCTCTGTGCAACTTCTAGCAACATACACGCCCGTGTACTTTGACCGTGTATCTTTCTATGCAACTTCTGGCAACATACACGCCCGTGTTCTTTAGCCGTGTATCTTTCTGTGCAACCTCTGGCAACATACACGCCCGTGTACTTTAGTCGTGTATCTTTCTGTGGATTTGCTTGACTTCATACACGGCCGTGCCTTGAAAGTACACACCCTCTTCAACCCGTGTCCGGTGTGACTTGTATAAGAGCAAGGGTCTTCCCATGGTTGTTCCAATCCATTCCAACTTCATGATTGCCCCAATCCTTCCCGGCTTCATGGACATCCTTTATCAACCCGTTAAGTGCTTCCTTGAGTCGTTTCGCTCGACTTCTTGTGATTGGTCCAGGCGGCACTTCAAGAGGATCCACATTCCTTCTTCCAGCTTGACTCTCATCATGGATCTCATCATTCCCCTCCTCTTGAAAAGGATTTGTCCTCAAATCATCACCTACATCAAAAGGACTCAGATCAGTAATATTAAATGTAGCACTTACTTGATACTCACCAGGCAAATCTATCTTGTATGCATTGTCGTTGATGCGCTCAAGAACTTGAAATGGTCCATCGCCTCTAGGAAGTAGTTTAGATCGACACTACACGGGAAACCGCTCTTTGCGCATGTGAACCCAAACCTAATCTCCAGGTTCAAAAATAGCTTGTCGACGACCCTTGTTGGCTTGTTTCACATACTGCTCTGTTCGTCGTTCAATGTTCAGCCTTGCCTTCTCATGGATCTGTTGAATAAATTCGGCCTTCTTCTTGCCATCTAAATTAACATACTCAGAAATAGGCAAAGGTGATAAATCCAAAGGAGTTAGCGGATTAAAACCATACACAATTTCGAAAGGAGAAAATTTAGTAGCAGAATGCACTGTACGGTTATAAGAAAATTCAACATGCGGCAAACAATCCTCACAACTTTTAATATTCTTTTTAATTACAGCCCTCAACAAAGTAGACAAAGTTCGATTCACTACCTCAGTTTGACCATCAATCTGTGGATGACAAGTAGTAGAAAACAATAACTTAGTTCCTAACTTAGCCCACAAAGTCTTCCAAAAGTAGCTTAAGAACTTAACATCCCTATCTGATACAATTGTTCTAGGCATACCATGCAATCGCACAACTTCCCTAAAGAATAAATTAGCAATATTACAAGCATCATCCGTTTTATGACAAGGAATGAAATGTGCCATTTTAGAAAACCTATCAACAACTACAAAAACAGAATCCCGACCATGTCTAGACCTGGGTAATCTTAACACAAAATCCATAGAAATATCTACCCAAGGCTCATGAGGAATGGGAAGTGGGGTGTAAAGCCCTTGAGGTTGGACTCTAGATTTCGCTTGCTTACATGTGACACATCGCTCACAAATCCTCTCAACATCCCGTTTCATGTGAGGCCAATAGAAGTGTTGCTACAATACCCCTAATGTTTTAGCTACTCCAAAATGTCCCATTAAACCTCCTCCATGAGACTCCCTCACAAGTAATTCTCTTAGAGAACAAATTGGAATGCACAGCTTACTCTCCCTAAACAAGAATCCATCATGTTTATAAAATTTTCCATGCCCACTCTTCTCACATTGCACATACTCCTCACAAAAATCTCGATCAGCAACATATAACTCCTTAATGTGCTCAAAACTAAGAAGTCTAGAACTAAGTGTAGAGATAAGAGTATACCTTCTAGAAAGTGCATCAGCAACTACATTCTCTTTACCTTGCTTGTAATGGATGACATATGGAAATGTTTCGATGAACTCCACCCAACGAGCATGCCTTTTGTTTAGCTTGTGTTGCCCCTTCAAATACTTCAAGGATTCATGATCAGTGTGGATCACGAACTCTTTTGGCCAAAGGTAGTGTTGCCACGTCTCTAGGGCTCGAACCAATGCATATAGCTCCTTGTCGTAAGTAGGGTAATTCAAGGTTGCCCCACTTAGCTTCTCGCTAAAGAATGCAATCAGTCTTCTCTCCTGCATAAGCACTGCTCCAATACCTAATCCTGAAGCATCACACTCAATTTCAAACGTTTTAGTAAAGTTAGGTAAAGCAAGTAACAGCGCCTGAGTCAGCTTATTTTTAAGCGTCTGAAAGGCCTTCACTTGTTGCTCTCCCCAACTGAACCCCACGTTCTTCTTAATTACCTCAGTAAGTGGTGCTGCAATGGTGCTGAAATCCTTCACAAACCTCCTGTAAAAGCTCGCTAGTCCATGGAAACTCCGCACATTACTTACATTGGTTGGACTAGGCCATTCTTGGATCGCACGAACCTTTTCTTCATCAACCTGTATTCCCTGCGCACTAACAACAAAACCAAGAAACACAAGTTTGTCTGTGCAAAAAGTGCACTTCTTGAGGTTAACATATAATTGTTCCTTTAGAAGCACTTCTAAAACATCTCTCAAGTGTGACATATGATCTTCCAAACTTTTTCTATAAATAAGAATGTCATCAAAATAGACAACCACAAATTTTCCAATAAATGTCCTCAAAACATGGTTCATAAGTCTCATAAAAATACTAGGTGCATTAGTTAACCCGAAAGGCATTACTAACCACTCATACAACCCATATTTTGTCTTAAATGCAGTTTTCCATTCATCACCTTCTTTCATTCTAATTTGGTGATATCCACTTTTCAGATCAATTTTAGAAAAGACACTAGACCCATGTAACTCATCTAACATATCATCTAAGCGAGGAATGGGATGACGATACTTTACTGTGATGTTGTTGATGGCGCGACAGTCAACACACATTCTCCATGTCCCATCCTTCTTAGGCACCAAAATCACCAGCACTGCACATGGACTCATGCTCTCTCTCACATACCCCTTCTCCATTAATTCATCGACCTGCCTTTGGAGTTCCTTTGTCTCCTCCGGATTGCTCCTGTAAGCTGGCTTGTTTGGAATCGATGCTCCGGGTACAAGGTCAATCTGGTGCTCAATACCTCTAACAGGTGGTAATCCCTTTGGAATCTCCTCAGGAAAGACATCTTCAAAGTCCTGCACAAGAGACACAACCACACTAGGCAAAGCATTAGATAATTCGTTAGTAATCAAACATGTTTCCTTAAAAACCAGAAACAACATAGGTTGTCTCATCACTAACGCTCTCCTTACTACACTCGCTCTTGCCACACAACTCTCCTTTTGCAAGGCTGCCCTCTCCTTTTCACTCACCACCAAAGTTGATTCCCCTTCAACTTGGCCTCTCACACTCTTTCTAGCCTTCCTCTCCTTTTCCTTTTGATCTTGACTTTTATATTCCTTTTTCTTCTCATTGTCTTTTGCTCTCTCACTCTCACTCTGCTTTTCACTCACCTTATGTTTTGCAAAAGACTGTTGTAGCTGCAACCGGTCCTCATACACCTGCTTAGGTGTTAACGGTTTAAGATTAAAGCTCTTTCCTTGGTGAACAAGCGTATACTTGTTAGAAAAGCCATCATGCACAACCTTCCTATCAAATTGTCATGGCCTCCCCAACAACACATGACATGCTTGCATTGGCACTACATCACATAACACCTCATCCTCATACCTACCAATGCGAAACCCAATCAAGGCTTGCTTACTCACCTTAGTCTCACTACTATCATTCAACCACTGCAATTTATACGAACTAGGGTGTCTAACAGTTTTGAGCCCCAGCCTCTCAATAATAAAATTACTCACTACATTGGTGCAACTTCCCCCATCAATAATCAAACTACAAATGTGATCTCCAAGATAACATCTAGTATGAAATATATTCTCCCTTTGCACCTCCTCTTCTTCCTTCACCTGCACATTCAAAGCTCTCTTCACTACTGCCACTAGCCTTCCCATTGCAGGCTCCTCATCATCACTAGCATCCTCTAATGGAGGCATATCATCTTCTTCACTATCCCCCTCAGTCTCATACTCTCCATCATCACGCAAAATCATCACACGCCTATTTGGACATTGACTAGCAATATGACCTCTACCTTGACATTTAAAACATCTAATGTCACGATTTCTAAAAGTAGAAGATTCAGGGTTACCTTGATTATCAGAAGTAGAACCCGCTTGCCTCAGCTCTCCTTTTGGTTTGGTGGGTAAAGGCTTTTCTTCTTTCTTCCATTGATTAGTCTTCCAAGTGGATGAACCATTACCCTATTGAAATCGTGCACTACTACTACCCTTCCGCTTGTGCTGGTTCTCAACCTTTATAGCCATGTGAACCATATCCTCCAATTCTACATAATGCTGCAATTCAGCCACATTTTGGATTTCCCTATTTAATCCAGCAAGAAATCTAGCCATTGTAGCCTCTCTATCCTCTTCTACATTCGCCCTAATCATAGTGACTTCCATCTCCTTGAAGTACTCATCTACACTTCGGCTTCCCTGCCTCAGAGTTTGCAACTTGTTGTGCAATTCACGATAGTAATATGCAGGTACAAACCGCTTCTTCATCACTCTCTTCATCTCTTCCCAAGACTCAATAGGTGGCTCGCCACTCCTTCTTCTATTCAACATTAATTGATCCCACCACACTATAGCATAATCTGAAAATTCAATGGCAGCGAGTTTCACCTTCTTTCTCCCACTATAGTTGTGACAATCAAACACCATCTCCACCTTTTTCTCCCATTCTAAATACGCCTCGGGATCATTCTTCCCTTGGAAAGGAGGAATCTTCATCTTTATGCTACTCAATTGATCATCCTCTCTATTCATATCTCCTCTATCTTCCCAATCTCTAGCCCCTCTATTCCGACCACTATAACCTCTATAACTCCCAACAGAAGGCTCATCAAAGTCATCATCCGTCATTTCATCTCCACCCCTCGGTACTCTCCTAGAACGACTCTCCCTCTTACGCCCTTGGAATACATTTGTGGATTGCTCTAGTCTTTGCTCTACCGTCTCATGAATTTGTTCCATTCCCTCTTGGAATATCCTCTTCATTTCTCCCCTCAACGCCTCAATTACTAACCTAGCATCAAACCTTCCCCTCTCACCTTCAGGAGAATGTTGTCTCGACATAGTCCCTGCAGAAAAAAATTAGTACAACACAAATATATATATAATTAAACCTCACGATACACTCCCTTACGTGTTTCGCTCAAATGATGATATCACACAGTCACTCATGTATTCTCACAAACAACGATGATATCACTCGCCAATTTCCTCTTCTCAATTCTCTTGGAACTAACCCGAACTACACCAATTTCCTTCCGTAGAATTCAAAACCAACTCTAGGGTTCGTAAAATTTTCCTCTATTTTTCTATCCGAATTTTTTTTTTTGTCTCTGTTTTTGGCTTTTGATCACGTTTCTCTTTTCTTTTCTTTTCCCTTCTTTTTTTTTTTTTGGTCGTGATTTTTACTCTTTTTTTTTTTTTTACAATCGACTAGTAAATACTACACTATCAAAAGACAATTAATATTGCGGAATTGAATGCTAACAATGGATATGAACGATTGGAGTTAGGGTTTTTGATATTACCTTCCTCAACCGAACTTGATGTTTTGACAAACCTAAGCTCTGATACCAAACTGATACGAACCACGCCAACCCGTGACGAAACCCAATACCAATACGTTCGGAAATTCGTTGCCTAAGACGCCCAAACACCTAAAGTGGAAAACCGCGACCCGTTGTCTATAAGCGAGACAAGAACCTTGGTATAAAAGTGAAGACGCCACAATCGGGATGGAAGACCGATTGATAAGTCAGGATGAATGCCACGGAAATCAATCCGATAAGTTCGATTTAGTTCTTGAAGAACCAAGAGAGGTGCCTCTCAAAAGTGTTTAATGTTCAAAGATGTCTAATCTATTCTTGTTCTAAACCCTAGGAACTTTTATACTAGGGTTACAATTCGTGTAAAAAACAAGTCCAAAACGACATAGTTTAGTTAAGTGACATAAAAACGCGAAACAGAACAAGCTGGCCGACAGGGGATACACGGCCTGTGTACACGCCCGTGTACTTTGGCCGTGTACTTCTCCGTGCAACTTCTGGCAACATACACGCCCGTGTACTTTGACCGTGTATCTTTCTGTTTAACTTCTGGCAACATACACGCCCGTGTACTTTAGTCGTGTATCTTTCTGTGCAACTTCTGGCAACATACACGCCCGTGTACTTTAGCCGTGTATCTTTCTGTGGATTTGCTTGACTCCATACACGGTCGTGCCTTGAAAGTACACGCCCTCTTCAACCCGTGTCCGGTGTAACTTGTATAAGAGCAAGGGTCTTCCCATGGTTGTTCCAATCTGTTCCAACTTTATGATTGCCCCAATCCTTCCCGGCTTCATGGACATCCTTTATCAACCCGTTAAGTGCTTCCTTGAGTCGTTTTGCTCGACTTCTTGTGATTGGTCCAGGCGGCACTTCAAGAGGATCCACATTCCTTCTTCCAGCTTGACTCTCATCATGGATCTCATCACATCTGAGTTAATATCAAAGCACCTCCTAATAGAACCTTTTTCACTACATAAGGGCCTTTGTAGTTTGGGGTAAATTTCCCTCTCAAGTCTTAGGCATTCGGGAGAACCTTCCTTAGTACCAGATCCCCCTCTTTGAAGTATCGAGGTCTCATCTTCTTGTTAAATGCTCGGGTCATTCTTTGTTGGTAACACTGGCCATGACATAGTACGGTAAGCCTTCTTTCATCAATCAGATTCAGCTGATCAAGCCTCTTCCTTACCTAATCTGATTCAGTTAGTTGAGTTTCCGACAGGATTCTGCATGATGGTATTTCAACTTCAACTGGTAGCACTGCTTCTGTACCATATACCAATGAGTAAGGGGTAGCTCCCATAGATGTTCTTATTGAAGTCCTATAAGCCATGAGAGCAAACAGTAACATTTCATGCCAATCTTTGTAAGTTGTTGTCATTTTCTCGATGATCTTCTTGATATTTTTATTAGCTGCTTCTACTGCCCCGTTCATTTAAGGTCGATAGGGAGTTGAATTTCTGTGGTTTATGTGGAATTGTTGACATAAACCTGTCATCGATTTGTTGTTGAGATTGGTACCGTTGTCGGTGATGATGGACTCAGGAACTCCATATCGGGCTATTATGTCCCTTTTTAAGAAGCGGATTATTACCCCCTTTGTAACATTGGTATATGATGACGCTTCTACCCATTTGGTGAAATAATCAATCGCTACTAGTATGAATCTATGGCCATTAGATGCTGTCGGAGTGATCAGGCCTATTATGTCGATTCCTCACATGGAGAAAGGCCATGGTGCTGATAACAAGTGTAGCTCGTTGGGCGGAGCATTTATCCGGTTTGTGTAGACTTGACACAGATGACAGTGCTTGACATATTTTATGCAATCTGATTCCATGGTCAACTAATAATATCCTAACCTCATGATTTTTCGAGCTAACATGTAGCCATTCATATGGGGTCCACATACTCCCTCATGTACTTCCTTCATTAGTTCGCATGCTTCATTTTTGTCCACACATCTCAACAAGGTGGTATCAAATGATCTCTTGTAAACTATAGACCCACTTAATAGGAAATGGCTTGCTAACCTTCTGAGTGATCTTTGGTCATTCTTGCTAGCCATTTCAGGGTATTTACTTTCTTGGAGGAAAGTCTTGATGTCGTGATACCAAGGCTTGTCATCTTGTACTTTTTCAATGGTTAAACAGTAGGCGGGCCGACTTTCGATGTCTATTTTCATCGGTTGAACTTCGGCTCCCCCTGTTATCTGGATCATAGATGCTAGTGTGGCTAGTGCATCTGCAAACTGATTCTAAGTTCTCGGGATGTATATGAAAGTGATTGCCTTGAATTCTTCAATTAGCTCTGTCAAGTGTTGATGATACGGTACCAGTTTGGGGTCTTTAGTCTTATATTCCCCTCTTGTCTGTAGTATGATAAGCGACGAATCTCCATATACTTCTAATTCGCGGATTTCCATTTGACAAGCCATTTTGAGGCCAAGAATACATGCTTCATATTCTGCGATATTATTGGTATAGGGAAATGTAAGTCTCGTCGCTGTAGGGAATTGAGTGCCATATGGGGATATCAATACTGCCCCAACCCCACAACCGAATACGTTGGCGGCTCCATCGAAAAACAGTTTCCATTTAGCATTCTGCTCTATCCCAAAGTGTTCTACTAGCATATCTTCCACTGTCAATATATTCTCATCTGAAAATTGGGCCTGTAGTTCTTGGGAATCTGTCTCAACAGATTGTTCCGCTAATTGGTCGGCTAAGGCTTGCCCTTTCATCGAGTTCTGATTTATGTATGTGATGTCAAACTCGGATAGGAGCATTTGCCACTTAGAGATTCTCCCTATCAGAGCTGGCTTCTCTGCCAAGTATTTCAAGGGATCATGTCTTGTCAGCAACTCAATATGGTAGTAAAGGGTGTATTGCCTTAGCCGATGCATGACCCAGCACAACACGTCTTCTCCACCTCTGAGTACCTCTGTTCCCCATCTGTGAACTTCTTGCTCAGATAATATATGGAACGCTCTCTTCCCTCGTCATCTTTCTGCCCCAGCACACATCCCATAGATTCAGGGAGTATAGTGAGATATAAGAATAAGGGCTTTCCTTGCTTCGGGACTATCAAGACCGAAGGTTTTATAAGAAAGTCTTTGATTGTCTTGAATGCCTCTTCGCATTCATCGTCCCATTCTATTGTGGCGTTCTTCTTCAACAGACGGAATGATAGCCAGCATTTGTCGGTGAGCGGTGAGATAAAACGAGTTATATAATTTAATCTTCCTAGCAAGCTTCTCACTTCTTTAACGGAGCGTGGGGAAGGTAACTCTAATATAGACTTTACCTTGTCAGGGTCAATTTTATTGCCTTCCTGGCTTATGACAAACCCTAACAATTTCCTCGTTGTGACCCCGAAAGTGCATTTCTCTGGATTTAACTTGAGCTGGAATTTTCTCAGTCGTTTAAAAAATTTCCTCAAGATATCTATATGGCTTTCTCTTTTTTTTGGATTTGGCTATCATGTAGTCGACATATACTTCAACCTCTCGATGCATCATGTCATGAAGTATTGTGACCATGGCTCTCTGATACGTTGCCCCGGCGTTTTTCAAACCGAAGGGCATGACTTTGTAACAAAAAGTTCCCCACGTTGTGAAGGTTGTTTTGGTTTTATCTTCTTCAGCCATTTTTATTTGATTATATCCTGAGAAACCGTCCATAAATGAGAAGAGATGGTTTCCCGCAGTGTTGTCTACTAGAACATCAATGTGAGGTAGGGGGAAGTTATCCTTTGGCGTAGCTTGGTTTAAGTCCCGGAAGTCTACGCATACGCGTACTTTTCCATTCTTTTTCATAAAGAGGACTATATTTGCTACCCATTATGGGTAGTCGGATACCTCAATGAACCCTACTTCTAGCAGTTTCTTAACTTCTTCCTTAATCATTAGCAAGATGTCAGGCCTAAATCTTCTCAGTTTTTGTCTTTTAGGTTTGACATCTTCCCCTATGGGAAGCCTATGAACCACTATTGATTGGTCTAGCCCTGGCATGTCACCATATGACCAGGCAAACACATCCGCATATTCCGTTAATAGCTCGGTTATCTCACATTTTTGCTCGGCACTCAAACTGGTCCCGATTTTGAGGTTCTTAGGGTTTTCCATGCTTCATAGATTTACTGTCTCCACAGGCTCGTCGATCGAAATTCCGCTTTGTTCATGTTTTTGCCAATTTTCTTGTATTATTTCGTGGTTTAGGATATCGCCTTCAACAACTGACCCAGCAACGTTGGAAACGATATCAGCGTTTTTACTTTCTACCTGCGCGAAATATCCCTGATGTTTGATGGTAGGAGATCTGAATAACATAAAGTGAAAGCATATATATAAGAAGAAAACAAACTGTAATTGAATTTGATAAAGAGTCTCAATAAAATTTGCTTAATAATTTTTCTCTACTTTCGAGCTAACCTAGCGCTACTGATAGGATAACAAAACCAATTGTTCAGAGCCGGATGCTGGTTGGACGTGCGGGGGATTGACTTCCCTTTGCTGTCGTCCTCTTCGTTTATCCGAAGCTCTTGAATGATGTTTACCTTTCGGAAAGATTATTGGAGAGGTGGGATGCACATCTGGGTGTCGATCGGCTTCCCCTTCATTCTGCCTTTGACACCTCTTGCTTGCGCTTCTTCTGCGGCCGTAGGAATGTATCCCAGTCTAAACGTCCCATGCTGCCCCTCTTTAAACTGATGGCCCTCCTTGCTGGTCACCATGCTCACTTCATTGAAAATCTGCAGCCCCAGGTCTTCTGAACCTTCTTCCCCAATATAAGGTATGGCAGTCTCTTTGTATATGGCGTAATCCTATTCGCCCAATACTGTGACTATCTGCTCGCTTGCAATGAACTTGACCCTTTAGTGGAGACTAGAGGGGATGGCTCCAGCAGCATTTATCCAAGGTCGTCCCAAAAGCAAGTTGAAAGACCTTGGGATGTCGAGGACCTGGAAAGCGATGCGGAATACTTGTAGACCAATTTCCACTGGTAGGTTCACTTCCCCCACTATGTCTCTTTTTGATCCGTCGAAAGCTCTGACCACCGTGGAGCTAAGTTTTATGTTGCTTGGATCGACCCCCAACAAGTTGAGCATTGCCAATGGGCAAACGTTGAGGGATGATCCGTTGTCGATGAGTACCCAAGAGACAATGGTGTCATTGCACCTGACCACTATGAATAATGGTTTGGTATGTTGGTCTCCCTCCTCTCCTAGCTCTTCCGGAGAGAAAGATATCTGGTCCATTGTAAAGATGGAGTCCGCCACGTGACCTATTTTGTCTGTAGCAATGCCCTCTAGGACCTGAATCTGTTTTAGCACTTTAAAGAGTGCTTCCCTGTGGGGCTCGGATGTTGTGAGAAGTCCCATGAGTGATATCTGTGCTGGAACTTTATTTAATTGTTCCATGATCTTGTATTCACTCGTCTTGACCATCCTTGTAAATGCAGCGAGTCCCCCTTCCTCTTCTTCTCCTTTCTCCATATTGGGTTCTTCAGTCGGGCCTTTATACTTTGGATCGTATAATCTCCCAGAGCGGGTGATGCCTCCCACCATAGGAGGCCACTCTTGTTCGAGGGCCCGATAGTCGAACGGTGCAACCTTGTAATTCTCTGCCACTATCGGGACATTGAATACATATCTTTTTCTTGGGATTTGTACCTCAACTAATTGTCCCTCATAGCACTGTATAACCTTGGGCTTCTGATGAGAGTTGATCATGTTGATAGTCTTCCCCTCTTCCTTTGACGGGTTGTCTTCTTTCTCAAATTCTGGTCCCCATCCACTAGGCGGCCCCTGCTCAGTCGGGGTATAAGAATAATTTACCAAATACTGAAATCTCCCATGTGATTCTCCCAAAGTGCCGACCGTTGGGTCTCCGGCTAACCACCTATTTTTAATGTGTGCCTTTGATGCTTCTTCTGGAGCTTGATGGGATTGCTTCTTCTGTTGCTCCGTCGTATTCTGCTTAGGGGCTTCTTTAGGAATCGACTCCTCAGATGTGATCATATTAATAGTGGGTGTCGAGTCTAATTTTTGAATTCCCATTCCTAATCCGATCTAAACTAGACCCTATGCTCATCTAATATAGATCCTCGACTTGAGTTAGGAATTTCGTTTGATTTTTGGAGTTGCCACCCAACTGTTGTTGGGAAAAAGTGAATTAAGACTAAAGGAGCGGATTAGTCTTAATTTGGACTACTAGTCGTCGTTATTTCCTCTTCTTGTTTTTGTGAGAAGAGAAAAAAAGGAAAACCAGAGTTTCTAAGTCCGGGGGCTAACCTATTAAAACCTATACGGTTACCACCTGATCTCCTAAAATTGCTCATCTTTAGAAATGTGTTTCATTGTGTTTCTAATAATTTTTGTTATGTCTTTGAATTTATTTCAGAAAAAGGATTTTTCATTTATTTTATGGGTTGACCCAAATGGGTGCCTACGTACCTGCTATTCAGGATCAAACAAGCTGTAGTTCGCTTTTCTGAAAATCTTTAGTGTGTTGGTGAATTTTAATTTTGAAATTTCTTTCGATTTATGTTCTTACCATTTTGGGGATTTTTCCTAAAAAAACTCTAAGCCTAAGCTTGATTTCATTTTGAAAATGATTTTTGTAGGGAAAACATCAATTTTGATTTATTTGGTGAAAATGATTTCTCTAAGTGCTAAAACTTATTTATTTGTCTTTTTATGATTTTTTTATGACTTTTTATTATTTTTTATTATTTTTGTGATTTCTGAGAATTTTTGGGGATTTTTGTGGTTTTTGGGAATTTTTGTTGATTTTCGTGATTTTTGGGGACCTTTGTGATTTTTGTGATTTTTTTGGGAATTTTTGTTATTTTTTGGGATTTTTTTTTTTTTTGGGAATTTTGGGAATTTTTGGTTTATTATCCATCCTATTTTGACATCGAAAATTTATGATTATTTTCCTAATTTTTATTATTTTTCTATATTTTTTATTATTATTTTTATTTATCTATTTATTATGATTTTTCTACATTATTAAATTCTAGAAAAATCTAATTTCTATATTTTCCTATTTATTAAAAATAACACATAAATATATAAATAAATAAATAACTAATAACAAATAATAAATTAATTAATTAATTCAAAATAAATAAATAAACAAAATTAATTAAATAAAAATAAAAAAAATTCGGAAAATCCGACTTACCTGGATCCAGGTCGGTGCGAGGGTCGGGTCAGTCGGGTCGAGTCAGGTCGAATCGGGTCGGGTCGAATCGGTCGGACACGGCGACGAGGTTGGCTCGTTCACGGCGTTCCGGCGGTCTTTCGCAGCGGGTGAAGTGTCGAATCCTAGCTTCTTGAGGGTGCTGAATCCAATGGTGGTGGCGGTTTACTCCCAGAACGTCTCCTTGCGGTGGCTCAACTCCGATCGGCGATCGCAACTTTGGGTTTCCTCCGATCTACACTCTTTTCTCTCTCTCTTGCAATTCTGATCTGTGTTCTTGCTTCCTCATCTCCTCCTCTATTTATAGGCGCTTGAAATCGAGCTGGATAAGCTCGGATTTCCTCCGATTGAAGCTGATCGGATTTTCGGTTGAAAAACCAACTCCGATTCGTGCCCATCCAACGATTTGTTGCGATTTGATTTTAATTAGATAATGTTTATCTTATTTTTGTTGAAGATCTGTTGGATTTGTGCAAAAAAATCGAATCAAAACGGCCGAAATACGAATTTTTTCTTCGCCGGCGATCTCGGGCTCGAGGTAGGAGACGATCACGTGCCTGGCGCGTGCGTTTCTTCCAGCCAATCAGATGCTGCCACGTGTCCTAGATAAGTCAAAAAATTGCAAAACGCGGAAACTACTTCCTCCGCGATTCGAACGTCTGACCAACGCCCCCCCCCCCCCCCCCCCCCCCCCCCCCCCCCGCGCGCACCTAGCCATGGTCCGGACTAGCTGGGCTAGCCCTTCGCGATTTTATTTATTTCGCAAATTGCATATATGCAATGCGATTTTTCTATTTTTTTGTATTTTTTGAAATTTCAAAAATTTGTAAAAATTGTTTATTATTCATTATTACTATTTCCGAAATCATTTTTTTCAAAATTGAAGTGTTTTCCTATTTATTTTTATTTTTTGAACATTTTTATTATTTTATGCTAAATTAGGAAAAATTAGGAAAATTTGAAAATTGATTATTATTGAAAATTATTGACTCCTAGGGCAAAAATGGGGTGTTTACAGTGGGCTTGTGATTGGGCAGTGGATTGGTGTTGACATTGGGTGCTGGGGCGTTCATGAAATCCAGCTGTATGATTCTTGCATCAATTAAGTCTTAGATTTTATGCCGGAGCCTCCAGCACCTATCTATAGAATGCCCCTCTTGTCCCATATGGTAGTCACACTTGAGGCTTGAGTCGAAATTCTTGGGCATGTACCGGTCATTGGGGAGCTCGAAACTAATCAAGTTGTTTACCCTCAACCGAGCGAAGACTTGACTGAGCGGTATGGGGATTGGAGTGCACTGCCTTGGGGCCCTAGTGGCCTGGGCGTGACCTGTCATGGGTTGTTGGGCTGGGGTACTCGTGGTCTGGAATGTCACACGAGTCCTAGATTTTTCTGCCTTACCGGAGTGGACCGTGCTGACAGTGGACTCTTTAGCTCTGTTTCCTCCTAAAGGCCTTTGTGTCGGTGTGACCCTAGGAGGCTCCATTGTTTGGAGTCTACCGGTGGTGATGGCATTCTGGAAGGGTTCGGTTACTTGGGAGCTATCTTGATACCTGGCGCACATTTTGTTTTTCCTTTAGTAAAATGTATGCAAGATACTATGCATGTGTCACGCGGATGCTAAAAATAAAAGGGTTGACAATTGATTGACAATGTAATATTGAAACTTTACTTTTATTAATATTGAAAATTTTGGAGTTCGATAATCAAAATAAAATATTACAAAAAATGATCTATTTCCTAGCTCTTTTAGTCTTTTGTTATGGAGTCTCAAACTTCCCATTGATGACAGCTTCTAATTCTTTTACTTTGGCTTGGGTCTTCTCCAATTGTGCTTCCAAGGCCTTGTTCCTTTGGTCGGATTCTTTGAAACGTCCCTTCCAGATGTCTTTCTTATAATTTATAGCTTCAAAGTATACCTCCATTCGGGCCTTGACCTGTTCTAGGTATACTTCTGTCTCTGGATTGATCTTGTCTAGTCTTGGTTGGGTGACGTCTGGAACCCGGTATGCTCTTTCCCCTGTCTGGTATAGCCGGCGGATTACAAACTCTCTGGTGGCTCAGTGTTTTCCCACTTCGCCATCTAACTCCCCGAGGTCCACATTCGGGCTTTCAATTCTGGCTTCCCAAAGTGCTTTGACATCTGCCAGCTTAGCAAACTTCTCGGCTACCAACAAGTTCGGATCTTGGTACTCAAAGGTGACTGCTTCCAGCAAGGGCCGATAAACTATATCTTGGATGGTACTAAACTGGTGGAGCACTGAGTTGGGGTGATATCCAATACATCCGATGATTTCGATTAAAGGTACTGCTTGGAAGTTACTGCAGGTCAAGATGATTTTGTCACAACAGCTCCACCTGGTTGTCCACAGAATATCCTCGGCACTGAATCTTCTAAGTACCTCTACCCAACTGTGGCTGGTAAGGTCGTCGGGTAGCTTCACCTTTTCTATACATGAGTCTACGAGATCCACCTGCTGGGCTAAGGTTTTTCAGACCATGTTCAGCCTGAAGCACTTAAGGTGGCTTACAAACCATATCAGCAGAAGGTTGAGGCTTGAGCGAAGGATCCCATGGCCTTTCTTCGTGAGGAAATTCAAGTTTCGGATCTGTTCAGCCAGTAGAGCGGGGATGTAAGATCTTCCCTCCAGAAATTGGGTCACCAACTCTGCAACCCGGTAGTGAATATAGAAGGTCCCGGTGGGGAACAGTATGGTGGTAAAGGCTGTCAAGATGAAAGCGTTCACCCTTCTCTGTCTGTAAGTTTTGGGGTCCCCACACAGTATGTCCTTCCTATCCCCATTGTCCTCTCGGCCGATGAACCAGGCTTCTAAATCATCCATACATATGCAATATCCATTATAGTCTGCCAGGGCTTTGTGGACTGCTGTCTTACGGATGCCTAATAATCTGCTGAAGGTACCAGCTAGCCCGGCCTTAAGGTCTGGTGCGTAGATTTGATCAGTTAGTGCTAGAGCCTGTAGCAACTGGGTGTACTCCTCCAAGGTAGGGGTGATCTCATGCGGCCCGATAAAGAAAGCAACGGGCTCAATTCCCCATAATCGGAGCATGGCCCGGACTAAAGGAAAATTCACCTCTATCTTTGTCAGTGAGAGGATGGAGCCGATCTTTTGCTGGATGAAGGCCTGCTCCTCTGGGTTATATAAGGTAAACCAATGGTCCAGTACTAACTTTGGGTCTAAAGGTTTGTACACCCGAATTTCTTTTCGGAGGAGGCGGTCAACTACGGTGCTAGCTATCTATTACAATAAGAAATTGCCTAATTACAAACAGAACTATGAAAACATTACAAGGAAATAAAACAACAAACCATTACATTGTCATCAATTGTCAACCCTTATGATGCTATGTATGCAAGTAGGTTGGTTCTAATTGGTCCCCAAGCTCTATGGCCTCCCGCATTCTCGAAGAAATGGACCTCAGGCCATATCGAAACATTGGGTGGGGTAGCCTAATCGGTCCCGAACGGTGATCAACTCACTTCGCCCGAAACCTACACAATGGCTCCCCGACTTAGGTTTCTAGGACGGTCTGGGTTCGACCGCATCTATTTACACAAACTTATGCATGCAAACCCCACAGTAAAGAAAACTAAAATCTAACTAATCCCTGAAAAGTTAGTAACAGAATAATAATTGAAACTTAAAAAGGAACAACGTGAGGAGATTCAAGTGGCTAGCCTACTGGAATGGTTCCCCAGTGGAGTCGCCATACTGTCGAATCTAATTTTTTTGCATTCCCATTCCTAATCCGATCTAGACTAGACCCTATGCTCATCTAATGTAGATCCTCGACTTAAGTTAGGAATTTCATTTGATTTTTGGAGTCGCCACCCAACTGTTGTTGGGAAATATTGAATTAAGACTAAAGGAGCGGATTAGTCTTAATTTGGACCACTAGTCGTCGTTATTTCCTCTTCTCTTTTTTGAAAAGAGGAAAAGGGAAAACCAGAGTTTCTAAGTCCGGAGGCTAACCTATTAAAACCTTACGGTTACCACCTAATCTCCTAAAATTGTTCCTATTTAGAAATGTGTTTTTGTTACTTTTATTATGTTTTTAAATTATTTCAAGAAAATGATTTTTTATTTCATTTTATGGGTTGACCCGAATGGGTGCCTACGTACCTGTTATTCAGGATCAAACAAGCCGTAGTTCGCTTTTCTGAAAACTTTAAGTGTGTTTGTGAATTTTAATTTTGAAATCTCTTTTGCTTTATGTTTTTACTTTTTTATTTATTTTCTAAAAAAATCTAAGCCTAAACTTTTATCTAATTTTTGAAAATGGTTTTTAGGAAAAAAATCAATTTTGGATTTATTTGAAGAAAATGATTTTTCTAAGTGCTAAAACTTATTTTTTTATAATTTTTGAATTTTTATTAATTTTTATGATTTTTACGATTTTTCTTTTTTTCTATAATTTTATGATTTTTTATCATTTTTATTACTCTTCTACAATTTTTTTATAATTTTTCTAAGTTTTCATGATTTTTATAGTTTTTATGATTTTTATTATTTTTATTGATTTTTATAATTTTTGTGAATTTTTGTTAAAAATTTTATCCTAAACTATTATCTATCCTATTTTGAAATCTAAAGTTCTATTATTATTTTTCTAATATTTATATTGTTTTTCTACATTTTTATTATTATTTTTTTATTATTTTTCTACATTATTAAATCCTAAAAAATCTAATTTCTAACATTTTCCTATTTACGGAAACATAAATAAAACATAAATAAATAAATAATAACAAACAAATTAATAAATAAATAATAAATCAAATCGGAATAAAAATAAATAAATAAAGTAAATAAATAAATTGGAAAAAATTCGAAAAATCCGACTTACCTGGATCCGGGTCGATTCGGTCAGGTCGGGTCGGATCGGTCGGACACGGCGACGGAGGATGCTCGTTCACGGCGTTCCGGCGGTCTTTTGTCACGGGTGAGGTGTCGAATCCTAGCTTCTCGAGGGTGTTGAATCCAATGGTGGCGGTGGTTTGCTCCCAGAACGTCTCCTGGTGGCGGCTTGGCTCCGATCGACGGTTCGCGGTTTTGGGTTTCCTCCGATTTGCTCTCTTTTCTCACTTTCTCTCAATTGTGATTCGTGCCTTGGCTTCCTCCCTTTGATTTCTATTTATAGGCACTTGAAACCGAGCTGGATAAGCTCGGATTTCCTCCGATCGAAGCTAATTGGATTTTCGGTTAAAAAAAACAACTCCGATTTGTGTAAATCCATCGATTTGTTGTGATTTGATTCCAACTAGATGATGTTTATCTCATTTCTGTTGAAGATCTGTTGGATTTGTATAAAAAAATCGAATCCAAACGGCCAAAATGCGAATTTTTCTTCCGCCGGTGATTTCGGACTTGAGGTAGAAGACGATCACGCGCCCGGCGCGTGCGTTTCCTCCAACCAATCGGATGCTGCCACGTGTCCTGGATAAGTAAAAAAAAACTCAAAACACGGAAACAGCTTCCCCCGCGATTCGAACCTGCGATCGAGCCCTCCTGCGCGCGCCTTAGCCCACGGTCCGGACCAGCTGGGCTAGCCCATTTTCCTGATTTTTCTAATTTCACAAATTGCATATATGCAATGCGATTTTTTTATTTTTTTGTATTTTTTGAAATTTCAAAAATTTGTAAAAATTATTTACTATTTATTATTGCCATTTCTGAAATCATTTTTCAAAATTGATGTGTTTTCCTGTTTATTTTTATTTTTTTGAATATTTTTATTCATTATGTTAAATTAAAGAAAAATTGGAAAAAATTAAGAATTAATTATTAGTGATTATTATTCATTCCTAGGGCAAAAATGGGATGTTTACACTAACCTATGATAGAAGTGCCTCAAAAAGTACCCTTATGAGCTGACCTTGAGAACAGATTTTTAGGAAAGTGCCCATCTTGGGTTGACTAACCTAAGATAAAAATGATATCTCAAAAAGGTGCCCCCTATGGGCTAACCTTAAGAGAGGATGTTTAGGAAAGTGTCCATCTTGGGCTGACTAACCTAAGATAAAAATGATATCTCAAAAAGGTGCCTTTATAGGCTGACCTTAAGAGATGATGTTTAGGAAAGTGCCCATCTCGGGCTGACTAACCTAAGATAAAAATGACATCTCAAAAAGGTGCCCCCTATGAAATAACCTTTAGAGAGGATGTTTAGGAAAGTGTCCATCTTGGGCTGACTAACCTAAGATAAAAATGACATCTCAAAAAGGTGTCTTTATTGGCTAACCTTAGAAAAGATCTAGGGAAGTGCTCCTTTTTGGGCTGACTACCCTATTAAAAGGAATGTTTAGACAAATGCCCAACTATAGGCTGACTCATCTTATGCTTCTGAATGATGTGATGCCTTTCATGATATGATGATAGTTATTTATTTTAATATGCTTGTCAGTTTATCGTGGACAGCCACCAAACAACCGAACCTTCGGGCTAGTTTGTTTCTACTTCTCTTCTTCTTATCTTGACACGGGGTTGAAAATCTTGATGGCTCTTTCGACGGTAATGTTACCCTACTAATGCATTATGTTCTAATGCTCAAAAGTAGATGGAACTATGTTACCAAATATATTGAGATTCATTATCATTTTAGTGTTTATCTTTCATTGGTGAAGTGGTGGGTAATGTCTTTAGGAGTATTTGTTGTGATGGGAATTGATTTGGATTATTGACCATTCAGGGATATTAATTTTTCTTGTAAAAAGTAAAAACTCGACTCAACGAAATTTGTATCAAATATTGGCTTTCATAAACATTGGCAAAATTTCGATTCCCTTGCCTAAGGATAGTACATCTTTACAGCATCTGTGTTAATGGGGTCTCTCAATTCTAGACCATCCATTTGAATTAGTATCAAAGCACCTCCTAACAGAACCTTTTTCACCACATAAAGGCCTTCATAGTTTGGGGTAAATTTCCCTCTCGAGTCTTGGGCATTCGAGAGAACCTTCTTTAGTACCAGATCCCCCTCTTTGAAGTATCGAGGTCTCATCTTCTTGTTAAATGCTCGGGCCATTCTTTGTTGGTAACACTGGCCATGACATAGTGCGATAATTCTTCTTTCATCAATCAGATTCAGCTGATCAAGCCTCTTCTTTACCCAGTTTAATTCAGTTAACTGAGTTTCTGATAGGATTCTGAATGATGGTATTTCAACTTCAATCGGTAGCACTGCTTCAGTACCATATACTAGTGAATATGGGGTAGCTCCAGTAGATGTTCTCATTGAAGTCCTATAAGCCATGAGAGCAAACGGTAACATTTCGTGCCAATCTTTGTAAGTGGTTGTCATTTTCTCGATGATCTTCTTGATATTCTTATTAGCTGCTTCTACTGCCCCATTCATCTGAGGTCGGTAAGGAGTTGAATTTCTATGGTTTATGCGGAATTGTTGACATAAACCTGTCATCGATTTGTTATTAAGATTGGTACCGTTGTCGGTGATGATGGACTCAGGAACTCCATATCAGGCTATTATGTCCCTTTTCAAGAAGCGGACTATTACCCCTTTTGTGACATTGGTATATGATGAAGCTTCGACCCATTTGGTGAAGTAATCAATCGCTACCAGTATGAATTTGTGGCCGTTGGACGCTGTCAGAGTGATTGGGCCAATTATGTCGATTCCCCACATAGAGAAAGGCCATGGTGCTGATAACAAGTGTAGCTCGTTGGGCAGCGCATTTGTCTGGTTTGCGTAGACTTGACACAAATGACAGTGCTTGACGTATTTTATGCAATCTAATTCCATGGTTAACCAATAATATCCTAACCTCATGATTTTTCGGGCCAACATGTAGCCATTCATATGAGGTCCACATACTCCCTCATGCACTTCCTTCATCAGTTCGCATGCTTCATTTTTGTCCACACATCTCAACAAGGTGGTATCAGATGATCTTTTGTAGAGTACAGGCCCACTTAGTAAGAAATGGCTTGCTAACCTTCTAATTGTTCTTTGGTCATTCCTGCTAGCCATTTCAGGGTATTTACTTTCTTGGATGAAAGTCTTGATGTCGTGATACCAGGGCTTGTCATCTTGTACTTTTTCAATGGTTAAACAGTAGGCAGGCCGACTTTCAATGTCTATTTTCATCGGTTGAACTTCGGCTCCCCCTGTTATCTGGATCATAGATGCTAGTGTGGCTAGTGCATCTGCAAACTGATTCTGAGTGCTCGGGATGTATGTGAAAGTGATTGCCTTGAATTCTTCAATTAGCTATGTCAAGTGTTGATGATACGGTACCAGTTTGGGGTCTTTAGTCTTGTATTCCCCTCTTGTCTGTAGTATGATGAGCGACGAATCTCCATATACTTCTAATTCGCGGATTTCCATTTGACAGGCCATTTTGAGACCAAGAATGCATGCTTCATATTCCACGATATTATTGGTATATGGAAGTGTAAGTCGTGTCGCTGCAGGGAATTGAGTGCCGTCTACAAATATCAATACTGCCCCAACCCCACAACCGAATATGTTGGCGGCTCCATCGAAAAACAGTCTCCATTTCGGGTTCTGCTCTATCCCAAAGTCTCCTACCGGTATATCTTCCACTGTTAATATATTTTCGTCCGGAAATTGGGCTTGTAGTTCTTGGGAATCTGTCTTGACAGGGTGTTCTGCCAATTGGTCGGCTAAGGCTTGCCCTTTCATCGAGTTCTGATTTATGTATGTAATGTCAAACTCGGATAGGAGCATTTGCCATTTAGAGATCCTCCCTATCAAAGCTGGTTTCTCTGCCAAGTATTTCAAAGGATTATGTCTTGTCGGCAGCTCAATATGATAGTAAAGGATGTACTGCCTTAGTCGATGCATGACCCAAATTAGAGCACAACAAGTCTTCTCCACCTTTGAGTACCTCTGTTCCCCATCTGTGAACTTCTTGCTCAAATAATATATGGAAAGCTCTCTTCCCTCGTCATCTTTCTGCCCCAATACGCATCCCATGGATTCAGGGAGTATAGTAAGGTATAAGAATAAGGGCTTTCCTTGCTTCGGGACTATCAAGACCGGAGGTTTTATAAGATATTCTTTGATCGTCCTGAATGCTTCTTCGCATTCGTCGTCCCATTCTATTGTGGCGTTCTTCTTCAACAGACGGAAAAGTGGCCGACACTTGTCAGTGAGTTATGAGATAAAACGAGCTATATAATTTAATCTTCCCAGCAAGCTTCTCACTTCTTTAACGGAGCATGGGGAAAGTAACTCTAATATAGAATTTACCTTATCAGGGTCAATTTTAATCCCTTCTTAGCTTATGACAAACCTTAACAATTTCCCCGTTGTGACCCCGAAAGTGCATTTCTCTGGGTTTAACTTGAGCTGAAATTTTCTCAGTCGTTTAAACAATTTCCTCAGGATATCCATATAGCTTTCTCCTTCTTTGGATTTGGCTATCATGTCGTCGACATATACTTCAACCTCTCGATGCATCATGTCGTGAAGTCTTGCGACCATGGCTCTCTGATACATTGCCCCGGCATTTTTCAAACCGAAGGGCATGACTTTATAACAAAAAGTTCCCCATGTTGTGATGAAAGTTGTTTTGGTTTTATCTTCTTCAGCCATTTTTATTTGATTATATCCTGAGAAACCGTCCATGAATGAGAAGAGATGGTTTCCCGCAGTGTTGTCTACTAGAACATCAATGTGAGGTAGGGGGAAGTTATCCTTTGGCGTAACTTGGTTTAAGTCCCTGAAGTCTACGCATACGCGTACTTTTCCATTCTTTTTCATAATGGGGACTATATTTGCTACCCATTCTGGGTAGTCGGATACTTCAATGAACCCTACTTCTAGCAGTTTCTTGACTTCTTCCTTAATCTTTAGTAAGATGTCGGGCCTAAATCTTCTCAGTTTTTGTTTTTTAGGTTTGACATCTTCCCTTATGGGAAGCCTATGAACCACTATCGATTGGTCTAGCCCTGGCATGTCACCATATGACCAGGCAAACACATCCGCATATTCCATTAATAGCTCGGTTATCTCACATTTTTGCTCGGCACTTAAACTAGTCCCGATTTTGAGGTTCTTAGGGTTTTCCATGCTTCCTAGATTTACTGTCTCCACAGGCTCGTCGATCGAAATTCCGCTTTGTTCATGTTTTTGCCAATTTTCTTGTATTATTTCGTGGTCTAGGATATCGCCTTCAACAACTGACCCAACAGCGTTGGAAACGATATCAGCGTTTTTACTTTTTACCTGCGCGAAATATCCCTGATGTTTAATGGTAGGAGATCTGAGTAACATAAAAATGAAAGCATATATATAAGAAAAACAAACTGTAATTGAATTTGATAAAGAGTCTCAATAAAATTTATTTAATAATTTCTCTCTACTTTTGAGCTAACCTAGCGCTATTGATAGGATAACAAAACCAATTGTTCAGAGCCGGATGCTGGTTAGACGTACGGGGGATTGATTTTCCTCTTCTGTCGTCCTCTTCGTTTATCCGAGGCTCTTGAATGATATTTGCCTTTCGGAAAGATTGTTAGAGAGGTGGAATGCTCATCTGGGTGTCGATCGGCTTCCCCTTCATTCTGCCTTTAACACCTCTTGTTTGTGCTTCTTCTGCGGCTGTAGGAATGTACCCCAATCCAAACGTCCCATGCTGCCCCTCTTTAAACCGATGGCCCTCCTTGCTAGTCACCACGTTTACTTCATTGAAAATCTGCAGCCCCAGGTCTTCTGAACCTTCTTCCCCAATATAAGGTATGGCAGTCTCTTTGTATATGGCGTAATCCTGTTCGCCCAGTACCGTGACTATCTGCCCACTTGCAATGAATTTAACCCTTTGGTGAAGGCTAGAGGGGATGGCTCCAGCAGCATGTATCCAAGGTCGTCCCAAAAGCAGGTTGAAAGATCTTGGGATGTCGAGGACCTGGAAGGAGATGTGGAATACTTGTGGACCGATTTCCACTGGTAGGTTCACCTCCCCCACTATGTCTCTCTTTGACCCGTCAAAAGCTCTGACCACCGTGGAGCTAGGTTTTATGTTACTTGGATCGACCCCCAATAAGTCGAGCGTTGCCAATGGGCAAACGTTGAGGGACGATCCGTTGTCGATGAGTACCCGGGAGACAATGGTGTCATTGCACCTGACCACTATGAACAGTGGTTTGGTATGTTGGTCTCCCTCCTCTCCTAGCTCTTCCGGAGAAAAAGATATCCGGTCCATTGTAAAGATGGAGTCCGCTACGTGACCTATTTTATCTGTAGCGATGCCCTCTGAGACCTGAATCTGTTTGAGCACTTTGAAGAGTGCTTCCCTGTGGGGCTCGGATGCTGTAAGAAGGCCCATGAGTGAAATCTGTGCCGGAACTTTATTTAATTGTTCCATTATCTTGTATTCACTCGCCTTGACCATCTTTGTAAACGCAGCGAGTCCCTCTTCCTCTTCCTCTCCTTTCTCCACATTGGGCTCTTCAGTCGGGCCTTTATACTTTGGATCGTATATTCTCCCAAAGCAGGTGATTCCTCCCACCATAGGAGGTCGCTCTTGTTCGAGGGCCCGATAGTCGAATGGTGCAGCCTTGTAATTTTCCGCTGGTATCGGGACATTGAATACATATCTTTTCCTTGGGATTTGTACTTCAACTGGTTATCCCTCATAGCACTACATAACCTTGGGCTTCTGATGAGAATTGATCATGTTTATAGTCTTCCCCTCTTCCTTCGATGGGTTGTCTTCCTTCTCAAATTCTGGCCCCCATCCACTAGGCGGCCCATACTCAGTTGGGGTATAAGAATAGTTTACCAAATACTGAAATCTCCTGTGTGATTCTCCCAAAGTGCCGACCGTTGGGTCTCCAGCTAACCACCTACTTTTAATGTGTGCCTTTGGTGCTTCTTCTAGAGCTTGATGGGATTGCTTCTTCTGTCGCTCCGTCGTATTCTGCTTAGGAGTTTCTTTAGGAGTCGACTTCTCAGATGTGATCATATTAATGGTGGGCTTGTGATTGGGCAATGGATTGGTGTTGACATTGGGTGCTGAGGCGTTCACGAAATCCAGCTGTATGATTCCTACATCAATTAAGTCTTGGATTTTGTGCCAGAGCCTCCAGCACCTATCTATAGAATGCCCCTCCTGACCCATATGGTAGTCACACTTGAGGCTTGAGTCGAAATTCTTGGGCCTGTACCGGTCATTGGGGATCTCGAAACTAATCAAGTTGTCCGCCCTCAACCGAGCGAAGACTTGACTGAGCGGTATGGGGATTGGAGTGAACTGCCTAGGGACCTTGACGGCCTGGGTATGACCTATTGTGGGTTGTTAGGCTGGGGTACTCGTGGTCTAGAATGTCATACGAGTCCCAGGTTTTTCTGCCTTACCGGAATGGACCGTGCTGACGGTGGACTCTTTAGCTCTGTTTCCTCCTAAGGGCCTTTGTGTTGGTGTGACCCTGGGAGGCTCCATTATTTGGAGTCTGCCGGTGGTGATGGCATTCTCGATCCTACATCCCGTAGCTACTACCTCTACAAAACTGGATGAGGTCTGGCCTACCAGGTTTAAAAAGTAGGTCTTGTCCAGGGTATTGACAAATATGGATGTCAATTCCTTCTCAGATATCGGGATTGCTACCCTGGCGGCCTGGGCTCTCCAGCGCTGAGCATACTCTTTAAACGGCTCAGTATGTCTTTTCCGAAGATTCCCCAGGTCGATTACAGATAAGGCGACTTCAATATTGAACTTGTACTGGTCATAGAACGCCCGGGCTAGCTTCTCCCAGGTGTTGACAATGTTGAAGTCCATGTGGGCATACCAGACCAATGCAGGGCCTGTGAGGCTATCTTGGAATGTCTGGAGCATGGGCTGGTCGTATTGAGCATACTTGCTCATTTTCCAGGCATATAGCCTGGTATGCATTTTGGGGCACCCGGTCCCATCATACTTTTCAAACTCTGGGGTCTTAAACTTCTCAGGGTATACCTCTTCCCTATATGCTGGAAGATTAGTGATTCCGGCCTGTTCAAAACCGTCAGGGCCCTCAATTGTTTTCATCTTATCATGGAGCTGCTGGAAAAGTCGCTTCTCCATCTCCTTTTGCCTCTCTTCCATCTCCTTTTTCAGGTCGTCAGAGGTCGGCCCCTGGTTGACCTTCGGCTCATATTCAAAGGCCGAGTTGAGGTGGGAATTAATCTCTTCATATTCCGGAGGTTGTCCCTCTACTGCTTTCCCTTTTCTGGCCCCTTAATGTTCTTCCTGGGTTGGCTGAGTATTGCGCAGGAGGCCGATGCTTTCAATTAAGTGGTGAACCTGGGTAGCCAATTGTTGGACCGTTTGTTCTAGAGATACGATCCTGGAGTCTGAGGCAGCTTCAGCATTGGTGTTGTTGCCGTTGTCGCTACTATTGGCCATTTTTGTTCTTGAACGTGTGAGAATTGGACTTCTAGGAGGGTTCAGTTGCTTGGGAGCTATCTTGATACCTGGACGCGCATTTTGTTTTTTTTGTTTTAGTGTAATGTATGCAAAATGATATGCATGTGTCACACGGATGATAAAAATAAAAGGGTTGAAAATTGATCGACAATGTAATATTGAAACTTTACTTTTATTAATATTGAAAATTTTGGAGTTCAATGATCAAAATAAAATATTACAAATAATGATCTATTTCCTAGTTCTTTTGGTCTTCTGTTGTGGAGGCTCAGACTTCCCATTGATGACGGCTTCCAGTTCTTCAACTCTGGCTTTGGCCTTTTCCAACTGGGCTTCCAAGGCTTTGTTCCTTTGGTCAGATTCCTTGAATCGTCCTTTCCAGACGTCTTTCTTATAGTCTGTAGCTTCAAAGTATACCTCCATTCGGGCCTTGACCTGCTCTAGGTAGACTTCCAGCTCTGGATTGATCTCGTTTGGCCTTGGTTGGGTGACGTCTGGAACCCGGTATGCTCTCTCCCCTGTCTGGTAGAGCTGGCGGATTACAAACTCTCTGGTGGCTTGGTGCTTTCCCACTTCGCCATCTAGCTCCCCGAGGTCCACATTCGGGCTTTCAATTCTGGCTTCCCAAAGTGCTTTGACCTCTGCCAGCTTAGTAAACTTCTCGGCTACCAACAGGTTCGGATCTTGATACTCAAAGGTGACTGCTTCCAGCGAGGGCCGATAAACTATGTCTTGGATAATACCAAATTGGCGGACCACTGAGTTGGGGTGATATCCAATACATCTGCTGATTCCGATTAAAGGTACGGCTTGGAGATTACTGCAAGTCAAAATAATTTTGTCACAGCAACTCCACTTGGTTGTCCACAGAATATCTTCGGCACTGAAGCTTCTAAGCACTTCTACCCAACTGTGGCTGGTAAGGTCGTCAGGTAGCTTTACCTTTTCTATACATGAATCCACAAGATCCACCTGTTGGGCTAAGGCTTTTCGGACCATGTTCAGCCCGAAGCACTTAAGGTGGCTTACGAACCATATCGGCAGAAGGTTGAGGCTCGAGCGAAGGATCCCATGGCCTTTCTTCTTGAGGAAATTCAAGTTCCGGATCTGTTCAGCCAATAGTGCCGGGATGTAAGATCTTCCCTCCAAGAATTGGGTTACCAGCTCTGCAACCCGGTAGTGAATATAGAAGGTCCCGGTGGGGAACAGTATAGTGGCGAAAGCTGTCAAGATGAAAGCATTCACCCTTTTCCGTTTGTAAGTCTTGGGGTCCCCACACAGTATGTCCTTTTTATACCCATTGTCTTCTCGGGCGATGAACCAGGCTTCTAAATCATCTATCCGTATGCAATACCCATTACAGTCTGCTAGGGCTTTGTTGACTGCTATTTTACGGATGCCTAGTAGTCGGCTAAAGGTACCGGCTGGCCCGGCCTCAAGGTCTGGTGCATATATTTGGTCAGTCAGTGTTGGAGCCTGTAGTAGCTGGGTGTACTCCTCCAAAGTAGGGGTGATTTCATGCGGCCCGATAAAGAAAGTTGCGGGCTCGACTTCCCATAACTGGAGCATGGCCCGTACCAAAGGCAAATTCGCCTCCATCTTTGTTAGTGAGAGGATGGGGCCTATCTTTTGCTGGATGAAGGCCTACTCCTCCGGGTTGTATAAGGTAAACCAATGGTCCAATACCAACTTTAGGTCCAAAGGTTTGTACACCCGAATTTCTTTACGGAGGAGGCGGTCGACTACGGTGCTAGCCATCTATTACAATAAGAAATTGCCTAATTACAAACAGAACTATGAAACATTACAGGGAAATAGATTTGAACTCCAAAACAAAACAACAAACTATTACATCGTCATCAATTGTCAACCCTATGATGTTATGTATGCAAGTAGGTTGGTTCTAATTGGTCCCCAAGCTCTATGGCCTCCCGCATTCTCGGAGAAATGGATCTCAGGCCATATCGAAGCATTGGGTGGGGTAGCCTAATCGGTCCTGAACGGTGATCAACTCACTTCGCCCGAAACCTACACAATGGCTCCCCGACTTAGGTTTCTAGGACGGTCCAGGTTCGACCGCATCTATTCACACAAACATATGCATGCAAAACCCCCACAGTAAAGAAAACTAAAAATCTAACTAATCCCTGAAAAGTTAGTAACAGAATAATAATTGAAACACATTTCTTAAAGAGAACAATTCGAAGAGATTCAGGTGGCTAGCCTACTGGCATAAAACCTAGCTCCCCAGTGGAGTCGTCATCCTGTCGAGTCTATTCTTCGAATTCTCATTCCTAATCCGATCTAGACTAGACCCTATGCTCATCTAATGTAGATCATCGACTTGAATTAGGAATTTCGTTTGATTTTTGGAGTCGCCACCCAACTGTTGTTGGGAAATATTGAATTAAGACTAAAGGAGCGGATTAGTCTTAATTTGGACCACTAGTCATCGTGATTTCCTCTTCTTGTTTTTGTGAAAAGAGAAAAAGGGAAAACCAGAGTTTCTAAGTCCGGAGGCTAACCTATTAAAACCTTACAGTTACCACCTAGTCTCCTAAAATTGTTCCCATCTAGAAATGTCTTTTATTTTGTTTCTGTTACTTTTTATTATTCTAAGAAAATGATTTTTTATTTCATTTTTATAGGTTGACCCAAATGGGTGCCTATGTACCTGCTATTCAGGATCAAACAAGTCGTAGTTCTCTTTTCCTGAAAAGATTTGGTGGGTTTGTAAATTTTAATTTCAAAATCTCTTTCGATTTATGTTTTTAACATTTTTGGGATTTTTCTAAAAAATCTAAACCTAAGCTTAGTAATTTGATCTTTTTGAAAATAATTTTTAGGGAAAACATCAATTTTGGATTTATTTGAGAAAATGATTTTTCTAAGTGATAAAACTCTTTTTTTTTTCTATTTTTATAATTTTTTAATTTTGATTAGTTTTTTTTTTGTAATTTTTACGATTTTTTTATGATTTTTTATTTCTTTTCGATTTTTCCTTATTCTTCTACAATTTTTTATAATTTTTATGAGTTTTCATGATTTTTATAGTTTTTTTATGATTTTTATAATTTTTGTTAAAAATTTTATCCTAAACTATTATCTATCCTATTTTAAAACCTAAAGTTTTATTATTATTTTCCTAATATTTATATTTTTTTTCTACATTTTTATTTTTTTTTCTTATTTTTCTACATTATTAAATCCTAAAGAAATCTAATTTCTAACATTTTCCTATTTATTGAAAATAAAACATAAACAAATAAATAACCAACAAATTAATAAATAAAAAATAAAATCGGAATAAAAATAAATAAACAAAATAAATAAATAAATTGGAAAAATCCGGAAAATCCGACTTACCTGGATCCGGGTCGGTGCGCGGGTCGGATCGGTCGGTCACGGCGGTGGGGAGTGCTCGTTCACGGCGCTCCGGCGGCCTTTTACAACGGGTGAGGTGTCAAATCCTAGCTTCTCGAGGGTGCTGAATCCAATGGTGGCGGTGGTTCGCTCTCAGAACGTCTCCTAGTGGTGGCTCAGCTCCAATCGGTGATCGCGATTTTGGGTTTCCTCCGATTTGCTCTCTTTTCTCACTTTCTCTCAATTGTGATCTGTGATTTGGCTTCCTCCCCTCCTCCTCTATTTATAGGCTCTTGAAATCGAGCTGGATAAGCTCAGATTTCCACCAATCGAAGCAAATCGGATCGACGGTTAAATAAACCAACTCCGATTCATGTAAATCTTTTGATTTTTTGAGATTTGATTCCAATTGGATGATGTTTATTTCAATTCTGTTGAAGATCTGTTGGATTTGTGCAAAAAATCGAATCGAAAAGGCCGAAATTCGAATTTTTCTCCTCGCCGGCGATCTCGGACCGAGGTCGAAGACGATCATGCGCCCAGCGCGTGCGTTTGCTCAAGCCAATCAGATGCTGCCACGTGTCTCGGGTAAATAAAAAATTTGTAAAACGCGGTATCTGCTTCCCCCACGTTTCGAACCTGCGACCGAGCCCTCCTGCGCGCGCCTTAGACCATGGTCCGAACCAGCTGGGCTGGCCCATTTTTCTGATTTTTCTAATTTCGCAAATTGCATATATGCAATGCGATTTTTTTATTTTTTTATATTTTTTGAAATTTCAAAAATTTATAAAAATTATTTATTGCTCATTATTGCCATTTCTGAAATCATTTTTCAAAATTGATGTGTTTTCCTATTTATTTTTATTTTTTTGAATATTTTTATTATTTATGCTAAATTAGGGAAAAAATTGGAAAATTTTGGAAATTGATTATTATTTATTCCTAGGGCAAAAATGGGGTGTTTACAACTTTTAATCAATCTACATAAAATTAAATGCAATTCTTTGTAGTCTACTATTTTTATTAAAATGTCAGTAGTTGTTATTAGTTTGTAGTGTGTTAGATATGATTTATGTAAATGTTGTTGGACATAACATGTGAAGAAGATCAACATTATATGCAATTAAAATTATGTATTATTTTTTAGTGTAAAATTTCAGTGTATTATTTAAATCATTTCAAAATTTTATTATAATTAAACAATCATTAAAAAAATAATTTTAAAAATGTGTGTTAATAAAAATGTTAATATTAAATTTTATTATTTGAAAACATTAAATGTAATTCTTCATAGTCTTATTTTTTTATATCATACTAGAAGTTATTGTTAATTTGTATTGTGTTAGACATGATTTATGTAAAATTAATTTGTTATTAATTAATCATTATAAAATTAAAATTAATTAGTAAAAATTTCATATTAATTGTAAATGTAACATCTTAGAATATTATTTAATTTTTTTGTAAAATTAATTAGTTATTAATTAATAGTTAAAAAATTAATTAGTAAAAATTTCATATTAATTGTAAATGTAATATCTTGGGCTATTATTTAAATTTTTATAAAATTAATTTTTTATTAATTAATCATTCAAAAAATAATTAATAAAAACTTCATATTAATTGTAAATGTAACATCTTGGTTTATTATTAAAACTATCATAAAATTATTTTAATATTAATATTAATGCTAACGTGATTTTCTTTTTTTGTGCAAAATAGATAGAGCTTGGACCCTTCAATCATTCTATTTTGACACAATAGGAAGGACCTTGATCACAAGCCATCTAGGACAGAGAGGTAAACGACATTTAACTTGTTGATTACTTTATGTTCCGTTGCAAATAGTAAAATATTTCACTTCTTAAATTTTAGGATCAATCATGGCTCGCCATTCAATAGTGCAAGTTATCACTTTATTGCACCAAGAGCATCATCCCCTTAGATCGTCAAATAGAGCCATTCCTACAGTTGGTAGGAATCCAAGGTGCGAGTCACTCACCATTCATATAGCTTGATTAGCACATGATAACTGCCTCAGTCAAGTGGTGAAGGTTAGAGATGCACACATTTCATATGTTGACCAAAGAGTTCACTATAACCCTACAGGATGTTAAGGTCTTAGTCAATGGTCAGGCAATGACAGGCAGTAGTACCTTAAATTAGGTTGCAACATGTAAAAGATTTTTGGGGGTGAGATCGAGGTCTACTAGTAGGGGGGGTCATATTAGCATGATCTAACTTCATGATGTGTACTAGGTCCTTCCAAACCATGCCAATGAAATGCAAGTTCAGTGCCATACATGTGCATACATATTGCAGCTGCTTGGGGGATTTATCTTTGCTGATAAATCTAGCTCCCTCATCCATAACATGTTTTTGCCTCTGTTGGAGCATTTTGACATAACAAAGATGTACAGTTAGAGATCCACATGTCTAGCCCGATTGTATCACCAACTTTATGTTGCATCATTCCCGTCGACTCATGAGATTAGAGGAGCTGCAAAACTCCTATAGGTTTGGGCATGAGATAGATTCCCACAAATAGCGCCCCTCGGCCAGCACGAACTAATTATAGAGGCTTGAGCTCCCTTAGTCACACACTAAAAGACGCGCCTGGACACTTAACATCACCTAACCTATATAGTTGTTACATATCGGGATGTTCTCGATAGGCAAAACAATAAGTAAGTATTTCTTCAATCGTTTTTTTTTTTTTCCATTTCATCATTTGCATCATTAACAATGAATCTTACTTACTACCCTTTAAGTCGAATGGAAGTCATACGTTGGCAATCTAATTCACATTCTACTACCCTTCTACAAAGTAAGCAGACACATTTGGAACACTCAAGTGACACTCATATGTTTCCACATAGTCGAGTGGCAATACTCCAATCGTGTTGCTAGACAGTTTAAGGGGTTTCAATATATTCCACAAGATGTGAGCACATAGCTAAAGCTCTATCAAATTGACTTACATGAGAGGGTTGATGTGGATTGGCCGATGTAACATGCAACATACATATCCTTATGGGAAGAGCATTTAACCCAGTTGGTATACATGGAAGGCCCCCGTAGTGTGTGGTAAGAATATAAGAGGTGGTACAAATCTATCAATTATCGATATATAAGAAACATGAGAGCAATTCATAGACATCTGGTAATTACAACATCAACACTAGCCAGGTGATTCATTGCATATCCATTGCTTATTCAATTTATGATCCATTGTAACATGCAAGCTAATACATTAAGACAAATCCACCAATCCTCGGATCATTACACAGCTATTACTCTAATTAAGCATGGTCTTGAATTCATACATGACCACGGGGGTATAATGTTGTACCTGCAAGCTCACTAGCAACATTGCGCGAAGGTTAAGATAGAGGCACAGCCTACTAATATGTGGCAACAGCAGTCGATTCCTATGCACCATAGGACCACAGGATATCAACAACTCTGAAACCGAGCTGAGGCACAAGAATATCCAATATAAGACCAACAATTCCCACCAAATGCCGATGTGATGTACAACAGCTTAGCCCCAATGCCTAACACATACGTCACACCACATCGTCATTCCATCAATGGTCCCATCCCTACAACAATTGCTTTGCAGAAGAGACACTCTAGTAAACAACCAATGTATCAGGGTAAATCTTCACAGCATGCTATAGATTGGAGTCCAGTGCCTCCACGAGACTTCAACAATGCCCCCTAGCACCATCCAACACATAAGTCATAAGCTCCTCCTACTCCACATTCAAGGCTGTCAATAAAGCCCACAAACACATTTTCCTAACTGGCAAGATAGTTTACTAGGAGAAGAAATAATAGGGAATAGGATACTATTTTTTTCTTATTTATTTGATATGTAAATCTTTCATTAAAATTTGTGATTGATGTAAATTAATATTTAAAATTGATAAATTTATTAACATTGTCTAATAATTTTTTTTTCCTATTTTTATATCTACGCTTTCACTTTTTTTAACAATTATTTCTAAGATTTTTTTATAATTCTTTTCACAAAATTTATTTATGATTTTCTATGCATGATTTTTCATAAAAAAAAATTCCAATCATAAGTTTTCTCAAATTAAATTTTTTTTTAAATAAATTAAAAGTTCACAATAGTAAAAAAATCATAATTTTAAAAATTATAAACATTGATTTAAATTTTTTTTTTAAATTAGCAAATTATTGAAAGCATGGACCCGATCTGCACCTTCAATTTTGCCAAAATTGGTTCAACTAAAGACACATTCTGGGTCTATGACTTTAAACCTATTTTTGAAATAATTTTTTCAAGTATCCAATTTCGTGAATTTTTGAAAAAAATAGTATTATTTTAGTGGATTCCCTAAAGAAAGTGAACCTTTTCCTTGGTCACTAAAATAACCCATGTCATTCAACTTGTTCTATGCAATGATGCATCTTGAATAATATATGCAATTACTTTTTGGGTAACTACACCTCATCTTTTATATTTGTGTCAAAATTTTATAAAAACATCTTCTTTTTTAGGGAACCAACTTCAATTTTATCATAATTTCAAAGAAGTACATGATTAAAGGGGTATAAATCTTACTTCGTTATAATAAAACAAGTCAATACTCAGGATTATTACAACCTAGAAAGTTAAAACATCAATAATTAAGAGAATACTACTACTCATGCTTAGAAAGGTGAATAGGGGAATGCTTAATTTGTTTCAATCTTAACATTTTTTTCTTTGCGATACTCTTCAATCTACTTAATATTTTTTTTTCCATATCTCTTCTATCTCTTACAAATATTCTATAAAGTAATGATACGAGGACAAGGACAATTAGTCCCCATCAACCCTATCCTTATCCCCATATCATTCACAACCTTATCATCTAAAATGAATTTACAATTATCCTCAAGAACCCGAGCATAAGAAGTCATTTATATTTTTGAATGGGCCATTTAAGTTACCAAATTTTGATTCAATCATTCATGTTTTAAGTAACTCATTTAAGTTCTCTTTATTCACTTCATTGCACTATATAAGCTCTTTATGTCTTTAGTCATGCATCATAGGATGTAATTAAAGAAGACTTAGCTAGTATAATAATATGAATATAAACAATTTAAAATAATTAATTTAAAATATAATAGTTTAATTGAACTAATGCTCCAACCCCTATAGTTTAATAATATAAATATTAGTCTTTCAAGTAGGATGAATTAAATTTGAATTTTCTTTTTTTATTATAATAAAAAAAATAACTTAATTGAATCTTAACATAAACTTGAAACTTTTTTAAATGGCGCAACTAAGCCGTCGAGAACCCAATTAAAGTTTTGTGCGAGCATAAAGGACTTTTGGCATACTTATTGTAAATCTTTTTATTGGCTTGGTACATCGAGTAAGAATATTGAGGTGGCATGTCGGTGCATGTAATATTTCTCACAATGTTAAAACCTGCATTCGTGCAATGAGTCACTCATGTTTTCCTTTCTTTTTTTTAACATATAGGACATTTAGATCAAATAGAAGAAAGGACCTACATACAGGACTTGTTATTCTATGTCAGCAACATTTAATTTGTGACTTTTTGAGGTACTTAACAGGAAAAGAAAAAAAAAATCTATTACACCATGTTTGAATAGGTCTAAACTTGACTACACTCACTTTATATTACTAGATAGATTTTAAATTTTTTTTACTCTATTATGCAAAATTTTGGGATAGAATAAAATAAATCTCTTTTTTAAAAAAAAAAACTAATTATTATTTATTCATTCAAAGATTTGTACATTGATTTTGAATATAAAATATTTTTTTATTTAAAAGTATTAAACATCTACAATAAGCATCTAACTTAAAGAAGTTAGATATCACAAATTGTATTAATCTTTCTTGTTTTGTTGGTAGGGTAGTCTATAGCCTTATTTGATTCTCTCCATATATCATGAATTGAAACTTCCAATCTTTGCATTAGTTTCTTTATGTTTTGAAATGTATAAAATATGTACCATGGAATACTTGCACCATCTTCAAGCCAATTTACTGCTACCCTTGAATGTACTTTAATTTGAATTTGTCAAAGCTTGTACTATTGGCAATGAATCAAACCTTGTTCTATGGCCATTAGCTCAGCTTGAGTTATGTTGTCTACTAATATCAAGCAACCGAATGCAAACAAGATGCGACCTTGTTCATCTCGAACTAAACCTCCACCAACTGCACAACCATTTGAAAGGGAAGCATCTGTGTTGAGCTTCACAATTCCTGCTTGTAGTTTAGACTAGGCAATTGCAATTGGATTCTTGCATTTGATGTTACATTTAGAAATCAAAAAAAAAAATGAAAGGCAAGTGTGCTTTCTACCACAACTATATTTTTGTTCTAGTCTAAACCTCTAGAAAAACTATAGAAGATAAGCAATAATCCTGATTACTTTTTCGTTACCTTCTCTGAATTTTGTGGACCACCGCAATATAAAATACCAAATGATATAAATTTGATCAGTAGAGGGAGATTATATAACCTTGAGATTTGCTGCCAGTATTCATTAAAAACCCTGCAATCAAAGAAACAATGTTTAACTAAGTTACTCTCCACTTGACAATTCCAACATCAAGAGACTATTTGAATGCCTCTCTTCTTTAGAGCATCATCTGTGGGAACTACTTTTCCTTGTAACTTCCAAAGGAATGTGGATATTTTAAGAGGGATTCTACTGTTCCAAGAATAATTGTGTTGAGTAACAGAAGAGTCTTGTGAGTTCTTTAGGAATCTCCATGTCTGTTTGTTGGAAAATTTTTCATTCTTTGATAGCTTCCATATGATGTAGTCAGATGAAGATGAATCACATGAAATCTTTGAAATCTTATATGCATGATCTTGTCTCAAGAACTGTTGCAATAAGTCCATAATCACTTATCTTTTTCGTGCAGTATTTATGTGAAGGCATCAAATGATAAAGATTGGATGTCTCATACCAATTGTCAAGTCAAAAATTACTGTTACCATTCCAAATCCCGAAAAATATATGTTTCTCTACCTGTGATCAGGCTCTAATAATTCTTTTCCATATAGGTGAATCTAAGTTCTTTTCCTTTACTAAGCATGGATGTGAGCCCCTTAATTTTAAATCAAAATTAATACTTTTATTCAATCACTACCTTACCACCATCTCACTATTACCACTACCATCACCATTATTACCACTTCAATTTTACTACAACCATTGCTACTACTACTATCACCATTGTCAAAAACATTATTGTCACCACCACAGCCGCCTCCACAATCATTATAATACTATTATCAAGTCACTATCACCATCGCCACATTATTATCACTATGCCATCTCCATCATGAGCATACCACCTTCATGGCCATCTTTACAACCTGAAAAACCTCATGACCACTATTAACATTACACTATATTACCACTACTATCGTTACAACTTCACCATTATTATTACTATCATAATTGCTACAGTTGTTGCATTACTAATATCCCGACTACATTGCACCATCATCGTTACTATTGCCTCTCACATAACCACAATACCATTATCACGATTGTTACTATCAAAAGACCAATGTATGTAACTATTACCACACTAGGGCTACACCGGTGGTGGGGAATCAATTATTTCAATAGTATTGTAGTAGTAATGGTGATGTAATATCACTTATGAAAAATATAAAAAATTTCTTTTAAAACCTACAACAAGCGTTCCGAAATTTCCACTGACAAGACCCCTTTACATGCAATATGCGAGATCTCCACAAACTGCATAGCAACAAAAAAAATTCTTGTGCGTAGTGTGACAAGCATGGAGAAGTTTTTATTTTCTTCTCCCCCCTAGTTCCGCTTCTTGCTTATGTTGTAAAAATCATGCAAGTAATTTTTCTCCTCAATCTTTTATGTACACGCATTAACAATTATCACACGAATTACACATCTATTGGAATTTTAATAAACAGACGGATAAAGCTTGCTATATACAACTCCCAAGGGGCTTACCATGCCACTTTCTACCAGAATCCCCAGAAAAACGTTACTGTTGGAGTCCTTCTTACGTCTTATGCAGTACAGATTGCGTCGCCAAAGGATAGGACCAACTTATAAATGTCATCAAAACACAAAAGGGAAATTACTCGATTATTTCCTGGCATGCGTATTTAAAAACATATGCTTCCTGGGGAAACTTCTTGCTTGAAAACATTATCCAAACAGCTGAATGATTAAGTCCCATCCCTAAAAGTTGCATGAAAAATAAACTTAAAAATTAAGGGCTAGTATATGATTCCAAATACTGAAGCCTAGGGACACTATGGTCGCCATCAAGGTTAAACAGAATCATATTGTCATCATTTAAATATTGGACAAATTATACATATTTTCGTCTATATTTGCCTTATATATATTTAATATTTTTATCTTTAAAATAAAATTAGCCTTTCGACCCTTTAAAACTTTAAAATTGTGCTTACATATGACTATTTTACCTTAATAAAAATGATTTAAAAATTACTAAAATTTAAAATAAATAAATGGAGAGAGAGAATTCCCTTGTTTATTTTTGAACTTATGAATATTTCTTTATATTTTATGTCTTCTTCTTTTTTTCATTTTTTTCAAGAGCAAAATGATTGGTTCTGAAAGCAAATTTTTTTTTAAATTTAGAGATACAAACACTTGATTTAAAAGACAAAGATACTAACCTCATGTTAAGCAAACATCTACAATTTATCCGTAAGTAAAATTAGCTTGCTTCAAAATAAATTTTCTTTCTAGACCTTAAGCTCTCACATATTATATGTTCCATCAAATACCTTCATATGTCATCAACTTCCAAACCATTGTCCATATTTTCAATGGAATCAATGCTGAGACATCAAACCATTCCTTCTATCAAAACCAGTTTCATTAATCCTATCTACAAACCAAACTTGCCTAATTCAGATTCTTCTTTCCCTGTCTTCACCATCGTAGCACTCAGCATTATTGTCACAGCACTGTTGTTACTTAGTTATTGTATTGTAGTCATCAAATGTTGCTCAAACCAACCCCAACTGAGCATAATCAGATGGTTCTCTCTTCGCTGCCATCCACGCGAAGAGGATTCCTTCATTGCCCTGTCTCCAACAACATGGCAACAAGGGCTCGACGGATCAGCCATCCGGGGTATCCCGGTTTTCCATTACAAGGCAGGGGAGGGCGATCATAGAAGCTTCTATGGTTGTGCCGTGTGCTTGAATGAGTTTCTGGAGCAAGATAAGCTGAGAATTCTCCCCAGCTGCGGTCACGCATTTCACTTGGATTGCATTGATGTGTGGCTTCAGGGGAATTCTAATTGCCCCCTTTGCAGAATGAGCATTTCAGGTGCTAATCGGTATCCAAATGATTCGATAATCGCCCCGAGCTCATCCCCGCAAGGCTCTCTATTCTATTCGGACAGCCTTATGGGGGGTGATGAAGATTTTGTTATAATAGAACTGAGAAGAGATGAATCGGATGAGGATATCACAAACCAAGCGCCTGAGCAATGTGCTACTCCAAGGGATTTTGTGGCTACTTCCAAGCACAAGGCGCGGCGCCATGGCTCAATCATGGGAGATGAGTGCATTGATTTGAGAGATCAAGATGAGTTCTCGATCCAGCCTATCAGGAGATCGTTTTCGCTGAATTCTGCCGCGGATCGACAACTCTATATGACAGTTCAAACAACACTAAACAACAAACAGCAGCGCGAGGTTAGTAGCAGAAGTGATCAAGGCAACGATAGTGGTCGAAGATCACTCTGTCGTCTGTTGTCTCACGGTCGAGGATCTAAAACCACAGTCCGTCCCTTCAATTTTGAGATATAGGAACTGCGTTGAAGCTTCTCGAGTTTGTATATCGCTTTAATGTGTTTTGTTCATGAGTATCAAAAGGAGCGCATTTGTTGATTTGAAAACTTTTTACGTTATCAGTGTGTTACCTATTAAGTTTTGTCTCATCGAAAACAATTTTCCAAATTTCTTTCGGTATTTATCATAATGAAAACTTTACAAGTGTAAATATTGTAATAGAAATATCAAGAAACCGCAAAGCTTGGTAGCTTTTAGCACAAGCAATGGCGGAAGACGAAAGTGATAGCTGATGACAAGCGATGGTGATTAACATCGCAGAAAACACAAATGACAATAGGTAAAATGATTTCTATCACTACTTACTGTTAAAAAGCCGCTAGTATTTATAATTTACGATAATATTTAACGAACATACGATTTTCATCGTAGAAAGTATCAAAAAAGAATCTTCACGTAAGCTTTCTTCACATAACAAACACACCCATAGTCACATGTATCGATTTATGTGACGTGGAAGTTAAACTACGTATGAATATTAGCAAAGGGCCCATGAGGCGCTAATCCCGACAACAAATTTTTGTCAAAATTATTTTCAGATTGGATTTGGCAAACTCCAAGGAGGTAATGAATCCGTTGCAGAGACAAGTGATCGTAAAAGTTGGCTTTTGTTTGACTACTTGTGTGCTTATATTCACTGGAAAACAAAGCATGAGGATGACAATTATTGATGATTATTAGCACTGAGAACTTTCGTTTTTCATCCCATGAATTTCTTATATTATACGTAAGTTAGAAACATCATATGCAAACAACTTAAACAATGCGCCTCTTGAGATTTTATACGATTCGCTATTGGAAAATTATGATGAACTCCTTACATGTCTACGGTTATAATGATGGTGTTGGCGACGTGATTTTATTGAACAAACCTGATGTCGAATATAATAAGTAGGACGACATTATTGGCTTCTTGCTGAAGTCAAGAAGGTAGAGAAATGAAAATCCACGTGTGATATAGCCCTCAAGGATTCTCATGGGGATACAATCTACTGTAGATCATGTATAATTCGAAGAAGAAATTTTTATATAGGTCAAATCATATATCTTATATTATTCTCTCTTTTCAATTATTTCGCAAATAGCATCATTAAAGGATGCCCATGGGCATATAATTTGTCATGTCTCCTTGGCACTGCCACGAGGAAATGGCATTTTTTTACATGACTTGAAAGTTTAGCAATTCTAACGTAGATATGATTGCGGTTAACATGCAAGGACACCCGAGAAAACTTAGTCAATTCTTTACGATTATGCAAATATTAATAATATTTAAATATATAATAATAATAATAATAATTTTTATAAAATTATTATTTATATTTTTATATATTAAAATTTTATTAATATTTATCCACCACTAATTCATTCACATATCATGATAATAGTATTGAAATTTGAAACTTTTTCCCATACGAACTCTATCAGCAACATTAAATGATTGGTACTTATCCTAATGTACATGTCGAAGAACTCCTGAATTTGAGTGAATCTCATCGAATCACATGGGGATGGCTCTTTACACATTTCATATTTAAATATAGGTTAATATTACATCTAGTATCTAAATTTTATTTATTTTTATAATTAACTACTTAAAATTTAAAAATATCACCTATAAATTTTTCAAGATCATTTATAATACTTAAATGAGATAATTAATTATAAAAATAAATAAAATTCAAGTAGTTAATTTTAAGAAAGAGCAATAACCAAAATTCAAATAATAAATTAATTTTTTAAAACTTCAGGTAATTAATTATAAAAGTAAGCAAAGTTGAGATACCAAATATGACTTTTACCCTTTAAATATCAAGGAAAATACAAAAAATCCCCTTAAATTTTGATAAATTAGCAAATATCACATTTTATCTATTTTTTATAATTCACTACCTAAAGTTTAAAAATGCCAATTTATTGTCAATTGTTTTTTATGTCATTTATAATATCTGGACATGATAATTAATTGTAAAGATAGATAAAGTTTAAGTAATTAATTGTAAAAATGGACAAAGTTCATATAATTAATCATAAAAAATACAAAGTTCATGCAATAAATAGACACTTCAAAATTTTAGATACTTAATTATAAAAATGAGTAAAGTTTAAGTACTAAATACAATAATTACCTTAAAACAAAACTTATATATAGTTAAAGAAAAATTAAGAGTTCATTGAAAAGTTTAAACATGCTGGGTTCCAATTCCAACAAATCGCCACTGGTTTTGGTCCCCAATCCAATACCAACTCCAGTTGGTTCCCAATTCTGGTGCTTAAATCGGTTCTAATCAGTTCTAGCTCTAACTTTTTTTTTTCTTTTTTTCTGGAAATTAAAGAACTACCGGTTTATATATCAATTCTTCCAACCTTTGCTAGTGAATCCCCTGCAGGCTTTTCTGATCCCATGTTTAGAAAGGGCCTTCACTGTTGAATTGAAATTGAATAAATTGAAAAACAAAATGACAAAACCAGAAGTGGGTCCGGTTTAGCCAATTCCTTGAACCACCCGGTCGGAAACTTTCTCCAAAAGTAACTCACGATCGGGAGTAAAGAAATTCAACAAATTTTAACCCCACACAAGTGCATAATCCTTGTCAATGTATCACTGAAGGAGAATGCAAATGCTTGGAAACTGACCTCAGAAGTGAATTCTAGAGTTGGCAATTCGAGATTCCATCCATAAAATACAAATACAATATGATATAAAATAAACAGATTTATATATCAAAAAAATCAACATAACATAAACAGATTAAACTCGTTTAGTTTTAACAAAATTTGAGTTTAGATTTGTGTCTAACTTTTTAACCCATTTACAAACTTTTTTATTAAACAAGTCTCATAAATAAATCATGGATCTAACATGCAAACCCTTTTAATATTAATAATATATTTTTTTATTTTCTTTATTTTTTTATTCCTAAACATTATTAATTTTGTCATTTAGAGTTTTATGGTTCTTCTATGCCATACCAACAACACATCATATCTCTCTCTTCCTTTCGGTTATTTTATCTTTCTTTATCATCTTTTTTTCTTTTCCCTTCAAATAAATTCTTTTTTTATTAATTTTCTCTTCCTTGTCTTTTGGCTATTTAAAAAACAATGTATCATTATACCTAAAGAATCGTGCTTAACAATATTGGAAATAAATAATAAAGGTAAGTCAATCCTTCCTTCTCTATCTCTTCAATGACAAGTGGTATGTGTTATTAGTGTAAATAATCTTGGCTTTTAGATTTGTTAGGATTTAAATATATTATTAGTATTTCTATTACTTTAAAATATATGTTAAGCGCTAGGTCGATTAGTTTATAAACCTATAATGAAAGTTTTGGGATGCTATCAAATCTAAACTAGAGCTATATTTAATTGAGGAGCGATATAATTAGATGTATTGAGTTATTAAAAACCAATTAATTCCAATATCCTCAAGTTACGAAAATGGCACAAGATATCTTTTTTGGGTAATTAATGGCACAAGATATCTTATATTTATGGTAACTTCAAATTTTGCATTTAACACTAGAGTTCAAATCCTTGATCAACATTATAACTTATTGAAGCTAGAAACTATAGAAACTCTATTATATATAAAAAAAAATTGGCTCTATAGAGTCACAAATAATAAACTAAATTATTTTTTTAAAATTTTCAATAGCATATATCTCCATTGATCTCATTCTTTCATATGTATAGATTATTTAACTATCTCTCTTGAAGATTTGACGAAAAATGTTAAGTTACAAGTTTAGACTAATTTAATTATGTTATGAAACTTATGAGTTTTCATATTTGTTATATTTGAAAAGATTTTACTAAAATTATTGTTTATGTTGTAATTTCATGTTAACTTTCAAGGCTTTACATCATTAGTTATAAAAGTTAATTTTAGAAAAAAATTATACTTTAAATTCTCAATGTTTACCTATTCTTCTATTTAAGTTCTTAATTTTTTTTTTCTTTTATTTTAGTCCTTAATGTTATAAAAACCTTATAAAAATATCATTTCTATTAAGTATGTTAAATTTTTAATTTATCTTAAACATATATTAACTTCCAATTAACCTTAAGATAGCAAGGTGATCATGGTATATATAAATTTTTCTAACCCATTTTCTTAATTTTAATTATTATTTTTATATTTTTTATTATTTTTCATTATATTATATCATTATATATATTTGATATTATTTTTTGTCATATTATGTAAATAAATCAATTTAATTTAATTATTTTGTTATTTTAATTATTATGAACTAATTTGAAGTTGATACGCACAACAAATAAATGAAAAACTTCATAAATTTGATGTAAGTCTTTTCTTATAAACTTTTGAAAATGTTCATGACACAATTAGAAGGACTAAAATATATTTTTCTTTTAATTTTATTAGAGAGCCTTTTCACTTTGTACATATAAGTATTTTACAAACTTATTTATAACTTTTTAATTAATAAACAAATCTAATCCAAACCCGAAACACACTTATTAAATGGATTAGATTACAAGTTTAGGTTTTTATACATGATTAATAAACAAATCATGTCATAAGTTAAAAATTTTTAAACACAAAATCATTTAAATACGGATACAAGATACAATTTTGACTAGAATTCACATTACACTAAAGACACACACACAACTAGGAAGCCCACTAAACTGGCAGTAAACTACTCAGATGCATCAACATATGAAGCCAATTATACAAAATAAATAGGTAAATCGGACAAATTTTATTAAAGCTTTTCGTAACATGTTTAAAATTGGGAGAAAAATTTATCTAGACCTCACAGAGCCCTCTCAATATCCCGTTGTATATTCCTTTAGAGATGAATAAGTTGAGCTAAATAAATCTCCACGTATTTATCAATCAATTTTTGACAGAAGGCAAGTCCATTATGTCTTTATAGCTGATCTTTCATCAACAGAAGCGGTACCATGTTTAGAACCGGCAGTTTGAGGTGAGGGCGAAGCCTTCGTTGGAAGTTCCTTTGAGGAAGCAGCACCAATACCATGTTGAGAACCAGCAGTTTGAGGCAAGGGCAAAGCCTTTGTGGGAAGTTCCTTCGATGAGGCGGCACCACGGGCCTTTCTCTTCAATTCTTCAAGAATACGGCGGGCTTCCCTAAGTTCACCTTCTGCTCTCGACCCATGGCTTGTCCAAGCATCAACAACACGTTGCTGGAATTCAATTGCAAGCGTATAGCTGCAATACCCAAAGAAATGATATCAAACATGTCCATAGACCTAATAATTATTGGTGTCAAACTTAAACCACTGACACCTAAAATATTCCAAATCAATTAATGCCACAAAATGGTCATGAAGCTTAATTATCAATGACATTGATGCATTTTGATCTCTTCGCAACTGCTTAAGACAAGTTACTAACTGAGATTTAAAAACAAAATATTCATCTATGGAAACACATTTTAAACCAATTTGCTAGGTCATTGGACCACATGAGATCCATTCATGATATTAATTTGCACTACATATGAAATGATGGCAAATTAAGTGATCCAGATTACATAAATAAACTTCTCTCTATCATAGTACAGTAGAACAGTAACCCACGAGGGTATAGTGGAACCACATTAAATGATGGCAAATTAAGTGATCCAGATTACATAAATAAACTTCTCTCTATCATTGTACAGTAGAACAGTAACCCACGAGGGTATAGTAGAACCACATCATTGTTGGTGATGGTGGTTGGCAATGAATAATACTTTTCCATTAGGGACATTAAAATATCAAATCATACTGATATCTTTTTAAATTTTAAACATATCCATTGTGATATACTAGGACTCCCCCACAATATCAAAGCAAAAACTCTTGAACCTGTCACATCACATCTTTCAATCAATTTCATGTGATCAGCTAATCACTACATCCTCCCGTATATGAGAGAAAATTGACAAATTAAAATATGAAACCATCACATTTTTATCCCTAAACCTTTACATCAGTTAATCAGTTGGCAAATGGGTCATTCAGCCCATATGTATGATAGAAATCAGTACAAAAGAGGATTCAGTTAGTTACTCAGGTAAATGTTGAAAGAGAGAATGGCTCCTTAGTGCATGTATCTGTTGAGTACCAGTGGTTACCAGCTAGATGCATGACTTTTCAGGTCCTTGGAAATTTCTTGTCGATCAAAAGAACCCCTGTCCAACAATGGTAGAGCTGAAGTCAGAGGGTCTAATACCTAAGGTTGAGTTAGAGTGAGAAAGAATGGAAAGGAAGTTTCTTTCACACTCGAAACTCAATCTCAACCTCTGTGGGCACAGAATCCAGTTACTTCTGAGGAAACCATCCCTGAAAGTAAAAATGACAACCCAGAACACTTGGATGAGCAAACCAATTCCCCAACCACCTCCATCCCTCATGCCACCCATGCCTCTGACGTGCCAGATATGGAGGGTGTCAGAGAAGCAGAGCAACCAGTTTTGATAGGTGAGCAGGTCATAGGAGATGGTCTTAGAGCAGATCCGGACCTGGAAACCCCACTTATATCCAAAATATTTAAGTAGAATACGCAACAGAGAATCTAGTGATGTAGCAAGCTCTAGCAGTGGTCATGGTAGTGGTTCCTCTGGTAGGATGAAACACGAGAAATTTTTTAAGCGAAAATGCAGGTTCACATAATGGGCGTTTCCCTCTTTTTTGTGTGTCAGTATGTTTTTTCCTCGTGAATTTTGCTACGTGGAACATCAGGGGGTCTTAGTGACCAAATCAAAGGAGAGCATGTGAGGAAGTTTTGTATAGATAGCAATATCTCTGTCACAGGTTACTAGGATAAACCTTACTAATGAAAACATAGTTGGAGCTTCATGTGCGTTTTGACATAAATTCTTGTGCAAGGAAGAGGATTTGGGTTGCATGGGACCCAACTGTATGGATGTTAGAGTCTTGAAGTAGCACAAACAGCTCTCTCAGTGTTTATGCACAAATTTGAGAGTTAACAGGTCCTTTTTTACCACTTTCATCTACAGGTCCAACTGTGACATGAGAAGAAGAGCCCTTTGGGACAATTTGCATCCTTCTACATCTTCTTTGGCACAGGAACCTTGGGTTGTGCTCTGTGATTTTAATGTCACCAAATCTGTGCTTGAAGGAAGGGGTAGAAATCTAAGACCAATTTCAGCCATTAATGACTTTAGCCTTTTCCTGGATGAAACTGAGCTTGATGATCTTCATTTTGTGAGTGATCTCCTCTTGAAGCAATAAGCAAGATCATAATCCCATCCTAAGGAAGTTGGATAGAATTCTAGTCAACGAAGCTTGGCTGATTTAGCCAAGTTATCAAGATATCTCCTTTCAAATTTTTTTTATTTTTGGGCTAAAGATGAAAATTTCCTCCACTGAGGCAAGTGTATTGCAGAAAGAGATTGCTGACAGTAAAGATTTTTCAAGTGGTATCCAAGCAAAAAATGCTAAAAAAGGACCTAAAGCAGCTGAACAAGTCCAAGTTCTCTAACATTTCACCTAGAGCTGTGCATGCAAGCAAGACCTTAGAAAGAATACAATCAGGCATTCGATCAGAAGGGGATGTCTCCTCATCCAGTGAGGAGCAAAAAACTCTTGAGGAATAATACACTCTCCGTGGTTATGAGGAAAGCTTCTGGATTAAATGTTTGGAGTTGGGTGATAAGAACACCTCTTTTTTTCCATAAATCACTAAAACTCCACTACAACAGAAATGCCATATACACTCTAGCTCGGGATGATAGAACCAAAGTGAAGGGTGTTGATGATGTTGAACCTGGAAGCAATCAATTACTTCTCAAAACTGCTAAATGCCAAGACTAGCCCCCAGCAAGAAGTGAATGTGGAGGACTTTATTACCTGGAAATTAAATGAAGACCAAAAAACCAGCCTAAAAGCGCCCTTTTTGGATGATGAGATAAGGATTCATTCCTTGCCCAACGAAATGGAAAGGCACCAAGCCCCAATAGCTACTGAGCTTGCTTTTCCAAGAAAGCATGGCCTATTGTAAGAGCTGATTTAGTAGCAGCCAAGAGGGATTTTCTGAACTCGAGTTTCCTTTTGAAAGAAAGGATTTTCTAAACTCAAGCATTATACCTACCCTTGTCCCTAAGGTCCCTAATCCCTCTAAACTGTCGTATTTAGACTGATATCATGCTGCAATGTCATTTACAAAGCCATACCAATACTCCTAATATCCAGACTTAGGGATGCTCTTTCCTCCCTCATTAGTAAGGAGCAGTCCACTTTTGTGCCTAATCACAGCATATCTGACAGTGTGTTTTTGGCTCAAAAGTTAGTTCATGAGTACCACACAAAAATGGTCTCTCCAAGGTGCAGCATCTAAGTTGACATTCCAAAGGCTTATGATACAAACAACTGGTACTTCCTAGAGAAGGTCTTAAGGGGCATGGATTTTCCACCCCACTTTTGCCATCTTGTTCACTGATGCTTCTCAACTCCCAGGTTCTCAATCAACATAAATGATGATATAGTCAGTTTTTTTCTCTATCTTTAGGGGTCTTTGTCAAGGGGATCCCATATCCGCTTATCTTTGTGTTGGGTATGGAAATTTCATCTGCTATCCTAAGGAAGGTTGCCAGTCCCCTTCTTTTTTTATCATTGGAGATGTAAAAAGGTGTGTCTTACTCATCTTTGTTTCAACCCAAGACAGCCTAGTAGCTTGGTATCGGGTTGTTTTACTCAAAAAATAAAACAAAATCTTGAGACACTCTTTCATCTTATGTTTGGCTTGGCTTAGGAAGCTCCATACTCAATAAGCTCCAAGGTTGGGACATAGCCTCTTCAACATGAAGTTATTTATGCTCTTCAGGCATTGAAGACCACAATCATCTCTTCTTCAACTGTGCAATCTCCATTCTCCTCTAGGGTCTGGCATGAAGTTACTAACAACCTCTCATGCCCAGCCTTGTTTGTTAATTGGCAAGGTGCTACCTCTACCCTTGTAGTTTCAGCATCCTCTAAAGACCCAATGTGTGCCCCAGTACGCCACCTAGAGAGTATGTCTTGCTGCTGCTGTCTACTGCATGAGCAGAGCTCAGAATTCATCCCATCTAGGAGCTCCACCACTCTCATGCTCTTCCCTTGCAAGATTGATCCTTGCTTATGTGAAGTTTCAAATGTCTTCTTAATTGGTTTACCTTAGTTTCTAGCCAGTGCTTTTTGTAAACTCTTGTATTAGTATAGATTTGCTGGCCCTCTTCCACTCTTAGCAGTTGTATATAACTTCCTCATTAATTTAATTACTTTTTTTACTTACCAAAAAAATGGTTCATTACTTACTGAAAAAATGGTCCATTATCTTACTGAAAGATAAGTATATATGGACAATGATGCTTATTCAATTTTGAGGAAGAAGTACTATAAATCAAACAGTTGGTGGGACTAAACAAGAGCATCAATTTATTCATTTTCTTCTTGTTTTACAAACTCTATCCAGTCCCACCCTAGTCACAGCACCCATGACAGGGAACCATCTAAACTGCCTGACCCAGATTGTGAAAGTATTCTCCAGTCTCTTGGCAATTGTAGGACCAAAGATCTACATGCATTGGTATGCATGTCCTAACAATCCAAAACCCCCTAAGTGAATGGAGCATGTATCTCTCAGGGTCAAGGAAGATAATTTTTTTTTCCTTGCTGAGTACAAGCTGTGCAATCATTCTATCATTTAGGGTAACCACAGCTCACAGCTCATGAAAGATCAGTGCTCTAAGGAAACAAATGGGATTGAATTCTAGTTCAGGTCCTAATCTAGTATCATTTATTGTGGCATTCCGGGCTTTAAAAAACAGCTGCATCTCTAGTCACAATGATGATAATGAAAGCCAGCAATGTCTATATGCACAGCTGAGCTTAAATTGTAATGTTAAGATATCATGGGAATACTTTCATTCCATGGTTCTCTGAAATAAGGGCATGATTGAGTGTGGGTGTTTTCCAAAGTTTCTTTGAGTTCTGTCCAGATGGAAAAGCTCTGATTCAACGACTAGTAATTTCAGGCCAAAAAGGAAGATCAGGGTAAGAAAAAACTACCTTTAATTTGGCTTTATTTCCAGAAACCCACTACTATATTTTTTTTTCAGTTCCCCTTAAAATATTAAGCTGCCTTTAATTCTGCCTATATTGCAACAATTAGTAGGTTAAAAATGGGTGCATGCAATAATGGTCGTTGAATAAACTACAAGTTTGGGATGACCTCTATTTGGAAATGAACGAATTCACAAGAACATGGCTGTCTAAAAGCCCCCCGAATTTTGAGCTGCCAAGTTGGTCAAGGAGTTAGAATGCAAAATACAAAAACCAGATTGTACAAGCAAGCTTCGTCCTTGCAAGAGGAAGGTTGATATCTCCACTGCATTAACATTTCTCACACCCAATAACATTACCACCCTTGCATAGAGGCACTGAGAGAAAAGCCAGGTCAGAAGAATCCTAAAGTTTGACTGACAAAGGATAGTCTTTTAACTGTCTCTATGAATTTAGATTGAGCTTGAAAGTAATAAGAAAAATCCTCCAGCCTTTACTACTGACTTCAACTTATTCGTCTATTGCTGATGCGGTATCTAATAAGAGAAAAGACAAGATACCCTGTTGGACTATAACTTAAATAGATTTGATATTTATCAATTTTTCACTAATTTAAGGCATATATCCTTCTGTGGAATTTAAGATCACTGCCATTAGCCCAGCATACGATTTGAAAGTACATTCAACAATAACACAAGGGTTCTCACCTTCCCATAGCACCATATGCTTTCGACAGGTTCTGACATGCTTCAATTGAATCCATATGATGAGGACCAAGAGCAACATCCATGATATCCTTTGCAACGGCAAACATCTGTGCAGCTGATTGAGGTCTGTCAAGTTCCAAATAAGCTGCACCCAGGTTGTTATATATATAACCAACTCCAAAATGCTTCGTACCAAAGCTCCCTTCCAATCTCTCTGCAGCACTTTCCAGGTAAGGAATTGCCTGTTGCACTTTCCCTGTCAACAACAATAACCACCCAATTCTTGCAGAAACACTTCCCTCCGAATGCTGCTCTTGAGGGAACTTTTCCAACAAAGCCAGGGCTCTCTTCAACAGTGAGATTGCAGTTTCAAGCTCATTCATAGTCTCATATTGCGCTGATATCTCCGAATAAGCCTCAGCAACTTCCATTGGAGATGCTGTTTCTTTCTTGTCGAGAATCCCACATGCAATCTCCAAACACCTCTTAGAATCTGCGAATTTCTCCTGCTCGCAGAGCGCTTTCGCCATCGAAATAAACACCAGAGCCCTAAGCTGACTATCTTTCTCTGTCTTTTTTACTGCATCCTTAAGCGTATTGATAGCTTGTTCATACTTCCCCAATGCAATCTGCATATTTGCAGCATCAATCTCCGCATGAAGCAAATCAGAATTAAGACCCCAATTCTTCAGCACCTTCCGCGAAAGCTCATTCTGTTCCAACGCTTTCTGATGTTCCTCCATTCCGGTATAAATTACCCCGAGAAGTTTCCTATCATGCGCGACCTCCACGGAATTATTTCCCAAATGATTCGTGTGTATCTCCAATGCCTTCAATGCAAACGGAAGCGCCTCCTTAAAATTCAAAACCGCCACATATGCGTCCGCTAAATCACGGTTCGCTTTTCCTAACTCCCTACCATCATCACCAAACATCATTTCCTTAATGTCTAAACATTTCCTAAGATTCCCAATGGCTTCCTCTCTCCGACCCATCGCATTTTTCACATTTGCCAACTCGAGCAACACAGCATGATGAACTGGCCTAATATCCTCAACCCGAAAACCCTCATCTTCCAAACTACCCAAGATCCTATTAGCTCTATTCAAATACCCTAAACTATCACTAAACCTACTCAAACCATAACAAGCAGAACCCAACAACTGTAAATTCATAGCAAGTAACAAATTTGGCTTACCATTATCCAAACCCTTCAAAGCCCTATTTGCATACTCCAAAATCTTCTGTGGGTCTTCATCTTCTTGGTCAAGCTTGAGCCCAATTTTCAAAGAAGCCAAAGCCAGATCCTTTTCATCAAAACATGACTCCATGGATTCAAACGCACTAACCATTTCTTCCAGGGTTTCCGCCGACTCAAAAGACTCTTCAAGTTGGGATCTTTCTATGAGTTTTCGCTGTCTGGAGGACATTTGAGAGGGTTTCTCGACAAGGGTGTCGAGGTTTCGAGATGGGGGTGTGGAAAGCCTATTGGGCTTGTAGTGCAAGGCATGGGATTTTCGGCAGGGATGAAATGAAGTAGGAGTAGGAGTAGGAGTTGAAGTAGGAAGAGAAGTAGAAGAAGAAGGAGAAGAAGAAGAAAGGGAGGCAGAATGGGAAATGAAAGGAGTTATGGGGGAAAGAGATTTGGGTTTAAGGCGAGTGAGATGTGAGAGAAGGGATGTTGAAGCTTTCTTCATGATTGCATGCATATACGGGAGAGGGGAGGGAGAGTGACTCTGAATTCTATCTAATTCTTCCTTCTGGTTCTTCCTTGTTGAAGGAAGAGAAACCCTTCCTAAACCCCCGTTGCTTTTGTCGAACACTACTCGATCCCTATTATGTCTCCCTGCATAAAAATAAATTAATTAATTAAGTAAATTAAAAAAAAAAGGTCAAAATGAAAAAAAAAAAAGGAAAACTAAAATTAAAAATATATATATCAACTTTACCTGCTTTTTAATTTGACCCCAATGTTTTCCTCTTCTTACTCTTTTTACTAGAGTTGTCAAAAATTTTCTAGCTTTGCAAGGATTTTTACTATTAAACTTTCTACTATTTTGTGTACTCAGAACACATTTCAACTAATTGGATAAAATAATATTATTTAATATATGTAATTAAATAATATAATAAAATGTTAAAAAAATTAAAAATTCCATAAAGGTGATGATGAAGAGTAATAACGCCAGCTAATTGATTCTCAGTGAAAGCAACCACTTTTCCTGGTTGAAGCCTGCACTATTTAACTCAGACACTAGTGCATTCTCTTACAACATGTTTGAGAAGAGGGAAGAAATAGGGCTGAAAAAAAAAAGCTGGAAAGAACTAAAGAGAAAGGAATATAAATGAAAAATTATAAATTATTTTTATGACAAGTAAAAGAAAATGGATACTGCAATTTTTTTATTTTAATAAAATATCATAAAAGTTCATTAATCTTGGAAGCTTGCTTTTATTTTTAAGTGTAAGATTATAATTTTATTTGATTCAAGAAAGAAAATTTTTTTACTTGAGAAAACCTAAATCTATTCATTTATTTTCCCTTTATCTTAAATAAGAGAAAAATAAAAAAATTCCTTTCAAATACCTTCCCTCAATCCAAGCATTACATGAAGGATTATGGTAAGAGTTAGGATTATGGGATTAATTCAATATATAATGCTTTTACTATCAACAAAATTGAAGGAAGAACCGATGAGTCAACTCACTCATGTCATGATCATGAATTACCATGCTTACTGTTTCTGTTATCATTAACACCATGCACCAATTCCTTCTCACTAAGGTTATGGTAGGATTAAAAGAAAGAAAGGGGAGGAAAGAAATTAGACAAGAAAGAAAAATCAATTTTCCCATGTTTGCAAGAAAAGGAGGAAAGGAAAAGGATGTATTTAGAAGGAAAAGTTTTTCCTTGAGCCCATTGTAAACACCCCATTTTTTTCCCCCTAATAATCAACAATAAACAATTTTCAATTTTTCCAATTTTTTCTATTTTTTTTCTCTAATTTAGCAAAAATAGGAAAAACATTCAAAAAATAAAATAAATAGAAAAACTATATCAATTTTGGAAAATAATTACAGAAATGACAATAAAAAAGGTTAAATAATTTTATAAATTTTTGAAATTTCAAAAAAAATATAAAAAATAAAAAAATCGCATTGCATATATGCAAATTGCGAAAATAAAAAAATCGAGTAAGTGGGTTAGCCCAGCTGGTCCGGACCATGGCCTAAGGCGCGTGCGGGAGGGCTTGGTCACAGGTTCGAAACATGGGGGAGGCAGATTCCGCGTTTTGCAATTTTTCTTTATCGCTTGGGACATGTGGCGGCAGCTGATTAGCTGGAGTGGACGCACACGCCAAGCACGTAATCATCTTCAACCTTCGCCCGAGATTACCGGCGAGGAGAAAAAATCGAATTTCGGCCGTTTTGATTCGATTTTTTGCACAAATCCAACAAATCTTCAACTGAAATAGGATAAAAATCATCCAATTGGAATCAAATCGCAACAAATCAATGGATTTGCACAAATCGGAGATGGGTTTTAATCGCAAATCCGATTTGCTTCAATCGGTGGAAATCCGAGCTTATCCAGCTCGATTTCTTATGCCTAGAAATAGAGGATAAAGGGAGGAGGCAGAGGTATGGATCAAAAGTGAGAAAAAGAGATAAAAGAGAGAGAATCGAAGCCTCGCCGGAGTTGCCAAGCCGCGACCGCCGATCAAGCATCGAGCTGCCACCAGGAGGCATTTTTGGAGAAATCCACCGCCACAATTGAGTTCCCTACCCCCGAAAACCTAGGAACCGACACCTCAATCGCTTCGAAAGGTCGCCAAAACGCCGTCAACGAGCACTCCCAGCCATTATGCCCGATCAACCCGACCCAACCCGCTTCAACCCGACCGACCCGACCCGGATCCAGGTAAGTCGGATTTTTCGATTTTTATTTATTTATTTATTTATTTATTTATCTATTTTATTTATTTACTTATTTGTTATTTATAATTCAAAAATAGAAAAAATGTTGGAATTTAGATTAGTTTTTTTTATTTAATTTAGGATGAATAATAAAATAAAAATAATAATTGTAATAATAAATAATAATAATGTGAAAATTTATAAAAAAAATGAAAAAAAATATTAGAAAAGAATAATAATAAAAATTTAGATTTTAGAATATGATAGATAAAAAATCTAGGAGAAAATTTTTCAATAAAAATTTAATGAAAATTATAAAAATTAATAAAAAAATCATGAAAATTAATAAAAATTGTAAAAAATTAATAAAAAAATTATAAAAATTGATAAAAATCAATAAAAATTTATAATATTAGAAATGGGGTGAAAAATACAAAAAATGAAATTTTTATCACTTAGAAAAATCATTTTCTTAAATAAATCCAAAATTGGTTTTTTTCCTAAAATTGTAATATTTTTCAAAAAAAATCAAATTATCATGCTTAGGCTTAGATTTTTTTAGAAAAAATACTAAAATGGTAAAAACATAAATAAAAAGAAATTTCATAATTAAAAATCACCAACACATTAAAGTTTTCCGGAAAAGTAAACTACGGCATGTTTGATCCTGAATAGCAGGTACGTAAGCACCCATTTGGGGCAACCCTAAAAAGAAATAAAAATCATTTTCTCATAATAGGTTATTTAAAAACAAAATAAAAAGACAACAAAAAATAAATAAAATACATTTCTAGATAAAGTTTAGATTTTAAGAGATTAGGGTGGTAACCTTAGGGTTTTAATAAGTTAGCCTTCGAACTCAAAAACTCTGATTTTCCCCTTTCCTCTTTTCACAAAAAAAAAAAGAAGAGGAAATCACGACGACTAGTGGTCCAAATTAGGACTAATATACTCAATTAGTCCTAATTCAATTTTTCCCAACCACAGTTGGGTGGCGACTCCAAAATAAAACGAAATTCCTAACTCAAGTCGATGATCTACATTAGATGAGCATAGGGTCTAGTATAGATCAGATCAGGAATGGAAAATAAAAAATTAGACTCGACAGCCATAAAATCATTCTTTTTTATAGAAGGAAACTATACCAAATTACTTAAATATCCTTTTAATGACAAAACTTTATTACATTTTAAGTACCTTTTGATAATTTAATTAATTTAAAATATATATTTGATTAACTTTCTTTCATAATTATTCCATCTTTTTCATTTATTATCCAAACAAGATTTTTTTATTTACTTTCTTTCTTCTGATTATTCCTCCCTATTTCTTTCCTTCAACCCAAGGATAACACATAGATGTTATATTTCTACTCAGTTCTTTTTGGAAAAAGATTAAAGAAGTACCTATGCATTTAAGCCTAAGAAATTTAATGTACCAAGTTTAAATTTTTGTAATTTAGTACCCTTATTTTCAAATGATGTCCAATTTAGTATCTCTATTATTTGAAAAGTTAATGGGGTTTAAATTATTTCGAGTCCTCAACCTCAAAATATTAACAAATTTGATGAATTAAGATATCAATATCCTTAATTTCAAAAACCATAATTTAGATTATATAATCACAAAATATAGATAATAGTAGTATTGATGTTTAAAATGCTATAAAAAATAGAATAATAAATTATATAATAAAATGTTAATTATAAAAGAATCTTAAACATGCAATAACATAAAGTAAAAAATTCTATCAATGAACAATCTTGGTATTTCTTAAAGGTTATACAAATTATCATTCTTTTAAAGGAAAGAGAATTGTCATTCTCTCTCTCTCTCTATATATATATGAGCAATTTAGTGTCTCAAATTTCAATTTTTATAATTTAATGCTCATTCCGATTAGCTTTTACTTAATCCATATGTAAATGAATAGTGCCACTCAAAGTAAGTCAATATCTGTTAACTAATTAGATAATAGAGACACTAAATCAAATGTTGATTCAAGAATGGGTACTAAATTACAAAAAATAAAACTTAAAACACTAAATTGCCCAAATTTAAAACTATAAACACTCCCTTTACCTTTTTGGCCTTTCTCCTTCAAAACCTACCTTTTGTCATAAAGATCACTTCATTTTTGTACTAAAGAAGGTTATCAACTACAAATTAATCAAGTGCTCTAAGGGAAAATTATAAGCTTTAGCACCAATGATGGATGGTGGATTGGCATTATTTAAAAAATTGTTATTGTCCTTAATTTTTTTGTAATTAAGTCTTCACTATTTTCAAAACCTTATAAAAATTAAACTTTCACTAAAAATGCATTAAATTTTCCAACCATTTTGGGCATGTATTAAATTCTAATTGGCTATGAGATAGTCAATCAACGTGGTTGGGTCTACACAATTTTTTCGATCCTTTTTTCTTACACTTAATTGTTTTTTATAGTTTATATTATTTTTATATTATATAATTAATAATATTTGATTTTTCTATTGTATTATGCAATTCAATATATCTAATATTACCATTTTAGTACATTGATTTTTTTGGACCAATTTGAAGCTAACACATGTTATGAAAGAGTAGAAATTTTAACTAATTTGGTGGAAGTCCTATTTTTATAAATTTTTGAAAATATTAAAATTTAAATAGAAAATAAAAAAGTTAAGACTTAAATGGAAAGTAGGTAAAATTTAAGGACTAAAAATATAGTTTTTTAATAAAAGACAGAGAATGTTAAGCACTTGGAAAGAAAAATAAGAATTTTTTAAGAAAGAAATGTGTATTTCACAAAATAAATGGAAGAGAAAGTAGTTTTTACTTTCTTATATTGATGGGTTACCAAGTGAAAAAGGATAGTACTACGTTGTATAAGCATTTTATGTATGAATTTCGCAAGATAAAAGAGTAATTTAAGAGCTTTATACTAATAGGACTTTTTTAGTTTTGTCATGTTTCTTAACACTATGGCTAGGAAGAGGGAAAAATGGAATGAAAGAATTAGAGAGAAAAAAAAAGTGAATAACTTTATAAATTCTTCTATTTAAATAAGAAGGGAATTAGAATGAATGAGAGTGAAACAAAAAATCAATAAAATAAATCTATATTTTCCTAAAATATAAAAAAAATTCCATATAATTTAAGAGTTGTATCAGTTTTGAATTTTAATAGAATTTTTAAATAAATTTCTTTTGACTTCTCTCTAAATATGGAGAGAACACCTTTTACGAGGCACAAGGAGAGCATACCTAAATCCATCCACTCCCATTTTTTTCATCTTTCAAAATAAGGGATAAAGCAAAAAAGGTTTCCCTCAAATTTCTAGGTCCTCTTCTCAATCAAAATACAGTAAAAGTGCTTATCTTCAAATCCTACACTCACTTTACAAACCAAATAGGGCAATACTCCCCTTTTACCATTTTTTTCAACCTTTCTCTACTATTTTAATTTTTTTATTTTAGTATCTTATCATTATACCATGGTGAATGGAGTTTATGTGATGAATTTAAAGTTGAAATGCGCTTTAAGACAAAAGATCAATTGATATGAGTTGTGAAAATGCACCATCTTATAAACCATCACAATTACGTTGTTGTTTGAGTCAGAGAAGAAATTGCGGTCTGTAACCTATGCTCTAAGAGTCATAGGATGCAAGTGGAGACTTAATGCTTGCTTAAAGAAGTAAGTGGGGTGTTTTCAAGTTGCTAAATTTGAAGACCACACACTTGTGTAAACCTTATGATAAACCATGATTATCCTCAATTGGTCTCAACCACTTTAGCTAGATCTATTATCATGGCGGTACAAAATTCGATAGGTGTTAAGATAATAGATCTACAAACTTTAATATGTAAGCAATTTGGTTACATTATTCATCTAAGGAGAGTTAAGGAGGCGAAATGTAAGACTATTGAGCTGGTGTATTGGCATGTGGGAAGATTTGTATGTTATACTCCCTCATTTACTGAATACAATACAAGAAGTCAATCTTGATACCAAGGTTGAGTGGAAATGTATAGACATAAACTAGCTTGGCCATGTATTCCTCGATGGAGTTTTTTAGGCCTTTGAACTGTGCATTGAAGCATTTGTACATTGTAAGTATGGCAATGACCTAGTGGAATTGTTTATTGATATTGTTCAATGTACATACTAATTTTCTTTTCCCCTTTATAGGCTAGTAATCACAATTGACGACACTTTCTTATATGAGAAGTATAAGTACAAGCTATTAATTGTGACAAGTGTAGATGGTGGAAACCACACGATCCCTTTGGCATTTGCATGGGTTGATGAAGAGAGTGAGGACACCTAGGATTGGTTTTTGAAATGTGTGCTTGTTCATGTTATAAAGGATCGTCAAGAGGCCATTTGTTTGATATATGATCGTCATCGTAAGATACGGGTAGCAATAGAGGGATAAAATGTGATGTGACCTAAGGGCTAGCCATAGCGTTGGTGCATGTGGCATGTAGCAAGCAACTTCAACACATATGTTAAGAACACACTTGTGAAGGATTTAGCAATGGGGTAACTCAGCAAGTGCAACCACATAAGTTCCACAAGTATTTTGAATTGGTTCAAGATTTGAATTCAGTGGCAAATAGGTACTTAGAGATGTACAGGCAGATAAATGGACCCTATCATATGATGGTGGGGTTTGATATGGTTGTGGAACCACAAATATTGCAAAATGCTATAATGTTGCACTAAAAGATGCTAGGAACATGCTTGTTACTACACTAGTGAAGAAGACATTCCATAACTACAATGAGTTCTTCAATGAGCAATTAGAGGATGCAACTAAATCTATTGCAAATGGTAAGGTATTGACTCCTTATGTAGCAAAGAAGTTCAATAGGTGGCAGAAAGCAGCCAATGGTCATTAATTACTTCAATTCAGTTTTAAGGAGCAGATTTTTGAGGTTATAACAACTTATCGATCAAGTGTGCATGGGCAAAAAGGGGATAATACCCACAAAGTTGAACTATGAGTGCACAAATGCAAAAGTCAAAAGGGGGAAACATACAAAATCCTATGCTCACATGCAATGGTAATGATAGGCAAGATGCACATCAATTATGTGCCATATGTCAGTGCTTGGTATACATAGGCACATCAATTACGAATTTACAGGTGTTCCTTTATGCCTTGTGCTAATAAGGCATATTGGACACCTTTAGATATTTTAGTGTGGCATTCTATGATGTGCATTAGAAGAAAGTATGGTCAACCTTAGAAAAAAAGGTTTCAAAATGAGATGGACATTTAGGAGACACCCATTGAGAGTAGATGTAGCATGTGCGAGCAGGAAGGGCACAATAGAAGGAGATGCCCCAATAGAAATAAATAGCAAAATTAAGTGAACCATTTAGCATTACACTTTACATGATCATTCTTTTTTGTCCATTTACATATGTTGGTTGACCTCACTAGTACCATGTTATTGTTAAGAGTCTAAATAGTGTCACAATTCACATTAAATTACTTCTCACATTTATTTTGTTATTACCAGATGGAACTAAGACCTTCAAATAGATCACTTCTTTGTGGACAAGCAGTATATAGGTTTGAGATGGTGTGGAGGGGCTAGGTAGTACTCATATTACATCTAATATTTCTTATTTGTGTTGTTTTTTTCGCATCTCTTAACTTTAACCTTGAATATAAATTAGGAGAATATACGGCTAATAGTTTGTCAATGAAAGGCCGCTTTACATCGACATGAGGGACAAGCAGTAGAGGTTGATGAGTGCATTATTCCATTTCTAGAGGCAGTAAGATTCCTAAGTGTGTCCTAGTTACCTTTCATTTAGCCAGATTGGCACTTGATTACTGCCTTAGTTGAGTGGTGGAGATCGGAGACCCATACCTTCCACTTCCCCATTGGAGAGTTGACCATTACGCTTTAAGACATCTATGTACTTGCTGGCCTCCCCAATGATGAGCAAGCAATGATCAGTAGCACACACATGTGTTTGGGGAGGATGTCTACTTATAGCTTCTAAGTGTTCAACCTTCCACATCTACCAATTAGAGGGCATGACTTAAGTTGGTGTGGTTGAAGGACAACTTTAGCCATATACTAGAGGAAACAAACAATGAAATGGCACATCAATATGCTTACGCATACACCATTTAGCTCATTGGAGGGATGGTATTTGTAGACAAATTGCAAAACCTCATCTATCTTATGTTTCTACCTTTATTAATAGATTTTGATAAAGCAAGTTAGTACGTTTAGGAGGTAACGTGCTTAACTTAGCTCTATCACTAGCTATGTTTTGCTTCACACATTGATACAGTAGAGATCAGTGGTCCAATGATCATTTTGCAGGTTTGAGCATAGGACCACTTTCCTTACATCGCCTTACTATCTAGTTGTTAAAGGATGTCCACTGCTTTGTAGGTGAGGAATTGATTTCGATGTAACCAAGTTGCCCACACATGTTGTGGGAGTGCCATGATGCATTTGATTGAGAGGTTCCCGTACAAGTACTAGTCTCCCCAAACTTAAATGGTTTGATTACTTTTATATCTTCACTCCATTTTATGCTAACTATTGTGTACGTAGGTGGTTTGGTGCCCTTACAGAGATTGCGATATTGTTAGACTACCTATCTATTACTAGGTGGGGAGTAACATTTAACTTGCTTGAGTTCCCTTAATTGCTTCTACATCATCGAGCTTTACTTTCTTGATCGTGTCTTACACCAGTTTAGAGGTCTCATGCATATCCCTCCATACACCAACACTGAGAGGTAGTTGAATGAGATGGACTTATGAGGTAGGACAAAAACCTAAATTAGTGGGTTTGGCATCGTTAAAGCATCATCGAGTTAAAGCTACCTATTGGATCAACTGATGGTACATCCCCTAAGTATTATCCTTACTATTGGCAAATCACCCAACAATATGATGGTCGCACTGCAGCTATGCTTAGTTACATGGTATGTACATAGCTTCTTAATAACTTATCTCTTTCATCTTTATGTTGCATCTTAAGTAATAAGTTAATAAGTTAGCACAAGCTAATTTTATAGGCCGCTTACCTCATATGCCACATGTTAACATCCTTTCTAAGGCACTCGAGGTGGCTATAATTGTCTATCAATTTTAGGAGGTCACTCTTAATGATGTAAAGGTAGCAGGACTTACACATGATGACTTACCACCTCTTGCGTCGGACTAAAGCAAATGTCGTAGGGGATAGAGAGAGGCAGGGCCAAGGTCAAGGACGTAGGCATACTCCTTTGGATATTAAAGATGACTTACCATCTCCACATAACGAGTATTCAGCCCACCCATCTTCTACACCTATTACATATTAGTATACAGAGGTAGGTTCATATGCACCGACATTATAACCATTTTTCACACCTTTGGGGGGAGAGCTTTAGTGCCTATATTCATATCCCTGCAACTCCACAAAAGAGGAAACTTAGACCTCATGATGATTACATGAGTGAGGGGTTGACTTACGTTGGACACGATCTCATTTTGATGCACATGACTTCTCCCAATGGCTCAACACTTGCAAATTAAGATGGCATGCTGATTACATAAACAAATCCTGATAAAGAGGTACGGATTTTACGCATTGAACGAGATGCCAACCTTAGACTCTCATCTTTTCTTCCTTTTCTGTTTCATGTTTAATTGTTGTAATTTTATATTTACAGACGAATTAAAGTATATGTGAATAGAGAACTTTGTACTTCCTATAACTGTCTTTTTAACTTATTTCTTCTTTGAACTCATTGCCACTAGCTCATACTAATTTTTTTAATGGGTAGACATTATATTTAGCTTTATATTGTCGAGCACTCATTGGATTTCAACTTGTGCTAAGGGGTTGATGACTTATTCTTTGATTGTGTGGAGGGGTTTATCATTGTTACCGTACAATTTGTGAATGTGGAAAATTTTGTAATTGCATTTATGTTTGCATAATCAAGTCCTGTACATAAGGGTGGAAAGTACCTTGCCATAGGTGTTACAAAATTTTGTAAGTTGAAATCGTATCTTTAAAACACAATTTTGTATGCTATATTTTTGAAATTGTTTTGCAGAGCTGGATTTCTGGAATTAAAAAAAAAAAAATTCTTCATTTTCCCCGGTTAAACTAATAAAACATGGCATAAATTATAATATATTTTTTAAAGATGGGATCCAAACATTTAAATTAAAAAAAATATGGTTTAACGCACACGAATAGAGACCGAGAACCAACAGGCAGTTTTGGCGCCATCCACGTCATCCTTCCCCGCCAAAAAAAGCAGCCATCCACGTCTCTACGGTTTTTCCTTCGTCACAAACCCCATAAACCCGTACACACGCTCTCACTCACTCGCAGACCCACCTCATCTCTCTCCAATGGATTCACCAGCTTCAGTCTCCAAGCCCATGCCCTTCAAATCAAAGAAGAAGCTGTCCTCTAAGCCCTCGGATCCCTCTCCTCCGGCCTCCAAAACCCCCCAGAAGCACTCCTCCTCCCTCCCAACTCGAGCTCGAAAGCGTGGTGTCGCCCTTTCTATCTCCACCATCAGTAAAGCTGCTGAAGATCTGCTTGAGTCGAACCGTCAGCCGCAAACCGATTCCCCGAAGAAGCAGATCTTCTCATGTGATTCTCCTGTTAAAAGATCCATGAAATCTATATTGAAATTACCCGAAAAGTAAGTTTTCTTTCCTTTTTTTTTTTTTTTTGTTGTAAATATCTTTTCAGATTGTAATTGTTTGTATGATGTGGGGCTCTTTTAAATATGTACTGTTTTGTTGATTTGGCTACCTTTTTTTTTTATTTAGGTATGAAATGCTGGCTGAGTTTTTCGACAGCTTGGATAGCTCAATTCGTTTGCTGAAGTTGAAGGGTTCAATGCCAACATTCTCCAACGTTTGCCCCAAAATCGAGGCTTTGACTGATAGGTATAGCTTCCTATATCCTTTTCGTGGCATCAATAACAAGAGCGACTCTTTTAAGATTGTGATATATTATGAATTCTGATGCTACTTAAGTAACAAGTGCAAATATATTCAGATAAATCACTGAACCCCACAAAGCGTGAATTCTCCTCTATTGCTAAAGCAAAACTGCATCCCTTAAAATGCTAGCAAGCAGATTGGGGATATGTCCATATTTTCGAAAATTACTGGAGTGAAAGCATCCTTCGGGAGTTTACAGAATCTATTGCAATTTATCTGCTGTTTAATCTAGGGTGTTTAGATATATACTTAACCTGTCACTAGGTAAAAATGAGACAATCAAACATTTTCTCATTGATTTTGTCATAGTTGCAAAACATTATGAAGGAGGGATCTCTACTATCTATGCATTATGAAGCTTATCAGGTTCCAATGTTATATGATGAGGGTTTCTTAGTACAACTAAAAAGTTGGGGTGTTGGTACAATCCCAGGGGTGGTCGGTGTTATCATTTTGCTAGGTGCTCATGTGAAAGAAAATTTGACGTCAATGCTAGTGATTTGGAGCTTTACTGGGTGAACATCCCATTATGTGGATGTTGAAATGCAAAATGACTGAAATTAGATTAGTGTGTTGCTTATTCTTCATCGAGTCTTGCATTTCAGTGCCCTTAATGACTAAATTCATTTCAATGCATATATGGTTTTATATCATGATCCTTAGTAGTTATCTCAAATTAGGTAATCTAAAATACATGTTAGTCATTTGATATGAATTTGCAAGCTCTAATATTTTGATGTTTATTCAGGAGGTTTACTTATAGGCACCTTTCTCAATTGAAGTTTATCTTACCTGAGGCACTAGAATTTAAGAGGGTATTGATGCTCGATGAGCACACTAGTTCTATGAAGCCAACTCTTCACATTACACTGAATGCTGATGCAGTTGTGAAAGGTGGAAGTTCAAAAGCGGAAACTGCCAATATTAACATGAGGAGAGTTTTCCGGTCACGGCTACTTGATTTCATTAATGCACATCCTGAGGTATATGTCGCTTTAATAATCAAGATGCCTTCATTTCCAGCTGTTTTGTCCATACAATCATTAGCTCCGCATGGATTATTTGTTGCATTGCCTTCATCTTGAGAAATGCACCCATCTATTTAATCCTTGGTAAAATTTAGTAGATTGGTGAAACTGATAGCGCACAAATATTGGCCAAGACTGGTTTGTGAATTGTTATATAACAATACCTTAGGTTAAAAAAAAATGGTATTGACGCAATTGCTAGAAAAAATATAGTTGTTGCAAGCATAAGATATTGATTCTCATGCATATTTGTCTACATTTCCGGTCATATATATGGAAAAGGGAAGTTCAATTATCAGCTCCATTCATAATTTTAGTGCAGGAAATGGAAAAACAACAATCTATGTTAATTTTCTATTTAGTTTGCATTATTGGGATGGTGATAAAGGACCTGCTCTTTTGTGCTTTTTGGTTTATTTTTCTTTTACATGTCTGTTCTATTAGTAGAGATTTGTCTTATTTGAATATTTCAATGTGTGGGTACACTTATTGTTGCCTGGATTTGGCTTACTAATCCCTCTAATTCTATGTCAGGGAGATGAAGTTCCTGTGGGACCACTTCCAGAGTCATTCAACCATTCACAGCATGACTTTTATTCAGACATCCTTCTTAGGACAAAGTTGTCATTGCCTGCAGAAGGATCAACTGAGGAAACTATACCGCTTCCATTGGCTAAAGCATCTCACTTACCTCATAATTTCCAAAGACGTTTCTTTCATAGAGTTACCTGTGGTGAGTCAGGAAACTCCAGGCAAATACCAACTGAAATGTCCATCCAATCTTCAGCATTTCCACCTGAGGAACATAATGAAGATGAGATATCTTCTGAGGATGAACCTAATTCCTCTTCTCCTTCAACCCAAAATGGAATTGCTTCAGAAACCAGTGAGAGACATGTTGTTCAAAGTGTGGCCATGGAGTATTCTCAATATTGTTGCCCAACCTCCACCCCAGATAGGGAGAAATCCTTTGTGAAAAGTGGAGATAATGATTTGGCAAAAGATATCAGCATTGATACAACGCCTGCTAAACTTATTTCAACTCCAACAAGGTTGATGGCTGCTACACCAGCATTATGCACACCAAAGAGATGTTATATGAGCCCAGAAGACAATTCTACTGATACACCAAATAAGCTGGTCAGGCGTCCCTCACGGATGCGTTCCCTGAAGTTTGACACTCCTGTAAAGAATGGAAATGATGAGGCTGAAAGAGATAGTCATGTGACATCACACAATGGTGATGCCTGTGACGTTCTTTCTGAGAGTTTCATTCAGTCAGTAAGTCATTGAGATCTTTGTACTCTTGTAAATTCTGGAAAGAACTTTTGTGAGGATGACATTTGATACCAAGTAAAATTTACACTTTTTGCATCTTTGCAGATTAGAGCTAAAGAAAAGAAAGCTACGGAGGAGAGAGATCCTGCCATCTCAGAGGCAAAGAAAAGGCAGCAAACAATTGCTGCTCTGCCTAAGTTGTTTGATATGATCCATTTCCTATTCAAGTCTTCTAAGCTCTCCATTATAACAAAAGAAGAACTTGTATACAAAGTCATCACGAGCCTATTAGATATTGTTGACAGAAGTAAGTGAGTGTAACACAATGAATGCATTCCTTTGAGACACTTGTTTAGTTGCTAATTTTCTTGGTTTTGTTCTCAGGAGAAGTTGAGGACCAAGTCAACATGATGCTGGAGTTAGTGCCTGAGTGGATATCAGAGAGGGTGGCGTCCACCGGAGATTTGCTGCTATGGTGAGTGAGTCCTATTTTGTGTTCAAATGGTACCTGATTGGATGCTGTTAAGTACAAATCCATTAGCAAAATTAATTTCGCGACACAGATTAGTCATTCAACATTCAGTTTAGTATGATTGCAAAGTCTCACTAGATGTTTTATGCAGCATCAACAAAATGCTAGACCCTCAAACCCTAAGGTCAAAGCTCGCAGACGCAAAATGAGAGTTGTCCAGGTTGATTTCCTGAGCGAAAAGTGGTAGCATCGAAGACTAAATTATGAATCTCTTCTTGCATTGCTGATTGTAAATATTAGTCCTAGTCTAATTTATTTGACTGAAGCGTGTATATCGTTAATGATTCAAACAATTCTTAGCTATCTGCGGAAATGTAATGCAAATCATTCTGTAGAGAGAGGAGTTTACAGGAATGAGTTCACATATATAATTTCTGTTTGAGGGTAAAAGATTATACAAGTCATCCTTGGAAATTTTGACTGTACTGTTGAAGCTGCAGGAGTAGACTGACTGTCTGCTGAAGCAGAGATTGTAAATTCAGTGCCAGTTGCATCCAAAGAAGTATTTGTATGGTTGTGTTTTGTTCTTTTTCCCCAATCCATTATCCATCTATATCTTCCTGGATATTTTCCTTAATGCTAGAATCTAGTTTTATTAGAAAATAAATATTTTATGGTAATTAAAGGCATCTAGCTTGATTTCACATTTTCCACAACGAACTTAAAAAACTTTGTAAAATAATATATATGCCAGATGAGAATAACACAAAAAAAAAAAAAAGAAATGGCAGCCATTTGCTGCCCATGCCCATCGGGACGGCCATGTAGGTGTCTACAGTTATTCACCACATGGTCATCAAAACAAGGGTGAAAAAAAAAAAGAAGTCATAAATCCATTGATGATGGGTTGTATAAGTCATTATCAATAATAGTGATGAATGATAAGTTGGTTATAGAGTGGTCATAACTCATCTATAATATAATACTAGATTATTCGCTATTATTTTAGTTAAAAAAATAAAAAATAAAATCGATGTAGCTTTCAATTATAATTCACACGACTCAATTTGCACATGATAGCAATTGCTATAAGATTGGGGTAGTGGGCAATGATACCACACCACCCAGCATCGATGGACGATCGGTGAATCGTGACTGTGATTGATCTTTTTCTTTTGCTTTTTTTTTTTTTTTTTTTTTTTTTCATGCACATGTCATGCACAAATTTCTCAAAGCCCCGATTTGCAGCCCCATGGGGGCCCAACAAGGATGGTCTGGTTTGTTGCATCCAAGATGGAGGATCGACTCAAGAACTTTCAAGTCTGATTATCCAAATTCGTTGTACAATTAGCAGGTTTGGCAAGTAGAAGTAAGTGATTTTGGTAGGTAAAATCAATCATAACCATTAGATTAGATTAATTTTAGCCGTTCAATTATAAAAGCCTTCTATAAATAAAGGGATTAGACCTTATTTGTAAATCATCAATTCTTTAGCCACATATTATTCTCACAGAAACGTCTCTCTCTAATTTCTTTTTCTAAACTTGTGTATTCGCGTTAGGTTTAAGAGCCACAATTATGGTTTTATATAAGAAATTCCGATACATATAAATATATATCAGAATTTTATATATAAACTACGTCACTTTTAGGAGATTTATCCTAATAATTTCCCATCCCATAACACATGCTTCTTTTTTTTCTTCTTTTTTCTTGTTTTAGTATTTTTTTTCACTTTTTAGTTTATAAATCTTGTAGCTTGCAAGTTTAATTAATCTTACTGATATGATATTTTATGTGAACGTTTACATGGCATAAATAAATAAATATATATATATTGAAACATACAAAACCCAAAAAGATGAATAAATTTTCACAAAAGGACGTAATATTTAGTAATGTGTTCATAGGATTGGGACTCTGTTTTTTTTTTTACATAATTCTTCTTCTATCTCGTAATTGTACTTACGATTTTCCGTCATAAAAGTATATAAAATTTGTGATTATACAAAACACTTCATGCAAGCCCTTATGTATCGTAAAATTAACGTAATCGTTTGTAAATGTACAATTTCGCATAATTCTTTAAGAGCAATCCAAGATCACTATACTTCAAATTGCATAAATTTGAACAATAGTAGGAATTAATGTATATTTTCCAAAATTCTACATAAAAAGAAATGCAATTATCCTTATACTTTGCAGTTCAAGATATTGTAAGATTCCTCTTTTTTTTTTTTTTTTTTGGAACTATCAATTTGAAATTTTAATTCCCCTACAAATCACGTAATTAGCTGTAAAACTTAAAACTAATAGTGCTCCAAAGATTCATAATTTCATTGTGGATTCTCAATATATCTTGATTCTGCTTTATCTTGTAATTAGGCTATGAAAATAAATCTACTCAAATTTCCTAATATCGTTGTATGTGTATCTCACTCTCACATTTATGCAGAAGATTGTACTTATAATCACATAACATAATTTTCTACGAATCTTATAGCAAAATTATAAGATCATCGTTCTCTACAATCCGTACTTACACTTCTTACATAATTTCTCTATTACTTTTTCCTGCATCTTTTATTTACATACAAAAAAATTAAAAATCTCTTTATCAAATTCTTAATTAGTTTTTATTGAAACCTTATTCGTACATGTAGAGGGCTAAATTTAATATAGAGTTTTGAGTCCATTGATTTGTGAGATTTGACTATTTGAATTAAATGGGATTTAAAGAGTGAAGCTTATAACCTCAGGTGGTTAACAAATGTCTAATATGATGAGTAGGACTTGTTAAAATAAACTGTTCATTACTGACTTTTTTTATAAGGCCCATGCACCTAAAAAAGGCATTTTATTAGGCCCAATTATATAGATAGTCTATACATCTTTATTCTAATCAACAGAGATTTATCGGCTAAATCCCTATAAATACTCATAACCTATCCTTAGATAAGGGAGCTAAACTGTAAAAACACTATTGCTTTATCGAATTATCCTCTCAAAAGATTAAACTTTTAATCATTTGAAGAACTTATTATTTTTCTCTATTGTTAGTAGAGTTTGACTTGTCATTGGTGTGTTTAAGTCTACTAAAATTGCTTACTCCTCTTTTCCATCTTACTCATCCCTCATCACTCTTTTATATATCATCACACGTTACTTCTCTAAGTCTACGTGTAGTATAAAGATCATGCAACACGCACATAACTGTACTATAATCGGATCTGCCGACCTACCATATATACAAGGACAACAAACTCTTTCATGAAATATTTAGCTTTTAGAACATTTCTTGCTTTTTTTTACACATGATTTCAGCGCTATCAATATATATTATTTATTAACTACTTAATAATGGTGGTATATCAGCTTCTGTAGATTCAGAATCCCAACTACGGAGAGATTAAATGTCATATGTTAGAAGTGCTCAATAATCATTTGATCTCGTTCTCTTCTTGATGATTCACATTATTCCGTAATTAATTTGCCAAAGTGAGTGCTTTTAACCCCATCCACAAGTACACTCCATTAAAAAAAATCTGATGGAAACATATTCCTACCAAAACTCACAACCTAGGACATAAAACGTTTTAAAATGACAAGATGACAAAATGGAAGATACAGCACTAATAAAACCCTAATATGCGCTTCACCATGTCATCTAATGGGGTTGTTTTTTAAATGTTTTCCTAACTTAGTTCTAGTATATTTCAGGTAATCTAAGTTTATATAATGCTTAAATTTTGTCGTAATAATCTTACCTTACAGGCCCTCCTATTGCTTATATTTTTTTTTCGATAATTTATTTATCACCATAACCAGTAGTTATCACTATCTTTCTTTCTAATAATCAAATAGATATATATTCGTGATACGTTGAGATTTATTTTGGTATAGTTAAAAGCAAATATAGTCGAAAAATATTTTCTACATAACAAACGCGAAAAATACATTTGGGCTATACTATACATTCGCAGCCACCCACTGTCAAGATGGATCTAAACTAGCCAGAATTACTCATGGCAGAAAGGAAAGCAATTTAGATGCTTTTTCACATGGTGGGTAGGCATCACAACTTTTTAGTACACGATTATATATTTTAAAGCCATGATGTTTCACTTTCCACAGCAACTGCATCATTTTGGATCAAGTAACCCCAATTGGTCAATGACCCATCAATTTTTTTCCTCATCATGTTTAAAGATCCTATTTTCCTTTTCTTCTCAATCTTTCAAATGATTCTGACTCTATATGTATGAAGCTTTTCGGCATTTTGTTGGGTATTATCTATCAAAATCATTATTAGGTGCGACCACTCTTTGTATACGTCAAAGTTATATTATTGATAAAAGTAAGTATATGCCGTTCAACTCGCATTCGATTTGCAATAGAATTCCATATAGGGCATAATGGTATATGTCCAAAGTGATAATCAGGGGATTCATTCTTAGCAAGAAATCTATGACATTTGTCGATCTTATGACCATCATTAATCGTTAAAATATCCAGAGGGTATAATGACAGTATTTGGCGTAATTATAAAGTATTCTTAAGGATAATCTAAAGATTTCTAGAAAACTTAATCTCTAACTACTCATGCTACTTAAGAAGTCCTAAAAATCTTGTAAAGGGGAGGAAATTAAGAAAAACTAAAATACATTCTTCGTAGTTCTTGACACTTAATTATATTAATAATAAATGCAATTGTATGATGAGTATTGCAAGATATTGTAGAGATGATGAGACATTATATATGCTTCTAATTGTAAGTGGATTGGACTGTGCGTGTAGGATATATATGTGTGACGTTAATTGTTGAATGGGTACTTCATTGAGGGTACTGTATTTGGTGTGTCATGTTACATTTACTTATTACATAATTGATGAGTGCCCACGATATTGTTTTGTCACCTTAACTAGATATAATCAAGGTTAGGCTAATATTTTAATTGAGACATACATTGCATCTTTAGAAAGTATTAGGTGACACGGTAAGAGCCCAATGTGTCAGAGAAGTTGGAACTATTAAGCTAGTTACATTTTCTCAACCTCGGTTCAAACTAAGTGTCTTAAGGTAGTTGTGATGCCTTTGGTGCAAGACTTGACAACATCACACAGGGAGGAGGTCCATTACACAACTTAAGTTTGGCAGCTGCATCATATCAAATTAAACAATGTTGTATGTGTCGCATGCTTGCTCATGCATTATGCTTAATTTATATGTTAATCGTGATTGTTGTGTATGCTATAATGTGAGTCTCCTACAACTTACTGAGCCCACTCATTCACCTACAATCTTTTTTTGTAGGTAGTGGTGCAACGATGCTAGGGATTAGATTAACTTTGATATGCTCACAACTAGTTATATGAGCATATAAGATTATAGGATGATTTAGATTATTTCAATTTTGTGTGACCATAGGGTCATATGACTTTGTATGTCAGAGTTGTAGGAGCCCAACATTTTTTTTTCTTTTGATTAGTCATCCTCTAAACCTATTTAGTTAGAATTTGCATTTAAAACTAAATTTCAACTATGTACATTATATGCAAAATAACTTTTGTGTCAAACTCTACAATGTTTGCGTTGATCGATATGCTTTAAGGCTAATTAGTCAATAGACACTGAATATGTCATAGTTGTGATAATGACAAAGTATGGTGTATGGTGGCTAATGCAACTAGGGTGCATCTCGAGTCATCATGATTGGATAAATGAATCGGTTTTTGTTTGAGATAGTTGTAATATGTTGTGCATTAACCCTATATAATAACCATGAATAAATTTTTCTTAAGTCTAAACCAATATAGTTAATTTTTTTTTTGAGATATTATGTTTTCATTGGACTTATTCATACTTTTAGTCTAGAAATATAAACCTTTATTTGCATCACTCTTATAGTCATCAATGTAGTTTCCATTATAAACATGTAACAAATTGATAAACACAATATTAGAAACATGTTTTTAGATATATACTTGATAGTTTTGGAATATGTACTTTAGAACTCTTTTAATTGATAAAGGGGTATGACACGGGCATGAAACATACTTTTTAAATGGATTAGATTATGAGTTTAAATTCAAAAAAAATTAATAAATGGACCATACTATGACTTCAGGATTTTAGATAGAATTCTTTTAGATTAAGATACGAAATAGATGTATTAACATAAATAGTTAACCTTAATTGTAGTGACTTTTAAAACCATGAATGACTTGTCGAAATCACTTCTCATGAAAATTTGATTAGGTTAATCATAGGTAGCCAAATATATAGGAATGTGCTGTCTAAGGATGTATCTTACAAAAACTTACCAAAGGTATTATGATGGGAATCAACTTTATGATTTCAGTAGTGGGGAAACCTAAATTGGATGCATGACCCTAGAAATTCATATATTACCATGTTTTATCTAATAATGCTTTATCTTTGCATTTTAGCAGGTACATTTATCAGTTTTTACAGGATGGCCAAATAACATGCACTAAGGATCAAAGTGTGGGACATTCTTGAAATCACATCCAACAGTCAACGATATGTTCAATTGAAATGAAGAACCAGCCACTTGAAGATCATTTATACTTGTAATTTGTTGCTTTTGAAACAGTCCACTTAAGTGGCTTATTTGTAATTTTGTGTTATTTTTACCTTAATTGGAGCAAGTATAAATACTTGCTAACTAGGGTTTTGAGGGAGTTTTTGTAAATTTTGAAATCAAACACATTCTTTGCCGTCAGGGTTTTCTTGCTTGCAAAAAGATGTCTTATCAATTTCACAAGTGAAATTGTGGTGAGACTAACTTAAGTAGATTGTGAGTAATATTAATCTTCCTCTTGTTGTTTTTCAAATTGTATTTAGTGAGTTATATCTAAGTGCAATTTATTGGTGACTTGTCATTATCCACGTGAATTAGGGTTCTTCCATTTCAAATTTGAATCATTTCAATTTGAGTGGAATTCTAGTTCATTTCCATTGTTATCCACTGATACTTACATAATTGCTTTATTCTATATATCAATTTAGCATCAATTTCATAAAATAGGGAACATTTGTGAAGTTAGTGACCAAGCTAATTGTTGATTGGAATTTGTTGTTCACGCCACTTGTTGATGTGTTTGCTATCCAATTAGTAAGGCACACCATCTTTTTTGATATTAGAGCAAAGGTTTTGGAGTAGGGTTTACGTGAACTTCAATTGGAAATTAGGGTTCTTGAATTTTATTTCTTAATTGGAATTGTTGAAGTGGAATTGAAGTAGTTAATTGTGATTTTGTTATGTTATATTTGTTTTTGTTGAAGTGGAAGTGGAGATTTTGTAGTAATCCTTGTGATCTTCATCTTGCCGTGAGAAGAAGGTGAAGTAGGAAGTGTATTTTATTGTGTGTGTTTCGAAATTGAAGTACATTATTTGTGAAGGAAGAGGAGTGAATTTCCTTGTATGTTGTTTCGGAATTGAGGAACTTTTGCGTGGAGGATTTGGAAACTATTTGAATTCAAAAACAATAATTCAGTTTGAAGAGTTATTGTGTAGTATTGATTGAATACAATTTGAATATTTTGAATTGTTTCTTACGATTTGTGGAGAAGCTTCATTAAAAGTTACATTTGTGTTGTTGTCGCTGTGATTAGAAGAGGGGTGAAGTGTGTGTGTGTGTGTTGCACCGTGAGTGAGTGTATGTGTGGTGAAGGGTGCAACGTGGTGCATTATTTGTGTTGTGGTGAAGGGTGGCTGCATTGTGGTTATAAGTGTGTGTATGTGTCGTGGGTGAAGAGTGTTGTAGTGGTTAAGTTTTGAATTTCAAAAGAAAAAATTAAAGTGTTGAAGTTATTATGTATTGATGCTTTAAACACATTTTGCTTAGTTGGAATCGTTAACTTACCATTTGGAGAAGTGTTTATTATTACTTCTACTTATTGTTGCCGTGATTACAAGTGTGCTGTGAGTGTGTGAAGCCTAAGTGGAGTTTTGTGTTTTCTTTTGTAGTGATTGTTGTGTGACGTTGAAGTGTGGTGGTTGTGAGGTGTACTACATTGCTTTGAATTGTCTTTGTAATTCAACAAATCAAGTCCATAACTGTGTCGAATGATAGTGTGAATGGGATAATTAGCAATGAGGCCAATAGCCAAGTTGGTGGCCGATAGGGTCATCGAACTACAGGTGGAAGAAGTTTGGAGGAACAACTTTAGGACCTTACCACCATTATTGCTATATTAGCAACAAAGATAGATAGGATGACGATGCAACCGCCAGTGGCAAATCATCAAGCACCACCACCTAGAGTAGCTATTTAGAACGTTCAAGGGGAGGGAGCAATTGGAGGTAATATAGGAAGAAGAGTGGAAGGAGATTATCATGCTCTTAGGGAGGAAAGAGATGATAATTTTGGAGTTAACCTATACCCTAACAAGGATTTCAAGCCACATCGGGGATTAAAGTATGTGAAATTGCAGATGCCTTCAGTTGATGGCAGGGGTTCAACAAATGATTACCTGGATTGGGAAGACAAAGTTGACGGTCTTTTCGAGTATTATGAAATTGATGATAACACTAGGTGATAGAGCCATTTTATACTCAATTTTTATAGTATGAATTGTGTTAATTTATTATTGATTTTATAGAAATCATAAGGAAATGGTACTTAATTTTATTATGGTGATAAATCAGGTTAAATGGAGTCAAGAGTGCTAATTCAAGTAAATTAGAGAAGTTATCTACAATTTGGATCAAAGACAAGGATTTACACCGCCGGAGGAAAGTACATGGGCGTGTAGTTGAAGTACACGGCCGTGTATCTGTCTAGAAGGATCAACAGAAGGAGGCACAGTTTGTGATCCGGCCGTGGTTCAAGCCTTGCTATACACTGCACAAGAAGGTGGAAATGTGGACTATCAACAGAGAGAGACACGGCTTGTGATCTGGCCGTGGTGGAAGCCGTGGTGGAAGCTGTGATGGAAGACGTGCCATATATTAAACAAGGATGAGAAATTGTGGAACATCGACCAGAGGACGGCACGGCTTGAGACCTGGCCGTGGTAGAAGCCATGGCACACACTGAACACGGATGAAGAATTGTAGATTATCCACAGAGGAAGGCACGACTTGAAATATGGCCATATTGTTGGGCGTGCCAGGTGGACGGTTATTTACTTCTCGAGATTTACTTGAACAAGGAAAGATATTTTCGTATCTTGCTAGCTAAAGATCCTCTGCCATTCCCTTAACAATATAAATAGAACTAACCCTAGAGGAGAAAGGGAGTTTTTCATCTTGGAGACAAGAAGGAAGGAAGGAGGCAGAGCAAGGAAACCGGGAATAGAGGCTTATCATGTTTTCACTTTTAATTTTCGTTTTGATGATGAACATGTGTAGCTAAGCAGATTTTCTAGCCAAAGGATCAGTGAAGTTTAATTCTCCACAAATTGTGAGATCTAACTGATTTGTCTTTAATCTATTCTTTGTTTTTAGATATTTATATATCTTCTGGAAGTTTTGTCAATATTATCTTTGTTGATTGGTATGAATTAGAGCTCTTCTACTCAATTAGCAAGTTAATATATTGTCAACTAGTACATCAAATCCGTAATTGTTTGATAGTTCTAGTATCGGTGACACAATAACATGTTTGATTATAAAATAGATAGTCGAATTCATATTATGGAGATATATGATCTTGTTTAAATAGGTTATCTTATAATCTATTGGCATGAATTGGTAGTCTCTCTTGTTTTTAATGCTATTGATAGATTAACTCCTAAGAGCTTGTTTAGGGTTGTCTAATCAATAAGAGAAATAATCAAAGAGCTTGTTTTGATTATCAAGGAAGTAAGGAGAGATAGGTTATTAGAGCTTGTTAATAACCATAACCAGTTTATCTTGAATAAAGAATAGAAAACATTTGCATCAATGATCAATTCCTAGAATTAAACTATCTTGATTCCTTTGGCTAGGCTTTTATCAATATTCCTTTTTGTTATCTGATTTCAATATTATTTTGATTCACAAACAAAACCCCCACATTCTTCTTTTCCTTTCTATTCTCTTTTTAATAGAAATATATTTAACCAATCCATGTGGATACGACCCTACTCACTACTATACACAAATCATATAATTGTCTAGGAGTAGGTTTTTATTTTTGTTGGATTCGACACCCATCACTAGGGTTCGTCTTGCAACTATGGAATTCATAGGTTATGCCGTCTTGTAGTGGAAGAATTTGGTGATCAGCAAGCGAAGGGATGGAGAGGCCGAAATACATACCCGGAGGTACATGAAATAAGTTTTGAGGAAAAGGTTAATACCTGAGCATTACAGGCAGGAACTGTTTATGTATTTCCAAACGATGAGGCAGGGAGGCAAAACAGTGGATGATTACGTACAGGAGTTTGAGATGTTGATGATTAGATGTGGACCGGTTGAGCCTCCTGAGCAAACCTTAGCACGATTTTTGTCTAGGTTGAAATATGAGATTGCCTATGTTATTGAGCTGCAAAGGTATAGTATACTTGATGAGACTATACAGTTAACTTTGAAAGTAGAGAGACAAAGACGATCTAATCCATTCCGAGCCACTAGTAACAGGTATGGTACTAATACTAAACCTATGACAATAGATGGTCAGATGGGTAGACCAAAGGGAGCAGGTGAACATGCCAAGGTTGTAGACAGAATTATCCCTAGCACTGATAAAGAGAAGAATGTTTCTAGGAAAGGCAAAGAGGTAATTGGATCTAATTTTAGGCAGATAGTACCAAGGTCAACTAGTGAGAAGATGCGCCAGATTAAATGTTTCAACTGCATGAGATTTAGACATATGGCTGCACAGTGTCCCAATAAAAAGGTGATGACTGTTATGGAGGGCAACGAAGAAGACAATGAGGAAGAAGCTGTTAAGTCTATAGATTTATCCCTAACATTGTAAGAGTGTTATGATGATCAAAATGCTGAGACACGTGAGGATAAAAAGGGTGAAAATTACTTACCTATTAATGTGATATGTAGGATTATGACCTTATCTCCAAATGTCAGGGACATATAGAGGGAGAACCTGTTCCACACACCTTGTCAGATTCGAGGTAACCTATGTGTGCTTTTCATTGATGGTGGTAATTGCACTAATGTCATATCTGCCGCATTAGTAGATAACTTACAACTAACCACTAGCCCACATCTAAACGCTTATAAATTGCATTGGTTGGACGACCGGGGTAGTTTGCATATTATACAAAGGGCAAAGGAGCCATACAGTGATGAGATTATCTATGATGTGCTTCCTATGTGCGCCTTTCATATATTATTGGGTAGACCGTAGTTATTTGATAGAAAGGTATTACATAATGGGTTCAGAAATACTTATATGTTTCAGAAGAATAGTACACAGATTGTCTTGACTCCTATATCTCCATCTAAGGTTCACTCTTTTCGGGAACAAATTAAAAACACCATGGGCTCTTCTAAACCCTAAGCCAATAAGTAAACACAAACACTGAGTTTTAGTCCAAGAGAAGACCCCTTAGATTTGAGGACAAATTTTTCAAAGGCTTGAGGAAATGATGGGAATCAACCTTATGGTTTCAGCACCGGGGAAACCTAAATTGGATGCATGAGCCCAGAAATCCACATATTACCATGTTTTATCTAATAATTCTTTATCTTTGCATTTTAACAGATACATTTATTGGTTTTTACAAGATGACCAAATAACATGCACTAAGGATTAAATTGTGGGATATTCTTGAAATCACATCCAAAGGTCCACAATATGTTCAATTGAAATGAAGAATCAACCACTTGAAGATCATTTGTACTTGTAATTTGTTGCTTTTGGAACTGGCTACTTAAGTGGCTTATTTGTAATTTTGTGTTATTTTTACTCTAATTGGAGCAAGTATAAATACTTGCTAACTAGGATTATGAGGGAGCTTTTGGACATTTTGAAATCAAACACATTCTTTGCCATAAGGGTTCCCTTTCTTGCAAAAAGATATCTTATCAATTTCATAAGTGAAATTGTGGTGAGACTAACTTGAGTGGATTGTGAGTAATATCAATCTTCCTCTTGTTGTTTTTCAAATTGTATTTAGTGAGTCATAACTAAGTGCAATTTGTTGGTGACTTGTCATTATTCACGTGAATTAAGGTTATTCCATTTTAGATTTGAATCATTTCAATTTAAGTGGAATTCTAGTTCATTTTCATTGTTATCTATTGATACTTACATAATTGCTTTGTTCTATATATCAATTTAGCATAAATTTTGTAAATTAGGGAATATTTGTGAAGTTAGTGATCACGCCAATTGTTGATTGGAATTTGTTGTTCACGGCATTTGTTGATGTGTTTGCTATCAAATTAGTAAGGCACATCATATTGACATGTCACATAAATAGATTAGTGATGTATGAGTACAAATAAAATTATAATATATGAAAATATGAATGATAATTTTTTTTAAAAAATTGTCTACTATTACTATCATACATTGAAATATCATTAATATTTTACTCATCACTTATTTAAATATTTCAAGCATTAGTACCAATGATTTTTTTCTTTTAAAAGAAAAATTGAATGGCACAGGTTCATTCATGGGTGACATAGGTCATTGACCACTTCTACCGTGGGGAGTAGCCAACTGGATTCCTGTAAGACCGTGAGAAATTTCTTCGAACCATGATTTAAAACGGTAAGATATGTTCTCTTGAATTCTCATTTCAATCTATACAAAGAATTTATGGTGGATTTTGGGGTAGGAAAACTACTGGCTTTTCCACTTTTATGCCACTCAGATTGCTCCTTGAAACCTAATAGCTAACGTGTATTTCAATTTCCTTTTTCATGGAAAAACAAATGAAACAATAATATGTTCAATTTCTTTTTTGGTTCTTCAAAATATAAACTATATTTATACTATTAATATGATATTTAGAAAGATATTCCACTTTTATTCTAATATTAGTTAAAGCACGCGTTATATGTGGTTTTAATTAAAAACATTTATATATTTATAGAGAATGATATATTTCTTTAAAATATTATCATAATTAATATATTAATAATATGTGTTCATAAATTATTTTAATAATTATATAATTACTGTTATTAAATCTAAATTATTGGTATAATACAATGTTAGTGGTCTTTTTACATCTGTATAATATATATTTTTTATTTTTTTCTTTATGATAATTATGGTTCAAGACCACCCGAATCTTCTATGTAAGTTTGTTATTTTAATAAAATATTTCTTTCGATTAAAAAAAAGGGTTACAACTTTTTAAAAATAGCAATAATTATATCTAATTGAGCTATATAATGTTGCAACTCCAGTCATTTTCTATACAATGAACATGATTCTTTTTCAAAAATATTAAAAATATATTATTAATAAAAAGTACAAATAATAAAAATTTCTAAAATTATATATTATAATAAATTAAATGAAAATTTAATCTTTCCCATATTCTTGTTTTATCTTCATGTGTCTTAGTTAACCTGAACAAGAAATAAATAATGAAGATGAAAAGGGTAGAGAGTTTCGACTTCTATCCTACTAAAAAAAGTATTTGAGGTGTCCTGTCTAGAAGTTTCCTTAGAAATGTAGAGTTATTTCAACAAGTGCCTTATTGCTGGCTAAGAAATTATGTTTCATATTTACTGGGTATATTATATGTTCTCGGGTGCTAGAAGGCTACCGCATGGTTAAGGATATAAGTGGGACGGATTTGGGTGGAGTTCAGTAAACCGGATACCTATTCTGTTATCTTATAAGATTACTTAAATTCGTCTTAAACTCTATAAGATTTTTAATGAAATACCTAAAACCCATCATAAACTCTATAAGATTTCAATAAATAACCCGAAACTCATCTCAAACTTGTTAGTATTTTTTTAAATATTTTATTATTAGTTTTAAATCCTTACTTATTTATTATAACTATTTTTGTAAAATATATTTTATGTTCTTGCAAATATATATTTTATCGACTTAACTGTAAAAAAACAAAAAAAATTTACTAGGGTTAGGTTCCCGATAGATTTAATATTTATCTCATTACCTGTCCCAAACTCTATAGGGCTTTAAAAAAAATCCATAATCTATCCCAAATCATAAAAAGTACTACACTATAAGGTTTTAAATAGGTTGGACAAGTCTGGAACCATAGTGACCCGTCTCGCTTATATCCCTACACATGGCATGTTTGTTTGTAATATATGCTATATTTACATTAAATAGAAGCCAGTTAACCTATAAAGTATCATTAAAATGTAATTGAAAAGAGATTTCTTAAATTTAAAAACTCTTTACTTGCCGCCTATTTTCTAAAGCTGATTATATATCTACCATTATTCATTTCAATATCTATAGATCTCCACCTTTAATCAAATAAAGATCTTCAAAATTGTTATTTTTTCATTATTTTTATCACTACCATTTTATTAAGATTACATGTCAATCATTAGAAATCTATTTTAAAAAGTACTCATTTCACTATTCTCTCTTTGTTTATGAGAGTGGTTGCACACATAGTTGTGGCAATTACTATAGTGAATTGTGGTAGTTGCCATCTATAGTTTTCCCTTTTGAACCTTGTTTCTTGATGGAAATTAACATCATAATTGCATCATTCAAGGCACATTGACCTTGAATTTTTACATTTGTACAAAATGGGCAAATTATAGGTTATAGCCTACATCAAGTTACTAATATTTGCACCAAGGCTTCGTAAAATTTAAATGTAAATTCTATCTAGCAGTGTCTTTAGAATAATCATCTTGTCTAATGTTTATCACACCTTTCTATCCTTGGTTGTTTCTTTATTAGTTTGCTATTTTGATCCTCTCTTTTTTTTTTTTAATGTTTTTATTGTGTTCCTCTTCACCTCCTATATATTTTATGTACTTGTGGCGTGTCATTGTCTATTCTAACTTTTTTCTTTATTATCTATTGTAAACACCCCATTTTTGTCCTAGGAATCAATAATTTTCAATAATAATCAATTTTCAAAATTTTCCATTTTTTTCTAATTTTTCTCTAATTTACCATAAATAATGAAAATATTCAAAAAAATAAAAATAAATAGGAAAACACATCAATTTTGAAAAATGATTTTAGAAATGGCAATAATAAATAATAAACAAGTTTTACAAATTTTTGAAATTTCAAAAAATACAAAAAAATAAAAAATTCACATTGCATATATGTAATTTGCGAAATTAGAAAAATCAGGAAAGTGGGCTAGTCCAGCTGGTTCGGACTACGGGCTAAGGCACGCGCAGGGGGGCTCGGTCGCAGGTTCGAATCGCGGGGGAAGCAGTTTTCGCGTTTTGCAATTTTTTCACTTATCCAAGACACGTGGCAGTATCCGATTGGCTGGAGGAAGCGCGCGCGCCGGGCGCGTGATCGTCTCCTACCTCGGGCCCAAGATCACCGGCGGAAGAAAAATTTGAATTTCGGTCGTTTTGATTCGATTTTTTGCACAAATCCAACAGATCTTCAACAGAAATAAGATAAACATCATCTAATTAGAATCAAATCGCAACAAATCGATGGATTGACACAAATCGGAGTTGGTTTTTTTAACCGAAAATCCGATTAACTTCAATCGGAGGAAATCCGAGCTTATCCAGCTCGGTTTCAAGTGCCTATAAATAGGAATCGAAGGGAGGAAGCAAAAGCACAGATCACAATTGAGAGAAAGTGAGAAAAGAGTGCAAATTGGAGAGCATCAGAGAAGAACCCAAAACCGCGAGCGCCGACCGAAATTGAACCACCACCAGGAGGCGATTTGGGAGTGAACCACCGCTACTATTGGATTCAGCACCCTCAAGAAGTTAGGATTCGACACCTCACCCGTTGTAAAAGACCGCCGGAACGCCGTGAATGAGACTTCTCCGCCGCCGTGTCCGACCGATCCTACCCGACCCGATTCGACCCGACCGACCGACCCGACCCGAGCACCGACCAGGATCCAGGTAAGTCGGATTTTCCGGATTTTTATTTTATTTTATTTTATTTACTTATTTTTTTATTTATTTATTCCGAATTGATTTAATATTTATTATTTATTATTTGTTATTTAGTTAGCTATTTATTTATTTGTTTATGTTTTATTTTCAATAAATAGGAAAATGCTAGAAATTAGATTTTTTTAGGATTTAATAATGTAGTAAAAATAAAAAAATAAAAAAAAAATAAATGTAGAAAAACAATAAAAATATTAGGAAAATAATAATAAAACTTTAGATTTCAAAATAGGATAGATAATAGTTTAGCATAAAATTCTTAACAAAAATTCACAAAAGTTATGGAAAATTTAATAAAAATCATAAAAAATAATAAAAATAATAAAAAACTATAAAAATCATAAAACTTAGAAAAATTATAAAAATTGTAAAAGATCATGAAAAATCATTCAAAAATTCAAAAAAAAAAAGAGTTTTAGCACTTAAAAAAAATCATTTTCTCTAAATAAATCCAAAAATTGATGTTTTCCCTAAAAATCATTTTTCAAAAATCAGATTAAAGCTTAGGCTTAGAGTTTTTAGAAAAATCCCAAAGATGATAAAAACATAAAGCAAAAGAGATTTCAAAATTAAAATTCACAAATACACTTAAGGTTTTCAAAAAAAGCGAACTACGACTTGTTTGATCCTGAGTAGCAGGTACGTAGGCACCCATTCGGGTCAACCCATAAAATGAATGAAAAATCCTTTTCTTGAAATAATTAAAAAACATAATAAAAAGTAACAGAAACAAAATAAAAACACATTTCTAAAGAGGAACAATTTTAGGAGATTAGGTGGTAACCGTAAAGGTTTTAATAGGTTAGCCTCCGGACTTAGAAACTCTGGTTTTCCTTTTTCCCTCTTTTCACAAAAACGAGAAGAGGAAATAACGACGACTAGTGGTCCGAATTAAGACTAATCCGCTCCTTTAGTCTTAATCCAATTTTTCCCAACAACAGTTGGATGGCGACTCCAAAAATCAAACAAAGTTCCTAACTCAAGTCAAGGATCTACATTAGATGAGCATAGGGTCTAGTCTAGATCGATTTAGGAATGGATACTCAAAAATTAGACTTGACATCTATCTTGTTTATCTAGGTATATCATGTCATCTACAAGCTTAAGTAAGTGCCTGGTTGCCTCTAAAGGCTTCCTCAGATAGCCTAAACTTAGAGCAAAATTTAGAACTTACAAGGGACAATGAATGCCTCATGATTGGGAGAATTTTCTTTAAAAAATCGCTTAACAAAAATGGTGTGTTGGGAATTTTTAAGCAAGCTTGGAAGGAATTTGGTAATGTTAAGATTTCTATGATGGGAATGATTATGTTCCTCTTTGCTTTTGAGAAACCTTACATTGCTTAGGAGATATTAAGTAACACCCTACAGAAAATTATGGGCCATTATCCCATTTTGGAAGAATAGAGAAAGGAAGCAAGGATTGAAGACATAGTATTAGACTTTGTGGTGTTTTAGGTTCAAATACATGGATTGCAATTAGATCATTTGTCTTTAAGTAATGTGGATAAATTGGGTGCAAAGGCAAGGCTGGTGCTGGGAATAGATTCAATAAAGTTGCCAAATGGTGTAAGAAGAAGCTTTTTACCTGCCAAAGTTAGGATCAATTGTAACTATCTGCTGGTGCTTGGAGTTTAGGTCAGTTGTAAGGATGGAACTAAGTATTGGTTTAGCTTTTAAGTATGAAAAGGTTATTAGATTTTTGTTTTGATTGCAGAAGATGGGGTCATGTTGGTAAATCTTTCTCCTCTCATAAATGTTTTGCAAGTTTATAAGGACCACATATGAGAGCTTTTTCTATACGAGACAATGGTGTGGAAATTAAGATGAAAGTGGAAGCTATTTGAAGAATTAAGGTGGATAAGGTTTTAGAGGAAAAGCTTGAAGGCTATGGTAATTTTCTTTTCTAGAACCAAAGGAGAACCTTTGAGCAACTATCTCCACATAGTAACCTAAATCATCATAATCTAGCTATCATTTTGTTACTAATATATCAATTATCCACAACCAAAATAGAACCTAAATTAAAGGCTAATCAACCTTGTAGTCTAACTATGCTAGTTTCTAAAAAACTAAACAACCATTAACTCATGAACATTGGCCAAACCAACCATATACAAAATAAAAAACCCTTTGTCTTAAACTCTAGCACTCTAAAGTCCACTAAGTAGCCTATACAATCATCTTTTTGCCTCTAGTCCCTCTAACTGCAACCTCTCAACCCCCCCTCACAAGCACAACCATCTATCTGTTAGTACCCATCATTAAAGCTTAAGCAAGTCTATGCAGGATGACACATCTAGAATAAGAGAGTACTATGTGGACTTACCATCAAAAGAGGAAAAGCAAATGCAATCGAGTTGTGTAGGAGAACATAATGATGAAGATGGGCCATTTAAGGCCAGGGAGGAGGCAACAAGAATCAAGTCCAATCAACTGAATTTGGTGAATGCTTTCAATAAAATTTCAATCAAACGACTAGGGGAAGAAGAACAAGAACGTTGTAGTAAAAGAGGTGAACTTAGTGGGGGAGAGACCATTTTGTGAAGTTATATATAATAACAAAAAGAAAAATCCCAAAATAGCAAAAGTTAGCAAGTGCCGAGGTGTGCGATGGTTCAAGAGATTGTGGAGTTGTATGGGGTCTCTTTTGAAGACTATAAAATGAGTAGTAGTGGTGGCCAACCCATTATAGCCACACAGGAGCCATAATCTACTTATCAAGGAATTGTCAAGGTTATGGATCTCCTTTGACAATTCCAAATCTTGAGGACCTAGTGTACAAGTTCAATCCATGCATTATTTTCCTAATGGAAATGAAAAATGTTGAGAATAAGCTAGAGAGGATTATAAGTAAAATTAGATTCCCAAGATGTTTCTATGTGCCACCAAAGGGTTTAAGTGGAGGATTACTTTTGTGTTAGACTAATGATTTGTGAGTAGAAATTTTGGAGAGTTGTCAATGGTTTATATACACAAATTTTTTTTGTGAAGACGGTTCTTTTATTGGATACATCACTTAATGTTATGCTTTAACTAATTTTTAGGAGAAAGAAGAGTTATGGGATATTTTAGTGGGTTTATCAGTAGTAGTAGATGGGTCATAGTTATGTGTTAGGGATTTTAATGAGATAATGGATGACTGTGAGAAAAGTGGAGGTAGGATAAAGGATAAAAGACAAATTTTAGCCTTCCAAAATATGGTCTCACAAGCTGGCCTTGATGATTTGGGTTTTATCAACTAATAATTTACATGGTGCAAGAATCGACATGATGGGGTTCTAATAAAGGAAAGAATTAATAGAGGGTTTAGTAGTTGGATTGATTTTCACATACTAAAAGTTTTCATGAATTGGCCATTGGATTGGATCGCACAACCCTCATTATTAATACTAATTTTTCATATTCAAATGAATGAGAAGGTTTTGTTTCAAAACTATGTGGAGATAATTAGAGGAATGTGGTTAAATCATTGAAAAGAATTGGAATATTAAAGTTGATGAGGTCGATTTGGCTAATGTCATGAAGAATCTTGATGAATGTAGCAAGAACCTGACAAAATGGAGTCAAAAGGCCTTTCTTAATAATAGGAGGAGAATAGAGGAGTTAAAGAAGTTGTTAAACTTTCAATCTTAGTCAATTGATGTATATTTAGAGGAAGATGATAAAATTCAAGCAAAAAGGTCTTGTGTTAACTGGTTGTTAGATGATGATAGCAATACATTTTTCTTTCATCATACAACTGTGAGTAGTAGACACAAAAATAAAACTTTTGAGATTGAAAGAGATGATGTGATATGAACCACGCCAACGTGTGACGAAACCTAATACCAATACGTTCGGAATTGCTACCCAAGATGCCAAACAATCGAGTGGAAACCACGACCCGTTGCCTATAAGTGAGGCAAGAACCTTGGTATATAATGTAGACGCCACAATTGGGATGAAAGACCGATTGATAAGTCGGGATGAACGCCACAGAAGAAAATCCGATAAGTTCTAGAGTAGTTCTTTAAGAACCAAGAGAGGAATTCTCTCAAAAGTGTTTTTCAAAACTTGTATGTTGTATGTTCTATGTTCCATCTGTTCTAAACCCTAGGAGCTTTATAGTAGGGTTTACAATTCGAAATAATAAAAGCCCAAAACGACATAACATCATTAAGTTGCAGAAAAATAACAAAACAGGGACTTAAAGGCCGGCGGCGTAGGAGTGAAGGCCGACGGCGTTGGAGCCGGCGTAAAGCATATACACGGCCGTGCCTTCTAGACGTGTATGTTTCTGTAGATATTCTTGACACCATACACCACCGTGCCTTTGAACCGTGTATACGACCGTGTATGATTTTGTGTAACCTCCAAACTTACTACACGGCCGTGCCTTGTAAAGATACGCCCTCTTCAACCCGTATCCGTTATGACTTGTACAAGAGCAAGGGCATTCTCATGGTTGTTCCAATCCATTCCGGCTTCATGATTGCTCCAATCCTTTTCGGTTTCGTGGACATCCTTTATCAACCCGTTAAGTGCTTCCTTGAATCGTTTTGCTCGAGTTCTTGTGATCGGTTCAGGTGGCACTTTAAGAGGATCCACATTCCATCTTCTGGCTTGGCTCACATCATTCCCCTCCTCTTGAAAAGGATTTATCCTCAAATCGTTGCCTACATCAAAAGGACTCAAATCAGTAACATTAAACGTAGCACTTACTTGATACTCACCTGGTAAATCTATCTTGCATGCATTATCATTGATGCGCTTAAGAATTTGAAATGGTCCATTGCCTTTAGGAAGTAGTTTAGATCAGCGCTGCACAGGAAACCGCTCTTTGCGCATGTGAACCCAAACCTAGTCTCCAGGTTCAAAGACAGCTTGTCGACGACCCTTGTTAGCTTATTTCACATACTGCTCTGTTCTTCGCTAAATGTTTAGCCTTGCCTTCTCATGGATCTGTTTAACAAATTTTGCTTTCTTCTTGCCATCTAGATTAACATACTCAAAAATAGGTAAAGGTGATAAATCCAAAGGAGTTAGTGGATTAAAACCATACACAATTTCAAAAGGACTAAAATTAGTAGCAGAATGCATTGTACGATTATAGGCAAATTCAACATGCAACAAACAATCCTCCCAACTTTTAATGTTCTTTTTAATGACAGCCCTCAACAAAGTAGATAAAGTTCGATTTACTACCTCAGTTTGACTATCAGTTTGTGAATGACAAGTAGTAGAGAACAATAACTTAGTTCCTAACTTAGTCCACAAGGTCTTCCAGAAGTAACTCAAGAACTTAGCATCTCTATCCGATACGATTGTTCTAGGCATACCATGTAATTTCACAACTTCCCTAAAGAACAAATTAGCAATACTGCAAGCATCATCTGTTTTCATTCTAATTTGGTGATATCCGCTTTTCAGGTCAATTTTGGAAAAGACACTAGACCTATGTAACTCATTTAACATGTCATCTAAGCGAGAAATGGGATGACGATACTTTACCGTGATGTTGTTGATAGCGCGACAGTCAACACACATTCTCCATGACCAATCCTTCTTAGGCACCAAAATCACAGGCACTGCACATGGGCTCATGCTTTCTCTCACGTACCCCTTCTCCATTAATTCATCGACCTGCCTTTGGAGTTCCTTTGTCTCCTCCAAATTGCTCCTATAAGCTGGTTTGTTTGGATTCAATGCTCCGGGTACAAGGTCAATTTGGTGCTCAATACCACGAATAGGTGGTAAACCCTTTGGAATCTCCTCAGGGAAGACATCTTCAAAGTCTTGCACAATAGACACAACCACACTAGGCAAAGAGTTAAATAGTTCGTTAGTATTCAAACAAGTTTCTTTAAAAATCAACAACAACATAGGTTGCTTCATCACTAACGCTCTCCTCACTACACTCGCTCTTACCACACAACTCTCCTTTTGCAAGGCTGCACTCTCCTTTTCACTCACCACCAAAGTTGATCCCCCTTCAACTTGGTCTCTCACACTCTTTCCAGCCTTCCTCTCTTTTTCCTTTTGATATCGACTTTTGTATTCCTTCTCTTTCTCGCTGTCTTTTGCTCTCTCACTTTCCCTCTGTTTTTCACTCACCTTATATTTTACAAAAGACTGTTGTAGCTGCAACTGATCCTCATACACCTGTTTAGGTGTTAAAGGTTTAAGATTAAAGCTTTTCCCCTGGTGAACAAGCGTATACTTGTTAGAAAAGCCATCATGAACAACCTTCCTATCAAACTGCCATGGCCTTCCTAACAACACATGACACGCCTACATTGGTATTACATCGTATAACACCTCATCCTCATACCTACCGATGTGAAAAGCAATCAAGGCTTGCTTATTCACCTTAGTCTCGCCACTATCATTTAGCCACTGCAATTTATATAGATTAGGGTGTTTAGTAATCTTGAGTCCCAGCCTCTCGACAATAAAATTACTCACCACATTAGTGCAACTTCCTCCATTAATGATCAAACTACAAATATGATCACTTAGATAACATATAGTATGAAAGATATTCTCTTTTTGCACCTCCTCTTCTTCCTTCACCTACACATTCAAAGCTCGCTTCACTATTGCCACTAACCTCCCTATTGCAGGCTCCTCGTCATCACTAGCGTCCTCTAATGGAGGCATATCATCATTTTCACTATCCCCCTCAGTCTCATACTCACCATCATCACGCAAAATCATAACACGCCTATTCAGACATTAACTAGCAATATGGCCTCTACCTTGACATTTAAAACATCTAATGTCACGATTTCTAAGAGTAGAAGAATCAGGTTTACCTTGGTTACCAGGAGTAGAACCCGCTTGCCTCTGCTCTCCTTTCGGTTTGGTTGGTAAAGGCTTTTCTTCCTTTTTCCATTGGTTAGTCTTCCAGGTGGATGAACTAGTACCCTGTTGAAACCGTACAATACTACTACCTTTCCTCCTGTGTTGGTTCTTAACCTTTATAGCCATGTGAACCATATCTTCCAATTCTACATAATGCTGCAATTCTACGACATTTTGAATTTCTCTATTCAATCCAGCAAGAAACCTAGCCATGGCAGCATCTCTATCCTCCACTACATTCGCCCTAATCATAGTAATTTCCATCTCCTTGAAATACTCATCCACACTTCGGCTTCCCTGTTTAAGAGTTTGCAATTTGTTGTGCAATTCACGATAGTAATACGTAGGCACAAACCGCTTCTTCATCACCCTCTTCATCTCTTCCCACGACTCAATAGGTGGTTCGCCATTCCTTCTTTGATTCAACATTAGTTGATCCCACTACACTATGGCATAATCCGAAAATTCAATGGCAGCAAGTTTCACTTTCTTTCTCCCACTATAGTTGTGACAATCAAACACCATCTCTACCTTCTTCTCCCACTCTAAGTACGCCTCGAGATCATTCTTCCCTTGGAAAGGAGGAAACTTCATCTTTATACTACTCAATTGATTATCCCCTCTATTCCTATCTCCTCTATCTTCCTAATCCCTTGTTCTTCTATTCCTACCACTATAACCTCTGTAACTCCCGATAGAAGGTTCATCAAATTCATCATCCGATATTTCATCTCCACCCCTTTGTACTCTCCTAGAACAACTCTCCCTCTTACGCCCTTGGAAAACATTTTTAGATTGCTCTAGTCTTTGCTTTACCGTCTCATGAATTTGTTCCATCCCCTCCTGAAACATCCTCTTCATCTCACCCCTCAATGCCTCAATCACTAACCTAGCATCAAACCTTCCCCTTTCACTTTCAGGAGAATGTTTCCTCGACATAGTTCCTACAGAAAAAAGGTTAGCACGAACACAAATATATATATGATTAAGCCTCACGATACACTCCCTTACGTGTTTCGCTCCAAGGATGATATCGCACAGTCACTCGTGTATTCTCACAAGCAATAATGATACCAATTCACCAATTCCTCTTCTCAATTCTCTTGGAACTAACCCAAACTACACCAATTCCCTTTCGTAGAATTCAAAACAACTCCAGGGCTCGAAAATTTCCTCTTTTTCTTTTCGATTTTTTTTTTGTTGCCTTTGTTTGTTGCTCTTGATCATGTTCCCTTTTTTTTTGTTGTGATTTTTTTTTTTTTTGTAACAACAATTGAATAGGAGACACTACACTTTCAATAGACAATTAACACTATGAAATTGAGTACGAACAATTGATATGAACGATTTGAGTTAAGGTTTCGATGTTACCTTCCTCAAACCGAATTGACGTTTAACAAACCTAGGCTCTGATACCAAACTGATACGAACCACGCCAACGTGTGACGAAACCTAACACCAATACGTTCTAAATTGCTACCCAAGATGCCAAACAATCCAGTGGAAACTACGACCCGTTGCCTATAAGTGAGGCAAGAACCTTGGTATATAATGTAGACACCACAATTGAGATGAAAGACCGATTGATAAGTCGGGATGAACGCCACAGAAGAAAATCCGATAAGTTCTAGAGTAGTTCTTTAAGAACCAAGAGAGAGATTCTCTCAAAAGTGTTTTTCAAAACTTGTATGTTGTATGTTCTATGTTCCATCTGTTCTAAACCCTAGGAGCTTTATAGTAAGGTTTACAATTCGTAATAATAAAAGCCCAAAACGACATAACATCATTAAGTTGCGGAAAAATAACAAAACAGGGACTTAAAGGCCGGCGGCGTTGGAGTAAAGGCCGGCAACGTTAGAGCCGGCGTAAAGCATATACACAGTCGTGCCTTCTAGACGTTTATGTTTCTGTGGATATTCTTGACACCATACACGGCCGTGCCTTTGAACCGTGTATACGATCGTGTATGATTCTGTGTAACCTCCACACTCACTATACGGCCGTGCCTTGTAAAGACACGCCCTCTTCAACCCGTATACATTATGACTTGTACAAGAGCAAGGGCATTCTCATGGTTGTTCCAATCCATTCCGGCTTTATGATTGTTCCAATCCTTTCCGGCTTCGTGGACATCCTTTATCAACCCGTTAAGTGCTTCCTTGAATCGTTTTGCTCGAGTTCTTATGATCGGTCCAGGTGGCACTTCAAGAGGATCCACATTCCATCTTCTGGCTCCCATCATGGCTCGGCTCCCATCATGGCTCTCATCATGATGGAATTATGATTGAATCTAAAGAAGAGATTGGGGATATGTTTGTAAATCATTATGATAAGCTATTCAAGTTTAGAGGTAGGCAACATTTTAAAATATGTCTACAATGGATAAATGAAGTCATTATAGTTAATATGAATGAGACTTTATGTGCACTCATCACTCTGGAGGAAGTGAAAGTTGCAGTGTTCTAATTAAGGGTACTAAAGGCTCCTAAGCCAAATGGTTATCTGGGGATTTTCTTTTAGGCTTTTTGGAGTGAAATTAGTTCCTCAGTGATGATTGCAATGCAACATTTCTTTGCATCTGGTAAGTTTGCTCCATCATTAAATCACACAAATTTAGTTTTTGTTCCTAAATTCCTAAATCCCATTCTTTTATCCTACTTTAAACCTATTAGTCTATGTAATAACCTTTATAAGATCATATCAAAAGTTTTGGAAAATATATTAAAATTGTTCCTAAATGATATCATTTTGAAAAACCAAAGTGTGTTTGTATTAGGTCATTTGATTCAGGATAATATTGTAATTGTTCATGAAATTTTTCATTTTCTAAAGAAAAAAAAAAAAGGGAAGCAATCTTTTCATGCTATCAAAATAAACATGAGTAAGGCATATGATAGGGTGGAATAAGATTTTTTAAAAGCTATTATGGCGAAAATGGGATTTGCTTATAAATGGATTAACTGGATAATGGAGTGTGATTAGTGTGAAATTTGGTGTGAATTTAAATGGCAAGAATATTGGTGAGTTACAACCTACAAGAGGAATACGTCAAGGCAATCCCTTTTCTCCATATCTCTTTATTTTGGTTGTGTAAATAAACAAATAATATAATATAATATAATATAATATAAATGTTAATATCATAAATAATCTAAAAGGATTATGGGCAATTTGGTAATTCAGGTGACGACTATAAATAAGTCGTTATAATCTCTATTGACCTTTTTCCTTCATTTATCTATCACAGAACCCTAAAACCTTCTTATGTGAATCCATAGAGAAGGAGATGACCTTTTTTTCCACCATTAGCTTATCGGATTACAATAAGTACATAAATAAAGAATAATGATTAGTGATTTACATATATATATGGTAGCATAGAGATTAATGTATTAAGGTCATTTATAAATTTAGATCAATTTGTGATACAAAAGGGACAAAACAAGCAATTCACTTATCACGATAATGATTTGGGTTAAGTAAGTGTATTTACTAGTGTATTACATTGTAAATTTTATGTTAGATGGATCGGTTAGGTTAAATTGATTAGAAATCAAGCTGAAGGATCAATTTACGAGATGTACAATGAGATACGCGGCCTCCCAACATGACCATGTTGGAACCGTGTTGAAAACCCAAAGTGAATTGAGAGATACACGACCTCTCAATACGATCGTGTTGGAGACTGTGTTGAAAAAAAATTTTCGACACGACCTTTCAACACAACCGTGTTGAGGTCATGCTAATGAATAGTAAATAGAGAAATACATGACCTCTTAGTATGTTAAAAAAAAAAGAAGAGATGTAAACTGCCTTTAGCACAGTCGTGTACTACCCCGTATTCAACTACACGACCACCAACATGACTGTGTTAAGTTGAAACACGTTTATTTTCCTTTTAATATTTATAGGAATATAATTTTAAAATCAAACAATTTGAATCATGTATAAGTTTGGAAGAATTGTGAAACTAAAAAAGTATAAAATAAACCAAGTTTTGCAAAGTCAAGTACATATATACTATGTTTGTTGCTTTTGCTTGATAAATTAGATTTTTGTGCGTGGGTTTAATAATATTGTAAACGAACCAGATTGAGTGTGTATGTGATTGTGAGTTTTTGGGTCCAAGAAACCAAGTGTGGATCAATGTCTTTGAGGTGGCACCTCAATGATTGGTATGTGACGTTGTCCTTAGTGGAGTTGTGTACTTGAATGATCCGGGCCTTATGTGGAGGGTTGTGTTGTGAAATTTGGTGATATGGAAGGTTGTGATGTGTATTGTGAAAGTTTGTAGTATATGAACTCATATACTCATAGACAACAGGGAGTACCCACTATCATACACACACACACACACACATATATATTATGTATGGTTGTAAAAGGTTGATGTGCGAAAACTCATGGACAATATAGTAGAACTACTGTTATATATATGTATATTATTATTATGTATAGTTGTGAAAGGTTGATGTGTGAGGACTCATGGATAGTGAGGAGTACCCACTATCATATATATATTATTATTATGTATGGTAAGAGACTCATGGATAAAGATGATTACTTTTGTCATACATATATATATATATATATTGTTTGTGGATGGATTGTGAAAAGATGTTTAGGAATGTTATGTGTGAAGATGTTTATGTTGTGATTGTGTATCAGTTAAAGATTGTGAAAGATAAATAAAATTGTGAACGAATATTATGATACATTTGCATGTGTTACTGTTTCTAGCATGACATGCATGTGTATGTGTAGGTATGCATTGTACTGAGCATTAACTCACCCCTTGTGGGATTTTTTTTTTAGTTACAGGAGCTATAGGAGAGATCACAGGATATGTTGAAAATTTGGGGAAAACAGCTCAAGATCATAACAATGAAGAAAATGTAGAATACGTCTATTACAATAACTAGTAGATAGACTCAGGAAAGCCATGTTAGATTTTTATTTAGTTATTTGAGAATTTCTATTATAAATAATTGTTAATCGCTTCCGTTGTTTAATTTGAGAAGAATGTTGATGACTTATTATTAAGGATGAGAAATTTCATTAATCTCTGTTATGCAGTTGCTACTTTATGATTATTATCAGTACATGAATATAAGTATTTGGAGAATAGTGGTGATTGAGCCTTTGCGTGTCTTTAGGAAATGAGGACACGTGACGGGCCGTAGTGTACCCGGTGTTTTGTGGCATTACAAGTTGTTGATATACTATCTAAAAGATTATTAAAGGCTACAAACATAAGAAAGATTAGTGGAATTAAAATTAAATTTGATTGTCCTACACTAACCCTTTTATTGTTTGTAGATGGTTCTCTATTCTTTGTTGAAGTAGATGAGAATAATGTTTGGGTCTTAAATAATATGCTATTAGAGTATTATTGTGCATTAGGCTAAGAGATAAACTTTGGCAAATATTCAATCTTTTTTAATGGAAATGCCACAAATGAGAGAAAGCAAAGGGTGTGTAGAATCTTGCAAATACCTATCATAGAAGATCCAAGAAATATCCAAGTTTACCTATGATTTGAGGAAGGTCTAAGAATGATGCAATACTGTTTGTGAAGGAATTGTGAAAAAGTGACAAGGTTTGAAGCAAAATCTATTAAATGAAGTAAGAAGAGATTAAGGTGGTTGCATGTGCTATATTAACTTATTCTGTAGGTTTATTTAAGTTTCCCATGAAATGGTGTGATCAAGTGAACTCATTATTGGCTAACGTTTAGTGGGGACAAAAGGATAAGAAGCATGGAATTCATTGGAGAAGCAAGGAAAAGCTCACAAAGGCTAAAGAAGTAAGATGAATGGGATTTAAAGATCTACATGATTTTAACCTTAGTCTATTAGCCAAGTCGGCTTGGTGGTTACATTAAAATCCAAATGCTTTATAGGCTAGAGTATTAAAAGGAATTTATTTTCTTGATGAAGAGTTCAAATTTTTAAGAATGGGGGGAAAGGTGTCATAGGGATAGAGAAGCATATTAGAGGGCATAGATATTCTATTTAGGGGAGCAATAAAGCATGCCTATGATGTAATAAAGGTGTTCGTAGGTTGTGACGGGTGGATTCTTGAGGTTGAAGGTCATGGTCTAATGAATAAGGATAGTTTTGAGCTAGGTATGAAGGTATGTGAGCTCATGAATAGAAGTTGTGGAATGTGGAATTTCAGAAGCATAAAACAATTATTAACACAGAAGGAGAAGAGAGCCATTCAGGCCATACCTCTTTTAAATCGGGAATGGAGTGGATGGACTCGTGTGCCTTTTCCATTGTTGAGGAGAGGTTATGATTAGATGTAGATTGGTCTATCATTATATCCAATTAGGAAAATGAAAGACAAACCAAAGTAAGCCATCCTTCTATTTTCAAATAAGTAATCTAAAATGGAAAGGGATTTGGCGTGCAAATACATTACCTAAGATATGTCACTTTCTCTAGAGAACACTATCAAAACCTTACTAACATTTGGGAATCTATTCCAACGAAAAGAAACAACCAATCCTTCTTGTCCCTTCTGTAATGAATATGAGTCAATTGAACACATGTTATTTTTTAGTGATTAAACTATATGTATGTGGTTTGCAGCACTTGATATTTTCATAGATTAAAGAAAGGTGACAACGTTAGGAGAATGGTGGAGATCTAGTGTGGAAAAGGTTAGATATGGAAGTTATGGGTGTATGGGCTTTGAAACTAAAGTCATGGAGGTGGTGTGGTTTATTTGGAAGGAGAGATGCAACTTTGTTTACAATAAGACTTCTAAACCCTAACTTTGTGGCAAAGACTATTAAAAGATGGTAGATGGAGAAATTAACTTGCAAAAGAGTGGAAGTACTATAGTTGTAGTAGTTTTCAACTATGGAAGGGGATAGATTAGTGGCATCATGGCTTTGTAATCAAAGGTTAAATCGCTGACTTTGATGTTTGCAAAATCTTGATAAACAATGGAAGCTTCACAAACATCATATACAAGAAATCATACAACTAGTGAAAGACTAGGTCAAGGCAAAGCTTAAACTATATGATAATGAGCTCTTCAGTTTCAACAACCAATCTTTAAAGCTAGAGGGCATCATAACTCTCCATATGGAGCTCACAAATGGACCTAACAAGATGTAGATCCTGGTTGATTTCTTTGTTGTTAATTTATGGTCCCTTTACAATGTCATTGTTAGATGCCTATTGTAAAATATGGTAGGATTGATAGCCTTCACAAAACATCTAAAAGCTAGGTTCATTAGTCCTATAAGCATCAATATTTGCAATGGCGAGCAACAAGCATATAAAAATCTATATCTCTAGGCCTTATCTTAGTGGGAGGTCCTCATAGTAGAATTTACTCCTGAGAAAAAACTAGAATCAAAGGTGGAACCTGTAGAAGAGAAAGAGGAAATTTAAATTAGCAACTCATTTGAATAGACTACCAAGATAAGTAAAACTATCTTAGTCAAGTTACACCAGTAACTCATTGCGTTCCTTCGAGCTAATATAGACATTTTCATATGGTCGCCATTTGACATACCCAGAATTTTACATGAAGTGAACACACATAGGTTAAATATTGACCTTCACACGAAGGTGGTTTAGCAAAAGAAAAGGCACTTTGCACTCAAATGACAGGTGGTCATCAAGGAAGAGGTATAAAAGCTCTTAAAGGCTAGATTCATACAAGAAGAGCCTCATCTTATGTGGCTAGCCAACTGCATGTAAGTGAAGAAATCCAATGGAAAGTTAGAGATGCACATTGACTACATTGACCTCAACAAAGCTTACCTAAAGGATTGCTTTCCTCTTCCTTGAATTGATCAGCTAGTCGATTTAACCTCAAGCCTTACACTATTAAGCTTCATAGGTGCCTTTTAAGCTATAATTAGATCTGGATGCATGAGCCTAACCAAGTCCACACCTCTTTCATCACCAACTTTAGAACATATTGTTATAATGTTATGCCTTTTAGACTTAAGATTGCTTGAACAATATATTAGAGACTAGTAACAAAGATGTACATGCACTAAATCGGTCATAATGTGGAAGTCTATGTTGATGATATGATTGTGAAGAGAAAGGAGCCTCATGAGCAGCTCATAGACTTAAAAGAGACATTCCATATACTTTGATAATATAACATGAAGTTAAACCCTCAAAAGTGCTTTTTTGGTGCAACATTTCGGAAATTCCTTAGTTTTACAATTACTTCACAAGGGATTAAAGCCAATCGCAAGAAGATCAAGGCAGTTTTAGACGTGAAGCCTCCTAAGATGGTTAAGGAAATTCAAAGACTAATAAGGTGGATCACTACATTAAACAGGTTTGTCCCCAAGTCAACAGAAAAAAGTACCCCATTCTTCAAAGTCTAGAAGATCCCAATAGATTTTCAATGGAAAAATGAGTATAAAAAAGTTTTTGATTAGCTTAAGCACTTCCTTACAGCATCTTTAATCTTGTTTAAGCCTACCATAGGAGAGGAGAAGAGCTATATCTCTACCCCTCTATAAGTGGCCAAGCCCTCTCCTCTATACTTATCTGAGTAGATGGTAGAGAGCACCAACTAGTATACTATGTGAGCTACATTTTACAAGGCTTAGAGGTCAAATACTCATAGATAAGGAAATTTTCCCTAGATATGGTCATTTCTACACGAAATCTATATCCATATTTTGAGGCTCATCTAATAGTGGTCCTCACCAATCAGCCCTTAAGTTAAATTCTTTAGAAACTAGACACGTTGGGCAGAATGGTCCAATATACCTTAGAGTTCATTGCACATGGGCCTAGTCTCGACTACGTGAGGCCACAAAAGTACAAGTATTAGCTGATTTTATAGTTGAATCAATAGTGGAAGATAAAGTGTCTACCATAGATCATGAAAAGCCCTTTTAAGCCCTCCACGTCGATGGCTTATCCACAAAATGAGGGAGTGGAGTAGAGCTTGTACTATGTGCTTTTCACAGTGTTGAAGTCTAATATGCCTTAAAGTTTAGGTTCTTGTCTAACAATAATAAAATAGAATATGAAGCTCTCATTGTTGGGTTGGAGTTGGTAAAGGGAATAGGAGTAGAAAAGGTTGAGTTTTTTTTTTTTGTAGCTCATTGTCTAACAAGTCAATGAAGAGTATGCTGTTAAAGATGAAGGGATGACTAAACTCCTAGTGGTCATGAAATCCTTATGCTCTAGCTTCACATCATAGAGCATTATGAAGATTCCTTGAGCCTAGAATGCCCAAGCAAATGCTTTATCTAAACTGGCTTCAACATGTCTTTTTGACTTGGATAAAAAGGTATTTATAGAATTCATTCTAGATAAGAGTGTTAGAAAACCTTGGCAAGAATGTCTTTCTAACGAAACTTAAGCTCCTTAGGAACTTTGTTAGATAGACTAGATCATTTAATACTTATTAAATAGAATTGTCCTTAATGAAAGGAAAATAGCAAAAGCTTTAAGGTAGAAAGCAGCTTGATACACTCTTTTCGATGGGCAACTTTATAGAAGGGCATATAATATGTCACTTTTCAAATGCCTTTAACCTTTATAAGCTAAGCACCTATTGATTGAGCTCCATGCTAGGGAATATAATAACCATATAATAGGCCATGCCTTAACTGTCAAGGCACTTCGAGCCAAATACTATTAGCCTACCATGAAAAGGGACACTAAGGTGATTGTGCAATGATGTGACAAGCACTAGAAGCAAGCTTCGATTGATAGGCAACTAAGTAGTAACCTAATGTTGATCACAAGTCCATGGACTTGGCCTAATGGGGACTCCTGATATCTTTAGATCATTCCTTAAGGCTATAGGTCAGCATCGATACATTATCATTGTTGTTGACTACTTCACAAAATGGGTAGAGGCTAAAGTAGTAGCCAATATTATCGAGCATAGTTGTAAACACCACATTTTTGCCCTAGGAATAAATAATAATTAATAATAATCAATTTTCAATTTTTCCCAATTTTTTTCAATTTTTCTCTAATTTAGCAAAAATAATAAAAATATTCAAAAAATAAAAATAAATAGGAAAACACATCAATTTTGAAAAATGATTTTAGAAATGGAAATAATAAGGAATAAATAATTTTTACAAATTTTTGAAATTTCAAAAAATACAAAAAAATAAAAAAATCGCATTGCATATATGCAATTTGCGAAAAAAAACAAAATCAGGAAAATGGGCTAGCTCAGCTGATCCAAACCGTGGCTAAGTGGGTGCGTGCGGGTGCGAGGTCGCGGGTTCGAAACGCGGGAGAAGCAGTTTCCGCGTTTTGCGATTTTTTTCATTTACCCAAGACACATGGCAGCATCTGATTGGCTGGAGGGAACGCACACGCCGGGCGCGTGATCGTCTTCAACCTCAGTCTGAGATCGCCGGTGAGGGAAAAAATTCGAATTTCGGCCATTTCGATTCGATTTTTTACACAAATCCAACAGATCTTCAACAAAATTGAGATAAACATAATCCAATTGGAATCAAATCTCAACAAATCGAAGGATTTACACGAATCGGAGTTGGTTCATTTAACCGTCGATCCGATTTGCCTCAATCGGTGGAAATCCGAGCTTATCCAGCTCAATTTCGAATGCCTATAAATAGAGGATGAAGTGGGGAAGCCAGGAGATAGATCATAATCGAGAGAAAGTGAGAGAAGAGAGTAAATCAGAGAGCACCAGAGGAAATTAAAGCCACGACTGCCGATCGAAGATGAGCAACCACCAGGAGGCGTTTCCGGAGCAAACCACCACCACCATTGGATTCCTCACCCTCGATAACCTAGGATTCGACACCTCACCTGCTGCAAAAGGCCGCTGGAACACTGTCAACGAGCACTCCTCGCTGCTGTGTCCGATCGATCCGACCCGACCCGCGCACCGACCTTGGATCCAGGTAAGTCGGATTTTCCGGATTTTTTCGAATTTTGTTTATTTATTTTATTTGTTTTTATTTGATTTATTATTATTTAGTTATTTATTTATTAATTTGTTTGTTATTTATTTAGTTATTTATTTATGTTTTATTTATATTTCCATAAATAGAAAAATGTTAGAAATTAGATTTTTTAGGATTTAATAATGTAAAAAAAAATAATAAAAAAATAATAAAAATGTAGAGAATAATAATAAAAATATTAGGAAAATAATAATAAAACTTTATATTTTAAAATAGGATAGATAATAACTTAGGATAAATTTTTTAACAAAAATTATGAAAAATTAATAAAAAATCACAAACATAATAAAAAACTATAAAAATCATGAAAACTCAGAAAAATTATAAAAATTGTAGAAGAATAAGAAAAAAATCATAAAAATGATAAAAATTACAAAAAATCATAAAAAATTAATAAAAATTATAAAAATGAGTTTTAACACTTAGAAAAATCATTTTCTTAAAATAAATCCAAAATTGGTGTTTTTTACCTAAAAATCATTTTCAAAAAAATCAGATTAAAGCTTAGGCTAGATCGTTTTTAGAAAAATCCCAAAATGGTAAAAACATAAATCAAAAGGGATTTCAAAAAATTAAAATTCACAAACACACTTAAGATTTTCAGGAAAAGCGAACTACGGCTTATTTGATCCTGAATAACAGGTACGTAGGCACCCATTTGGGGCAACCCATAAAATGAATGAAAAATCATTTTCTTAGAAAAAAAAAAACAATAAAAAGCGATAGAAACAAAATAAAAAGACATTTTTAGATAGAGACAATTTTAGAAGATTAGGTGGTAACCGTAAGGTTTTAATAGGTTAGCCTCTGGACTTAGAAACTCTGGTTTTCCCTTTCCTCTTTTCACAAAAACGAGAAGAGGAAATCACGACGACTAGTGGTCCAAATTAAGACTAATCCGCTCTTTTAGTCTTAATTCAATCTTTCCCAATAACAGTTGGGTGGCGACTCCAAAATTAAACGAAGTTCCTAACTCAAGTTGAGGATCTATATTAGATGAGCATAGGGTTTAGTCTAGATCGGATTAGGAACAGGAATTCAAAAATTAGACTCGACAATAGTGTAAAGGACATTGTCACTTAAGCCATACTATGCCTATTTAGAATTCTTAGTGCCATCATCATTAATAACTACACCTAATTCAACAATCCTAAATTTAGAGAATTTTGTGAAAAATACAAAATCAAGATCCATTGTACCTTAGTTTCCTACTTATAATCAAATGGCTAAGCTCAAGCTACTAACAAATTCATCTTGTAAAGCCACCCCCCCCCCACTTTTGGGAAAATAAGCTTCCTTACATTTTATGGGGTTATCAAATGACCCCTCGAATAGTGACTAGAAAAAGTCCTTTCAGCCTAGCCTTTAGAACCAAAACTATCCTCCTTATTGAGCTTGAACTTTAGAACCTATGAACCTAAGACTTTAACTCTTAAGTTAATGAGGTTGGACTTCAAGCCAACCTTGACTTTTTGGAGGAGTTGGGAGACCAAGCTAGTTATAGGGTAGTAATCTACCAATAATGAGTAGTGAGATATTATGATAGGAAGGTGAAGCATAAGGCCTTTCGATTGGGGGACCTAGTGTGTAGAAAGCTCAAGACTATTGGATCAAAATAAAGACAGGGCAAATTGGTACCAAACCGAGAAGACCCTATTCGAGTTAGAAGGATGGTTGGATATAGTGTGTACATGGTTAAAAGACTTAATAGCCATCCGATCCCTAGAATTTGGAAAGCAGATAATTTATGCCCATATTTTGAGTAATTACTAGATTATGTTATAATGCAAGTTCTAAAGTACTATTGATATATGTAAACATTTTTATTACTTAACGAAATTACAATTTACATATGTTACTTGCATTTAATATTTGCAAATTTTTTTGAATGACACTTAAATTCAATTGTAGTAAATTGGGATTAACAAGCAAAGTCAAATGGCAAAAATGGACTATGCTAGTTACCTAGCGAATGAGCAACTAACTTTTGATCAATGGTTGGATTTGTATTCTGAAGCCATTATATGGAAGTCCTTTATTGGCCATGCTTAAGGTTAATTGACGATAACACTCTAACTAACAAGCTAGTGCCCACCCATAATTGATAAAATCAAGTACCAATTAACCGTAACTAGTGTGGCATAATAGTATATCCTCATTGACTAAAGATGAACCTAAACGACTAGGATATACTACCCCAATGAATCATAAAAACTAAATTAACTAGTCTAAATATTTCGACTAGCTACACTTTGGTCTATAGAACTTACAAAACAAACATAAAATTAAGTCATACAATAAAGATCTGATCAAAATCACAATAGCTCAATGAGTAAAAATCAAACAATATCTAACAAATAAATATAGTGTAAAGAAAATACAATCTTGCACAATATTAAGGAAAATCCCATTTCATTCATTAAAATTTTTATAAGGTTTTCAAGTCAACATACCGACCATAGTACAAGAATGCAAAAAAGAAAAAAAAAAATCTTAAGACTAGGTTACTGGGTCCTTCGTCGAAGTTAATGTCGATTCAAGTTTCTCCTAAGTAGGTTTAGGTGTCTTCTCATTAACATAAACCTTGGCAGGTGGTGGAGGTGGAACCTCTTCGACTAGTGGGGGAGGAGGTACTTTTTTTTTTTTTATTGGGGGGGGGGGGGGGGGGTGGGGGGTGGGGAGCAGGAATCTCTTCTTCAACAGTAAGAAGAGGAGGAGGAAGGTTTTCCACCATAATCACTCTAGGCAACAAAGGCACATATTCATTATCTGCTCCATCCTCAGCCTTTGCTACCACCCTTTTAGCCTCGAACTCCTCTCACTCCTTCAAAGGGGTGTTTAGTACACATATTTTATCCCCTAACCATGAGAGATCAAACAAAGGATTCTTACCATCTATTCAATGCCTCCTAATCCTCTAGCCTCCCTCCATTACCTTGACTAGTTGCTCCTCATACTCATCGAAGTCTTGAGTCTTCGCATAATATTGATCTCCGACAATTCTTTGTTTTTCCTCCAATTCCCGGATCCACACATCTTGATCAGCAACATGCTTCTCAAGCTCTACAATCTACCTCTTAATTGTTGCCTCCTTCTCATTGCATTTTTCAAGGCAATGATGTGCAAGGTCCATATCCCTTTTGTAGTCCAATAGAATGGCTCTCTCTTACCCTAGTTAAGAGCTGTACAAGTGAGGCTGGTCATATAGGCCAGGCCATTTAGCCTATAAAAAAATGTAGGTTAGACTGTAAGATTTTAACCAATATATAAAGCAAGTCAGCCCTATATTAGCCCATTTAACTTTAAAAATATGGAAAAAATGTAGGTTGGCCTATTAGCCTGCGAGTTAATGTGGGCCAACCTGCTTAAACTTCAAAAAAAGGTAAGTTAAGCTAAAAATTTAGCCCACTTTTGAAGTGAGTTAGTCCATTTAGCCTACTTTCCCAGCCCTACCCCTAGCTTAGTGGTAAAGTAAGCCTCCCATTAGAGGTAGCTAGTGACTTCCTTGGATAGTGTGTTGATATGGTTCATAGCTCCTTGAAGCTCTTGCTGCATCTTTGCTAGTTCAAACACATTCTTCAGAACCCCCTCCTCTACTTTAGTTACCTTCTTGCAAGAGTCTTCCTTGGTAGCCTTGAACTCATCCCAAGCTTCCTTCAACTTGAACTACATCACTAACTACCTTTGAAAATGGGTGTTGTTACGCCGGTATTGGCAATTGAATCCAAATAAGATGAATATTTTTGTAGTTCATCTGTGTACCTATCGTTTACCTTTGGCACAATTGTAGAGAACCTTGAAGGCAACCTTGATAGTTTACAAAACATAACCTTTGATGAGAATACCAAAAGAAGAAAGAAAGATAACATAGAGGAAGAAAGGTTGGTGACAACTCACCTATGTGAGATGAGTAGAAAAGAAGTTACGTAGGTCTACGATGGATATCCTCATTGTAATGTTCTCTACCTCCCCCATCTCTTGAGGGTTGAAGGTTCCCTCGAAGAGGTCCATCTAACGTAACCCTCCCTCAATAACTCGAGCCACCAATGGTAATGGTATTAAAAAAGAGGTGGAATTGGGGGTCCTTAGCAAGTCATCGCTTCCCCTACACTCCTCTTAACCTTAAAGATTATCATGATGCTGCTTTTACCACCACTCTGTCGCGGCATCACATTCCACACTTGAAGCAACGAGTCTCACCTTGGTGTCATCTAAGATGGCTATCACCTCCTCTACTTAGGTAGGCTTTGAATTAGGTACTTTACTTTGATTTGAAGCTTGTTGAGATCATCTAAATTCCCCAGCTAGCACTTTTCCCTTTCGTGCAGAAGTAGTAGGGGCAAGCTTTGAGATATAGGAGGGCTTTAGGCCTTTGATAACAATTCCACTGGTAGTAGCCTTCTTTACTAGAGGAGCTATTGACCCAGTCTTTTTTCCCTCCTTAAGCTTCCTCTTTGCTACAAATGTCTAGATTGGATAGCTACATTGGTTAAATTGGGGCCATTTTTGTAAAATAAGTAAGAAAGTAAAATTAAATAGAACCCTTTACTAGAGAAAATTCTATGAGGAAAACTAAGTCTCTAAGTTGCAGCCAACGAGCTCGCCCTTAAGTCAACTCCATCCTAGGAACTAGCCCTTACCTTCACCTTAAACATCTTTAGCCTCATTTTGACCCCTTAAGACATCCATTTGTCACTAACCTCATCATCCAACCCTTCAAGTGTCCTCATACTAATCCCTTAAAACACTTGCATCAAGCTTGGGACATCGAAGGGTCTTCTATTCTCCTCAAGAGCTTATAGGAGGGTTTCTAAGTGATGCTTGTCGAGTGCCATCAATTTGATGGGCTTGGTTTGTATCGAGTTCACCTTGTGAACTTAGAAGTCTAACACCTCAAGCATCTTGTCAACAATGAACTTCTCTTTTCTATTGTGCATTGAAGATACCAACACATCCATTAACTTTACTCCTATATAAATAGAACTAGCCCTGAGATGGCCTAAATCATTTCACTCCATAAAAGAATAAAAAATAGCTAAGGAGTTGGCCTTACACCATATAATTTGTAGAGGCTTTCAAATGCTACTAATAAAGTATACACATATGGTAAAAGGTAGAACAGGTTGACATTGTGGTAATTGAAGAACTCCTTTTAGAAGTCGCTGAAGGTTAGTTACAACTTGAACTCCAAAAACCTCTAATATATACAAAACCGGTTGCCTAACATTAAAGCAACACACTTGTTCTTACGTACAGGTTAGACAACCTAGCCTTTAGAGAGAGGTGTGTAATACAATGCAATTGTATCAGTGTTAGGCTTGTAAGCAAAGCTCTTAACCCCATCAGGTCCTAACCAGGATGAGGAAAGTCCAACATAGATAGGGTAGATGGATCTCTGATCTTCCCCATTATTAGCATATATGTCCAGGGCTAATTCTCCATAAACCTCCTCATCACCCTCTTCCTCAAATGATTTAAGGATCTTACTATCCACCTCTTCAGCTTGTGGTGTTAGCACTAGGGGTCAACTTGAATGCCTTGCCTCGTTCATCATTGCACCTAGAGAAGACACTATCTTATGAACAAAATCCGAAAGAGTAGGTGATGAAGAAGAGCCTGACATACTTAAAGGATTGATTTGAGAAAGGAAGTGGAAAGATAGAGGATTGGTTAAGATGAGTGAACGAAATGCAAGAATTCAAGAGAGAGCAGAGAAGAACACAGAATGTGAAAAGTGTGAAAAATGATGTTTTTGTGCCTTATATAGGTGATTACGAAGGGCATGTGCATTTTTTGAAGATGTTTAGGATTGCACCATGTGCCATGTGTCATAATCCATGACATTAAGAGGGAAGTGAGGGGCCAACTTGGGCTTTGAATATAGTGAGTAGCATCAACGGAGTAATTTATTCTAAGGGTGTGGGTACTTTGAAGGCGGGTTTGGCCACCCATGAATAAACTAGTTAAGAGTTGATGCCGCTCTCCTAACGATGGTTATGACAAATCAAAACCAGTTGGGAAGGTTAGTCCCTATAATCATAGCAAAGATTGTTGTAAAGTTGGGTGAAGACCCTCTTAACGAAGGATGGACTCAAAGCAAGTCCTAGAAAATAGGAAGGAAAGGATGGCTTGCCATATAAAAATGAGGCAAAAGTATGAAATAAATGATGGTTAAGTGTTGCATGGAATCTCTAGTGGGGGTGAAACTCCTATTCCGTGATAAGTGGTATCAAAGCTATAATGTTCTAAACTTTATTGAGAAACCTAAATATTACCCAAGTAAAGTAAAAATTGTGTATAGGTAGCTTTGTTAACAAAATGGCTCATATGAGAGAAGCTTGAGAGGAGAAGTGGCTATCATGAGGACACCGTTGTGAAAGGAGAGACACCTTTATCTCAAGTTAAGGCTTTGTAATAAAAGTAACCTAAATCAATACAAATAAAGAAAAGTACAACTGTAAACAACCCTACCATTAGATAACTTAGCAAGAGGCAATCTCAGAGGACATGGAAAGGGGTAAAGGCAAGAGAGGAATGTTCGTGGAAGCCTATAGTCCTGGCTAAGGTAATCTTAGGTTAGAGTTTGACAACAAGTAGAGGAGGGTGATAATTAGTTGGAGTAGTACAGGAATAGATCGCTCTACCATTAGGTAACTTAAGAAGAGGAAATCTCGGAGGTAGAAAAAGGAGGTGAGGGTAAGAGAAAGGCTCGTGGAAGCCCATAGTCTTGACCGTAGAAGACTTTAGAGGAGTTTACTAATGGGGAATTATGATAATTTGTTGGAAAATGGGTAGTGGATAGAGTTTAGCCTCGTGATAAGGGTGTTACGAATTTAAGTGAATGAGATTATCATGATTTGTAACATTAAAAGGGAAATGAGAGACCAACTTGGGTTTAGAATGTAGTGAGTAATATCAATATGGTAGTTTGTTTTAGGGGTGTGACTTATGAGTACTTTAAAGGCAGGTTTGACCACTTGTAAATAAACTGGTTGGGAGTTGATGTTGTTCTCTTGATGATAGCCATGTTAGGTCGAAACTAGTTAGAAAGGTTGGTCCCTATGATCATAAGGGGGACCATGGTGAAGTTAGGTGAAGGCTTTCCTAATTAGGGATGGGCTCGAAATAAGTCTTAGGAAAATAGGAAGAGAAGGTTAGCTCGCCATCTAAAAATGAGGCAAAAGTATGAAATAAAGGATGGTTGAGGGCTGTATGGGATCTCCAGGAGGGGTAAACCTCTCATATTGTGACACATGCTCTCGAAACGAAGGGTTGAGATTGTTTAGCCTTTGCAAATACTCCGAGCCCCATCTTTCCACATATCTTATTTCATTTAATGCATGGATTTGCATGTGCCAACTAGATTTGAAATTAATAGTTGAAAAGATGTAAGCATGCTTAATAGGCCTTTTCACCTTCACTAAACTTAAAGCTAATCTTTAGGGCTCAAAGTTCACTAGCCACAAATTATCAAGGCAACATCAACTTAGATGGATTGATCTTCAGCTCTACCTCACCTAGACAAAGCAATAGGGTTTGAAAGGTAGCCTGGCAAAGAGTCTTACCATGGGCTCTTTGAGTGCTAAGGCTGACTTACATCATTCTTAGATCAGAACAATACATCTTGGCTAAAGAGCGATTTAGCCAGGACATTTAAATATCACCTCACAAAGAAATATGACACAATGTCTGCTCTCAATAGTGCCACGTCACTAATGAGAGTGGGGGGCAAGTGTTATATGTTTGAATTAGCCTAAGGCTCAAAATCTACTTATTCTAAGCATGACTATTGAATAGGGAATTACTTAAGCTAGTCAAAATAAACAAGGAAAGTAATTTAACTCTATGAAGAACACACTATAGTAAGCAACACAACCTATTTCATACGAGAAAAAAAAAAATAGCAGACAAGCAACAATGATATCATTTTATGCCGTGAGAGTCTGATCCAGAGTATCTTTATGAATGGCTACTTGTATGTGACATAGATACAATTCAATTAAATTTAAAATATTTTTCAATTGTAAAGATATGTAATTGTTAATAATAGGTAATAAAATACTCATAGCCTAATGACATAATAACCACTCCAAAATGAGAACACATGATTAATTCACTGTAGCATATGAAATGTACCATATATCAAGATGGAAAAAACTGCAAAGTATTAGAAGCACAATTAATTTATCTAATTAAAATCAAATACACAGCAGAACAGATCAGCAGACGTTGGTCGAATTGTCTTCAACACAACACAGCACAGCAGATCAACAGACGTCGGCTGGATCTGTAGTATTGGTTCCATAGCAGCTCTGTGGACACACTAGCACTGTGTAGTATCGACGCTATTGGTGGGAGGTCAAGCATCGTCGTCCGTCATCCGTCAAACCTCGAAGCCTTGCCACTTCATCGTCCATTGTCCACTAAAGCTTGGAGCTTAGAGTCTCGCCTCGCCTCGCCTCTATGTTGTGTGGGGTTTTTCTTAAGAAGGGGTATTTTTGTCAATTTTATTATTTTTCTATCTTTATTTTTTTTTCCTCAACTAAATATTGTGGTTCCAATTTTATTATATCTAACTAAATATCATTATATTAATTCATTTTCTATTATATTTTTCAATAATATCTATTTTATTACAGCCCTATTCTATTCAACGAAATAAACAAATATTAAAAAATATATTATTACACATAATGTCGTTCCCAGAACCTAATGGAGCATTTTGACTTGATTGCTGTGTCCTTGCCATTTGGTAAATACATGTAAGACACTAAAAACCTACACTCCCTTTCATCTTTGTTATCCAAAACTTTAATACATAAAACATTTTAAATTGGATCCCACAGTGGTCAGCTATAAAATCCAACAATTAAAGTGCCACAAATAAAACACATGTAACTGCGGCAATGCACAAAATATAAATATATTCAATGAAAAAAAAAAAAACATCATCACATATAGTTCCTAGTTATTTTAACTTATATATAGGCGGGAAGCAATATAGACAATTTCTTTGGCAACCCAATGCAAGAACCAACACCAACACCGGTACTAAAACCAAAATCATCCTATCCTGACTTCTTCGCACGTTAGTAATTTAGTCTACTACTCCGGTACATAGTCAAGTCCATATAACGATTGCATCCCAACGGTAGCTTCATTCCGAAATTTCCCCACATATATCGGCTACAAATCTATTACATTGACAACCTACTTAATCAACATACAAGTGGCAACGTCACCTAAGTATATGTCACGTTATTCAAGATTAGAGGGAAAAAATATTAATTATTAAAATTTATTAAAAAAGAAAAAAATGCATATTATACATATTAAAAAAAAACAAAATTTAATAAAATATTATAAATAACTAAGTATTAAGATATGTGGTTTTTTATACGAGGTTATAAATTCAAATCTTATAAGAACCATTTTATTTTTTTCAAAATTATATTTACTATATATTACTTAAATAACATTCTTTCTATATTTTATATTTTACTTTTTCCAATAGTAATTAATAATATTAAATGCCATTCATAAAAACTATAATAGTATTCTTTATTTTTTTAAAATTTATTTTTTATTTGAGTATTAAATAACATTAGAATACACTCACAAAAAAAAAAAAAAGAAGAAAGTTCGACTCCCTAGCTATATTGTTTTGAGTCTACGCTTGTTTAAGATATTCAACTCATAATTGACTCTGGATGTCATGACCCACCTATTCCAAATGTTATACCCTCAATGTCAACTATAAAAGCAAATATTCAGAGTTTGATAATAAATAGGTTTATTGACTAATCCTACATGTAAAAACCAATCAAGTATAGTATAGTAGATCTTTTATTTACTTGAAATTTATGAGGAATACTCTTAAATAATGCATTTTTTTTTAAGTTGTGAAAGTATATGTAGAAAAATTATTCCAAAAATAAGTTGGAAAGGTGTAGACCCAGAACATGTCTCCAATTCAGTTTGTACAGTTGTACTGAAGGTGCGGATTGTGTCAATGCCTTCAATGATTTTTTTTTTTTTGGGTTTTATTATTGAAAAAAATTTGATGAAAAATCATGCAAGGAAAAATAATTTATTAGACAATGTTAACAAATTTATCAATTTCACATATTTATTTATATCAACTAAAAAATTGATGAAAGATATATATATGAAATAAAAAAAAAAGAATCCTATCCCTTATTATTCCTTCGCTTAATGAATTGTCTAGCCAGTTGGGCAAATGTGTTTGTGGGCTCTCTTAACGGTCTTGGGCATAAAGCAGGAGGAGCTTGTGACTCTCGTGTTGGATGTTGTTAGAGGATACCATCGAAGTCTTAGGGAGGCATTAGATTCTACTCTATAGCATGTTACAAAGATTCATCCTGATACGTTGGTTGTTTACCAGAGCATCTTTTACGTAGAGTAGGCAATGTAGGGATAGGACCACTGATGAAATAACGATGTGGTGTGATGTATGTGCTAGGCATTGGAGATAAGTTGTTGTATATCACATCAAAATCTAGTAGGAACAGTTGGCCTTGTAATAGATATTCATGTGCCTTAGCCTGGTTTTGAGGTTGTCGACGTCTCGCAGTCCTATGGCGTGCAAGAATTGGTTGCTATTGGAACATGCCAATAGGTTTAAACTTAGCCTTAACCTCCACGCCATGTTGCTAGTGAGCCTGCATGTACAGCCTTACCCCCCGTGGTGATGTATGGAATCAAGACCATGACTACCTATACTAACGGTCGTGTCATGATTAGGGGGATAGTCAGATTTGTCTAATGTATCAGCCTACATATTAGAACAAATCGTAAATTGAATAATTAATGACGGATATTCAATGAATCACACAGTTACCAAATATTCAAGAATTGCTCCCGTTTGTCCAATATATCAACGACTGATAGATCTTACCATCTCATGTATTCCTCATAAATGCCACAAAAGCTCTCCATGTACACCATCCAGGCCATACACTCTTCTCATAAAGATATGTGCATTGCACGTTGCACTAGCCAATCGGCATTAACCCGCCCACACAAGTCGATCTAATAGAGCTTTAGCCACGTGTTCACATCTTGTGGAATAAATTAAAACCCTCCAAACTAACTTGCAACACAGTTGAGGTAATGCCACTTGATTATGTGGAAATATATGAGTGGCACTCAAGCCATCTAAATGTTCATGCCACCTCTGTAGAAATATGGTAGGATGTGAATTAAACTCTTAGCGTATGACTCCCACTCAACCTAAAGGGTAGCAAAAAGATTCATTGTTAACAATGCATATGATGAAATGGAAAAAAAAAAAAAAAAAAGGTTACCAAAATATCCGCTTATCATGTTGCCTATTGAGAGCATCTCAATATGTGCTAACTATATGGGTTGGGTGATGCTACGTATCCTTCCACATCTCTGGCCTCTATTGCTCGACCAAGGCAATTATTATGTGTCAATCCGACTGTATAAATGGTAAGCGGCTCGCACCTAGGAATCTTGCCAATTTCAAGAATGGCTCCATTCGAGGATCAAGGGGGATGATGTTCTCATCACAATAAAGTGACATCTCGCGTCGTCGGATGGTGAGTCATGATTGCTCTTAAAATGTAGGAAGTTAAATGTTGTATTATTGATAATATAACATAAATCCCCCAACAAGATAAATGTGATTTACCTCTTTGTCCCAAATGGCCTATGATTGATATCTTTCCTATTGAGTCAAAATTGAAAGATCAAAGGGTCCTGGATCAATCCATTATGCATAAAAACAAATAAAAAAAAATGTTACCATTATACACTAAGATTTTACATTTACAACAAATTTGTAATTTTTTACTAATATTTTATAATGTTAATTAATGACGTATTAGCGATTAATTACTTACCAATTAATAGTTAATTAATAACAACTTTCACAATAATAATCGAAGACAAGTCATTTACAACTAATATGAAATTTTTCATTAATTAATTTTCTAATGTTAATTAATGATATATTGGCGACTAATTGTCTACTAATTAACGATTAATTAACAACTTAATTTCATGTCAATTTTCACAATAATACACCAAGATATTACATTCACAACCAATACATAATTCTTTCACCAATTAATTTTCTAATGACTAATTACTTACTAATTAACAATTAATCAATAACAACTTTCACAACAACAATTGAAGACATATCATTTACAACTACTATGAAAATTTTCACTAATTAATTTTCTAATGTTAATTAATGATGTATTAGCAATTAATTATCTATTAATTAATGACTAATTAACAACAACTTAATTTCATGTCAATTTTCACAATAACACACCAAGATGTTACATTTACAACCAATACATAATATTTTTACTAATTAATTTTCTAATGACTAATTAATATCATTTAACAACTAATTAAAAACTACCGTAACATAATAAGAAAAAATTTATAAACTACATGAAGCTAAATGTAACGAAATATATCCTCTTGATATTCCTACAATTATAGATGTATAAGCTAAACTTGTGTAAAATAGAAATTATGAAAATAAAAAGCACAAATTGGAGAGGAGGAAGAAGAATGAAAGAAGAAATAGAGATGTTTGAATAATGAATCGAAAAACCGAGGATTTGCATTTATAATACAAATTGTTAGTGCAAAATTTTTTTCTACACATTTTGGTTTACATGTTGTGATATTACGCAAATTTGCAGTATCACTTTATAATATTTTTTTATAAGTTTATAGTATCCTGTAAAATTATTAAACGATGGAGAATGATGCTAAAATTTTTTGTTAGAGTAATTTATTAAAGACGTAGACTCTGCACCCTCAGTATAATTTGTATTAAATGTGTAAATTGTGTTCGTGCTTTCAGTTTTGCAAAATTATGTAAAAGTAAAGGTGCATTCTGAGTTTGTGTTTTTGCGACCTTTTTGGAATAATTTTTTTGGATTCGCTATTTCGCAATTTTTTTTAAATGCATTATTTAAGAGCATTTCTCTAGAGTTCACTTGCCAAGAATTCAATTCTTAGAATTCCTTTTTGCAATAACCTCCAAATCATACATTTAAAGGAAATTAATTGTTATGAAAAGATAATAAAATTTCTTTAATCTTAATTTAAGTATTTTTTTTCTTATGGTTTAGGGTGAATAACTAATATTCAAGGTCAAATAATAAATATTGGTGATTAACTTTCTTTATATCCCACATGAATCCATTCTCACCACATATGGAGAGAAAGTGGAAGAAAAGTATACAAAATTACCTAAAAAACCCTTTTATTAAAAGAGACTTAAAGATTTTATGGACTTTTTGATAATTTGATAAACTTAAAAAAAAATGATTGAATTTTCCATCCATAATTATTCCTTCTCATTTCCTTTCTATCCAAACAAGTATATTCCTTTTATTCTTTTGTTCCTTCCTATTTCTTTCTTTTTAATTTCTTTCCTTCACCCAAAACATAGTGTTGGGAGTACAAAACAAGATGCTAAAAGTCCTTTTCTACTTACTTTAAAGTCTTTCTAATTGTTTAGGATCTAGATTATTAGGGTTTTATTCTAAGTTTTCTAAGTATATTTTCTAAAAGAATCATTTTATCATAATTGTTTGTTAATATCTAATATTGACATGTTTTGAGTTTCAATTCAATGGTGCTTATTAGTTTGATCTAAATTCTTGATTTGTAGTTTAAATCAATCATAGCTTTCCCTATAAGATTTGTTCAATTATGATCCATCAAATGCGTTTTGACTTCCCAAAAGTTGATTAAACCTGAAAAGTATCGATTGAATCTAGCTTTGCAAACACGCATAGCATAGGGTTTGATTTAGAGTTGGTTTGTCAAAGTTCCTAATTTAGATAGTCATAATAGTAAAATGGTGAACCGAAATTAGGTTTAGCATGCCAACATGGTGCTTTCCATGAACAAGAAGTAGTGTGCTCTCTCCATTAGTAGCCACAACTCCTTTGCTAAAGTGATGAGTTAGAAAGGATTTATAAATTCTGAAATGGAAAGAGGACTTTCCCTATCTTATGGTGGATATTTGTTTTGGTTTGAGTTGTCATATTAATTTGTTTCCTAAAATGTTACCTATTTGATTTGAACATTAAATGATAAATCAATTTAAATTTTTTTATTAACATACTAACAGCACCTGCACGATAGCAATAAATAAATAAATAAAAGATTTAAAAAAGAAAACACATCAATTACTGAAAATATGTGGAATTGAAATTAGTACATGGGTTATTTATGGCCTATTTTCATGGCCGTCAATTTTGACTAGAGTTCTGAAGAGATAAACCTCGAGGCATTAGTTTAGTAGTGGCAATGGAGCATATGCAAATAAAGACAATGCTAAAAAGACCCCTTTATAATGATCTAGAGAATATACGAAATCTATAATGTATGGCTATGCAACTAAAGAAAATGTCTATTGTCCTCCATAGAATACAAATCGTTTTTGATAACCATCACATGCCTCTTACGGCTTGCTTGTAGTTTTTTGCAAATATAATCCTTACATATGACTTACTTCACGTGATAGGACAACTAACATCAGTGGATTGAATCAAGTCCATATAGCATTAACTTCGAGTTCAAGTTAGACCAAGCTCGGTATTGGATTCAGAATTTTAAACTCAAATTTCACCTTTAGAATTTTTTTCTCATTAAAATAATATTTATACCCAAAATTGATTTATAATAAAGTCAACTTAGCTAGATTAGATCTAGAAATTTATCAAATTAAATATCGTATAACTTAATCTTAGTTCATAGACTACTCGAAAAGTTTAAGTTTGTATTTATCTCAACTATAATTGAATCTGACTTAAATTAGTTTTTAAATAAATTTATTCCTTAAAACCCCTATCTAAATCACATGCGTGATGTTGTGTGCACTTGATTATCATTTGGAGGTATTCAATTAGCAAAGAAATTGGTCGGACGAAAGAGAAGTATCAATGTCTTTTGTCCTTTTGCACTCACAATCTTGACGACATACACAGCAGAAAATAACCCCTCATTGGATTCAATGGCGAAGTTGCTTTTCTTTTCCCCACCACTCTTAAAGCCAAAATTGACTTTTATATGGAAATACTGGGTCATCATAGGCGTTAAACTTAAGATAAAAAAAAAAAAAAAAAGAAGACTATTTGGTAATGATGAAACCATTGTGAATGTCTTTTTCAATTTTTAGCTCAATAATTGCTAAATGTTATATATAATTCAATTTTTATTTATTAAATTTTACGATAACTTATGCATAGTTTCCTTAAAATGTTTTGAAATTACATTAATTCCTTTTTTTTTTTAAGTTGACACCTACACCATCGAAAAGCTCAAGTGACGGATAGTGCATAAATTTAGCTGACTTAGCACCGATGTGTACATAATTTAATATATTTTATTAATTAATGATTCTAAAAAATAAAAGAAAATTTAAAAATAAAAAAATTAGAATAAAATGAAATAAAAGAAAATTATATTAAAAAAGAAAAGAAGTTTGTGGCTCTACCTCCCACCCTCTACTATTGGATGGCTAGCAATGGCCACAATTGGAAAATTTAATTGCAACCCACTTCCTTTTTTCTTTTTTCATTTTATTCTAATTTTTTTTCTTTTTAAATTATTTTTTGAAATATACTAGCAATTGACAATGGTAATATCCTTAGAGACCTTTTTTTGTTCTCCATTGCTCCAACTCCAATTTGGCTCAAGGTTTCAATCTATTTAGAAGTATAATATTAGTGTAATTTAGGTGACATTTGAGATCTTTGACATAAGCTCAAAAAATTTTTATATGTATTGCTTTACATCACCCTTCTAGGCAAGGTGTTAGAGCCTACTCATGGCTTCCTTTTGGCATATTGTGGAGAGCTAGTATCTCAACTCTCGATAAACTTTGCTTACGAGGTTTCTTTGTTGGCCCTTCTTCTCATTAAATCTCACAAATACAAGTTGCAATTCATAGATACATCATCAAAAAAAGCCTAATAGTCTCAAATTATTGTTCAATCCTTCCCCATCCCCTCTCTCCCCTAAGGAAATTGCCTACTTCTCTCGCTAATAGGGTTTCTTGAAGTACTTTAGGTTAGACATAGATGCCTTAAACGCTGGGACATGGTTACTCTATTAGCTACCACTACTCTTTAAGTTGTCAATTAGGATTGGAAATCTTCAATCTCCTTCCTCAAGGTTATAATGGTAGCATCCATTCTTCCTTTATGTATCTTTATCTTGACTTAAAAAATACTCATCTTGACCTTAGTTGTTTTATCTTCCCTTCAAAAGTACTCTCACCCTTTATTAAACTTATTTTGATGTGACTTAAAGCCCCTTATGTTTCCTCATGGAGGCTCTCTTGTCTTTTTAATATAAGTCTACATCTCCTCATACCCTTCCTTCACCTCAAGTGATACATAATTTCACCTTGTCAAGCTTAGCATCAAGAGCCATTAGCAGATCTACTTGTTTGAGCCCTCTATTTGGTAAGGAGGCACTCACTATGGCTAGTATCCTCATCATTTTCCACCTATAAACTCCTCTTTGATACCACTTATTAAGGGAATATACTTTAACACTACAATACTAATCTAGAATGCCAAGTTAGCCTAATCTTATAATAGATACAAGCATATAAAGAGAAAGTAGAGAGGGATGTTTTGAAAGAATGCTTTTCACTATAGGAATGGATTACAAAGGAGGAAAACCTCTTAATATACTAGTGACGCTCTCAAGTAAATTATCTGTTAGGGCCAGCACACAAAAAATAATGAAGTAAAGTTAAAAGAAAAAGAGAAATAAAAGCATAAGATTTTATCTCGGTTCACCCATTAATTAAGATTACATCTAACAGATGATTCCACTATAATTAATACCTCATTCTCTCATTACATTATGCAATTACAAGTAAAGCCATCTATCCCATATTCTAGCTTCTAATAATAAATATAAGAAAATACATTTAGAATATAAAAATAAGAATTAGCTTACAATTATAGTGATAAATCCTTTTATATAATTGCATATAGATCAATACATTATTCTCGTTGTCAGTTTGGTTGACTCCATCAGATGGGTAAAGTTAAAAAAAGAAAAAAAAAAAGGTGATTCTCTTATAGTTCCAATTTTTTAAAACGCAGTAATAATGAACAGTCAAACGAAATATATATATATATATATATACGAAAAGAAAGAATAAAAATTTTAAAATATGTATGTATATATAGGCTACTGTAGCAGTTATTAAACTTATTATCTATAGACTACTTATTTTGTTACTAACTATACAATGAAATCGTAAATGTCATACATACACTTGTACTGCACCTATTAACGATATAGTTACCTGCTTTGATACTAGCGTGATATTTTCAGCTAACTAAAACATACCGCATATTATAATTTATTAAATTAATTAATTAAAGAATTCTAGATATATGTAAATTATTGAAATTTCAAATAATTGGAAGTTTTATATTTAACAGATTAAAAAACATTGGTTTTGAGTTGAATTTCCATTCAAATTATACTGAAATTGTAAGTATAGGCAGTAGATTGAATCTTTAGGGACAAACGTTCACTAATTTCACCACTATTTTATTCCCATTCTTGCACTGTCAACAAGATTTTATTAAAAGGGACATCTAATTGAATTTCATGAAATTCACCAAACATAGCCTGAATGTTTAGGATAGCTTGGGAAGTCTCCAATTATAGCTTTTAATGATTTTCTTTTTCTTAATGTGAGTTGTTTTGGGTATATTAGGTTTTCAGATCCTTACCTCAGCATGTTTATGTTTTGCTAAATACAGATAATATAAATTTCTCATTTACTGGCAAGTTAAACCTAGATATGTTACTTAATTGATTTCTTATTCTCACATTATTACGATCTTTGAACGAAGTTTCTCTACCTCAAATTGTATTCTTATTTATTTGTTCTCCAATCACATACCATAATGTATGAAAAATATTTAATATATCATTCTCTTGGCTTTTTGTTTCATAACTGACTATATGTAGTTAAAAATAACATGGATAGAACACCATTAGGGAATTGGAAAACTCTGCAAGATCCGAACCAGGTTTTTCTATTCTATCCCAAATTGTATTTCTTTTTCTTCCTCCAATTGAATGTTAACATATAATGATATTATTTGATATAAATACTATATATTTGTCTTGTCTCAAACAAGGCAACGAATCGTTAGAAAAGCCATTAGAGGATAGAGGAACTCCATCTTGCATCCGCGTGCTCCAAGAATTTTGGGACATCCTCTGAAATCCTTCTAAATGGAGAGATGCTAGTCCTAAGAAATCAAACCTTGTGATGAAACATGGAGCAACAGTAAAGTGATAGGGTCGGAAAAGTCAATCCTGCTAATTAATAAAACTTCAAGTTGCATCATTCTTCAGCATCGAAACTCGACAAACAACGAAAAAGGCTATTTCTCCTTCTCTTTGTTTCTTTGTTTCTTTCTTTTTTTTTTTTCTTAAAAAAAAAGGATAAAAGCTGCATTCATGATGCTGAGTTGACCTTTCGAGTCCCTAATAATAAAAATTACAAAGTTCGAACTATGGAGGACCCTATGCTGCCGCTGTGTTACTTTTATGTATAATAAAATCTATTGCATGTTGCTATATAGGCAGATGATGTCCCATTAAATGTCACGAATAGACAAGGCAAATAAAAGTTAATAATAATACTTGCAACTGCACCATCAAGTCATTGATAGGTGTCTAAGCTCTCGAAGTAGGCTTTCACAGCCCTACATTTTAAAATCACATACATAACCCTTAAAGCTGTTGCTAAAAAATCTAAATTAATAGCATCATAATTAGTAAAGTTTTGAAGTTTTATAGTAATTTAAGCATGTTTATATATTTTTAAAAGTTATGAATATATATTTTGATAAATTATAAAATTTATTTATATATATAATTAAAAAAAAAGTTCATAGATAGAATAAGTACAAGAAACTTTTCATGTTAGCTTAGACAAACTAAATCTATTAAAGTAACATTTGTTGGATATGTTTTGGTATTCGGTTGATAAAGTCATGATTTCACTGTCTTTTTCACCTTATTTTGGAATTTAGCTCCTCATTACATATAAATGGGGCCGCAAAGCTAAAAAGAAAAAAATTATCCGCATTTTGAAGGGAAAGAGAAAATAACATTGGGAAAGGTGAAATAATTGTTAGAGTTAGGTGGCAATAATCACTTAAAATCACAATGTTGGAACACAAATAATGGTGGGTTAAAAATGATGTCGAGCTGTTATTGTGCAAAAGGGACATTTAGGAATTAGTATGTTGTGAAATGGAAACGTAGTTGTACTCATGAGGAATAAAGCAGATGTAAGAGATATGGGACCATATAACATTATGGTCAGTCATTCCTGTCCAAATCATGGTTCTCGAATGCTACTCAGTGAATATGCATTGCAGAATTTGTATTATTTCCACAGTTGGAAAGCCTAAAAAAGATGAAAGGTGGATAATGTACAAAATTTCTGCTCTCGGTTAAGTGTTTTACACTCACCGTTATTTCAATTTATGGCTTAACTGTTGGGTTAAGATTCCAAGGCTAGATTTGATAATAAGGTGGATAAAACTAAAGGTCAACTATTGTTGACCAAATCCACCTTCCAAAAAGAAAAAAAAAAGGTTTATTCTTTAGGTCACATGATTCTTCCTTTTACGGTAATAATAATTTAATAGAATAGTTATTCCATTAGTCAAATATAAGAATAGGTTTGTAGAGCAGAAATAACTATTTAATTCAACATTATTGAAATCAACTAAACATGATGAATAGCTATGTTTGAATACAAATACTAAATACAAAATTTAGAATACTTATTGCTAGAATGATAATAAAGAGACAGAAAGCATAAAATGCAGCCCTTATTGGAACTATTAGGGATCATCATAAAATTATCAAAAATCCGGAGTAACTTTGAGCTTTTGAGATTATTTTGTGATAATTTCTCAATCCTCCAAAATGAATTGTACCTATATTTGTTCTTACTCCGAATCTATTACTGATCAGCATTTCAAGTCTTAATTTATCATTTGGATCCAAATATATTTAAATGGTTAAATAAAATATGGATAAGTAGTCATTTATATCTCCTAATGCCTATAAGGAACCTTAGGTAACGTGTTTATTTCAAGTATCCTTTTCTTTAGGATAAGTGCATTAGAATCTCTTTATAGTTGTGGAAAAATTCAATCAAGTCTTTTAAGTTATCATTTAGTTTGTCTTCTTTTTCTTCTTCTTCTTTTTAATCAGTTTGATATCCATCAGAATATATGTGTTTGTCAAGAATAAAATACCAAAAAGATGAATATTTGGACTTATTTACTTATTATTTTATTCGTTTTTATAAAAATATCAACTAACATTTCATTTTCTAATATATAAAATATATTTTTTTAACGCTTTCTCTTTAAAGTATGTGAACTTTTATTTTCTAATTTTCATTTCTCAATTACCATTTTTATCATAATTATGAAGGTAATATAATGAAAAAATAATTTCCTAAATGTTAGATTTCAAATAGATATAAATAAGATAAATGACTTAAACAACCAACTTAAAATATAAAACAATTGATTAAATTTTGGTATAAACCTAAAGAATTTAAACAATTCAACTAAAACTTTGAAGGGCTTCATTGACTTTTGATGCAAATATAGAGAACTTTTAACATACTTCTTTTTTTTTTCCCCTTTTATTTTTCTTTTTTGAGAATTGCTTTGACTTTACCGCAATTCAATTGGGAAATGAAAAAGAAAATCCTAAAAGAGGCTTGTATGCTTGCCTTGATTTCTTAAAAGAGATTAGGAAAGAACTTTGCAGATTAAAATAGTCGTGTGGGGATATAGGATGTTCAGTTTTCTACATACCGAGATGCCTTATATGGCCTTATTTGCATGGAATAGGGTTGCAAGGTAGAATGTCGTGACATTTAGGTTTGGAACACATCAATTTTTAGTATAAATCATTTTATTTATTTATAAAATATAAATAGCAGGAATGTGGATGGATAAGATATCATATGAATAGAGAAATTACATACATGGAAAAAGGACATATTGCCAAAGTAAGCATCACCCATCTGGCTACCCTTCAGAAGTAAAAATCATTTTGCAATAGGCATTTATGGGTGAGTTTGTGTTTGTGTGTGTGTGTGTTTGTGAGAGAGAGAGAGAGAAGAAGAAGCAATTTCCTTGCAAAGATATGATGTTGTTGGCCATCAAATGACACTATCTAGAAAGTGTACTTGATTACTCGTTAGACCGATGGCTACATACATAGTTGCCAAAAGAAGAAAACAAGAGTAGAACAATCTCTTCAATATTCTCTTCTTCTTAGGTCAATTTTTTTAACTTACATCCTCAAGAGAATTTAACCTAAATAAAATCCAAGGATATCTTTCTATAGGAAAACGATTGTGACTGTTTTAGTTATCTATGGTTTCAAACTCCATATTATAATAGGTTGTTTTATCTTTATCTAAAAAATATTGCAAAAAAGACTAGTAATTATACAAATTTTATGAGGAACGTAAATTGGAAATTTAAGTTTTGTTTAGCTTTTAGAAAATGGAATCAATGAAGAAGAGTTGATCCCTTGGAAAAAAACTGAATATTTTTTTTTAGTTGGAGAGAAAAATTAAGTTATTTTAGTTGTATATAAACTTTAAATTCATCTTTGAAAATTTATTATATTAAATAGACAATTTAAAAACAATAGGAAAAGTAAGAACCTTAACCCAAAATAAGACCTAAATATATGCTTGTTAACTTGAGGGTTGAATGCAATGACTATTTGTTTTTCATAGAGTTATTATTGTATTTATTTGGTAGAATAATCATTCTTTTTCATAGAGTTATAACTATATATATTCCTATTATTGCTAAATAAAAAATTATAATTCTCTCAAGATAAAAGGAATAGTTATTTATTAATCTTACATATTTCTATAATATGCCCATAAGACCTGATCTAACAATCAAGAGATGCACATGTGTATGTTTATATTTATGGATATATTTCTAATATATCATAACATCATTTTAATTGCAAAAGAATAAAGTCATAGCTAAACCAATCCCTTAGTAATGCTATTTTATTGATTGTACAAGTGGTAAACACACTTTTTTTTAACATTTTTAAAGATTGCTAAGGTGTTGTTGTAATCTAATAGTATGTATTGATATTTCAACATGATGAATAAGATTCCACAAGAAAGAAAAGACACTCTATATCCAATTTTTCCTGAGAGCAAAAAATGTCAAGTGTTGATGATTATATTTGTGCATTTACCTTTATTTAACTTATCAAGTATATTTGTTTTTGTGGGGTTCACAACTATATTTATCGTAATAATAGTAAATCCCTTAGTAATGCTACTTTATCAATTGTATCAACAGTAAGATCATATTTTTAAACATTTCTAGAGATTAGTAAGGTACTTGCTGTAATCTAGTGGTATATATTGATCTTTTAATGCGTTAAATTAAATTCAATTTTCTTCTTTTCAATAGTTGGAAAAAAAAAAAAAAACATTTCTAGATACTTAGGACTTCTTCTTAGAATAAATGGAGAAAAACTAAAAAGGAAAATCACAAAATTACTTCTATATAGTCTCTTTGTTATTTTCTTTATATACAAATCCTTCAATGTCTTTAACTCTTTTAATTGAGTCATTACCCATACTCCTATTTTATTTGAGTTGTTTATATTTATTTATTTGTTTATTTTATCTTACTACTTCTTAAAATGATTAACAAAAAGTCTCTCTATCATGAAATAATTCCATTAAGACTATTTAAGGTAGACTTGCATACTGCTTTCAGTGACACTCGCGTTATGTACAAGAGAATTAGTGTAATACATATGAGCGAGAGCGGCTTTTCTTAGTCAAATCTATGGGGGTAAATAACTCCACTGGAAAAGTCAACAGCATAACAATCAAATAGAAAAAAGGATAAATGCTATATTTAATGGTGGAAATTTATTTATTTTTATAATTAGTTATTTAAAATTTAAAAATATTCTTTCACTATTCATAATTTTTTTATGATTATTTATAATATTTGATTGGGATAGTTAATTGAAAAAATTTGATAAAGTTTAGATAGTTAATTATAAGAATAATTGATAAAGTTCAGGTAGTTAATTATAAAAATTGATAAAATTTAGATAGTTAATTACATAAATAAATAAAGTTCATGTAATAAATTAATATTAAATTTTTTTAAGTAATTAATTAAAAAAAAGATAAATTTCAAGTATTAAATATAATATTAAATCGGTAGAAAAATAGCAAATTGTAATGAAATAATATTAAAAGGCTTTTTCCTTTTTAATTATCTAGATATTCAAGTCCATCAAATGTATTAGAATCACCATTGATTGGCGGATTCATAAAGAGAAAGGATTTTTCTATACTTAAGTAAGATAACAAACCACTTAAGCGAGCCACTAAGCTATTTGAGTAGATGAAATCAATATCTCAAACCGTTATATATATATATTTAAATAGAATAATTATTATATATAGTATTTAAATTTTATTTATTTTTATAATTAACCATTTAAAGTTTTAAAGTGTTAATTTACTATCTAAAGTTTATATATTTTTATAATTATTTACTTTAATTTATCTATTTTTATAATTGATCACTTTGTCCAAATAGTATAAACGATATTAAAAAATTATTATGTAATAAATTGATATTTTTAAAATTTAAATAATTAATTATAAAAATAAATAAAATTGAAGAAAAAAAAATGGTAAAAGGTGGAGGAAATTTTGGTGGTTTTATGAAAACTAAAAAGAATATTTTGAATCTACTGTGGGAAAAGTACGAATGGAAATGCATCTAAAACCGTTAAATTCCGCTTTTAAGGTGTTCATCCCCACTCCAACAGCAACTTCCAAACAACATTCATCTTCTTCACCTCTCTTCTCAACTCTTCCCACATTCATACCTACTTAAATGCACACACACATACAGACACGCACTCCACACTCTCAACTCTCACTTTCAGTTCCACTTTCTCTCACTTCGATCAGGAAAAATATTTTTCTCTCTCACCAAACACAACACCACCACAATCATCCCACATTATGTCTTCGGATATAAGCTAGATTCTTAAATTCTTAATACTTTCTTCTTTACGCTTCTTCGAATCCACAAGAGTTAGTTATAGCGTATATATATATATATACTTTTTATTTTATATTTTAAAGTTGAATTCTGATTTATAAAGAATGACTCAATTCACTGGCTGTAGCGGAACTTTTACAATCGATCTTGGCGGAATTCTTGTTTTCCAGTTGAATTATTGAGTTAGGGTTTTTGTAGTTTTGGATTTTGAGGTTTAGGATTCTTGTTGTGGGAGAGGAATGGGTAGGAATAGGTTGAGGTTACTTCTAGCAACAGTAGGACCACCGATAAAGCAAGGGACTGCTGGATTGAGGAGGAAACAGGCCGGTAGAGGATCTTATCGGGGAAGCTAGGGTTAGGATTTGTAGGTTTTTTAGGTTGGGGAGGGTTTTCTTGTAGCTTTTTAATAGAAACAAATCTATTTGTGAGCAGAGGGAAGGAGGAAAGAGTAGTGAGAGATGGTGGACATGGATAGCACTGAACTTCAGAGCTTACTTAGGCGACTCTGTTCCGATTCGGTTTGGAAATACGCGGTGTTTTGGAAACTTAAACACCGTGCTCGCATGTATGTTATTGTTCATCACATCTTGTTCAATGTTACCTTAGTTATGTTGGCTTTCATATTTAATGTTTAAACCTGTATGCCTTTCTTATCAATTTGTAGTTGTATACATTACCCTGATGCAGTTGGGCTATCTACCATGACTAAGTAGAGGTTGATTGAAACAAATTTTCAACAAAGTTTAGGGTTCAAGTGAAATTTTTAAGCATTTAGGAGCAGTACATATTCTAGCTTAAGGATTTTGGACATGGATAGGACATATTCTACTCAATCTGAAAGATAATTGCTTTACTTTCCATAAGCTATAACGTTATTAAGGAGTTATTATATGCGTGTTATTTGGGTTTAATACTTGAATTTGATGTTTGAGTATGGGAGAGTTTCAGCTGATTTGGTGCCTTCTAGTTGTCAGAATGGTAAAATTATATTGTAAGATATCATTTGCTTCCAGGGATAGATACAGAACTGTGAACCAGAGTGACTTGGCTTAACCATTTTTAATTCCACATTAGAAGCACCCTCAAAAGAGAAAAAACCACATCTTCTCATAATTATTATATTGTTAACAAGTTTATTTAAACTTTTCAATGCACTAGTCTTTCTCTTAAAATTTCTTTTGGTAAATTCTTGCTCTTAAAATTTGTGATAGGTGCTTTGGTAATTGTATTTATTATTATTATGTAATGTTATCATGTTCCTCGGGGCATTCATTTACAAAACCTGCACAAAATTCTTCGAGGGGCTGACCCCCTTCCAGCTCCCCTGTAGTAGATTCATCCATGCCTACTCCGTGAAATCATGTTTTTATCAGTAATTTCATGGAATCATGTTGCTGGTTATGTAATTTGAATTGACCACTGTGTTTGATTGAAAGTTAGTTTAGATTGGCTGAGATTTGATGTTTGAAACAACATTGTAGTTCTCTGCAAAATTAGAATTTCTGTATAAAGGTTTCATGGAAAAATCTTCTCTGTTTATCTTGGTCTGCAGTAATTTATTCATTTATTCTTTTAGCAACATACTGATGGAATAAAGCACCAATTTGATGAATCTTTAATTGTGCAACACGCACAGCTCCTAAGAAAAGGAGTAACTGGGATGGGTGCTATATGGTTTAAGGATGATACAGAAAAAGCTTTGTTGGTAGAGTCATTTGCATAGACTTTGGTTGGCATTACTGGAGTGTTAATTCAGTGACCTTTCCATCTTCATCCATCCATATAATAAAAAGAAAAGGTGAAATTTGTATTACTCCTTTTGCTTTTCCTGAAAGTATTCTGTGGTAGCTTTTGTTTGACTCTCCTAACTAATGAAAAGATGCAATAGACTTTTCAAGCAGGCATCAAGGTTCACAATGTCACTCCTGTCATAGTATATATGCAGTTCTGATTTTTATGTTTATGTATTTCATTTATTTTGAAGTGAAGATTGTGTGGTTATACCTGCAGTTCTGGATTTCATGTATTTCATTTATATTGGGTACTTCTTGCCCTTCTGGTCTACTCATTGGTAAATCTTTCAATTTTCTGAAGCGCCTTTTTATCGTTATGTTCAATGTTATACTCTCAACTTTCTTGCAGGGTCTTGACTTGGGCGGATGCATACTATGACAGCCAAGGACAGCCTGACCTTTCCATGGTTCAGATCTTCCATGAGATGGTGGACAACTCGCCCATTCTACATTATTCACACGACCCCCTTGGTTTGGCTGTGGCGAAGATGTCATATCATGTATATTCTCTTGGTGAAGGGTATAATCATGCCTTCTATCCCCATATTCTCCCATAGTTAAGTAGACAGGAAATGATGTCTAAGATGATTTCACTTTCTGGATTTGATGTCAACAGAATTGTTGGGAAAGTTGCAGTCACCGGAAAGCATCAGTGGATATGTGCTGATGATTATGTTGCCAATTCCTGCCTGTCATATGAGGTACTTGTCTGTCATATTCTGTGGTACCATTCACCCTTTGCCAATTGCTGTTGCATTTCCCACCAGTCTCTTCTCACCTTTTTTTCCTTTGTGTGGTTGGCAGAGTTGTGATGGATGGCAACAGCAGTTTCTAGCTGGGATAAGGGTATATATAATTTTCCTTTAGCTATTTAAGCAGCTAAATTGTTTTGATAATACATGTTATTCTTAATTTTGTATGAAGTTAGCTGATTTTGCACAAGATATAGATGTGGCAGCACTTTTCTGGGGTGTTTCTTTGTTGGGTAAAGACTGGTGGGTAAAAAGTATTTTAGTTTTCTGAATGTACCACTTTCCTGATAATTTGACATTTGGGGGGGAAAAAATTGGTGATGCCGTTTCTTTACTGAGGTGCTGACCAATATCCAATAGTAATGATGTGGAATGTCTCACATGAGTTGGTAAAGTGGTGATATCTTCTTGTATTGAAGCATCCATGAGACTTTATATATGTCTAAATTGGTGATAAAGGAAATACAAGAGCTTGAACTTTCACTTTTGCGAATTTTGATGCCTCTACCTTTTTTTTGCTGAAATTTGGTGTTTGAAATTTCTTGTTCTTTTTTTAGCATTTTGATGTTTGGGTTTTTTGAATCAATACAATACAATGTTTTTATTACAATGGCTTGTAAATACCAAAGTATATGGATTAGCATTGTATCGAAAACAAATTAAAAAATTCATTGCTTGGGTACAAAATCGCAAAAAGTTAAAAAGTTTAGCTCCCTTTGTGGTGATGCAATCATTTTTAAGGAAATTTAAATCGAACAAGTATTTTCCTAATTATACTAGTCGACTCCATTTTGGATTCACAATTATTTGTTCATCAGAATATATAATTCAAATAAATACTTATCCAAATCAAATTTGCTTGAAAAGGATTGTACATATGTTTGATCTTTAAACTTTTTGCAATTTATTGCCCTCAAATCTTTGACCTTGATTTGGCTCCTATGTTCTATGTATTTTGGTTTTGCTGTTACTCATCATTTTAACGTAAACACCATATCATAGTGATTTGAAAAGTTCAAACACCAAATCACTACCAAAAAATGTTTTAGGTACCAAAATGCAAAAATGTGAAAGTTCATGCACGTGTATGCCCTATAGTATATCCAAATGGCATTACTTTTCTTATATTATTGGGTAAATTGTAAATATAGCCTCTTATTTTTGCTTCATGTGCATTGAGCTCCTTGATCTTTGAAATTAAGGGTTTAGATCCCCAAATATTTTTAAAACATGTTATTAGACTTTATTTTACTATTTTACTCTTAGATAAAATAATGAAATAATATAAGGTTAAAAATGCTTACATAAAAAAAAAAGAGTGAATACCTTTTTTTTGAACTTTTGTGATACTTAATGATTTATTTTTTAAATTTTTTTTCATAATTTTTAAGGGAAAAATGTTCATGTAGGGGTTTCGAAGCACTTTTTAAAGATATGAGGGCTAAATGCATACTTAAATATGAGGGGATATATTTGCAATTTTCTTTATGGAAAAGGTGGTGCAGTTCAGTCACATGACAAGTAAATCCACATGTGTGGTCTTGCAAGATTGCATAAGGGGAACGAAATTTATGTGAACCACATTGCATTTCTGATTGAATTTTGGCCTGGACCTGTTGCCAGCGGTGCCATTGTCACATCCTATAAACCCCTATTGTCAATATGGCCAAACTAACATTTCTATTATGGTATGGTTATGGCCAAAATGACAAATTAATGTTGGATTTAGAAAATTCAAAAAAATTTAGTAAGTTGCCACATAGGAACCTCTTCAAACTGCTTCAGTAGTATGCCACAGATTTTTTTGGGGGTAATTCAATATGCTTTATTAATTAGGGAAACTTATGTGTACTAAACTTTACAAACTTGCATCAGACTCAACCTTAGAGAAACTGTTAGTTTTCTTTCATTTCATAAAGTAGAAATTAAAAGCATTATTTTCTTTTTAATCATGTACTTCCTGATCCTGCTTATTGCAGGTTGTTTCCCAACTTCATTTCTTTTAATTATTCCAAAGGGGGAAAAAGCTCCTTTGAAGCTTATTATAGATCTAGCATGCATCATCATTGTGCAAGGGTGTGCCTCTATTTCTTGGATGATATATATAGCAATTTCTTTCTCATACTATGTGACAATGATTCACCATTGATCCCATTTCATATGGACATTTTAGTTTGATATCTTTCCTGTGTTGCTCATTAGGATATTTAAAGGGATCTCGATATCCTTGAATCTTTTTGTTGATTTTCCCATCAGAATCATTGAATTGTTGACCTGTCTATTTGGTGTCGATATGAAGGAATTATTTAGATAATATAACCCATGCCTTGCGTATATATCTTCTTTAGCCCTTTCTTAGATAACCTCGTAAAGCAAACATGATGTGTTGTTTATCCTTTAATCCATGTGGAAAATGTATGGAATTTGTTTAGGTTGTCACGCAGAGTAATGTTATGTTATTCGGTCAATACAAACTAAAGAACTGGATCAAATGGACATGATATTTCTTGTATTTCCTTAATTGTTATCCTTTATTTTCCCCCCTTTTTAGTCTAATTGCATCAACACAATATCTCTGACGTCAGTTCATCCTTTTGCTTTTTCAATAGACTGTTGTTGTTGTGCCTATAGTTCCACATGGAGTTGTCCAGCTTGGCTCTTTACAAGAAGTAAGATATATTCTTTCTTTGTGGCTCTTTTATGTCCAAGCATCCTGTTGATAGCTGTTTTCCATTGTTTACCCCCTTTTCTTTTCCTTCTAAATTTTTATGTTGATGCACTGGATGGCAGATGAATTCTTTTTTTGGATGTGGTATATTACATACTCATACAATATGGAAGTATTATGAAGTTTCGAAACCTTTCTTCAATTTTATCCTTATGGGATCCCTATCAATTTTGGGGCTTATAAGTATGCCAACTGCCTCGGGTACTTGACCTACCAAATAAGATCCTTGCACTAGATAAGTATGGCCTAAGAAGTAATATTAAGCTTTTAATTGATGTAGTTGCCCTAAGAAGCGGCCTAGGTGGGATTTCAACCCACCAAGATTTCATATAAGTTGTCATGAGAGTTTCTGGGCCTTACCCATGTAAGCCAACCCAAGAGGGATTTGTCCAGAAGAAACACAGATTTTCCCTAGAGAGTTGATAGGTTAGAAAGAATTTCAGTTATGAGTTCTAGCTTTATAAACATATCAAACATGAGGCTAGATCAATATGTAAGATTTAGTCATTGACTATCTTATTTCTTTGGAGAGTTACAGGTGAACGAGGATATCAAGCTGGTATCCCATATCCTAGGTGTCTTTTCGTCACTTCAAGATCCCACAAGGCAATGGCAATATAATTCCATGGATTCTGCTGGAGATAGTTTCCTGGTCTCTCTCTCTCTCTCTCTCTCTCTCTCTCTCTCTCTGTGCATGTGCGCATACTTGTGTGTGTGTTTGTATGTGCGTGTGTATGCATGTACGACCTGCATTTAGATTGGTGGTGGACTGGTGCAAGGCCAACATACTTGTATTCTGTGCTAGTGATCTCTGCTTTTTCAATGGAAGCTTCGTATGATTAGCAATCTGATGCCTTTTTTACATTATTAATTACAGCATGATCTATCAGTGGAAGGTTCAGTTTCAGAGGGGTTTTTGGTTGGCTTTGACGAGCATGCTAAAGGGCAGCCAAGTATTACTTCTACAGTTTCTTCAAATTCTGCAAAGCCATTTGAGAATAGAGCAATTTCTGACATACATCAGAAGAAAGCAGTCAAAGTTCTCAATAGCGATCAGCAGCTTATAATGTCCCAATATGATGAAAATAAAAAATTAGTTGAACTTGGTTCAAGTAGTAGTAATTTCAGTGATAGGAAGGATGGGAATATGAAACTTACTAATAAGCTCCACTTTGAAGGAGCAGCTAATTGCTTGGATGGTGTAGAGGTTGCATTGGAACCCAGTGTCAGTCCATACTTTCATAAGTATGTTTTAGATAGTATGTATTCACCTAGTGTTCCACTTCTGCACGAACCTGTTGTGATTGAATCCTCAAGTATTTCTGCAGACCTCTTTGCTCTTGATTATGATGGAATAAGAGATGATAGGTTAGCTACAAGTGATTACAAGTGCTTACAGCCCCCTGGGGTACCTGAAACAATTGTGGAGGTTGATATGAAAGTTAGTCAGATGGAGACATCAAGTGTGCCATTGAGATTCTCCACTATGTCTGAGCTGCACGAAGCTCTTGGACCAGATTTCTTGAAGAAAAAGTTTCCTCCTTACTGGGAAGAAGAGAAAACTGCTCCTGGAATTACAGGGGGGTTTATAGATGGAATTAGCAGTAACCAGCCAGCAGATGAATTACAATCTGAGCATCTGCTTGAGGCTGTGGTGGCTAAAGTTTGCCTGAAAGAAAATGATGAAGAAACCAAGAAATTAATATCTGAGCCAACAGCCTCTCTTGTAGCTCCTAGAAGAACGTCAGAGTCTTTGAGTCTTTCTAAGCTCACAGCTAGTTCGGTCAGTTATGCAACTGATCTGACTTCTAACCTTGGTGGTGTGAAATCATCAAATACAAGTAAAGCTATGTCTTCATCTGATTTTTCATCGGCTTGTCCAACTTCATGTAGTGAGCTTTTAGAGAGGTCATCGGAACCCACAAAGAACAGCAGGAAGAGGGCTAGACCTGGTGAGAATCGCAGGCCTAGGCCAAGGGATAGGCAACTGATCCAAGATCGACTCAAAGAACTGCGAGAATTGGTGCCTAATGGATCAAAGGTAACTTTCTCATTTGATTTTGCTATGAGCTATATTTTCTGGTTGTTTTTCTTGCAGATATGGATCTATACTGCTAAAAATTAAAAAAAATAAATTCTTGGGAATATGGCAGTGCAGCATTGATTCGTTGCTGGAGCGCACTATCAAGCATATGTTTTTTCTTCAGAGCATCACCAAGCATGCGGATAAACTAAGCAAATGTGGTGAAGCTAAGGTGAAGAATCCATCTTCTCCAACTACATGGGACAGCCTATGAAATAACCAACATACCACAAGTCAAATCTGTTGTTACTCCAGTTTTCCTTTACCTTTCTTTCTTGTTTTTTTGTAAAACTTGAATTCTCATTTTTTGCTTGAAATTTTAGATGTCTCAACCAATAAGATTGAGCATTCATTGTCTTCTTCTTCTTCCTTTATCTATACTGTAACATGGATTAGCATATGAACAAACTTCTATGTCCCTTGTCTTTTGGTCTTCAATTGTTTGTTCTGTATGCAGTTCATGTACTTTACCTCTGCTTAACCTCTCTATTTTCGCGCAATAATTCTGCATGCGCAGTTCCGTCATGATGAAACAGACATGCTGGGGTCCATCAGCAATGAGCAGGGTTCCAGTTTGGCAGTAGAGGTGGGCAGCCATCTGAAAGTTTATTCAATTATGGTGGAGAATTTTAGCAAGAATGGACAGCTTCTTGTAGAGGTATGAAGTAATTGTGCAGGAAGCTTGGTAAAGTTGGTTCTCAAGAATAAAAGTAATGTAAAATTTAACTTTCAGTGCCACTCTCAAACATGGTGGGGAGTCTGGCCTGCCCTCCATAATTAGGAGGAATGTGTACCACTTCATTTCTATGGGTACAATCTTATGGTAATCCATTTTAGTGCAGATGTTGTGTGAGGAATGCACCCATTTTCTTGAAATAGCAGAAGCCATCAGAAGCTTGGGTCTGACCATCTTAAAAGGCATAACAGAAGCACATGGGGAGAAGATATGGATATGTTTTGTGGTTGAGGTAGGCTTCTGCTTCCTTAGAGTTAAATTATGATCTCAATGCCACAAGTCAATTCCTATACAAACTTCAGAACCGTCAGCATTTTCTTGAATAGGTGCAGTTTGTTAGGCAGTCCTTCAGGCTCATCTGGAGGATAGATAATTTGAAATCTCAAATTATGCAGGGACAGAGTAACAAAAGCATACATAGAATGGACATCTTGTGGTCACTTGTGCAAATATTGCAGCTGAAGACATAAGCATGACACCTAATAGCTGGCCAACTACTTCATTTTCATCTTTGCGTTGTAACGAGTGCTTTTTTGCTTTTTGGATTGCTTATATATGATGGTAAATTCTGCTGTCTTTTTCTGCATTCAAGATGAAGTCATTTGTTCCATGTATTGTACGAATGTGTGACTTTCCTTTCTGCATTCTGGCTTTGACCCATGATTTGCTGGTGAATTTTAGAATTTTGTCATTTGTGCTTGTCAAAACTTACTTTGAAGTTCGCCAATTATGTAGTTAAACTGTAAGCACAATGGAGATGGGAGTTCTTTTTACTTGACAGTGGAATCTTTCCATGCACTTTCACGAAATATCAATTCATTCTTGTTTTGTTGGTGTCTTTATGTGTTTGAGGAGAAGTGGCACTAGCTCTTATGTATTAAATAACTTATTTTACCTAAGGAGTTGGTCCTTACAATGGTTCTCCTAACAGTACTAAACAGAAGGCAAAAATTTGAAAATTACGAAAACTTGTATGTCAAAGATGTAATATGGGAACTTGATTAAGGCATTATTTCCAATTTTGCCTTGAAAATTGTTTCTAAGGAGAATGTTCCTCCAAATTTGTATTACTTCAAGATTTAAAATCATCGCCCACACCATTGATAAAATTTCTATGGAACACTTACAGATAGCTCTTTCTTGTTTAGATTGCAGCGTAGTTACAGACAGCTCTACATCAACAGGGTTCTGTATTACAGAATAGATTACTTGTCGTGTGCATTTAGGTTTTCTGCATCAGTTCTAAAATGTTGGAGAGCAGAGTTACCATCAAGACCTTTGGATCTGTAAAAGGCTAAATACTCGGTGCTGTGTACTTCTCTGTATAATGGTGGGCTGTTTTCAGTGAGTAGTTTCGCTATTGGTCTCAGTTCGTGGGAATTGCTTGGATAGAAAAAACATGCAGCTGATAACCTTGGTCCAATGTGGCTTGCCACAACCCTGTGCTCCACGCTTTTGAACTTGTCGTTTGAAAGAAGCTGTTATACCATGGCTGCTTAGTGCAGATGGATAATGAGAAAATGCACACATGCAAAGTAGATATATGTATAACCTGTTATCTACACTTGGTATTGCTGAATCATCATATTGTTGGAAGTACCAAAATCTTTTACAGAATGAAGGTGTTTGCTGACTGTAAACGTGATGATGAGCAGACCATTGATTGCATAAATTTGGAGTAAGTGATTGCATTTTAACGATTGTGTGATAATTGAGTTTTAGGCATGCAGGACAACATTTTCCTTAGAATTGGGATTGAATAGGAAGTACATGTACAAATTTAGTGATGGAACTGAGAATAGTTGGACTTGTTTGATTATGAATGATATGCTTCCTCTTGGCTCTTCAAGTAAAAAAGAGAAAAATAGTTAAAAGTAGATTAGTAAAAATTCCAAGTGAGAATTTTCGTGACGTTTCAATATTCAGTTAAAACACCAGATTCGACGGAAAGTCAAGTTCCTTCTGCTTCATGTTCTGGGAGGTTACGAAGTCTTAATTGGTTGTTTCAAGCACAAAACAATGTTGAAACCTTGATTTTGATTTATAATGTGATGGTTTTTTTTTTTTTTTTTTGAATCGTGCTTTGATGCAAAATCCTGGTTTGCACATGAGTTACTTTCCCCATAGGCTGGGACAAAATAAAGGCTAGTTAGTTACCTGCAGAAGGTCTCCCACATTAGCTACAAGAGCTCCCTTCACGGGGACAACATCAATCCAGTGGCCTTGATGTAGAACTTGGAGGCCTCCTATACTGTCTTGCAAAAGTAGTGTTAGAAATGATGGATCTGAATGCTTTGTTGTCCCTAGTGTGAGTTCTGGTTCAGGACAGCGTGGATAGAAGTGGCATACTAGAGTCTTCGTTTTCATGCATTCCATCCGATCGAAGTAGTCCGGGTCTAGTCCTAAAGCATCCGACAGTAGGTTGGACAAAGTCTCCCTCAACTTCATGACACCTTCCATGTACTCCAACACTTCCTGTCTATATGTCGACAAGAAGAACATGAAAGAAATGCATCTATAGTTAAGTCGCTAATTTGACATATTTGAGATGTTTTGCTGTGTCTTAGAAGTTCAGTGCCTTATTTTAAATAGGAAGAAATATAGTTTTTTTATTGGTCTGACTCAACGAAATGAACCTGCACTTCCTTCTTACTCTCGAAAGAGATTGGACATTTCAGAGATGCAGTCTATGTAAACTGCACTTATGTCATAATGATGAGCTTCTCTATATGTTTTATCAACTTATGTCCTGAGTCAGAATAAATACCTGCATATGAGAGGGAGCTCCTCTTGTTCTGCTAAATGATCTTCATCAAAGCTATAGGCCACCGAATCCCTCCAGCATGCCACTTTTGAGACAGAGAGCTCTCCATTGCAGTAGTACCTCACTCTCTTTCGACGGTCTCGTGAGTAATACTGTTTCTTCACCTCACAATCTTGTTCATGAAACCGCCGAATGCCTTCTAGCATGTTCTCCACAACTTGTAGTGAAACCCCATGATTTATCACTTGGAAGAATCCCCATGTAGCTGATGCTTTACCAATATTGTTGACGATGTGCTGCCTCCGGTTTCCATCAACGCCGCTCATGTCAATAACCGGCATGTCAAATTGAACTGCTTCGGTATGAGACTGTATTTTAGGCAGATTCTCTGGGTGGTGGATGAAAAACCTTGGTATCTTGCTCACACCAGAGTCCACAAGGCCCTTTACCCCTGCTTTGGTGTTTTCAAATTCCTCTACTTCCCTGGCTCTGTCGTAGTAATCTGGTATACCGTTATCAATAGGCAAGATTTCCATTGCAGCCGGGAACTTTTGAGTGTGTCGTCGAGAGAAATTTTTCTTAATTTTGAACATACAAAGTTAGGTCAGAACGTTATTTAAGGATTGAAACGCTCATGTAAATCATTGGATGCTATCACATATTTTAACTCTATATGCTTATGAAGATCCCGTTAAAGAATGCCTCTCTCTTTAAGGGTCTAAAAGAAGTTCTTTGAACTTGTTCGATATCAATGGTACATACTTTATATAAAAACGAGTAATTTGAGAAGATAGAATAATTTTTTATTTGATATTTTTGTCAAGTGTCTGAAATAATAGTTTTCCTTATTATTAAATTAGATCGTATCTAAGTAACAACTAATTGAGATGACGGCCATGCATTAAGAAGAAGCGTCCAAGATGCTTATATGCCGACAATGAAGTGCTCAGAATAGATGCTGCTGGAAAAAGGCCTTCGTCCCGGAAAAAAACAGAAAAAATGAAATGGAAATGCACAGAAAGGCCAGAAAGTCACTAGACAATGGATGTCATTGCATTGCAATATTTATGGAATGGGGTGGGGGGGGCCGGGGCTCATGAATCGTATAGTAAGCTTCTTACTTTGCCACCTTTCGGGGACAAAATCTTTACGTATAGATTGGGCCTTCAGTTATCTTCTTTGCCTAGTCAAACGACAAAACACATGAACATAGGTTATTTTCAAATCTGTCCATCTGGCGAATCCAGATGGGCCATTGGAGCTTTCTAGTCTCGTTTGTCTTTATTGTTCTTCTAGGGGACAATATGACTCGCAAGGTTTTTATTTAACAGGACGGGTGATATAGGGCAACGGAAGCCAATTGATGATCATGATAAATAATAAACAAGGTTTGTGAATGCATGTATTGTGTACATGCACACAAACGTGGGCCAATGGGAATAATGATTATGATGAATAATGTAATGTGTTAAATTCTAGCGATCTAGACAATTCTCGTGAAACCCTTTCATTTCATAAGAATAAATTATTATTTTTATCAAGAAAATAATACCCTATTGATTTGTCCTAAACACCGAATTGATTCAAAATCAACCTAGGTCTAGCTCTATCGAGTCACGGGTTAGGAGGGCGTGAACCATCACTAGTCCATGATAGGAAGGGCCGTGAATCGGACCTTAATTTTTTTTTTTTCACATTTTTTGTTATTTTTTTTGTCTATTTTCTTTTGCCCCTTTTTTTTTTACCCATCTATATTTTTTGGGTGGTTTTTTCTTTTCTTTTTTCCTTTGTAAAATTTATTCATGTGAAAAATTAATCCACCATTTTCGCGACGATAAATGATGTTTACTTCATTAATTAATGGCAAACCTCATACATTAAAAATATTACAGAAAAAGATGGGAAGATTTGACCTTATCTCTTGTATACGATTATTAAACTTTGCAAGTAAATAATAAAAATAAATAAGGAAATATTTTTTCTCTTACAAATTATCTCTAACCTAATGCAAAAAAATAAATAAGATAGTACTGCTACCATTACAAATTGATTTAGCTTACAGTATAGTTGTATAACAAAAATAAATATTATTCAACCTGTTGCGTCTTACCTAACATCAAGAGTTGAGCTAGCGGAGCTTTTTTCTGATGGGACACAGTTGTTGAAGTATTCATTTTCTTTACTAGACGTCCTGTACGACTCTTTGTGTTTTACTCCTTACCTTCGACCAATTCTTTATGCAAGTCAAAGCCTCAACATTAATAGGCAATGGTCTTGATTGTTGTTGTGATAGGATAAGGCCTGTTGTGCTAAAAACTTGTTCAACAACTATTATTGATGTAGGAGTAATAAGAGCCTAGTGAGCCATTTGAGAGAGGATTGAATAAGTCTTCCTATGCTCCCTTCACCAATCTAAGATGTTAAAGTCATTAATACTACTGTCACCAAATTTAAAGTTTGTGTTGAAGTAATGGTCAAGTTCTATGTACTCACTCGACCTAGCATGGTAGCGCTTCAACCTTTGCGCCATCATTTATTACATGGAGAGGTTATGGCCATATATGGTACCATGTAAGCTAGGGGATGGTGAGAGAGTTATGAGAACTTGACCACTATATGCAGTAAAAAAGCTAGAAGATAAGTCTTTTGTTACTTGAATCGCTCATCGTAATTCTTGTGTCGCGGTAACAACATAGGTGTCTTAAGTCTCAGAAAATGTGTCAACAATTTGATAATATAATGATCAAGTTATGAGAACTTGACCCCTGTATGCAGTAAAAAAGCTAGAAAATAAGTCTTTTGTTACTTGGATCACTCATCGTAATTCTTATGTCGCGGTAATGACATAGGTGTCTTAAGTCTCAAAAAATGTGTCAACAATTGGATAATATAGATTTAAATATTCTAAAAATATGTTTTTCTTACAATGTAGATCTAAAATAGAAGTAACAAGATAAATAACTGGAATTTGTCTATAATAAAGCAATCACTTTTTAGCCATTTCATTAATAATCACCTAAAGAAAAGGGTTATCTTGGGCTTCAAATAGCATTGATAGTATGTTTATGATATTCGGTAAGAAAAAGTAAACACTAACCTAGTACACTTAAGAAAATGTTAGAGTACACTAATGCGAAACTCTTAGCACATTCAGTATTCAGATGTATACATTTCAATCGCTGGAGTGCAATAGAATGTTCAGGACATTCATTGTAGTAAAAGAACACAATACATCTTTATAGAGAATTATACTTTCTAGAATTCGATATATGGAATTCCACTTATAATTAACGTCTTTTCTAAATTTTTTAGGTCACATTTTGTTATCAATACAAAATTTCTTTCATGTCTTATTACAAATGCATGGTCAATTAAAAATCCAATTAGTTGTCTTATTGGGAATATTTTGAAATCTGAACAATTTAAATCATCGTTAACGTAAAGATTTGAAATATGATAGGCCTATCATATGTGAAAAAAAGTCTCACTTAACATGGGTTAATATAATGCTTCAAGTTCATCAATAGATGCGGTGTTAGTGGATGCATTGTCAAAACCGATTGAAAATATATTTTTAGTTAATGAGTATTTACCTAAAATAATACTTATTATACAAAAAATATTTTATACCATATGGCATTTGATAAACATCCTAAGCGCTATTAATCTCTTTTATACTTGCCATGCATCATCTATCCAGTAATATGTAATTACCATGTATAAATCATCCCACCATGGATCGGTCCATATATCTACACAAATAGAAACTTGCGTGGTAAGAGAATTAAATATAGAAGCTAATTTACGTTTACCGTTGTGATATAACTTCACAATGGTTTGTTGTATTGTTTTTAGGTTGCAACTTTATGAGCTTAGATTCAAAGCTTCTCATTTGTACTCCAACCTATGCATGGAAGATACGTGACTCCATAATAGATGATATTAGGCTAAGTATTTTGTCGGGCCATCTTTTTGCCTCTTTGTAGAATACTAAAATAGGCTTGTTAATTACAAACCACTAGACTAGGAAATTTGTTGTTTGTGACTTATTTATGTTAAACTCTATAGGGTATTTCGATCGCATGTGTCTATTCAAAATCTCATAGCCTTTTCCCTTATTCCACGTGTAACTTAATTGAAAATAGTTACAATATGCACGAGTGCTCCCATCTTCCCTTGCAATTTTACAAAAATGCTTAGTAAAAATATTAAATTTAAGTAGTATAAGTGACTTTTGTAGAGCCGGATGGGTTATGTATGTAGCAAAGTACTTCTTTTTCCGGCATTTCCTAGACATCATCGTCCTTTTCTTCTTCCGCCTCTTCCTTGCTGCCCTTTTGTAGCAGTAGTTGACTTTGTCCACCAGAAGTCATGTGCTCAAAGTCCGGGAGTAACATTATCAAATCCTCTAACCATTTGTTAGTGAAGTCGTGGAGATTGTAATCCTCCATGTCAAAAAATTACTCAAGTTCACGTTGAATAAATTTTCTCTTATCACATTTTCCAAAACCTCCCTTCTTATTAGAAGATGAACCATGGAAGAAACTTGTCATTTTTTAAATTAGTATAGAAAGAAAATACTGATATGGAAAAACCATAACTTGATGATTTGATAATTAGGAAAAAAATATATATTCGATGAAAGACACTTAAATATGGGCAATAACAATAATCTATATAATAGAAGTATTTACAAGTTAAATAAATTGAAAAGTTGAGCAGATGAAAGTATAAATAATACTAAATGCACAAGAGATTGAGTGGATTTTTTTTTTTCGTAAAGAACATACATGAATGCAAAGGTATGAATATATGTAACATTTTCGCATTGTTTAAAATTTTCCCCTGTCTTGTAACATTTAAATTCAAATTTTTAAATGAGTTGTGATAATTCAACCTGTAAACCTATTGCCTACAAGGCTATTGCTAGCCACATGCACGTATGCTTGCAATCCTATAATCTACTACGTGGATAAGTCTTCATTTGCTTAGCCTTTTCCCTGTTTTCTTTGTTTTACTTTTTTCCATCTTTCTCTCAAAACTTGCATTCCACTTGTCTTCTTCCTTCTCTATTTTTTCATTTTTTTTCTTTGTCTTTCAAAACTTTGCAGACATTTGTTTGCTTCCACCTCTCCTCTTTATTTTTTTTCCCTGTGCTTGCTACCTACATGCTTTGGTCTTTTTTTTTTTTTTTTCTCCACCAATGCTTGTTGTTGCATGCTTTGGTCTTTCTATATCTCTCTCTCTTTTTCCACCAAAGCTTGCATGCATGCTTTGATCTTTCTTTTTTTTGGGAAATGACAAGCTAACTCATTGGTTTACACCGGGTTGGTTTAGCGAGTTCAAAGGCGGGTTGAACTGGCCCACAAGAGTTGGTTCGGGCTAGGTTAGTGGGTTGATCTAACCTATTTGTATGTCTAATTTGTCCCCTAGGCTAGACCTATTTTGATTTTGAACTACTCACTGACGCTGAAATTTTGAGGTCATCTCACTGGGTCTGAAAACCACATGTTTCTCTAAGTCATCATAGCATACTTCTACTAGGGGATGGTAATTTCCTAAGAAATGATCCTTAAAACCTTAATGGTGCAAATCCAAATGATTAATAGAAGTTTCACTCCATTGCAAAGAGTAATTAGGACCAAAAACCACCCTTGTGGATGATCCTTTACTCTAATAATATTTAGGGTTCTTTAAACAATGTGATATCTCACATTGTGTAAATCCTTAATGATTTTTTCTCTTACTAAGACTACATAATGTACCTACATCAATTTTAATCTATTAGATTCGAATTTTATTCAATTAGACTAGGAACAAATCATAAATCAGTTTCCCTATTGGATCAATAAAATCATGAAAAATATTTTGATTTTTTTTTTATATTTTATATTAAATGGATTTGTTGTTTCCTAAACTTCTCGTTCACCCATTGATGGAAATAGGTTGACTACTAGAGATATTTTTGTTGCTCCTTATGCACATGTTTGTACACGAATGCATGAATTATACCGGTATTTAGTAAATTATAGGCCACTACAAGTTTTCATTTTCAAGATGGATAACTTACTCCGCAAATATCAATCTAAACTTGAATCCTTGTATTGGGCATGCAATTTTTTTTTATTATTATTATTCCTTGAGCACTCGGCAGATTAATTAGAAAATTGACGCTAAATAAGAGTTATATAAAAAATGCTAATTAAAGTACCACGAGAAAAAAATAATATTTTAAAATGTAATAAACCTGGACAAGATAAATTGATGATCTCACTCCTTTTATAAATTTGTATGGCATTACATCGCAATTTATGATAGCCACACCATCAAAGGCAACACACCAATTTATAAAAATGTAAAATTTTTATTCATCTATTGTCTATAGAAAAACAATACCCTAACAATGAAGAGTATTTATATAAATAAGGATAAATGTAAATCTTATGATATTGACTCGATCAAATGATTAATTAACCTATTATTCGAACCAGCCAGATTTGATAGTCTCAGGCTCTAGCACAATATTTGATGCACCGCTTGAAAGTGGATGATTCGACCATTTAACTAGAAAATCTCCATCACCTCCAATGTTAGAATAAATGTCATTATCTCTAATGATATCCTGAGTCTCTTCCTTATGGTTGAAAGTTTGACCCAAGGTTACTTCTTGCATGCACAATATTTTGCTTTTGAAGTTCTTGTTATCAATGATAAACATTTACACTAAACTCATATAATTCATTTCTTAAACATGAGTATCGAGTTTGAAATCGGACACTAGGTTACTCTTTACATCCACCATGTTTCTCTCTTGAGGGTCTTACTAACTACAATGAACACCTACAACAAACTTATATAATCTATTGCTAGAGTTCTTTTAAATTGCTGCGTACTCTTTAACATGGATAGCAAGTTATTCAACATGTTTTGGGGTAACATAAGGTCACTAGAATACCCCTTAAGGAATATCTTCAAACGCGTTGGAGTCCTCACTATTTAACTTTTTGAGTATACTTTGTGGTATGTTTGATTGATTCTTAATCAACTCTACAACAATAGTATACTCTTACTCTATCGATTTTTTTGTACAACATTATGACTAAAAAGTCAGTCATTCTCAGAATCAATAGCATTATGGTCGATATATATTTAAATTAAACTCGGTTTATGTTTTAATATACTTATCTTAATGATGGGCAGTTTGTTAACTTATAAGGCAGGCACTGTGGCATGATATATGAGGCACTTAGTATACAGATTATCAAACCTAGACATAATCTTGTCAAGGAATTTTGTGAAAATTTCCTTTGTCTAGTCCTCCTTAAAATGGTCTCGTTACGGGTTTTTTCGATATTGGAAATTTACTTTAACGAGATTTTTCTTAAATGGTAAGAACCGAAAAGATAGGTTTTTGCACCAGGATAATGGAAGCAACTAATAATTAAGGCCATGCAAAACATCAATTAAGGTCATATATATATGTGTGTGTGTGTGTGTGTGTGTGTGGTGTAGGACACTAGGAAATTAGGAAACTAGAATAAACAACAAATATACAAGATTACAAAAGTACTTTAAGAAAATAATAAATCTGAAAAAAAATAAATAAATTGACGGTCTCATAACGCTAGATAATTTATTGATAGCTTCATGCTACTATAAAGTTTTCTCAATAGCTGTATATCGTGATCAATTTGTTTGACATTTCATCACAATACCATTGAAAAAAACACACACAAACACAAATGCGTAAGAAAGTAAAATTTCATTCATGCAATGTCTATCAAAAACTTAGCAGTGAAGGGTGTTTACATAAGCAAAGACTAGCAAACCATGCACCGCAATGTGAGTATAAAATTTAAAAGAGATAACTTCGTTGAAATGAAAAGTGTAATAACTATATGCCTACTTATGTATAGTATTAATTAATCGAAAAAAAAAAGTACACATGAAAAACTATTTAAAAAAAAAGTAAGACAAAGATAAAAAATTTTACTTTCTATTTTTTTTTTTCAATTGTTATGGATTATACTACGATAGATATAGACTTAGAAACCAAAAAAAAAAAAAAAGAGAGAGGTTTTTAATTCATATATTTGATTTTACAAGAAGGTGAAAAATGAATTGTCTATTATTTACTTTTAGGAATGTAAAAATGGAGAATAAAGACTGATATTATATTAAAATATATGGTCTAACGGTTATACCAAATATATGAAATCATTACTCAAGGGCATTTTTTGGAATTTTATAAAGAAAAATGTGAAGTCTAAAAAGAAAAATTTTTATTTAGCAAAAATAGAAGATAGGAGATTAGTATGAGTTACAGTATTAACTTGATATAATGGTTTTTGTATAACCTTTCTAACAATGACATTAATAAAAATGAGAATGAATTGAATAAATATTAGAGAATCCCCCTTTTAGTTATACATTTTTAGATTTTCGCAATCATTTTCTTTTTCTTTATTTCTTACAGCTTGATTCAGTTTGTAATTTTTTTGAACCTAAAGAAAATGGTTTAATTTAGTTTGTAATTTTTTCAAATCAAGAAAAAAAAAAACAGTTTAAACCTAATTTATAGTTTAGTTCGACTCAGTCTAGTTTGGATTGCGGTTTGGTTGATTTTTTTGCTTAGCCTTAATTAAAATTCATATCCTTCTTTCTCCCTAAGAGCTCGTCCATCTTTATTACGACTCATATAAATGTGTAATAAGCCCATTTAATTTCTAGTCATTGAGAAAAGAATAAGGTAGTAATATCCTATTACATTGTTCACTTGATAACCAAAGCACTAATAAATGAAACAAAAAGGACTACATTGCCCTTTTGTTTAGAAATTCTAACCACTATTGTGTTCATGGTGTGTGATGTTCACAAATTTACTTTAAAAATAGTTTCTTGATTTTTTAAAAATGTACTACTAGCAGAGCTATACAAACAGACTAAATGAGCAACCCGCCCTAAGGGTTGATATGGATTGAAATTTTTTACCCAACCCTCATTTATTTTATTTATTTTTGGATTAAATAGGCTAGCATGCATAACTTGCCTCGCTTACACAACTTTAAAGCTAAACGAGACAATCTGCCTTGACTTGCATTCACTCATGGGTTAATACAAGTTAGCTCGCTTATAAGTGATCTAAAATTTTTGACCCAACTAGTATTTTTTTTGCAAGTTAAACGGGCTAACTTGCATAATTTGTCTTGCTTGCACAACTTTAATTACTAGCAAGTAGACTAGGTCATACTTTATGATACTCAAAACTAGTGAGGACCAAGTATCCCATTGACAAAAAAAAAAAAAAAAAAAAAACTATTTTGATTCTGTCTTTAACTAAGCTATCAAATAAGAAATTTAAAACTCACTTTATTAAACCTAATCTAACTACTATGAAATATCTCAAAGGCAAAACTCACCAATTAAATATGTGGAATTATAATTAAGCTATATTTTAGCAAATCGCTACATGCTTTTAAAATATGTTAAAATTAAACGATTGAATTTTAATTAGATTTACTAGGACTCATTTTCCTTTTGAATTGTTATTGTCTTATGTATAGTAGAAACACCCCTTTTTTAGTGGCTAACCTATAATTGTCAATTATATAATAGATTCCTCTCACAAATTTTACTACCCTAATTAATATTAATATTCATGGACATATGTATATCACAAAAATTAATATCATTTGTATTAATAGCGTGAATCCCGAAATTAACTTAAGATGCATATATCTAAGTCACATATTAAATTAATTATATTCCAATTTCTTGCAAACTATTTATTTCCCTTTTGAGTTGTCTCGGATCTATTCATAAAAATTATTGTTAATCATGCAATATGATATGAATTACAAAGTTAAAATGATTAAAATCTTACAACTAATTAAATAGTATGATATGATAAAATCAAACCATCAAATAATGCCGATAATTCCACTAAACTTAATTTAGTTCATGAATAAAATAAGAACGAAACACGAAATTACAAGAAATATAATCTTCTCGTGTAAATCTAAAGGAATAGAATGAACCCAAATAGATGGCAAAAAAAAAAAAAAAAAAACCCGAATGAAGATATTAAACGTGTAATGCTGTAACTGTGAATTGTGATGGTAAAATCTTGGACCTTTGGACTTTGCAATTGCCTGAGATGTGGATAGCTTTGAGGATTAAATTGCACTAACTCTTGGACATTGTGAGCAGAGCATGTGTTTGATACATCAATTGGGCTTTGTCTTTTGGATTTCACATGGGCTGACTGAATAATTTGAAAAGCTGGATGCATGGACTCCATTCCCCCCTTTTTTTTCATGTATTTCTTATGCTCGAAACTGGCTGTATGCATTTTCTAATTCTAAGCATTTTTTTCTATTAGAATTATAAAAATATACATATATGAAAATGATAGCAAATTAGTCAAAATTATATAAACTTACAACTCTGGTCTAATGCATGGGTGAGTCAAATCATGGTGAGCTATGATGGGTTTGGTGTAGGCTTGGGTGGGTATGCGGTGAGGAAGAAGATGATAAGTTGAAGAAAATGAAGAACACTTGAGGAGATGAGCCATGAATAGTATTCACAAGTTTCTCTACATAATAGTTATCCAATATTTCTCTATATTGCGGGGCATTACTTTATTCTATGAAAATACATATATATCTCTCTTAAAAAATTAAATACCTCATTTCATTTGATTAGATCCAATCTAGTTTAGCTCACAAATCCATCTGAGTTTTTGCCCATCCCTATCCTATCCTATTAGTGAGTCCATCCCTACATGAAAAATCATTCACTTGCATCCTTTATCCCTCTAAGATGAGAGAAAGAAAATCAAATGAGACTACAATGGAATTGTAATCATCTCAAGTTTGGTTTATACTACAGGATTAGCATATTTGTTAGGACAATATAAAGATAAATATATTGATCTGTGGCCATATCAAATTTTAGTTAGAGAATTGATTTATTAGTTAGATTGTTATTAATTTAGATACTTTCACTTTCTCAATTCTTTTTTCTTATTGATTAAACCGGTTGAACCTTCAATTGTACCACTGGACTGGAGCACGAGTACAAGCCCAGGTTTAGGCGAATTCTACGGGCCAAACATGGACTGTGCCTCTCCACTCCACGTTGGGACCGGGACCCGGTCCTTTATTAAAAAAAAAAAGAAAAAAGAAATTCTGTATTTGGACACAATTTTGTTTATTATTGTTCGTATGGGTGGTCGACTGGTCGAGGTAGACATGTCTCCTCTGTCACGTTGCTTGTTTTTGTCTTTCTTTCCCTTATAAGTTAGATAAAATATCACCAAAATTTAATTTCATTATACAAATATATATCAGTACATGTCCCCATACACCATCACCATCTTTTGCTCGAATACATTTCACCTTCTAAATATTCCTCGATGAAATATCACCAAGAGATGTGGTTTATGGGATATGCTTTTGTGGTTAAATGTCTTGATCTAGAATGCTAGAATATTTAGTTTTAGAAATGTTATTAACCATTATTTTTTTATAAATATTTTAAATGAATATAGATTTTATTATTTTTAATTTGCTATAAATGGTTATCTTTTTTTTAAAAAAAAAAAAAAAAAGGAAAAAACTCTCTGCAAGGAGACGTGATGTATAATGTCAATGTTGTTTGATGGGAAGACAACTTGATCGGATCTTCATCTTTGTTTCTTTTCCGGGGTCAAAACGTGACCTTCCCTGCTATTTCTGTCCTCCATTTAACAAGGGAGGGCTCACTGTTTTGGCATTTTGTGGCTTTCCGAATTAGAAGGGAAAAAATAAATAAAAATAAAAAATAAAAAAAAATAAAATTATTGAAGTTATAAACCTTATCGTCCGATTGAGGATAAGAATAAAAACCTCAACCACGGCAACCATGTCTAAGAATACAAATGCTCAATTGGCAGAGAACAATACAATATCACAAGAACGCAGTGGTCACAGTGAAACAAAGTACTTCGATAGATAGATATATATATACACACGACACAAGAATAGATGAACACGTCTACTCATCAGCTAAGATCGAACCGGTCCGAATCACTAAATCGAGTTATCGATTCAAGAACAAAAGTTTTTATACCTGATACAAGGTATCAGATTTGTAGGTTTTGTTTTTCATTCAAATCTCTCATAATCTATTCTCAATAACGACTACTTCTTATTTACTATTATTTTCAATGAGAAACAAACACAAAAATATAGCTATTTCCAAAATCTAAAAGAATAAGTATTTATTGCAACCCTCAAAAGCGTTAATTTGGAAATTTGTCATTATAGCTATGCCAATTGGCTTGGTTTATTAAAATTCTATTGTGGGTATTATAAGAGCGTTGAGATTTAGTGAAGTTTTTTATATTTTAGTTGGGTTATTTAGGTCCTTTATCACATTTAACCAATAACTATAAGAAAGTTCCTCCATTAATATTTCCTATTATATATAGACAAACGTGGCTTGTTTGGTGATGATAAAAACATAGAAAACTTAATTAGGGGTCAGACCAATTAGATATGTTATGGGTTAGTATTGACACTTGAGGGTTACAAAATAAGTTTCGCTTATCGTTTTCAAAACTTTCTCCCATATAATTAAGTACGGCTATGATGTCTCAATATCTTGTGCTAATCCTTAAATATATACTTTAGGCTCATTTGCTTTAGATCAAAATAAATAGGAAATAAAAAAGTTATATTTTAAAATAATTATTACTAAGCGTAGATGGAGGGTTTTGGTAGGAATAGTCACACAAGTATCATGCGAGTACAATATTGTATGTGACTTCAAATAAGTAATGTGGAGATGATATGTAATGAGATGATTAAATAGAGAATGGTAAGGAGGAATAAGCAATCTTAAAAGTCTCAAATGCACAAGTAACAAACAAAAGAGCTAAGGAAACCATCAACCTTGCACTTTTTGGGTAATATAGATCATTTTTCGCCTAAACTCTTATTTTATCCTTGAGAATAGATAATTTTTAATGGAACACTGTTTATTTAATCTCTTTAAATCCATAATCTCTTGAGAATAGATAATTTTTAATGGAACACTGCTTATTTAATCTCTTTAAATCCATAATCTCTCTAATGAAGATGAATGATTGAATATTTATAAACTTTTGAACCTAATAGCATCCATTAGATCACCTTAGTGATCAATAGACAAGATTGAGTCTACTCATTCTAGGGTTATCATAATGACCTCACTATAGGTTTAAAGCTAATAGCCTTCTTCATAAGTGCATGAGCTTGTCTGAAAAAGGTTGGATGCGGACGACCGATTACCTTCAAGTAAATAGCTCATAAGTATACACGATATAAATTTTGAGGCACCTTGCATCCACCCTGTAAAATTATTAAATAATAATGAATGTAAAATAATATTATGTTTCTACCTTCTAAGTGCTACTTGAGAGAAACAAAAAATAAAATAAACATTATAACTAAAGCCCATTATCAATAAGGAAACATAAAGAATTTCTTATTTCATTTGTTCCACCTCCCTCTTGTCTTTTTTTTTTCTTTCTATTTTTTACCATGCTCATCTCATTTCTTCCTCATTACTAACTTTACCTCTATTGTTATATTTCCCCTTAAAAATTATGCTTATAAACTCACTGTAATGAATTTAGTGTTATCTATTTTAAGCAAGTGAACTAAACTTTCTAATAGATTTGTAGGATTTGTATAGGTAGGAGTGTGTCTTCTTCATAGACAAGGTATTTTGTCACTTTTATTTTGTAATGTTACTTTTGTTTAAGATGCTATATGAAATATATTTTGTAATGTCATTTTTATAATTTGTTAAGAATGTGCCCTCGTGTTACTTAAATGAATTTATGAAAATATTAACAAGTTCAGGATGTTAAAAATTTACCTCTAAATTTTAATATTTATTAAAAAAATTTACGGATTTTATATGGAATTATATACCTTTTAAGTTCTATAGGATATGGATTCTAGAGTGGTTTTAAGATGTTATGAGTCTATTCCAAAATTTAGAAGTATATAATTATAAGGTAAGAAATGGATAGAATCATATACCTTGCATACTTTATACTTGCTTGTCTTTAATCTAAATAATTGATTCAAAATATAAAAATTTTAATTGAATTTTGATAGAGCAAAAGTACTTCTAATGTAGATATTCGTTAAGTAATCTTGATGTCAACTAGTGAACATTCAAAGTAAATTTTAATGACTTCCGATTACATCCATGCAAAGGTGAGTGAAGAAAAACCCAATTTAGGTTGAAAGAATCAGCATAGATTCATTGGTAGGACCATATATGTTCATATCATATATCCACAATGTCTACGACAAATGTAGGATGTTATATGATCGCAATATTTCAATGATTTTAAGAAATTTTCCATTGATACAAATGGATAGCTCGTTATTAGAATAAGGAACGTAACACTTTTCTTTCTTAATTTTTTTTCTTATATATATATATATATATATATGGAATTAGAGGGAGCATGTGAAATCTATCGACAAGCCTGTTATTGATGCAGAGGGCAAGTGGGTTGCTGTGGTCTGCTGGTTACCATCTCGCCTTGTCGCACGATCATAACGAGGAATTGGCAAATACCGACAAAATGCTGCTGGCTCGCTGGGATTCGGTGCATGAATGAAATCTCCCCCATACACCTATACTTTGTATTTTAAAAAAATAAAAGAAAATATATTTTTAATTTTTAATATTTTTTTAATTTAATTTTTTCAAAATTTTATAAAAACAAGATTTTGATTAAATATACTAAATTTTACATCAATCTTTAATATGTATTAGCTTTCAATTAACCTTAAATTTATTGACTTAAATGCTTATGGTGTATATAAATTTTTTAGCTCATTTTTTTACTTTTATTTATTATTTTTTTATTATTTTAAATCGTATCGTATCATTATATATAATTAATATTATATTTTATTATATTATGTAAATAAATATTATTATTATTTTATTAATTTAATTATTATAAATTGATATTAAAATTTTTAATAAATTAAAAAAATTTATTAATATTTAAAATATTTAAAACTCAAATAAAAAAATTAAATACTTCAATAAAAAGCAAGTAAATACATAAAACTAAAAGTATATAAATGTTTTTCTTTTTTTCGAAATTTCACACCTTTCTTATCATTGTATCTTGATATGTGTGCTTTGTCTCTTTATGCAATAATGGTCTGCAATGTCTCTTCATGCTTTTATCCTTATTTTTTTTTCCATTTTTTTATTAAAAAGAAAAGAAAACAAAAAAAGTTGCACCGTGAACCGGATTGGATCCAGTAGACCCATGTGCGATTCCCAAACGGTTCGGCCTCCCGGTTCAGAACCAACTATGGCAATATCTATCTACTTGTACATTGGGGAAGAAAGTTGAAAAGTTTTACTAAGCTACGTTGAGTTGAAGTACCCTACTGAACAAGGACGTAACATAATGTTTACAAAAATAAATTAAAAATTGATAGCAAATATAAGCGTAGATTTAGCTTTGACAACAAGAACTCATTCCCTTACTTAAAATCTTGATTCCAGCAATCACAACATGAGACACGACAGCTAATTTAGGAGTGCAATCATATCCTCGCACAAGCACAGTCCGAGGACGTCGGTGTTTATCTGAATTAATTTATCAGAAAAAAAATATATATATTAACAAGTCAGCATTTTATTTAACGATTAATTAAGAAAGATGTAGATATTCTTAATGCACTGTTTCTTCCAGGAAGCTTACGACTGATCAAGTTATTTAAACCCGGATTGATGTTTTAATTTTCTCATGTGTTTGGTATTATAAATATTGAGATTGAACTAAAGTCAATCTACATTTGAGTTTATAAACCAATTAAGCAAAGATAATAGAATATTAAGTATGTGAGATTGAACTCAATCGAGTTTAAAATTTTGAATTAAGTGTTTTCTTTGACAATGAATATATGTAATACAAGTGTGGAGACATATTGTAAATTAATAAAAAGACAAAGCCTGACTTTGCGTGAATCGAAACGTTGTAAGTTTATAGTCAAATACAAGCTACTTAGAATTTACGAGTAATTAATTGAACGTGAAGACATGGGCAACAACGTGGAGGGAGACAACCACTGCATGGCCAAGCTGGCCCTTTTATCCGTTGCCTCTATATAAAACCATCACTCCATCTCAGCTTACGACCATCCACCTACCACCTTCTTTCAACAAGAATATAAAAAACATCCCTAAGCTCAAAAACCCAAACTACCTATGGCTTCCTGGTCTGCCGAGAATGCTACCAATGCTTACATTGGGACACTTAAAATGGTAAGTTCCTTTATCTCACTGGCTTATTTATTTAATGGGATGATTATACTAGAAATTCTTTGCTAAAATTCAATGTCCTCTACGTTTCAAGTGAATCATTTTAAATACTTTGTGATCTTGTCAAAACTTAATCAAGTCTTGTATGTTTTAAGCGAAAAATAAATTCTCTATATGTGTAATGCTACATCAAGTAAATACATCAATTAGTATCTCTTATCAATACGAAAGACAGACTTGAGGCAATAGCACGAATATACCGATTTTAACCACTGGCTTAAAACATAGTGAACTTAATTGAATATTGATATGAATAGAGTATGCTTAAACGTTCCACTCAAAACACAGGGAGTATGATAGAATTTTCCACGAGCATTGAGAGCTTTTAGTATGCACTCATTCGTTTTTCTTAATCTTATATGTCTATGACAAAAAATATACATATTTCTATTCTGATCGATTAATCGTCTTGTAAAATTCAGGGAAAGAGAGCAAATCAGCCCGATGCGTCGGAGTTTATATCAGCTTTGGCGGCCGGAAACAATGCTCAATTGATGGTTGTGGCTGGAGCAAGTTTTGAATGCTCAAAAACACTAGCCCTAGTAGCTGCAGCACATCAAACAGGCGGTCGTGTGATATGTATTCTCCAAGATAACAATGAACTAAACTCATACATTAAAATTCTAGGCTCAAATGCGATTCACGTGCAATTCGTCATTGGGAAAGCCCAAAATCTTATACTAAACAGCTACATCGATGCGGATTTTATGCTTATAGATTGTAATTTCATAAGCCATGAAGCAATCCTTCGTAAGATGAAAGAAAACCGAAAAGGCGATACGGTTGTGGTGGGTTACAATGCATTTTCTAGAGGATCGTGGCGGTCTAGCGGGTTAAGGACTCAATTGCTGCCTATAGGAGAAGGATTACTTGTGACAAAAATTGGTGCAACAACCAACAAGGATCGCCATTTGGGAAGGAAAAGCCATTGGATTGTCAAAGTGGATAAATGCACGGGTGAAGAGCATGTTTTCAGGGTCAGGTTGCCTCATGGGAAACCAATTGAAGCTTAGTCATTATAACAGCTTCCTTCTTATGCTTTAGCTTAAGGGAGCGCATTTTGATGATCACTTGCTGAATTTTTGGCAACTCCAAGTGTTTTAGATGTGGAAGTAATTGATAAAATCTCAAGTGTAAATAGCAAGCATAGGAGATGCTTGCAAAGGGTTTTATTATTACTTTTTTGGCTTGTCTAATATCAACATGATAGTATTTATTTCAAGAGTTTTATCCTTTTATATTTTCGCAAGTACTAATAATCTCCAATTTCCAGGCCCACTGTTTTTTTTTTAATGAGGGGATTCTGATTTTGGACACCACAAATGGCTTAATATACCCAGATTTTTATATGTTTCTTTACATAAGCTTAATTGCAATTGAAGTGTTAAAGAAAGCTTAAGAGGTAACATATACAGTATACATGACACAAAGCACAAACATCTTTTCTTTTTCTCTTTTTTTTTTTTTTTCTCACTAAACGTGAATTTAAGCAGTCCATTTTACAAAATTAGCTTGATAAATAAATTGCTTTAATAGAGTGAGTTATGTGATACTACATTGTGAAAGCTAAATTACATGTTTATAATAATTGTGTTATGCATTGTATTTTTTTATTTATTTATTTAATGCTGAATAAATTAGTCTATTTGATAATTAAGTTTTAAAGAAGGTTAATAAGGAATATATTGCAATATTTTGGGTTTTTTTTTTTCTTTTTGAGCTATAAAAATAGCTTAACGAATAAATTCTATTAATAGAATATGGGAGTTACAAATACTGTATTATAATGATAAAGCTAAATATGTCTAAATATTTTTCTAGAACCAATTAATACAAAAGAAAGGATGAATATTTAGGTCAAAATTTAAATTGAGAATAAAAAAACTTTAGTAATTCAAAGAGAATACGAATGTTACGAAAAGTTATATAAATATAGAATGTTGTATTGCTATTATAACCCCTTTATATACTGATGATGTGCCACAAAATCAAGTGCCAAAGCAGACACTAATATGGGGTCCAACGGTTCCAATAGGTGAAATAAGTTGGTGCAAATTATTATAACTGAACCCTAGCCCCAAAAATTCTGAACGGTAGGCCCCCAAAATGCAAAAAGCTTGCATACTTCTTCTTCAATCTGATGAAATAGCTGATTCGCAAGTAAGAATAAGAGTTAAAAGGAAGTTCGCAATCTAATATCAAACCCTATTGGACATTAGAAAGTCAAAATGCAACCCAAATCAATCCTTAATCATTTATTTAACGTTTGTTGTCGCGCACACCACATAGCATTTCATCAGGTACTTAATTTTTCATATCAGCAATTTATGACAAAGTTACAACAACAAAGTAACAACACTCTCCATTTACACCGCTTTAAATAATATCTATATTATGCTATTTGCTACTAAATTCTTCTCCCTAATATTATATTATATATTAGTGTTATTTAGAAAAGACCCACCCTATGAGTAAGCAAAAAATTAAATACGAGACCTATATTATCATCATTTAAAACCATCCCAAAACTTATACTTTATAAAATCTATATATTCTAAAACATTCTTATAAAATTAAAATATATTTTTAAAAATTTTTTATTTAAAATATCATAAATATGGCATACTGAAATCACAATATTAAAATTAAAACTCAATATTATAGTGATGAAGCTAAACCTGTCCAAACATTTTTCTAAAACCAATTAGTACATAAGAAAGGAGGAATATTTAGGTCAAAATTCAAATTGAGAATGAGAATCTTTGTTTCCCATTTGCATGTTATGTAGGTATATAGATTTTGGGGATTCGATGGAGTTCGTGGTTACTAGCATTCCTTCAACCTGGGGTATATTTGTAAGGTTTCATCATGGTGTCCAGATCAGGGAGCTTTTCTTTTGCCGGTGGATTTTGTATGGGGAAAAAAAGTTTTTATTTTAGTTTGTATAGAGTTTACAAAGTAGGGCGTTCACTTTTGGGTTGGGGTAATTTTCTCATTTATTTTACATTTTGTTGCCGCACACACCACATAGCATTCATCAGGTATTTAACTTATCATATTAATATATAATAAAGTTACAGCAATCATTATAATAATATTCTTTAATTACATCACTTTATTTAGCATTTATATTTTCTTTGCTACTAAATTCTTCCATCTAATATAATATTATAAATTAATATTATTTAGAGGAAGTAAAAGAGGACAACATAGATGGAATAGGAATCTCTATATTATAACCCACCTCATAAATAAGTACAAGTTTCAAGAAATTAGAAGTAAAGCCTATATTATGATCACTTAAAACCATCTCAAAACTTATATTTTGTAAAACCTACAAGTTCTAAAATATCATTTATGAAACCTACACACATTTTTGTTAGTTTGAAATTTAAAATAACATAAACATTTTATACCAAAATCACAATATTCGAATTAAAAGTTAATATTACTTTTAAATATAAGTTACAATGGAGGCAAACATATTTGATTTCAATAAAAATATATAAATAACAGAAAAATACATACAATGTACATATAGCAAGAATTAATTCAAATTGGAGATGTGAGAAATACTTATTTGTCCGACTAAGAGTTAGTCTAAAATAGATAGTTATAACTTTAATGACTCGATTGATTTTTTCTTTATATTTGGTAAATTTAATAATATTTATCATGGATATTTTATAGATAAATTACATGGTAGCTTACTTGTTCCTTATAAGATTATGTTAATAGTATATGTGGTACAAAAGGCATATTCTAGTTGTGCCCATGATGTGCCCTAACTCCTAACTGTACCCTGGTGTCTTCTCATGCTACTACGAGTACTTAATCTAGTTTATAATTTTAATAAGTTCCTTGAACTTTTGGATTTAATATAAATTATAATTACCATTAAGCAAGATGGATCTAAGTTTGCAGTTTCTACTTGGGAGCCAGATCAATTGTTATGCACTTGCTGAGCCAGCCCATGGGCCTCCCGGTCGACGATATCCTTTAATGATTCCACGTTGGGGGTATTAAATTAGGAAACACACTGTGCAAGTAAACAAAGTATATACATTTTTCCTACTATAATTCCTTTCATTGATTTAATCCTTAGTTAATTGCTTTTTTTATTGGGATTTTACAACCTAATCACAGTATCTAAGTATTATTAAAGCTCTAGTACGGGTAGGTTAACATTACTCTTTATTTTTGGACCAAAAGTGGTGTCCTTGTTCTTCAAAATTTCGTAGGAATCTCTTTCTTTGATTTTCTACCAAATTTGTGATCCCCATGTGAGTAAAATTTGATACGAGTTTTGAAGAATACTGACAGCGATTTATGAGATCAAGGTAACAAACACTAAATCCATTATTAGTGAGAAATTTTTTAGTTAAAGTGATTGAAAAAATACATTAACTACCTATTGATTATTTTTAAATTGAAACACTACAAATAATACTGGAATCAATGCCTTACCAATTGGTAAATGATTTAGGGATAAAATCAAGATAGAAGCTAGTTGTTGGGAAGAGGTCCAAAGAAGGAGGAAGAATTACTTAGGTATGACTCCTCATAGGCTTCTAAAAATAACCTATAGGTAGAGGATGGCAAGAATGAACTAAATCTCACAATGAAAGAGGGAGAAAAACGTTGCCTAACTATGAGATTTTGCAACAAGAACATTAAGTGTTTAGAAGGAATAACTCTATTAGAGTTTGAAATTTGCTCTACCTAACTTGGTTAGTGGATGAATATTGAAGGTCATATGATAGGTTGCCATTATAATTTTTCAAAACTTGCTTCCATATGTTAGGATAAAAGTATAATATCTCCATACCAATATTTAACATCAAACTTACACTCTAAAGTATGTACAGGCTTTACTATTCCATGTACACATAAAATTCTTAATAAATAATATTAAACATAATAAATTATTATATTTTTATAACTAAACATGTCCAAGCCTATTTCTCGTAAAAAACCCTAAAGCATATTGTTGATGGTAGAAATTCCTCTTGCTGAATAATGAGCTTGAGCTGCTTACAAAACAAAACACAACTAGAATGAGCATCTAAATTTCCTCTAGCATTGCCACTTTAATGCTTAAATTAGTTTGTAGGCAACAAAGATAATAATAAGATAGAGTTTGAGGGTAATAGTTTAGATATGTCTTGATGCATTTACCTACATTGATGGAGATATTTATAGGTTGATTGAGAGATGGTTCTTGTCATTCACTTCTACTATCGTTGCTCAACTTTGACTTAAAGGTAATCTCAAAAAGCTCTTTTTACTCACAAGAGCTTTACTTTTCTCTAGTGAAACCTTAGAAGGGAGTTTGTAGAGATTGATACTTTAATTTATGATAAAACAAAAGAGGAAGTTCGATTGAATTTGTATTTGTTATAAGCTCCATTATTACTATCTATTGGGCTTAGAAGAAGAAATTCTATGGTTGAAGATTTTAAGGGTTTTTACAAACTACTTTTATATAAAAATATAAAAAGTTTCATAGGTTTCATAAGGTACATGTACCTAATAAATTTATAGAATCCAAGTTCTAAGCTGATTCTACATATATGATATAAATAAAATCCCATGTCCTATATACCCTATACCCATTTACCTTATAGTAATATTAACGTTGAACATTTAAGGATAAATTATAGGAATATTCATTGAAAAGTATTGAAATTGTATGAAACCCTTAATTTTTAAAAAGTTAGCATTTTGACCTCTTAAAACAATTGTGGAACCTACTTCCTTTTTGTATTGACTGCTTATATGTAATTTTTTGCTGACGTGAACAACTTATATAATATATTTAATTAATAAAATACTAAAAATTTTAGAAAATTAAAAAAAAAAGATTAAGTGGTTGACAATAATCATATTATTTTTTAAATTTTTTCTTTTTTTTTTAATTTGTCAAAATTTTTAGTAGTTTTATTAATTTAATATATTGCATGTGTTGTCCACGTCAACACAAAATAACACATAAGCAAGCAACACATGATAAAAATAGGTCTCATAACTATTTTAAGGGGTATAGGTGCCAATTTTTTTAAAACTAGAAATTTCATACAATTTCAAAACTTTTTATAAGATCTCTATATAATTTACCCAACATTTAAATATGCATGCCATAAGTTTATATTAGTCCCAAACGAAGTACACCTAAAATATTCAAAATTCCATGGTGAAGGGAGCTTAATGCAATGGAAGCAATGGAGAAAATGGTAAAAGGATTTACTAAAATTGAGGGAGAAAAAAAAAAGAATGTCAAATAAGGAGAGAGAAAAAAAGAAAGAAATTCTGTTATATTTTTTAAGATTTAGAGATTTAAACACTTAATTTAAAAAAAATAAATGACCTAAATGTAATTGAGGAAAATATAAGAAGTAAGCCTGCAATTTACTCATAAAAATGATAGAACTCCTTTAACAAGTATTCTTGAGCATTAATTAATAAGTCTTAAACTGAACATAATACCAACTTTATTATGGACACTGAACATAATGCCAACTTTACAACTGATGTGGTTTTACATTGCAGGGAATGCCTTCACTAGATTAACAATGTCAAATTTTAGAATACCATTCGGGAAGACAATTGCATGGCGAATGATCTTGTAAAAAACTTAAAAAAAAAAAAAAAGAATGGTGTTACCCTTAGTTCTAGTGTTTAGTTTCACAGAACCCTGCCTGTAGGGTTTGTTACTGATCAGTTGGCTGCTTTTTGTAACTTTTCTAAATTCCCGGGTCCGGGATAGAGTTTTGTCTCTTTGAACTGCTTTACTTTTACTGTTTGATCAGTAAAGCTGCCTGTCTTCACTGAAAAAAAAAAAAAAGAATTCATTTTTCCAAAAATTGATGATATACTTTATTAAAACAATTACAAGGAAAGGTATAAATACTCTTTCTTTTGGCTCTTCAATAGTCTAAAAACATTTGTAAACATTGTCTAAAGTAATATTTCAAAAATTTAGGATAAATTGTAAATATATTTCTTTTAGTTACTTTTTGTATGTTATTGAATTTGAGCATTTCAATCTTCTAATATTTGAAAAAATGAGCTTTTAAACTTTATTATACAATATTTCCTTAGATAAAATAATAGAGTGTATTGAAGTTAAAAAAAAGATTCATCAAAACAAGAGTAAAACGGTTAAGTAGGAGTTTGAAAAGTAAGATTTAGAAGTCTAAATACTGAATTTAAAATATAATAAAACAATACACAAATAAAATAAATATAAGTAGACATGCAAAAATCCTCTATAGTATAGTAGCATAAATATTAATTTTTTAAATTTGATGAATCAGGTTTCAATCTTCCTTTCATTGTAATTACAAAAAAATTATAGACAAACATATTAATAATTAAAAAAAAAAAGGAAAGAAAAAGTTAATATAGTAATTCAAGTGTATATATATATAGCTGCAATTTAAAGCAAGCAGTGTCAGGAAAATCTGCCTCAGTGTTAGGGTGATCGGGTGAAATGTGGCTTCCTTCCCGTTCAGAAGTAGCTATCGTATTGGTAACATGTGAATCCAACAATACAATACAACAATAACCGCAGCGTTAACATCGATGACATACTAACGACAAACGATTCCAACTGTGAAAAAAAATTCAAACATGAGCGGACAAATAATGCCATTGAGAGACATTATGGAACCTGGCCAAACCTTGGGATAATAAGATTCTACTCCCATTGGATTAAACCTAAATGTGCACATTCCTAGGACCAAGATATATATGTAAATCAATCTGGTCCCTTGCTAGTTGGTAGCCACCTTGTCATCTTGTATTTGTCAAAAACTAGTACTAAATGTTAATGGAACATGCCAACCTTAGCTTGCTTTCTTCTTTTATTTATTTTCAAGAATAATATTGCCTAAAACATTCTATTAAAAAATAATACAAGTGTGGTGGTAAATATAGAGTGAAAAGATGGATTTAAGAAATAATCTAGTTTGCAACTTATTAAAATTTTCAATAAACCAAGATGTCAAATATTCTTAAATTTTAAAATAATAACTTATTTAGGTGATTAGCCTTGCATGTTCTTATACCATGGCTTAGGTTATGTAATGTCGTTAACCTTAGGCGGTTGGATTTGAAGCATGTCAATTTAAATAACATTTTGAGAGACAATTATACGACCCTGGAGTCTCACTTCAATAAGATTCTGAACATTCTCTCCAGCTAATTGACTTCTTGCCTGGTAAATGCCATCTGCCATTAATTTGCTCTGCAAAATTTGGTAAATACTTCAAGCTGCATATCGTACATCAGATTATGCCCACTGCCATGCAAGAGCTTTCTTAGGAGAAGTAAAATGTCCTCCTGGCATGGTAGTGGTACAACAAAGGCATCAAATACAAAGTCACTCTCAATGCATTTGAACCGGTCATCACCCTAATAAAAAGTAGATGCATTCATTGCACGCCAATGTGATTGTGGGCATGCAGTTTTGAAGTGGACCCTCGAGAGAAACATAGTGATCCGAAGTAGCATACAGCACCAATGCAACACATAAGAATGACTTCACACGTGGACAAATACAGCAACCAATTCAGGACCACAATTTCAATTTTCAAACGGTCTCTCCCTTCACATTTATTACTATTTACATTGTTTTTATGGGACTAGAGTTAACCCTATCTGCCTTGTATATATAATGTAAAAACTATAATTAATATTAAAATACACTTTCACATTATAATATAAACACCGATTATCACTTTGTTTGAGAAACAGTTATTTTTTATCATATTCTAGTTTATTATATTTTCACATAATATTAACGCATTGACATCCTCATTAAAAATCTTTCAACATCAACCTTTTTCAATCGTTACTCTAATCTGATGCTAACTATTGCAATATGTGATCAAGAAGGGGCATATTATTACTATTTACATTATCTTTATAGAGACAAAATGATCATCTATGATATATCCTTAGATTATCTCTCTTACAATGTCAAAACTATAATTAACAATAAAATACACTTTCATTACTATTGTTCACACATAACTACTAAGACAATATCATATATGAAAATTCTAAAATCTTCAAAAACCGTTGCCATCTATTATTTGGGAGTCAAATAGATATTTTCAAGAGTAATAAAATGTTAAAACACATGTTAATACATATTGAATAATTTATTCGCAGTCAGTTAATAATTATTTTGATGGTATATTTGCAACAACCTCAAATTGAATCAGTTGGATAGCTCAAAATAAACAAAAACAAACGGACTCGCATATTTTTAGCCAAGTCAAGGGTTGTTCACTCAGAATCATTTGATCATTCATCACAAGACTTAAGAGTTATTATGAAGAGCAATATGAATATGAAGATATCAACCATAGCATTAAAACCATCCTTCCCCCATAAAATGGGGTATTCAAACAGTTAATAATTACAGATGCATATCCCAATCAATCCCTATCCAGACAACAACCATTGAATCAAATGAGAAAGCTATGCCCATAGGCAGGACAAATGGACAAGAAAAACTGAACCAGGATGTTACACCATCAGTAGAAGTTAGTGTTCTTGAGAAGAAATCACGTTAGCAATGGAAGGAAACATAAAGGAGTCGGGGCGCTTAAGGACAGCTGCTGCAGTTACTTAGCTCCTGAATAACTGCTTCCATTGATGGGCGGTCCGAGGGAGACTCGTGGGTACAAAGCGACGCGATCTTTGCAAGTTTAGCAGCCTCATACTCAAACAACCTTCCATGAAGATTAGGATCGATAAAGTCTTGGAACTTGCTAGTGTCTGCAGCTGAATGTATCAAGTAATTGACATTCTGCTTCCCCGATAAGATTTGGAAAACGATGACTCCGAATGCATAAACATCGCTTTTCTCCGTGAAGCGTCCAGTGGATGCATACTCTGGAGCTAGATAACCCATTGCAGCGGTTGCTTTGAGAGATGAAAACATGATATCATTGGTCAGGATCTTGTGAAGACCGGAGTCTGATAATAACGGAGAGTATCGTTGGTCTATAAGCACCTTCTCTGCTGAAATGTTCTGGTGGAGTAGAGCAGGCTTGTTTGCTTTGTTCCCGTGCAAATATGCGACACCTGTGTAATAAAGAAAAATCAGAATGAGAAAACAGAAATCGAATTCCCACACTTTTCTTCTAGGTGGTTACTACTATGTAAGTAGACACACTTGCAACTGAGAGCACAATTATTCTACCACTTGGCGATGTAACTTATGGATAAATGTGCAAAGGCTTCCAGAGAATTATGCTGCAAGAAGCCGAAAATGGCAGCAACAATAATTAAATTACTAGATTAAACCCTATATAAGGAATGAATACTGTGATTTGTTTATAATAGGGATAAGTACATTAGAAGTCCTCTTATTTGTGTTGACATTCAATTAAAAACTAGTACAAATGAGTGGGAGTTTATATGCTTTGAAAAGTCATTTTCAAGTCCTCTATGCGTGTTCCGCTGCATCGAATAAGCACCTCAATCGTACCTCCTATGATTTATGGTCATAAATTTAGGAGACTTCGAGTAAAACTTGATTGAATTTTAGCATAATTAAACAGTGTAAGCAATTTTTTCCATCCCATGGATACATGGAAGACAGTTTCAAATTCAGATACATATAATCGAAGTAAAAAGTGTAGTGAAACAACACTGACCTTTGGCAATGCCCTTAACAATCAAAACTCTAGCAGACCACTCGAGAATATTGCCATCACACTCCTTCTGGTCCAGATACCGCAGCAAATTTCCATTCGAAACAAAATCATAGATTAGAAAGCACTCTCCACGACCCCTAGAACAGCAGAATCCTCTCAACCTAACCAAATTCTCATGCCTTAGTGAAGTCAAAATATTCAATCCCTTCAAGAACTCAGCTTCCTCAGACTTGCAGCTCGTCTTATTGATACACTTTATAGCAACCAAAGAACCATCTCGCAGGATCCCTTTATAGGTTGTGGACGAGTTACTTTTCCCCAACAAGTTCACCTCTGAGAAATACTGAGTAGCTGACTCCACTTCTTCGAGATTAAATCTAAAACTGTGCAAATGCTCTTGTTGAGAGACATTAGTAATTCGACCATCAGCCAATGGGTCCCATCCATTTGAGTACTCAAGGCTCGCAAGAGGAGAGCCATTCTTTCTGTAGAAACTGTAGCTTTGATCGGTACTAGGGCGAATATCAGAAATTTCCTTGGACATTCCAAGCTTCTGTTTACGGCGACGATATTGGGTGAATAAAAGAGTCCCTATAGCAGACAATGCAATAGTTGCCACGATGATGCCAACAAAAGCAGAAGGGTTTCGGGAGTGCGACATATTTGGACATTCAGTTTGGTTACAAGGCAACCGCACATTTGCTGTCTCAGGGATGTTCACGGCTGATCCAGTGGATCCTGCTCCAGAAGCCTCAGGCTTATTTGTTCTAAGACGGTCCGATGCATTGCATGACCTCAAGGAAAGAAACTCCTCTCCACATAAATCCAAGTTGTTCACATATAGAAACCCTTCATTTAGTCTTTTCAAACCTTCAGCAAAAGACAAAATTGTGAGCATCTTCATTATGAGATATAGCTACAGAAGATGAAACCAAAATAACTAATTACCGAAAGGGACACTGCCAGAAAGAGTGTTGTTCTGTACATCCAGAACTTCTAGCAGAGGTAAATCAGCTAGTCTTGTCGGGATTGAACCAAAGAGATGGTTGAAGCTTAAATCAAGTCTCATTAGAACTTCCAAGTCACCCAAACTAGCAGGAATTGCACCTTGGAGTTGATTAGATTGCAAAGCACAAACTGTAAGCCTTCTTAAGGACCCCAGCTTTGTAGGTATATTACCAGTCAACTGATTATACGAAAGCTGCAAAACTATACAGCAGGACACAAACTTTAGACACGTCACACTCCCTAAATTCCAAAGGAAGAGAAAAATGATAAGCCAGTTACAGGACTTATAGTGAGACAAAAAGATGTTTTTGATTTCTTTATCATTCATCCCGTAGTACCGCTTGAACTATAGTATGTTTGGTTCGATAGAAGTTGAAAGGAAATGGATGGAAAGGAGTTAAAACTTTGTGTTTGGTAATTAAAGATGAAAGTGGAAAAATAAGACAAAAGTAAACAAGTGGGTGAAAATTTTTCCAATCTTGGAGCAAGGAAATGACTTTGAAGTTACAAGAACACCCGAATACCTAAGTTTGTTAAAGAAATGATAACCTTGTCAAATAAACAATTCGTTTCTCTTGATTTTCTTTCCACGATAGTAACAGACAGAGGCCTCATTTCCTTCTTATGTATTTGCATACAAAATGGAAATAAAATTCCTTTTCTTTTCTCCCATTTCTCTAGATTTCCATTCTCATCCACTCTCGTTTCTTTTCTTCTAAAAAATTTGCCAAACATAGTGTTAATCAAGATTAAGAGGAGAATCATACACATTTCCAAATAGATTCCTCCAAGCAGTTCTTAAAGTCAAAAAGCTTGCTTTATAGGACATAAAAAAGCAGAGACATTTTTTAAAAGGAGCATCTTTATATTAATAAGCATCTAAACTGAGCAGACAAGACCGGATTGTTAGCATCTAAAATACATTAACAGGCATATATGAAAGCTAAAATGAAGCAAAAAACATAACTTACAGGAAAAAAAAAAAAGGAAAGAAAAAACCAAACTTTAAAATCTGTAACTATAAAAAATTTTCAATCTTCTTTTTTTTTTTCCTTTATTGGGGTTCTGCTTAAAATGTGGCGGTCAAGGGCAAGATGCAATGCAGGAGTACAACTTAAAAATTAGAAACTGACCTTGCAAGTTTTCCATATTTCCAATTTCATCAGGAATCTGCCCAGAAATATTGTTCATGTTCAAATACAAGTCACTAAGCTTACTCAAGTTACCAATCTCTCTGGGTATCTCACCATACAGAGAGTTATAATGCAAGTAAAGACCAGTCAAGTGCTGAAGCCCATCAATAGCTGGAGAGAGCTTTCCAACAAGTCCTTTACCTTGCAATGATATATTAGCAACCTGGCCATACTCATTGCAGCCTACGCCTTCAAAAGAGGAACCATCACAAGGGTTTCCATCAATGGTCCATGAAGATAAGCATTTGTTATCTGGGTCTAGACTTGCTTTGATGTCCATGAGAGCTCTTAGTTCCAGTGTGGTACTAGAGGCTAGTACCAAAAGTTCTGTTTGTTGCATGAGGAAAGTAAAGAAGAGAAAGATGGTGAGATGTGAAAGGGAGTTCATTTCTGGGGAGTTTGAACTTTTAACTCAAAGTGGTTGTGTTAAGAGAAGGAAATGGACACTCCAATCCAATGCCACTCTCTCTCTCTCTCTCTGTTTTTCAGACAAAGAAGAACTAAGCTGAAGTATGGTAAAAGTGGTTTCTTTTTGGTTAATAAGTGGGTGCAGGGTGCTCAAAAAGGAAGGGTAAAGTAGGAAATAAAAGTGAAGGGCTCCACCGCCATCGCCATCACCATCACGTTCAGTTTTCATAAAGGTTTAAAAAAACATAAATGTAGAAATCTTTGATTAATATAAGAATTTTTGAGATACCGTCAGGTTAGATTTGTGCATTGTGTGCACACATTGCCATAAAAGGCTTAAGACTTAAGACTTCCTCGAGGCTGGTTCGTATGGAGTTGTTATGTGGCCGTACTTAGCTGGAAGTGTTCGATATCGGCCAAAACTCAATCTTAATTGGGAACTACTTTTCCAAATTGTTTAGAATTGTCCTCAACTCAATATAAATTGATAACTCGTCTGGTAGCAACATTTTATGGTTTTATTAATTTACCCTTTACTTTGGTCAATAATATCTTTTATATTATATTTATAGTCATCTAGACTCAAAATTCCCATTTAAAATTATTGCTTAAAATTACAATTTTTCTTACCAGAAGCATTTGTAGGGAAAACTTCAAAATCTATTTAAAACCTATCGAGATCTCTCATTCTGGTTTTAGTTACTACACTTGATTGAATCAGGACCCAGAATTCAGCCAAGTTTCATGGCTTATAGTTCTGAATAATCTATAGACTGCACACAGCGCACAGTTCCAATAAATACGCATCGTATATATGAAAACAATCCAGGAAATATTTACAGTTTAATGAAAAAGTATAAGAAAGAATCAAGGTCATTAATACTGGCTAAAAAACAAATCTAAGATCATTAATAATGTCGGAAATCTGGTTGCATGAATTCCTGTGCATCTATAAGCACTTAATAGGAGAGATATATTATGTCCGATCCTTCTACTTGTACACAATTACAAACATGGAACATGATCATATGTATTGAATGATTGATGAACAATTATGGTTGATTTTATAAGAATAAGATTAAATAGTGTTTTTTTTTTACGAATTTATTTTTATGTTTGGTTGGCTAAGTTATTATTCTACAAAATTATTGATTGCAATTCTTTTATAAGATTAAATGAATAATCATTCTTTAACCCTTTCGAAAATATTTCTAAATTTATCAAATGAATTATAAAAAATAATTACTATATCTCTATTATTTTTTTTAAGAATTATAATTTTATTCCTTACTTATATATTAGATAATGATGAATTGTGGTTAAAAAGAAGTTTAACACATCAACATACTATAATGAAATGTTTTGTAGAAAATATTTTCTGGATTTGGACAATAGAAAATATGCATGGTCGCTGAAAATATTATCATGCACATGAGAATGCTCAAATTTATTACCTGTAAAGAAACGGTTAGTATATGTACTCAAAATATAATATATTTTGAAAAAAAATAAAAAAAAATGATGCAATACTTGTTGAAGGAAAATAGCGGAAATAAATAAAAAAAAGGAAAATATATATTCAGTTACAAATAAGAATATATATACTAAAAATCATTTTCCTCAACTCCATTTTCAGAAGTGAAGCCTATATTACTGAGACTAGGATGATTGTTTCCTAAAGTTTCGAAGTCACTTATTAATAAAATGGAAAGGTTTTTAAAAGAAAGAATTGCTCAATGTGCTGATATAACATTTCGAGTAGCTTTTTAAACAACTCATTTGATAAAGAAGTTCTAATATTACATCTCTCAGGGGTTACTATTTTTTCCTCCATTAGTAATTGCTATAATCAGTAAAATGGTAAAAATTGCATGCATAGGGGCCCCTAATGTTGAAAAGCATGCAGTCATATGCCAATGACAAAATGATTACCTAGTGGTAAATTTCAAAGACACATGCTAAGGTAATCTTTGTTCTAAAGAGGCATATAGAAATGGTGGGACATTTGCTTTTGCAATGAATGCATTGTATCCCTCTCCTTGGATCCTAGCTAATAGCTGGACTGGATGATCTGAGTTATTGGCAAAAGGGAAATTTAGACTGGTGGGGCACTAATTTAGGAACTTACCATTTACACTTTCTCTGTTTTAGTTTGTTATTTTTTTCATGGATAGGATGTTTACTTAAATCAGCAAAATTAATTAAAGGTAACTATCTGGCTTAAAGTTTGTAGGAGATAATACAAAATACATGTAATTAAAGAAAACACTGGTTAAGCTAATCTTGTGGGGGAAAAGAAAACAATAATAACGGTAATAGAAATGTACAAAAGTAGTAGGGAATAAGTCAAGACAAAATTGGAAATAAAAATACAAAATAAGAAGTAGCAGCTCATTAAAGATTTGATTAATTAAATGTAATGAGGTCCAGCAGTTCGAACCACAACCTTGATCAATTGTTTTCAGCAATGATCGACTTAAATCAATGGTCACGACTTCGTTTGACTCATCCTTACACAAGTTCACTCAACCGACCCAACCAAAAGTCTAAGTTTCCGATATATTTATGGGGTTTTACAAAAATTTCAAACAAGAATCGGACCATTAAGAATTCGAGCTATAGTAAGCAAACTCCATCTTGACGTGAATTCAACTAATAAATGAAAATGCCATAATGTTTCGCCTCCATAGAAACCCTTCTACGGCAATCGATCTCCACACAATATGTACCAAGCTCAAGTAGCTTGAACTAAGATTGTTAAATTCATAATTTTACCTAAAATCTTTATAAGGTATAAAAAATTGAAACATAGAATTGAAACTTAAAAACGTAAATTTTTATAATTTATATAAAATAATTTTTAAAAACTATAGATATATTTACTAAAATCATAAAAAACATAAAATAAATAATTAAAATAAAAAAATTCAATATAAATTTTAATCATAACTCACAACAAAAATTATATACTTATAATATCAACAAATTAGCATAGGTTGTTATACTAATATATAAAACTACAATATAAGTAACAATATCGATATGAAATGCATTATAATATAAATTATAATAATAAAATATAAAGCTAAAAAAATCATCATCTCCCTTTTTATCATCAAAAGTTAAAATTATCACCGCTCTATTTTCATAATTACTTTTATTGTTGTCATCTTTATCATGAATGCCAATCTAATTATCGGTACTAATATCAATGATATATTTATAGTCCAATTCAAAGTCCTTAAAAAAACCAATAATATTCATATCTTGTGAAAACCAAATTGTATTTTTTATTTTTTAGTCCATTTGACTTAAATAGGTAGAATTTGTAGACTCGATTAAAAATGTAAGTTAACTTGAAAAAGTATTCTAAAATCGTAAACTTATGCAATCATATGAATATAATAGCAATTTTAAAAACTTGAACTTATATAGGTAATGTAGATACCTCAAGTTCATTCTATCATGTATATGCGGTGTGAGTCATAAGCTTCACATGATGTTAAAGGAGTTGTGTAGCTTGTGATAAGAACTTTAAGTAGGATAAATTAAAGAAGACTTAGAAAGAAAGAACAAGCAATTTCAATAGGTCCATGCTCTTATATAACAACTAAAGGAGCTTACAAGCTTCAACTTTGTCATTGTTGATCTTCTATTCTTGAATCATGAATTCTAAGTCGTAAAGCTTGATATATGATTGATTTTTTATTTCTTCCCTTCTCAAAAGCGAGAAATTTGATGATATTTATATTATTTGACAATCCATAACTATCGTTGGATCATCTTGAGGATTGATTGACAAGATTATTAGAGTTTCCTAGAGCTAATCATAAGCTTTTGGTCCTTTAAATTGTCTTGTTCAGCAAACAAGCATACTATGAAAGGCTAAAATTCGTATAACTAGCCTTATCGATACTTATTTCAAGCCTATTAAGTTAAACCTCCTAAAACATCCTAAGAAATGGGCCTAATCACTTGGATGCTATCACCAATCTAAGTAATTAATTCAAATCATTATTGGCTAGCCCATTTAACAAAATTAGATTTGGTCCCTCTTCATTTTGCCTCTAATCAAAATTTCTTAGACACAGTCTAAGTTTATTAGGCATTTGAAAAATGCTTTGAGTAATGATATAACTAGTTGTTAAGTTTTCTCTAAGATAACATAATGGAATTACTTAAGAATGTTGCCTAGAGAAATAATCATGTTAGAGCTCACCTTATTTGAATCTTGTATCGCTTGTGAGTTGAACATAGCTTGAAATAAGCATTGGAGGATTGAGCTCTACAAAAATCAAACAAGCTGAGTAAGAATTGGAATTGTGACTTGTAGTGGACCTTAGGAAACTTTGAGAGAAGATCTAAACAAGTATAGGGAGTGGCAAGATCTAGATCAAGCTTGAAATGATAGGGAGGAAGCTTATAGAGGAGTTTTCAATGAACTAGGATGCTCTAGACCTAACATAGAGGAGTTATCACCGATATGACGTGGGGAAAGAGCTCTGACTAAGTGATTTACTTGTATCATTAGCAATTTTGAATGTAAGGATGGGGAAGGAATAATGATACAAACTTGGTAGATTATGAACTCCACTATGCCTCTTAATGGTGGTAATGATGGTGATATAGAGGACCTTGATAGAGCTTGTAAGACAAGGAAGCAAATATTGAACCTTCATACCTAGAGGAGGGCAAAATTAGTACACAGGCTAATGATTTATTAGGTCTGATCATTCAGATGGCCAGTTAAACATTTACCCTTCATGGTCCCCTAGGTCATACTAACTCTTCCTCTTTCCAGTTGCTAACATGTCACAATGAGATGGGATGAGCTCTTGGTGTAGTGATGACAATTATGTAGAATAATTCATTTCATGGATTCCTTTTTTTTTTTCTTTCATGCATGGGAAACACTAGTGAACCCTTTCTCAATTATAGTGGAACAAATTGCTCAAACATAAGATCACTATAAATGATGATTTTTTTATCATTTTAGGGGGCAATTATCATTCATTCTAAGTAAAATGAAAAGAAAAAGGATAAAAAAAAAAAAACCATTGCAAACTAAAAAATAGATAAAGGAAGACATATAAGAATTTGATGGAACTAAAGAGGTTCTTATCATACATTTATTTCTTCACCAGCATCTTAAACATGATCTGATTGTGGAAGTAACGATACTTTATTTGACATCTTTTTGAGTTTTGACTATTTTGATTTTTATGATAAATTTATGATATCCCTATCAACTTTTGTATACACTAAGGTAGCATATTTGGTGGACAACTTTTGAGATATTGGATAAGACAAAATCTATTGTACTATGTTTGATTTAGAGAGTAAGGCTAGTATTGAATAAAACTCCCTTTATAGCATTTGATAAATCTTAAAGTTTTTTTCTTAAATTTGGTGAGATAAAACAAAATAAAATCTTATAATCGAAATACAAAATAACCTTTTTTCTTTTAAATCACCATCTTACCACCACCTAACCACTACCTTTACTACCACTACTATTGCCACCATCATCATCATTGTTATTGTCACCATTATCACCACTACTACCACCATTAATAGAACACTAGCATAATGTCATTATTCATCATCACACATTATTATCATTGTGCCACCACCAGTGCTCTCATCATTACCACTACATCACCTTCACCACCATTGTTGCCACCTTAAAATCCTCATCCACCACCATTACCACTTCACTACATCATCACCACTATTGCTACCACTTCACCATCATCACAACTAATGCATTCGCTACAACCACTATGGTATTAACTAGTGCTCCATCATGCTACAGCATCATCACTAAAGTCGCCTTCCCATAGCCATCATACCATTATCATTATTACTATTATCAATGCCTCAATACTTACAAACATCATTGCAATAACATTATACAAGTGATAAGGATCAACAATATTGATGTTGTTACAATGGTGGTGATTCAATGGTGATAGTGATAAAGGCAGTAGCTAAGATAATGATGGAATGGAGAAATGTAATTATAATAAACACACGATAATATAACTATCAAGATAGTTATGTTGGTGTAGTATTTGTGTATAACAAATAACATAAACATAAAAAGAAAAAAACTTATATTATGATAAGTATACCAAACAAGGTATAACAAGAAAAAAAAAATTATATTATGCTTATCTCTTATTATTGTATTATGTTATTCTCCTTATTCTATATTAAAAACCAGACACTACCTAAATTTTTATACAGGCCAAACCATTGTCAATTCAAGTGAAGTATCTGAAGTGGTAACAAATCCTTCTATCTCCTAGACTACAACTTAGCATAATTGAACAAAGTGAGCCTAGGGATGTGCTAATAAACCATATTATTTGACCATGTGACAATTAATGGATTAAATAGGTTTAATAAAGGATATCTAGATGTACAATAAAAGCAAATAAAAATATATTGTAATTTTAAAAGTTTCCATTAGAGTGTGATTTTCCATTTGCTTTATCCTTTGATAGCATAAAAGGTTAATTCCTAATCATCTAATGGTTGGTGGAACCTAAACTTAAATAGGAGCGGTCTACCATCGATATTATATGCTCACCTCATATGTGAAAATTTGAACTTGATTAGAGTGTTTGTTCTCTAGAAAATATTTATGTATATCATCATTAAAATTTAAAAATAATAAAATATTATCATATTAATTTAAAAAAGATATATTGGGATTATAGCTAGCTTTTGATGGAAACTAATGATAAAAAAAATATATATTACAACAATGGTGATGGCCAACTATCATAGATAAAAAATCTCGTTTCTCAAATGAGAAAACTATTAATAGAAAATCATTTTTTATTATGTCACATTTGGTAAGCGAAATAAAATAAGGAATAAATAAAATTGTAATTTTTTTATAAGTAAATAATTTTATTAATTAATCACAAATATACAACTGTCAAGGACGGAAAGGTTTATAAAGTATGAGTACTTTTTTAAAGAGTAAACAACAACACCATGAATTAAACAAAAGTGAATTCTTCAAGAACCTAAACAACTGTTAGAGTAAGCTAAAATTTGGTTGGTTATGGAACTAGAAGTAAGGATAGAATTTCCAAGATGCACCCTATTACGAACTCTCCAAATACAAGAGATAGCAATAGAAAAGGAGGCTCTCCATCGTTTAAAGATGTGTGCATTAGAGTTTACTGAAGCAATGAGTGTTGTTGTAACACCTTACCAATCTAGGAAAATAACAGGGCAGCCGAGACAGTTACAAATCATAGCCCACACTTGGGATACAAATTTACAACCAAAGAAAAGATAAGAGTGATCTTCAATGCCTATTGAGCATAAATAGCAAGTAGATGAAGTCGTAATGCCCCAGCTGCACATTCTATCAAGTGTTGGAAGTTTCCTCAACCATGCTAACCACAAGATGAAACAATGTCTAGGCGAAGAGGTGTCATTCCGAACCACTTTACACCATTAAGCAAAAGGTTTAAGTGGAGAGAAGAATGCATAACCACTACCAATGGAATAGTTTCTTGATGTTGCTTGGATCCACTATAGATTATCTAATTTGTACAAGTTAGGCCTTATAGTTGGAGGGATTTGGAAGGAAGACCAAAACGAACCTAAAGGAAAGTTCCATTCCCGTCCCTCCATGATGGAACATAATTTAGCACTTAAATTAAGCCTTATGCTAGCTATAACCCAAGCAGTATGCACCAAGTTGAGAGGACTTATTGGTAACTAGAAATCAGACTAGAGGGAAATAGATAAGCCATCATTAACCTCTCATTGAAAGCTACTTCAAACAATAGGTCTTTACTTCAAAAGTTTTTTTCAAGACCACAAGCAAATAGATGGTGCTCTAACCGTCCAAAAATTACGTCCTTTTAAAATGGTAGAATTCACCCAATCTGACCATAGATCCTTGCATAGGTACCAAATATGTTTAATTTAGGCAACTTTATTCCACATATGGAGATTTGGAATGCTTAAACCACCACTTTTCTTTAGCTAACAAACCATTTCCCATCTCACCTTGGGCTTAGTAGATATAATAGGTCTGTCACTCCAAAGAAAATTTCTAATTAACCTCTTTATCTTCAATGTTGTAGATTTTGGAATCATGAAAACTGAACTCCAGAATACTTGCATATAAAAAAGAACTAATATGATAAGTTGCAATCTCCTAGCATAGAAGAGGAACTTTAATGTCCAAGAATTAATATGGACAAGAATATGGTCCTAGAGAGCCTCACATTCCTCTTTCCTCAACTTACATGAAAGGAGAGGAACACCGAGGTATCTTACAAGTAAGGAACCTTCTCAGAATTGGGTTATATGCAGAATATTATCTTGGTTCTTTTTTAGACATTCCAAAAGAATATACTACTTTTCTTTTCATTGGCAAACAAACTGGAAAGAGAGTAGAATTGTTGTAATGCATATTGGATGAGGGAAATGAATTCCACATTGCCTGTGGAGAAAATTAATAGATCATTTACAAAACAAAGGTGAGTTAGATGCTTAGTCTTACACCTCTAGTGTAGAGAAAACCTGGGACGAATAGCAAGTTTCCTCAAAATAGAGGATAAGATTTCCATGCCCGATACAAAGAGGTAAGGATATATCGGGTCCCTTTGTTTAAGGCCTCTATAGGTAGGGAAGAAACCCATCAATTCCCCATTGATCGCAATAGAAAAGGTTGGAGTTAAAATACATTGCTTGATAAAAATACAAAAGTGATTTAGGAAACACACACATTGTAGAACTTTAAAGATGAATTCCCAGTTAACCATATCATAAGCTTTCTATAGGTCCACCTTTAATGCACACTTTGGGGCTTCTTTTTTAATATGATAACCTGTGATGAGCTCTTAGGCAATAAAAATATTGTCATTGATTTTATGTCTCGGCACAGAAGCAACTTACTCCCTACCCACTTAAGAGGATAGAACTGGCTTCAATCTGGCTACAAGCAACTTAGAGATGGCTTTTTAAATGACATTGCAACATGATATTGAGCGATATTCAAAAACTTTTGTTGGGCTGGCCACTTTAGGAACAGGGGAGATAACTATAAAATTAACCTCTTCAAGTATATGGCTTGAAACTAAGAATTCCTTTACCACTTCTTAAGATCCTTACCAACAATGTCCCACGCTTCCTTAAAAAATTAAGTAGTAAATCCATTAAGACTGAAAGCTTTATCATTACCTTAGGAAAAAAAATGCTTTCCTGATTTCCTCATCCGTGAAGGGGGTATTTAGGTCCTCAATTTGTTGTTGGTTTAATTGCCAAGAAACAAGATTTTGAACGTTGTCAAGCTAATTTAACCGGTTCACTCCCTCATATAGTTGTTTAAAGTAAAAGACTACTTCCTCATGTATCTGGACATTACCCTTCACTTCGATACCATCATCCGCGAGGAGACAATGTAAAGCACTTCTATTATGGAGATTTTTCATGGCTTTGTGGAAGAAAAAAGTATTCTTATTGCCCAATTTTAGCCACTTAATTTTAGACTTCTGCTTGAAGAAAGATTCCTCATTACCTCTAAGGAGATAGAATTTCTTGTAAGCTTCTTTTTCCTCATTTAGCAAAGAGGAGTTACCCCTCCCTAGTATAAAAGATTGAACCACTTGGAGGGAAGCTTTAGCTTGAGATACACGGTTAGATATGTTGAAGAATTCTTCACTATTTAGCTTCCCTAGTTCAACCTTCAACTTCTTAAGCTTATTTACTATTTAAAACATCTTAGAGCCCCTAACTTTAGACCCCCAAATGCTAGCTATTATTTCCTTAAAACTTTTATGGTTAGTCTAAAAATTGAAGAATTTAAATGGAATTTACTTACCTCTAGAACCAAGTTGCATAAGGACAACAACAAGAGAGCGGTCAGACAACATTAGTAGGCAAAAAACTGTCTGAGTTCTAAGGAAGGCCTCTAACCATGGATGATTCATAAGGATTCTATCCAACTTCCTTAGGATAGGATTACGTACTTGCTTATTAGACCAAGTGAAGATAGCGCCAGAGAATCTCAAGTCTTCTAATTCCATCTCATCCAAAAACATACGGAAGTTGTTCATAGCATTTGAAATACCTTCATCTCCACCCCTTTTCTCATAAAGGAATCAAGTAACACTAAAATCGCTAAGGATTAACCATGAATTCGAACCCACAAAAGGTGCAAAGGATAGAATACCAACCTAAAGAGCTCCCCGTTCCCTGTTATTGTTAGTTCCATAGACAAAAGTAGCATCAAAAGATATGTTTGCACCTAGATTGGTTATAAAGCAATGCATGAACTACAATGTTGAATTTGCAAGCGAACATCCCAAAGTCTAGAGTTCCAAGCCAACCAAATGCACAACCTAGCATAAGTATTAACGACAAAGGACCATTGAGCTCCCAAAATTCTCTAGATGCTAGGTTCATTTGATAAGTTCACTTTTGTTTCAAGTAAACCTATTGACAAAATTCCATGCTCACTACAAGTTTTCCTAACTTTTGAACCTTTAATGAGGTCATTTTAAACCCCTTATGTTCCATGTAGCAATATTTATAATAAGTAAGGAAGAGCAATAAGCGTTCTCGTGATTGTACACCTTCTTTTGTGGTGCTTTTTCTTACATCTCCTAGAGGAACTGGAGATTCTACTACTCCTAGAGCTAGTGCCTGAATCTCTTTCCTTTCTTACCAACAATTTCTATAGAGGGGTGTTCTCCATTTCCTCCATCACCCTAATCCCATCCCCTTCCGACAACTCGAGATGTTTTGCAATCTGAACATGATCGAGATTTTCCCTAACAAATTCCTTTGTTTCTAACACATGAGTAGAGTCTTTGTTATCATTAGGATCCTCCACAATATTCTCATCCCTTGATTCTTGAACTTTTTCATGGTGCAACTCTTGCTCAACCATCTTTTCAACTTCTTGGTCGTGATCATAGGGATTCTTCAAAGGTAGAAACCACCTCATGTTTTGGTGTTTAGGGATTATTCGCAATGTCCTTTGCTCGATCCCCCATCTTTTGTTTACCCTTTTGACTAACTGGAATCCATTTATCAACCTTTGCTTTGGAGTTACTAGTGGTAGCTTGGTTTCTAATCTTCACCACCAAGATGTAAGAGTGTCCAAATACTTTACAGGATGGACAACATGGAGGAAGCCATTGGAATTCAATAGAAACCCGTGCAATAGAGCCATTCGGCCTCTCAACTTCAAGTTGGTTAGTAAACTCGTCTCTTGTGTCAATTTCCACTAGAACATGGCCTTGATTTGGTCTTTGATGGTGGGCAGTTAAAGTATTAGCCCTGACCGGAACACCAACTCCATTCGAAATACGTTTAATACCCCATAAGTTAAGGAACTCACAAGGCATATGGTTGAAAACAGTCCACACAGGGATATTAGTTGGTTGAGGCTTCTCTAAAGGCATTCCTTTTCTCCACTTCTACAATATTAAGAGTCTTTTCAAGAAAAACTAGGTTTTCTCAAGAACTAGGGAGAGGTCTTGGTCCTTTGCAAATCTAAAGTAATAGAAGCCTTCCTTATTACTTAGGATATTAAGAATCCCAATGTCCTTCCATAGCCTAAATGCATTCTATTGGACAAGAGAGAAAAGCATCTTACGGCCAAGAAAATATCTAACGAGAGTAGAGCTCTAGAAATTGGCCCAATCATCTTCAACTTCCTAAGGAATCTTAACTTTAGGGACCTTACCTTTGCTCACTAGAGGGAAAAAAAAATTAACTGGAAATTAGGTATCAGAGATCAGTCTTGCATTATATAAGCTTGAGCGTAAGACTTTAGGAAATGGTGAGAAGGATTGCCATGTGTTGGTGGTATTTGGTTGGAGGAGGTGAGAGGTTGCTGTGGTGGTTTTCCAATGAGGTTTCTACCTTTTATTCCATCCAAAAGCTCCTCGACAACTTTTAAGGTGGTATTTTCGAAGGTCGAGAAGATTTGGTTAAGGAAAACTCTTTTTGTGGATGCCCAAGCCCTAGGTATGGCTTGTCCTAGCCTAGAGAAGATTGATTTGGCTTTATCTACAAGCAAACATGGCTCCAAGTTATCACTTTTATCCGGTTATCCTGCTTTTGACTAGAAGACGCAAGAGGAGTAACTGCTTTGACCATATTCTAGTCAATAGTTGAATCCACCTTAGGGCACGGGCAATCCTAATTTTGAAAAAAAACCAACAAGAAAATGGTCACCCAACAAGTGATGACCTCCCATAGAGCTCTAGCAGGGAGAGCAACCCTTATTAGAGGGGACTAGAAGGCGAAGAAACCAAAACAGGCTAAGGATCGAAGGGATGGACAAGGGTGGGTAGTTCTTACAAAAAGTGGTTTCTTAAATAAAATTGTAATTATTAAGGAATAAAATAGAAAAAGAAAAGATGTTGCTTTGTTTAATTACACTTAAAATGATATTAATAATATATTAAAAATACCAACATAACTTTATTTCAACTCATGGCTTGATTATTAATTAGGATCTCATTGATAAAATATAAAAATGTACAAAGAATAAAAAACTATAAATAGTTATTCATTTGGTGATGAAAGGGAAGGGAATTGCAATTTTTAATAGTAATAAAAATAAAAATCTCATATAACAGTTATTCTAACGAACAAACATCGTAACGGCCCTATAAGATATAAATGATTATTCTATTTTATCTTTGTAAAGTTAATTATATATGCTATTACTATTTTTCTCGATTGCTTGAACATTACAACTAATGGTCAATTACTGCCATCCCTTATAGTGGCATTTATCATTTTAGGTGATTAGTTTTCATAACGTTTTGAAAAAATTATTATTATTATTATTAAGTTTGTGATCAATATTTATATCGAATAATTTAAATTTAAATTTATGAATAAGTGCTGAGAGTTTGAAATGATTGGATTTTGGAAAGGAATTTCAAATTGTCCACCTAGGCGTATTTAATACTGCCCTGACCTGACAACTAACGGGGATGCTTGAAAACGTGGCATCAAAGTTGGTCCGTTTACGGCAAACGGTCGGTCGCAGCCATCCGATTCCTGGCTTCAAATTGAAATTGAAACTATCACATGTATGTGTGCCCAGTACTCTCTGATAAATAATAACACTGCAGCATTCAAGTATTCTTCTTCAGCCAACAGGAGTAGGAGTAACAATATAACATCCTAAGACAACAGCACAGGATATTAATACTATCTATTCAAGAAAACAAAAAGAAAAAAAGAAAAAAGAAAAAGTGTTTTAAGCAACAATAATATATTATTCCTCTGCAGATATACAACTGTGTCGATAGATAATCTTATAAAAATCCTCTGAACGGCCTGTGTTTTTAAGTGCATATGTATCCTCACTTATAGTGGTAACTTCGTTACCATATAAATTTCTGTATAAACTGATTGAGAAGTAACAATATTGTTTTACCCATTGAAAAAAGTAAAAAAAATCTTAGGTTTCATATGGGGATGTTCTTGCTTTTCTCTCTCTCTCTTCAAAGATCTAACCCTACTTATCCGATGCCCTAAATCTCCTTCTCATGTTCACACCCCTAGACATGAGTTATAGACCGAATTGAACTAATAACCCGATCTGTTGGTTCACAAATCATAAACCAATTCGGGATGATTGATTCAACTCGATAAAGAACTTATCAATTAGGCAAGTCCAAACCAGTTTACATATGAATCCGTTGATTTGACAAGTTTATATGGTGAACTGATCAAATTAAAAAAAGAAAAAGAAAAAGAAAAAGTTAGATTCAATTATGATTCAATTTTTTTGACCCCATAAATCAACGGATCCGGACCGATTCAAGATCGGGTTGAATCGGTCCTATAACTACACATCCCTCCATATTTTCCTTTTGGCATCTTCATCTTGTATCATTCCAGTCAAAGGGCCCAAGAAATAATAAATGGAAGATAAAATCAAGGTTTCATATATGGTGTATATGATATGTAAGATAAATTCTATTATTTTCAAGTTATTTTCATTTGAGCTTTAGTAAAGTCAAATATTTATAATCATTCATGAGAACTTTTTAAGTAGTTACAACTAACATAGAGTTAATAATTTTAGGTTGGAAAATATCACATATTATACTATATTCCGAGCATGGAGGGAGTGGCCAATCGCCATTTGCCCCCTCCTCTGCAAGCAAGAAGACGAAAGGCATCATAGTATCCTAAACTTTTGATTTCTCCATTCATGCTAATAACAGATATTTGAAAAAAATAAAATAAAAGGGTCCCTAAAAAAACAAAACAAAGGGTCCCAAATAAAAAACAGGTAGCCTATTGAGTAATCTAGCCAACCTGTAATAAACATATTCTCGAAAGTCATGTTGTATGCATAATCATAGTTACATAAAAACATAAGCACCTTCGTATACAATAAGAGGAGGTTTCTGTTAATCAATAGAAGCCGTATTTAGGCCTTATTAGCTAGTCTATGGTCTCGTATCCTATCATTTTTACGGCGATAGACTCTTTGAATAACTATTTCTATTTAATTTTTTAACGTGTAATCTATTCATGGCCATCTATCTAATATGGATCTCAAAGCTCAAACTATAATCTAAGTTGATTCCATCCAAATTTTCAATTTTGTTAAATTGTCACTATTGATTAGTCCATAACTCGCATACTCTATCTTATAATATTATTGATAGTTACGAGCCTATTTATTTATGTTATCATAATGTAATCATTTATTTAAATAATCATCACTAATTAATTTATGACTTGTATACTATAACCCACATTAAAATTAGGTTTCTCAATCTATATTCAACCTAAGTCACTTTATTCCAGTTTCTTAAACCAACGCTAACGACCATCATAGGCTGGTTCATCACTTGCATGTCTTGTTCCACGTTAAGAGCAGATGTCAAACAACATGTAGAGTCCATGATAATTAGCAACCAACACATGTCACGTCGGTCATTTCAATTTTATACGAAAAGTAGCGTCTATATGATGCAAGAGAATGCAAAAATAAAAAATAAAAAAATGAACAGAAGATTCAAAAAAGAAAGTATCATGATTTATGAAGGAATTTTATGGTGCTATTATAACATGCACCATATTTTAATTATGTAAAATTTTCTGAATTATTATAAAAAATTAATATAAATATACATCATAGAATTTTAAAAGTATTTTAAAGAATTTTTTTTAATGGATCTTATTTTTATAGTAATTTAAAATTTTTTAGCATATTCAAAAAATGAAGGCATAGTATCACGACACTATTATAGAATTTATTTAGTTCAACTCATGAACAAAGCAGTTTTATTTATTTATTTATATTATTATTTAAAGGAATTTTTGGATTGAAATATATGATGTAGCTTGAAAGTTAATTTTTTAAAAAAAAAGAAAAAACAAATTGTAAGATGACGTTTAATTTGGTTTAGAAGGATGAACCTGATTGAAGCGGACCGTGCTACATATATATAAATATATAATTACATCATAGATAAAAGGAAGGAAAGTAAACCCAAAATCAAGTTTTCTAAGCAGGCGCCACTATTGAAGGGCCCGTCGGTCGGTATGCATGTGGTGTGCGGTTACCGAGAGAAGATGTATTATTGGGTACCTGCCCCTAAATTGTGTTTTACATAATCCAAATCCAACAAATGAATAGGGCACAGGCTGTCCCTATAGCATTATAGGACCACCATGGTCCTAGGTTAATTAAATTTAGTTTTCTCCGACTTAGTGGAAGATAGAAACTGGACATTTGGTTCTTCATTTAGCCCTAAGGCAAGAAAAGGCAAATTAATAGGACAAAGAGAAATCGATTAAGGGTTTGAATTGTTGGTCACAGAGATCTTTGTTTCATTGGAAAGGACTCTTAAAAATTATAATCCCTTGAATTCTTCAATAACCTGACGTAGATATACATAGATTGTGAATTGTCTTTTGTTTGTAATTTTTCCTTAAAGAATAGGCCGGTTGGTAAGCACTAGACATCTAAAAATAGGTGCAATAATTAAAAATGAAATAATGGGATTTGGGAATGATGTTAAATAATTGCTTCCCAAGTCATTGTCGTTTTATAGGATCCAACCAGCTTCAGCTATGATTAGTAAGTACTTTATAAAAAAAAAAAAATCCTCTTTCCCCCCACCCCCCCCCCCTCTCTCCCCTTCTAGGGTTTTTAATTCAAATGAAACTTAATAGTAGTAGCCATTGTGTTTTAGCTGCTTGCTTTTAAATTATCTGATGCAACCTTTTTTCCGTTGTATGATTATTATAATAAAAGATTGTTTTAATTTAGGTTTAAATTATTAGTATATTAAAATATTATTTTAATTTAGATTTGAAAATTTATGGTCATCTCTTCAATAAATAAAAATCGGATCGAAAACCTTGTTTCTAATAGAGGTTTTTTTTTTTTTTTTCATCCACACATGGGATTGTTAATACTTGAAATTTTAGGTAAATTCCCATATTATGAAGAAATTCCATTTGAGTTGATATTACCTATGTCTATATAAGAACTACGTTCGTACGTTCGTATTTTGATTCGAATCTTTATCTTTGAATTTTTATTGGCTTGTTTTATTAATTTCGTATGTTTTCGCAATCTGATGTACCTCATTGAGTGATCTTATGTTTTATTCTCAGGGGGGGAATAGACAACCTGCTTCATAGTTCATGTTAAGATGTACCATTTTTTCTCTTCTCCTTGGAAGTTAAGATTATATCATTACATATCTTATTTGTTTCTCCAGCTCAAGTATGAGAAAAATTGGGTTATTATATTATATATCCTCTCAATTTATCCCATTAAGATATTATTATATGTAATTAATAGTTGAGATCACAAAAAAAATGATGACATCATGATCAAATTTCTAAGCAATCTCAACCATTGAGGAGATAAAAATTGAGACATTCATTTCTTGTTTTAAACAATATCACACTAATAAATTTCATTAATTTCTAAAAATATATACTTAACTTCAAAAAAATGTAGAATTAACTTTCTACAATTTTTTTTTTTAAATTATCTCCTTAAGTCTATAATTTTAAGGGGTGAGATCTTATAAGGATGTCATATTACATTAAAAAATGATACTTTATGGTAGTATTTGGATTATAGTACTAAATAGTATAAAAAGAATTTGATAATATAGAATAAGAAAGATAAGATGATATAATTCTTTTATACTACGCGTAGTATGTATAGTATTAAATAAGGATTTTTGTAATATTTACTATTTAGATATACAAAATACTACATTAAATATATAATATATAAAGTATTAGATAAGTATTTTTATATTTTTATTTAATAAATTTAATTTTTATAATATATTTTAAATAATAAAAATGTAAATATTTTATCAAATATTTTAATATCATTTTTAAACGATACCTATACATCACATGTATGTCTATCGTTGTCTTCATTGTTAGACGCGTAAATGTAGCGATTGCTGTAGGATTGACTAGGACGAACACTCGACTATCATTAAAGCCACCCAATGGTAAGAAAAAACATAATACCATGACTACTCCTGTACAACTTGTTAGTTAAAAATCGACTCCTATAATTCGTTAAATGGTACACTACTTACGATGCCTTGTCCAGTATGAAGTTCTTCAGTTTCAGTTTTAATAAGAATCAAATTTAACAATATATATATATATATATATATATATATATATATATATATAACACACACAACGATAAAACTTGAAGACTAATATATGTTGATCATAATTCATAAAAATAATGCTAGCTTCGGTTCATTATCCACGTTGCATGGCTATATTCATAATGGAATCATAATAGGGACGACAATAATACAATTGGTCTCCAACACCATGGGTCATTCAAATATTATCAATTTATCATGGTGTGTGAATTGACAGTGTGAAAACGAGAGCAAAAGTCTTTACGTAAAATGATGGAGTGAAAAAAAAAAAAAAGAATTAAAGAAAGCATTACATTTACAACCATCTTTCAGCGTATAATATTAACAACAATGTTTGAACATACACAGATATATTTATTATATTAAAGTGTTTAAAAGGGGTGTCATGTTTTATTTTTATGTTTTTTCTTAGAATAGAACAATTATTCAGCATGCTTAAATAAAGAAAAGAACATGGTCATCTACATATATAAGGTGGTATGTAAATATCAATTATATTTATACATGTATCAATGTTTTATGGTACGTATATTAATTTTAGATATGCTTGTTCTTGTGATAATGGGTATCCAATATCATATTTGGATGTGCAAAATTCATTTTGCAATTTATAAGGTATAGAGAAAAACATTTTGAAACTTATGGAGTTAAATTTTACCTTTTTTGAAGTTAGAAATTTCAAAAATTAAGAAGGTTAACATTTAATTTACGATTGAAAAAATAAAAAAGTTCAACAAACATGGATTGCATTAAGGCTTTTTAACGCAGCGAGTTAGCGTAGAAAGCTTAGAGAATCACTCAACGAATGAATCTCTCAAACAAACAATGGTTGCGCACAACCACTAAAGGTGAGAAGTCTCTCACGAAATGTATTTCAAGAATAAAATAAGACGTAACCCTAACATTACTACAAAAAGGTTTATATACTCTCCTAAATTTATCAAAAGGAAAAGACGAATCTGCGCGTACACGGTCGAAGGCACGGCCATACTTCGAACCGTGTTGGACTCTGTGACTATTTGTTATTCGATGCCCCTGGTTGAGACACGGCCGTGCTTCAGGCCGTGTTAGACTCTGTGGGGATTAGCTGTTCAATACCCCTGCTCGAGACACGGCCGTGCTTCAGGCCGTGTTAGACTCTATGAGGTCTTGTGGTTTGATACCCTTGCTCGAGACACGGCCGTGTTTCCGGCCGTACGCAGAACCCGTGCTCCCAACCGTATGATCGCTTCTTGTATCCCCTCCATCATTCTCTCCCACCAGAGAAGAACTCGACCCCGAGTTCTCTGTAGGATATAATGCCACATCGTCAGGGAAAAAGGGAAAGATATCGGCGACATTGAATGTCTTTGAAATGCCCATGGTGTTTGGTAAACCGACCACATAAGCATTATCATTGATTGCCTGCACGATCTTATACGGACCATACTTTTTAGGTTGAAGCTTGCTGTATTTGCCAACAGGAAACCGTTCCTTGCGTAAGAATACCATAACCTGATCACCCACTGAAAACACTTGTCGCCGGCGATGCTTGTCAGCTGCAGCTTTGTACTTAGCATTAGATTGTTCAATTTTTGCCCGCACTTCAGATGTAACCTGCTGCCAACTATCCGCTAGGTTCTTAGCTGCTATGTGAGACGCCGTATCCCTTGGAAGCTTGATCAAATCCACAGCATGGTTAGGAGTATTGGTATAGACAATAGAGAATGGAGACTTGCCTGTTGTCCTATGAACGGCACTGTTATAAGCAAACTCTGCCTGAGCTAATGCCACATCCCATTGCTTGGGCTTCTCACCGCAAATACTTCTAATTAGATTGCCCAAAGTGCGATTTGTAGCTTCTGTCTGGCCATCCGTCTGTGGATGAGCCGTGCTACTATAGTTCAGTGAGGAATCAAACAACATCCACAAGGTTCTCCAAAAATGACTCAGGAATTTGCTATCCCTATCTGAAGTAATAGACTTAGGCACCCCATGGAGACATACCACTTCTTGGAAGAACAACTTGGCAATGACCTGAGCATCAGCAACCTTCCGACATGGGATAAAATGTGCCATCTTAGAGAACCTGTCAACCACAACAAAAACGGAATCAACACCCTGTTGGGTACGGGGTAATTCCAGGACAAAGTCCATGGACAAATCCTCCCATATGTTCTCAGGAACGGGGAGTGGGGTGTAGAGGCCCGTGTTTTGGGCCTGACCCTTAGAGGTCTGGCATATATAACACCGTTGCACAATCCTCCCAACGTCACGCCTCAAGTGTGGTCAGTAGTATCTAGTGCTAACTGCTGCAATGGTCTTATCTCTGCCCAGATGACCTGCCAATCCACCACCATGCAAATCACGGATCAGCTTCTCCCTCAGAGAAGACTCTGGAATACAAAGCTGATTTCCTTTCATGAGGAACCCATCATAAATATGGAAATCACTGCTAGGTTGTTTGTCCCGACACAACACCCACTCATCCTTAAAATCGTTATCACTTACGTATAGATCTTTCATATGCTCAAATCCCACCACTTCAGTGTGAAGTGTCACTAACAAACTGGTTCGCCTACTCAAAGCATCTGCGACTTTGTTGTAGACTCCCGATTTATGTTTAAGTTTAAACGGGAACTTCTGTAAGAATTGAATCCACCGTGCATGCATATCCTTACTAATCCTGGTCTGATTATTCAAGTGCTTAAGAGCATCACAGTCGAAGTATAGCACGAATTCCTTGCCCACTAGGTAATGTTCCCAGGTCCTCAAAGCACGCACCACTGAATAAAATTCTTTGTCATAAGTGGACCGATTCCGCCTAGACTCGCATAACTTCTCACTGAAAAAGGCAATGGGCTTCCTTTCTTTCCTGAGATAGCACCGCTCCTATTCCCACCCCACTTGCATCACAATCGACTTCAAACAATTTATCAAAGTCAGGTAATGCAAGGACTGGAGCATTGCACAACTTTTCTTTTAACAGCCCGAAACTACTTTCAGCTTCATCACTCCACTGGAACTTCCCTTTCTTCAAGCACTCGGTCATAGGTGCAACAAGGGTGCTGAAGTGACAAATAAACCTTCTATAGAAGCTCGCTAATCCCAGAAAACTCCTCAAAGCACTTACGGTGTTAGGAATGGGCCATTCCCTAATAGCTTTTACTTTCTCATCATCCACGGTAATTCCATCACCACTAACGACAAAACCTAAGAACAACAATCTCCTAGAGAGGAATACACACTTCTTGAGATTCACAAAGAGCTTGTTCTCCCTCAGAACATTCAACACTTCCCTCACATGATCGATGTGTTCCTTCTCAGTTTTGCTATAGATCAGGATATCGTCAAAGTAAACTACGACAAACCGAGCAGAAAAGGGTCTAAGTACCTAATTCATAATACGCATGAAGGTGCTTGGGGCGTTACTGAGGCCAAAAGGCATGACCATCCATTCATATAGGCCTTCCTTAGTTTTAAAGGCCGTCTTCCACTCATCTCCTGGTCGGATCCGAATCTGATGGTAACCACTTCTCAGATCGATCTTGGAAAAGAATTTGGCCCCACTCAAGCAATCTAGCATGTCTTCCAACCTTGGTATTGGGAATTTATAGCCAATGGTAATTTTGTTGATTGCTCTGCTGTCGACATACATGCGCCAACTACCATCTTTCTTTGGGGTCAGCAAAGCGGGCACTGTGCAAGGGCTCATGCTCTCCCTGATGAATCCCTTCTGGAGTAGTTCTTGCACCTTTCCCTGCAATATTTCCGTCTCCTTTGGGCTCATCCTATAATGTGGAAGATTAGGTAGGCTAGCTCCTGGAATCAAATCAATATGATGTTGGATATCCCTCATGGGAGGTAATCCATCGGGTAGCTCCTCAGATGTTATTTCCCTAAACTCCTCCAGTAGCGCCTTCACACTATCTGGCAACTCTTGGTCACTACTCTGATCTTCCTCCACGAACATCACCTGTCGGACAACTAATGCATGGATTGTATGCGTCTCCTTAATTGCTTCCCCCATCTCCCTCTCATATTGGGTGATAGTAAGGAAAGAACGCCCCTCCGTTTTAGAAGTTTTAAGGCGGTGAGATGTTTTGAGAGGTAGGTGAGTGAAATTTACCCCATCCTTCTCTAACCGGTAAACATTCTCCCTTCCTTCGTGTTTGGCATCAACATCAAATTGCCAAGGCCTCCCAAACAGAAGGTGGCATGCGTCCATGTCCACGACATCACAATAGACCCCATCTCTATACTTCCCTATAGAGAAAGGTACTCTGCATCGCTCGGTGACTTCTATTTTCTCAACCGCTTTAATCCATCCAATGGTATATGGATTCGTGTGTTTTTCAATCGTCAAATTCAATACTCTCACCGTTTCCCTACCAATGATATTCTCGCAACTCCCGCTATCCACTATCAAGTCAAACACCCTACCATCAACAGTACATCTAGTACGGAACAACTGATGTCTTTGGGACTTCTCATCACACTTCGGTGCCAACATCAACTTCCTAATGACATACGTTTCCTCATCATCTCCATAACCATCATCACCATAAAGCTCATCCCCTCCATCCGGTTCACAGCACACCTCATCATCCTCCTCTCTATTAATAACATTAATTGGTCTCCTACTGGGGCACTCATTGGAACAATGACCCGGTTGGTTGCACCTATAGCACTTTCCCATAACTGGTTTAGCATAGGAATTGTTTTGCTTAGGTGCTTCCCTATTTTCCATTGGTCTCCTACTTGTTCCCCTTTCTTTTCTCTTCTCATTGCTTCCGCCTGGAGCTTCCAGGACAGCCTTCCCTCTATTCGTACCTGCGGTACTGAATCCTTCGTTCTTAAACCATCGGTTATCTCCATCAAACCTACTGGTCTTTTCTTGTAGCATCATCTCTGCCCGAAGGGCCATGTTTTTCGCCTCATTGACGTTGCGTAAAACATGAACCCCTATCTTCTCCTTAATTTGCAGCCTCAGTCCATCCAGGTATCTAGCCACCTGCTGTCCTTCGCTTTCCCTAAGGTCGTTTCTCTCAACCAACCTCATGAACTCCGCCGTATATTCATACACTGTTCTCGGGCCTTGTCTACACTTCTGGTATTGTTGGAACAATATTTGTTCGTAGTCAGGAGGCAAGAAATCCCTTTGGATCAATTGCTTCATTCTATACCACGTCTGCACCGGTTGCTTTCCTTCTCTATATCGCCTATTCTGCAACCTCTCCCACCAGGCCGAAGCCCCTCCTTTCAATCTACATGCCACTAACCCCACCCTAAGATTCTCCGGCACTTCCATATAATCAAAGAAACGATCCACTTCTGCCAGCCAATCTATTAAATCCTCGATGCTCAAATTACCGTTAAAAGAAGGTATATCTAGCTTTAATTTGAATTCACTGGTGTCTCCCTAATCATAGCCCTGGCGATTCCGGCCATAACCACCCCCACCGTATCCTCTCCGCTGTGGTTGCGGGTTTCCGGCCAACCAATCATCTTCCTCCTCAGAATCCACATCATACTCTTGGACTCTTCGATTCGCAGTGATAGGTCTGTTGATCGGAACGCCAAGAGCAGGGTTTGCCTCGGGTTGTACTCCCCTAACGTCTCTATCCCTGTTTGTATTGGTTCCCATTACGTCAAAACACTCCACCAGATCATCAAAACGCTGTTCGAAGCGTCGGAGTCTCTAATCTATGGTATCCAACACTACCCTTTGAGCCTGCACTTCGGTTCGCAGAGTTTCCACATCCCGAGCAACGTCCGGAACGTGACCGCCTCCTAAACTTCCATCACCTGACATCTCCACAGGAAATTTTCCTTACTCTGATACCAACTGACGCAGCCAGTTAGCATAGAAAGCTTAGAGAATCACTTAACGAATGAATCTCTCAAACAAACAATGGTTGCGCACAACCACTAAAGGCGAGAAGTCTCTCATGAAATGTATTTCAAGAATAAAATAAGGCGTAACCTTAACATCACTACAAAAAGGTTTATATACTCTCTTAAAATTATCAAAAGGAAAAGACGAATTTGCGCGTATATGGTCGAAGGCACGGCCGTGCTTCGAACGGTGTTGGACTCTGTGACTATTTGTTATTCGATGCCCCTGGTTGAGACACGGCCGTGCTTCAGGCCGTGTTAGACTCTGTGGGGATTAGCTGTTCAATACCCTTGCTCGAGACACGGCCGTGCTTCAGGCCGTGTTAGACTTTGTGAGGTCTTGCGGTTTGATATCCCTGCTCGAGACACGGCCGTGTTTCCGGCCGTGCGCAGAACCCGTGCTCTCAACCGTATGATCGCTTCTTGTATCCCCTCCATCACTTTTATAATTTAATGAAATAAATATTGATTATTGGGTTCGACTCTATCTCTCCTAGTTGTAATAGTATTTGACAAAGGATGGCAATTGCTCATTTGTATCTTCGTGAAGATCGGGCATACCATATATTAATAGCATATGAGAAAATAGTTTTTCAATTTGCCTCTCCGCAATTTACTATTGTGAAATGAATGGAAATAAGAAAATAAAACACATATACAAACTCAGAAATATGTCACCTTGCTTCATTTATACGTACACAAGCATAAAACATATTTAACTCATACAAAAACGGTACGTTCATATGGTTCAATTTTCGTTAATTCGTATAAGGCATATATATATATTTGTTTATTTATAATAAGAATCAATTAAATACAACCGTATGCACATACCTGATCTAGCATTAGAACCCTAAACCACAAATACCAGCTTCTGATATGGGGGGAAGAAAAGCAATTAAGCAGACATATACTGACACTACCGATCTTCACAATTACGCTACACAATATTGGATTCCATGGAAAACCAGAGAAGAGAGAATCATCGTTATCGATGCTTCATTGTTCCTTCATAGTTTTACTAAACAAGCTACATCCACATTCACCTGGAACTGGAAGCATGACCAAAAAGGGTGTTTTGGATTAAAAACAACATTTTAAAGCAATACAAAATAAAAAAAAATAAAAAATTGATGCTTTTCATGGGTCTATTACTATAAATCTGGGCATACAAGTAATTCTAGGGAATCTGTCAAAAATAAATAAATAAATAGATAGGGTTCTTGTTTTGCCAGCGAATCAGATTCTTTTTCAATCTTACCTTTTTTTGAATTTCGCAATCAACAGGATTTTCAAAGAAGAAGAATCAGTTCTTCCTACTTTTGCAAGGCCTTTTTGCAGGACAAGTCCTTTCTCTTCCCTACAAAATTGCCACTGGCATTAGCCTTTGCCCCCCTTTTCCACTCACATGTTTATAGGGCATTGGCAGGGCATGCTTCCCTACACAACTTTTTGCTCAAACTAAAACTGTACTCATCTTTCAACATATCTGTCTTCTCTTTTCATCTTTATTTTCCCTAAAATTTTGACCATTCAATTTTTAATATGGAATAAATAAATAAAAAACATAACTAAACTTACATTTTTTTTTAATATGGACTTATTTATTATTCTCGATGATGTGTAATATTTTACGGATGGCCCATTCTTATGCCAAAAATTTATATAAGAAGAAAAATGAATATTTAGAATTAAGTTTAAATAAAGATGAAATCTTTTAGTTATTTAAATAGAGAATGATCGTCATGTAATTAGTGCAAATAGGAGATGTAATTTTCAAATGGTTCAAACAAAGATAGTTTTATGTACGAATAGAAATAGAAAACATATGTTATGTATGTGGAATCTATAGATAATGACATTATGTAAAGGGGTGCTAATTGAGGATGATATTATGTTCAAATAGAAGGAAAAAAAAATTATATATTAAATGATTAACATTTTATATAAATAATGTGTCACATTATCGAAATTTGACGACGTTATATTAAAGATCATAACATCATTTTAAATTTTTATAACATTATTTATTTATTTGAACGACTTAAATATTTTATCATTTACTTGAACTACTGAAGAACTCCATCTATTATTTAAACTCGATCTCAAACCTTTATTTTCTTATATATAGTTATCCCAATTATTATTTATGGACATTGCAGAGAGATTTTTGTAGATATTTTAAAAACATACATGGCTCCAACAAAAGGTAATGAAATAAAATGAGAAGGCAGCATATTCCCAATGTGAAATGCAGAAGTGATTCACTCTTTACGGTGAAAACCCTCGGTGTTTACTTCTTTGATAGTTACTGAAAATGTTACAGATACCCATTTATGATGATTTACCCCAAATGCATATGCATCTTCTAGCATCCTCAATACAAAATTTTGAATTTGAAATTTGGGTCAACCCATATTTAACCTCCCTATCAGTGTCAGAATAAAGACAGGTGCTTACTTTCATAATCTTTCTGCAATTGCTGTACGTAGCATCTGAACCAATGTCAATTGTATCCTTCTTATTCATTTTTCTTTCATTCTCTATTATATTTTGCCATCGAAGTCACAAAATATTATAAACGAATTAGCAATTGCTAATATGAGCACGTTAGGGATTGTCATGACGAAGCTGTAAAAAACACAGACTCCACGTTCTTTCACGTCTTATAAGGCAGAGTTATGGATGGTTCATCGGATTGCCAAGACGCAGTGGACGTAGATAATTTTAATCTGCAAGGTTGCTGGGTGGATATGGTTTTCCAAAGAAATCTATGTCCAATGAACTCATTTATCCATGAAATGGAGTATCTTTAAACATTTTAGGCTTGTTTGTTTTAAGAAAAATATTTTTCAAAAAACATTTACCCTATTTTCCGTTATATGTTACTTTAAAAAGAAACTTATAATAGAAAATATTTTCTCTTACATGAGAAAATATTTTTTTATTAACACATAAAACCTACTCTCTTTTCTAGAAAAAACGACTTATTCTTTTTAAAATAGAAGTTTTGCGAATCAACCATTACAAGGGTTTTAACTCTAATAAAATGATATATATATTATTTTTTTATAATTAACCTATAAATTATATTTTAAACATTAAAAAATATAATCGACAAGCAAAATTAAAGACTTCTTAAAAGATAATGCAATTTAACCAAAATGGTTATAATAATACATATTATAAAATTATTTTTATTTTACATTTAAATAAAATGTTAGAAACAATGTAACATATAATATTAATTTATTTTGGTAAAATTACAAGTTATATAATATTTGTAAGTGAAACACCAAATTTTTTTTTCAATATATTTTTATAAACACAGCCAAACATATGAAAATGTATCATTTAAAAAAAAATACAGAAAAATATTTTATGCTGACAGATTATTTTCCTTGAAACAATCGGGGCCTTCCTTCATGTGGCCATGTATTGGACAGTGGTGCTCCTTTTCTTGCCCGCTAAACCTTTGCGGGGCAAATTTGGTAGCAGGATTTTTTTTTTTTCCTTTTTCCCTGCGGAACCGATTTATATTTTGTCCACGCTTATTGCATTGAGACTTCGTTGCATGACCAAGAATAATTAACGGCACGTTAAGATATAAAAATATAAAAACCTATTATATATTTTGGAGCTGATTATATAATTTATGAAAAATAATAATATATATAAAAAAATAAAGTTTCTTTATTCGATTTTCAACAAGTATATTAATAGCGTATGTAACACTCGATTCCTAGCATGAATTCCTAGGCAATAGAGCTCAAGCTGGGGCTCTTTTTGGGGCTCTTTCATAATTAGACATGGGGTTGGTTCAAAATCGATTTGGAGCTATCAAGTCAAGGGCTGGTGGGAAGTGGAACTGGAACCGACCCGAAGGAGGAAGGGTCGAGCCGGTTTCCTTGACTTTGCGGTACACAGGTCGGTTCGGGTCCTGAACTAACCTTATGACGTTTTTGTTTTTGATTAATTTTTTTTTATTAGTTGTTGTATTAGGATCGGACCAACCCGCTAGTTTAATCCATATATGAACCGACAGGTTCAGGGTCGGTTCAAGGTCCGCTGATTTGCCAGGTTGCATAATGTAACTCAACCTTCAAACTCCCGACCCAATGGTTCCTATCCATGGGGCCAATTTAAGATTCGGGTCGGTTCAAGGGCTTGAATCAGCCCTTTCCTATGTCTATTCATGATTAAAGCCAAGTCCTTCATAAAGTCGGGGTCTTTCATGGAGGATCCTAAAAAGTAATATAATTTTTTTTTGTCTAACAAATTTCTGAGATTAAAATAAAAAAAAAAAGAACCCATAAAATTGTTGAATTTTTTTTATGAAGAATCTAATGATAAAATAAAGAGGTTTTTAAGACAAAAAAGTTCTTAAGAAACTAATACAACATATTAACAACTTTTGTAGAGATCTTTAGTATTTTACATACTCTAAGGGCACTCCTTAGCATTTTGCATTATAATTTTCCTATTCCATTTGTAGCATACTTGTATTATGGCCATATGGTTGTAGATTGATCTCATTAAATTAGCTTCCAAGTTGAAAGTAGAGTTTGGAATTTGTATTATGGTTGTATGGTTGAGAATTACATGAAATTAAATTTACCATGAGTTAATTTCATTTGCAAGATTTTTATGAGTAACAAGCTTCTTGAAGGTTTTTCAAGTGTTTTTTTTTTTTTTGTTATTTGATGCTATTGAAGTCTTAATTATATGATGAAAGCTGTTTTTTTTTTCCTTGTAAAATTTGATTATTTATAAGAAAATTTTTATTTTTTTCCATAATTATCATTTTCTTGAATAAAAAATATTAAATTGGTGCTTTTCGAAATTAATACTTTTAAGGGTTTTCAAAAATAGTGATTGTAAAATTAGGACTTTTAGGTGTTTATTTAATAAAAAAGAAGAAGTAATAGATGTAATGGTATAGTTTTTAAAATTGAAATAAATCAACATGCTAGAACTTTATAAAATAAAATCATTATGGCTGCTTAATACTAAGTAGTGGGTAGGTAAGCATATTATTGAGTGGCCACTAAAAGATTTAAAAAATCAATTTCTTGAATAATAATAATAATAATAAATTAGAAAAAAATTATCTTTGACTTGGTTTATAATTAGTAATTTTGCACGGCCTTGGGCAATTATGGAGTATACTATTGCCTTGGGATGATTAGCATTATGAATAAATAAATAGATAAATGTATATCTTAGTGTATTTTAATTTCCAATCATCTTTGATGTGAGTTTAAGGAAAGGAAGATAAATCTTTTAATTAAAAAATATTGTTTGGAAACTGTAAGGTTTTAATAAACTAACCCGCAAATCTTGATTTTTTTGTTTTTTTAAAAAGAAAAAAAAATTCAAAATGTGGAGCAGTAGTTAGGTCAAGACGATTCCACCCACTTTGTCTTAACTTATCTTTTTTACGAATTTTGGTTTGTTGGTGATTGAAAATCATTTTTTCAAAAACAATTCTTTTAGATTTCTTAACTTTCATGAATGGTCTTAACAATACACAAATGTATAACTCTCCAAGAATCAATTGCGCTTATATTCATCACTACCGGAATTGAATTCAAGCTTTCCCCAGCCCCTTCCCATCAATGGACTTGTGATGTATACAAAGGAGTGTAGTTCATTCATAAATTCCTACCTTTTTATCTATCTTTGAGATGTTTGGAATTTTCAGAACTCCATGGACATGCAAAAGAAAAATGTTATCCCCACTCAGATCAAGACAAAACTTTTACTTGTTCAAATAACAATTAAGGTAAAGCAGGATTAGGAATAACGGATCTCTTATAACGGGTAGTTCTTACTAACGATCGGACTAGTGAAGTATATGATACTTGAATTCTCGGTATAAATGCTCATAGTTGGTTCTCATCCTTTAAAGACTCAAGAATAATAGGAGCATCCGTCGATAGAAGGATCACCCTAAGATGTAATTTGCATTAAATAATCAGGTTTAGTATAAACTAAAATTAAGGAAAAGAACAAAGTTAGGCTTGAGAAAGGTTATATAAAATATATATGCATATATATTTATGTTTATGTATACAAGTCAATACTATCGTATTTATCAAATGTCTTTTTTTTTTATTCGATTTAGAGTTTTATCTTGAGGTGGGAAATTGAAGAAAGGGTAGACAAATATTCATGGTATATGATTTTTTTTTTTTTTTTTTTTTTTTTGCTTCTGTGTTTTATTTGAGAATGTAAAGGAGGTGGGAAATTGGGAAATTGAACAAAGGGCAGACAAGGCATTCATGGTACATGACTTTTTTTTCCCTTATATGTTTTATTTGAGATTGTAAAGGTATTTTATTTATTTAACTTTTTAGCTTCTAAAATGTTATAAGCAGATAGAAGTGTCCTTAACATATTTGACACTTTAGTTTGGGACAAGCATGTTCAATATTAAAATTTAAAATAAATTAAATGAACAGTGTCCAATACTGCCTCGTACATGTCCATGTCCTAAGAGTGTCCTCCTTTCATACCTCTCATCGAAGGGTTGTTCGTGCAACTTAGCAGAAGCTGCCAAGTTTTTATTATTTATTATTTATTTATTTTTTCAAACAAAACAAAAAAAAAAGAAAAAGAAAAAGAATTCACGAATTAGCATAACATGATCATCTTTCTAGAGACTCTATAGCTTGCGAGATAATTGCCCTGGGATGGCCTATGCCTTTGTTAACTATTTTGTTTTGGGAATAAGCTTTCTTATTGCTGACTGGAGCTGTTAAAATTTGTGATGTGATACCGAAATACCGCCACGTGTCATGCCATATCATTTTTGAAAATTTTACATTGCATGCAACGTTATTCTATACCAAAAAAAAGAAAAGAAAAAAAAGTTAAATTGCTATCATAATAAGATAAGTTGAATCAAATCCAACTGCATTTAGTCATTTAAAATGGTTCTATTCAACCTCTAGTGAACTATATTGTTACAAGTGCAGTTTAGTTTAGTTTGAATTGTTTCAAGGAAAAAAACACACACTTAATTCTTCTAATTAAATTTTATTATTTAATATAAATTTATCATTGTAACTTTTACTTTCATAATTTCATTTTGGCTTTTAAGTTAAAAGAGAGAGAGATATGAATCATCATCGTATATATGCATATAAAAACAAAAATATTATGAATAATAATTCCCCTTAAACAAGCTTAACATATTACTCAAACTTATAATATAAACTCTTTACAAGATCACTTACATTCCATAAGAATAAATTTGAGAGAAGAAAAAGGAATATTCACTTGCACAACTAGCTAGCCTAGGTATTGGGAAAAGATTTTTTTTTTTCCTCCCCAAAATTAGGGAAGGATCGAGATATGAGAGTATGAAGGGTTGAGATTGACCTAAGAGAGGAGTAAATTCGATCAAGGTGTGAAATGAGAGTGAGCTTAATTTGATGTGATAGTTGGTGTTAGTGAGTGAAATAGAGTGGAGGGGGATTAGGAGACTAGGAGTCAAAGTCTTAGGAATGTGGTTTGGGTTTTTTTTTTTTTTTTTTTTTTTTCTTACCATAGGGGTTGTTGAGTTGGATCCATTTATTTGTATTCAAAATCAAAAGATATCATTCCTTTTCTTTTCTTTTCTTTTTTTTTTAGAGTAAGAAATAATCAAGTTAAAGTAGTGAAATTTGATTCAATTGTATGAATTAAACCAACGAATCTTTCAAGCTATCTCTAAATTGAACCCCAAACGAAAATGAAAAAAAGAAAAGAACCACATTTTACTATTTGATTTTGCTATAATATGATAAGACCCAAATGAATGTCTTAAATTAGGGCTGATAATTCGTATTAATGATTACTTCTTTTTAGGGTTAAATAGGTTGATGTTCAAAAATTTCAACTTGTAATATAATTCATTTTTTAATTATATTTGAAAACCTATCATATAATCTTACCCTATTGATGAAAGAGTTTCAATGCACATTTAACTTGATTATCAATTAAAAAAAATATAGAATAAATTCTAACACAATTATCTACTCTATAAAAAAATAAAATAAAATGAAGGAGCAAAACTCTTCATAAAATTAAAATCTAAAAAAGCAAATTATTTAAACTCTTCAACATAATAAATTACAATGGGATGATGTCTTGATCAAAATAAAGTCCAATTAAACATGACAAAGGAAATTATCCATTTGCTACATCATATTATTGAGCTAAATTAAAATATGGTCTTATATGGTATTAGTGCAACATCCAAATTCTCCATATTTCGTATTAGCTCTTCTAGAGAAACTCTCAAAGAGTCTATATAGAAATATTATTAATATAAATAAGAATGAAATAGCAGTGAGAAGACGAATAAAAATGATTTGTTTTCTTCTTCGTTTTCTCTAGGATTTCCAAATGATCAACAGCAAGCAAGCAGGTGTCTTAAAGGATCTTGGATGCACATGTAATCCCATTAAAAGTGTTTGCATATCAAGCAAAATTAAGTTTACTTGTATACCATATATATTTAAATATTGGAAAAGTGCAGTTTTGTGAACATATAAGGAAACAGCATCTTTTGACTAAACCGATTTGTGAAAAAGAAAAATAAGGCATAACATCATGGAAAAGATAACTATGTCTTCTAATATGGATACTAAAGATATTAAATTTCTCAAGACTCCCAATTATTAGATATACAAGGTTTTATCAAAGTGAGGTTAAAGCTTGAAAATATTTTTAAAACCCTCATCTTAAATGAGTCGGTGGATTTATAAAGAATCTGATATTAAACTTAAATTAAAACACGTTTATAAATAAATTTCAGTATCGAATTAAATTTTGCTATTTAAAACCTCATTTATAACTATATGATACGTATATGGATTGACCGAACAGAGTCAAATTAGAAGTTGGAATAACTAAACTTTGGAATATCAAGTTCCATCAGATCCATGTAGCTCGAATGTGTAAAACAATAAAATAAAATAAAACCCTATCCCCACAAACAATTCTGAAAGAGCAGGGGACCTGAACCTGAAGAATGAGGGTAACTGACTGGACTTTTGCTTCCAATAGCTTTTAAGCTCTACGAAGCCCAGTGGCCGGCTGAAATTAAACATTCAAGCCCATTGATGTCGGATTAAGCCCAGACCAATCGGGACTAAACTAACCGGTCTCGGACTTGGAAATTGCAATGGGACCCCTACAATCTACATTATCTTCAGGGCGCAGGGCTAGTAAAATAAGGTGGAAAGGTGAATAAGAACCAATAAAAATATAATGTATAGTCGTTTTTAACTATTGCAAATGGTATCTTGTTTAAATAAATCCTAGGTATCAAATTATTGTTATTTCATGCGTCCTACTTACTACTCCAAATGATACGTGAACTCTAATAAACCTTTTCTTTTATAAATGTTTCAATTTATCTCGTTGATTTTAATGTCATAAATTTTAATAAGTTTTGATTCCCTTCTAGGCGTTCCACCCTGCAATATTATCTCATTGTTTCTAATGTTATAGTACTAAACAATCAGTACACGAAGGACATTAAAAGTGAAAGAACCTCCATACTATCATCTTAATGTTTACAACAAATGAACTTTAATTATGTTGAGAGACTTTGCGTATCGTAGTTATTTACTAAATCCAAGTACTCTCTCTTTCTCTTTTACGTTTTGTATGGCTCGAATTCTTCTTTTTTACCTACGAATTGTTTGATATTTGTAAGCTCGATAAAAAAAAAAAAAAGGTCAACGCTTTCAAGACATGTCTAGTCAATCGAGAATCCGCAAAATTTGATGATCAATCAACCTTGAAGTTGGACTGCAGAATCAAACTCAAAACAAACATACTAAACCAAGCCAACATTGGACCAAACCAAGTTGCTAAGATGGTCCATCCTAGCTTAATGTTTGATGTTTTGTGCAGTTTCCTACGGTCATGGTATTTTAAATGTTGTTGTTCACTTTTTTCCCCCCACATCTATTAGGGTTTTATATGTGGTGCTTCTATTATGTTATATCTCGCTTTAGAAAAGTTGTTGGGAGTATCAAGAAGTTTTGAGTGAGGATTTGTCTCTCCTTTATAGCGAACCATCGCTCCCTATTCATTTATGATTTTTCATCCCTAATTCAGAGTTTTTACAGAAATCCATTGTACACAACTTCTCCCTTCTATCCTTGATTTAATATTTGTAGGATCCAATTTGTTTATTGCTTCCGACGTAACATTGCGATTTAAAAGAGTAACAATAAGCTCGTATTATCACATTAAGCATTCTTAGTGGAATGGTTAAAAGTACACACAACTTATAAAAAGATTCAATGATTAATACACACTACATCTGAGGTGAGATTTAGGTAACATATTAGCTCATTGAATATATGTGTATTATATCAAATTTAATTTTCAAACCTCCAATTTAGGCCACCCCATTTACAGGAATGGAATTCATATTTACTGGAAGAGGAAGAGGGGGAAAAATCAAGTAAAAATAATACCCTCCAAATTAAAGACTGCCAATATGCAACTCCCAAGTTCTACAATAAGAAATAATGTTTCTTTCCTAGAAGACTGGCCACAAACGGAACTACTCAATATAAGTCAATCCAAGTCCATTTCCTGTGAGCAAATTTCGATTTCAGTCTTAGGTAGAGGCATCTGAGTTTCATCAGCATCCTTCGGATTATTTCTTTGCCTCACAAGTTTATCCAGACAGCATCCCAAGAAAAACTAGATTCATGCAAATCTCAAGTGAAAATTTCTCTCTCATTCCAGCAAAGCTCTGCTTAAGTAAAAATAAACAAGAATTCCAGTCCGATATCAACGGATCATGGACTTACAGATTATAAGTTTTCAAAAACCATGTTTATATAATCCCTAAAATTCAAGTTCCGTACGGTGAACAGCAACACAAAACATCTAGGAAAATTTAAGAGTCTGCAATGGTTACTTCAACCTCAACACCTGGTTCAATAGTGATCGAGGTAATTTGCTTCACGACTTCTGGTGAGCTAAACAGGTCAATCACTCGCTTGTGAACACGAAGCTCAAATCTGTCCCAGGTGTTAGTTCCTGAGACAAAAAGTAAACAGAAAAATAATTACTCTTAACTGATAAACAGAAACTTCTACTTCATCTTTTGTCCCCAAGCGACAATAAATTATGTGAAAGCATGTTTGCCCATTCTATAATGTAAACCCACAATGCATTTAGTTCGTAATTTTTTACAATAATACTCATTGTAAACCAAAATGCTGCACTAGCTTAAGAACTTGTATAATCTTGTATGATCTATCATACTAATGTCAAGGTGTAGATATAGTAAGATGTAAGCATCGTCCATGTCACATGTGAGTGCTATTCAAACATGGTGAGACGTGTCACTGGTAATATTCACACGAGCAATAATAAGCAAATCAATAATTTGAGCCAAACAAGCAAACCAATAAATGAAAGCCACGAGTGTGAAAGTGGAGTAAAATTTATCACTTTGTGAAATCCATGTAAGTCAGGATTTGTTTTTCAGAAACTCTTTTTGGCTTATCAAGCATATTGTACAGGAATGCAAGCATAATGAAACCTAGCAAGCACTAGAAATAACTTTCCAAAGAAAAGCATAGAGTTCATACTGATGTAGCCAATAACAAAGTACCAGGAACCATAACTACACCACCAATCACCGCGAGCACACCACTAGTTCGATCAAACAAACAATAAAGTCGAATAAGACACTCAGCCTACACAGAAAACTTGACTAATACGTAGAAGAGTTACCTTCTCCACAAGGAGACTTTCGGGTGGTGATGTGAAGAACCTTGGTGGGCATCCTCACTGGTCCCTTGACCCTAAGACGCTTGTCCTTGGCGCCACGAACGAGATCAGCGCATACTATTTAACATTAACGCACACCAAATTACTTAAAGATCAAAACTTCAAATAAAATTAACCCATTTATACGATTGGCAGGATGAATTAATTAACTACAGAGCTAGTTAAATTAAACAAAAAATAATTACAGTATGGCCAATATAAGCAAGTGGGTTTGAAGAACAGAGAGAATGAAATGGACCTTTCTCAAGATTCTTAACATGTTTTGAGGAAAGTGTGATTCTGATCTTATGAATCTGCTCCTGAGGTTCCTCCAGACCAGGCTTGGTGGGCTTCATTGCATACGCCATTTCTTCCTCAGATGAAGTAAATCCCTAAAATAGAGTACACAAAATAGAAGTTTTTAAAAGTTTGGCGAACACTAACTTGTTTCGAAGATACGAATTTACATAAGCAAAGAAGATGAAGTGGAAGAAATCGAGAATTACCTGGTCGGCGAGTGAGCGGCGGAGGGGATGGAGCTTCACAAAGAAAGAAGAAATTCAGGCCTATAAGATAGGGAAAGGGTCTTGAATTAGGGTGAGTATATATATATGGGGCTATATTAGGGTTAGGGTTTCAGTGATTCGGAGAAGGCGGGGCTTTTGTCAAAGAAGGAGATGGCCCAAGTCTGAAAGCAAAAAAGTCTTGGAATTTTATTTGGGGCCATGTTCCTTCTAGCCCTGTAGTCGCCTGTTGCAGATAAGGCCGTCAGCCGAAGTAAACATTCAGAGCATTATCCAAGAGGAGGGCCTGTGCCTGTGCCAACATTCCTACATCTGTTAAGCAAGTTCCATCATAGAAACACAAAAATTCCTATGAGACACATGGCACAAGGTAATATAACGCCTCTGTCTGTCTCCAAAAAATTAAAATTATTGAAAAAAAAAGAGAAATATATGTATTATAAAAATATTTTAAAACCATTTTTTAAAAAAGGATGTTATATAAGATTAAGTAGCTTATGTTATGAATACAGAAAATAACATTATTTGTTGAACAATGCCCTTCCCCTCTCCCCCTCCTCCTTTTATTTTTCTTTCACAAGAGCTTATAACATTAAGTTTTATTTATCACAAAATTATAACAAATTAAATAAATTTACCTAAATTGCTATTTAGTTATCAAATAGATTTTTTTTATAAGTAAGGTAAAATAAGTATGATCTATTTAATCATCGCATGATTCTGCACCCTCCATGACATCTATAGTTTTACTTAAACTAGTGGCAGCAATTCTATGAGATTGAGCAGCAACGTTGCAATCATGAACTGTTCCACCAATGTATCGGCTTCCTTAAAGTTTACGATATTTCCCATGCAGAGGATGGTATTAGATAAAAAAAATTTGTGTATGAAATATATTTAGTCGGTCACTCAACAACTTCCTTTCAGTCCATTTCTGCTTTCATTATTTTAACCCTAACTCCTACACCAAAGTAAACCTCCAGAGGATACCCAATAGTTTCCCTTCTAGAGAGGAGGCAAAGTCCAGTTTCTTCACAAAGCCATTTATACATCCATTGTGATGATCCATGAAGATACCCTCATTGCTTACTATCCTTTCTTCATGATTATAAGCTCCATGACAGTATAGTTTGAACCACCATACAGGAGGGTGAATCCATCCCAGGGGTTGTAGTATGTTGCTCTAGTTTAGGTTAAAGCAATGAATAGTAGTATGTTGTTGTCACTTTCGACATTTCCTTGCAAAGAGTAGTTTCTTTCTTAATTTCTCCAGGCTTTCTCCTGTAATTCCTTTTTACAAGCTTAGTCCATAGTAGGGACTTATTCTTAAGCTTTGTAGATGAGGAAATTTGTATAATATAATTTTATAGTCTAAATTCAAAATTAATTAAATTATATTTGGGCTAATTTTTTAGATAGATGACTAGATCCAAATAATTATACTTGATTTGGGATTTTATCTTGTTTGCTAATTTTTTATAAGTTTTAACGGTGATTATTGATTTTTACTCATTATAAATACATATAAATATTACCTATAAGAAGGGGTTTTAGGACCTAAACTTATCCTCTAATGTACCTATCACTAAAACTCTACACTTAATTGAGATTGCCTATCTTGCTTCTTTAATCCTTCCCTATATCATTCTTTTTTTTTTTTTTCTTTTTCTTTTTTCATCTCAACACTAATTTATTTCCATTTGATAGCGACAATAAATGGAATTATTGCCTACAATCATAACTACAAGACAACTTAGAATCCTTCAATCATAACTACAAGGCAACTTCGGATGATCCCATAGCAAGATAATATGTTTAATAATCAGGGATGTCCATATGTGATGTTTTGCTTAAATTAATTGTTCATATGGTATCCGTTGGGATATAAATCTCAGCAAATGCAATTTAATTTTCATTCTTTATATTAAGAAAAAGAAAAAGAAAATCCGAAGAAAAATTAAACCTAAGAGTCACCGTTCTATTTGCATAGATTAGCCGTCTCTACGCTGAGATCTCGGCACTATTATCAAGGGGCTTTCATTTTCTTTTCTATGAGAGGAGAATTTACATATGTTGTAAAATCGATTGCATACATGGGTTGAGCGAAACACAAGTCCTATTTACACTTCTCTTCAAATTCAGGTATCACTGCATGAAATTAAACTTACATCTGCAGTTTCCAAAGCCCTTTCTTCACTTGTGTACTCATGCAAATTTAATTAAAAATCCCGTGCATTGAATTCACCCCTTGTATTTTGAGTAATACCTGACCCATTGGCCAAAGATCTTAGTGAATATATATATATGCTCTTTAGATGATTCTTTTGCCTTATCGCAACTACTGTTGTTATTTTGGTTATACTGGGCATCCACAATAATTGCTTACAAACTGGCTTGCATGATACAAGGCATTAATAATGGTCTCTGCCTTCAGTCTTTTTCTTTTTAAATCAATGGATAACTAATCTGAGTCTCCATCGAGTGAAGCCATATTACTCTCTAATGTCTTAATAATCCCCAAAAACAAGAAAAAAAAGAAAGAAATTAATTCTTTCTATAAATTACACAATATTTGATGTGAGCATTCCATGGTTCAATTGTAGTAACAAAAAGAGAAATTCAATTATCTTTTCAATCACAGTGAAATGCATGGCGAGAGGCGAGAGCAACAACATATCAATCATAGAGAAGCACTAGAGCATGAGAAACTTGTGTGTACTACGCCTTAATTACCAATTATTATAAGACAATAGATACTATATAATCTTCATTTCGGGTATCGTAAAGGCTATGAGCGACTTGTGTTTATACCTTACTCTTCATTGAAAATAAACAAGGTCTTCAATTTGAAGTTTCTTAAAAGAGCGATTTTTTTCAATATTATAAATGTTTATGATTACATGCTTATTGCAAATAATTGCGACTTATGGTTTCACTCATGGTGCTTGAAAAAGTTGGTTATATTATTCTTATAAATTATATTTTTTCATGAAAAGAGACAATTTACATCGGTGAATAGTAAGTAGTCTCTGATTACATATTCTTGAAAAGGAAGAATTACTATTAGAAAAAAAGAAGAAGAAATATCTTACTTTTTTTCATCATGTTAACATCGTATCTATATCCGCTTACTTAACTTAGGCCTTGAAACTCATCTTTACAGTTTTTCTATATCCGCTTGTTTAATATAGGCCTTGAAACTATAAGTTACCATTAATGTCACTAATATTCACAAACTAGCTTTTGGATGTTTGCTTTCATTTTCACGAACTTCCATTTTTTATGGAGACACAGGTTAATACACGGCTCGTTACATAGCCGTGTAACGAGTCAGGGGAACTTCCAGAAAGACACACAGCTTCTACACACGGCCAGAAGCACGGCCGTGTATTCGATCAAGAAATCCCACAGAAGTATACACGGCCTCCATATACGGTCAGGAACATGACCGTATATTCGGTCAGGATTGTTCACAGAATCATACACGGTTGGGAGGCATGACCGTGTACACGACAGAGAATAGATGTGCATAGTAATATTTATTTTCACGTGTACGTGTATATTTCCTTTTTTATGTATTTTTACAGGGTAGTATAAATACCGATGTTAGGTTATTTAGGGTTACGTTTTATTATCCACTTGAAATACACTTTTGAGAGAGGATTTTTCCCCGTTTAATGGTTGTGTGCAACTAGATTTCATCAAAGAGTAATTCTTTGTTGTTGTGAAACCAATCCATAATCGGATTCGTTTCGTTACGCTATCCGCGCTGCGTCAGTTGGTATCAGAGCAAGGCTATTTCCTATGGAGATGTCAACTCATCAAGGCGATGACAGCGGTCGTGTTCTTGACGGTGTTCAAGATGCGAGGTCACAAAGAAACCATCAGTGGGTTCCAAGGGCAGAGTTCGACGCGATGCATCAGAAGGTCGGGCGTATGGAACGACGCCTTGATGAACTGATCGAGCGTTTCGACGCCTTAGCGGTAGACCCCAATAGGGTTGGGGGTGTTGTTAGGAATCTGCCACGTGCAGCGGAGGAATTCAGGGGACGTATAATCCGACCTGTTGTTGAGAACAGGTGGGAACGTGTAGGAGATGAGGATTCCGGTGAGGAGAGTGATGATACATATGGGAGTAGGCCACTGCGAGGGCGCGGTGGTAGAGGTGGTGGTTATCGGATGGTTCATTATGGGAACCATCATAGAGAGGGTGATTACTGGAGGAACCGTGGAGGTTATGATCATGGGGACGGAGGAGACTACCGCTTAAAGGTCGACATTCCATGGTTTGATGGTAGCCTTAATATCGAAGGCTTCCTCGACTGGATTGTGGAAGTGGATCTATTCTTTGACTACATGGAAATTCTCGAAGACCGTCGAGTGAGGTTGGTGGTGTGCAGGTTGAAGAGTGGCGCCTTGGCATGGTGGGAGAGGATGCAGAGTAGGAGGCAAAGGGAAGGAAAACACCCAGTGCGAACATGGTATCGCATGAAGCAATTGTTGCAACATGATTTCCTCCTGCCGGACTATCAGCAGATATTGTTCCAACAATATCAGTAGTGCCGCCAAGGACAACGTTCAGTGCATGAGTATACGGCTGAGTTCATGAGGTTGGCCGAAAGGAATGACTTGAGGGAGAGTGAGGGCCAGCAAGTAGCACGGTATGTGGAAGGACTGAAGCTCCAAATTAAAGATAAAATTGGAGTTACAATGGTGAGGACCCTAGTGGAAGCAAAGAATTTAGCTCTCCGGGCGGAGCTAATGTTGCAGGAGCAGGGAAGTAGATATGGAGGAGGAAGGAAATGATATGTCGTTGAAGCTGTGGGTAGTGGTAGTAAGTCGGGATTTGAGAAAGGCAAAACTGCTACATACAAGCCTACTGAGGACATTGCCAAGAGAGAAGAGAAAACTGAGGGAAAGAAACCGATGGAACATAAGGGAACCCAGAGGCAGAGTAACCCCTATGCCAAACCTATATTAGGCAAGTGTTTTCGATGCAATCAACCGGGTCATCGGTCAAACGAATGTCCTGCTAGGAGAAGCGTAAACATCCTTAATAGGGAGGATGATGAGGAGGTTTGCTGTGAACCTGACGGAGAGGCAGAGTATTATGAAGAGGAAGAAGAAGCAGCGGAACCGACTTATGTGATTCGGCGCATGATGCTTACCCCGAAACAAGAAGAGATCACATAGCGACACCAGTTGTTTCGCACAAGATGTACTATCAAGGGGAAGTTGTTTGAACTAATAGTAGATAGTGGGAGTTGCGAAAACATCATAGGAAGGGAAGTTGTGAAACAGCTGCAGCTACCTATCGAGAAGCACCCGAACCCGTACACCATTGGTTGGATTAAAGCGGCCGAGAAGATTGAAGTCAAGGAGAGATGCAGGGTACCTTTCTCAATAGGGAAGTACCGCGATGAAGCATTCTGTGATATTGTAGACATGGATGCTTGTCACATTTTGTTCGGGAGACCATGGCAATTTGATGTGAATGCGCAACATGCGGGTAAAGAGAATGTATACAGATTGGAGAAGGAGGGTGTGAGGTACACCTTGTTACCATTGAAAAAGGAAGGACACGCAAAGGAGAAGAGAGTTGAGAGTCGTTCGTTCCTAACCGTCACTCAATCAGAGAAGGAAGTGATGGATGACCTGAGGGAGTCGCGAGTGGTACATGCCCTCATAGTAAAAGATGTGGCAGTTGGAGAGAAGGAGCTTGATGGGGAAGTACCAGAGGTAGTAAAGGGTCTACTGGAGGAGTTTAAGGAGGTGGTTCCAGACGATCTACCTGAGGGTCTACCACCTCTGAGAGACATTCAACACCAGATAGACCTGGTGCCCGGAGCAAGTCTCCCAAACCTCCTACATTATAAGATGAGTCCCAAGGAGACCGAAGTTCTACAGGAGAAGGTCCAAGATCTTTTGGACAAGGGGTTTATCCGGGACAGTTTGAGTCCATGTGCGGTTCCGACCTTGTTAACTCCCAAGAAAGATGGGAGCTGGAGGATGTGTGTTGATAGCAGGGCTATCAATAAGATTACCATAGGGTACAAATTCCCCATCCCGCACATCGAGGATATGTTGGATCGATTAAGTGGGGCCACCATTTTCTCCAAGATAGATCTGCGGAGTGGGTACCACCAGATTCGGATCTGTCTCGGAGACGAATGGAAGACGGCATTCAAGACTAAGGAAGGGCTTTATGAGTGACTAGTGATGCCATTTGGTCTTAGTAACACGTCGGGCACCTTCATGAGAGTAATGAACCAGGTATTAAAGCCCTTTAATGGTCGTTTTATTGTTATGTACTTCGATGATATCTTGGAATTCAGTAAGTCTGAAGAAGAACATCTTGAGCATTTGAAATGCGTTTTATCTGTACTGAAAGAGAACAAACTGTTCGCCAATCTTAAGAAGTGCACATTCATGTCAAAGCGACTACTGTTCCTTGAGTTCATAGTCAGCAGTGAAGGGGTGATGGTGGATGACGAAAAGGTGAAAGTGATTAGAGAATGGCCTGTTCCAAGAACCGTTACTGAATTGAGAAGCTTTCTCGGCTTAGCTAGTTTCTATAGGAGATTCATTAAGCACTTTAGTATAGTCGCTGCCCCCTTGACTGAGTGTTTGAAGAAGGGTAAGTTCCAATGGAGCGAAGAAGCTGAAGCGAGTTTCACGAACTTAAAGCAACGATTGTGTGGCGCTCCTATAGTAGCGCTACCAAATTTTGAGAAATTATTTGAGGTGGACCGTGATGCTAGTGGAGTTGGAGTTGGAGCGGTACTGTCACAGGAAAAAAGGCCAATCGCCTTTTATAGTGAAAAATTGTGTGAAGCAAGGAGGACTTGGTCTACATATGACAAGGAGTTCTACGCCGTAGTGAGAGCTCTTAAAGTATGGGAGCACTACTTAATTGGGAAGGAGTTCATTTTGTACTATGACTGCGGGGCTCTTAAACACTTAAATGGCCAAACCCGGATTAGTAAGGACATGCACGCCAGGTGGATTGAGTTCTTACAAAGGTTTCCTTTCAGACTAATGCACAAGTCGGGTGTGCAAAACAAGGTCGTGGACGCCCTGAGTAGAAGAGCAGATGTCCTACTTACTTTAAGTGCGGGCATTGTTGGTTTTGAGAAACTAAAGGAGCTATACAAAGGGGATAGCGACTTCAAGGAAACGTGGACTAAGTGTGCCAACAGAGAACTATGTGACGACTACCATATGCATGAGGGATACTTAATGAAAGGGAATCAGTTGTGCATCCCTAAATCTTCCTTACGAGAAAAGCTTATCCGAGAACTGCATGGTGGTGGATTGGCGGGGCATATGGGCAGAGACAAGACCCTAGTCGCAGTGATCGAAAGGTATTTTTGGCCTCGGTTAAGGAGGGATGTGTATAGAATCGTGGAAAGGTGTTATATTTTCCAAGTGTCGAAAGGGCAATCCCAAAACACTGGCCTATATACTCCTCTTCCCGTGCCGGCAAACATTTGGGAGGACTTGTCGATGGACTTTATACTTGGTTTGCCTCGTACCCAACGAGGTGCTGACTTTGTGTTTGTTGTAGTTGACAGGTTTTCCAAGATGGCCCACTTTATCCCTTGCAGAAAGACCGCTGATGCACGAGCAATTGCATGGTTATTCTTCAAGGAAGTGGTGCGTCTACATGGGGTCCCAAAATCCATTACTTCCGGCAGAGATAGCAAATTCCTTAATCACTTTTGGAAGACTCTCTGAAGTATTTGCCGTGAGAAGCCAGGGCAGTGGGATCAAGCGTTGGCTCAAGCTGAATTCGCCTACAATAGTTCCGTTCACCGAACTATTGGGAGGTCACCGTTCTCAGTGGTATATACCAAAATACCACAACATGCGTTGGACTTGATCAAATTACCCAAGGACATGGTGGGTGATGTGGCTACTAAACATATGGCGGGACAATACCAAACCACTGCAGCGGAAGTCAAACAAAAGATAGAGGAAGCCAATACCCGATACAAAGGGGTTGCAGATAAGCATAGACGGAAGAAACTCTTTGCCGTGGGCGATCAGGTAATGGTTTACCTTCGAAAAGAGCGTTTCCCTGCAGGTAGATATGGGAAGCTCCAACCTAAAAAGTATGGACCTTATGAAATTATGCACAAGATAAACGACAATGCATACGCCGTACAACTTCCTGAAGATATGAACATTTCTTATACTTTTAATGTCGCGGATTTATTACTTTTCCACCCCGATGACACACCGTTATATCCTGACGAGAACTCGGGGTCGAGTTCTTCATTGGTGGGAGAGAATGATGGAGACACGGGTTGATACATGGTTCGTTACACGGCCGTGTAATGAGTCAAGGGAACTTCCAGAAAGACACACGGCCAGAAGCACGGCCGTGTATTCGATCAGGAAATCCCATGGAAGTATACACGGCCTCCATACACGGTCAGGAACATGGCCGTGTATTCGGTCAGGATTGTTCACAGAATCATACACGACTGGGAGGCACGGCCGTGTACACGATAGAGAATAGACGTGTATAGTAATATTTATTTCCACGTGTACGTGTATATTTCATTTTTTATGTATTTTTACAGGGTAGTATAAATACCGATGTTAGGTTATTTAGGGTTACGTTTTATTATCCACTTGAAATACACTTTTGAGAGAGGATTTTTCCCTGTTTAACGGTTGTGCGCAACCAGATTTCATCAAAGAGTAATTCTTTTTTGTTGTGAAACCAATCCATAATCGGATTCGTTTCGTTACGCTATTCGCGCTGCGTCAATTTTGTAAAATCATTGAAATTCTTGGTCTTGTTTTGACAACTTAAGATCTCTAGTATATTAATAGAGCATAGTTGGAAGAAGATTAAAGGTTAGTGTAATCTCCCTTTCACAACCTAAACATGAAAAAGTTCAAAAATATTTGAATGTTGAAGTTGTGAAATCCCAGCACATAAAAGCTACTGATATAATAGAAGAATGATGTTTGGTGCATGTGAACAGATGGTTGTATCACCATGTTGGTTTAACTAAATGTTTGGGTTGAAAAATTTTTGTACTTCAAAACAATTATGCTATTTTTACTTCTTTGAAGCCATCTTGATAAAGAGACAATAACATAAAGTTGGACTTAAATTTTTGGTTTGCCCTGTTGTTGAACTGAGTCATATAACATACATGGATAAGCAAAAGCTCTATGTGTACGTAGATGTGGTTAAAATTGTGTACCTTCATTTGAGTTCTACTATATGGTATTATTTTTGGATACTCTCCTTATCTGCAATAATTGCTATATGACATGCGTTTCTTTTGTCAATTTTATTAAACCAATTTTTATGGTAGCAGTGACAAAAACAACTACTTTAAAAATTCATGTCCAATACTATTGAAGGCATTTTTATTCCTAATGCTGTCAACGAGAGTATCTTCCATTTCCTTAGACTTTCATCCCTATGTTAGATACACTCTTCTTTTATCTTCCCATTATGTCCTCGTGTGCTGATTCTTTGCTTCTGTTGGGAATAATATGTAACACAATAATCCGATCGATTCTACTTTTTGATATATAAATAGTAGAAATTATGAACTTTGATATGTAAGAGACTTAGTTTTAAAGAATATCAATCTTAAATGAGTAGATCTTGTAGGAATGAGCTCCTCTTTGTTCTTTGGAAATAGTAGTATTTACCGGAACAAATATTATTTTTACTTTACTTTTGTGTGTAAAAGAAGAAAAAACAAATTGTTCTTGATGAATATCGCATATGCTCTGAGTTCTAAATAGCCAATTTGGCATTGCCCTCATGCTAAAGATGACTTCCTATCCTAACTATGATAAAAGTGCTTTATCATATTTGAATATTGCGTGGGGTAATAGTCGCTTTCATATCCAATATCAAGGCATGGCAAATGAAATGATAGGAACCATCAAGGCATTGGTGGATGACAATGTAACTTCTTGTGTAATACCTTTGCTATTATTTCCCTAACTACACTGCTACTATAATGTTATTGATCGGTTTATAACTGACATGACATCTATATTATGCAATATCTTCATTCTCAAAACCTCTTCTAAGGGCTGTTTTGCCTTTATGGATATCAATGCTATTATAGCACTGATACTTGTTCTACAGAATGATTTGTTTGGCCGCAACGATGATGCATGGTTTGCATTAAGATACTTAATAGTGGCGACTTGCTAGCCACGATGATGCATGGTTTATGCTGCGGCGCTCGCCTGTGCACCACCTGCTACAACGATGTACAGTATACACTAATTTTTTTTAAAAAAGAATTTGCTTACTACAACAGTGCTTAATTTGAGTATTGAACTTAATACTTTTTGCATATTTAAGCCCAGGAAATATTCCAGTATGTCTTATCGCTTTTGCTGATAAGTAGTTGAAAAATCCCTTTGATAAACTATACTAAGCTCAAACAAGTCTTGATATATTATAACACTATCGCTGCATTGTAGTAGAGTACTCTCGGCACATAAGGCTTTCGTTATAAATTGCTATCATCTATTATTATCTATTACTATCATGCAATAAAACAAACCCCTTAATAAAGCATCAATAAACCCATTTATACCCCTAGAATGTTACAACTATCGTTGCTGCCTTGTAGTATGTGCATGATACTTATCTTAATAGATCCTTGGCATTACAATTATATTATTATATGTTATACCATCAAGCTGAGGTAATTTATGACACTTCCAAGTGATTTTGGTTGTTAAACTATTGAGTAATTCTCTTAATATTAATTGCTATGTTCAAGAGGACTCTAATATTTATGACTTGTTTTTACTACCAAGTAGGGGTAAAATCCCCTTGATACGGATTAAGTATATGTAATTTCTAACATTAGAAAATTAACAATATTGCCTCATAAATATTCTTTGGCACATAATAATAAACTCATAAGTTCATTGAAACTTCTTTATGATTTTAGCTATAAAGCAATGGAGTATTCTCCTTGAAGTGCACTATTAAGCCTAAACAATCTTTAGCATCTATCTATCTAATTATATAAGATTTGTGGAAAATTATTGGTAACTTGTTTTTCCGTTACTATTATATAGTAGCAATCATTTTGATTTGTGATATCAAAATGAAAAAAAAAAGAATGTTCATGATAGCTAATAATAATAATAATAATTTATTATTTTGGCTATGAGAAAGCAAAGCAATGCTTTAAACTCAAAAAACTTGTTTATATAGCTATGATTACTCTAATAAAGACAAATAATTATGCATTATATGCTGTGAAAAGCACAATAGCTAAACATTTCTCTTAGTTTTTGTAAAATATACAATGAATTATATTTATACTGCTTAACATATGAGTAACAATTTGATGCTTACTCTTTACGATCTTAGATTTGATTATAAATTTTATTCATATGATTTCTCGTTATAAACCGCATTAAGTGCATAATGCTTATAGTGTGAAGCACCAATCTGGATAAAGCTCATTTGCAATAATATTTGTGTCATTACATTATTAATTATTCTCCACTATAGTGTATTTATTTATAATATTGTAATTTTATCTCTATATAAAATGTCATTAAATGGGGGTAAGTTACTACAATTCGACTCTAATCATATTGCATAACTATCCTTAGGAATAAAAATGTTGCTCATTTATCACATAAAATAAAAAAAGATGATATTTTTCAACAAACATATAACTTATCAATTCTTCTTTTCTCTATTCCTAAAAATAGAGAAATAATAAATATGCATATTTGTTTCAGAAATGTAACACTATATAAAAGACGATCTATTTAATTTCATTGTTATTATGTGACATGCATGTGTAAATTGTTGCATAGGCTTCAAATGATTTATATAGTAAATTGTAGTATAGATGATAACTAATTTACTAACTAAAACAACACAAGTAAAGAAGGTATACTGGATGTATACATGTTGTATGTTAAGTTATATTCAATTTTTAATGATATGAATCCATCATGTTACAATCTAAGCACTAAATAGCATTTAAACCAAGTAATGACTTAGCTTTAAAGGTACTTGATGAATGCCCAAGAATCCTTTATACTCCATCTAAAAAAATTTCTTGGGTAGTGGGTAAAATGTAGATGAAGAAATTTGTATAATATAATTTCATAGCCTAAATTCAAAATTAACTAAATTATGCTTCGGCTAATTATTTGAATTAGTGACAGGATCCAAATAATTATACTTGATTTGGGATGATTTCAACAATTTTGGATTGGCGAGCTCAAGATAGGGTTCATTAAAATTGTTTTACACATTTTTAACCTTTTCCAACAAGCTTAAATGTTAACTAAGTTCCATTATATATAATTGGGCTTCCTTCTTTTTTATTTAGCCCATTAGGATTATTAAACCTTGATTAATTTTGTTCACTAATTTTCTATAAGATCTAATAGTGATCATTGCTTGTTACTTGTTATAAATATATGTGGACATTGCCTATCGAAAGGGGTTTTGGAATATAATATTATCCCTTTAATGCATCTATTGCTTAAACTCTATGTTTATTGTGATTGCCTATCTCGCCTCTTTAATCTCTTTCTATATCATTTTTTTTAAATCTCAACATTAATTTCTGTAGACATACGATGATTGCACGTGATATCTACAATGAACTCACTAACATTTAGTCTCCAAGCAGTTTTAGCTATACATGCTCTATTTCTAAGTTCAAGATCTCATATTCCCAATCCTCCATTCCTTTCGAGTATAGTAAGTTTAGCCTAGGTCCCACTCAATGTACCTTAGGTGTTCATCAAAGAAGCAATGCGATTCATCGCAAAGAAGTAAGCAATGATCTCTTGGTAACAATGTTACAAGAAAGGCCATGAGGAAAAGGCAACGATGATGTCTTGCAATGCCTTGTGAGGAATCCAAAGTGATATTTTGTGGTGTTTTGTCTCCTCACGTGTCTTCAAATTCAAAGCACATTGTCAGCAGTTGCCATCAAGTGATTGCAATATAAAAGTTTTTCTTAATATAATCTCACATTAACTGGATCGGCCAGGCTACCACATTCAAGGAAGTAGGCATGTCAATGAAGTATGATGATACACAAGCCTCATATTCTATAGTATTACCTTAACAGTACGTCAATCTACTACTTTTAAGATAACCGACATGGTCAATCTATCACTTGTAAGATGATTGACATGGTCTGTTAAGTGTAGTGAGACAAATTGAAACTAAGTAGGCATAGGCAACATAGTGCCAAAAGCTCTGACCTTGGTCGAGACATCTTTGCCGTGATGCTGTCATTGACGGTGAGTATAGTGAGTTGTACGCAATGGTAACATTTGATGAGGACTGGGTCATCATTGGGAACTATGAACTAATTGTTAGATTGATAAATTTGTTCTTAGCTAGGCAATTGACTTTTGGTATGCAAGTAATTGATTATCTAAATTTAACTATTAAGAAAATATCTTCAAGGTAGAAAATTTTATTATAGGAGATGTTGAAAAATCCTCTTATCTTGGAGATGTTGAAATCCCTTGCACCGAGCATTTCATGTTGACAAAATCATGTGGTTATTGATATAATATTTTTATTTAAAAAAATTGCATGATTCTTTAAATGAGATTGAATTTAAAGATTTGAATCAAATTAGACCAAATTGCGCAATGTCCACCTCGAAGCAATAGTGTAATCTCTCTCTCTCTTTTCCTTTTTTTTTTTAAGAAGACTTTTTTTTTTCTTGGCCAATTTATTATAATATAATACATGTGAAAGGGGAGCTAAACCTTATTCATTATATCCATACCATTTAATTATAAGAATCTTAACTTTTTTTAAAAAAAGAAAAAATAAAAAATAATGCTAAACATAGGTTATATTAAATATTTTCTTATTCTACTCACTTTTGTATTCTAATATTAATATATCATATAAAAACTTACCTTAACTACTTTCATTTCACCTAACTTATTGATTGCCCTTTCTTCACTTTGTCACTACATCACTTAATGTTAAATTAGTAAGGGTTAGATAGCGAATGGTATTTAAAATCAAAATTTATATTCATATCATTTATTTTATGATTCAATCATGAAAGAATTCTATTCTTGAAATGAAAAGTATCATGTATGTAAATACTCTAATATATATATATATATATATATATTTATATGAAATAATTATTAAAGTTAAAACCAAGGGTAAGAGAGTAATTAACCTAAAGAAATAGGGACAATTCGATCATTTCAAGGTCAAGATATTTAAACTCTTTTTTGACCTAATATTACCCTTTTGCTTACTTTTACATAGTTGCAAACTTAGAAAGTCTCTTAGAAAACCTATAGAACAACCTACCGAGAATCTAATAGGAGAGAAATGGAATCAATATTCTTGTCTAGGTAAGGATTTCAATCGTTAGAATACTTGTATAGGATTGTGGATTCATAGCCCTAAGACAATCTAACAATGTATTGCTAGAATTTAGATCAAGAAACGAGACAAAAAGGGCATAGGAACAAGCTATTCAAGTATCCCAATCACGATTTGAATAAACTAAGTGTATAAATCCTTGTAATACATTAAAATTAGAAAATTAAACAGATCAATTAGACATATTGCCTTAGAAATTAGGTTAAAGAAAAATTTATGAATTGGAAAAAAAAGGGGAATTCACAATAGAGCAGTACACTGTACCTGCCCATGCTGAAATGCGAATGTGTATAGAAAGGTATACGGTCATCAACATGCTTATGTACTTGGGTGTGTCAAAATATATAAATTCATAGAAAGGTATACTACTACTTACACAACTATGTTGAAGTACACAATTAAAAACATGACCATGTACTTAAGCATGCTGGAAAACAAAAACACACAAAAGGTACACGGCCATTAACATGACCATGTGCTAATTGTGTCCCTCTAGACAACCTTTTACACAATTGTGTTGATTTAAGACACTTCTTACTTCATTTTATTTCGTTCACTTGCAATCCTAAGTGTACGTAATTGTGGATGTGAATAGGTTTGAGGAACTATGAGAGTGTAGGAGTATAAGGAGATCAACTGTCATATATCAGGTATGTGTATACTATGTGTGTGTGTGTGTTTGTGGAAGGATTGTATATTGTTTATAATTATGAGATTGTGTGTTAGTTTAGGTGATGTGAAAAGACAATGAACTATGTATGGATAACATATTGCATTATGTCTGTGTTGATGTTTCTGGCATGACATGCGTATGTGTGTGTAAGTATATATTGTATTGAGCATTAGCTCACTCTTCATGGGATCCTTTTTTTTTTAGTTGCAGGTATCACAAGAAAAGTGGTAGAATATGATGAGACTTTAGTAAAAACAAATCAAAATATCGAGGAGAATATGAAATACATATATTATGATGAATAGTATTTCGATGAGGAGAAAAGATGGATATTGGATGATCTTATTAATTTGATTTGAGACTGTTATTGTATTTAAGTTGTTAAAACTTTCCACTATAATAATTTGAGGAAATTGATCATGGTTTATTTCTAAAAATAGATACTCTTTTAATCTTTTGTATGTAAAGAATGATTTTATGAATACCTAAATGTTAATGTTGAAAAATTGTATTATCTAATCCTTTACGTGTCTTTACTTAGTGAGGATATGTGATGGGCTGTATCCGTCTCGAGTTTTAGGGATTTGCATAATAATTAAAAGTTTGTGGCTATTTTTTTTTTCCTTCTTTGGTTAAATGTGTATAGTTTAATTTTATTTGGGGTTTATTTACGTTTTATATGATGTTATATATATATATATATATTGTTTTCAAATGTAATGTTTGTCCAACTTAGTTCTGTTTGGAATTGAAAAAAATAACATAAACGTGCGACAGGATATACCGGTGTACTAGTACAAGAATGGTGGTGCAATTGATTCTAATTTCATGTGGTATCGATTATTTAAGGGTTTTTCTAAAATTTTTTTCCCTTTAATCCTTGAAATGGTGATGATTCCATCTTACGACTATGGCATGCACTTCTATCTGTAAAACAAAATTATAATAGAAGAAGCCTAAGGTAGTGACAAATAAGGCAAAATATTAGATATCATAAGTTCCCTTCTTGTGTACGTAAGTTCCCGATAATAAATAGCGTGTTCATTTGACTTCGCAACAATCTTTTCTTTTTTTCCCCAACAATATCATATCTATGGAGAAAATGACGCTTGTTTTAAAAATGAAACGAATCTTGATTCTTCTAAACGATGCTATACATATACGTTTGATTATCAACGTACTAAATAAATAAATAAAAAAAGTTGGGGGTGGGGGTTGGTAAAATGTCACATGAACCTTGTCGGATGAAAGCTCACGAATGTAATTCTTCTCAATATGTATTAACGTCTAGTCGTTTGCTCACAATATCAATAATATTAATTTGGACAGAACATTTTTAGTGTTTTCTATATTTTTTATTTTACATTTCCGAAATAAATCTTTATATGTATATATTATAACATCAACTATACAAGTTACACTAATTAGCGGGTGTGTGAAATATATCTGCTGAAATCGAAAGTTACACGAGTTGCAGGTGGGACTTACGGGTTAGGTAATAAGGTAAATTTTTATATGATTTTTATTTTTATTAAGAAAATATAGAAGCAAGTAAAGCATCAAAAAGTGTTAGTCTAGATATGTGATTATCTCGATACCTACGTTATAAGTACATTGTCCGCCAATAATATATGCAAGGGTTTGTAGTTTCTTGTATTTCCTTTTCAAAGCTCAAATGTTTCTAGAAAATATGAAAAGCTTTCAAAACTGTAACTACAAAAGAGTATGCTTTCAGCGGGACTACGACGAGAGGTTGAGGGTGAAAGATTGATAAAATAAAAATAGCGAATAATTACATCAGATAATTTCTATTTTTTTTTGTCCAAAATTCGATCCAAATATCAATGTTATTAAAAAAAAATTATCAGTCATGTATTTTTCATTTTAAAGTAAGTTATTAAAATCCTCTATGTTTGTTTCATCACATTTCATATATTTCTATGTTTATGATTCATTGAAATTTTTTAATGAAAAATCATGTAAGGAAAATTAAATTTTCTTAAATTATTTTTTTTTGTTTTTTAAAAAATAAAATTTTATATAAAGAATAACAAAATTTTTTTTCATAAATTTAAAAATTTAAAAAAAAATTCCATACCTCTTTATCTTATAGTATATGAAAAAAAAAAGGAGAAAAAAAATGATACGATTTGCTTTTTAAACTTTGAAGAGTCATAACTTTTCATTTGTATCGAGTTACGAAGCTCAAATCAGTGAAGGCATATTCTCGATCTGCACCTTTGTAACTTATTTTAAAAATAATTTTTTCGAGTATTCTATTTGGTAATTTTTTTTTCTTTTAAAAAATTAGCATTATTTTAATAAATTTCTCACTTTCTCGTCATGTTGTCTTTCTCAATTATTGACCACATATCAATAGATTCCATAAACTTAACTTTGCCTTATTTTATTTTTTTTCTTTTTTCTTAAAAATATGCAATACTCTTAAATCATTGCCAGAATCATAAAACCCGTTACTAAAATGCATAAATACAGTAGTTTTAGTTTTTAATGTTTATACATAATTTTACTTGGATAGGTGAGCGATAGTTTAGGATATATATTTGCACTTTACCTTATCATTTTTCTTAGTCATAAAGCTATAGCATATTTACGTGATTCTCCACAGATAAAACGATTATTGAAACAGAGAAAAAGAATCCTCACACCAAACAATCAAACAAGAGCTAATTCTCAGACAAACCCTTGAACATTTGGTTAATGGGCTCATAGTTGGACGTCTATAACCCAGCTGTCCTTGAGTTTTTGTAATATTAGTAAGGAAGTTCATGGAGTGTGCTTCTTTCATGAGCAGAAGATAAACATTGATTCATTGTGTTGTGTCCATTAAAAGTTCTCATCTACTCCTCCAGCAAAATGGAAAATGCTGCAAAAAAAGGCAGACGCAGGCTGGGATTACTGCAAAGCGAGGATTTGTATCAGGTCATACCCCCTTTAATCTTGCTCCTTTTTTCTGTATCATCATCCCTCTTTTCCTTCTTTAAGTGAGTATTCCACTGTTATATTCTTAATAAGAGTAAACAGCAATTAGGCTCTAAAATCATTGGTCCGATGAACTTTCAAAGTATAGTTTCATTTTTCCTAAAACTCATAAATATATATATATATATATATATTTCAAATCATTGTTAAAACCCAAATGAATGGTCACTTTAACACGTTTTTGGAAGTTACAGATATGAAGTTATATTTTGGAAGTTCGCATATTTGACCAATAGTTTAACGAGTCCATATCCATTTACCGCACGAGTTAATCCCATAAAATGCTTCATCTGCAGTACATACTGAATACAAGCGTGTATCCACGAGAGCCAGAACCTCTCAAGGAGCTGAGGGATATAACGGCAAAGCATCCAAGGTAAATAGTTCGGCTTGATTTTAAGTTCTATATAATTTAATTACGAAACAAGATGCACTTAAACTGCTGTTATGAAAATAATAAAATTTGAGAATTAGACCAATAGATCTTTCATATGAAACAACGAAAATGCAAGACGCTATTTTATTGTTGGACTTAGGTTGTTCTTACCATGAATTCAGTTTTTGATAGCTAGGACGACAATATCAAAATCTCTCTAGGCATATTTATTTACATTAAGCTCACCTTTTTGCTATTACCTTCTCACTGGAAAATAAAATTTTAGTATGGATATTTGGCAAAAGTTTCATAATAACAAATAAGCAAATCGGTAAAGATCGATTTTTTTAGCATATACGTTATAAACCATCAATAAAGCTTGTAAATTGTGGCTACTTATGCCTTTTTAGAGATAGTTATGGCTTCTAGTAACATCTTCAGAGTATTTAGTAAGTTTAAAAATAATGGAAATATAAAGTAATATTATATAAATGTAAGGGATTTATTTGTAGCTCAACAAGTTATTATAACTATATCACAACATAACATATATATGCCACTCTAATAAAACATCAAACAGATAAGTCATCTTAGCTTACGTATGAAAACGAAAGAATTATACCACGTCATAACATATAGATGCCACTGTAATAAAATACCAAACAGATAAATCGTCTTAGCTTATGTATGGAAACGAAGGAAGGCACCGACAGAGGCAGGTGTTGTCGAACTCACGAGTACTGTCTCCTCGAGCAGTTTTTTTAAACTATTGTCTTGTAATTTATGTTCCATAACCTCTTCTTTGACGTATTTTCCATAACAAAGGGTAACTTAGTACGTCATTGATTTACAATAAAGTTATATATATGTAGGAAAATCGATTAAAATAATATTATTTTTTTAAAAAAATCATAAAATAGAATACTCGATAAAATAATTCGTAAAATAAACAGTGAAATTGTAGATTCGGAATGTGTCTTTAGTTGAGCCAAAGTTAGCCCAACTGAAGACGCGGTTGGCCCAATTGAAGGCATAGACCATGTTTACACCTTCAATACAATCCGAAAATTTATTTTTTAAATAATTTTTATAATTTTTAAATTTATGAAAATTAAAATTTTTATTCTTATGTAAAATTTTAATGTATTTTAAAGCAAAAAGAAATTTAATTTGAGGGAATTTGATAATTACAAAAAAAAAAATTAGAAACAATTGTTAAAGAAAATGTAAAAGCATAGATATAAAAATAGAAAAAAAAATAATTTAATAAAAATGTTAATAAATTAAATTTTTTCAAATAGTAATATACATGAATCGCAAATATCGATAAATGATGTCCTTCTTGCTGCGTTAAAACGAATGAATGAAATGGTCCAGGCTCTATCTAATCTACATAATGAAAAAAAAAAGTTAGCATTATATAGACAACGATTCGATATCATAAATGTACAAGGCTAAGTTAGGAGTTAATTAATCATGCGTTTAATGATCCAACGTTTACCATTATCATGCCGACATAGACATGTTCTTCTATTATGACCTCCCCTCAGCAAAGTACACATATGATCCTATCTGGACACTTCCTAATATCCATCTTCATGTGGTATATTTTTTACCTCGATTTTCCCTTTTTCCATGCAAGCTTTCCTCTTTGACCAAGCAACAAGAAGTATATCGGTTCCCAATTGAGCTCATTACCTATGAGTAAGAAGTGGGTCCTATATGTGAGCTCTTAATGGGTCCACTTATACCAATTCAGTATAGCTGCCAACATATCGAGCTTAATGGAAGTAGTTACTGTTTACTGTATGTGCATGTGAACATGGGATTCGGTATATTTGTCATTTTTTGCAAGTGCATGTGCTAGCAAAGTCAACAATGTGCGTCTGCCCCCTTCCTCTCAACCTGCTCGCTACACGACGACTACTAGTGAGAACTTCAAAAATTCTTTCTTATTTGTTGTAATCGATGACTCTATGGTTACTAGCTTGTGAACTTCATCTATCTATCATTTCGGTGGCATGTATGAAGATTATATTTTTCACCATATTCTAAAGCACCTTCAAATGCTTGTTGACGAAGTAAGCCATGTAATTGTAAAAAGTCTTCTTCACTGAAATAGTTATCAGTAACCTTTGAACTTTTTTTAAAGACAGAATTGTAGCTTTCTACAATGTTTGAAGTCATATACTCAAAGCGATAGTAATCGTTATGAGCTAGCATCCACATCTCCACCGACACATAATCAAACTACATCAGGACATTAGGCTTAATTGTCCTCACCCGATCCATGAAATAGTTCAGTTTTTTAATTTGTGCTTGCATCCCCATGTAGGTGACCAACTTCTTATATTACATATTTTTGCATGCCTGGTTAAAGTTGCTTGCAATGTGTTTTATACAAAGCCACCACATTGTGAATGGAGGGCACCATCCATTAGCTCGTGCTTCAACTGTTGATTTAATGCTAGGTGTCTGTCCGATATGAGGCAAATAGTTTCATAACCTTCATGGTCACCAACCACATGTTTCTTCAATTTTCTCAAAAACTAGCCCCGTGTTTCAACTAATTTGTCATCATCAAGAGTAAACGCCAGTAAGAGTATGTGGTTGTTGCCATCAACATCACAAACAATCAGCAACCTACGTGTATACTTCCCATATAGAAAAGTACCATCAATGGTAACAACAGGTCTAAGCAATCTCCATGTTACAATGCACGACTCGAATACTTAGAAAACCCACTTAAGAGCGGATACCTTAGGGTATTTGATCTTCTTCACCTCTAATCAACTCGTGTTCTAGGATTAATATTTTTATCGCATTCAGAAGCTTAGGAAGCTCATTATAAGACATCTTCCAATTCCTGTACACATGTTCAATAGCTCATTTCTTGCCCTCCTAAACCCATCTCCTGGCTATCTTGTGGCTAAATTCTTATTCCATAACAAAAGCGAGCTCAGCAACTTTATACCATGATTATCCCTGGCAAGATTAAGAAACCAGCTTACAAGAAGATTGCAATCTAATTGTGAGTGATCCTAACTTATTATTGGGTTAATGCTTGTGTAAGGATCTTCAAATCTGTTAATTATAGACAATCCCTCTAATTTCTCCTTACAAGCCTAAAGCCTCCACTTACAATTGTCTTCTCTTTTTGAATAATAAACTAACTAAAGCGATATATTAGATTCTACAACAATGAAGTTATAATGGTTCTTCACATGGTAAGCTTTAACGGCTTGAATAACATCTTCCTTTGTCTTGAATCTCATGCCCTTATTAAACTCGTCACTACTGCTCGAACTACTACACATTGCATATTGCTTCTATTCAAAATAGATGTAACCATCATCACTACCAACATTATAGAAGGGATTGGGATCTTTAACTGCCATATAAGGTGGTTTAGTTTGCCTTGGTTGATATATTGCTTGTGTAGAGTGCCTTAGTATGATAGGGCAATCCTCTTTAGCCATACCATCTCCTTCGTTTTTACTTTCCTCATCTTCCTCCTTAGAACTTTCCTCAACACCTATTCCCACATTGGTGTATGTTGTAGTTTCCACCCCCAAACGCACTATATAGAGATCACGTGTGATTGGTCGTTGTAACATCGGAATAACTGCTCTGTTTACTTCATGCTCATCATTCAACGATGCATTTTCTATAGAGGATGGAACGTATGCTACAAACATCGATGGCTCGAGAGGCATTTATTCCCTATTAGGTGAGGAATATGTTTGTTTATTTTCTTGGAATATCTGCTACTTGGAGGGACCCCTTCAATTCTTCAAAAATTCTAACATACAATTGTTGTATATCATGCTCTCCGAAGGATTTAGCCTTTTTAATTAGATTTTCAACATCATCATCGTCTCCAATTGCTATCAAGGCGTAAGATACATTGCCCCTATAGAAAATAGGATGCCTATGAATTATCTCAATCCCTATTTCAGTTGGATCGACTCCAATAATTCGGCATATTTTATACAAGAATTCGGTGTAATTCACATTCTTCTTCATTTTCAACTTCTTAATCGGATCCCTATCATATTCCAACCCCCAATTACCACTGACAATATTTTTAAATGCATAGACCACCAATTTGACATACTTACCCATTGTTATCTTATTCGGAATATAGATAAATTATCAACTAATCAACAAGAACAGCTAATGTTGGTTGTTTAACCTTGACAATGCACAACAATGATCATTTTCTTGCCATGTAACAAAAAAAAAAAAATACTTCTATTTTTTATTTTAATATTTTTTTAAAATTTCGTAAGAAAAAATTGGCAATTTTACAAAAGAACAAAAGAAAAATTAGCTTATAAAAACTCTTTAAAGTTTTTTTTTAAGGATTATTAATTTTAAATTTTAGATTAATATGAAATTTTTCGTCAGCATAATGTTACTCTTGTTCTTATAATAATGGAAAAATTAACTATCGCATACTAGGCATTATAAGATTTACATAAATTATGTCTAATACACTACAAATTAACAACAAGTACTAGTATTTTTTTTTTTTAAAAAAAAAAGATTACAAAAAATCACAGCAAAAGTTTCGTTAAATGGTGAAAACTAACATAATAACAAAAAACTTCAATTTTTGGTGAAAATACATACCATAATATAGATTAATCGAGTTTTCTTATTGCAAAAATGGTAGATCTCGGTGAACTCATTTAAATCCTCTTGTTTTTGTAACTTCACAAGTTTTTCTTCTTCTTGTGAAAGAGAGAAACAAAAAGAGTAAGAGAGTTTGCAGAAGCAAAAATAAAAATGAATGTAATCTGCTTTTGCGTTTGTATTATTATATTGAAGCATTGTAGTGTTCATGACTTTGTAAAAGTAGGTTTACATAACACTTTTATAGGTTTGCATACATGTTTTTATTTTTTAGGTTTGTAGGTTGTAAGTTTGTAACACACATGTAGACAATTATTGGATAATGGATGTTTGATGAAATTATTCAACGGTGGGATTAATTATATGGGGGCAGTACGATTTGTATTGAAGGCATAGACGAAGTTTGTACCTTCAATTAAGCAAATTCTAGCTCAATTGAATGCATGTCCTAAGTCTGCAATTTCATTATTTATTTTAGAAATAACTTTTTAAGTACTCTATTTTGTAATTATTTTTCAAAAATTACATTATTTTATAGTGAATTTCTATATATATATATAATACATACAGTTTATATGTAAAATAACACACATATTGTTGATATTTCTAGGTCAGTCATAGCCACCACACCTGATGCTGGTCAATTTATGTCCCTGCTGCTAAAGCTACTGAATCCAAAAAAGACAATCGAACTTGGTGTTTTCACTGGATATTCTCTTCTCTTGACTGCTCTATCCATTCCTGAAGATGGCAAGGTACAGTACTCTCCAAATTACTTTGGAAGAATTATTTGATGATGTTTTTCTTACTTTATTCATGGGAGAACACCAAATCACTATCCATATTGAATACTTGGACAACTGTAGATGGAGATTTTTTTTAATTGAAATGATCTTTAAATTTATTTTATCGAAAATTTTCTAAATTTATAAATCAATATTTGAAATTATTTATATTTTAAAATACTTTATAACATCATCATTATATATTATCTTTTTTTGTGCAATCCCAATCATTAATCATACATGACAATATCATAAGAAAGTAAATTTAGGGAAAATAAAATATATCAGTTTTAAACAATTTTGAGTAATTGGGACCGAAAGGAATGTTATAAACTACGATTACGAATTTTTTTGGTATTTTACGAATTTAAGAGAACGACTATCAACAAATGGAATAATTACGAAAACGAAAAGAATTATGAAATTTGCAATGCTGGTATGGAGTAAATTCCTTTTAAAAATTAGTAAAAATGTTCATCTTACGAAAATTAGCAATGAAAAGAGGCTTGCCGCCCATTTCATCTATATAATTTAGTGTGGGACATAAAAAGCAACTCAAGGGACGATTGTAATTTTAACTATTAAATTCTGGTGCGACAAGAACAAGATTACGATTGTGAGAATGTATTACAAAGAAAGGTGACTTCGGTTCATCGAGAGAGTAATTGTAAGAAAATTTCCATAGGGCATTTACAATATGTAGAGATCTTGCACTTATATAAGGATAGAACTAAGAAATAAAGCACGGATAGCTAGAGTCAGATAACGGGATTAAGCAACAAGGAAAGAGTTAGTAATGAAGAAAAAGATATTAATAAGACTATATGTGAATTCCTAAGTTAAAAAAACACGTATAATTTACATAAAAAATCTTAATAGTGAGATTGAACTCATCTGTTATAATATAATAAGAATAGTAAAATGGTTTTTTTAATCTTATATTACTAGAAATTTCCCATTCTCTCATATATATATATATATACTAATTAATGCACTTAAAAAAGAACATATATAATATTGAAATAACTTAAACAATAAGAAATAAAAAACAATGCATGCCCCAAGCTGGTGGTTGGATACCCCACCAATGCTGTATGCATTTCGCCTCCACCTTGTACTCATTGTCACTTTGCAGATCGTCGCCATTGACAAAAATCGAGAAGCGTACGAAATGGGACTGCCGGTCGTAAAAAAAGCTGGTGTTGAACATAAAATCGAGTTTGTTGAATCACAAGCTTTGGATGCTCTAGACAAACTTTTGGAGGAAGTAAGTACATATTCATTTATTCATGCCCTATTGCCATATGTCATGCAATAACGTCCAATTCGATTAGGTTGAACTATTTCTTTAGAAGATAGAAGTAGAACAACCATCGAAATTCACTAACCATTCATGATCAATAGAAAAATTGTAGATATACCCTAATTCCCAATATTTTGCTTTGCGTGCACCTAACATTTCTATTTTTGAAAATTAGCAAATAGGTCTCCAACTTTTCAAAATTGGCTTTTAGACCTCTATATAACCATGTTAACCTTAATTAAATAATAATAATAATAATTCAATTTAAAAAAATTACATAAAATAAAAAAAAATGAAAACTCTCAAAATTTTTTTAGTTTTTCAATATTTTATTAAAATTAATGAGCAAAATATTTTTTTATTATTTTTATTAAAAAAATAATCATGTAGACATCCGAAAGCACTATTATAACGATTTGTATATCTAAACGCTCAATTTTGAAAAATAAAAGAAACCAAGTACATGTAACATAAGAGAGTGTATTGCAATCTACCCTTAATAAATTTTGTTTTCAATTCATGTAGCCTGAAAATGAAGGGAGCTTCGATTTCGCATATGTGGATGCTGATAAGTCTAATCAGTTGAATTATCATGAGAGTTTGATGAAACTTATAAAACTTGGAGGAGTGGTAATATATGATAACACCTTATGGGGAGGAACTGTGGCTTTGCCTGACCCATCATCGGCACCAGAAGGGAGGAAAGCTGACTGGCAATCTACGCTTGATTTTAACAATGCGCTTGCAGCTGATTCTCGTGTAGACATCACGCAAGTTGCATTGGGTGATGGCATCACTATTTGTAAGCGCATATGTTAGTTCTTGTATCACACTAAGAACATTATGAGTTCCTTAAACTCATCAAAAGGGAAAAATAATTGCTTGTACTCAACTCCTTGAAGCATAATGCTGAAGTTTGCTTTTATTAGACTTTAAGTGTATTATTTAAGATGTTTCGTTTTCAATTAGTAATTTCTTAGATTGCTAACCATCATCATTCGTAGCATTGGTCACAACAGTTCTTCCAACATTACTTATCCTTACAAGTAATTAGTATTTACAATCTTTAAAGACTATTCCAAATTATTGGACAATTACAAAATTTTAATTATAACAAATATTAAAAGAAAAGTCTTGAAAATGTTTTTGGTGAAACAAACATCCTTCTTACGTTCTGATACAAGCATTTATAAGACTATGGTGAGGTTGTTGTAACTAGTCTATAACGTGCAAGATGTGTGTCAATCAAAATTGGAGAAGTCTTGAGCCGATGAAACATGAAGGGATGCTAAAGAGAAGCACAAAAAGAGAAATAAGCAAACTTGAATTTTTAGAACTTGGCTGTAACAACGGATTGAATTAAACAATTTTTATCATTCTTTGCTTGTTTTTGGTTGATTTGTTACTTTGATCTTTCATGAAGTCGTGCTGTCATTTCTTAAAATCTTACCAATCTTCAAATGAGAAGGAGGATCCCTTTATTTATGGACTTTGGTGTTGAATCATGATCATTGGGATGATTTCTAACGATCAATTTATAAGATTAAGATCTGCTTAAAGCTTTATAATGCAGGGGCTTTTGTTTGCAAATGGGTTTTAGTTAAGCCCAATTCTTCATAAGAATAAACCCAAGCTCATTGTAAAATAAGCCTGAAAGAGTTTTTTTTTTTTTTTTTTTTTTAAGACAATTGGACTTCTTCAAACCTATTTCACGACGAATACAACCGCGTGAAACCTATAGTAGACAAATCGATCCAGTAATCTTTGTTTTTGACCTACTAAGTTAGGTCTTTTTTATGAAATTTTGAGAAAAATATTTTTGTTTTGAGTCTATTAAGTTAGATCTTTTTATACGACAATCCGAAAATTAAACCCGATTTCCTAAACCTTACTGCTAGCCAACATACTGGTGCATGATTTTAAATTGGCCAAAGCCTCAATTACCAAAATCAACCTCTGCCAAGACTTCGAGCTTACTTGCCCTAAATTTTTCTTACAAGCTGGTAGCAGAACCCGACAAGAATCACCAAGGGAAGTCCGACAAGTTTGACTCTTAGCATGTGTCTGTAGACATTTGAGTTGATGTTGGATGGATGGAGTGGGTCGTCGGCAACAGCATATGAGTATAACGCTCGTGAACTTTCTAGTCAATATATTAGTAATGAAATGCCTTAAGAGAGATTAATACATACCACGGAAAATGCAAACAATTCCTTAATGGCTGGGTTCAAAATAGGAAGATGTAATTTGTCCAAGGAGCGCTACAAAAGCTTCTATTTCTGTGCTTGACGCACACTTATTGCAGCTATTATTATGTGATTGTGATGTGTTTTAATTTATTTACACTTTAATGTTTATGGTTTCTCCTACTAGACTTTGGCTACTTTGGTTTGTTCAAGTCTTAGAATTATTGTTGCTTATCTATTGTTAAGACTTTTGTTGAACTCTGTTAGGTTTGCTTTATTTGCGATATTTAGGGGGATTTATTTTACATGTTTTGATTTCATAAAAGGGTAGAATGTTGGTATCTCGGGTTTGGAAGAAGCATATCATGTTCTTTAACTTATGTGTTAAGTGCAAAAAAGTGAAGCGAGGACTATCTGATAAACTCAGATTAGAAGAGCCAGCATTTACCTCAGCTTTAGATAATATATTTGGATAAGATAATTGATTAAATCGTCTCTTTGTATTTAATTGATCATAAGAATTTATCCTTTTAAACAATGTACTAGGATAAATATATATATATATTCAAATCTTTTATTCGAAACACTCTCCATTCAAAGAGTTGTGGCTAGAATGTTCTTTCTTTGACAAGATCCTTCAATGTTACGGCTGGAATTTTGTATCTAAATTAAGTATCTTTTTATTTACGGTCAAATTTTATGAGGGATAAGTTATGGCCGGCACACCTTCTTTAGATAAAAGATATTGTAGATTTTATTTTAGATTGTCGGTTGTTTTATTCATTGCTTGTTTTCAAAATGATCTTGAAAACTAGAAGTTTTGTACGGAAAGATCTTTTGTCTAAATTTGTGTCGGTCTGGAAAATTATTTTTAATGCATAAGGTCTTTGTTTTTTTTTTTTTTTGGGGGGGGGGGGGGGGGGGGGGTCTTTTACATGTTTTCCAAATTTTGCTTATGTGCTCTAAAAGGAAGTCTTATATCAATTTACAAGAAATGCTTTAAATGTTTGGTCAATCCAACTTTTTAGCTTTTAAACTAAATTTATTTCTATCAAAAATCATAAGCTCAGTATGTATGAATTAGTATACAAGTCTAACCCAAAGGATAGGCGTTATCTAAAGACTTTATAAGCTTAGAAGACTGCAAAACAAAAGTAAATAACTAAACGGTATCTAACATACTAGAGCTTCATGTCGGTCCCAAACTCTAAAAGGAGATAAGTTACATCCTAAAAATTGGGTGTGTGAAAGGTACTTGAATTTTATTAGGCACTGCTTCTTTGATTGCAACATCATCAAGGAAGTATGGGTATAGCTATCACAGTCTGCATATGGACGCCCATATACTGGTCATAACATAGAGAAAATGGAGTTGGAACGCTATTGAAGAGGGCTTTAAATTATGTTAGCAATTTAATATTTAAAAGGGTAAATTGCATGAATTATTTTTGAAAATTTTTTAAATTGCACAAATCTCTAATTTTTCTAAAAGTCGATACTTAGCACACCTGAAACAAGTATATTACATTTAAAGTGAGATAAAATGGATTATTAATAAACAATTTATTCATATATTTAATTAATTAAATTAACTAATTTTTGAAAAAATTAAAATAAAAACATGAGAAATAAATATATATATATATATAAAGATTAGGTTAATAGTGGTGGTGATATTTAATTTCTTTAATATAAATAATATTACAAGTTATTGTAAAAGGATGGACTCTTTGCATCAAATATAGACTTTTCTCTAGCAAAGTGCTAGAAAAAAAATAAGAAAGATTATATTCAAATAGTTAGATATCTAAAATTAAAGATATGAACTCAAAGTACACAATAATTTATTTGAATTGAAACTATTGATAGGCCATTTCCACTATAGACTCAAATTCAGGCCAAGCCTGTATTCTACTTCACTTAGGAAGCTCGATCATGAGCCCAAGTGGATTCCATCCTTTTCATCCACAGTCCCTTGACTTGGTCAACTATAGATGGGACTCGTTGCAGACCATTAGCTTTTAGGGTCACCCACTCTCTCACTACTTGAATAACTCGAATGTGTAACCATAGACATGCCCCACATTCTCTAAGGATAACCACCTCTTAGTGTTACTTATAAATACCTAAAGTCGTCTACTAGTAAGGGGATCAAGACCTTTAACTCTCTTGACTACTTTCCAGCAATCTCCCAACTCTTATTAAACTTTCTAACTTGAGCATCAGAGTGGCAACACCAAACAGTCTCGGAACTCTCCATAGCTCACAATTTCCTTGTGCTTTACAGGTTCTCTTACTTCTTTATTGAATCCACAAACAACAAAAACAACAACAATGACAATTAAATTTTCATCATGTAAAGATGAAGATAATTGTTTTTATCAATTAATACAAAATACAACCTCAATAGATTCCATCTAATAATCCTAACCAACTCATATGTATCAACCATATTTCATCACTTTCAATGCTCCGGGGCAAAGAATTCATTCTCTATAAAATACATTTCAATATTAGGCCTCAATTTTCCACTAAAAAAACTTGTTTATTCAATTTCCTAAATAAGGGAAAAAAACTATAGTATAAAGTAATATATTATCCACTTTACAAAATTTTAACTAATAAACATAAACAAATCAAAGAAAGAGAGCAATGGAAGAAAAAAATGGAAGAAGCGAAAACAATGCCCATTTTATGTGGATATGTATAATAAAAAAAGTTGATAAATGGAAATAAAAATAATATAAATAAATGTTGACATTGACTAAATACAACGATTTGTAAATATTGAGAATTAAAGATAAATATAATAGCAAATAAATGTGATTGGATTGCAATAAATATTATCATAAATAGCAAAAATACAAAAAAAGATAAAAAGATAAAAACTTTTGAAATTATATATTATAATATAATCTAATAAATAACAGCAACCTGTGGATTAAAAATTAAAACCGATATGCTTTTGTGAACCACACCAAAGAAGTTAGATCTCTTCATAGTAAATCTTCTAGTGTTGTATGTTCATAGAATGTGATGGGACAGGAAATTTTCAACTTACGCGATGCCCTAACTAAGCCATTCAACAGTTGTCGAACAGTGCTTCGTCAAGACTGCGGCAAGCTCATCAAGGCGATGATGGTTGGCAGCATGTGTCCTTGCTACCCTTTCTCAGAGAAAATATTACAAGTTGATGGCAAAACTATGAACTATATTTAAATAATTTCCTCTTCCACCCACTCTGATGTTCTAATAAATGATATAAAAACTATGTCCAACTATGCTTTCATTACACGTGATTCATTGACGGTCCTTTTCAATTAATAATGCTTGGATTATGGATGTCATCTGAGATCAAACTTTATGATCATATTATTTATGTTATGATTTCATCATGAAAAATTAAAATTTAAAAATGAGGGACATTGTTAAAACCATTATTTGAATTTTGAATGATTTTCTCACTTTTTACTTTTATAATTTAAAATTACTAAATGCTATACTTAATTAAAATTATTAAAATTAATGTCTCATCTCCTATTATTCACACATATACTCATAAATAAATGTATACTTGTCACATCACTTTTCAAATGAAATAAAGATATTAAATTTAATAAATAAAAGTTTGATTGTGTATTATATTATCAATTTTAAATTTTAGATGTATAATTGAAAAAAAAATGCAAAACTTAAATTAATGATTTTATCATCATTCCGATCCTTAAAATGAAGCATCATGTGCTCGCATAATGCTTCAAAGCTCGTGGCTATCCTTTTTCCTTTTTGGGTAAACGTGTACTATTATATATTATTCGTGGTTCATCATAGTTTTAGATGTAGTTTTAAAGAATTTTTCTTTTCTCACTTTTGGCGTAATATTTGTCCAACTTTGTTTATATTTGGAATTGGAAAGGCTTTTTTTCTTTTCATTTTTTTTAAATCATTACCTCCCCTCTATCTTAAAACCCAATAGTGAAACAAAATCAGTTATAGGAAAAGCTTAAACAAATGATAAATAAGGCCAGATATTAGAATTCATGGGCTCCTTTCTCGATCGTGTAAGCCTGCCAAAAAATTAATTATGTCTAATTGGTTTCGCATGAAGGTTTCTTAACAACATAAAATCTTGATTTAAGATGATGCCTTATACTAAAATACGAATGTACCATGATGCTTCTAATGGATACTCTATATTGTATAAGATTGATTATACTAGAAATTCTCAATATTTACATCAAAATTTAATTCATACATGTATGCTATTACACAAATCTATCTATGTCATTATTATTATCATATGTCCTTTGTGCTAATGATCATTAATCATGCGATATGTTAATAAAAAGATTTATATAGTATAAAAATGTAAATATAGAGGATTTATATGATTTAATTGAATTTTAAGTAATTCATTTAAAATATAAATGATTTAAATGAACTTCCATATGAATGTATATAACTTATTGTTATTTATTTATTTTTTGCCCAAAATTAAAAAAACCATGTTTACACATCAGGCAGTCTAGAGCCTGTTAGAACCTATGTCAACAAAGAGAAGAAAAGAGAAACGAGATGGGAGATCACAATTCTTATAAATCTTGTACATCCCATCCCTTCTTGTCCTGGATAACAACCTAAGCGGTGCACGTATTAACTTTTCTTAATATTAACTTAAAAGAACAAGATGGAAACAAACGACTTAAAATGTCTCTCGCAACTGGTCTTGACCGCCAAGAGGATTTAGAGATATCAGATATGCTTGTAAGCAACAAGGTACTATTTGTTTCGATCTCCACTCTAGCCCACTGATTTGAATTAGCAAATGAACGTGCATCCTTGGTACTTGCAGCGTTTCCACTAGCTTGTTTATTTATGATTCACGTCGTTAACTGTGAGTTTTAAGTAACCTATCAAGCATGACTCGAATCTTTAGGTATGCTAAACTATATAATAAAAGCCAACATGGGCAGGCTGTCGTAACTTTTACGTCTCTTATCATATGCAATGTCCTAGATGGGATGGGCTATTTCCACTCTCAATCCAAACTTATTCGCACCGTGGTGGAGTTTAATCCAGAATGAAAGAAAGAAAAAGAGTTATTTGAATAGCTTGTTAAGTTAGAGATAAGATTTTATGGTATTGGAAAGGAAATAGTAACTTTTGACTTGATAATTGGTATGAAATGTCCAATCTTCATCACTTTATGCCATCACAGGCCTATTGCATTGAAAAAATTAATGATTACAGTTCAAATGGTGGTTGAAATATGAAATTACTACAACAACGATTGAGACTAAATCACACATCAAAGATTTCCAAAATACCATTTGATTTTTCATTATCAGATTCCATCATGTGGAAACTATCAAAGGATGGAAAATTTTTCCAACAAATAGACATGGACATTCATAAAGCATTCACAAAGCTCTTCAACACTCAACTCACTCATTCTTGGAATAGTAAAATCCCTCCCAAAATATCCATATTCCTCTAGAAACTCAAGAAAAAAGCAATTCCAGTAGATGATGCTCTAAAGAAGAGAGACATACAGTTAGTCTCTTGATGTTGGTACTGTCAAGTAGCAAGTGACCCGATTAATCATTGCTTCTTTGATTGCAGGGTTTTTAGAGAATATCAGCAGCATCTCTCTAGGTTATACAAACTCCTTCCACTAATCAAATTTAGATCATTTGGTCATTTTATGTTGTGATAGAACACAAAATCCAAAGGAAGTGATGAAAGGGTAATCACGGTTGTTGCTTATCTTCTATGGTTCTTCTGAAGGTTTAGACTATAATAAAAACACAAAGGAGCAAGGAACTTAAATTGGATGATTAAAAGAGTAGTGGCAAAAAGTACCATTGCATTTCAGACTTCCCAGTTTTTTATCACAGCAGCAAACACAAGAAACCAATCGCATGTGCATATTCCAAACTACAAGCTAGATTCGTGAAGCTCAACATAGATACATCCCTTTCAAATGGTTACATAACTAGTGGTGGTCTAGCTCGAGATGAAGAATGACACATATTGTTTGCATTCGGATGCTTGTTGTTAGCAAATAACATAACATAAGCAAAACTAAGGGCCATAGAACAAGGTTTGATTCCATGCCAGCAATACAAGTTTCGACATATTCAAATTGGAGTAAATTCACTAGTAGCAATAAAATGGCTTAAAGATAGCGCAAATTTTCTGTTGTTCAAAATATAAAAAAAGTTAATGCAAAGATCATAAGCTTCATATATATAGAAAATCAAATAAACTAATAGATTACCTTGCCAATAAGTCAAGAATGATCAATACAAGTTTTGTAACATCTAACTTCTTTAATCTAGATACTTATTGTAGAGGTTTAATACTTTTATATCAAAAAGAAGTGTCTTGTATTAGAAAATAATTTACAAATCTTTGAATGAATAAATGATCCTTATTTTTGGAAAAAAAATTATGATATTAGACTTAAAGAACTTGTGAGCCTAATTAAGTCCAAGTTAAGTTTATGTATAAGTCAAGTTTAAATTGAATTTAAGCATCAACATTATTTTAGTTAGAAGACTTTTTTTTTTTTTTAAATTAAGTCTAAGACTATCAAGGATCTCAAGTTGAGCTCAGATTGACAATTCTAAACTTAAATTTGAGCTCACTAGCCTATCATCTCAATTGTTCAATGAATTGCTCAAAGAATGAAATTCATTTCTCACCCTCTTTTAAGCTATAAGTTTCTCATGGCACATATGTGATTAGGAGTGAAGGAATACAAGGTGGTTAAGTTATGACGAAGCCTTACCTCATACCCTATCTTATAGATACAAATTCCTAAATTTTGGAATCAAAACTTGTCATGTAATATTATAAAACCACTTTGGAAGTTATATTCTATAGAACATATAAATTTTTGTAATACAAAAATTTTGATGTGAAATTTCGATAATTTGAACCTGTCAATAGTTTCATAACAACTCAATAGAGCAAATTTTGTGCAAGATTTAGTAGGAGTTACAAGTGGACACTTTTACCCTAATGAAGGGCATTTTTTACATTTCAACTTCATACTTATACTTTTATATGCACGCCATTATACCAATGACACGATTAATGGTTTAAGATTACCTAGCCCTCTACTATAGTATTTATTTTTCTTTTGAGTATATTAAATCAACATCTCATTGTTTTATTCATAGTTGGTCATTCTTAAGAATAGTTTAGTAGATATGTAAAGTATCTTAATTAAATTTTAGCTAGAGCAATTATCATAGCAATTGTACTTATCATTCCTTGTAAAGTTTGAAATTGGCAACCGAAGGAGTGGTGGAAAAGGGGAGGGGGAGGGGAATCTACTAAAAAAATGCAATTTAAAAAAAATATATTGAAATAAGGTACCTAAAAAATTCATTCCAAAAATAAGTTGCGAATGTGCAAATTGGGTCCATGTCTCCAGTAATTTGCACTGAAGGTGTGTACCTGAAATGTGCCTTTAATGCATTGTACTGAAGGTGCATTCCGGGTATATGCCTTCAGTACAATTGACTAAAGGAGCATACTCAGAATGTACCTTCAATGCATTGCATTGAAAGTATATTCTTGGTATGGTCCTTTAGTACGTATCGCAAAAAAAAAAAAATTAATTTGAAAAAATTTATCATTAAATATTTTTTTTGAAAAAACATGTAAAATAAATCAATTTTCCCAAATTATTATTTTTTAAATTAAAGTTTACATAAAGAATAAAAAATAATAATTTCATAAATTTAAAAATTATAAAAATTGATTTAAAATTTAATAAAAAAAATTTGCACCCCTTTTATGGTTTATCTTATAGTATATGAAAAAAAAAGAATAAAAAAAAATTGATGCTAATATGATTTGATTTTTCAACTTTGAAGGGCTATAACTTTTCAGTCATATAGAGTTACTAACATCGTTTAGTATTTTTATGAGGGTCAAATTACTATGTTTTCATAGTCTACTAGCTACCAAATTGAAAAAAAAAAGAAAAAAAAAAAAGAAACGATGTTCTACTAAAGGCACGTGCATTCCGAATATGTGCTTTTAGTACAAATTGTTGAAACCATAGACCTAATATGTGCCTTCACAACCTAATTTCGAAATAAATTTTTTGGATACCTTATTTCATGATTTTAAAAAAAATGTATTATTTTAGTAGGTTTCCCGAGAGGGGATACATAAAAGTACCATAGTAGAATTTATCTTTATTTCTTTTTGGTTAAACTTGTAACTTAGCAATATATTTATAATATTGTTGTTCATTCATTCATTACTATTCTTTAATAATTTATACATGGTGGACACAAAGTGGTCCCAAAACTATTACCTTTCATATATTAAAATACAAGTTACCTTGCATATTTTAATATACAAGTTCTAAGATAGATACATATAAAGTATAGAGATATTGCACCGGTATACTAATAGGAATAGGTTGCAAGAAATTTTATTCAAAATATATTATGTGATTTTTAATATCCATTCGGAACTGATTCAATGAGATATTATAGTATACTTACGTGATATAATAAAAATGCCCACTCACCCCTATAATTCATATATAGTGAAAATTTTAAAACTTTAAACACAAGGAATAAGGATGGAACAACCTTAAATTTAACGGAATGTCCTAAGTTGCATGCTAATTAAGTCGTGGTAGTACAAACTTTACCGTGGGTACGAATGACTTGGATAATAGCCTCATAATAATTTAAATCTCAGCTATCTGACTCCATTTTTAAATATTAGGAATTCTTTAGAAAAACAAATAGTTTTACAGCCTATTTGGATTGTCTTTTATATATATATATATATCTGTAATGTATTCAATATATATTTATTTAAAATATAATATTTAGAAAACTATAACTTGTCTGAATTTTATTCATCGGTGTCATGATTATGATAAAAAATGGTGATTAGAAATAAGAATTGGGAAACAAAAATTTATATACTTATAAGATAAAAAGTTTAAAAAATATATTTTATGTATTAGAAAAAGGTTTTTTTAATTGATATTTTTTAAAAATGAATAATATAATCAGAAAATAAGTCAAATTTTATTAAGATTTGACTTCACATCATACAAGTAACAACCATCCATGAGCTTATGCTAAAAAGCCACATTGTATTTCTTGTTAAATGCAAATATAAGGAATTTTTCGTAAAAATTCTTCTAAAAAAAATGAAGATATCAACGATAATGAATCATAAACACTCTAAGCTAGCAAAGTAAAAATGCAAGAAATTGAAAGGGTTGATTGACCAATCAAATTTACAATAAGCGTCACCCAGCTCCTAAACCACTAAAGGCTAATATAATAAAAAAGAAGGAATCTGAGACCTAAAATACCAAAAAGAATTTAAGTACCTAAAATGAAAAGAAGAGAAGCTTTCCCATCAAAGGCATCTATGCCTAACTCATCTGAGCCAGCTCATATGTGTGGCTCTTATGTAAGCAGAAGACTGACACTCATTGATTGTGTCTATTAAAGTTCTCATCTCCTTCAGCAAAATGGCAAATGCTCCCCAGAACGGCATATGCAAGTTGGGATTACTGCAAAGCGAGGATTTGTTTCAGGTATTACCATCTTTTATCTTGCACCCTTCTTTCCTTCTTAGAATGAGTTTTCCATTAGTAAGAGCTAAAATTTGCATGTACATTTCATTGCAATGTACGTCCTTTTAACGATGGTTTTGGAGTTCCGACAATGGATCTGAATATTTACATATTTTCAAATGTTATGGAAATGGAAATTTTTATCAATGTCTGACGAGTACCACTTAAATTAATCTGATAAAATGCTTCATTTGTCTTACTAATGTATGCAGTATCTACTGAATACAAGCGTGTCTCCGTAGAGCCAGAGCTTCTTAAGGAGCTGAGGGATATAACGGCAAAGCATCCGTGGTAATTAGTTCGGCCTGAATTTAATTATCTCTACTTATTTAATCATACAATTTAGTTATTATCAAACCAGATACACTTAAACTGCTGTTATGAAAATTATAAAAATTTGCGAATTGGGCCGATAATATATCGTCCATATTTGGCATGTGCTTTGCATGAAACAATGAAGCTTCAAGATACATTTATTATTTAGACTTAAAGAGTTATTCATCATACCAGAATTAGTTTTTTACAAAACAAGAGATCAAAATCTCTCTTGCCATATTTTTTTTACATTGAACTGACCTTTTGCTGTGATGTTCACTGGGAAAATAAAATTTAATATGGATATTTGAAAAGTTGTATGATAAGAAACTTACGAATTGCAAATGCAAACTCTTAGATTTCAAGTTTGATAGGTCGTGTGAAATTCACGTGTACTGTCCTCGTGCGGTCTTAGGAAACTATTGTCTTAGATTTCATGTTTCATCAAACTTCTTTACTGTAAAGAAGAGTAATGTTTGTCAAGCGGACAATATATTTCAACAATAGATGTCGAGCTGATTTGGGAAGTATAATTAATCATGTCATGTCTCCATGTGTTTTCTCTAAGATCCAATGTATTGAGAGCAGGCGCTATTTCGGCTCCACTTTTGGATGAATTTTCAACACATACATCATTACTCATGCGAAGAATAACATGTTGTTCATTTACACGTAAATTGTTAGACGTGTAAATAGATTTATAAATAGCCTTTATTTTTATTTGTAATTCTTTCCTAGTAGAGATAGGTTTTGCATATATTCTGTTATTCTGTTTCCTAATTCCTTATTTATACAATTATATATATATTTACAACCTCTCAATGAAAATAATCATTTTTACCTTTCACAATTGAATCTTTTCCAACATGATATCAAAGCTCTTTTGAAAAGTCTTAGGATTTCCTAAGCTGCCGCAATCCACATATTTTTCCACCAACCCTCATCACCCCTCTTACATTCCTATGGCTTCCCAAGAGTCCCAACTCACCTTGAATTCCATTAACGTAGAACTCGATGGTCCTAATTACACCTACTGGGCCAAGTCTTTGGCCTTGGTTCTCAAAGGTATGGCGCTTTGGAAAATTGTTACAGGACCCTCACCTAATCCCTCAACGCAGGCTAATGCATCTAATTCTGACATTGAATTATGGGAGCGCAAAAATTACCTTGTCATCTCTCTCATTTGCATGAACTATTTGAAGGCGATCACTATGTCTATTGCAAATTCAGATTCCACTAAAGACATTTGGGATACACTCAAACCGACTTATTTGCAAAAAGATCTTGCTCGTCAATTTCAATTGGAATTAGAGATTTGTCAAGTTCATCAAGGAAACTCACAAAGCATATCAGATTTTTTTGCATAGATGAATATTTTATGGGAACAATATTATCTTACTTTGCTTAAGACCTTAGTTTCAAATAAAGAGTTTAAATGTTATTTGGAAGAAAACAAAACCTTTCAATTTCTTCCTGCGCTCAATGGTGATTTTAAATATCTTAAGGGGTCTATCATCCATCGATCTCCACTACCATCTGTCAAAGATATTCTGCCTGAATTAATCTCTGAACAAACTCATCGAAACAAGGTTCTTGATGGTGCTACTAATTCTACTCTTACTCTTACATCTAAACCTCATCAGTTAGGAGAACGTAAAGGTTATTGCAATTATTATCAGAAAACAAGGCATACTAAATAGAATTGTCTTCATTTGCAACGCAAGAATCAGCTCACTAACCCCAAATTCGCGGCTGCCACGTCATCCATCAACCCACTAGCTTCGATCCCCTCTCTTGATGGCTTGTTTTCCATGAGCCAATTGCAGACTGCAGTTCAAGGAATTGTTGAAAATGTTGTTAATCAGATTATGCAAAAAGAAGGTAATTCTATTGCAGCTTCTATGACCATTAGTCCAGGTATGCCTCGTGAACCCTTATGGTTTTTAGATTTAGGCACGTCAAATCACATGACCTTTTTACCTAATCTTTTTTGCCCAAAATTTCCCATGTCTCCAATTATTTCTATTGTCCACACTATAGATAATTCCTCTTTTGTCACTAAGCAAATTGGTACGATTCAATCTCCTAAATTGGCATTACCACATGTTCTTCATGTGCCTCAATTAACTATGACTTTGATATCAATTTCCCAGCTTTATGATCAAGATCTGCGTGTTTATTTTAACCAAAACAATTGTTATATACAGGACTTGCGGACAGGGACGCTTTGTGGGAAGGGGCGTAGGTTTAATCGTCTCTAGCGCCTTGATTATCTCCATGTTCCCATTAGTTCACCTGAACTTGCCGCCTCCATCTCTCTTTCTCTCTGGCATGATCTCTTAGGACACCCTTCCATATCAAGAATAAAGACTTTAGCTGATAATGGTAGTTTAAGCTCTGTTTCTCCAACTTCAAAATTTGATTGTCAAAATTTTATTTTGGGAAAACAATATTCTATTCCTTTTCCTTTGAGTAATTCACGAAGTAAAGCACCTTTCAATTTAATCCATAGTGATGTTTGGACCTCTTCTGAATCTTCTCTAAGTGGATCTAAATATTATGTCTTGTTTATTGATGATTATTCTCGATTCTGTTGGTTGTTTATTTTACGCCAAAAATATGATGTTTATGATGCATATCTCAAATTCACTACCATGATATACATACAATTTTAAACTCGCATTAAAGTTTTTCGATTGGATTCGGGTAGGGAATATCGCTCCAAACGCTTTCTTGATCTACTTTCCTTGCATGGCACTTTACCACAATTATCATATCCACACACACCTCAGCAAAATGGCGTCTCTGAAAGAAAACACCGACATATAATCGAAACAATTCGCACACTTCTCCTCACATCAAAACTATCATCTCACTTCTGGGGGGAAGCTACTCTTACAGCTGTGTATCTCATGAATTGCGCACCAACACCACTTCTAAATGGCCAAACACCCTATGAACTCCTCTATGGTGCTCCTTCCAACTATACTCATCTTAGGAAGTTGGTCAACTTGTTTTGTCTTACTACCACAGTCGGAACGTCCTTCAAAACTCTCCCCTAGGTCTTAGTTATGTATCTTTATAGGGTATGGGATAGAACACAAAGGGTATCGTTGTTGGGATCCTCAAGCCAACCGTATAAAGGTTAGTTGGGATGTCATTTTTTGGGAAAATACACCTTACATGTTATTACCAAAAAATTTCACATCTACCCCACCTACATACGTTGATCTTTTTACCAAATATTACTCTCAATTTCCCTTACCTACTTCCCCCACTGAGATCAACACCCCATCACCACATGCTGCCGCTGATCCACCCTTGCCGAACCAGCGCCTTTTCTTGTGGAGCATCCCTTGGCCTTACTGTCCTCACCCAGGTATCCCTCTCGCACTTGAGCCCCACCCCTCCACTTATCAAATTATAATTACCATGTTGTTTCTTCTTTTGATGTGCATAAACCACAAACATATAAGGAGGCATGTGTGCATCCTCATTAGGTCAAGGCTATGCAATTAGAATTATCTGCCTTACATAAAACTGCTACTTAGGAACTCACCTCTTTGCTTCAAGGAAAGTCAATTGTTGGATGCAAGTGGGTATACAAGGTCAAGACTCATGTTGATGAATCCACAGAGCACTACAAAGCTCGTTTAGTAGCCAGAGGTTTTACTCAGGAACATGGTCTTGATTATGACGAGACTTTTGCTCATGTTGATCGCATGACTACTGTTAGAGTTCTTCTTGCTCTTGTTGCTCTACAAAACTGGGATCTTCATCAAATGGATGTCAAGAATGCTTTCCTCAATGGTGACCTTAAAGAGGAGGTGTATATGGAGCCTCCATACGGACTTGAGGTTCAGTTAGGGCAAGTGTGTCGTCTCAAAAAGGCACTATATGGTCTTAAACGGGCTCCTCATGCCTGGTTTGAAAATTTTCATTCTACTGTCCTAATTTAGTTTCCAGCAAAGTCTTAATGATTATGCTCTCTTTATCCGCCGTACTACAATGGTGATGTGTTTATATTACTTTATGTGGATGATATGATTTTGACAAGAAGTGATATTTAAGGCATCTCCAAAGTTAAGCAGTACTTGGCTCGGGCATTTGAAATGACAGATATGGGTCAATTAAGCTACTTCTTTGGTATTGAGGTTAGTCGAAGTTCTAATCGGTATTTTATCTCTCAAATGAAGTATGCCTCCAAAATTCTTCACCTTCCTTACTTTAGTGATGATAAAGCCTGTGACACTCCTCTTGTTGTCAACACCAAACTATAGACAACAGATGGCGAGTTGCTCTCCACTCCAACTCTTTATCGTCAATTAGTGGGCATGCTTACTTACCTCACCATTACTTGTCCAGATATTGCTCATGCAGTTCATGTGGTATCTCAGTTCATGGTTGTGCCTCATTCCATCCATTATGCAGCTATCTTACGTATTATTCGCTATCTACGTGGTACTTTGCATCGTGGATTATTATTGTCATCTTCATCACTTCCCACTCTTATTACCTATTCAGATGCTGATTGGGCTAGTGATGTAACTAATAGGCGTTCTACTACTAAATACTTGATTTTTCTAGGGAACTCTTTAATTTCCTGGAAAAGCAAAAAGCAGGACACTGTTTCTCGCTTTGGTGCTAAATCGAAGTATCGTGCACTCGCGAATACAACTATCGAAGTTCTCTAGCTTCGACAACTTCTTGTAGACTTTGGCATTTCCTTCTCTACTCCTATCTCTATTCACTATGATGATAAGAGTGCAATCCAGATTACCCATAATAATGTCTTTCATGAGCGAACTAAACATATTGAGTTGGATTGTCATCTTGCTCGCCATCACTATCAGCTTGGCAATATTGCTCTTCTGTATCTCAATAGCCATGACCAATTGGTCAATTTATTGACTAAAATCCACTCCGCTCATTGCTTTAGCTATTTACGTGATAAACTTCAGCTACTAAAGCTTCCAACACCTAAGGTTTGAAGAGGAGTGTTAGGCGTGTAAATAGGCTTATAAATAGCCTTTATTTCTATTTGTAATTCTTTCCTAGTAGAGATAGGTTTTGTATATATATTTGTGATTCTTTCCTAGTAAAGATAGATTTTACATATATTCTGTTATTCTGTTTCCTAATTCCTTGCTTGTACACTTGTATATATATTTATAACCTCTCAATGAAAGTAATCACTTTTGCCTTTCATAATTGAATCTCTTCCTACATAAATATCCATCTTTTACAAGTTTTCATGAAAGATGTGGACTATATTTTAAAGATCATCGATAATCTTTTTTACTGTTAATAAACTTTATTTTTATTATAATTTAAAAAAATTATTATAATCAAAGATACAATCATTTTTATGTAAATATATGCCATAACATTTAACTGAAATATACATGAAATTTAGTATGACATAGTTTTGTTCTCTAGGTCAGGCATGGCCACCTACCATGATGCTGGTCGATTTATGTCCCTGCTGCTAAAGTTACTAAATCCCAAAAAGACAATTGAACTTGGTGTTTTCACTGGATATTCTCTCCTTTTGACTGCCCTATCAATTCCTGAAGATGGCAAGGTACGGTACACTTGATTATTACATGCCTTATGGCCTTGCTTTTGTTTCCTTTTCATTTTTAAAGTCTATCTTAGTCCTTTTTTTTCCCTCCTAACAAGGGGTTTGTGTTTTAAAAATTAACTTATGATATGTGTTTGACTAAGATCTTATAACCTAAAAACCATTCTTCCACAGAAGTAAAACATACCCAATTCTTCAATTCCCAACCCTTA